>CM076572.1:644508027-645910173 GCA_034641835.2 Pinus albicaulis | reverse complement strand
GGTTAACATGGTTAGGTTTTAGGGGGTTAAATGGGTTAGGGTTTTAGGGGTTTAGGGGTTAAACTAGTTAGTGGTTGGGAATTTGGATTTATGGGGTTATGGGTTAAGGGTTAAAGGTTTAGGGTTTAGGGGGTTAAATGGGTTAGGGGTTTAGAGGTTTAGGGTGTCAAGGGATTTAACAGTTAAGGATTTTAGGGGTTAAGGGGTCAAGAGGTTATAGGTTTAGGGTTTAGGGGGTTAAATGGGTTAGGGGTTTAGAGGTTTAGGGGGTTAGGGGATTTAGCAGTTAAGGATTTTAGGGGCTAGGGGTTAGGGGTTAATGGGGTTAAGGTAGGGGGTTAAATGGGTTAGCGTTTTAGGGGGTTAAATGGGTTAGGGGTCGAGAATTAGGGTTTAAGGGTTAAGGGTTTAGAGTTCTAGGGTTTATGGGGTTAAATGGGTTAGGGGTTTAGGGGGTTAAATGGGTTATGGGTTAAGGGTTAAGGGTTTAGAGGTTTAGGGGTTAAATGGGTTAGAGGTTTAGAGGTTTACGGTTTATGGGGTTAAATGGGTTAGGGGTTTAGGGGTATAGGGGGTTAAATGGGTTAGGGGTTTGGAATTAGGGTTTAAGGGGTTAGGTGTTAAGGGGTTAGAGGTTTAGGCTTTAGGGGGTTAAATGGGTTAGGGGTTTAGAGGTTTAGGGGGTTAAGGAATTTAACAGTTAAGGACTTTAAGGGTTAGGGATTGATGGGGTTAGGGTTTAGGGGGTATAATGGGTTAAGGTTTTATGGTTTTAGGGGTTAAATGGGTTAGGGGTCAGGAATTAAGGTTTAAGGGGTTAGGGGTTAAGGGTTTAGAGGTTTAGGGTTTATGGGGTTAAACGGGTTAGGGTTTTAGGGGTTTAGGGGGTTAAATGGGTTAGTGGTTAAGGGTTTAGAGGTTTGGAATTAGGGTTTAAGGGGTTAAAGGTTAGGGTGTTAGAGGTTTAGAGGTTAGGGGGTTAAATGGGTTAGGGGTCGGGAATTAAGGTTTAAGGGGTTAGGGGTTAAGGGTTTAGAGGTTTGGAATTAGGGTTTAAGGGGTTAGGTGTTTGGAATTAGGGTTTAAGGGATTAGGTGTTAAGGGGTTAGAGGTTAAGGGGTTAGGGGTTTAGAGGTTAGGGGGTTAGGGGGTTAAATGGGTTAGGGTTCGGGAATTAAGGTTTAAGGGGTTAGGGGTTAAGGGTTTAGAGGTTTAGGGTTTAGGGGGTTAAATGGGTTAGGGATTTAGGGGTTTATGGGGCTAGGGGTAAGGGGTTAGGGATTAATGGGGTTAGGGTTTAGAGGGTTAAATGGGTTAAGGTTTTAAAGGTTTAGGGGGTTAAATGGGTTAGGGGTCGGGAATTAAGGTTTAAGGGGTTAGGGGTTAAGGTTTAGAGGTTTATGGTTTAGGGGGTTAAATGGGTTAGTGGTTAAGGGTTTAGGGGTTAAGGGTTTAGAGGTTTGGAATTAGGGTTTAAGGGGTTAGGTGTTTGGAATTAGGGTTTAAGGGGTTAGGTGTTAAGGGGTTAGAGGTTAGGGGGTTAGGGGTTTAGAGGTTAGGAGGTTAGGGGTTTAGAGGTTAAGGGGGTTAGGGGATTTAGCACTTAAGGATTTTAGGGGTTAGGGGTCGTTAAGGGTTAACAGGGTTAGGTTTTAGGGGTTAAATGGGTTAGGGTTTTAGGGGTTTATGGGTTAAACAAGTTAGTGGTTGGGAATTAGGGTTTAAGGGGTTACGTGTTAGAGGTTTAGGGTTTATGGGGTTAAATGGGTAAGGGGTTTAGAGGTTTAGGGAGTCAGGGGATTTAGAAGTTAAGGATTTTAGGGGTTAGGGGTTAGGAGTTAAGGGGTTAAGGGGTTATAGGTTTAGGGTTTTAGGGGTTAAATGGGTTAGGGGTTTAGAGGTTTAGGGGGTTAGGGGATTTAGCAGTTAAGGATTTTAGGGGTTAGTGGTTAGGGGTTAATGGGGTTAGGGTAGGGGGTTAAATGGGTTAGGGTTTTAGGGGGTTAAATTGATTAGGGGTTGGGAATTTGGGTTTAAGGGTTAAGGGTTTAGAGTTTTAGGGTTTAGGGGGTTAAATGGGTTAGGGGTTTAGGGGTTTAGGGGATTAAATGGGTTAGGGGTTAAGGGTTTAGGGTTTAGAGGTTTGAGGCTTAAATGGGTTAGAGGTTTATGGTTTAAGGGGTTAAATGGGTTAGGGGTTTAGGGGTATAGGGGGTTAAATGGGTTAGGGGTTTGGAATTAGGGTTTAAGGGGTTAGGTGTTAAGGGGTTAGAGATTTAGGGTTTAGGGGGTTAAATGGGTTAAGGGTTTAGAGGTTTAGGGGGTTAGGGTATTTAGAAGTTAAGGATTTTAGGGGTCAGGGGTTAGGGTTTAGGGGGCTAAATGGGTTAAGGTTTTAAGGGTTTAGGGGGTTAAATGGGTTAGGGGTTAGGAGTTAAGGTTTAAGGGGTTAGGGGTTAAGGGTTTAGAGGTTTAGGGGGTTAAATGGGTTAGGGTTTTTGGGGTTTAGGGGGTTAAATGGGTTAGTGGTTAAGGGTTTAAGGGTTAAGGGTTTAGAGGTTTAGGTTTTAGAGGTTAAATGGGTTAGGGGTTTAGAGGTTTAGGGGGTTAAATGGGCTAGGGTTGGGAATTAGTGTTTAATGGGTTAGGGGTTAAGATGATAGTTTCATTGGTCTCTGTTTGTGCAGAATAGTTGCTTATTATTTGCATCTCAATGTAACGATTTTGTAGGTACTATTGCTTTTTGTCATGTATTCTCTATTGATTAATTTCTAGTGTTTGTTAGCCATTGCTTTACATTTATTGGTGAAAATGTCTATTGCAATTAAACCAAATGTATTTTCAATCTCCAGTTTCAAACTTAGCCACATTGTTGTCACACAATTTAAGTCCAGATAATGGCCATGTGATGAAGTATCAATAACCACAGTGCACCTCATGACTGCTACAAAAAAATCTTAAGTTCGAGTGTCCCATATTCATGCGAAAGTTGGCTCTTATACTCTTGCTCCACCTGACATTGGGAAAGAGAGAGGGAGGTAGGAGAGAAAGGGAGAGAGAAGAAGGATGACATATAGGACTTAAGAGAGAGAAACCAGTATCATAGAAGAAAGAATATGTGACCAAATTACTCTATACGGAGATGGGAGATAGGGGCACCCTACCTACCTATCTAAATGTCTAAACGAAATGTGGTGTAATCATCTGTAATGGTGGTTGATTATATGAGAAGAGGATTTTACAAAGAGGCACTAGATTTTTAATGTGATATGCAAAAACCAAGTAACAAACCTAACCATTTCACATTCACCAATGTTCTCTCTGCATGTGATAATTTGGTAAATTTGGAACATGGCAAAGGAGTCTTGTTTTGTGATCACCTCCCATGAGGATTCTCCATTTGTGATAACACAACGCTTGTGGTTGCATATTCTAAATCATCATCACTTCCACCAACACCTCATCCAATAACACTAGTATAAAAAGTCTTAGGCTCTCGGTAGCAACAAGGAACATAATTTATGCGCCCTGAATCTCTTCTGCATACTTGTAGCTCTCCTCCCAAAACAAATCCACTAGCGTTGTGTGTTCACTTTGCCCTGAATCTTGTGCAAACATCCTGAGGTAAGAAACTCTTGCACCAAAGTATGGATCCACTATGTGTCATATCCACTGAAGGAGAACATGTTCCAAACAATAGGTAAATTCTCACAACTATCCCTCTATGGGATGTTGAGAACTCCAAAATGCCACATGCCCATTAATCAAATCTATAAATTGAGAAATTTCGTAGAAGACTTGAAGTCACACTGAACTTGGACCAAAAGGCTGAGAATCTAGGTAGCACAAAGGAACATCTGCAATATGATTTGTACTATTCTCATCTAGATAATTTTGCATGGATATCTCTTGGAGTTGAAATGCATATTCCAGGTTCCATAGAACATCTCCCATGGAAGGACTGTCGAAGCCCATCTCTTCCAATAACTTTTCGGTAGTCTCCCTAAACATTTTCAGAGAACCAAAGTTGATGGTCCCAACAAGGTGAGGATCAATGTTTTTTTCAAGCTTGCCCTTTTTCTGCCAGTGCATTTCCCACTCTTCTATATTGAATTGTTCTCTGGGAAAAACAGGATTAATTTTTTCCCTTGCACACAAGAACTCCAGTAACACTACTCCGAAAGAATACACATCATGTTGAGATTCAAAAAGATGATGAGCTTAGTGAAAAGAGTCGCCTTCACTAAGTGGGCCTCGCAGGCTATTTTTGGCACAAAGTCTATTTTTAGACTATGTCTATTTTTAGACATGTCGATCTTATTCTATGAGTTGCAGGATGCTATTTTTGGATGGTTGGTCAAGTTGGAAAAATAGATGGACTTCTATTTTTATACATTTTGTGCGAAGTCTATTTTTAGACTGCCAGTCTCAAAATAGACATGTCAGATATTATTAGCTCTTAATAATATTTGGACTCTAAACATTATCTTATTCTCTTGGAGCACTGACATTCAGTTAACAGATTGTTTATATCAGATAGCTAAAGGAATTACACAATTCCTAGAGCTACTGGTGGTTCATGCATGGAGGACTTCAGTTAGAACTCAAGTGGCAGAGTTTGGTGGAGTTGGAGAAGTAGTTGGTGGAGTTGGTTTCTAGTTTAAATACACTTGTGGAGTTAAACTCAGTTGAACTGATTGTGTCTATTTCTAACTGATTGATACTTTTAGTGGAGTTGATTGAATTAATTAGTTAAATTAATTCACTAAATAATAACTCATTATTTAATTGGACAGAGACAACAGTTAACTACAGTGGAGAACAGATAAGTGGAGAGATTGGTGAAAGAGAAAGTGTGACTATCGGTTGTGACTATAGTGTTTCATTTTATGCACCACACATTCATGGGAGATGCCAATGAGGATTGCGTGAGCAAGGCTGGAGCAATTCAAAGTCATCCAGATCCATTCTTCAGCAGGGATTGCGCAGTAGAGGCAGGCTATTAGGAGGGCAAAAATCAATGCAGATTTTTGTTGATTGTTCTTGATTAGTGTGTAGTGATTGTATTTTACTGAGAGCTTGATATGATTAGATTTGTATGAGGATTGTTACACGATCTCTATGAAATATATTATATATAGATAGTTTGGGTTTTCAGCTTCAGGATTTCCTGTTAAACAACTTTGTTAATGTGTATGAATTTTTATTGTTTCATGTGTGCACTGCAATCTTGATTTAATTTCCGCAAATGATCAATGGTGGAATAGATTCTGTATTTTGAATGAAGTTAAAATAGTGTGAGATCAGGAGAATATTGGACATATAACACATAAGTTATATAATTTCTACATGGTATCGGAGCTGTGTTGATCATTGGAGGAGATTGCAATTATTGAAGCGGTTGAGTTTTGTGCTAGTGGAATTCGAATTTGCTGCAGTGTTTTCTTGGTGTTGAAGTTGAGCATTCATTGAAATGTCTTTCAACGGATTGTGATTGGAGTATGCCCTTGAGGGAAGCTCAAATTACATAGAATGGAAGGACAGTATAGAGGCGGTGCTGGATGATAATGGGTTGAAGGAGTTCATATATGTTGATATTTCGAAGCCTACTTCTAGCGATGCAGCCGCACTTGACGCATGGAAAAAGAAGGTAGAAAAGTGTCGAAGGATTTTGTTGGAAGGTGTGAAGGACCACATTGTGTCCAACCTTCACGGGAAAGCCACTCCATTCTTAATGTGGAAGGCTTTGACAGATTTTTTCCAAAGAAGAAATGACCAAAGGAAGTTGGCACTTAAAAAGGTGATAGTATTCCAAAATACCTCACGAAGTTTGTCCACTGCAAGGATGAGCTAGAAACTGTGGGGGTTACTGTTGATGAAGAAGACTTGGTGAGCTTGGATCTCCTTGGGCTTCCGAAGAGTTGGCATAGCTACGAAGACTCTGTCAATGGACGGGAGAAACTGCCAGGATGGGAGCGACTTTGGTCGGTTCTTGTGCAGAAGGAGATAAGGCGGGGTACCAGGGATGGATCTTCATCGAAGAATGCAGATGAATAAAATTACACTTTGGCTACCAAAGCTCGGAAAGGAAAAGGGAACAAATCTTCCAAATCCGAAGCTAAAGGCAAGAAACATGATTTTTCCAAGGTGAAGTGTTTTCACTGTCACCAGCATGGCCATTTCGCCACTAATTTCCCACAAAATAAGAAGAATAAGAGCGTTGTTGGTTCTGTAGTAGGAGAGGCCTTAGCCTCGCAGTTTGAGCTCAAATTTTCTTTGATCGCATTCTTGGTTTCAAGTGTGACGGGATCGGTGTGGTTTCTTGACAGTGGTGTGTCTTTCCATATGACCAGAGACAAAGATTTGTTTAGTGATCCGGAGGAAAAGGATCTTGGAGTGCACATCGAGATGGGCGATGATGGTAGATAAAATGCAACTGGTATCAGGACCATTTCCTTTGAGAGGGAATCCGATAAACCTTTCATCTTGAAGTATTTCATGCATGTTCCAGGATTGAAGAAGAATCTGATCTCCGTGGCGAAGCTAGAAGACAAGGGTTATGATGTTTTTTTTAGCAAGGGAAAAGATTTCCTGCGCCATAAAACAACTGGTCAAACCAGGAGGATAGGGATTTGAGTTAAGAATATTTATCAATTGCAGGTAGATGGCTACGCTGCAGTGGCAGGCAAAGCAGAAGGAGTGGTGAGCCGAGATGAGGGCAAATTGTGGCACAGGAGATTGGGCCATCTTCACCATGGCGCTTTGAAAATTTTGCAGTAGATTTCTACCGGGCTTCCCAGAGGTACACTTGTGCAGTCAGATTAGTGCAAGGGATGTACTTTAGGAAAATTTGTTAAGACCACTTTTCATGAGAAGGATATTCATGCTTCGATGATCCTTGAGAGAATTCACACAGACGTGTGTGGACCTTTCTCGGTTGCTTCAACAGCAAAGCACAGGTATTACATGATATTTGTTGATGACTTTTCTCATAAGTGCTAGATCTTCTTCATGCAGAAGAAGAGCGAGACATACTCAAATTTCTGTGAGTTCAAGGCATTGGTTGAGAAAGAGTCGGGGAAGCAAGTGAAATCTCTCCAGAGCGATAATGGTGGTGAATACATCTTTGGTGAATTCAAAGACCTTTGTAGTAAAGAAGGAATTTGAAGAGAACTCATAGTGCCTCATAACCCACAGCAAAATGGGGTCACTGAGAGGAAGAACAGAATGATCGTGGGTGTTGCATGGGAGATTTTTCATGATCAGGGCCTTCCCATACACTTGTGGAATGAGGCATGCAACACTGCGATTTATGTGCAAAATGGTTGTCCTCATAGAGTACTTGGCATGAGTACACCTGAAGAGGTGTTTTCTGGTAAGAAGCCTGATCTTTCTCATTTGAATATTTTTGGCTCACCTGTTTACATTCATGTGACGAAGGATGCCAGGAAGAAGCTGGAGCCGACCGCAGAGGTTGGGATATTTGTGGGGTACACAGAAACACCCCACAATTATTGTGTGTATTTGCCAGACAGTGACAGGATATCAAATTTCATGAGGAGAAAGCCATGAAGTTGTCGCTTGAGAGGGAGCTACACTTGCATGTAGAGGAGGAGCTACTTGTTCCTAAAGATGAGCCTCAAGATGTGGAGCAGCCACAAGAGGAGTTTCATGGAGTGGAAGAAACCACTCATGAAGCACCAAACATCAGAGGGCGGAAGCACACTACAGAGGCTGAGCGACTGAATCTTGATGCAGTGCAGAATGTAGAAGTTCCTACATCATAGTGCAGATAGAGACAGTCACCTGACCTATTTACTGGATACATGGCTCTGATGAGCAAGTGTATCGTGACGGAGCCAACCTCTTTCAAGGAATATGTGGAGGATCCCGCATGGGTAGATGCCATGGTGGAAGAGTATGATTTGATTTTCAGAAACAATGCATGGGATATTGTCCCAAGGCTGGAAGGGAAATAAGTGGTAGGTTCAAGATGGATCTACAAAGTGAAGCAAGGTACTGATGGGAGTGTTGAGAAGTATAAGGAAATATTTGTTTCCCGGGGCTTCTCACAGATTGAGGGGATCGAATATGAAGAAACCTTTGCACCTGTCGTAAGGTATTCTTCCATACGGACCATCCTTGCTCTCTTAGCATAGATGGGTTGGCACATTCATCAGATGGATGTGAAGACTGCGTTCCTCAACAGAATCATTGAGGAGGAGGTGTACATTGAGCAGCTTGAAGGATTTGAAATCTTCAGCAGTGAGTCACATGTGTGCAGGCTCAAAAGAGCGTTGTATGGGCTGAAACAAGCACCTCGTTCTTGGTATATAGGGATAGACAGTTATTTTACCGGTCTTGGTTTCTCCAAGAGTGAGGCGGATCCAAACCTATACTAGATTGTGGTGGAGGGTAAGCTTTTGATCATTGTGCTTTATGTAGATGATTTAATACTAAAGGGTGATGAACTATTGATACACTCATGCAAGGCAGATCTTGCAAAGGAGTTTGATATGAAGGACTTGGGCCTCCTTCATTATTTCCTGGGATCGGAAATTTGGTAGCAGAAAGGTGAAATGTTTGTGTCTCAAGGAAAGTACGCCCAAGAGATACTGGAGAAGTTTCACATTCAAGGCTGCAAGCCTATCGACACTCCTCTTCCTGGTGGTTGGAGGAAGGAGGATGCTACATCGGCAGAGGTAGTGGATGCCATTGTTTATTGACAGTTGGTTGGTTCGCTCATGTATTTAGTCAATACACGACCGGACATATTCTATGCTGTGAACCATCTTTCACAAGCGATGGTGAAGCCTACCAAGCTCTTCTGGAAGGCAGACAAGCATGTCCTGAGGTATCTTAGGGGCACATCTGAATATGGATTTTGGTACAGACAGTCGGATGAGGTGAAGCTGCATGGCTTCACGGATGCAGATTGGGCACGAAGCCCAACGGACAGAAAGAGCACATCTGGAGGGATTTTTAGTATTGGATCTACAACAGTTTCTTGGTATAGTAGGAAACAAAGATCCGTGGCACTCAGTTCAACGGAGGCCGAGTACATGGCAACAAGTTTGGCTGCATGCGAGGCTATATGGATGAGGAAGATCCCGGTTGGTTTGTTCGGTTCTCATTTAGATCCTACTATGATATATTGTGATAATCAGAGTTGCATTAAACTCTCGGTTAATCTAGTATTTCATGATATATCTAAACATATTGACATTCGGTACCATCATATCAGAGATTGTGTGCAGCGGAGGATCATGTTTCTTTCTTACATTCCTACGGAAGATCAGGATGATATTCTGACGAAGGCGCTCACCAGGAGAAAATTCGAATACCATAGAGACAGGATCGGGGTGGCAAATAATCCATATCTTTTTGTGAGGGAGTGTTGATATTCAAAAAGATGATGAGCTTAGTGAAAAGAGTCGCCTTCACTAAGTGGGCCCCGCAGGCTATTTTTGGCACAAAGTCTATTTTTAGACTATGTCTATTTTTAGACATGTTGATCTTATTCTATGAGTTGCAAGATGCTATTTGTGGATGGTTGGTCAAGTAGGAAAAATAGATGGACTTCTATTTTTAAAAATTTTGGGCGAAGTCTATTTTTAGACTACCATTCTAAAAATAGACATGTCGGATATTATTAACTCTTAATAATATTTGGAGCCTAAACATTATCTTATTCTCTCGGAGCACTGACATTCAGTTAACAGATTGTTCAGATCAGCTAGCTGAAGGAATTACGCAATTACTAGAGCTAATGGTGGTTCATACATGGAGGACTTCAGTTAGAACTCAAGTGGTAGAGTTTGGTGGAGTTGGAGAAGTAGTTGGTGGAGTTGGTTTCTAGTTTAACTACACTTGTGGAGTTAAACTCAGTTGAAATGATTGTGTCTATTTCTAAATGATTGATAATTTCAGTGAATTTGAGTGAATTAATTATTTAAATTAATTCACTAAATAATAACTCATTATTTAACTGGAAAGAGACAACAGTTAACTACAGTGGAGAACAGATCAGTGGAGACTCAGTGGAGAGATTGGTGAAAGAGAAAGTGTGACTATCAATTGTGACTATAGTGTTGCATTGTATGCACCACACATTCATGGGAGATGCCAATGAGGATTTCATGAGCAAGGCTGGAGCATTTCAAACTCATCCAGAGCCATTCTTTAGCAAGGATTGCACAGTAGAGGCAGGCTATCAGGAGGGAAAAAATCAGTGCAGATTTTTGTTGATTGTTCTTGACTAGTGTGTAGCGATTTTATTGTATTGAGAGCTTGATATGATCAGCTTTGTATGAGGATTTTTACATGATCTCTATGACATATATTATATACAGATAGTTGGGGTTTTCAGCTTCAGGCTTTCCCGTTAAACAACTTTGTTAATTTGTGTGAATTTTTTTTGTAATATTGATTTAATTTCCGCAAATGATCAATGGTGGAATAGATTATGTATTTTGTATGAAGTTAAAGTAGTGTGAGATCAGGAGAATCTTGGACATATAACACATAAGTTATATAATTTCTACACATCAGATTTATCTATCAGTTGCTGCCTTCTAAAGTATTCAAGATCAAGGTATCTAAGGTCCAAAACTACCTTTCGATGTAGTATTTGAATGTCCAAAGTCCACCACCTTTTCCCGTGATCCTGTTATCGTGGAGATATTTGACATTTAGATAAGTTCATAGGATTCACGACAAGGGAATTAGATTGCATTGACCATATATTGGAGCTTCATTGGTATCTCGACAGTTAAACAGTTTTCCAACAAGTCGAGGGAGTCTAAATTGGTGCAGTTGAAAATGACAGGAAAAATTCTTCTTTCAAGGCCAAGTCCCACGATGCTAAGCTTGAAAACCATCTCATTATTACAAGTCATGCCTTCGAGCTCTGAGATTGTGATGTTGTAGAGTTTTTGATCTTGTCTCCAATCCACGGTCACACCTTCGAGCTCTAAAATGGTGACAGTGTAGGGGTTTTTATCTTATCTCTGGTCCACTGCGTGAGCTTGGGTACATAAACCTGGCACCATGTCAGGTTAAGGGACATTATGAGTATTCTACGAATAAATCTCGATACAGAAATGGAATTATGGAGACATTGGCTAATACATATTTGGTTTCCTCTGTCAATTTACCAAAGTCATTGGTTCTCTAAAAGAGACTTCTTCCCATTCTTCCCTCCAAAATCAGGGTTCATTAGTGCTTCCATATATCCTAATAAACCCCCTTCACCATCTCCCCCATCAGGAAATCTAACCTGTCAAACAAAAATGTGAAGGTCAATCTCTCCATCATCGAGGGTTATATGGCATGTCTTGTAACTGTGCAAAGAATCTTCTTTTCAATACATTTCTAGATGGTGGTATGATGCAGATATCCCATTTAATGTTTCTCTCTCACCTTATTACAAATCTATGTGGGACTCTATTATATCTACAGGAAAGGGCTTCAAATTCCATACTATACATGACTTGAGGGGAGCTCTTTTGCAAAAAGAGATTTACTACTTTGATTATTAATCAAATATAAAGCCAATAATATTGTTTTATTTAAATATTAATTTGATATAATAATGTAAATTATGTATTAAATGAAATAAATATATTCATTGGTACAATTCTCATAGAAATTGATAAAACTAAACACATTTATCCATTATTACACAATAAACCATACTTAAATATTTTGAATTACATATTTATAACCATTAATAAAGGTTTATATATTATTAAAAAATTAAATAAATTTCATACCTAAACAATTAACAAAAGTTCATAATACCATTAAAAATTAACCAAGTTTCATATCAAACAATTAATAAAATTTCATACACCATTAAAAAACTAATTAAGGTTCATAACTAAATTAACAAAGATTCATACAATACTCCCCGATGGGGGTGAGGTTTGAGAAACACATGGAAGGCGTCTCACATGATTAAATATAAGTGGAGTGAGGGTGAGGGATGGTACTCCTAGTCCCTTCACCATAATGCATGCAACGAGAGAGTTACTGGCTTCATGTTGGCAATTCGTGTGAAAAATAACTGCACAATGGAGTTTAGAGGAGGTGAAAGGATAAGGCGAGGGAAGATGAGGGAGCCCAACATTAGACTCATAAATATGGTTTGGTGTTGGTCTTTATGGTGGCCTCTTAAGAGGAAGCGTAAACGTCGCAGGAAGGTTTACGGAGGGATTGGCTTGTGTGTGCTTTTCGTGGGCATTTGCTGGTGAGGTGTGTTCAACCGGTCCCTGCTGCTCAGTTTCTTAGCCATTGAATGTGTCTGGGTCAAGGATAGGAAGTTGAAGGGAAGTGAGCTCACTTGTTTCCATTTTTCTTGGCTTTCGGTGAGCCTGTTTTTTTGTGATAAGAGAGGAAGCTAGAATTTGCAGTCTAGGAAACCTTGAGGGTGGTGGCGGAAAACTAGTTTCTTTTCCAAATTTCTTGCCCTCTAGCGTGGGTGTGATGGTGTTTGGTGGATTGGTGTGTGGTCTCTATGTGGAGAATTTGGAGGCTAGTCACTTCCCAAGGGGATGTTATGCTCAGGCGTCGGCTACTTTGTCATCGTTTGTTGTTCAATTTCTTGTGTTGGTTTGGTGAGTGATAGTATTTGGTTTTTCTAGTGGTGGAAGTCTTTATCTGGCAGTGTGAGGTGTCTTTGTGCTTCCCTGTGGTGGTGGGAGACGAAATTTTGCTCCTTCGTTGGTGGTGTTTTTTTTTCTATAGTGGGGGCTCTGGTCTCTAGACTCTCCACATGCTGGGGTTCCTTGAGCTTAGTGAATTATGAAGCCCCCGGTGTGGTGTGGGTGTTCTCCCTCCCCTGTCGTCCATGGCCCTGTGGGGGTGGAAAATTGAGAAATAATCATGGCGTCTCAATGATAGGGTGTAAATACTACGGGGCGTGCACGCCTCACTAGTGTGGGTGCACATGGGGGTTGTGGAGGAGGTAGGCGGGGGGATAGCAGAGGTAGGGGTTTGAGGGTTCAAAATCGGAGTCGTCAGGGTGGAGGAGGTCGTGGTGGCAAGGGAAATCGTGCATTTGATTGATTTGAGGTAAATGAGGGGAAGGTTATCTAACATTGTTGCTTAGAGAACTGTCGTGCACTTATCAACAGCCTAATGGAAAGAGTGGACACAACTGAGAGATTATGTCATGAGGAGCATGTAGAGCAGATGGAAACATTGGACCGAATGCACTATTTACAGTGCCAAGTCTAGGAGAGACTAGTAGTGGTTTGGCAAGGCCAAAATCAACTCACTGAGAAAGTAGAAAAGCTAGAGACTTGGTTGGCACACTTTGAAGGGCACAATCAGTGTGACTTTCATCCTCCACCGCATCTAGGAACAACCCCAAACAACCCTTCATCCATCATGCTGGATGACTAGTATGCTATTTGGTGTTCTTTAATTATGTTTTATATGTGTTTTGGTGCCTCTAGGGCAACCATTTATGGACAATGTCCCTAGCCCCTCTTTCGTATTTTTTTTAATTTGGTGCAAATTTTTGTCAACGAACCGAGTCAAGGTGAGACCACCTATTTTATAGCTGGCTATATGTGCTCCTTTTTTCCTACATGAATATAACATTGACTTACAAAAAAGCAAAGGTTCATACATCATTAAAAATTTAATTAATTTTCATACTTAAATTAATAAATTACCATACTTATTTACTAAGTAGGTCTAGAAATATATATTTTAGGTTTATCTATTTAGTATTTATCAAATGTAAATATGATGATTTAATACTAGGTTTAAATGAACTCACATGTTTAACATAAGAAACGTTATATTTATCTATTTATTAAATGTAAATCTGAAGATTTAACCTTAGATTTAAAACAACTCTCACTTTTAACATAAATCAATGAAGTTTAAAAATTAAACTTTATGGCCAAATATTAAATATAAATATTAATATTGATTTGGCTATCTAATTAATATAATTATAACCTTTACTAAAATTATAATGAGGGCATTAGTGTAAAGTTTATATATGATACATGCAATTATGTTAATTGTAGATGAATCCATCTGCACTATTAAACTTTAGAAAAAAGAGGGTATTCATAATTTTAACACTGTAAATCCAGAGACCCCTTTGTCTCTAAATTTTAACATTGCAAATGGATTCAGAGACACCTATAGTGCAATGTAACACCTCGGTACCAAAATTGCAATTTTCCATATATGGAGTGACACAATTAAAAATTACTGACGTAAATGACTAATTCATATACTTGTTGTACTTGTTATTTGGCCATATTTTTATTCTTGGACTATAATATTCATTTACAATAATCATTATTAATTTTGTCACGTATTATCTAGTCATATATTTTAATCCTAGACTAAATTAGTCATTTTAGTTAGTCGCTTTTACTTTAGTCACTTATTATCTAGTCAAATATTTTATCCCTAGACTAAATTACTCATTTAAGTTAGTCGCTTTTAGTTTAGTCACTTATTATCTAGTCGTATATTTTATTCCAAGACTAAATTAGTCGTTTAAGTTAGTTGCTTTTATTTTAGTCACTTATTATCTAGTCATATTTTTTATTCCAAGACTAAATTAGTCATTTATGTTAGTCAATTTTAGTTCGGTCACATAAAATTGCTCAAATTTAGTAGTAATTCACTTGAAATAATTGTGGTGACTAACATTTTTAGTCACCTAGTCATTAATATAATCATTTTTTATTAGTGAAACAACCCCCATCACTGTAACTAGCCTAATATCAGTACGTATAACCAACAAGTTAAATCGATTTAAATCATAAAATAGAGAGAGCCATCTCTGAGTCTAGGAAGGCTAGGTCCTGCACTCCAAAGTAGTTTGATGTTGTTCTTTATAGTTTAGTTTTGGCAATATTCTAAATTATAGAGTGCAAATAGGCTTGAAAAAGAAATTTTAAACAAATGGAGAATTTTTGTTGGGCACAACAGTATTTTTCCTTTATCTATTATTTTTATATGACATGTGGCACACTTTGGCTGAATGCTCATGTTTTAAACTATTTTAGACAATTCAATATTGTACATTGTTATGTATAAGTTTTGGGGAACTCCACTTGATCTGCCAAACCAGAGATTCTGGGTTCGATCCCCAGCGGAGTCGCCAATTTTTTATGGAGGTAAATCCTCTCTGCGGATAGAGATGATCCCTTTAGCCCTAGAGTGGGTCTAGAAACAAAGGGAAATGCTAAAGTGTTGCTTCTTAATTATTGAATTAACAAGGGACACGGTAGATTGACCTACCTGGAATCCAACGTTGTCATTGTTGCTGTAGTGGTGGTGGCCTCTCACTCCTACCTCAGCAAGTCACAATCCTTTCGCCATTACGCTTGGATACCTGCACATAGAACAAGAAACAAGAACAACATACAAGCTAACAACATTTCATTCATAACTATTAACCAGTCAAAGAGGGCTAAACATATTGCGTTAAACAAACATCATAACACAATAGTGGAAACAAACAGTAGTCATGTATATAAATGAATAGAAGGAAGAGTTACAATCGATGCTTTGACATCATAGTCTCCTCCAGCGGGGTTCAGGCGAAGCGCGTCTTAGATGCTCATCAGGGAATTCGGACGGGACGAAGGCATGGACTCAAGCTCTCTCAGAAGTCATGGACTCAAGCTTCCTCAATCTAATTCCTTATTCTATCTTCTCTAGTCATTCAGATATAATATGTCTAATTATCCAAGTTTAGCTAGCTTGTACTAAGAGATATAGCTTCTTTTATAGAGGAAAAGGAGGAGGTTAGGATCCCTAAAAAGGTGGGAGGGAGGCCTATCCTTTAGGGAGTTCCCAGAAGAGGTGGAAACCATAAACCTAAAGGAGGAATTCCATGGTTTATCAGTTCAACCACTCCCAATGACTCATCCTCGAGGTGGTTGGAGTGGAATCTCCACCTCTATTTTTAAAAAACATTCCATAAATAGCTTGGCATGGGTGGAAAACTAGGACAGAGCGCCAGGTGGCGCGTGGTCCAGTGTTAATCTTCCTCTTCAGCGCGAGGTCATAACTGATTACCCGCGCCAAGGCAAAAACGAGGTTTTTTGAGTTTCTGCGTAGAGAATTGTCAACAGGAGGAATGTTAATCTCATCTAAAGGGACACAATGATGGTTTTTGAAAGGCATGACACTAATTATTGGTCACAGAAATGACCCTCCAATGGGCAAGATGGGGATTGCAGGGATAGTGAAAAAATGTTGTGTAATACCTATATCTTGTGTGTCTTATGTACCCTGTGATTCTTGCAAACTCTCAGTTAATGCTCTACTGCTTTTATGAACTATACATACATGTGAAATATTGCCTATGTAAGCTATGTTTCTTAGTTGTTTTATGGCCATGGCTAGATGTGATCCTTGTCTTGGTAAGTTCTTAAGTGGGAAAATTTCAGCTTGGACATGACTGGACTAAGATGAGGTATAGGAAGTTCTTAGGTGAACAAGTCACAATTTACATGTAGTAGGTGCAATTGATCAAGTTGTTACGGCTGAAGCAGACCAATGTCACATGAACTGGAGTAGCTAAGGACTTGATTGGGTTCCCAAGTCATGAAAAAATGTAAGGATATTTGTGACAGCATGAGAGCCAACGCATGATAGGGAATGCTAACATGTGCTAGATAGTTTGAAGGCATGTACAATATGATAAGATGTGTCAAGTGCTAAGGCATGCCAATATCTGCAATGGTGTGACAATACATGCCAAGGACTATCAAGGAAACAAAAATGAGAAACAAGTTAAAATACAAAGAAATGAACACATCATAGCGTTAATAAGTCATCAATTTACATTTTCCAAGAGGGGCATGCTATGCACACCAACACTAGGTGGAAATGAGTGTCAAGTGCCAAGTGTTAGTGCATTCTAAGTGTCAAATAATCCTCTGTTACTTCTCTTCTACTTTCCAATAATTGATCTCAAATAACTTTAATATTAAACCGTGCCAAAGCATATTGAGGCATCATAATGAATGTTATACATGATAATGATCATGGCCTCTTTATGACTACATGTCTCTTCGCCCCCTTATCAAATGAGATCCTTCTCACTTGATGTTATTTCATTCATCCTAAGGAATCCTTAAATAGTTTTTCCTAGACCTCTTAGGAACCCTCTAGAACTTATGGGTTTTATCCACTTAGACCTTAGGAAATATTAATTTTCTTTTATATTTTAAACCCCGTATTGGGTCCAAAATCCCTTTTCTTTGCTTCTATTTTTACAAAGCCTTTTGTTACCAAACTCACACAAAGCCATCTCACTAGGCTTGTGGAGTACCTCCCAAGCTACAAAATTCAACAATATAGTCTAGTTGTAGCAAAAAAATACTTGGTTAAGCTCTTGTAGTCAAGCGAGGGCTTAGTTGGGTTCCCAAGTCGAAAATTAAGTAAGGGTAGTTGTGAGGGCATGATAACTAGGGGGGGTCAAGGCATGCAAAGGAATGAAAAGGCATACTAACACGTGTCAAAAAATGTCAATGCATGCTGAAATAGAGTGTTAGGGAGCGTTGGGGCATATAAAGGGATAACTAGGTCAAAATGGATAGAAAGGAGCAAATAAGAGTATGTGCAAGGGAGTGTTAGCGAATTTTGCTAAGGACAAACTGTGTTAGGAGAAGTTTAGAATAGGATTTATAGTAGGCAAGCCTACGGTTGTTATAAGGGGATTGACATAGCAGTTTTAGACAAAGGTAGATCACTTTATGCTAGGAACAAAATTGTTTTTCCTTTAGTTATTTTTTTTATATGAGATGTGGCACACTTTGGCTACATGCTCATGTTTTAAACTATTCTAGATAATTGCATATTGTACATTGCTATGTATAAGTTTTGGGGCACACAAATTTTGTTAGCTTATATCTTGTGTGCCTTGTGAATCTTGTGGTTCTTGCAAACTCTTAGTTAATGTTCTATTGTTTATACGAACTGAACATACATGTGAAATATTGCTTATGTAAGCTATGTTGCTTAGTTGTTTTATGGCCATGGCTAGATCATGTGATCCTTGTCGTGGTAAATAGTTAAGTGGGACAAGTTGAGATTGGAAATGAGTGGAATAAGATGAGTTATAGGCAGTTATTAGGTGAACAAGGCACAATCTACTTGTAGTAGGTGTAATTGGTCAATTTGTTGGGGTTGAAGAAGGCCAATGTTTTCACATGAACTACAGTAGCCAAGGAATTGATTGGGTTCCCAAGTCGAGAAAAAATATAAAGTATAGTTGTGAAGACATGAGTGCCAAGGCATGCTAGGGAATGCTAAGATGTGCTAGATAGTGAGAAGGCATGTCAAACATGATAATATGTGCCAAGTGATAAGGCATGCCAAGATGTGCAAGGGTGTGTCAAATATGCGTGCCAGGGACTGTCAAGGCAATAAAAGGGAGAAACAAGTTAAACTACAAGGAAATGAACACATAATACGGTTAATTAGTCATCAGTTTACCTTTTCTAAGAGGGGCATGCTAGGCACACCAACACTAGGCGCCAATAGGTGCCAAGTGCAAATTCTTAGTGCATTCTACGTGGCAATTATTCCTTTGTTGCTTCTCGTCTACTTTCCAAAAATTGATCTAAAATAAATTTAATATTAAACCATGCAAAATCATACCAAGGCATCTCAACGCATTCCATACATGCTAAGACTTTCCAAGCACCAACACGTGCCAAGCGCCAATATGAGTCAGGGACTATTATGCATGCTATGAAGTGGAATGGCATGTTGAAGACTGCTAAGGTGTCCTAGAGAGTGCTAATGCATGCTTAGGAGTGTTAAGGAGTAATAGGACAAAACATTAAGGGAGCAGTAGGTAAAAATTCATGGAAGTTAATGAATATGAGGAATGTGTGCTAGGGACTAGTGTTAATGAGTGCTAGCTATCATGCAAAGTAGGGAGTGACAAGGTATGCTAAGCATTGTTAAGGCATGCTAGGGAATATCAAGGCATGTAAAGAAGTGCCAAAGTGTGCTAGGGAGTTCCAAGGTGTGCTAATTATATGTTCCAAATAGTACCAACATATGCCAATACATTCTAGGTGCTAAGGATGTGCAGGGTGCCAGGGTATGTCAATATCTGTCAAGAAGTGTCAAGGAAACAAAAGGAAGAACCAAGCTAAAATGTAAGGAAATGAACACATAAGAGGGTTAATAAGTTAGGACTTTATCTTTTTCAAAAGGGGGATGCTGGCCACACTAATAATAGGTCTGAATACATGCCAACTGGCATTGTGTGCCAAGTGTTAATGTAGGTAAATGCATTCAACCAAGGTGTTCTAGGGCATGCTAGGGACTACATGCATGCTAACACATGCTAGGAGAGTTCCATGTTGTGCTAGCGCATGCCACCATGTGCTTGGGCGTTAGTTTCATTACAAGATGTTCTAGGTACAAATATGTTCCAAGACATGCAAGGCACTAAGAAATGTTAGTGTGTGACAAAGCATTAATTTAAGGTGTGCCTGAATTGTTGAGGAGTGTTAGGTCTTTCTCATCAATAGAATTTCCAGAGCTTGACTATGTATTAAATAATATATTTCCAATACACACTAGTGGAACTTTATCTAAAGGGAATTTGATAGATAATAAACTTAATAGATATGAATCATGTGTTGACTCATAGGAAAACTCTATTCGACTAGTGAATACTTGAGGGAAATGATACACACTAATTACTTCTTAAAAAATTGATTGATTATTACCACTGTGGCCTTGGAAATATCATAAAAAATACTCCACAATAATGGCCTTAAATCATCATCTTTTGAAAAAAAAATACTAACAGGCATATAGGGTCATTAAAAACTCATTGGAATGATCAATGGTGACGAAAATTTTTTGACCTTCACCAAAAGTAACAAAAAGAGCATTGGTGAGGGTCATTAAAAGTGCATCACTAGAAGTGTCACCAAAGAGAGAATTAGTGATGGGCCTTTAACGACCCTCACCAAAAGTGTCATTGAAAATGGCTTTGGTGACGAACCTTAAATTACCATCACTATATAAACTTACAGTGACATTTTTTTAAGGACCGTCACCATATATGACATTGGTGACGGAACTTAAAGGTCCGTCACAAGCATGACCCTCACCAATTTTCTTTTTTCTTGTAGTGGTAATAACACTTCCCAGAAGCATAACAACTCATTCCAGAAACATAACAAAGGAATATCCAAAAAACTGAAAACATGGGGCTTAAGCATGGATAAGTATCTCTCTAACCATAACATTTTTTGCAAAACTAATAGAGGTTTTTGTTCTTTGGCATGCTATGAAAAAACAATTCCTCCATTGCTATGAAAATTTGCAGAAGCGTAGTGCACTCTGAGTAGAAGCATCGAACCTATTTTGAAAGGGAGTTTGTAGGCCTTCTTAGAGGATTTTATGGCTGAAAGTAGTATGGCTGGAAAGCTTAGGACATATGCTACAAAATGAAGTTATCAAGCACTACAAAGCCCTGCTCCAAACCCCAGAAAATTTGATTTTAATATAACCTATCCAAAAGTGTAGAAAATGACTTGGAGCAACAATATTTTGAGAATTTTTCTCAAACCATAACACTTGTGCATAAAATTAAGGAGTTTTTTTTTATTTGGCCTATTATTGACAAAAACCTCTTTCACTTTTGTATAATTCATCTCCATTACTTCAGAAATTTTGAAGCCAAATTGTCCCTGTGTGCAATGTAAACCCTAGCTTAATCACGAAACTCTAAAAATGATGCCATGGGTCTGAGTTGGCTCAAACCTAGAATGGTGACCTCCCTTATGGACCTTCTTCTCACCCTCCATGATTTTTCAACAAGGAAAGAGCTAGCTTGATGTAGTTGATGGGGAAGGTGGAAAATTAGGAAAAGAATGGATAGTGGTAGACTAGTTTTAGGGAGATAAACGAAGTGGAAGGAAGTTAGGGAAAAATAAATAAAAATTTGGGGAGGTAGGGTGATGAGTTGGCTATAGGATGCAACTGGAATTTTTGAATGGGCATGTGAGAGGTACCCAAAAGGTCAAAACACAGGGTTTCACTAGTTTTCCTACCAAAATGTAGTGAAAATTAGGGTTTTAATGAAATTGATAGAAAAGAGGGTTGTGAGTGATAGGAGATGTTAGGGTATGGTTTATGAAGGTTATATTAAGGTTGTATATGGTTATGTTAGGGTTTTATGATATGAAACAAACAAAATATGAAAAACACCAAAAACGTAGTGGAGGTAACCTAATGCAGGAAACCACTCATTTGTTGATGTATTTTGACTTGAGAGAGGTATGGAGGGTGTCCACTTACTATTTAGGAAATGTATGAACCTTTGTGTAGTGGTTTTGAACCTTGGAGAACTTATTTGGAGCTCAAACGCCAAAAGTGCAGCACACCCAGAAGCGTAGAACAGGTAGTGTTGGCACAAATTTGCTTATTTTTCTTCAACCCATGCCAAGTTGTGGAGTAAGATGGTGAGAAGAGAGGAGATCTTTACTTATTTCCCTATCTTTGCTAACTCCATATTAAAATGACTTGTATGGTGAAAATGAGATTTTGTTCGCTTTGTTTTATGACATAATTGCCTCTTATGGTGGCGAAACAAATGAGACCTAGACTCTGGCCTAAACAAAGGTGTTGTGAATGACCTCAAACCATAGATGTTTGATGGATGACATGACCTATGAAATGATGATTACCATGAATGGAGTGAAGGGAGAAGCATTTCAGACATAGACATATTTAGTAAACAAAATTTTAATTGAAAACTAACTTGAAACATGAAATTTTGACCTAGCACCACTACTAAGTAAACCTATAAGAGTATATTTGATCATTGAACATTTGGACACTAACACTTACTTTACAAATTCTCTGGCAAGATCTTTAAAACTTATTTTAGACATACAACAACGCTCTTATCTCACACTTGGTCACAAATTCTCAAACCGAATTATCCAGATAGCAAATTGTAAAATGTGGAATCGGACATAGATTTTATAGATAATTTTAATTTCAAACCTCATGATAGCTTAGATATCGGTTATTTAATGTAGATATGGCGCTATTTCTGACTAGCTGTGCTTCATAAATGTGTTTCTCCCACACCTCTCAACGAAAACTTTCTTTTAATGACAACTCTTTCCTTCTAATGTTCATATTTCTGGTGAATCTCAACGCGTCCCTTTATGTGTTGCAACAATCCCTCCTTCATCATGGTTCTTACAGACTTCGACATACTCCTGAATATCGCACAGTAATATTCCTTTGAAGTGGTTCTTCCGGAATTCGACATACTCGTGAATATCTCGCAGTAATATTTCTTTGGTGAAGTCCCTTCTGTAGAGTATTTTATAGTTTAGTGCCCACTTTCAACTGTAGGTGGCACTAAGACTGTTCTCCTTTTTTTTCAATGTGAAGCTCAAGGGACAGAATCGTCCCTATATACCTTCAATCTGCTACCATTCACTCATCCTGTAATCAGCTGACCATCTAAATTCGCGAGTTGAATGACCGCACCATAAGAAATGTGCTTGATGATATTCAGTCCTACCCAATGTGTTTTAAATTTTCCTATGAACTTCACAAATTTGTTGTCATATAAAAGTACAATATCTCCTTCCCATAATATCTTCTGCATGATGTGTCTGTCATGCCAAGCGTCCTACCTTGTTTTATGTACTTCATTAAGGGATTTTTGAGGTCTAAAATGGGCCTCCTAAGGAGATTTTAAAATAATAGTGGAAATAATAAAATAAGAATTGATTACATCATCAAATTTTAGAGGGAAAAAAGAAAAAAATATTTTTTCAACTCGTATTTTCAACTTATCTCCCAAATTTTTTACCCAAATTTCGAGTGGGAGTACTCGTTGGATGAAAAAATTAATTCCTCATCCAAGGAGTACCCATGTTGCATACTTTCGATGGATCCTCCTCCATGAAAAATGAGAAACACATGAAAAACGTGATTGCAATCATGTTTTTTCAAGTATTTCTCATTTTTCGTGTAGCAGGGTCCATCAAAAGTATGCAACATGGGTACTCCTTGGATGAGGAATTAAAGTTTTCATCCAACGAGTAATCCCACTCGAAATTTGAGTAAAAAATTTGGGAGATAAGTTGAAATTACAAGTCAAAAAAGTAGTTTTATTATTTTGTTATTTTTTATTCTTTTAACCCTTTTACTTAAAAAATGGTGAATCATCCCCCATGGTTAAAATCATCATCTTGAATCCTATTGGTTCTTATAAATTTTATTTTTGTTGTACATTTTTCTTAGAATGCCCATTTTAGACCTCAAAATTCCCCTAATGTCTGATGAAAACCTTCTTTAAACCTGTCTTCTTCGAGAGCAAGCAATTGTGCCATCCTTTCTTCCATATCTATGAAGGCTGCAATTCTAAATATTGGCACAATGTACTCCATAGGCATGACTGCTTCTTGTCCTTATACCAACCTAAAAGGTGTATGGCCTGTTAGTTTCTTGCATGTTTTCCTATATGCCCACAACAACGCTGGAATCCTTAGATCTCGGTCATTTATGTTCACATTGCACACTTTTGTGAGTACATCCTCCATAATATTATTGAAGGATTTGATTGTCCTATTCGCTTGAGGATGATATGGGGTACTTTTATGATGGTATACTTGGAATTATTCAGTCAGTGCCTCAATAGTCTCATGCAAGAAATGTGAAACTCTCTCACTCATGAATATATTTGGACACCAAAATATAGAAAAAATATATTCAAATATGAACTTCACAGTGGTATCTGCACTGCAATCCTTCACTGGTTGTGCCTTAGCCTACCTCGTCAAATAATCAATTGTAGTGATTATATATCGTGCGCCAGTCTTTCTTCCTGGTCGGTTAATAGGTCCAACAAACTCAATAGCCCATTTGTCAAATTATTGCAACATCGCCTATGGATTTAATGGAATTGCGTCTCTTCTATATGGATTTCATGTTCTTTGGCATACATCACATGGTAGAAAAAAATATTTTTCATCGTTACGTATTGTTGGCCACCATAACCTAGATCGCAAGATTTTCTGCACAGTGGCCTTTCCTACATAATATCCTCCTGTAAATCCTCCATGAGCTTCTGCCAGGATAATTTTCCTTTGATGTTTAGGGACGTATCTGCCTAGTATTTCATTCATTTCCCATTTTGTACAAGTGTCCTGCAATCAATGCAAAATATGGTGCTTTGACTATGAGCTCATTCTTTTGTTGCGTAGTGTACTTTGCAAGTGCCATTCTTGTCACCAAAAACTGAATAATATCTACGAAGTGATCATCCGCAACCCTGATTGCTAATAACCGTGTGTCAGGAAGGTTACCCTTGACACTTGTGGGTTCTTCTGCTATCTCCAACCTTGACATATGATCAGGTCTGACATTCAATCTTCCTAGTTTGACTACAACCTTGAATTCATACTCCTAGAACAACAACAACCATCGACAAATTTTTCCTCCTAAAACATGCTTATTCACCAAACAAGTATTTCTTTTACTTCTATAATTCATATACCATAGCTAACCCTTCTCTTTCTGTCGTAGTATAATTTTTTTCGCCTTGGAAAATTTTCTTCTTGCAAAGGCTATGGGGTGATCAATTTCTCCTGCACCTTCTTGTGCCAGTAGTATACCCAACATTATGCAAGATGCATCGACATGTACACGAAAGTCCTTATTCCGGTCTAGAAATACCAAAATATGCTCAAACACCATTTTCTCCTTTAGTATGTCGAGGCTCTTCTGGCATTCTTCATCCCATTGAAAAGTGACATCTTTCTTCAATGAATTCTCCATTGGCACAGTTATCTATGAATACCCCTTTATAAAAAAAAAATAATAGCCAGCGTGTCCAAGTGTGGTGTGCAGTTGTATCACTGTCTTAGATGGATCAAAGTTTACAATAACTACTATCTTCACGGGATCCACCATTAATCCTTTCTTACAAACCACATGGCCCAACAATATGCCAAATGGTACGCAAAATATACACTTCTTCAATTTCAATGATATTTGATATTGCCTACATGTATCAAGCATCAACTCAAGCTCACAACATGCTTTTTCAATAGCAAAAATACTGTCCATTCATCAAAGTGAACTTCCAAAAATTTGTGTATATATTCTTTGAAAGTTGCAACTACAACTCTAGAAAATATGGCAGGAGCGTTCTTCAAGCCAAAAGGCATCACTCCTAGGTCCTCTAGTATGCCATTCAATTCAAAAAAAATTGTGGGGAAGAGCTCTTGTTACTCGTGCAACAACTCTATAATTTTACTAACTATTTTTTGCATCCCAATCATCTCCAATCATTGAGAATTTTGGTTCTTCTTCTGATCTAATATTCACCTTATTCATTTTTTCAGGCTTCGCTATATCGTGTATTTTAGGTTCTGGTCCAAAAAATTTGTGGTGTCCTTCTATTTCTATGATATGAATATTGCGCATATCCTCATCATATTCCTCTGCAATCACATTATAGCATTCCAATGCTTGCTCCAACTGTGCAGTCCAATTTGGACGCTTCCATGTTAGTGAAGTTGTGTTCTCAAAAGCCTTTTATTTGAATTTCTGAATGGATGAATCTAGCACAGAAAGTCATATTCAAAACTAAAATTTAGTATGAATCATTCAACAAAATCTGTCCAATTTGTAGTTCCATATCGCAGTTCTGTCTCAAGATACTAATTCATAGGAATGGTCTCTACTATGTGGATAAACCCATGTACCCACTCTTTTTCTTGAATGTCTTTCCAAACTAAAGTGCAACGATGAATATTCTCCCAGGGTTCAACCTTATCATCATACTTTACTTCAAATTTTGTATCTACTAGCCCAAATATGACCCACATCAGCCTTTGATACTCTTCCCAACTTCCTATATTCCTTTTATGAGTACCCTGCCATCTAGCAGGTCTATATCTTAGGGATACATCCAAAGCTTGCAACCTCTATTCTTTTGGTAATTTTCTTTCATATTCATTAAGAAAAAGGCTTACATATCCTATATCATCATAATAAGGAAGAATATATACCTCTTAAGTTATGCAGCGAAGTGATCTTGTGATTCTGGCACATCGTCTTGTAGATACTTCATGTAACCTATTCTGCCAATTTTCCAGTTCTTCCTTGGAACCTAAAGTATAGGAATTGTCTCATTCCCAACTTATTTACCTTCCATAGTGGGATTACTCCAATCCTCCTCCTTATATATTATACGATAAATGTTTTTGACAACTGTGTCGTAATACTCATCCCGAACAGGCTTTGTATAGCGCACTCCTTCTGATGGGTTTAAAGGAACAAAGACCCTAATATTGAATTTTTCGAACACCATTTGTCTCTTCTTAAAATTAATTATTTCCACATTATTGAAAGACCAATCCAATACAAGTAGCGTCGGATATGGTTTTCTATCATGTATAATTTCAATCAGCTCTAAGTCTACAACAATGCACACTCCTTCAATATCTACTTCAACGCAAGGTAACCTTCCCATAGGGAGGATATTCTTCTGGTTGGCCATCCTCAACTGCATTGAAAACCATTGAAAATTTGGTCTTCCCATTAACTCCCATGTTTTCTTAGGCAACACATTGGCATCATATCCTAAATCTAGGATTACCTTATCCATATCATACTCGCTGATCTACGGATTTAGTTTCATTTCCTTTCTTGTTCTCTTCTTATGTCAACGTAAATTGTTCATTGTGAGCAGATATCTTCGTGATACTTAGTTGTCACTATAAGAGTCTATAAACTCTTGGAGTACTTCGACAACCCTATGATTCCTCAATAACTTCACGAAATTTTGTAAGAACGGTCTTAAAATACTCAGATCTAGTTCTTCCATCTAAGTAGTTACTTTAGCGTTGTCCTTCTTTGGTATTAACTTTGGCATCAGTTGCACTTTAGATTTTGAAGCTTCAGGATCCATGAAGTTTTGCTTCACCTCCATGAACTTTTATTTTTCCTTCTGAATATTGAACCCATGGGGATTTTTCTACGGTCTTTCTTACCAATGTATCCTCCATTTTCTTCTTACCTTCATCTTTATTATCTCATATCGCAGCTCCACTCATTATCACGAAGTTGATGCATGGTTCATCCTCCCTTAGTTCAACAATCATCATTTTCATATTTTGTGAGATTTGTTGGTTCCGTTTCTCCTGAATATTTGGCATAAGAACCAGACATTCTTCTATCACGTGATCAAAATATTTTCAATACTTACAGGTTATAGTAGGACTCTGACAATCCCTTGCATAGTCTCATGTTTGTTCGTAGTTATAACATATATTCCAGGTGAGTCCTCAACTAGCTCCTCATCCTCATCCTTAGAAACCTCCTCAGCCCACATGATATCCTTGATCCTCATATGCATATCCTTTAGCTTGATTCTATAAGAATCAACAGTGTGTTCCATCATCAATTCATAACTTCAGCAATATTTCTCATCATGTCCTACTGATTTACAAAATTTTCAAAACAACTACGTTGGCGTCTGCACCTACTTCTATAATTGATAACACTATTCTAGACTATGTTTGCCTATAGTTCTGCATATCCAACACCACATACTTGATCCTATATTTAATGGATTAGGTGCTCAACTAGCCAAGCAATCTCTGAAGATAGGGAATTGTTCCTTAGAAAGGCCCTTTGCTTTGCACTGTATATGCCACACTTCCTGTCTAACTTCCTTTCCCTTCTTAAGATCTTGAAGTTCCAAGGTAAAATTTTGCTAGCTGACTCTGAATCTGTTGTACTCCTGCATGAGTATCTCCCACCGACGAATATTCCAACTTCATTGCAATTTTACATAGCATCACTTTGAGTTGATATTTTCTATTATGTTAAGGATAACCTGATATGAGGCAACATCGCAGCTATAAACCATTCCTTATGATTCGATGGGGATATGTTAAAGCTAACTTGTCCCATTAACACCTTTAATATTTGATCCAACTCCCAAATAGATTCATTAGTCATTTGTTTGATCTCCTTCAGCTCAGTAATGCACTAGGACTCAGACTTCGACTTCTTGAATTTTGATACCAGTGCTTTCTTAATATCATCCAATGAAGCAGTCTGATTAATCGAAGAATACTTCATGTACCATGTCAGTGCTATTTCTTGCAGCATCGTGATGAGTTGTGCATTATTTAAATTTTTTCAATATTTTTTCTTCATTTCCATACTACATTAGTTACAAACCAAAACTACTCAGGATCCTCTAACCCGAGTCCTCTAAAAATAGGTAACTTAATGTCATCGTCCATGTTTCCTCTTGGGGGGTTAGGGGGAGGGGTAGGGGAATTAGGAGGAGGGGGATGGGGTGTAGGGGAATCAAGGGGAGAGGGATGGGGGTTAAGGGGAGTAGAGGGATGGGGAATCCCAAAGGCGCCCTGATTATTCTTAGCTTCTAACTTCGACGCACCTTTAGGTTGGGGTTGAGAATATCGTGGCGTTGTGTGGTTACTTCTTTATTCTTCACTCTCATATTTACATAACAAGGGACTATAACCAGCCTCATTAAATTTATTTGGTTTGTGATATACTTTGTATCTCTTTCCATTTCACGTAGACCAAGTTCCTAGTTTTGAATTATTCCCTTTTCATCCAAACATTAATTTGACTGCATTCGTAGCACTCCCTTTTCACATAAAATAATTTTAACGACAAATTCAAAGAATATAAATACTTACCTCGCATTCCCTTGAAGAATATTTGCTCATATTTTCTATCATATAGAGTTGTGTCTATTGTGAACTCAGTAATAAATCCTCCCAGGATACTGTCATTCCAAAAATCAACGACTCTTGATATGTTGTTACTAGTATCCTTGAGTCACTATGTCAATTCAGGGCTCCACGCAGTAGGATCATCCTTTTTAAAACAAGTATTTTTCTCGGTCAAAATTGATAGCCATTCATATAGTTAATTAGCAAATGATGCGAAGAAAATCTCATGTTGTTATGTAGAAAGATACCTCTGCAAATAAGCTTTAATCGTGAATCGAGGATTTTCTATTTTCCTGAGTTGTGAACTCTCATTCCTTTTGATTTACCCAATCTTGTATTTCGTTCTTTGATGGATGCCACATTCATATGCCCCTCAAATAGATCCCGGTCCTAGAAATGGAACCATTTTTTGGCTTGGTGGGGCTTGACCCAGGTTCGACTTTTACTTTGTACCAACAAAACCCTTAGACAATAGCCCTTTCGGCAATGACCTCCAAGCAGATCACAGTCTCAACCACGATTGCAATCACGTTTTTTCATGTATTTCTCATTTTTCGTGTAGCAGTGTCCATCAAAAGTATGAAACATGGGTACTCCTTGGATGAGGAAATAAATTTCTCATCCAATGAATACTCCCGCTCGAAATTTGAGTAAAAACTTTGGGAGATAAGTTGAAAATACGAGTTGAAAAAGTAGTTTTATTATTTTATTATTTTTTAATAATTTTACCCTTTTACTTAAAAAATGGTGAATCATCCCCCATGGTTGACATCATCATATTTAATCCTATTGGTTCTTATAAAGTTTTTTTCTTTGTACATTTTTCTTACGAAGCCCATTTTAGACCTCAAAATTCCCCTAATGTTTCATCAAACTTCTGCTACCTGCCTATCTAACCATATTCAAGAATGGCATAGAAGGACGAGCCTATGTCGAGCCCCTATTTTTGAAGACCGCGTCTACATGGACTGATTTCTCAAATCCATTTTTACTACTATTGGCAAAGATGTCACATCCCACTTCCCTCAAACTGAGGAAGCTACCCTCTAGATTGCGTTGAAATATGACCTGATATACTCACAATCTGGTTATGTTTATACTGTCTTATTTGATCTCCCTAGACCCGATGGTACCAATGTAGTGGGGGCATCCCACGCCACTGACGGTATTGTTGGATCCATTTCACATCCATACACTCATCCTCCCATGGGCTATGGTTTCCCTCAAGGAGGGACCAGCTCCTTCAGCACTTTTCTCCCTCCTGACAGTATGTATCAAAGATACGGCATGCCTCCTCCTTTTTCCCAACCTGCTTACCATAATTTTTCCTATCCTCCTTATTATCCGTATCCATAGCTTAGTGCTCCAACTCCTCCAGCACAAGCACCTCAGCCTCCCTTGCCTTCTCAAACTCTGAAACAACATCCATGCCCCCCCTGGGCAGGTGTATTCACAACAGAGTGCGACTAATCCTCCTACTTCCAAAAAGAAGAGGAATGGAAACGACACCAATCCACCCCAGGTAATCCAGGAAACAATCCCTAAGGGAATATATCAATACATTTAACACTGTAACCCAACAATGGGGCACTCAGCCCAAGCAGGACAAGCCTATTTGCACGAATAATCCTTGTTCCTGTTACAGTGTCTATGGTCACTATACCCATGATTTTCCTCTTTTTAACTTAGATGTGTCAGATTTGAGAAGCTCAAGCATCAACTCGAGGATAGCAAGCCTCCCCTTCGGTTCCTCCCAATGTTGTCCCAACTCAACTAGCTGTGTTTACCAATCCTTCCTCCCAACAAATGATATGTGGTTGCCCAACCCCCTGAAAATTACGTGGCCACTCAACCTCCTCCATCTGGTACCTATGATTACTAGATCCTTATGATGAACTCTGACCAACCCAATATCATTGACCTCAACCTTCAGAATCAATCCCATCAGTACACCCAGCCCCCCACTACGTCTGCTACTGAGCCCCTGTCTTTCGGTCCCACAAAGCCTCTTTCGACACCCAATGGTCCTTTACTGATCCCTCAGCCTAAGGCAGAGGTTCATAACAAGATCCCCAAGGGACCATGAAGCTGAAACGATGCTTCTGGTAAAGCTACCCACTCCTATAGTATAGTAGATGACTTGGCGTAATCCCCTGCTGCCATGTCAATGCCGGAAGTCCTTCATTCGTGCCCTTAACAAAAAAAGTCACTACTAACTACCATGGGTGTTTTGGATACTTTAGATGATCGTTTGATTGTCTTTGACATTGACAATTCATAACATCCCCCCCTTCCTGCATCCGTCGCCTTCCAAACCCTGTCAAGGTCCGGAATACCAACGTCTCCCATTGTATCATTAACAAGGGGGCATAAACCTATGTAATGTATTCTTCTATTTGGAAGCAACTCGGATCTCTTGAGTTATCCCCTTCCACTATCACCCTCCATGCATGGGATGACCACTCTTCCCTGCCCCTTGGCATGTTCCACAATTGTCCTATTACTCTTGTGGGCAAGAATGTTTGGGTTGATGTTGAATTCATTGATGATCTCTTAGACTACAAAATTCTATTGGTCATACCTACATTTATGTGATGTTTGTTGTCCCATCTGCAGTTCACCGTAATATGTGCTTTCCTCATAATTGAAATATCGTCACCATCGATCAGTTGACATATTACGAACCGATGTCCCAAACCTCTCCAGAGTCCATTATCTCTTTGGTGGCCAGTAAACAAGTAGTTTAACCTCCGACTAGTGTCTAGCCCAGATTCTATAAATATTCCTCTTTGATTTTTCATTCCCTAGTCTTCCCCCTCCTATCTCTGACCCTAGCTCATTGAATTTTTTCATGATTCAATCGTCTCGGTCTGAACTCAAATGGACTGGTTTGACTAGCCAGTAGCCCCACCCTCCAAAACCTACTCCTAGTACTTAAACTCAGCCTTCAGGACCTCCTCCTCAAGGCCCCTCATCTATAGCTGGCGTCCATGACCCTATATATCCTCCTGGAACGGTTCCCCCTAGCCTTAACCATCTTGGAGTTGTCTCGCCTGGCCATTACCCCTCCAGTCAGATGTCATTTCTTGCCCCCCCCCCCCCCTTGGCATATTTTTGGTACTTGTTATGGCTACCTTGTCTCTTCCTAACAAGACCTTGGGGATCTTAGTATGGTACATTGATCCCCCAACAAACATCCCACCTAGTCAGCCCAAACCTTATACAACTTTGACCCCGGTCCAACCAGTCATTGTGACCCCTCTCTTTGCTTCTATGCCTCATCCACCTCAACAGGAACCTCCTCCTGTTGTGAAAGCCTCAGGTGAGGGGGGAAATCCTGCAAGAAGGCACCTAAGGAAAAGACTGCCCAGACAACCACTGCTCCTCCACGGCCTCCAAAGCATACACACCCGTGTGCTTTGTGTGGTGTTTTCGGTCATGCCACCCATATTTGTCTTGAATTGAATCGTATCAAGCCCATGGTAAATGTTGTGTTTCCTAATTATAAGGTCCCTAAAGCCCCTATTACTTTACCGACTGCAGCCAAGAAACCCAATACTACGCACACAAACCACCCCTGTGCCTTTTGCAATATCCATGGCCACTATACCCACCTCTATCCCCGTCTAGCAGACTACTTCACCTCTTTGGATGTAGTTCACCAGTTCGAGGCTGACCACCATGAGTCCACCTCTCCTTTACTTGCGCATTATGCTTCAAGTGAACTGAAGGACCTATATACTATCATTGACATTCCCCCTCCCAATGTCTAGATGACGGAGTCTTCAGCCACTATCCTCTACATGTCATCATCTATGAGATCCATGGTGGAAGACCCCTCTGGGGCTTCCCCTTCTGTTTTGTCTAACCTCCCTTCAACGATCACCCTTGGCTCAACATCGATGGATCTTTCATCTACTTTTTCTTCTGTCACCTTAGGTGACGGTACGCATGTGAACCTTTCTTCTCATGATTATGAGTTAGGTAGCTTTGTCGCGTCATGTGGTTATCCTTCCACCAGTCACCCCATCTACTACTGTGATGACGATATCATGGAAGCCTCTTTCACCCCTGACTTCATCTATCCATTCCATAATAAAAATGACACCATCCATGCCTATGGTGACTTGCACAACCTGAGCACAAACTGCCCCTAAGGTCGTTCCCCCACACCATCCACATTTTAGTGTTCGGGGGGTAGAAATCCTACACATAGCATTCCCTCTGGCAGTGCTTATTTGATTTCCGCCTTGCATTCAGGTTTCCAGCATTGTTCATCATCCTCTCATTTATTTTCTTGTGGCACATTTCAAATGGACCCCCCATCCAAAAAAAATATAGGTTATGTCGATGGTGCAAGTCGCTACTCCGGAATCTAGCCTCGGTAGCCTGGGCCATTTTCACCCCCTTACATTCGCTTGTCCTCTCTAACGGCATATCCATTGGTTCTGCCACCAATAATCAGGCCGAATATGATGCAGTGAGAGGTTTTTTATTCGATTCCCTTGACCGCCGTATCCTCCACCTTCATGTTTGTTTAGATTCTTTTTTGCTTGTCATGCAATTGAATGGTGTCTATTGTGTGCATAATCCTATCCTTTTTAGAATATATTTACGAGTGAAGATCTTAATGCATGAATTTGAAATCATTATATTCATTCATGTACCTAGAGCACAAAATCACTTTGCAGATAACATTGCAAACAATATTCTAGATTGGCATTTATCACACGCATTTAACACAAGAAAATAACAATAAACCACATAACAATGCATATCCATAATATGTGTCATTCAAATATACAATGTTTTGGAGTCCATTAACTCTAATACATATCACATGTCCATAGCATGTTACAGAAAATCAAAACTAGGGGCATCTCATGCCCCTACATCTAATCACTATCTGGAGGGTCCTGGGCCAATGGCTTGGCTCCTGCAGCCTGTAGATCACACATCCCCTGTCCGACCATCGCCATGCACTGCATGAATCCTTGCCGCTCTGAGGGTAGACCAATACATGGCTCTATGTACTGGTCATCTAGATCCTGCTAGCCACGCTTCGAAACTCTGGTTAGAAGCCTCTCACATCTACAGCGGATGTCCTCTAGGAGGGCCACAACATCCTCATCGTGTGTTCCCCTTGATCCACTAGGTCCTGCAGCTCCTGACACTACAGTTCGTCGCATATACCTTGCTGGTTTTACGAGCGCTATATCTGCATACCAAAAGTGAATGAATCAGTACCATATACAATATTCTAAAACTTTAAAATGCACCATAAAAGATAAACAACTTGTCGCTTACCATCTGGCCCCCATGCCCGACCTGGGGGTAGTGGCAAGTTTGGGTCCCCATGATAACTCATCCCACTATAGGGATAGTCATCTATGTACAGTGGCATATGATCCCAATGCTCGAAGAACTCGAGTCGAAACACCCGTCTGACTGCCCCACCTCCCCCTCTACATAGTAGCCGCCCCCAATGGCACATCTTGGGCTCTCGCAGGCCCCCATCCTAGATTTGTATACAAGGACGAAGTGTGGATATATTCTCAAAGAAGAGCGAGCACAAAACTGTGCCATTTGCACAGTCATGGTTCACCTACCAGTTGCATAGTGACAACTGTCATTCAACGAATACAACATCATCTAGGCCCACCCATAGTAGGGCCCACTAAATACACTCTCAACAAGCATCATCTGAGCCCCAGTGATGTAGTGAACTACCTTGTTGCCTAGGATACGCAGCACCGCTGTGACCACAACACGAGTCTTTAGCCTCTCTAGATATTTGATCAGTATCTATGTCCCTTTCACATGGATATCCGGTTGAGAGTGGCGCTCTACAAACTCCATAATTTTTCGCCCTCACGGTAACACTAGTCGTGTGTTCTCCAATGGTGGGATATCGGTCAAGAAATATATATCCTCGACAGTCAACTCGATCTGGTTCCCCTGCACTATAAATATCTCATGATCTGGATCCCAATAGCTGACGATCCAGGCCAACAAGGGCTCTCCTGCTCTCATCAAAGGGTTCTCCACAAACTTCAGCACCCTAAACCTAGCCAATGCAGCACAGAAAACATGATCCTCTTTGATCTCATACTATAATGTGTCCAGGTCTCTCTCTCTCTCTCTCCAGTTGATCCTCAACTCTTCCATATCTACACAAAACCAACATGTTTTTCAGTGTACAGAAATGAAAGACTGCATCATAACCATAGAATCAAAGCTCTCAGCCAAAAAACAACACCAAAATCCCTCTCTCTGATAGGTCACACTTTTCAGGCCATTACTGGGATAGGCCGCAATTTTTTGCCCAAAGCCTGCTACCCAGGTCGCAGAAAATGCCCCAAAACGTGCAACCCGACCATGAAGAAGAGAAAGGGTTTGTTCCTAAGCTCTGGGTGCCTAAACTGAAATTTTAATCCACTGAATTGAAATAGTATGGTTAGGCCTCTCACCTACAACAGACGAATCTCAATTCCAATGGTCGGTTTGTCCACTACGATCACCACAAGATTTAGGTCCTTTTCTCGTCTCTACATTCAACACAACTACACTTGAAAATGTATCAAATTGGAGGGAAAATACCTTCTTAAAAGAGAAACCCCAGATTTTTCTTTCGCCAGCTGCAACCAAACTGTAGCTCAGTTTGACAAACCATCAACACCATTGAAATTCTCTCACTGAGATCTCAAATGGGTATCCTTTATTTTTTGGTGATTTGATACTTCACCTAACACATGTTTTCCAAGAAGGGTCACTTCACCGCTTCTCGAAATCAAATTTATTCACTTGTGACACTTGTACTTTGGGAACCACCTTTCCTTCATACTTGTCCATGCTCATGTCAATTTTTATCCTCAGTGACCATCTTGTACTCATGTTTTTACGGTCCCCACCGGGCTTGTTCTGTGTGATAGCATCATCGAGCCGCCCTTGTTTAGTGCATTTGAATTGAGTCATCATCGCATCCACGGAGTATGTCCCGAGTCCCTTTGTATCCCTCCAAATTCCTCCATCCTTCATTGCTTTTCTCCTCTCTCATGTCGCACATTTTGGCCTTCATTCATACTATCCCCTATCCCCTCTGGAGTTGATTCAGTAGTTGTGAGTTCATCCATGCCCTTTATGCTCTAACAAGGGAAGTCGTCATCCCGCTAATCAGTACCCCTCATTTCACCATCAACCTTGGTGTTAGTCTATGAGTCACTCTACTATTATCCCTCATGCCTTAGTCGAGGATCCCTTATTGCCTCACCTATGGCAGAACTCCTTCTGTCGACATCAGCTTATTCATTCTAGAAGGCAAGTCTAAAGGGTGTTGTACCTTGTTTATAGATTCCACTCTTGTTCGGTGCCTCGGATCAGGCAAAGAGAACCTTTATTTTCCTTTTACTTGATTGTTTCTTAGCTCCAACTCCATATGGCATGATCGATATCTATATACTTGATGGTTCAGTGATGCAGCAGATTGTACTAGTGATTTCGGGGTGTGTGTGAGATGTTTCAGACCTCATGAGGGGGTGGCCCTTCAAGTAGCCCCCCACATGCCCGGATGACCTCTCTACTACAACCTTGGATGCAGCTCCATAGATTTGATGGTCATGGCCTCAGACACTTGCACCGCCTTTTAGTTTGCATGTCTCAGTCATATTTTCAGAGCCCTTTCCTATTTCACAGGGCCTCTTTGGTTGTACTTATATCTCATGTACTCAAATATTATTGTATAATTCTTGGTTGTTGTCCCGGGCACAATATCTATGTGGGATCCATTATCATTTTTTTATCTCGCCCATGTTTATGCCAGCATGTACTATATAGTTCAATCCCTTGTTTGTTGGACGAATCATTATTCTTTGTACTTTGTTATCTCGGTGGGCATAGGTATGCCTCCCCAGCCTCATGTAGACCAGGTACACACTCATAAAAGAGACTTGTCACACTTGTAAGTCTCGCCTCCTCGAGGTCTTTTCCTCTCGTGCCTCAGTCTACCCTATATTTATCTCTCTTTGAATCCCCTTCAATGTCTAGTGATTGAGTTCTTACAATGTACTTCGGTCATACGATTAACTCCTAACACTCACACATTGGGGGGAATTTGTTACACCATTTTTTGGTCATCTAACATGTTACTATTATATGGACCAAAGTACGCCATGTAAGACCAATTTTACCATAGTAAAATTGCTTTCACTATGAAAGATAACTTGATAATCCATAATTTATTAAGTTGTTTCTAGTCTAAACAGGAAACCCCATGGGGAATAATTAAGTAAATCCTTATTTGTTTTATTTTCCTCAAGGGATAATTAATTAAACCTCTGTTTAATTAATATTCCTGGTCATATTTAAACCAAAATAGGAAAATTAATTAGATAAATCATTATTTATCTTATTATTTTCTAGGAATAATTATCTAAAACATTATTTAAATATATTCCTTGTTAAATTTGACTAAATCATTTACAAATAATTGAATAAATCACTATTTATTTAATTATTACTCAACCACATTCTTAAATTAATAAATAAATCATTTATTTATTTATTATTTCTAAATAAATGGATTTCACCAAATTCAAATTCTTTTTCCCTCCAACAAAAATAATAGAATACTCCATAAAATTTGGATCTAGATTTGGTTAATAATATTTTAATTCTGCACCAATATCCAGACTAACTCAATATTTTGTTATAAATATAAGGGTTTTTCCATTCATTAACTACCTTTTGTTGCCTAAATATCACTCAGGATCTATACTTTTGGTCTAAATTTTATCCTCCATCATTGTAATATTTTTCTACTTTTTGCTTGTGAACTCCCTTTGAGTTCCATTTTTGTCTGGGTTTTCTGCACCATCAAGAGAGAGAGATCTTAGATATGAAGCACTAAGGACATACAAGAACCCATCCCATTGAGGGGGGCTGGTAACATCTTTCTATGTTCCCTTCCCAAATGTCATAATACAAAAAATTCTTTTCTTGTTCATTGGATACATGGAACAACTCTTGCTTATTATTTGTTGTTTAATGTCTTTAAATGCATAGATATGGATTTTTGTAGCATTTATTATGATCAATAACTGCAGATCTAAGGAAATTGACAACCATATTTGATGTTAGGGATGTTTTTTATGCATAACTAAAGTGATATTTTTTCGTATGCTTGCGATTAGAATTCACACTAACATCCAAGTTTTGGAAATAGTTGTTTGCAGGTTTGGGGACAGAGTTGGATTTCATTACATCTTATTATCCATAAACAGATGGACAGACAGATAGGGTCAATAGGATTCTTGAGGATATTTTGAGGATATATGTCATGCATCAGCATCTAAAGTGGCAGGGTATATTCCAATGGTAGAGTTTTCATATAATAATGGGTATCAAGACTCCTTGAAGATGAGTTTGTTTGAGGTTCTTCACGGGAGGATTTTTAATACTCCTATCTTCTAGAGTGATCTAATGGAAAGGGTGTTGATTGGATGGGACATCTTGGAAGTTATGGAACAATAAATAAAGGTTATTAATACAAATTCGAAGGAAACACAAGATAGATAGAAGAGTTATGTAGATCAACACAAGATATTTAAGAATTTTTTGGCTGGGGAGGATCTGTATTTGTGCATCAAGCCCATCAGGAGCTACTTGAGTATTGGGTCATGTGCCAAGTTGGAACCTCAGTATTTCAGGCCTTCTGAGATCCTTGAGAGGATTGGACCAATGGCCTATAAACTTGCACTGCCTCCAAAACTGAAATTTTGTGATGTTTTACATGTTTCATTTCTTAAGAGCTATGTGTACGATGTTGATCATATGTTGATTGGTATGTATTGTATGTGGAATGAGAGGAAGAATTCCAGCCAAAACCCCAATGGATATTGCATCAGAAATAGCTCATGCTCAGGAATCCAGTAATCGAGCAATTTAAAGTACAGTGGAAGCACTTTGGGCCCAATGAAGCTACATGGGCTTTGTATCCTTCATTATTTGTTGGGTCAAGTTAATGACTCTTTTTATATGTTTGTATATATGTATATGGTTGTAAGTTCTATGATCAGATATGTTATAAATTTCCAATAAGAAATATGATCTTCATGTTTGTCATGTTGGACATGGTTTTCAGTAGTTTTCATTGTAAATACTGCATCGAGTTGTGTTGTAAGGATCCATAGGAAGTATGTTTTTTTTCAATGTTTTTTTGGTTATAGGTGTCATAAAACACTGAGGATGATGTTCCCCTAAGGGAGAGGGTTTTGTAACAGCTCTGAGTTAATATTTCAAGTAATAAAGTTTAATAACGGAAAACTAAGACCAAGATCACGGGACATGTATTCCAAGCCGAATGTTGGGAAAAGCACTATAGTGGGCATCACTTTTTGTTTATTAATGTCTATAAAAATTAGAAAAGGAATTGGAAAAGAAAAAAGGAATTAATTAGAATTAATTTATGAGAAATAAATGAAAATAGAAGAGAAAGGAGGTGAAGAGACACAAATTTTCATGCTAAGGAAATTAGAAGGAAAATTAAGGAAAATGAAGAAAATAGAGGCATCAATGATAAAAAAGATTTTCGAGATCAGTTCACAACTTTTGTTGGTTTAGTTTTTTTTTAGTTTTGTTTTGGAATTATATTGAGAGAGAGAGAGCAACAGGAGGAGAAAGAAAACAAGAAATCAAAGGAAGGAAAAACGAAAGAAAACAACAAGCAAGGAAAGCAAGGAGAAGGTTGGATCAACAGCCTCAACGAGAATATTTTGCATTTAATTAGTTGCATGTGTGATTTCCTAGCCAAGGTGTGAATGCATGCTTCATGCATTTGTGTATTTGGTCCATTTTTTTTCATTGGCATGGGTTTTTTCCTAGTTTGACAGTGGTTTCATACATTCCTTTCCATTTCCTGAATAACTATGGTGTAATGGGATTCATTTTTTGTTTGAGCTTCTGATTACGAGAAGTTTTTGGAACTGGGTGAGGTGGTATCAAGAAACTTCCGAAGGTTGGGGTTGGAGATTTTTTTCTCTGGGAAGCCCTCGATATGTGGGTGGAATAGGAAAAAATTTCAAGGTATGGTGAAGAAATTTTCAGGCATCCAAAGCTTATTTCTGTTTTGTGATCTCTTGATCAGATTTGGAGAGACTGAGGTATTTTGAGGGTAGAGGTGGTTTAAACTCTAGATTCCCTTGGTTTTTTATGTCTTGTTTTATCCCATCAAATCCCATATTCATGCTTGCATATGGAACGAGGGTGATTGGCTGAAAGAAATATTTGGTTCATGTCAATCTATTGTCGAGTGGTACGTAGAAGTCCATGACTTGGTTGGATTTTTCATATGTTAATAAGATCTATGTTTCTATTGTACTCTATGATAATTTGTACTTGTTATTAATGTTAATTTGATGGTTGTTCTATCATGGTAATATTATGATTATATGTTGGTTATAAGCATGCACTACAAGGAAAATACCTACTAGCAGAGGTTATAAAGGAGGTTTTTAGTGTTATAAAATTGGCCAAAATTGTCAAAAAAACATTTGCTACAACATCCATTTTCGGTAACGGAGGTTTTGGAGAAGCTTCTAACGGAATTTCAACACAACTAAAAAACATTGTTGCAGATGTTTTTCTCATCGGTGTGCTAATCAGGTGTCAACGCACCAGTGTCTTGTATTATGAATGCACCGATACTATAAACCTAACAAGCACTGGGACGGAAAAAAAATTTGGATGCCCTGGGGCATTTAGCAATGGCCTGATGCATGTTAGCTAGAAAGTCGCATCGGGTCGGTGGAAGGTGCATGCATAGGGCCGTTAAGGTGTAAAACCACATTAGGCCCTGTAGGTGATACAACACACCGAGCCATAAAGTTATACAAAAGCACTAGTGCATTAAAGGAAAATCACACCGGTGCATGCAATGCCTATCAGACAACCCAGGTGGTAGTCCTCGATAAAGTGCACTGGGTGTTCTAATTGGTATTGGTATTTGTGTGGTGCCCATAGGTCATATAAATTCACCAATGCGCAATATCACACAAACACACTGAGAATTCTAATTGGTATTGTTATTTATACGGTTCCCATAAATCATAGAAATGCACCGGTGTGCATTAGCATGCAAACGCACCGGTGCATAGTAACTAACATGCACCAATGTTCATTTTGTATTTTTTAGAAACATCGACCTGTGATAGTGCAATTATTGTGATTTTTTAAAATTAATTATTCATGAAGAGTCGACACATATCTTATAACAGTATTCATATCAATTAAATTTTTATTAATGCATTTGAATGTGATGTTTGGATTAATATGTTATATCATATCATCAGATTTCGCATCTCTTCATTATAATATTTAATCATCCATATATTTAATCAGTGGTGTAAAATTTCACAGCAACAATGGAGAACACAATAGAATAAATTAAAATGTATATATATATATATATATATATATATATATATATATATAAGAGCCTCTTTTTCATACAAAATGGGACAGTTATGGTATCCCTCTATCTTTCAATTGGGACACTATGTCCATTACATTAAACAAAATGTTTGATTTCACAGACAAATATTTCAAAAAATACAATGCCTTGCTTTGACATCCAAACATATTGATCATCATTCTTCGTTGGAACTGCTATCACTGCTCGAGCTACTTCCATGACTTGGGTTATTTTTAGGAATGTTTTTTTCACGGTGTTTATTGTGTTCTTCTTCTTCAAATTCCATCTACAAACTTAAAAATAAATTGTAATGAGTTTATATACATTGGTGAGAATAATGAAAATTGCAATATTAAATAATATACATCAATGTAAATCAAAAATAAATTTACCATAGCAAGAATTGACTCATGAACTATACACATCCTTTCAAAACAAAATTTCATGCCATCTTTCAACAATTCATTTGTTGGCGCAGTTCCATACTTTGTTTCCTGCAAGTTTTATACCCCATAACAAATCATATATTTAATATAAAACATTTTTTTGTTCTATTAATTATAGACGGATCTAAGTAAAACAAGATCGATAGATGCTTACAAATTCCACAATTAATTTCTAATATACCAACATATACTGACAACCCATATCTAACCCAATGCCAATCAATTTGTTTGATGGTTCTTCTTTGTATGTTACCACCTGTTTGAAGACATTCAATGATAATTGTTGTAAAAAAACTTAAAATATACAAAAATGAAATCTAGTTAAGTTGTTATAAGGAAGTAACAATTACTCACAAACTTAGATATCAACCCTTTTCTTCCTTGTCATCCAGTTTTATGTTCTGAATGGGTTCCATTTTCTTTTCTTTTCTGCAAGAAAATACTTGAAATTTAATATTTAATACTAAATTGTTTATTTATTGTACCTAATCGAAAAATTCAATGATTACATATTACAATTGAAGCATGTTGTTTTTGAGATGGCTCCTCGTGAAATGCAATTATGTCCATTTCTTTGACCATCTCCTTGAACACCTTTTTGCACATTCCTACTGGCATATTTTTGATATCAGCTCATTCATCCTTTGAGATTTTCATAATCTTCCTAAAAATGTAACATGAAAATAAACTACTTAATTTTAATATTGATATATGAAAAGTAAATATAACAAAAGTGATATTTATAAATGATTTCTTTCTAGTAATATATACATATGATTCTAGAAAAACATTTAAAGGAATATTACTTTTTCATTCCTTCTTTTTTATTGTTGTATGTTTTTTCTATTAAAAGTCTGACATGTCTCATTGACCAATTCTCTAGAAACTCATCCTGTAGTTTAGATAAATTTTGGTTCTTGAATTAATTGGATTGATTTTTGTATTGTAAGTGGAAAGAACGTCTACAAATTCATTCCACTAAATCCCTCAATTTTTTGTAAAAGTTCCCCCCTTTCATTAACCTCTAGCACCAGTCCAGATGAGCTAAGGAGCAATTCATTTTCATTTGCATGTTCTATTTTGTTTTCTTTTATTAGAACAAAATTCCTATTCTTCGTTGTTTGCCCTTGTAGAACATTAAACATATGTGAATTAATCGATTGTTTAAAAAAAATTTCTGATATTTTTAAGTGTATTATTAATGAAAATTAAAAAAAGAAACTCATATTGGATCGATAGTATTTTTTCATTCACCTAAATCATTCTTTTGCAATTTTTCCATCAAACTTTTACGCTCTTATGGTCTTAGATCAGAAATAATATTATTGAGCTCCATCATTTTGCGGTTTTCCATGATACACAGTAAACAATACATATTAGTTAAACTTACATATAGTTCAAAAATAATATTTTTTTTAAAGAATTTACAAAGAACTTTCCTTTTTTTTCTTTTCTCGATTTTCTATCCGTATTTTTGTTACTTGATCTCTTTTTAGCCATTTATTTAGCAATATTAAACCTGTACCATACCATTCATTAATATATTATATAAATAAATCATAGACTTTTCAGTTAAAAAAAAAATCAAGAAAACAATGCACCTTTCAAGTAGTACACACCAACGACGGTGCGACATGTTCTTATAAACGCACCGCCAAAATAGTAGAAACATCGTATGGTGATCTCTGTGAACAAGGAGACCTAGTTTGTTATATGTTCACAAGTGTACCGATTAACACAAACAAATTAATAAAAAATCTCGAGTGTTAGTTTTTGTAGCATAAGATATCGTGGAGGAGGTGGTGTGGCATGTTATTATAAACGCACTTAGAAAATAGTAGAACCACCATACGGTGCTCTTTGTAAACAAGACTCAGTGCATTATATCACCGATTAACATAGACATAAATTAATTAAAAAAAATTTATCAAACAGTATGTGCACGGTGCGCTATTTTACACATGGCACACCGATTAAAAAATATATCTTTTTAAATTGTTTTACTAAACAGTACATGCTTGGTGTGTTATTTTACACAGGGTGCAATGATTAAAAAAAATATGTTTTTTAGAAACTTATGCAAGGAATGGCATGGATTGGGATCTAACTCTGCAAGTCGTCCTGCGAGTTAGATGTCATATATATATATATATATATATATATATATATATATATATATATATATATATATACAAACCCTATAAATCTAAAATGAAAAGCCCTAATTATAAAGTCACAGAAACAAGAAGAAGCAAGGGTAGAAACAAAAAGAATCAAGGGTTTAGCGTAAGAATGGATTTTTTTTTTCTTTTTTTTTCTGAAAATGAACAATAAAATTTAAATTTTTCACTTACCATTTATTAATAAAACAAAAACTGTAAAAAAAACAATTATACTACAGGATTTGAATCACCAGATGTTTGAAATTCTGATTCTCTGAATAGTGTTGTTGTTTGAAAGTATTTCGCTACTCCACAGTGCTCTCATGCTCTCTTACTCCAGGTATGTCTCTCGTGAAAATCTCTCCCTGAAATGTTTTGCAAAAATAATGAAATAATTAATATTTTTTACCATTTAAAGAATTTTTTTATGAAATTAGATTTCCACACACAATCTGCCACCCATTTTTCAATTCACCATTTTTTTCACTTAAAAAAAATAAAGTTGCGCTTTTTTATTTGAAACTATTCGGTGTGTTTGTTATCTAACCGCACTGGTGCGTCAATTAATAACACAAAAATGGTGCCTAGTAACTAAAACGCACAAGTGTGGTTAACTGTACATTAGCGCCGATAACAATAATTCCATTTTTAAGGCACCAAAATTAATTTTAGGTATGTACGCAAAAATTTATTGTTTATTTTGCTCAAATGCAGGGAGAAAATATCATAATTATATCGAATGGACAATTTTCAAAATCCAGCTCTTTCCATAATATTTCTCAAAGTCCATCGTAGACTTCTTCTTATCCATCTCAAGACGTAATATTTACTTCATATTTTGTTTATCTTTTCATTATCTAATTGAATTTATTTTTTATCCATGTTAATCAGCTGAATAAAATTAATGCATACAAATTTGCAGGTTCGTGCATATTCAAAATCGAGTTCAGATACACAAAATATTCAAACAACTCCAAAACGTCGGAAGCTCTTATCAGGAGCAGCATAACGCAAGGCGCATTTTGTAGGATAAAATGGACATCCACTTCACCCTGCCAATTGTAACATTTCATCTTCTAACGACAATCCTCAAACAATGGTAGTAATAATAATTTTTCGGTATATTGATTTAATTATTTCAACGTCAAATCAATTAATCATGAATTGCTGGCATGCTTACTAATTGATATCATAGATTTTGTACTAATCATGTTCAAATATATTTTTTGAAATTATTTTCATTCTAGTGACGATGAGCGACCAACCAACCATTTTCTGTTGCACCCCACGACAATGTCAAATTGAGAGAAGGTTGAATTAAGAGAAAAACTCAGAGAGGAGCGATATCAAGAATGGTTGAATCAACCACCTATTAAATTCCCACTATGTCCAGATTCACCAATTAGGAATGACTTCAGCAATATTAGTTATTCACAAGCTAGAAATGGAGGCAATCAAATAGAGGTTGGTATGGATGATTACTTAAGGGATACAACTACCATGGAGACAATTTTGTTAAATGCATTCCAGAATGATGACCGGCTAGCGGATTAAATTTTCTTCCACCACCCCTCTCTTTGGACCTAGTAGTCAGTCAAATTCTACCCAATTGGGGACAGCGATGTTACTGTACAACTTGAAAGTAAAGTTTCACTTGTTGAATGCATGTTTCTCGTAAATTTTGAGGTAATTGACCATCAAGTCCTCCCTTATAGTTTGAGAAATATAATCGCACAATGAACATTACAAATGGTAAATTTTATGAACATTAATAATTATATCGGCATTAATGTAGATTTAATATTGTCCATGAAAAACTACAGGTTATTCAAAGAGAAGGTTCTTCCGAGTGATAATGCCTTTCCCGGTAGCTACGAAAGGCAAAGAAATTATTGAAAATGTTGGTTGTTGAGTACATATCATATCATGCATGTCCAAATGATTGTATTCTATATAGAGGAGAATAAGAAGCAAAGAGATATGTTTGAAATTTGGTTATGACAGGTATGATAAATCAAGAAAGAAGGGTAAATCACGTGGTCATTGTTTTAAGATATTGAGGCACATACCTATAATCCCAAGGATTCAAAGACTCTTTCATTGCAAATAATTAGCTATGTTTCACAGATGCCATGCCTCATAGAGAAGTGAGTTGGGAGTTATGTGAATCCCAATAGATTCAATAGCCATGAAGCATATAGAGGATACATAGCCCAAAAAATTGAAGGATAAAGTATGAAGTCTACGACTCAGCATAGCCATGGATGGTGTCAACCCATATTCCCTCCAGAACACCGACTATTCTGTTTGGCATGTAGTAGTCATCAATAACAATATCCCCCCATGTTTTTCTGTGAAGAATGAACATCTTATGTTGGTTGTCATAGTCCTCAGCACAAGACAAGTGAATAATATGGATGTCTATTTACAACCACTGGTAGATGAATTGAAGGAATTATTGGATGGGTAAATGTATACGATGTATCAAGACCCATCGCAGCAGACAGGAGTTTTACGTTGTATGGTATATGTGCTTACATGACACATGATTAACGAGGATTAGGAGTTTTCTCTAGTAAATTACATGTTTATTTATTTGTTTATATACATAACAATATTATTTCACATATTAGTTATTTAATTTGTTGTAATTTTTTTTATCTTCATGATATTCTTTAACATTCCATTCATATATATTGTATAAAATGATTTTTTGGGTCTTGTAACAAAAGGTTATTTTGGATGTAAATGTTGTGGACCTTCTCTGAAAGCTAGAGGGTCCAACGACCTACAAAATCCAGTGTATGACTACTCCAGGGTATTCCTCCCAAAAGAACACCCTTACAAAAGAGCAACATCCACTTTCAATGCTAAACAAGAGAGAACCCAAAGGCCTCCAATAATGACACCAGCTGAATGGCTTATATCATATGAGAGAGAAAAGGAGAAGGAGTTCATAGAAATGTTTGATTCAAATGGGGAGCCTATGTTCAATGATCCAGAATTATTCGACACCTATGTTGAGAAAGTTCCCATTGGGATGAAAAGGAAATCTATCTTTTATAACCTCCCATATTGGGAGAATCTTAATATTACCCACTTATTATATCCCATGCATATATTTAAAAATGTTTCATATTCTTTATGGAGGCACATATCATCAAAACAAAGTGACACATTGGTTATTAGGAAAGATATTATTATTTCAAAAACTAAAAATAAACATTGGCCAAGATGATTACAAAGTACAGGATTAGAGGCAGGCATTGGTCCCTCTAATTCATGGTATTTCAAAGAACATGATGTCCGATGGATTTTAAAAAAAGATGATATTTATTTGGCAAAGGAAGTTATAATGGGTGTGAGGGTACCATTTTCCTATGGGTCTTCACTACGACACTGCTTCACCATGAATGACCATTTCTCGGGGTTGAAATCACATGACCATTTTAATCTTCTAACAGCATGTATTATGTCTGTTAGCCCCCCTATGAAATTCTTGACAAGCAAGCTGGGGGCTAGACTGTTTTGGAGCCTTCAAGGAATGCCTTTCCCCTGAAAACCCATCCTCCTTGAAGCCTCTGAGTACTATGCCTAATACAAATCCTATCTACTGGTCCATTCCTAAAAGGCCTACTATTCCCCCTTGCACCCCTGCAAAATGTCCCCTTCTCACCTTTTTTCCTCCCTCTGTCAAAATACCTTTGTTCCCCTCTATTTCCCCCTCTCAACCCACTAAATCCCCTCTAAAATCCCTACACCCTTTGTTTTCCCAAATTCCCCTTCCATCACCCTATTGTTACCCTTTAGGCCTCAAAATACATTAAAAATGGGATAAAAACCCACTTCGGATCATATGATATACCTCAGCCATTTTCCCGTTAGCCCCGCACTCCTTTACCTTCCACAAAACCTATCGTTGTGACTGGGTTCTAGTACTGAAGGGCGCTTACCGTGTTTATTCATCGGGCGCATCCACGACCGTCGATCCTGACAGATCGGACGACCAGCATTTAATCCCCATCTCCCGTGTCTTCCCCGCCTTTTTTCCATGCCGGGCCATCGCCATTCGTTTCCCCGCCATATCGACGGTCCGGAACCTTTCCCGCCAGTGGACCCCACCATGCACTGTTCAAAGACATCCGGTTTCTTTCGCACCACCCTCGCGCACTTGGTGGTTTTCTCCGATCACCCAGCGATTCCACTCATCGTGTGCCACCTGTCCTCCGGTACGATTTCAAAACCGCCAATCCCGCCCGTTAACTCCATCCCCTACGCATTATCTTCCAGACACGGATGCCCAGCGAAATGACCGTTGACCATCCGATCTGGGACGGGCCATCCAACGGCTATCGCTCGTCGAAGGTGCACGATGTTTAATGAAGCTGCACACGCGATAACCTATGCCATGGCCCGCCATCCATCGTCCCCCGCCGTTGATCTCCGCCACGATCAACGGTCCAGATTTGCGCATCCGTCGCTGACTTTTCCACTGCCCCTGGTCCCGCCACGTCATATCCACGTGCACCCTCCGTACGTCCTCCCGTTCCATGGCATATAATTGGTGCATTTCATGTTTTTTTGACGTTTTGCGTTCGTTTTCGCTCTGCAGACCGCCACCTCCACCAGAGCAGATTTCCATTGTTCCTCTGCATTTTTCTCCGCCATGTCACCGTCTGCACCACCTTTCTCCTCCTCCACATCATCCGCCACCCCATTCATGATTTCCTTAACTTATTTGTGTGTTTTGCAGGGTTATTAAGAGCTAATGGCCGCCATGGTGTGCGTCTCTGCTACAAGGACAGCGAAATCCAAAGAAGATCAGTTACAGCGGCCGAATTTATGAACAAAGACCCGGGAAGGTAAAGGCAGGACTTTCATTGAAAAAGCAAGGTTTAATACTCTGTAAAAAACCTTCTTGTGCCATTAAAGCTCGAGCTAACCTATCAGAAGCAACAATGGGGCGACAAAGGATTTCAGTACAAAGAAAAGGAGATTAAGGCATGCTAATGAAGATCTTAAGCCTTGAATCAACGGTTTAAGAGGCAAAGCGCCAGTTGAAGACCCCGAGGATTGATCAAAGAGTCCTGAACACAAGCAAAAGGTAACATCAGGGTTTATTCATCAGCAGAATGTTTTTCTTCATCAAGTACAGGGCGTCCATACAACTTTTATTATGCACAATGTCCCTGAAGGAATTTCCACCCTAACAGTAGTTCAAAACTGCCAGAGCATTTATATGACAAGCTTCTTAGTAGTTTATTTCATTTTCGTTCAAAGCACCAGGAGTACTACAGCCAAAAGATGTCAAGATCATATCCGGAGAAGATCACTCTTTCACAAGGGAGGTGACAGAGATTAAATACACAGTAGTTAAACAGAATGGGTCTCGACCCTGCATTCATTTTTGTATTTAATATTACATTTAGTATTCACCTACCCTCTCAGTCGATCTTCTGTTCATCCTCTGCTATAAAGCATAGAAAGTTGTTGTTGTTGGTTGTTGATGAGATATCAGTGAAACACAAGAATTTTCCTCTTGAGAAAAGCTCTCTGTGTAATATTGTAAGATAGGCTTAGATTTGATGTATTCAGACTGAATGTTCAAGCTATGGGCTATGATGTACCTGATTGGTGTTGTTTTTAATATGACAAGCATATTTCTTTGGATCCTGATCTAAAGCAGCTGGTGATGTTTTCTTATCTCTGTGTATGATTTCATTTCATTCCATTTCTACTGGCTCGCATCAGAAGTTTGGCATAAGATTTACCCTTGATAGGTACCTTATGTTGCTGCTCTCCCAGCCCTTTATGTTTTCTTCTTATATGTGTATCTGAATATTGATTTCAATTGGTTTAACCATTGTAGTGGATGTTTGTTCCTCCTCTCTGATGTATGAATTAATGAAATCTGTGTTTAGATGTTCCTACTAGGATCTAGTTGAATGTGTTGAGAACACTGGGGGGTCTAGAACCTTGTCTCTGCCCCTCTAGGATCTTTCCATCCCAATTAGGCCTTTCTAAGATCCCTTGTCCTACCTCTGATTTTTTCCAAGCAGGTCTGGAGTTAAATGACCTCTGACCTGATCTATAGACGGAGTTGGTTGGTTCTCCTTTATCATTTTTCAATCCTTAATGTTCCATTTCACCAATCATCTTGCAAGATCCAAATGCTCTAGATGACTAGCCCAACTGAAAGCTTGCACATTGAACACAAATAAACCCTTTCTTGACTCCATAGCCCAATGGCCTTGATTTTCTCTTAATTATCTACCTTTGCCTAGTTTTCCTCTTTGCCTATCCTTGTCTTATTTTGGATCCTTCTTTCCTGATTCCTAGCAACCAAACACAAACAATTAAACAAACAACCCTGAGCCTATAACTAGCCTAAAATCATTACTTAGAGCTTCAAAGACATACACTTTGACTCATATAGAGAGATCCCTCTTTGGACCTAGGAGGGCTAGATCCTAAGGTCTGAAAGTGGTTCTATGTTGTCTCATCTTTTGGTCTTGTCAACCTGGCCAAAACATGGGAACCCCAACAATGTCAAAAGCATGATTTTATTATTTTTTATTTCAATAAATTTTATCCCATGCAAGGATCATAAAACATAACTAATTTTGTATATTATTGCATGTGTTTATAACTTTGCAGTGTCATAATCCTTTGTTCATGCATGGGTGTGTGAAACATGAATTCCCCCAAGACCTAGGACGTGCCATATCTAAATTATCTACATTTGTACGTTGTATTGCGTCAAAGAGATTCATGTGGCTATCATTCCACGGTGGTGTCAAGAGATAGTTGAGATTGTTTGTATGTTTCAGAAGGAAATGCTGACGAGTTTCATGGACTTGCAGGTTTATCTTCTAATCCACCTAGTAGATGAGGCTGAATTAATTAGGGTGGTTTCTTGTATTTGGATGTTCTTCTTAGAAAGGTACATGAAGAAATTGAAAGGTTTTGTTCGACAAAGGGCAAAACCCGAGGGGTCTATGGCAGAGAGGTACGTATCATATGAATCTTTATATTATGCTAGTGAGTACATCAAGAAGATAAAAAATAGACCAAGTGTGGTCATTTGGGATGATGAAAGGGATGAATAAAAAAGAGAAGGGGAGCTTCTCCAAACGAATGGAAAAAGGCGCTTGATAAAGAGTAAGTGACTTATAATTTTTCAAATTTACACAAAGTAAATATTCATGTTGAACCTCGATATAATGTATATTTTGATCTCATATATACTATATGTCAGTTTGATTTCATCATTGAATGGCTAAATTGAAGCAATCAATAAATTCTTTCTTTACAATTCTGAAGTGACACAACCATGGGTCGCATTGTACGAACAAAAGAGGATGAAATGGGATAGTGACAAGAAAGAATTCAAATGGTTGAATGATATAATTGTGCCTTATCCCAATCATTTAAAATAAAATATGCCAAAAATATGCCCCAATAGTTGTGTTGCTGACCAAGTCAGAGAGAAATATGGTGCAACTAGTCATTACCCGTGTGCTGAAGAGGATGCGCTAAATGTAGGGATTGGGTGCACCCACTCCGTAATAGTCTATTTATGTACATTTTAAGCATAATAATGCACATTTGAAATGTAATTACATCTTTATTTCATACTTTAACAATTGGGTTTTTATAGGACACATGAAACTATGATTTTTTAACTTTTTATAGGTCAATTTGTTCCCATATATGTGGGCATATGGACACCATTTTCCTACAAAAAATGTTGATGATGGACACATGACACAAGACTGTGGAGTGGAATTCGAGTTCGATCAATTTAGTTGAGCTAGCCACCGTGATCAAAACCTAGTACGAGGGACGTTAGGTTATGTCGGAAAGATACAAGAGATCATTGAAGTGGATTTGTCTTCTTTCCAATTTGTTATTTTTAGGTGCAAATGGTGGGACACCTTTGATCGGAATGATGTAAAGGAATATCGTGATAGTAGGCTAATATGTATCAACTCTAGAAATATGTGGGATGAAGCTAAGGAACCCTATTTTTTCCCCAAACACTGCAACTAGGTGTTTTTTTACCCAGATGTGTTGGATAGGGATTACTGGTTCATATTGAGACATGACCCTAGATCAAAACATATTTTTGAGAACAATAGTGTTATCATGCCAAGCGAGCAAGAAGATAATGAGGGTAATCATGAGAACCAAGAGTGATATGGTACTTTTTTATTTCATCATTTATATTTTTTAAGGTGGTTTTTTATAAAGAAGAGGACTTAATTACCTTAAAACTAAGACTCTTTTTTTCGAAACATTATAATATTTATTTTGAATTAATTGGTTTGAATTGTGTTAATGTTAAAATCATTTCACTTCATAATTTGCAATTATGTTGATCTCAAAAACAATGATGTATTGTATAAAGTTTTTTTTTTTTTTATAATGTCAATTCCTAAAATAATACAACTACTTGCTTACTTTAAATGTGTGTGAATGATATCTTCAAAATGTATACTGTTATTTTTGGTATGTAAGATCAGAATAAAATAATGATACTTCTAAACATGAATTTCTTTGCATTATTTTCTAATTTTTATTATGTTACAAAAATTCATATTATTAATCTAGATTTATATTCTACAATTCTTTATATTCATACAAATTTACAAATTTACAATTATGGTAATTTAACAATATTTACGGTATACATTTTACTTACGGTAGTAATTATGGTTCAAAATTGACAATTAATTTAAAATTTTACAAATTTACGATTTTAAGATTTTTAATAAAATTTAATGATGACACTACATACAATTACAATTACAATTACAATTTTACAAGTATTTTACATACAATTACAGTTACAATTACAATTTTACAAATATTTTACATATAATTACATTTACAATTACAATTTTACAAGTTTACATACAATTATAATTACAGTTACAATTTTACAATTTCACATACAATTACATTTAAAATTACAGTTACCATTACAAACTAAAATTACAATTACAATTACAATTACAATTACAAATTAAAATTATAGTTACAATTAAAATTAAAAATCAAAATTACAATTACTATTAAAATTAAAATTAAAATTACAATTACAATTAAAATTAAAATTACAATTACAAATTAAAATTACAATTACAATTAAAATTAAAATTAAAATTTCAATTACAATCACGACATAATATTTACTAAATATCATGATTTAATATTAAAAATAAATATCACAATCATGATAACCATCGTACAAGCATCATATTCAGCTAAAATACAAATTCAAATTCGCTAACATCATCTAATCATCACAATCATGATCATCTAACAAAACACAAGCATTGTATGACATCATCACAACACAAACATCAAATATACATCTCATGTCAAATAATTGTTATCACATGCACATCTATCTGCAAGCACATTAAATGAACATAATTAACATGTCCTAACAATATACACATCATGATGAACATCAACATGTAAATTAAGTACATCAACATGAACATAAAATACATGGACCATATCCATATATATATATAGCAAAAATATACGACTATAATATATAAACTACTTATTAATGTCAAATATACGGTGGTACATCAATACTATTACTATTCAAGGGCTACTCAGTCGATGGTGCAGCCTCATCCTCGGATAGATGACATGTCTGCTACGAAGGTCATTGTTGATCAGTCCATGGTGCATTCTGCTCAGGAACTTCCTACTGATGATGACTCATCGATGGAGCAGCCTTCTCAGACGTGGATGGTGCAGCCTATGATGATGGACTTGCCTCCTCAGATGGACCCTCTTGCTTAGGATCAGGTGCCTGCTCAGGACTAGGTGTCTGCTGAGATGGTGCAGACTTCTCAAACAATTCTTGCTAAGGTGAAAGAGGAGGAGGTGGAGTACTAGAATGATGATCATTACCCTCGTGATCATGATCATCAGATGAGGCACTCCTCTCTCATGCATATCCATGATGCCTACCCTTCCTAGCCCGCGCCAGTGTTCTGGAAGCTCCAACGATATGATACATCAGGGTCAAAATATCACGAGGCAAGCCACTCCAAAGCCGTGTGAGCCTATGATCAACCTGAATCTCTCTGATCATAACTGGGCAACTCCCTCATCAACTAGTAGTCGACAAATTTGGTCACCCAACTCCATCCTAAATGTGGTTTTGGCCTACGCCTCAACCCCATGGGTATCTGCACCCGATTAGGATCAGGTCTGTCACCATGATCCTTTGCCTATGCGATCTCCTGATCATCAACATCTACACCTGGATCATTCAGAGGGGGTGTAATCTCATCCTGAACAAATGTCCCAATATCTACAAAATATATAGTACACAACAATATTAATTAGAAATTTTCATCAAACAATTTAATAAAACAAGTTAAAGAACGTGTTAGAATAAATTTGATAATTCTAATTAATTAATTAAGACAATAAAATGAAACTATATTAAATTAAATAAATCACTAATATTACCTCTCGCATCTGACAATTCATCCTGTGTGAAGAGGATGTTTTTACACCCTTTCCAATCCAAACCGACATATGGACATGGCACCAAAACAAAGGAGTGATCATCAACATTGGATAGCAACTCCAATGCATCAGGAGATATCATGGTGAGAAATTCAAGATGGCCCCTCTTGGGCATCATCTAGCGCCACATCTGCATCCGTACATGCAACATCGGCCTACGAGTCTACCAAACAAAAGCAGGCCTCATCTCTCGAAACCTCTCAAAAAATAAACAAAATAACTGTGAATAAAAAGGGAAGGTCAACCTCTCACGTGCATGAGAATTCCATCTATCTAATGCTATACAAAACTACCAAAAAAAAAATCGCAAACCATCTCACAAGTCATGGCGCCTGGAATAAAGAATCAACAAAAAAAAAAAGGCAACTAATGTGTTGCCCGTCGCTGGTATAGTGTCAATGGTCATCAACAGTAGTGAGAGACACCTTACCTCCTCTGCACCAAATGAAGCAATATGTAACTGACCATAGGGCACCTTAAAATCTAGAGGAGAAAATATATAGTGCCTAATGTATCTCTGGGAGTACACCAACTGACTCCCTACTACATAGTTGACAAGGACATCTGGGAACTGGGGAAAATCTTGCCCTCTTCTAGATAGGCCAGTAATAAAATATATTTCCTCCTCAGTGGGCGCATACCACTTATCGGGACTGACCTAGAAAGCTTGTCTTTGGGCATTCCACCTAAAGATGAGTTGTCTCAATAACCCACTATGGCCCTTTAGGGATGTAGCCTCCTCATAGAACTTGAGGAGGCCTACTTCCCTTAGGAGAAACTCGGTGGCTTCCATAATAGGGTAAGGGTACATAAGTATCTCCCTCTCTCGTGCCTCCCATAGGTGAACCACATTATACTGGTCCTCCATATGTTTTTTTTGTTCCTTTGTTCTCTTCGTTGACGTTGCAAAATTATTGACATATTAAATACATTTTTTTAATAAATGAGACATGTATTTCAATATATATATATACATATATATATATATATATATATTATTTTATTTTGAAAAAAAAAACAGTCGATGCACCCAAAAAAAAGTCACGCACCGGTACCGGTGCGTAATTTTTTATCGTGCACCACTCGAGGTGTGCATGGATATTTTTTATGTGGTGTTTTGATGAAACTATCTGCCCTAGGGCAGATTGTTTCGTCAATGCATTGCCAAACAATAATTCATGGTCAACGTTGTGGTCGTTTAAACGACCACACCGTTGACTATGTATCAATTTGGGAGGGCGGTACGTTGACCCAACTATTTTCCCTAGGGCAGATAGTTAGGTCAGCACACTGTCCTCCTGACATCAATACATTTTCAATGGTGCGATCCTGTAAATGATCGCACATTCGACTATGTACTGATGTCAGGAGGGTGGCACACTGACCTAACTATCCACCATATGGCGCATAGTTTGGTCAATGCATCGCCCTCTCGACACTGATGCATAGTCAATGATGCAGCCATTCAAATGACCGCACCGCCATGTAAGTTTTTTTTTTAAATCACAGTGTGCGTTTTTGGTACCGCACCAGACCCCGGTGTAGTTTCCTTTATCATCATTTGTGGTGCGGCCTGTAAATTTATAGGCAACACCATGAACGGTGCAAGCCAAATGGCTCGAGCACAACCCACATATTTTTTTTTTTTTAATTGCTAAATTTTAAGGTTTTTTACGATTCTAATCTGCTAAAACGTTTAGTTATTGAGAAACAAGTAAAATCCTTATACATTTGCTCATCAAGGAGGCATATTTGCTGAGGAATTGGAGAAACAAAATTTTCCCACCATTTTCCAAAATTTGAACAACACAAGGTGGGAAATGGATGACAACAGTGCATGAAATGGGAGCATCGATGGTAGGGTTCCTCAAATTTGCACCAGTGGTTGAGAGGTATAGAGCACTGAAGAAGTGAAAATGCAGTTTTTTTGTTCGGTTATTTTTTTTATTTAACCCTATTTCGGTGCTTGGGTTTTTGAGACACACCGAGCCTGTTTATGCTTAGCACATCGGTGTGTTATAGTAATGAGACGCACTGGGTGGTCTTGTAAGGAGAGCACGGTGTCTATTGTGCCAATTTTTAGTACGCAACGGTGCGTTTTGAGTTAAACACACCAGTGCAGTTTATGATGAGAAACACACGAGACAAAAAACATCTGCAAAAACCTCCACCCGCCAACCTCCTCTACAAACGTATATCTAGGCTATTTTTATAAGGGGTTCCTCAAAAACATTTGTTATAGGGTATTTTCCTTGTAGTGATTGTTCTATAATATTTTATAGCTATGGCTCTTATAGGGAAAAATATTGGGCATACTAATTCCAATAGTTAACTCTCTACTCGAAGGCTCATAAGCTTATGAGGTACAAACATAGTATGTGCAAGATGAGAGCTAGGCTAAGGAAACAATAATTAAAACTCACACTTAGAGAAATGAAATTGTAGGAATTAATAACTACAAAGTTTATCTTGATCAATAGACTTACACTTGAATTATTAACCACATTCCTTTTTGTTGACATCAAGAGAAACAACCAGTCTTGTAGTTACTATGATGCCTCAGCCTTCACTACCTAACTCTATAGGGAACCACACTTGCAGTAATGGAAAGAGCACAAAGAAATAAGAAGTAAATAAAAGGAACAACTAAGGTAACAACATGAAAATGAAACTTAATGGGCACCGTATACTGGTGAGGGGGGGCCTACATCTCTTAACATACACTTCCAAGAAAGACTACAATAAAAAGGATTGCAAAAAAAAAAAAATGTATTCCAACTTCAAAAGATTTTTATGGATTACAATAATAGTCTTTCTTCTTCAATTGGCTAACTCTACTCTCCAACATATGAGATAGATGATATCCTTTGATATTTATACAATTTTCTATAAGAAAAATAAAATAAGATCATATCCAAAAGAGGTGGATCTCCATTAACCAACGAAGCTCATATCCCAACTATGTGGATCTACATTTAATTAAAAATCCCTTAGTAAGTGGATCTGAAAACAATTCCAACTCTAACCCTATCCTAAAGAATTATCTATATATTTTGATGGACACATAAACAAAACTATATAAACCTCCTCAAATCCCATATCCTTGAATCTGGCTTGGAGAAGTCATTGGTCAAAGATATAGGCGAGTTCTAGAATCTCGTAATTACAAGAAATTACAAATAATTACTAAAACGTTCATCATGGAGATATCAATGGTAGCCCAATAAAATCACATCTTTTTTTTTATATTCTCACATGAAACGTAAATAACCCATTTCGACAAAAATACATGTTTTGGATTTTCCAAATTCACCTTAGTTTGCCTGGAAATCATGCCTAAAATGATTACCGGAATATGAAAATTCATGTAATTGATGGAATGGATTACCATAAATATAAAGCATCTTCTGGTAATCAATGGTTTTCAAACTTTGAATTCTTTTCCTTTGGATTTTGTTGTACATATGAGCTAAACTTGACACAACCATCATTCGTAAGATCATTCTAAAACCTTCCTAAATCACTAAAAATAAAGGGAAATATAATAATTAACAATTATCTACCTTATCATGCTTATTGGATATTAGGCTTATGAATGAAGATAGATGTAGTGATACGAAAAACATTTCAAATATAGAAGCAAGGAAAGCATATGAAAAAGTTGGCTAGATAATGATGAAAAACATGTCAAAATAGTGACCCAATAACTCTTGTTCATGCTTTGATAATTTAATGAATGTTTGAAGAATGCATAGGCTAACAAGGGTTTTTGAAACTACTTCAGAGTGAATTATACCTTCTCGATGATTTTCAGCTAAATTATAGAGATTCACACTCATATATGCATTCATGACCCATAGCTTACACGTTTACCATATGTTTGGTGAAATATCTAGCAGGTTCTAGGAAGTCTAGATCAAGTTCTGGCTTCAATTTTGAATGATTAGCATTGTCATCATGTTAAATGTTATTTTGGAAAGTTACAAGAAGTTTTGGGCAATGGTATGGAGGCTAGCCAAGAAAAGTGGCTCATATTTTAGGACCGCGGGCACTGAACTGAGGATTTTAGGTCATAATTGCTGGAAGCTAGGCTTATGAGTGTGGTTGGAGCCTCATAACCACATGTGGGCAGTGTCAATTCCAACTCAGGGATTGGTCACCTAGGGTGGTTTTTCAGCCTTTGAGTGATTTGTGATTCTTGAGGAAGGTCAGTAATCCTTAGTTGTAGGCCCCACTTCCTTAACTGGAACTGCAAGGTCGGGTCATGTCATATTGGAAAGTCAGTTCACATCTACCCAGGAGGGCTTGTGAAAGCGAGTAATTTTTGGGTGGCGTGTTACAAAAATAAAAGATAAAGAAGGTATTTTTTTTCCTTGCCTACAAAAATCTGACAAGGAATTCAAGCCCCGACCTTCACTCCAACTTCAGAAAATAACTTTGGCCATTAAAAACCTGCCCTCAGGATCTTCTCAGTAGTTATTCTCCAACCAAAATGTTCACCATAAAAGAATTCATGAAATTCATCTATCACACCCTTTACCTCATCTTCAGTCAATCATAATAGAAATACACCTTGAAAGGGTCATTCCAATACATATTTTCATTGATTATGAAAAAATTTAGCACTTTAAGCTTGAAATACATTTCTTGAATCCTATTTAATTCAAAAGGGAATTGGGAATTTTGTACGAAAGAGAAAATGATTTTGTACTAGTCACACAATGAAATTTTTTCCATTACCTATAGAGAACATTCTTGTGGATTATTCTCTTTAGGAATTAGAGAAATTTATTGTGGATTTTTCTTTCTTTCCTTGAGAGAAGGTTCTTGTGATTTCTTCTCTGTTGTTAAATTTGAAAGCTACATTATAGGTTTAACACCGAAAATTATAAAATTTCATTGTTCTATAATTTTATGAAGCCCTTGACCCTTTGCTAATTTATTTGGTATCTTGTTGTAAATATTATTGAATATTTTGATGAGATATACTATAGGTTCACCAACATTTCTCATTATTGCCCCAAATTTAATCAAATAGTATACAAGATCCTTTTTCTCGCTCCATTGATTAATACAAATATTTGTTAAATACCTCCAAGTGTGTATAGGATATTCCTGAACTATATGAACCAACTCCTTACATTTCCTTCCAATGATTACAAATAAACTCATATAAACATCATCATGCTCAAAATTTACATTATTTTTGAAATCAAGAAAGACAGATAAATTGTCCTTCGCACTAATTTCTTCCTCACCATTATATTTTGGTGGATAATTTAAATAATCCTATGGAAAATCATGTAGTTGAGCTGGAAACCCTAAAGTATCATATATAGTATTCTCAATTGGACCCACTCCAGCCATAATAACATGAGTCGTGAAAGCTTATTTCACTTCAGGAGAAATAGGTTTGGTATATAATTTTATTTTTCCTTCAAGTTGTATTGAAGAAACATGGATTGTTTGAGAAAATAAAGAGAATGGATATTCTTCTTTAACTTCAAGTTTTGGATCTTCTCTTGAAGGAGATTCAATAAAATATGACACTCTTATAAAAACTTCAAGGATTTGATGTTTTTCTTCAAGAAGTTGAGAGTGAGAATATGATTCATGAAGAATAAAATAATAAGAGGATCCAAGCCTATGCCTGAGATTGGCTTGTCTAATCAATTTCTCTAGATCAAAAAAAGGTGGAACCTATTCAATATTGGGTTAGATTTGGTAAACTTATGAGATGGCATATTTTTATATTATAGAGTTCACCTGGTGAATGGTATTATCTTGCCAACTTCTTGTTTTCCATCAAGAAAGTGGGTTTAGTTGTTGTCCCAAGGATATATAACTTCAATTTTTCGTTCCCTGGAAATGAAGCCAATTTGATATTGTCCTTTCTATATAATTCTTGGCTAGGAAACTGTGTCAAAGCATTAATTTAAAGGGGTTTTAACAAAAATTATTTCTTAAGGGTTTTAAATTCCATGTTCAAATAAATAAAGCCCTACCTTTCAGACATCCAATCAAAGGGATATCATTTAACCATGACCGGACAATAGCTTGAAAAATGATGAAAGAAGAGTGAAGGAAATATCAACTAACATTCATACCCAATTTGAATATATAAGTCACTCGATAATACTGTAAATCATAGAGAGAAGCATTCAATAGCTTAACAACATAACACATATTGATTACATGGAACTAGAGCAACAATTTCTAGATGCAAAGAAACAATATAAAGAACCTCTCTATATTATCAACCGATGCTCATTATAACATTTCTAGGGTAAATAAGGGAAGACGATCCTCATCGTAGCATCTCTTATCTTCCACACAACTTCAAAATGTTCAAAATATCATATTATGAAAAAAAGGAAAATACTCACATAGTAAACAAATTTTTCAATGCTCAAACCAAAATCCTTTGATTAAACTTATTTTAAATTATAAATATTTACAAAATGCAAGTTTGTATCTTTTCCCAAAATCCAACCCTTGAAATGAGTTTCTTTCTCATTTTCATAAAAAATACAAATAAAAAATTGTTTCAAAAAATAAAATATAAGATCTAATAAATTAAAGATAACACTTGCCCTCGATTTGATCATGTGCTTCCATCTAGCCTCTTTTCATGGGATTCAATTGTTGTAGTTAAGAAATTCATGGGATAATACTAAAAATTGTATCCCATTCAACTCCATATGGATATGTGTATGAATTAGTTTCCTATAAGACTCGTCCAATTTGTACACTTTTGGAAAATTGGGCTAACTGAAAAAAATAAATAAATACATAATTAATTAATTAATTAATCTAACTCACAATGAAGATAAAAATCATACATCAATTTATTCAAACTATTCCATTGTTTAAGGGCCATGTAAAACTAATAAATTTATTGTCATCCATTCTACATTCATTCAAATTTTTCTTATATGCATCTAATGGCACAAATTTCCCTTTTAAATCCCAACATGATGGCATGCCATTATGTTTTAAGATATTGAACTTGGTATTAATTTTATATATTTCAGCTTGAGATAGTCTACATTTGTCTTTTACCTATCATGCAAAGTTCCTCTTAATCAAAAACTTCTTAACCTCCATGATCACGAGTGTTATGTTTCTTATTCCCAATTCTCTAAGCTACAACTTTCCTCTTGAATTAAGGAAATTAATATTATTCTTTGCTAATGTAGGTTTATTCTCTAATTCATTCTCAATTTTCTCTACTGCTTTTCTCTCAATACTTAATATTTTGGCTTCTTCTCCAATAATTTCAATTCAATCCCATATCTCTAAAATAAAAGTCATAATATCTGTCCATAAACCTCTTCTAGTTTCAATTAGAGGTTGAATGTGAATTACTTTTTTTCTATACCACTCTATTTTATTTTTTGGAGAAGTTTTTTTCTTAAGCTCATCATTTATAAGGCTTTCTTTCTTTGATAACTCCTCCTGATTCTGACTTGATGTTTTCTTTATACTTTCAATATCTTGATCTTTATGAGTAATGGATGATAAGGTTTATGCCAATTTTCCAGAAGATTCTTCTTCCACATTGTTAACTTGAGAGGAGGTAATTATTATACTTGACTTCTCAGTTCTTTCTTTTAGCAAATTTTCAACCTGCAATTCTAATTTTTCCATTTTCTTATTTTTCTTGATCATTACTAAAAGTAGTAATTCCTGTTATTTTACCATAGCTATTAACTCTTGGGTTTTAGCATGTTGTGTAACTATAAGTTTGAACTTTTCCTAAGCATATGAATATCTATGTCCCTGATATTCATTAGATCTTGAAATGAATCAATATCATCTGGATTTGTTCCCGATTTTATAATTATTCCTTCTAGGGTTTTATTCTTGTATCTTTGGAAATAGAAAAAATATTCTCCCTTTCTAGCTAACTAGTCATTTTCTTTAATGATTTTTCCAAATTTGTAAAATAAATTTTGAACTTATTATAGTTTCATATTACATCTCCCCTATTTGTCTCTGTAGTTCCATTTGATCAATAGGATGAAACCTCTTTACATTGAAAGATAACTTTGTATTTTTATAATATTCTACAAGTCTAACGTTTTGAATTTTTGTCTCTAAGAATGCCAGCTGAAATGTTCATTTTTCAACATCTAAATCTTATAATAATATATTATGTCTAAATGAGTTATGTTTCCAAAATTCACTATAAGTTATTGTTTTAAGTGTTGCATTATTTTTCTAATTCTCCATAAACTATATGAAGATATTTTAAATAGTGGTTGCAAATGATGATGACTATTCATGAGCATATGGTAAATGTTGTAAAGTTAATGTAGGCTCTCACAATGTGACTACCTCACTAGATGTAAAAAATTCATCCAATATAGCATCTGAAACTAAAAATCTTCCTTCCTCTATTCTTTGTCTTTTTAATACTCTGAATTTTCCCCCTTTTGATTATGACCCTCACTACTAAGTATCTATGAAATACCTTTTTAACAACTTCTATTTTTTTTGAAGAGTGGCCAATACACTGGATTTGGGAGGTTGTTGTGTCTCTTCTTTTCTTTGGATATCTATCAAAGTATATTTCTCCCAAGTATCCTTGTTGGAATATTTTTTTATTAAAGGCTTTGACATATGTATATAGGTCGTTGAACCTTGTTCAATTCTCAAAGCTGAAATTTTACCCAAATGATCATAATTCCTTTTCTATCCTTTTTTCAACTTAATTTATTGTAACATAATTTCCACCTCTACATCTCTTGCTTTGATATTCGCTAAAAATGGGCCAACTTTTTCCTTCAGCTTAAAAAGAGAAGGGTGTTTTCTAGGAAAAAAATGACATTGATCCACATTTAAACTATGTTTGATGAATTCCAATGAAAAAAATATCAAGGGAAGAAAAAATGGTAATCTGTAGGGAGCCAACTCACATCCGTATAATCTAATTTTTGAAAAGTTTTCAAACAAATAACAATACTCTACTCTCATATCCATATTGAATTTTAAAATTTCTTAAATCTCTTGTAAATCCCTTATGGTTGTTAAAACATTGAAATTATTGTAAGAAGAAGATAAAAAATGATTGAAAAAATTTGCAAGTGAAAAAATCTCATAATTATTTCTCACTAAAGAAGTCCAATAAATTACTAATAATATATTTCCCTTTTAATCATATTTTTGAAGTTGAATATGAGAAAATTTATTTGGCTGAAAATTTAAGAATAAATAAAGTAGGATTGAATGATACCTAAAGAACCTAATAAGGTTAAAGTGTTGCAATTGGTCATTAATAGTACCAAACAAATATTGGTTAAAATTAAAACTAACATAATATTTTTTAACTGGAGGAATATAATATAAAATCCCTAACACAGTTTCATCTACAGTCTAATCATCATCATACCCTAGTGGGTAACAAATAGTTGGGATAATTTTTCTTGAAATCTCCAAGAACATACTCAAAGGGAAAGGAGGGTTGTTTTGTGGGACTTTGGTTGCATCAAGAAGAAAAGACCAAATAAGGGAGGACCTTTCTTCATGGGTTAATTGTTGGAAGAATTGATTTAAAGCTTGATCAAACAATGGTTGAACTTGACTAAGCATAGCAATTTTAAGCATCTCTGAAATAGATTCTGGAGTTATATGAAATAGTAGGACTTCTTCTCTTGATATAATGGCTTGTTTTCTAGGTAAATATCGTTCAAAACACCAGGTGACTAACTCAAGAAAATGATAATTCTATGGAATAATAAAATGAGCAATAAATGATTCCAAAATAAAAATTCATTGTTGAGGACGTAAAAACACTCAAATGAGCAATTTATTAGCTCAAAAATATCAAACTAACATTTAGTTTCATGAACATCAACATATCTATCAATTAGGGGCAATTAATCTAGGTTTATAGAAACAACAAACAAGGGTTTAAATTTTGGTTGATTTTTAACCATTTTCCCTTTTCATGTTTCATTTTACCACAACAAACTATCGCAAAGTAGAAACAAAATTACCCACAAGATGACGACCCTGGTTGAAACTTTAACCATTGTTTTATTCTACTATGTAGATTGAACTTAACCATTCTTTGTCTTGTACAAATGAAGAATGATCATAAAAAAATCCCTTTTGAATTTTTTTTATTTGGAAATATTGAAGGCCAGATGGTGACAAATCATTTAACAATCTTTGGCAAATTGGAGGACATCACTAGGTCCTTCAACCACGTTAGCTATGACGTGACCATTGGCGTGATGTGAAAACCACCAATAGAATAGTATAGGGGGACATAATGGTATTGAAAACCATTAGGGGGGGTCTATTATTCACCACTTCCCGCCATGTTTCCCAAGGTCACTTTGGCAGGATAATTAATAGCAATCGTCCCCCCCCCACCCTTTGCTAAAGTTTGGATGAGCGAAAGAGTCTAAATTTTAATCTGGGCTATTAAAATTTGAGTGATGTCATTAATCGTTAAAACTTGCATGCACTTCATACTTTGAGCAACTTTATTACATTGGAATGAATTAAAATTTTACTAAAAACCTAGGTTTTATATAATAAAGTATCATTATAATCAAACATTTACAGAACTCCAAATTTTTTTTTTGTTGAAAAATAATGCTACAAAAATGAGTAAGATGCAGAAGAAGAAAAATATATCTCAATAGGAACTAAATAAGGAAAAGTGAAGAATGATCAAGTATTTTATCATAAAAATGAATATTCAAACCTATGGAATTTTGGAAAATTCCCACTTTGTATTTGAGAAATATTGTGCCATAAGTTGAAAATTTTAAGGATGGAGTCCTTATCCTACCCCTAGTCGAATGACCCTTAGGTACCATGGCTATGATCCAATGCAAAGCTAATCTATCGGCATATCCAACCACGTCGGTGAGACCTTTATTCAAAAATATTGATAATAACAAACCCAAAAAGTTTGTTAGATGGTGGGAATCATCTTGTTACTTACATGAATCATAAAGACATGGGGCCATTAATTTATCATGTCATTGGGTCATCAGTGTTAGGATATCGAAATTTGGAGCAATATGATCGACTTTTCAAAGTTTCAAAGCTCGTATTTTTCCTTGTTGGAAGAGGTTGGGAATGTTCCATTATAGCCCCTAGTCACATGTCCCTTAGGTGCTATGACTAAGAAATAGCCCATAAGGAGTGATTGGGACACCAAGTCTTGAAAATTGGGGTAATCGACAAATTGGGTGTTGGGACAAATTAAATCTATCCAACCGAGCATCTCCATCACATTATTAAAACTTGATAAAGGGAGTGGCATGTTAGGTGTTGATATGGAGGTGATGTTTTAGCCATGTGGTGTTGACATGATGTTGACATGGCACAAATGTGGTGTCTACGTGGCACCAAGTTTTATTTTCAGGTGGTAGTCACTACGATAATGATGTAGCTATTAGGGGATCAACATAATGGGTGTCGAGAGTTTTATAGATTCATTATCAGAGTAGGGTTTCAACCATAATATAACCCGAGAGGTTGTCACTTTTTCAAAGTTATAGAATATCTATCAAATGTTAGAATATATTGGGCCATCGAACGATTGGAAAATTGGACTGTATGTTTTCATACCATCACCCTATTGGCTTATTACGAATGAGGCATGTCATCTTGTCAACCTATCGAGATTAAGTTACCAAGTCAGGAAATTCGTGTTTGAGATTGTTTGGCATTTAAAGTTTGGCTTGGGGTATGATGGTTGATATGCCCAGTTGGCTAGGTATACCACATGGGCCACTAAGATAGGTGGCTTGAAGGGCATAACTTCTTATCTATAAATCCATTTGGATGAGGTTTATGTCGTTGGAATTCCCTTGTCAATTAAAAGATGACGATATAATCATAAATGAGTTTTGAGATGATGGTAAAAAAAGGAATTTTTCTAACCCCATATTCATAGTTAAACTTGAAGATCAGGTTTAGATAAATATCACAACCTTAATCAAGGTTTAAGGGGTTGGGTGTGTTACACAAATTATGCCACTACAAGATAAGTACCTTGAAGACTACAATGAAATTCTCATTAGTGCTAGATATCTTCTCGATGTATATTGTAACATACATCCACCTTATATTTTTTTGTCGCATATATTAGATGACATTAATCCACCATGTAATTATTCCTAGCCATGGTCTTGCATATCATTTCATGGATACATTGTGTGTTATGTTGGCAACCTTGTTTTTTCTTACATTTGAGCATGTGTATTCCTACCTCAACAATGATCTATATATATGATTGTAAGATGCTTATTTGAAGGTACTCTTTGATTTCTTGATATATGATTTCTTTCCTTAAGCCACTAATTACAATTCATATTGATAATTTATTTTGGCCATAAATCCATTTTCTAACCTCACACATTAGGGGGGCATCTATTACACTTGTATTTTCTACTCTAAGCCTTGAAGACAAGTCAATGATGTAATAATGTGAAACCATCACTTTAAAAAGGAATTTTCTTATAAAACACTATAAAGGAGCCCATTTGTGATTTTCCCTAAAAGAATAATAGTTGATCATAACTTCCTCATAGATGAATCATGGCCAATCATGGGTTTCCCATATAAAACCTGTAGTGATCCCTTGCATCTTTAAGAACTAGAGAGTTATGAGGAGATAAATGAGATATGGGTTGTTAAGATTGCATTATTGGGCATGTAACTTGTGCATGATCTATTTTTCACCTATTTCACGTGTTGTGAAAAAATCTCCTAGCTTCTCTAAGCTCCTATAAGAAGAGGCCAAATCTAGAGGATGGGACGAATGAAGAGTTTAAGCATCCTCATGTTTGTGAAAATTAATAAGTCTTTGGTCATTACCTTGATATCTATTGTTGGGTGTTGATATCACAACTAGTGAGACTATAACATATGTGAGAGAATCTATTATCTTCTTACCATGATATGGTGGATGGTCGACCTTATTCAATAGAGCATGAATAAGGAGGATTTCTAGGTAATGGAACAAGAAGTATGAATGGAATGACTCAAGGTAATTTTCCATTAGGTGTAATCAACTTTGTTTAATATATATGTATGTTCTTTTAATTGGGTATGCGTTGTCTTCTTTACACAAAGTATATGCACCACGAACAATAGGGGATTCGGGGGAGGGGTGCAAGCCACCCTGCACAGGGTTTAGCCTTTTAGGGAAGCATCCCGAGAAAAGTTTTTCAGTGGTTGTTTTTGTTCATTTTTGGAAATTTTGGGCCCACAGTTTTTCTAAAAACAATTTTGTCAGGGATGGTGGTTTTTCCCCATGGTTTTGTAGTTTCCAGTATAAATTCTTTATGTGAATTTTGTTTTTTTTCCATTGTATATTTTATTTTTTATTAAGAATTGTTTTAGAATGGTTATTTTTATAGAGTTAAAAATTATACTTTCCTCTGTCCAAAGTCTTTGTAAATCATTAACGTAATATCTTGGCTTTAAAATTAGTGGATTTTAATAGAAATAAAGCTATTAAAATTTCATGAAATTTTGATTTGTATGCCACAGAATTTAAGGAAGGTTTGTTGGTTGTTTGATGTGTAGGTGAATAGGTGGAGTAACTTCATAAGAGCTAGGTCATAAAAACTACTTGTTCTAAGGATATGTTGGAAGGTCAAATTTTAGTTAACATTTATTATCACCCATACATAATATAATTTTCTGAATTATATCTAGGAGGAAAACATAGCGATGTATCCCCCAATTAGTCATTGAATGTAAAAATGCTCATGAGGGGATTTTTTTATTTGTGGACAAATTCCACTACAACAATATTGGTCCTTGAAAATGGATTTCATAAAGGAATAATAATTTTGAAGATTGTTATTCATACAAGGGGAATATATGAATATAAATAGAACATTAAATTTCTGAGTAACCACCAAAGTGCATGAATACTAATTATTAGTGCATCTCTCAAAATTATTTCGTCATGAATACCCTAATACAACAAAAGGAACAAATCCAAGTGTTGGAAATAAAATGTGTCATGTTGAGAAAAAATTTCTATGACCTTAGTGAATATTCACACTCAACTAACTCTAATTATATAATTTTAGTCAACTTAGCTCCTAAATATTTTAAGGAAGAAGACACCATGCATCAAACATTGGAGGACATGGATCTAGACAATTAAGATTTCCACCCTATCAATATTGGACAAGATGAATCCATTGACAGATATGCATTTCATTAGTTTGTATGTTTTTAAAATCACTACTTATATTAAGCATCTTTCCTAAAGAAAATATTAGCATAATTTTTTTGAAGGCTATAAGTAAGGATGATAAAGAAATTTAGTTTTTTGACATTTGTTTTTGGCATGTTTTTCTACTCTTTTCATGGTAACTTACTTTATATCATTTTGTTATGTAACTTAGCTATAGTTTCTCATATTGTAATTAAAAACAAACAAACAAAAAACCTAAAAATTATAAATTTTCTTCCTTTTATGTCAAAATTGGGCATGATGTTTATTAATGGGAAATCAAATTCAAGAAATTGTGGGAAAGAAATATTGATCAACAAAGGTCCAACTAAAGTGTTTCCATTATTCCACTTGGAGAAATGTATCAAAAAGTAAGTTCATTACGGTAGCTAATAGTAGTTTCTCACTTTTCAAATAAAAATGAATGTTAAAAATGATTGAATATATAGTAAAACTTTATGTTACCTAGCCTCTACTTAAAGTATTAATGTGCAATGGTTTTTTTGTATAATATATTCGTTTATCAGGATAAGATACTATATTACGATATTTTTCTTATACTTTAAATAAAATATTGAAATAATGTACTTTCTATATAATTTTATTCTAGTGACATATATTACTAGCATAATTAGTTTTGAAGGGCCTTGCTTTGCATGGCGAATTATGTTTGGAACTCTGTGATAGTTAGGAGGAGACACTTAAAATATAGTTATGTTAAATGTTTGTGTGGCCCAAGCTGAGTGGATACCAAAATGATTTTGATGGATTAGAGAGGTCATTGTTTTTAAAACCATAGTATAGTCCCACATGTCATAAAAACACTAAAAAAACAAAACAGAAATCACTAGGAAAAAAAGAAAAAAATTACTCTATTATTACTCTTTTTCTCAAACTTGATATAAGTAAATAATATTTTTTAAAATTTTATTTTTCATAATATTAATTTCTTTAATTAAATTAGTTTAATAAAATGAATAAAGAAAATAACTTCACACTATTGTTTAATAAGTCAATTAAAAATCATTTTAAGATAATTATTAAGAAACACTTGATTTGAACCTCTCAATAAAATGCACGAATATAAAAGCATAAATTTAAGAAATAATAAACACATACATATGAAAATTAATCATTAAATTTTCACATGTGTATGAAATGACAATCCAACTTTTTCAAAAGCTATATGGTAACCTTCCCTTTCATACTTATACCCATGGCCCTTTACAAACATATCACTCCGTGTATTTATGAAACAAGGGTGATAGTTGAATAGTAGCATAGTCCCTACCTATTTTGTAGGGTTCACATTTTGTAATAATTTGAGAATAATCCATTTCCATAATAATTTCCACAAGTCGAACCTTCGCACTACTTGCAGTGAAATGTTTTATGCAACTTCACACCCTAATGTTGTAGCAGTTTTCCTTAACTGGTAAAGATATAGAAATCTAAGTAGTTAGATTATTTGGAAGCGAGACAAACACTCAAAAATATTATATATGAAGAAAACACATACTTGGAAATTTAAGTGACACAAATTTAATATATCAATTTCATGCGGAGGTGCAGAGGAAGATTTCATTGTGCGGAATGCAAAGGTGCAAAGGAAGCTTTTATTGCGCAGAGTGTGGAGGAAGCACAATGAAAGCTTCGTCTACACTTATGCATCGATGCAATGACATATTTCCCAATGTAAGCAAATGCAACAAGATTCTTATGTTTCCAAAATAAGTGATAGATGGCAGTATAGCATACTAACGATGTGAGACTTAGTTATTTATTTTTGATGTGACCTCATAGTTTATCATTTAGAGTTGGCAAAGTGCACAACCTAACAAAATCCATAAAAAAAACTAACTTTATGTCATTTAAGTAAAGAATTAGTGTGGGAGTTTATATGATTAAGAATTTCATTGTTACAAAGGTTAAATGAAAGTATGTTATCCATATTGTTTGTACATGTCAACAACTAAAACAACTCACCATATAGCGGTAAAATCAAGGATTACCGAGAAAGGTAAAAGTTTTTATTTTCATAATGAAACATTATTGTTAATCATTGAAATAAAAGTATTATTTTTTGTTTAAATAAATATAATATCATGAAATATTAAAATTATAACAAGTGGCATGCAAACTATTGAAAGCATTTAGTACCAAAACATTTGTAAAAGGACAAGTGATCCAAAATGGATTCATTTTTTCCCCCAAATCAAAGTCTTCAAATGTAGATGAAAATAAGATCAAGTTTAAGTGCTCGTTGAAAGGATTCGTGTAAAATCGAGTTCGTATGAAGAAGTTGTGGCGAGTCAAATTTTATGACAAATTAGGGAAAAATGACAAAAATTCAAATTCAAAATCAAAATCAAAAGTCAACGATCAAGTCAACAGTCAGGATGATGTCATCAAGACACGTGTCATCCTGGGAATACACCACATGTCTAGGGTGATGTCACGAGATCAGTGACATGTCAAAGTTTGACTGGTTGTAATGGGGAAATCTAGGGTTGACACGTGGCAACCAGGATTTTTCCCAATATGTCCTCATTTCAAAAATTTTGGGGATCAGGGAGGATCAAACCCTTGACCTCTCAGAATGCCTACGACCTCACCAGAGTCCGCTCACCGGATGAGCCACTGTATCACTTGATAAGGATGGGGAAGATGTTGTATTTAACATGTATTAGGATCTCCCACCGAAAAAGGTTCGGACGGTCGGGGTCAACCCCATGACTGCTAGACCCCTTAATATTTATCTTATGGTTTAAGCACTGCATATATATGTTTCCATATATATATATATGGAAACATATATATGCAGTGCTTAAACCATATGTAAGATTAAGAAGTCTAACGATCATGGGGTGTATATATATATATATATATATATATATATATATATATATATATATATATATATATATATATATATATATATATATATATATGATGCAACAAGATATGGTCGAAGGATCGGTTAGGGGTTTTGAACCGCTGACCCACTAAAAAACTATATATCAATGCCTTCATGCATAGTCCAAGAACCAACATGCTGAACGGTGGAGCTTGGTAAACCAAGCCACCAAAATTCCATTTCTATTTAGTGCAGAGATGAGCCAGTAAAAACCACCAGTGCACAGTCCAAGGCAGTTTTCTAAAAGGCAGAGGTGGTATTGGATTTCTCCAGGGGGTCTGGAGGTCACAGTGGCAGAATATAGGCAAGTTTATACTTTTTTTTTTCTGAAAATTTGAGCCCATCAAAATGGTGAGGTCCATTTTCTCATTTTCTCTTTTTCTTTTGAGCTCATGCCTGTAAAATAATTTTGAAGACAAAATAAAGCAGTCAACACTGGAAGCGAAGGACCCAGAGACGTAGCCAGGAAGTGTGTTGAACTCCGTTATTAAATTTTTGTTGTGTTCATGTGTTTGAATGTTTTTTCATTTTCTTATGTTGTTTATGTTATTCTCAATATTATCGATCTATTGCACTAAATAACATAAGTTGCTCACATATACGTCAATAATACCTTTTTAGTAAAACAGATCAAGTGGTATCAGAGCTCAAGGTTAATTTTTAAAGGTTTAATAATGTCATGTGAAGATTTGAATGCTTACTAGGTCAAAGTTCAAACGAGGAGAAGGATAACTTGTTGAATAGAATCCAGAGATTGGAAGGGTATTTTCACAAAAGAATATGACAAAAGAACACATATTCAAAATAGAATCTCAATTCTTGGACAACTTCATGAAAATACGTGCGATGGTAGGAGAGATGTATAATGAGTTTAAAAAGGGAAAATATGAAGGCACTTCATCACCTAAACTAGAAAAAGAACTAGGGGAAAAGCCTCCTTCGTTACCTCCACCATATTCTCCATCATCACCATCATTGTCATCATTGTCTTCTTCTCATAAATATAATTCTTCTAAAAAGAAGAGGAAGAAGAAATCCCCTTTGATCAAATTAGATGTAAAATTTGATTTGCCAATTTATGATGGTGAGCGTAACACTGAAAATATTGCTAATTGTACAAGACAAATTTAAGTGTATTGCAGGGTACAACAAGTGTTTCAGAAAGAAAGAAGATCCATCTTAGAAGATCCAGCTTGCTAGCCTTTGTCTTGGAGGAACCGCACTTGTTTGATGGGAAGGCAAGACACAATCAAATCTCCAAAAACATGGTAAAACCATTTCGACATGGAATTAATTTGTTTATGCTATTAAAAAAAAATTTATCCTTTGGCCTATATGCAATAATCTATGGAAATCATTACGTCAATTAAAGCATCAAAGTGTGCAAAGTTACACTCAGGAATTTTGTAAAAGAGCTTTAACACTAGGCATATCATTGGAATCACCAGAAACATTATTGAAATACATAGGTGGCTTACATAGTTATTTGAAACATACCATACTGATGTTTAATCCGACTAGCTTAGATGATGTATCATTTCAAGCAATCATCTAGAAGCTAGGGGTAAAATTGTATCTCATGATGTTGGAAAGTCATATAAGTCTATTGAAATCAAGAATAAAGAAAACAAGAAATAAAAATGGAAGGAAAAGGAAGTGAACACTGTGAAGAAAGAAAATCCTACATGCACTCACTCTAAAAAAGGACATGATGAGGCACACTGCTGGGCACTACATCTAGAATTGAAGCCTAAGAAGTTCGGGAATAAAGATCGAAATAATGTTGTTGCTGTGAAAAAGGACTTGGGATCAGATTCAGGAGATGAAACATAAATTATAGCTATACGTATAAAAGGTAAAAATTCTCAAGAATCTACAAGTAATTATTCAAATTCTGTTGATAATGAAAAATTATGAGAGGAAAAGAAGTGAGCTATTTCATGTTATAGTCGTTTCCAAGAATACTAAAATTGATACTTTGTTTGATAGTGGTTCTCAAGTTAATTTGATTGATGAATCAATTGTTAAGAAATTGGGCATTGAAACAAAACCTCATAAAAAGCCATACCTATTAGGTTGGGTCTGTGATAAAACTAAACTACAGGTTACGAAACAATGCAAACTTCAATTTTCAATTGGATTGGATTTTGTAGATGAGGTCGAATTAGATATAGTCACATTGGATATATGTGGAATTGTACTAGGGAGTCCATACTTATATGGAAAATATGTTGTTTTCTATCGAAGGGAAAATAAGTATCAACTCACTAAAGATGGAATCGAATATGTATTAAGAGCTAATAAACTCAAAGATAACTACTCTCTCATAAATTCAAGCCATATGAAAAGAATTATAAATTGAAGTAAACAATTTTTACTTATGATTGTAAAAGCAAAGGATCTTGATAAATCCGATGCTTTTCAAGGTTGTAATCCTAAACATAAATCAGATTTAGTTAAATTTGTTTCTGATTATGATATTCTATTTCAAGAGCCTAAAGGGCTTCCTCCCAAGCTATAGATAGAAAATGATATTTATTTGCATCTAGATGCTCCTCTTCATAACATTGGAATGTACACGTTATCAACTCTAGAGAATTCATAAATAAAGAAGCAGGTATATGAATTGCTCGATCAAGGGTTTATTTGACCAAGCACTTCACCATGCGGATCACCTATTGTGTTGGTATGTAATAAATATGGTTCATGGATAATTTGCATTGATTTCCGAGCATTAAATAAAATAAAAATAAAGAATAGTTATCCTCTTCCTCACATTGACAATTTATTAGATCATTTGAAATATGTAGTTTACTTCACTAAGTTAGACTTGCGAAGCGACTACCATCAGATCATGGTTTCAGAGCAAGATGTATGGAAGACTGCTTTCAAAATGAAAGAAGGACTCTATAAATGGATGGTTATGCCTTTCGGCTTGACCAATGCTCCAGTTACATTCATGCGTGTCATGAATGATGCATTTAGGCCATTCATTGATGATATTGTAATAGTCTACTTAGATGATATTATTTTTTTTAGTAAGACATGGGATGAACATATAATCATGTAAATCAGGTTTTATATGTGTTAAAAAGATAAAATATCTATGTAAAATTGTCAAAATGTGAATTTGGCAGGACATATTTAAATTACTCGGGTTATATTGAAAGGGGTGGTGAATTGAAGATAGATCCCTCTAAGGTCAAAGTCATTGTAAATTGGCCTAAGCCCGAGACTGCTATGAAAGTTAGAAGTTTCTTAGGGGCAACACAATACTGGAGAAAGTTTATTGCTAACTTTTATTTGATTGCAACTCCTCTATATGCTTTGACAAGTGTGAAATAGGTGTTTTAGTGGGGAGGGAAACAATAGAAAGCCTTCGACACATTGAAAGAAAGTATTAGTACAACACCAGTACTAGCAATGCCATATATTTAATAGACATTTTAGATCGAGACAGATGCAACTAAATATGCCATGGGGGTAGTTTTGATGTAGCATAGAAAGCCTATATGCTCTCATTCTGAGACATTCACATCAGTAGTAGTTAACTATCCTACATACGATAAGGAACTATATGCATTAGTACAGAGTGTTAAAAAGTGGAAACGTTACATAATGGGAAAAGAAACAATCATATATATAGACCATCAACCAACACAACATTTACACTCACAAACTAAATTGCAACAATCAAGACACTATCGTTGGATGGGTTTCTTATAGAAATTTCATCTTGTAATCAAATATAATAAAGGCATACATAATAAGGTTGCAGAAATGTTATCAAGACCAATCATAAATGCATCCACAATTCTTAAGCATAATTCAGTAATTCACGAAAGCTATACTGAAAAATATCCTCAAGACACAGATTTTAAGAATGTATATGCAACTTTATGTCATGGAAAGCAGGTAGAAGAATTGGATTATTTTATAAATGACAAACTCTTATATCATCTGGGAAAATTATGCATTCCACAAACTGAAAAAGTTAATGTGATTCGAGAAGCACATACTTCTCTAATATCAGGTCACTTTGGTGTAAGTAAAACAATTGCACAATTACAAATATTCTGCTATCGTCCATGAATGAATGAAATAGTTTGAAGATATATTAAAGGATGTACTATGTGTGCTATAAGAAAGCCAAGTAACATAAAATTAGGCTTGTATAATCCACTTCCAATTCCTTCTCATCCTTGGGAAATTTTATCCATGGATTTTTTGGGGGGATTGCCAATGTCTAGAAAATGGCATGATTATTTTTATGTAGTTGTGGATAGGTTCAGTAAGATGTGTATTTTGACACCATGTACTAAACAGGTCACAAATAAATAAGCTGCAATGTTGTTCTCTCAAAATGTATGGGTTCATTTTGGGTTACCCACCTCTATTGTATCTGATCGAGATTCTCAATTTCTGGGGAAATTTTGGTCAAGTTTATGGGAAATCATGGAAACAATGTTAAATAAGAGCACGATATTTCATTCGCAAATCGATGGCTAGACATAAGTGGTAAACGGGACAATGATACATTTTCTTCGAGTTTATTGCAGCAAGCATCCTAATCTTTTGGATGAGCATTTGTGTTATGTGCAGCATGCTTACACCATGCGAAACATTATTTTACTCAAAGATCTCCATTTGAGACTTGTTTTGGTTATGTACCAAATTTTCCCTTGGATTTTGTCTTTGGTAAAAACATATCAGTTGATGGACACAACGATGTGGACAAAGAAACCAAGTTCATTGAACAGGTCTAGAAAATTCACCATGTAGTACAGGAACAATTGGAAAAGAGCCAAGAAAAGTATAAAGTGAGGCATGAAAAGCATCGAGTTGAGCATAGTTTTCAAGTTGGTGATCAAGTCTGGTTGTACATCAGTAAATAAATGCTTCAAGGGGAAGGTAAAAATTTGAAACCAATTAGATATGGTCCTTTCAAAATTATTGAAAAAATGGTGAGAATGCTTTCCGCCTAGATTTACCAGCTTATATGAAGATCTATTCTGTCATAGATGTTGAAAACTTGTGATTTTATGAGCCTTCATTGATTGAAGATCCAAAAGAGCAAATTCAAGTACCTTCCATCGAATATTTTTCACCGGAGTATCTCAACGAGTTGCAGGAGGACACAATTCTTGACAGGAGGATAAGGACTTCATGATGAGGAGATGTAAGTATATTTGAGTTGGGCTTAAAGGTACAAATGTAGGTAAAGCACAATGGATAGAAATTGGAAAAGTGAAGGAAACATATCCTCACTTACTCGACAGCTAAAACCAACTTTTCGTGGTCCAAAAGCTTCCAGTGGGGAGGAGTGATCCAAAATGGATTCAGTTTTTCTTACAAATCAAAGTCTTCAAATGCATATGAAAATAGGATAAATTTTAGGTGCTCATCAGCAACATTCCAACAGTGAAAATGGCATGTAAAACCGCATTTTTATGAAGAATTTGTGGCCAACCAAAGTTTATGACAAATTAGGGAAAATGACAAAAAGTCAAAGTGAAAGCCAAAGTCAATAGTCAACGGTCAAGTCAATGGTCAGGATCATGTCAGCAGGACATGTGTCATCTCGGGAATACACCACATGTCTAGGGTGATGTCAGTATATCAGTGACATGTCGAAGTTTTATTGGTTGAAACGAGCCAACCCGAGGATGACACGAGGCAACTCAGATTTTTCCCAATATGGCAACATTTCCAAAATTTTGGGGATTAGGGAGGATCGAACCCCCAACCTCCCAGAATTCCTATGAACTAGCTATATTCCACTCACTGAAACCATATCACTTGATAAAAATGGGGAAGATATTGTATTTAACATGTATTTGGATCTCCCGATGGAAAAGGGCCGAATGGTCGGGGTCAACCCCACGAGCGCCAGATCCCTTAAAATTTATCATGTGGTTTAAGAACCACATATATATATAACATATATATGTTTCCATATATATATATATATATATATATATATATATATGTTAACCGACGGGATATGGCGGAAGGTTCGGGCATGGGTTTCAAACCACCGACCCACTAAAACTTTATATATCAACACCTTCACACATAGTCCAAGAACCAACATGTCGAATGGTGGAGCTTGGTAAACCAAGCCACCAAAATTCCATTTCCATTTAGTGTAGAGCCGAACTAGTAAAAACCACTAGCACACAGTCTGAGTCAGTTTTATGCAGGGAAGGCGGTTTTCTAAAAGGGAGATATGGTATTGGATTTCTCCAAGGGGTTTGGATGTCACAGTGGCAGAATATAGGCAAGTTTATATTCGTTTTTTTCCAAAATTTTGAGCCTGTCACAATGGTGAGGTCCATTTTCTCATTTGAGCTTTGGTTTTTGATATCATACCTATAAAATAATTTTGAAGAAAAAATAAAGTGGTCGGAACTGGAAGCTAAGGACCCAGAGACATAGCTAGGAAGTTTGGTGAACTACGTTATTAAATTTTTGTTGTGTTGATGTGTTTGAATGCATTTTCATTTTCTTATGTTGTTTATTTTATTAGAATTATTATCGATATATTTCACTAAATAACATAAGATGCTGACATAAAAGTTAATAATACCTTTTTAATAAAACAGATTATCAACCTTCAAACCTAATCACAAAAATATTGTAATGTTCCAAAAATTTTAGCTTCCAAGCTAAATGGAACATTAGAGTTAGCATCAGCTTTAGCCGGTGAATAAATGGGTAGAAAAGCCTATAATTCTCCTAAGGAGGATAAAAACACTCCAAGTGTGAAAGGAGACACTTTTTCTAGCTCAATAAGACACCTCCATGTGTGAACAGGGTTAAATTGAAGTTGCTTTGACTAAGTCAACAACGTAGTTTCAGTGGAGCAGGAATCCTAGGATGGATAACACAATTTTGGAGGGAGATGTAACTTTGGTTAGAAGTAACCTAAGTGAGTGGGGCCAAGGGAAAGAAAAATCATTTCTTATATAAGGAAGAGAATGGCAGCATTATTCATCATGTTGTAGATTATTATTCTTGGCTGCCAAGAATTGTTGCTTTGTTGCTTAGCAAAACTGCAGTGTTTTTTAGCACTAGGTGTTCCCGAGTGGGAATCCCACCTCTTTCCTTTGAGGAGCTCATTGGGAGAGTTTTAATTCATCATTCCACATCAGGTTTTCAGGGCAAGCTTCTGCCATCTTCATCAACACAACTTTTCTGGAGATTGTGTAGTGTTGTTGGGTGCATCAATGGAAGGGATTGGAATCCTGGCTTCTGAGATAGTTTCTCATTGGAAGAAGGTTTCCTTCACTTGAGAGATCTGTTTGGAGAGCTCCAAAGCTTATTTCAGATCTGTGGTATTATACCACTCATTTTCCATACATTTTCAGCACTATTTCTGCTAGGGAATGCGTTATTTTGGAGGTAGTGCTCATTGCATGGTTTGGTGGCTCCGTTGCTGAGTTTCCTTGTCATTGAGAGGTTCATCCTTTCATGGGAGGAATCCCTTGAGGGATATACATCAGATCAGACATATTTCAGCCTTGTACACTCAATTAGCTTCAGTTTTTTAGTGATGATTCAGTGATTTTCTGAATATCACATTTTGTATGCAGAGTGTTTGACAAGAAACCCTTGTCGAGTTGTCTTGATTTTTGTATAAGGAGACTAGATCTCAGTTATTAATGAATATTTGATTAATATATGAGTATATATGTTGTTATAATATTTAATAAGTGTAAAACCTCTCTTAAAATGTGTAGTCCCTTGAGCAGCTGCTCCGGCATTTTGCAGTATTGGGGTTTTGGCACTTTTTGGAAATCCTAGGTGTGGGAGATCTATTTAACCCACCTAGTTTGCTTTGTTTAAGCTATAATATTGGATTTATAATTTATATTGACCAATATATGGGATCCGAGATTCAATTTCACTATTTTATTACATTTTTTGTTGGAAATACATTTTTGATGCATTTTTCATGAGCAATCCTGAAAAAGGAATATTACAGTGGTATTAGAGCATGATCTCTGGCTCAGCTTGTGAAATGTAGCTATCATAAGAAGGAGATATGGACAGAATCTAGAGAGCTTTAGTATGTGTAGGAATAAAGGAATACAAGCTTACAAATCTTCTTCCAAAATCTATGCAGAGCTTTCAAGGAGAGCTGAAGAGAATAAGATTGGAGATGGAATCTCCAAAGGAGGTTGAATCTAGAGCTGAATTTAGATTTTCACATGGTGATTTTGAGCATGCAGCTACACTCCATGATGAATAGCGCATTCAAATTCCCAGAGCTATCCTGAGATGGATGGGAGGAGGAAAAATGCCTAAGAGAACTCTTAGTGATTTTTTGCAGGAGTATGAATCTCAAACTGAGAGGTTTAGAGATCATACTGACTTCCAAGAGTTTTTAAATATCTAGATGGAGAAGAGCCAACAGCAGGATTTAGATAGATTTCTTCTATCTACTTTTTCCAGATCACCCACATGTTCAGCTGGAGCCTGGGTGAGAGAGCTGATTTCCTATTTGTAGCTGCACCATATTTCCGAAGGATAAGCCATCAGAGTTGCAGTGCTGCATTTCATGGGTAAGGCTCATGCATGGTGGATTTTTTAATCTTGTTTCTTAAAAAATGCCAATACTTTCTCTTATGAAAGATTCATAAAAACATTGAGGGAGAGGTTTGGTGAAAAACTTCCTAAGACACATGAGCAAGGAGACTGGAGAAAACAAAACCCTTGCATGTGATGGATGAAAATCCATTTCATAAAACCATGGGAGGAGCTGATGTCTTGCATTACACATTTCCGGAAGAAAAACCTCTAGTTCATATTCTTGAACAAGAGGGCGTGGGGATCTCCTTTTCACAGGAGGATCCAACTATTGAGATGATGCCCATACACATTGAGGATAATGAGGGCAACAACATTGTCACATCTAGAGCACATCCAGTGCCTCATGCAGAGGGAGGAGGAGAACATGCTCAAACAAGAGGGATTCTTGTGCCTTTGCAAGAAGTTCCCCAGGATCTCATACATGGAGGTCCAAGCATAGTCAGTGAGCAGCATGATTGTGCAGCATTGAAACTAGAAGGAGGAGGAAGGGAGGAAGATTAGCATCATTTGATGAGAGGTACACACCCTTCTCTATTTCAGAGAGCCAGTGCAAGAAAGAGGCAGACTGATTTGCGCTATAAGGGCAAGGGCAAGGTTTCCCAATCATATGTATAGTCTACTCTTGACATTGATGTATCACTACATAGAGGCATTCCACCAAGGAGGCCACCATATCTACAGTTGGTGAGATATATATTGTCTTTGGGTTCACCACTCTTGGATTTTGGAGAGGTGAAGAGTTTAGAGGAAAACTTTGGCATGGGGGATGTCAATTTAGTATACAACAGCATGAGGAGAGCTTCACATGCCAGATCACCACCGCTGTCACTGAGGATGATTGATCCATATTGGAGGTCTCAAATTTTGCTAGAGTACTCCAAGGATCTTGGTTCCTACACGATTCTTGATGAACCTGATGAGGATGACAGATACATGGTGGATGATGTCATCATCTATTCCTATGGTAGGATCTTCTTGACTAGATCTTCTAGTCTCAAGGAGAAATTGTTACATGCAGCACATGAGGACTTCTCTTCTATGCACTTTGATGCATATTTCCAATTTATGGAGGAGTTCACTTGGGAGGGCATTCATCATGACATATTTCAGCATATGGAGAGATGCATAGCTCGGATGCTGATAGAGAGGATGTCACAGCCACCTTCCTACTCATTGGGAGTGAGGGAGAATTTCCAGTGGAGCCATTTCAGCTCAAGACCTCAAGTACATGATGGAGGAGGTATCATTTTACAATTTGTATTGTACTCCTTTCCCTTATTTGTGTAGCATGATGTATCGAGAGGAGTTTCTTCTTCTTGCATATTGTATGATGATGTACTTGCAGCAACTTGTAGCATTGATCTTGGCTATCTTTTTGATGAGCTATGGGGGAAGCCACATTTTTCTTGGTGTGCACCATTGACACCATATTGTAAATTCATGTTTTCATCTTATGAGATGACTATGGAAGAAAAAAAGTGGTTGGTAAAGCACTTGTTATTTCTTATGTTGATGCGAGAAAAGGATGCACTGCACTGGTTCCATGCGGGGAACTATGATTCACTCTCCGGTTGTCATTTGGAAACTTGTTTTTGTTGTACCTTGATTCCATATATCGTTGACATGTTTATGATCATGAGGAGATTTGTATTGAGAGTGGGTTTGAGAGGGAATATGCCCATTGGGAGCATGATTCTCCCCACTTTATATGTTGTACGTTTCAGGAGGAACCATGGGAAAACCATGATTGCCACATCACATTTTTTCTCTTTTTGTGGGAGGAACCACTTGAAGGACTTGAGGAGGCATTTCATGGCTGAAATATTTGTTGGGACATCATACAAGTTGACCTTCGTGATCTTTCTCTATGGCTTGTATAAGGGAGAGATGAGGTAGCAGCAAATTTTTTTGTTGCTATGGTTGCACTTGGGAGAGTATGGGAAAAATTCTTCCCATACTTTTCATGATATTTCTAAAGAGAAAAAAGGAACATTCATGATGCAAGGAGGATACCCTTCAGTATTGGAGGATCATGAGAGACTTCCATGTCAGAAGATGATCTTCTCACATAGCAGCATGATGGTGGATGGCTTTGGCATGTGGAATGTCAAAGAGAGGAGTCATGGGGCCTTATTTTCAAGGCCTACAGCGTTGTCACATGGGAGTGTATTCTTATTGATGGAGTGTTCCAAGGAGTATATGCATCCCTTCTTCTTGCAGATTTTTATGAGGAGATCCACATGGGGGAACTTATACAGGGATCTCACTTTCGGCTCCCACATGATGTATGGTAAGAAATACATTGATGTGCTTATTGATTACTCTATTGAGTATTTGTACTTTCTCACCATATGTAAACAGTGCATTTCTCCACATGAGAGCAAGATTATTTATGGGTTTCATGGTCACTTTATAGCCAAATATTGTGATGTTGATGAACCATATTTACATGACTTTGGGCAAGTGTTGTATTGCTTTGATTGTGCACAGCTGGTATATATTGTAGTTTACTAATTTATAGTAGATGAGCTAACATGCATAGCTACAAATTCTTGGGAGAACAACTTGCCACTTGATGTTCTACATCAGCAATTGAAAGAACTATGTTGTATCCACCAAAGAGACCATATGTATCATCCAAACTTGCACATAACCTTCAGCCATTTTCTAATTTGGATTCCATGTGGTGATGATGTGCCATTCATCTTGAATGGAATGGTTTGGGTTGGCATGACTCATGATTTTGGAGGAAGAGTCCTTGGAGGCTCAATATTCTTCTTGCCATTGGAGGGAAATCATGTTTCAGACCAAGATCAACATGCCCTTTACACTTATCATGGAGATGAGGAAAATGTGGGATAAGCCCTCCTGCCTATCAAGTATATTCATTCAGCCCACCTTCATTTCAGGAACACAAGGTGGAGGAGACTTTTCATGAGTTACCATGTTGGAGGGTGACTCACTTCATTTGGATGATAGCATGGGTGAGGGAGGCCCACATTCACCATGATGATCATCACTCCTAATTTTTGGAGGCCATGAGACAGTGAGCATGTTTCCATTCACACTTTCCACCTTTGATTGATGCAGACACTTTGGTTTTGCACACTTGGGAGGGAGCATTGGATGACAGTATATTTGTAGATTATCTTGATGCAGTGATGGAGGCTATTGATGGGAGGCCACATGAGGAAGAGGGGAGATATTTTTCTCTCATTATGCATTTTCTTGAGGACAAGAAAATATTTTGGAGGTGAGGACTGTAATCTTCCCAAAATTTTAGCTTCCAAGCTAAATGGAACATTAGAGTTAGCAACAGCTTTAGCTGGTGAATAAATGGGTAGAAAAGCCCATAAGTCTCCTAAGGAGGATAAAAACACACCAAGTGTGAAAGGAGACACTCTTTATAGGTCAATAAGACACCTCCATGTGTGAACAGGGTTAAATTGAAGCTGCTTTGACTAAGTCAACAATGCAATTTTAGTGGAGGAGGAATCCTAGGATGGATAACACAATTTTGGAGGGAGATGTAAATTGGGTTAGAAGTAACCTAAGTGAGTGGGGCCAAGGGCAAGAAAATTCATGTATTATATAAGGAATAGCATGGAATCATTATTCATCATGTTGTAGATTATTATTCTTGGCTGCCAAGAATTGTTGCTTTGCTGCTTAGCAAAGCTACAGTGTTGTTTAGCACTGGGTGTTCCCGGGTGGGAATCCCACCGGTTTCATTTGAGAAGCTCATTGGGAGAGTTTGAATTCATCATTACACATCAAGTTTTGAGGACAAGCTTCAGCTATCTTCATCAGCACAACTTTTCCGGATATTGTGTAGTGTTGCTGGGTGCAGTAGTGGAAGCGATTGGAATCCCCGCTTTTGAGCTAGTTTCTTATTGGAGGAAGGTTTCCTTCACTTGAGAGATATGTTTGGAGAGATACAAAGATTATTTAAGATCTGTGGTATCATTCCACTCATTTCCCATACATTCCTAGCGTTGTTTCTGCTAGGGAATGCGTTATTTTGGAGGCAGTGCTCATTGCATGGTTTGGTGGCTCCGTTGCTGAGTTTCCTTGTGATTGAGAGATTCATCCTTTCATGGGAGGAAGCCCTTGGGGGATATACATCATATCATACATATTTAAGCCTTTTACACTCATTTTCTTTAGTGTCGTAGTGATGATTTAGTGATTTTCTGAATATCACATTTTGTATGCAGAGTGTTTGACAAGAAACCCTTGCCGGGTTGTCTTACTTTTTGTATAAGGAGACTAGATCTCAGTTATTAATGCATATTTGATTAATATATGAGTAGATATGTTTTTATCCTATTTATTTAGTGTAAACCCTCTCTTATACTGCATATTCCCTTGAGAAGTTGCTCCGACATTTTGCAGTCTTGGGGTTTTGGCACTTTTTGGCAATCCTAGGTGTGGGAGATCTGTTTAACCGACCTAATTTTATTTATTTTTATCTCTAATATTTCATTTAGAATGCATATTGACTAATATATTGGATAAAAGAGTCCATTTCACTGTTTTATTACATTTTTTGCTGGAAATGGGCTTTTGATGCATTTTTCATGAGCAATTTGTAATGTTCCAAATGGGGAAAAATAGGCACAGTAGGGAATATCTTAAGATATTTATCTATGGATTCACAGCAGTATAGAGACACACCAGAAATTATAAACTATATATAGACTATTAGGGAATTTTCTAGTTATATCACCTCTAAAGAGAGGGTGAAAACCAGAGGCTTCCTGGCCCGTTCCAGACTATTTCTATAGAAAATGATGCAACACAAAACTTAGGGATTTATCATTCTCCCTTGGATTTTAATACCCTTGGTATCCTTATATCAGAAGATCTAAGATTAGGACCCAGAAGAGGAGAAAAACCAAATAAGTTAGGAGTGATGAAAATCCCAGATCAGGGAAAATCCACAAGGGGCTTAATTAGAACGCTGTATAAGCAGATAAGTGTGGAAATAGCATAGAAAAGGGCTTGGTTCCCCTATATTAGGCTGTTTGAGACTTATGAATTGAATTACAGAAAAAACAAATCAACTGAAAGACATTAAACAGATCTCCCATGAATAAGACTAGCTAGAAATCAGCCAAAGGGAAGGGCTGCAGTAACTTCAAACACTGTACTGGAGTATCAGCAAGAAAAAGGCTCTGATATGGGTCTAAAAAAACTTCAGCAGAAAATACAAATAAAACAGCAAGGAATAAGGTTAATTCTCTTCACAAGGATGGGGGAAAAGCAGTGATTTTGACCCCAAAACGGATAAATTCATAGATCTGCATAAAAAAAGGTAAGGGGATAGTTTATATGTTATATTAGGTCATGAGGGACCCATTATCTAAATTTTGGCTCAAAAAAATAATCCTAGCTCAATTAAACAGTTTCTCCATCTCAAACTATGCTTTAAAGCCCTGATTCCCCATGACTTACTTACTGCATAATTTTACTGAAGCATGAGAGCATACGTGGCTGAATATTTTATCTACTGTATGGTCCAAAAATTGATGAATCATATCAGATACATTTCCCATACAATTTTCATGAAAATAAAGAGAATTTAATGAAGAAATCCCTTAGAAAAAAGGGCTGCAACAATGTATTGAACTGCAACAAGAAGGTACAACGTTATTTTCCAGATGATTCAGTTGATGTACATTATAATTCAGATATATTACAAATACATAGGTAAAACATCAGATCTAATACAGATCTAGAAGCTATAAGACTTTAAGAACAATTTCCCTTTGGAATGACATCAAAATATTACATGAATAGCCATAGATCTGAATTACAAATTACAGTGCTGCAGAAAACCCAAACAAATTTTAAGATAAAATTTATTAATAAAGAGATCAGATCCATGGAGACATGGATCAGTCACCCAATCCATGGATCACCAAGGGAAGACAATCCTAACACCAAGATATCTTCTCCAATCTGATTATTAAGCTGAAACAAGAAACCCTCTTACACAAATAACACAGTATTGAGAAGAAACTATGCTGAGGGTAAATGAGACTGAATAAACTGAATGAAATTGCATATTTTATACATAATATGGAACAACTAACTCTTTGGAGGCTGAAGAACACACTCCAATAGAGAAATCCTCTCAAAACACGGTAGATCTAAGCAGATCTGGAACACCACTTTCTACAAAGATAGCAGCTGCAAAAAACTCAATGGGCCAATGCTTCTCATGAAAGATAGAGCTTGGTATCAAACCAGATAGTGGAAAAATTCAGCAAAGAACTCCTCCAATGATCCTCAAGGGAAGAGATGAAACCCCTAAACAGGAATTTCAATCACAATCCTCCACTAAACAGTAGTGAATGATATTTGTCTAAGCAGACAAATACTTCAGAAATATAATTCAACAACAACCCCTTCATGTGTCTTCTCCTCCTTTTTATAACATGAGATAGCTCTTCCAAACCCTAAATCACTGGGATGAGTTGGTCCTTTTCACATTAGAGGCTCCCTTCTAGAACTACGAAGTCCCTTTTGGATATGCAATGAACCTAGACAACGCAGTTGACTTGGTCAAGGTGGACCCAATCTTGGCTCAAAACCTCTTTCACACCTGCAAGTGATTATTTGCATAGCCCAGACTTTCCTTTGTTCACATGGGCATTGATTTATTTATACTTATTAGGAGTTTTACATGTCCTCCTTTATTCATTTATTCATAAAACATAAATTAAATCAAAATTGAATTTCTCCTCTTAGCTAAGGCTAAGTAGGAACATTACAGTCCTCCCCCTCAAAATGTTGCTTGTCCTCAAGAAACTGGTAGGGTAAGAGCTGTATTTATTCTCCTTCTCCATATATGACACCATCAATAATAAATATTTCATCATGGAGTAAGTGCTCATCAAGGAAATACATTGTAAACTGCTCCCCCAATGCTAACAAGATAGGTGCATAGTCTGCCCCTTCAGGAGTGTAGTACTCAACAAAAATAAACATGGGTGGACCAATGTCACGTCTGAAACATGTATCATGAATTATCGGATGAAGTTCCATCCCCTATGGTACATGTACACTACTTAATTTTTTCCCATACAAACCCATAACCAATATGTCATGTATGTATGGAAGAAAAATCACATATAGGCAAACTGAAATTTGCACTTGAGGAGCTGGATCACAATCCCACATAAGGTACCAGCACAGTGCACTCCTTGTTTTGAGTAGATCTGAGTGTGATAGGTGGTACCCCCACCACATCTTTGCTGCATGGGTCACTTTGACATGGCTAAAAGTGAAGCCCTCATTAGGTGCCTTTGGGAAGCACCTATCATGATAGATAATCTCCCTTTGCACCTTAAGGGAGTGGCCAGCTTTGGAATTTTTACTAGCCTCATCAATGCCATGAGATTTGCATGTAATATTACTCCTTGTAGGAGCCATGGCCTGCATACATATGGTAAGATAATGTGCCAAATTAGAAAAATAAACTTGCTCCATAAGATCAGATTCCTTACCATTCAAAGATTTCATACCCATGAGTTTGTGCATGGGTATTTCTCCTCCTTCAAGAGTAGGAAGAGGTGGCTAGAATGACTCTTGCATAGATTCACTTGGCTTCTCTAACTCCTCATAACTGATGCACTCTTGCAAGTGTTGATGTAGCTTCTCCCAATCAAAGGAGTGGTGCATTGATCTACTTCCTCATTCCAAAGAAGAAAGAGTGAGATGATTCAAATATTTCAAAGAGTCATGTGGTTTCTCCATTTTTTCATGTTTCATGTACCTTTGGTAATGATGATGTAGCTCCTCTTCAAGGCCCCCACAACAATAGCTCCTCAATTTTATCTTTTTGAGCCTCATATAAAAGGGTTGGCTAAAATAGATCTCCTCCTTTTTGACCTCCTTTATGCCAAAGGTGTCATGTGGAAACTTGCCCTTCAACAATGTGCTAGCTGTGCATAAGTGCCCTTTTACTATGTGGCAGTAAATAGCAATATATATCAGCTGTACATGATCAAAATAAGTAGACATGGTTCCATACTTTCCTTCTAAATCATCATGATGAGCATGGAGAAATTTCAGCCCATGCTCTCTCAACAATAGCCATAGCAACAATGACCCTTTCTACATCCTTGCATCATCAAAGTGTAGACTTGGAGCATTAAAATAATGATAGACATGTGAAATGCCTTATCAAAATAGTGCAAATCAGCTCCGTCATATACCATGGGGAAGCCATCCTTCCTCCCAAAACAATGTTCATTCATGAAATATATCTCAAAGATAAATACATGTGAGCACATGAGACATACCTCAAACAAGATAAAATATATGGACATAGGATTCAACATGTAATGTCCAACCTCTCCTCTTAATGACCACAACACCCATGCCTTCTTCTTATGCATCCCATCATTGAAGCTTAAGGCATGAGATAAGGAAGTAGAAATTTTTGGGTAGTGACCATACTCACCCAAAAGCAACCAGCGCAACCATGCTTCTTGCTGGTCTATATCATAGATTTGCAATTGGCTCACAAGCCTCTTGCTTTCTACCCATCCTTCTTCATCCAAGTAGGGCTACCCCCAACCATTATTTCCACTGGTATCTTCCCAATGTGGACTACCAAATTCCCCAAGCAAGCTTTCCCCTTTACACCTCATGGGAACTTGAGATGTAAAAATTTGGATATCTTTGTGGGAAGGCCTCTCACCAGTCAATCCATTGGATCCAAAAGAATCCAAGTGTATAGGGAACCAAACATTATGAGGAGGTGGCACATTTTGCATGATACCTCCCAACACCTTGCACCTCCACACCTCCTACTGCATGTTTCTCACTAAGGGTGCCAAACCATAGTGGCACAGCGCTGTGCAGGATTGTTTCTCCTCATCAGTGAGGTGTTCTTTTGGAGCCTTTGAAGAAACTTGCATGTCTATAAGAGTCTCTCCCTCCCATGTGTTGGCTGGTCCAACTGCTGCTATAGATAGTTGTTCCCTCATGGGTAGGACAGTGCTGGTACAAGGTTCTTCAAATGGAGAAGAGGACTCCTCCTTCTCCCACCTTTCACTATCTTGAGGAAAGCAGGAAGTGCATGAATCTCCTTCTTCCCCGTGAAACCATCTTGGGTCTTCATTGCATCTCCTTCCTTCCATCAGTTGAACCTCCTTAGAGAGGCTCTTCTTTGTTCTAAAAATGGATGAGAGTAATCTCATCCTCTCTATATTATGTTCTCTGCTTTCTTCTTCCTGATTCTTCTCAGTGCTTCTCTAATATCTTGATCTCACAAGATGTGCCAGAGATCATGCTCTGATACCACTGTAATGTTCCAAATGGGGAAAAATAGGCACAGTAGGGAATATCTCAAGATATTCCTCTATGGATTCATAGTATTATAGAGACACGCCAGAAATTATAAACCGGAGATATACTAGTAAGGCATTTAATGGTTATATCACCTTTAAAGAGAGGGTGAAAACCAGAGGCTTCCTGGCCCGTTCCAGACTATGTCTATAGAAATTGATGCAAAAAAACACTTAGGGCTTTCTAACTCTCCCTTTGAGTTTAATGAACTTGGTATATTTAGATAATAAGATCTAATATTAGGACCCAGAAGAGGAGCAAAAACCAAATAAGTTAGGAGTGATGAAAATCCCAGATCAGGGAAAATCCACAAGGGGCTTAATTAGAACATTGTATAAGTATATAAGTGTTGAAATAGCACATACCAGGTCTGGGTTCCCATATATTAGTCTATTTTAGACTTATGAATCGAATTCTAGAAAAAACAAATCAGCTGAAAGACATTAAACAGATCTCCCACGAATAAGACTAGCTAGAAATCAGCCAAAGGGAAGGGCTGCAGTAACTTCAAACACTGTATTGGAGTATCAGAGAGATAAAAGCTCTGATATGTTTCTAAAAATACTTCAGCAGCAAATACATGTAAAACTTCAAGGAATAAGGTTAATTCTCTTCACAAGGATGGGGGAAAAGCAGTGATTTTGACCCCAAAATGCATAAATTAATAGATCTGCATTAAAAAAGAGGAAGGGGACGGTTTTATATGTTATATTAGGTCATGAGAGACATATTATCCGAATTTGGGCTCAAAAAAATAATCATATCTCAGTTAAATAGTTTCTCCATCTCAAACTAGGCTTAAAAACCCTGATTCCCCATGACTTAATTACTGCAGAATTTTACTGAAGCGTGACAGCGTACTTGGCTGAATATTTTAGCTTATGTGGGGTTTGAAAATTGATTATTCATACCAGAGACATTTCCCATACAATTTTCATGAAAATACAGATAATTTAATGAATAAATCTCTTAGAAAAAGGGGTTGCAACAATGTATTGAACTGCAACAAGAAGGTACATCGTTATTTTTCAGATGATTCAGATGTTGTACATTATACTTCATTACACTGAGGGTGAATGAGACTGAATAAACTGAATGAAATTGTAGATGTGATACATAATATGGATCATATAACTCTTTGGAGGCTGAATAACACACTCCAATAGAGAAAGCCTCTAAAAACAAGCTAGATCTAAGCAGATCTAGAACACCACTTGCTACAAAAGATAGCAGTTTCAAAACCCTCAATGGGCCAACGCTGCTCATGAAAGATGGAGCTTGGTCTCAAACCAAATAGTGGCCAACTTCAGCAAAGAACTCCTCCAATGATCCTCAAGGGAAGAGATGAAACCCCTAAACAAGAATTCCAATCACAATCCTCCACTAAACAGTAGAGAATGATATTTGTCTAAGTAGAAAAATACTTCAGAAATATAATTCATCAACAACCCCTTCATGTGTCTTCTCCTCATTTTTATAACATGAGATAGCTCTTGCAAACCCTAAACCACTTGGATGAGTTGGTCCTTTTCACATTAGAGGCTCCCTTATAGAATTGCGAAGTCCCTTTTGGAGATGCAATGAACCTAGACAACGCAGTTTACTTGGTCAAGGTGGACCCAATCTTGGCTCAAAACCTCTTTCACAACTACAAGTGATTATTTGCATAGCCCAAATTTGCCTTTTTTCACATGGGCATTGATTTATTTAGACTTCTTAGGAGTTTTACATGTCTTCCTTTATTCATTTATTCATAAAACATAAATTAAATCAAAATTGAATGACTCCTCTTAGCTAAGGCTAAGCAGGAACATTACACAATCCTGAAAAACAATATTACAAATATGAAAATCCACCTGCTACGTCTAAAACTGAGTCCCAAACCAAAGTCTCCACAGTGTCCATTTCAACACGCAATTCTCCCTTATAGGTCCCTCAACCTCAGGCTGAGGTCATTCACAAGATCCCCAAAAGGCCATTACATCGAAATGCTTCTTCTGCCAAAGCTGACCACACCTACATCATAGTAGATGACTTGGAACAATCTCTTGCTACCATGTCAATTTTGGAAGTCCTCTAGTCATTTCCATATCAATGAAAATATCTTCTATCTAATTTGGGCACTGTGAATCCTTCATATGATCATTTTATCATCCTTGATGTTGAAAAATCATAACATCCCCCCTTGCCTTCATCCATCGCCTTCCAAATACCAGTCAAGTTTCATAATGCCAATGTCTCATGATGTATCATTGATGAGGGCACATCCACTTGCATGATGTCCACCTCTGTTTTGAATAAAATTGGATCACTCAACTTAGCCCCATCCACCATCACTTTGCATGCTTGGGACGGTCACCCTTCCCAACCCCTTGGCATGTACCGCAATTTTCCTATCACTCTTGTGGGCAAGGTTGTTTGTGTTGACGTTAAAGTTATTGTTGCCCCCTTCGATTATAATATCCTATTGGGTCATATCTATACCTATGCGATGTCTGTTGTCACATTTTCAGTTCACCGTAAGATGTGATTTTCTCACAATGGAAATATTGTCACCATTGATCAGTTAACATATCATGAACCGAAGTCTCAGCCCTCCCCCGAGTCTATCCTATCCTAGGTAGCTGATAAGAAATATGTCACACTTTTCACCAATGTTTCACCTAGAGCTATAAAGGTTCCACCTTACTTGATGTATTCCCTGGTAACTGCCCTCTTATCATTGACCCCAGCTCATCGAATGTTTGCATGATGCAATCGTCTCGGGATATCGACAAGAGGTATGGCTCTTCTAGCTAGCAGCCAATGCCTCTACAACTTGATGGTGGTCACTCGACGAAACATTCAGGACCTTCTCCTCAAGGTCCTTCTTCTTCTATTTGTTTCTCTTGCAACCTTTTTCAACTAGGAACGGTTCCCCCTAGCCTTAACCAATTAGGAGCCATTCAGCCAGGCCATTAACCTTCAAGTCAGATATCGTTTCTATCTCCCCCCTTTGGATTATTTTTTATGCCTTTTATGGATACATTGAGCCTTCCCAATTTGACCCTGGGGTGCCCAATCTGGTACATCAATCCCCCAGCCAACACTCTGCCGGGTAAGCTCAAACATTATACTTCTTTGACCCCGATCCAACTGGTTGCTATGACACCTCCCTTTGCTTTAGTGCCTCATCCCACCTCAACAACAATATACTCATATTATGAAAGCATCCAGTGAAGAGGGAATAGCCAAAAATAAGGAACCTAAGGACAAGGCCCCCCAAACAACACATGCTCCTCCTAAGCCTCCAATGAATTCACCTTTGTGCGCTTTGTGTGATGTTTTTGGGCATGATACCCATAATTTTCCTAAGCTTCCTCATCTCAAACATGTGGTCAATGAGGTGTTTCATGAATCCGATATCCCGGAGTTCCATTTTACCTTACCTGATTTAGATAATAAACTCAAATTGTTGCACATGAACCACCCTTGTGCTTTGTGTGATCTTTATGGCCATTATTCTCACCATTTTCCCTGTCTCGACGATTTTCGTGACACCCTTGAGGCTGTTCACCAAATAGAGAGGAATCGTAGTGAATCATGTAATCCTCTACTTGTGAGTTTTGCTTCCGTAGAACCGGAGGACATTTCTACTCCCATTCTGTTGCATCCCCCCGATGTCGAGATGATGGAACCTTCGGCCCCTATCCTCTATCTTTCATTATCCATGAGATCCATGGTGGAAGACCCCTCCCGGGCATCCCCTTTTTTTTCGACTGAACCTCTTTCAATGATCACATTGGGCTCAACATCAGTATATGTCTCATCTACTAGCTCTTCGTCTACCCTTTCTAGAAATGAATATGTGAACCATATCTCTCATGATGATGCATCAGGTAGCCTCACTACGTCATGCGGTATTTCTCAGCCAGTCCTCCCATATTCCATTCTCATGAAGAAATTATGGAAGTGATTACCACCCCTTACTTTCCCTAGGATGATATGCACCACCATGTGTACTTCCTTCCATAAAAGCCCCATTACCAGTATCTTGTGGAGTATAAATACTTCATCCCTGATGAGGTTGATTGTTTTAGAAATATCATCCCTACACTGGATTATTTCGAAGAACGAAATATGAAAAATATCTCTTGTACCATTAAAATTAACATTTATGATAAATCAGGGGTAGAATAAAACATGACCTTGGGGGCACATTTCACCCCAGAAGAAACTGAGGCTTACACTAAGATATTCAAGGAATTCCATGATATTTTCGTTTGGTCCTATTCAGAGATGCCCTGAATTTATCATGCCATTATTGAACACCATATCGATACATGGCCTGGTGCCAATCATGTCCATCAAAATTTGAGACCCATTAATCCTTCTAGATGAGAGGTTATCAAAGCCGAAATTGATAAACTCAAGCAGACTAGTTTTATCTATCCCATTGAATACACCACATGGGTTTCCAACCCAGTTCCCATTCTCAAGAAACAAGGCACCATCCATGTCTGCACTAACTTTCGCAACCTGAAAAAAGCTTTTCCCAAAGACAACTTCTCCACACTGTTTATTGACATTATCATAGATGAGTGTGCAGGGCATGAGGTTCTATCCTTTATGGATGGTTTTCCCAGGTAACACTAGATTGTTATCCATCATGCTGATTAGTTAAAAATTGCATTCATTAGTCCATGGGAAAATTTTTCTTATAGGTTCATGTCATTCAGCCTAAAGAATGCCGGAGCCCCCTTCCAGTGGGCCATGTCATATGTTTTCCATGATTTGGCCCATATTATCCTTTCCTACCTTGACGACGTCACTAGGCATCAGAAGCAACACATTCCTAATTTGCATACCATCTTTCTCCAATGTTGTAGGTATAATAATTGCCTCAACCAGTTGAAGTGTGGCTTTTGTGTTCTTTTCGACCACCTTTCGGGATTTACTGTGTCCAAATATGGTATAATGCTTGATCCCCTCAAATTTCAAGCCATTCTTGAGCATCCTATTCCTCATACCTTGCGCTAGTTACAAAGCCTCCAAGTCAAAGCTAACTTCCTTCATTGGTTTATCCCTAACTATGCCACCACTGCGCATGGGTTTCTAAGACTCCATTGATATAACATTCCACTTGTTTGGGATGACTATGCTCAACAAATCTTTTGATGTCGTGAAAAATGCTCTCACTTTCGCTCCATTGATTAGTCCTCCTAACTTTAAGAGGGATTTCATCCTATACATCTCAGATTCCACTGATTCGGTCACTAGGGTCCTAATCATGTGCATTGGGTATTTTTGGCCTTCTCTCTTCGAAGATTGCATTAAAGCATTAAAACATTATTCCAATTACCAAATATTCACCCCAAACACACGATCTCTACCCACTCCCCTCCATCCTTTCATATTAGCTGGTCCTTCTGCAAGCGGTCCATTGAATTTATGGAGTGTTGACCTCCATCTACTAGTAACCATAATTATATCATTATGGCAGTTGATTGTTTCACCAAATGGATCGAGGCCATGCCAACGTTCAATAGCATGGTAGCTACTGCAACTCTCTTTTTGTTTAACCATGTTATCGCTTGATTCGGGGTTCTGAAAATATTAGTATCTGTCCATGGCCGACGTTTCGAAGATGAGATATGGTGTGAGCTGTCGTCTCTATTGGGCTTTGAGCACTAATATTCATCGTCCTATTACCCCCAAGGTAATGGTCAAGTTGAAGCGGTCAATAAAATACTTAAAAGTATGCTTCAATGAACAGTGAACAAGCAAAAAACCAACTGGGAACTTATGCTTTTCCCTTCTTTGTGGGCGTATAGAAATTTTGTTAAAACTTCCACCAGGTTTACTCCTTTGCACCTTGTTTTTGGCAAGGAGGCACTCTAACAAATCGTGTGCGAAATCCCATCCCTTCACTTAGACATCAAACTTATCCCTAGCATCGAACCTTTATAACAAATACTTATCATGCTTGATCATGCTTCCAAAGACTGTCATGTTGCACTGCAAACCATTGAAGCGGCCAAGAAGTGCACCAAAGCTCAATATGACTGAAAATTCCACCCTCGTACCTTTCACAAAGGTGATCTTTTTCTAAAGTATGACCAGGCTCATGATGTCCATGGTCATGGGAAGTTTGACTCATTATGGCTAGGACCTTACATCATTAGTAAGGACTTGGGAAAGGGGGCATACCTTCTAGAGGATTTTGAAGGCCAACTCCTTCCTAACCCTTGTAGTTCACTCTACCTTAAGAGATTTTACCCATAACGTCTCCCATTGAGATGTGTGTTTTACAACTATCATGCATTTAGGCAGCTTGCATTTTTTATCATCTCATTTGTTGTCTGTGGCACCTTTAATATGGATCCATCATCTACACTGTATATCATCTATTCCGATGGTGCAAGTCACTTCTCTTGGAATCTAGCCTCCATAGCTTGGGCCATTTTTATCCCCATGCATTCCTTAGTCCTCTCCAATGGCATATGCATTGGATATGCCACCAATAGCCAGGCTGAACATGATGTAGTGATAGGTTTCTTAGTCAATTCCATTGATCATCACATCCTTCATATTCATGTTCATTTAGATTCCTTGTTTCTTGTCATGCAATTGAATGGCATGTATCCTATGAATAACCATGTCCTTTTTAGAAGATATTTACGAGTGAAGATTTTATTACGTGAATCTGAAACCATTACATTTGGTCATGTACCTAGAATCCAAAATCACTATGTAGATAGTATAACAAACAATATTCTAGATTGGCACTTATCACATGCATTTAGCACAAGACAATAATCATAAAAAAAATGGTGGAACATATACTTTTCATATATAAAAAGATGCATATCCATAATACGTGTCAACAAAATCATAAATGTTTTTGATTCCACTACTCCAATACATCCAAAATGCCCATAACATGTTGCAAAATCAAAACTAGGGGCACCACATGCCCCTACATCTAATCACTATATGTAGGGTCCTGAGCTAATGGCTCGGCTCCTATAGCCCGTAGATCCCACACAACCTGTCTAACCATCGCCATGCATTGCATGAACCCTCGGCACTCTACGGGTAGCCCGATACATCTCTTAATGTATTGGTCCTCAAGGTCGTGCCATCTGTGCTCCAATATGTCAGTTAGCATCAGCTCGCACATATGATTGACATCTTCAAACAGATCCTCCATATTGTTATGTATCTGATCTCCTCTCACTCCACTAGACTCTACAGCCCTTAGCACTACGAGTCGTCCCATATACCATGTCGACTTCACCGGTGATGTATCTACATACAAAAAGTAACGAATCAATACAACATACATATTCTAAAAACTTTAAAATGCATCATAATATATAGCAACTTTCACTTACCATCAGTCCCCATGCTCAACCCGACGGAAATGGCAAGTCAGGTTCCCCCTAAAAGCTCATACCATTGTATGTATATTCGTCTATATACAGCGACATCTAATCCCATTGTGCAAAGAACTCGGGTCAGAACAATTTTCTGACTCCCCTATCTCCTCCTCTCCACAATAGCTACCCCCAACAGCACATCTTGGGCTCTCATGGGCCCCCATCGTAGATCTATACATGAGGATGAAGTGTGGGGATATTCTCAAAGAAAAATGAGCACCACACTATACTTAAAGCACAGTCATGGTTCACATGTCGCTTGCATAGCGATAGTTTTCATTTCAACATTGATAGCATCATATGGGACCACCCATAGTAGGTTCCACTCAGTACAGTCTCAACTAACATCATCTTCCCTTGTTGGAGCAAGGTCCCCTGAGGCACAGGTTCCAAAGACACTTTTTGTAGTTTGTATGTGTGCGTTGTGCAAGTGAATTCAATGGGATTTTTTTCCCAATTTTGGATGTAATTAGGCTTGATTGTAAACTGTGGGCCTCAAACCATGGTTTGAGACCATAGTATCTGCATGCTAGGCGTATTATAAATATATATAGTGTGTTTAAGCTAAGTAATTTTTAATTCAATGAATGTTATGACATATTTATGTTGTGATAGTATTTGCATCAGTAAGGGTTTTGGGTTGGGTTAAGAGGATCCTGCTGGCTGTGTGTGCGGAGACCTAGTCCTGGGTGTGTGCGCAAAAGGGTTTTTAAGGGTTTTATAAGGGTTTTGGAAAGAACAACTGATGTATTGATAGATATGAAAGATAATATAAAGAAAAGTTTTGGAGAAGCTTTTTGTGTTATGTGTCTATATTTATTGCTTATGCTCTCATGAGATCGCATTGTCTGTTTACTTGTTAATTATTGCATGAACTTATATGATATAATTGTTCATGATTATTGATGATTCAAAGATATGTTAAGTGTTTACATTGATTAAGATCTAGATATGGTTCTGATTTGTTATCTTCACTAAAGCAAAGAATATTTTTGTGTTATTTTGTTGATAATTGTGAATTCTCTATCATTCTGTTATAAACTATTGTGCGCATTTATATAAGTTCACTTAGGGTTTTGCTAAGGAACACTTCATTAAATTCTCTCTCAGGGTGTAGAAATATAGTTCTAGCACCCCCCCCATACTTCTTTGGATGATACTTTCGTCTACGCAAGCAGATCATTGCCGAAAGGGCCAGTAGTTGGAGGGTTTGTTGGTTTATCCATAAACTACAAACCTGGGCCAGGACCACTCAAGCCAAAAAATGGTTCCGTTTTTGGGAATAGGATCATCATTTTGAGGGAGATTTGATGTTGTGGCATCTGTCATGAAACGAATTACAAATATTGGTTAGATAGAAAGATCCTTGAATTTGTGCTACAAGAACATAGAACCACTAAATTTTCTGAAAAATAATGGGTACAGAAGTATATTTATACAAAAGTGCATAAAATTTTCTTTTTTTCCTTTGCACACAAACTATATGAGTGGTTGTCGTGCTTAGCTGAATTCCATCACTGCATAAAAGATGACGTCGTCACTGAGTGGACTCCTGAACTGATCCAGCAAGTAGAGAAATTTGATAATAATATCACTCACGTGTTAGATCATTTGATCGATCACCTTCTAGGTGTATTTTTTATTGAATTTTTTGTTGACAAATCCATGTCATATTCTGAAGCAGAAAGAAGGTTTTCCAAAAGCCCTAGAGGTAAGTTTCTGCGCTCATTGAAATTATTGTTGAAAATTATATTGTGTGAACGGGGTTTATGCGAACATATTTGTTGAATGAATCAAAAAGGTTCATGTACCCACATTGGAATAATTTACCATGAATATTATGAAAAATTCCTTTATAGTCCTCTGAAGCCTATATATGATAGTGAACCTGGATCGGAAACTGTTAGCTCAAGTGACTCTGAAGAAGAAAGATCATCATATTAGAAAGCATTGAATCTATTTCCCACTCCATCCACTCCACTTCTAAGATCATATAAAAGATCACCTACTCCACCACGCAGTCCATCTCCACCTCCACCTCCACCTCCCCTTGAATTAGATATGGTTGCATCCATGAAGTTACCTAATTTCAGAGGAATTGAAAATAAGGACACTGATCACTTCTGGTTTGTAACTGAGGCTGTATAGCTCATCAAGTGAACAATGTTTATATTATAAAATTAGAGTTGGATACTTCATTTGAATATCACCCATTAGACTGGTACATAAGTTATGCACAATAAATCCCTAATGCTACCCAGGAAGAAATTCAAGCAGCCCTAAAAGATAAGTTTAAGAAACCTAAGTCATATGCGCAGCTGGTGACAATAATGAAGGATATTCGTCAAGAACCTAATGAATCTATATGGGAGGCCGATCAAATATTGAAGCACACCATAAGTGATGGTGGATTCACGATTGATGATACTCAGCATAGAGAATGGTTTGATTGCTATGTTTCTCCCGCATCTGCGCCATCCATTAGGTTAACAAAATATTGCCACAAAAGTTGAGGTTGTAGAAGTTGCAATGACAGTGGAGGCTACCCCAACACCTATTGCGTTGGGAACTCAACAGATTTAGAGTCAACTAGAAGTAATGCATCTGGAAATTCAAATTTTGTGCAAGGATAAAAGCAAGGAGGTTTGCGCAGAGGTGTGGTGTATCAAATGCAAAGCTTATGGGCATCATAAATACCAGTCTCCTATTTTGAAAAAATGTCTGAATGATGGAGTTTCTAGTCCATTGAAGAATCATGTATGGTGTATCATCTGTCAAATTGTTGGAGTACATTACACAAATTCTTACCCAAGGACTGGAAAATATCAGCCTGACTTGAAGCAATTATTTTTCAAGTTTTGTTCATCATTAGGGAATGATGAGCATAATTTACAAACCTATGATATGATGTTGGATAAAGAATATTTATATATATAATTCAAGTTGAGCCTACATCACCAGCGTTCCCTTCTGGGCACAGAGGATTCCAAGCCAGAGGAAGAGGCTGAGGAGGTGGATCAGCTAGTCAAGGAAGAGGATAAGTCATTTTATATAACTGTGGTGATGCAAGTCATTATGCACACAACTGTCTGAATCCGGAACGATAGTATTTTGGGTATTGTAGACAATTTGATCATGTTATAGGAGATGTTCCTATCTTTATTTCTATAATGCAGGAAAATAAAACCCCAACGCAAAATCTTCAGATGGTTCATGCAAAAAATCATGAAGAATATCCTTGTGTGAATATAGTTACCCAAATTGGTGTAGATACCAATGAAGATAAGGGAAATAAACCTACCACTGATGTATGGATCTATAAAGCACCTGAAAAAAAAGAAGGCTTCAATATTTAGCATGCCAAAGAGACTTCTATTGAAGCAAGGAAACAATTTTTAGAAGGAGTTACTTCAAGAAGTGGTAGAAAAATGCAAGAACTAGGAGGACAAGAGGGAATTAAGCCATTTTTACAAGCATGCATAACTTTTCTGCGCAACAAGAAGGTTGTAGAAAATTTACAGTCATTAATAGATAATTGCGTAGAAAAATAACATCCCATGGTAGAACAACGAGCAGTCAATAAAATCTATAAGAACAAGAAGAGAACGAGTAGAGAGATGTGTATGATTGTGCATATTGGTGATTATGAAATGGACTAAGTCATTCTATATTTTGGATTAGATGATAATGTTCTACCTATACAAACATGGTAGCACATGGGAGAACCAAAGTTGAAATGGTCTACTATCCAACTGCACATGGCTATCAGCGGAATGTCATTCCTTTGGGAAGGTTGTTAAGAGATGTGGTTAATATAGAAGGTGTTAATGTAATATTCCTAATTATATTTTAGCTAGTTAAAATATTAAATTTTGTTTTTGTCAATAAGATAGATGAATAAGAGGATAGAGGGACCCATAAATCCCTTTAGTAGGAATAAACCCACTTCTAATGTGAATGTGGATCAGTGCATCTAGATAGGATCAAGTTGAATAAACTACTCCTTAGTGTGAATGGGGGCTAATCATGTGGATGGGGTCAAGATTGATCAAATCAAAAATGCAGTCATGGAGGTAGTAGAGATAGTGAAGGATAGCGCAGTCATAATGGGACGAAGTCTCGATGAGAGTAACATCATTATTGAGTGGGGCTAAGGGGGTGGAGGCTCAGAAAGCATATAAGGAAGGAGATGGAAGCCATATAGAGAATTCTGAATATTGTTTATGTATTTTATTTTATGACTTTCTGCATGCTTCAGCTATTTAGCGGAATTTGTTCTGTTGTTTAACACAAGGGTGTTTCCGAGTGGAAATCCCACCCTCATCCTCCAGGGAATTTGAGTTCCCACTGAGGAGAGGTTATTTGAGTTACATTCCATCATCTGACATTAGGAAAAACTTTAGCCACTTTCAGAAGCGCAGTCTCCTTCAGGAATTATGCAATCCAGGAGGGCAGTTTCAGTGGAGGGTTAGTAACTCGAGTTTTTGAGCTTATCAAGAGCAGCCCTTCATCCGAAATGTCAGTGGGGAGGAGCAGAAACTGTTTTATCATCAAATCAACCACCTCCAAAAAATTACCCATCTACAAAGCATAATTCAGCCCTAGGGATACATTTTTCATCATGGTCATTTTCGAAAACCCTTTCTAGGTTATCTTGGAATTGTGCTAGAAAATCTAGATCTCTAATCTCGACATTTGCTGAGCACCATATCAATAGATCTCTACATTCCTAGTTTCCAGCAGCATTTATTTCCAGTAGGATTGTTTATTCATAGCGTCCCATTAGTTTATGTAGCTACAGTTTCTTATGTATTGATGTATCGGGTCATTTCAGGCTTGTTTTTCCTAGTTTGAGTGTCTCTTCCTCAAGTTCTTGTACTCCATTTCTGTTATTGCTTATAATAAAATGACTCAGTGATCTTCTCATGTATTTGATATATTAATTTTTACTGCATTTTCCAGTTGTATGTTCAATATTCATGTTTTTCCTATTTTGGAATATTACAATGGCATCAGAGCATAATCTTGGCTCAACCTGTGGGGCACTACATCTATGACATCTGGAGAAATGGATGAAAAAGAGTTTCCAAAAATTCTTCTCCAAACTATGCAAGATATTTCCAAATAAATAAAGGATATGAGGGTGTAAATATAGAAGGAAACTCCAAGAGGATTTCAACTTGCAGAAAGTTTTGGCACTCACATCATTGGTGTGAGCAACCAGCATTGCAACAAGTTTCATAATGCTCCACCATGCCTACATTCCTAGCATTGGGAAATGGGGCTGGAGGACCCTAAGAGCAGGAGGCTCTTGGTGATTACTTCCTGGAATATGAATCTCAATTTAAAAGGTTCAAAGAGCATCTGAACTTCCAAGAGTTCTGTAAAATCAAGGATAATAGAAGACCCTGTAATAACAATAGAAGTGGAGGGTACATGCAGAAAAATGATCTGCAGTGTACTATGGGTAGATTATTTCTGCCTAGTTTTGATGGGTCACCCAACTGTATAGCCAAGGCTTGGTTAGAAAAATTAGACATCTATTTCCAGCTGAACCAAGTTTCAGAGATTGCTGCTATTAAGATAGCAGCGCTGCACCTTAAAGGTGAAGCACATGAATGGTGGTTTCACAGTCTATCTACATTTGAGCATGCAAGTGTGACTGCATATGCAGAATTCACCTGGATTTTGGTAGAAATATTTGACCAAAGAGATCCAAAGGCACACTTTGTTGAGCTAGCTAAGCTCAAGCAGCTAGTAAATCCAGAGACTTATATATTTGAATTTCTGAAACTTTCAGTCATGGTGCCAGATATGTCTACAACTAGAAGAGTATACATGTTTATTGATGGGATAACAGAGCCTTTTCATGGGTTGGTGAAATCCACTAAACCAACTACGCTCCAAGGTGCCATTGAAAGGGATAGAGACTTACAAGTGCTTTTCCAAGGGCAATATCTCCATTCGAACAAAAACACTCCTTTCATTCAAAGGGGAAAGATATGAAGGTTCCTCTCTCAAAATGGAACCAAGACAAAGTATCTCTTAGTGATGATTTCTGGAGAGATTTGAGGAGGAGGAAGATTTTTTTCACTTTCCAAGAACCATGGGCACGAGGGCATCCGTGTACTATCATAAAGGCACATTATATTGAGGTATTCTCCAATAGTGAAGAGGAGAAAGAATAAGAGTTGGAAGGAGATACCAGTGTTGTAGCACGAGGAGGAGATCCACCACCACTAGGAGGTGGAAGTGGATAATTTTCTCTAATTAGAGGAGCCCTTGCATCATTGCAGGAACTTCCCAAGTATCTAACATTAAGATTCTAAGGCATTGTTCAGGGGCAATGGTTGTCAGTATGTAATATTCCCAAATGGGGAATGCAGTAATATATGAACACAAAATTGGAAATAGAAGTGTAAATCAACTCATAAAAATTAGAGACCAATATGGAGTCATACATCATGTATTAGATCAGCAAATCAATACGATATAGTGAGGCATACATCAAATATAATGAAAGAACAAGCCTCCCATAAGCAATCAATCCCAAAAATGAGTTGTTGTCATAATACAAAATGTCAGAGAGCTACTATTGAACATTCATATTATGCATAACTACAAATAGAGATGATACAATGATACAAATATAATAATATATGCCCCAATAGAATCTAAACATACTTATCCGGGGACTAGATCAGCTTTCCAAGACAACCCAATATGGTTTCCACAAAATGCACACAATGTGTCAATGTAAGCTGCAGCCCTATGGCTGAAGATATGTTGCAACAATAAAGATGAGAAGATATGGCTGAAGCTAATGTATAAATTTGTAGCTCTTCTCTAATAGATCCTCCAGATGAAAGAATGGCTCCTCCACTGAAGAAATCTCCTCCCAAAACAACCACTGCAACTACCCCTGAAAATCCTCCTTAAAATAATGCAGATATGGATTGAAACTGTGTTGTAGGGGATGAATACTCCTTGGCCTAGTGCCAAATGTGTGAAATTGTAATATCTCAAAATGGGGAAGTAGCGATATATGAACACAATAATGGAAATTGCAGTGATAAATAAACTCATAAAATGTGAGAAGAACATATAGCCATCATATTAATATCATAATATCAAGATGTATACAAGTCCTTGAGGAATAGTCACTTGAGATAGGAAAAACCAGACTCAAGAGAACATGTACATGAAATATGAAAAACACTACTACACAAATAATACCCAAGACTATGACAGCATAGTTTTATTGAGTATAAATACTATTGGAAAGGGTCAATACACATATATACCAATATATGGCTCATACAATGTTGGGAGTGAAGATATAGACTCACAAACTCAATTTCAATACAATCCAGAAAGGATTTCCTAAAATATGGAAAAAGGTGAAAAATGTTGGAATGCAGTCCTAGGACTGAATAGAAGCTACAACACACTAACTATATTGATATGGATGAATATGATGCATAATATTAATAGATCTCCTCCAATGGATCTTCCAATTGAAAGGCTTATCTTAACACTGAAGATCTCACCCTCCAATCAAACACTGCAGCCCCTCACTGCAATTGCTCACTGAAATAACACAATCATAGAGGGATACTACGATGTAGGAGATAGAAAATGGTTGGCCTAATTCCAAGATAGTGAAATCATCTCCAAATTCTTCCTCACTAATATCCCAAAGGGAATAATGCTTCCTAATCTGAAAAAAAAGCTCTGGAAGTGGTGTTATCAACCCTCCACTGCAACACCCTGTTTGGTCTCAATCTAGTCTCCTAAATTAAGCTCATTTAATTGTCAACCAGGGTTGGTAAACTGCTGAAGTGAAGTGTACTGTATGTACCTAGGTGTTTGTTTCTTAATGCGTTGTGTGTAGTGTTTTGTGATGTTTTTGGTCTTTTTTGATGATTTATGATGTTTTTGGTCTTTTGGTGGTTTTATGTTCACAAGAAAGATGACTAGAAAGCTAATGGAAAGGAGCTGGTGATTAAAAATGGAGTGAAGCCTAATTGGTTGATGACAAATGACAAATGCAAGTGCAAACACTGAAACAGAATCAAATCTAAACTATGATTAAGCAAAAACAAAGCTTGATAATGAATTTTAAACAAATGATTCAAAACATAAACTCAACTTGAGAAATGATCAACTAAATATGCAAATTCTCCTAACTAAACAGTTTAAACAACTAACTTATAATGATGCAACATTTCATCCTTGATTAAAGATTTGTTGAAGCAAATTTGGAATAAAACATTTATACCATCATAAGATTTTCTATTCTAGGACTAGTTCCTAACTCTATTCTGCAACTCAGTTTTATGGCACTACGCTTCACTCAAAGTTTATGGATTTTTGAAATAGTCTTTTGAGGAAATGTTGGTTTGTAAGATGACAAGGAAGTTGTAGAAGTACTTCAGGCCTTAAAGTGATATGGTCTTATGTTCATATGTTTATGAATCAATTATGGATTTTAGAACAAGAAGAGATTTGTGAATAATGAAGGTTGTTTTGTTAAGTTTAACAACTGAAGTAATCTAATATGCAGTGAATGACAACTTAATATGGAGTGCAAATGCAATGAGTTGAGCTACAACCAAACCTAAAATGTCACTAGCCTAAAACAGTGTTAAACTACAAGTCATTATCAAACTTAATGCAAAACAACTGAACATGAGTTAAGTGCAATTAAACTCCGAAGCATTCTAACTAAACTATCATGCATCATTCTATGGAATTATACAGTCTGTTTGTCCATCATGATTGGTATTTTGGAAGAGTTCCTTCTTTTGGAAGAGTTTCTAGAACAATCCTGACTGTGTAATTGAGTGCAAATGCAAACATAAAGACTGAAATCAATGAAAAACTAAGATATCATAGCCATCTCCCACTCGTTATTATGATATTTTGGACAAGCGTTTAAGAGAAAGAACAACGATGGTACTTAGTGAAAACACACAACTAAAACGTTCAAGATCACAATCATGCTTAAGACAATATAAAGATTTCTTGGAAGAGTTTCTTCTTGTGGAAGAGTATTGAGCATAAGTATAACTGTGATGGTGAATAAAAGAGATTACAATTAAATCCTAAAATACTATAGCCATTTCCCATTCATCATTATAATCTTTTGGAAGAGCTTCTTCTTGTGGAAGAGTTAGAATGAGTATAACTATAGTAGCTAATGAAAACAACTACAAATTCAACTTCAAAAACGTAAAGGCAACTAGAATACTTATCTAAATTACGCAAATAAATCCGTGCAAGAGGCAGGGGCCCTCTACCACCTGACGGAATCTAACTCCAAATCAAATCAATGCTTTCAAAACAACACTGTCTGCTTCATTAAAAGTGAAAATAACTTGAACAGAGCACTCTGCGTCTTCAGAAATGTAGCACAGAATCTAAGCAAAATCTAGAACAAAATCTAGCCTAGCTCTCGGTTTCCCAAGTGTTTATATAACAAATGTAAATAACAAGACTTGAACAATTTCAGGAACATTGTGTTTCCTTATCGGAATCACATTAGGACTCTTGAAGTGGCAACGTAAAAAGGAAACGGACATCTGGACTGAGACAGTCCTAATAGAAGTCTACCTTCCTAAATGTGTTCCCACGTACCAAAACCATACCCAGAATCCATTTCTTCCTTCATGGTGAGCAACGAACAATGTAGACATGACGTGGATTATGCCCATATGCGGTTTTTATTGAGAGGCCACCTGGAACATACTCAAACGTGAAGACAGCTGTAGAATCACCGGTTAGCTATGGAATGTCTGCATTCTGTAGCTAGTTCCGGTCAAAATGCATTACAATGACAAAAAATCATAAAACTTAGCAAGTCAGTCATGTTACTCATTCTAAAAGTAATTTTAACTAAATTCATTGATCAATTGGGTCTAGGATAGCAATGGAAAAAGGAAAATGAGGTAAAGTAAGATGAAATAAAGCACAATTTTGAGGCTCAACATACCCCCACTGTTGTCTCCTTGCATGTCCTCATGAAAATTATCCTATGAACTCAGAGGCTTCTGCAAGAACATCTAATCCTCTCCTTCTTCTTTGTCCGGAAGCTAAAGATCTTCTGGGTTTTCTGATAACAAGTTTGAACCTTAGGTTGGTAAGTGCCCTGATTAGCTTCTTGTTCCTTTGCTTCAACTTTTCATTGGTCCTTTCCACTTTGTCTATATGTAGGGATAAGGTTGAGTTCATATCAGTTTTTAGCTTGACTTGATCTTTGAGAATTTCATTCTCATTTTTGATGTGTCTATTAAGTATTTCCAACTCATACCTATCCCTTCTTAATACATCTATTTCAGACAGTGGAGGACTAGGGGTTCTCTCTCTGCTTTCTGAAGCTCTCCTTTCCAAAGTTTCCACATAGTCATAAATTTCTTGTTGAGCAGGGTTAATTTCAGGGGTTCCTTCATTAAAATCCTCTTCATCATCTTCTTCAATGGATGTTTCCTCATCTTCTATATTAATCACCCCTGTTTGTTTGATTTGAGTTTTCTTTAGTTTTCCCTTTAGTCTGTGGCTTCTTCTTGGCTGAGAAGATCCCTCTCCTTTATCCATGGCAGATTTCCTGATTACCTTTTCTTTCTTAAGTTGTCTCTTGATTTGAGTCAACTTCTCTAAGATGATTTCCTCACTACTTTCTTGGACTGTTTTGTCGATTTCAATTTTTGAGGCTCTCCATTTTCTACTTCTCTTTGTAGGCTGTGGTTCCGGTGAGGGTTCTTTTGGCTCTTCAAAATGATTTCTTATCAAGAAATTGTCCCATGTATCATTTGTTTTGGATAAATGATGTTCAACCAAAATTTTAACCAAACCATGATGATATAAAGTTGTCTCTAAAAATTGAACCCTTCTTTGAACACAGGAAGCCATCTTTTTCAAACTTTGAAGTAAGAAATAAGGTAGGTTTAAGTCTTCCCCTAGAAAATGAATTATTAGTCTAATGTGGTAGACATAAAATGTGCCATATCTACCCTCACATGTAATAAATTTTTGCAGAAGAAGTAGTATGTTTCTCCATTTAATTTTCAATGCAGAACTTGGAATTCCTTTCTTAAATATAGTGACATCCATACCTGGTGATTTTAGAATTTTCTTCCAGGATTCATTGTGGAATTCTCTGTTTTTGAACCATCTCTCTCCATTTCTGAGCAACCCTGTAGCCTCTGCAATGAAAACTTCAGTGACAGTAAATTTGACATCTCCCACTTCAACTTCAGTTCCTTGGAATGATCTTGCAAATGTTTTAGTGACTTCCTTGTGGAAGCCATTACATTTCTCCAAAAATTGAAGCCATCCTATCTGTTGCAACATTTCTTTACATTGAGGGTAGCCTTCTAAGTATTTTGAACCCACTGGTTCAGTTCTTACAATAAAACCCATAATTGTTTCTTCAATGTTCAGATTAACACTCTTCTACCCACAGAAACAATAACTTTCACCTTCGAATTGAAATGGCTTCAAGTTCTTAATGACAATGGCTTCAAACTTCGAAATTACATACCTCTGATTGATAGTGACAACAGCTTCAAACTTCGAGCTGATATAACTCTGGTTGACAATGAAAACAGCTTCAAAACTTCGGACTTATATGCCTCTGGTTGACAATGGAACTTTGGACTGATATGCCTCTGTTTGACAGTGACAAATGGCTTCAGATTTCCCACACTATTATACCTCTGTCTCTCGGTGGAAAACAGCTTCAAATTCCCATACTGCTACATCTATGTCTCTTGGTAACAAATGGCTTCAAATTCTTCTCTACTATACCTCTGTCTCCTGGTGACAAATAACTTCAAATTCTTCACTGCTATACCTCTGCGTTTACAGTGATAATGCTCAATCTCTGCCGACGGTGATACTTTGTCTACCCACGGTAACAAATGGCTTCAAATTCTCACGCTGCTATACCTCTGCATTTCCAATGATAATGCTCAATCTCTGCCCACGGTGATTCAAATTGATATACCCTTTTTGCTCTGCTCACAATGATAAGAATATCTCTGTTTGCAGAATGAAGTGCCGGCTACAGAATGGAGTGATGGAAGTAGTCATGGAATGGGGTAATGGAGTGAGGTGGAAGAAACAAATTAATGATTGAGAAGATGGCGAAGATTTTTACAATGGGAAAGAGAATCATCATTGAATGATTTGGTTAAGTGACGTGAAGAATTCAAACACCTCGGCCATTTTAACCGCTTAAATGATGTCGGATATGGAATTTGAAATGAGAGATTTTAATCCAAAGTTTGTGGAGGGTTTATTGGTCTTGATCAATAAAAATAATTAAAACAACCTTTTCAAACAATTCATAACTAAAACTATGCTAAACTTTATGAAATGCCATTATAATCTAAACTTGTTACCTCTTCTTTTCAATTGATTTTTATAGTCTTTGTCTTCTTTGTTCACCTTTGGAAGAGTATTCATAATCCTTCTTGATGCTTTTTATTCATGGATACACTGAATCATTTTGTTGCAATTCTAATGTCTGCTAACTAATGCCTTAAGGATTTGTAGCTGCAGAATGTCTGGCTAGCTGCGGAAAGGTTGAACAGCTGCAGAATGTCTGTTAGGCTACAGAATGTACCTGTAGAGCATTTTGATCATGGAATGGAGTGGTTTGGGAATATAGGTGAAATTTTATATGGTATGAATGAAGATGGATGATGAGACATGATATGTATGAAGTGGATGATGAAGTGAAATGGATACAGTTTATGAAATGAAGTGGAAGAACATGAGAACTGCCCTGCAATCCATGACATGTTTTATTCATTTACAACAAGACATCAAACTTTAAATCTTGACATGAAAATGAGATGGATGGAATATGGAATGAGATGAATGAAATATGGAATGAAGTAGAGTATGAATGAATGAATAAAATGGAATATGGATGGATAAGTGAATGAAGTGAAATGAAATGAGATGGATCATAAGCACTGTGGATCTGAACTTATGATTTTGTAACAGCTGCTTGCAAAAACAAAATGGGAAAAGTTAGAGTGTCAGAGAGACTCTGATTTTCACCCTATCTTTTCTGTATAAACATGCCAATCAATGATTGGTTTTCATGTTTATACCTTTATTTATTTATTTATTTATTTTTTTTCAAAGAAATACTTCATAAAATTTAATCAAGTTGATGAAGAAGAAGAATTCTTCTTCATTAACTTCACATCACTGCTTTCTTGGAACTTCTTGACAAATTCTTCTCTTGAGAGTGGTTTGTGATACAGCTTCAATCTATGACCATTCACGATCAGCTACTGTGTTTTGTTTTCCAGGCCTATCTAGAATAGTAATGTTGAATTCTTGTAAGAGCAACAACCATCTTATAACTCTGCCATTAGTGATTGATTTATTCATTAAGTATCTAATTGCAGAATGATCAATGTGAACAAAAGTTTCATAGCCTGTTATATAGTGTCTAAATTTGTTTATGGCATGAACAACAGCTAAAAACTCTTTTTCAGTTACAGTATAGTTTAACTCTGCAGGAGTCAAATTTTTACTGATATAATAGATGGCATAGGGAATTAAATCTTTTTGTCCCAATACTGCTCCTAGAGCTGTATCGGAAGCATCCGTCGAGATATGAAAAGGTAACTTCCAGTTAGGTCCCCTTAATATAGGTGCTTCAGAAATTTTGGTTTTCAGGGTTTCAAAAGCTAACTGGCAATCAGAAGTCCACTTGAATTCACAGTCTTTGGTAAGTAATTTGAAGAGTGGAGATGCTATCTTGGTGAAGTTTTCTATAAATCTCCGATAATACCCTGTAAATCCTAGAAAAATTCTAACATCTCTTTGACAACTTGGAATGGATAGGTTAGAAATGACTTCAATTTTTGCCTCATCAACTCTAATCCCATCCCCTGAAATGTGGTGCCCTAAAACAATACCTTCAATAAACATCATAAAACATTTTTCATGACTAAGTGAAAGGTTTGCTTCTTGACATCTTTTTAAGACTTTTTCCAAGTTTTCTAAAGCCTCTTCAAATGTATTCCCATAAACTGTGAAATCATCCATGTACACCTCTACACAGTCATGTATTAGATCCGAAAAAATTCCTAATACTGCCCTTTGGAATGTTGTAGGTGCATTACATAATCCAAATGGCAATACTCGGTAAGCATAGGTACCCCAAGGACAGGTAAATATGGTTTTATCTTGATCTTCAAGTGCTACTTGGATTTGATTGTAACCACTAAACCCATCTAGGAATGAGAAGTACTTTTTGCCAGCTATTGTATCTAATACTTGATCTATGAAAGGTAAGGAAAAATGGTCTTTAAGAGTAGCTTTATTTATTTCTCGGTAGTCAACACACACCCTCCATTTTCAATTTTTCTTTGGCACAATTACCAAAGGAGAAACCCACTGACTATCTGAAATAGGATAGATGAAATTAACATTTAACAATTTTTGCAATTCCTCTTTAACAATTTCCCTAAGATTTCGATTCATCCGTCTTTGAGGTTGTCTGATTGGTTTGCAATTTTCCTCTATATAGATGTGATGAGTACAAGTCTTGGGGCTTATCCCTTTCATGTCAGTGTATTCCCATGCATATGCAGAAGAATGTCTCTGTAATACTCTCACTAACTCTTCTTGTTGAGATTTTTCTAGGTTCTTATTTATGTTCAAAGTTTTGCCTGGAAAAATTTCACTTATAGAGCTGCCAAATTTGTCCATATAATGAAGAGACATCTGCCTAGATGACAAAAATTCAATATTGGACCCCTCCTGAAATGATTCATGTTTGTGTTCTGGAGAGAATTCAAAGTTTTCTAGAGTATTCAGAATTTGATTATCTTCACTAATTTCTGAAATTGTGAAGAGTGGTTGTAAATATTCTTCATTCTATATCCATTGAGTGTCATCTAGATCTGTAATTGTTCTAGCTAGAGGATATAAAGTGAATTTATTAGTTGAACTACCATCAGAAATATACATATCACCGGACCTACAACTAATAAAAGCATCAGCTGTAGCCAACCAAGGTCTTCCTAATATAATAGGATGGCCTCGTAGATTATTCTTAGGAGTTAGGATCATGAAATCCACAGGGTACTCCCAAGAATCTAGGGACACTGGAATGTCTTCTATTACCCCATCTGGTTTGATCACAGATCTATCTGCTAATTGTAATAGTGTGGGTGTAAAGAGAAGATTAGGAAGTTTCAGTTTGTCCATGATTTTTCTACTCATGATATTTATTGCTGCTCCTAAATCAATGAGTGTGTTTTGAATTTCAATTCCAATGATGTGAATTTTGACAACTGGATTTCCTGGGTCAAGATACTTTGGAATAGCAATCTTGCCCATCATAATGTCTGCTATTTGTCCTACTAGTTGAATTTTCCTGGTTTCTCTTATTCTTTTTCTTGTTGTCTTCATACTCAACTCCTTTATTGTTTTGGCTAAAATTGGGATTTCTTTGATGGCTTGCAATAATGGAATTTTAATGCAAACATTTCTCAATTCATCTAAGAAATCATAATTAGGCACCATGATTTGTTTTTCTACACCTCTATCAATTTGTAATCTTTCCGGAAAGGGAGGTATAGAAGTAGATGTAGATGGTTGCTCTAATACAGGAGTTGGATTTATTGGATCTTTTTGTTTTATTTTTTCAATGGGTGGGTCTTGAAAGGATGTGTCTTCCTCAAGACTTTTATTCACCCGTAGGGAGTCTTCATCAGAAGTATCTTGTTCTTGTATGATCACAGAAGGTTTCCTCTTTTCAAGTATTCTTCCAGACCTCAGTTGAACATCACTAAGGTCTAAAGGAGTAATTAAATAAGTTGGAAATTGTTGGCCTTCTATCATGTATGTATTCTGAGGGTTCTTATTATTGGGGTTTGGTATGGGTTGAGCCGGCAATTGATTTGATTTTTGAGGGAATGGTAATGAAAGTGGTTGATTTTTATGTGGTTGATTTTGATGATGTTGTTGAGGATTTTGTTGAAGATTTTGAGGAAAATTTTGTTGAGGATTTTGAGGATAAAAATGTGGGTATGGTGGATAGGATGGTGGATACTGATAGTATGGAGAGTATCTTCCATAGGGACTTTGTGTTCCTTGTGCCCAAGATTGAGATTGATTTTGAAATTGGGGCCAAGGTTGCTGCCAAGAATTCCAAGGTAGAGGTTGATTATACATTTGATCATGGAATCCTTGTGTTTGAGGTCCCTGCCAAGGTCTTCTAGATACAAAATTGAGAGACTCTGTGGAATCTGTAGGATTTTCCTCCTGAAAGACAGCCTTGAGACTAGGAAGAGAAGGAAAATTCTTGGTCTCATGTTTTTCAGAACAAATGACACAGGTTTCTACAGCTTTTACATCCAAAGGACACTCTCTCAAGGCATGTTTCTTTCTACATTTGGGACAAAAGATTGTCAAAGCATCAGATTCAGCCTTTTTCTTGTTTTGTATCTTGAGGGTGTCTATTTGTTCACTAAGACTCCCTAAGATTTCATATTTAAAATCATCAAGAATATGTCCTATTTCTGATCTACTTACTATCCCAGAAGCAGACTTACTTGCCCTTGCAAGAGCAGGATCTCTTGGACCTTTGACAGTTTTAGATTTCCCTCTTGAAAGGTTGATACATAACTCAGATATTTTAGGTAATGTGAGTTGTGATATATCCCCTTTTCCCATCATGTTAAGGATATCCAACCATTCATCCCTAACTGTTTTCAACAAAAGAGCTTTTAAGGTGTCTTGATCTAGGTTTTCCATTTTTGCCCTTTTGATGTTGTAATTAAATCTCTCCAACAAATCTTCTAAGTTTTCATATTCTTTTTGTAACTTCTTGAACACTTCTTCGTTATGATTAACCGACATACAATAATCCAAATATCTCTCTAGAAATGCGTGTTTCATGTCTTCCCATGTTCTAATAGAACTACTGATTAGACTCATAAACCACTTCAATGCTACTCCCTTCAAAGTTGAAGGAAATAATTTCAGTTTTTTAGCATCTTGTAAGTAGTCATAAGTTCTACACAGCACTTAAAATTCGAATAAGAAAGTTTCAGGATCTTCAGTTTTAAGTCCATAGAAGTTTGGAAGGACAGAGGGTGAAATATTTTTCATGGTTGTATTGGTTTCTTCATCAATTATAGGGAACCCAAAAGAGCTTCCTATTCTACCTCTTCCTCCATTTGCACCTCTACCTTCTTCTCCTCTACCTCCTTCTCCTCTACCTCTACCTCTACCTCCAAATAGTGTGTTTTCTCCATTAAAAACTCCTCCTCCTCCTTCTTCTGCCATGGTTAACTCTCCTGTGGAAGTGGAAAAGTTTGTGTCCCTAACAGGAGTTTTTAAATCTTCTTCTATGGCAGGTTCGGTGGATGAAGTGGAAGGTTTCTCTAATGGAATAGTTGACCTTAGATCTTCTAGAAGTCCAGGATCAGGAGAGGATGGAATATGGGTATGAGTTGAAGGTATACTAGCTCTGGATCTAGATGAAACAAGTGGTGTTCTAGAAATCAAACTTCTGCCTCTGCTGCTTATAAATTTTCCCCTTGAATCTCTCTCCCTACGCATATAATTGTTTTTGGATGCTAAGAAACAAAGGTTACCTAGTTTTCACTTCCCTGGCAATGGCGCCAAAATGTTTGGTCTCAATCTAGTCTCCTAAATTAAGCTCATTTAATTGTCAACCAGGGTTGGTAAACTGCTGAAGTGAAGTGTACTGTATGTACCTAGGTGTTCGTTTCTTAATGCGTTGTGTGTAGTGTTTTGTGATGTTTTTGGTCTTTTGTGATGATTTATGATGTTTTTGGTCTTTTGGTGGTTTTATGTTCACAAGAAAGATGACTAGAAAGCTAATGGAAAGGAGCTGGTGATTAAAAATGGAGTGAAGCCTAATTGGTTGATGAAAAATGAAAAATTTAAGTGCAAACACTGAAACAGAATCAAATCTAAACTATGATTAAGAAAAAACAAAGCTTGATAATGACTTTTAAACAAATTATTCAAAACATAAACTCAACTTGAGAAATGATCAGCTAAATATGCAAATTCTCCTAACTAAACAGTTTAAACAAATAAATTATAATGATGCAACATTTCATCCTTGATTAGAGATTTGTTGAAGCAAATTTGGAATAAAAAATTTATACCATCATAAGATCTTCTATTCTAGGACTAGTTCCTAACTCTATTATGCAACTCAGTTTTATGGCACTACACTTCACTCAAAGTTTATGGATTTTTGAAATAGTCTTTTGTGGAAATGTTGGTTTGTAAGATGACAAGGAATTTACAGAAGTACTTCAGGCCTTAAAGCAATATGGTCTTCTGTTCATATGTTTATGAATCAATTATGGATTTTAGAACAATAAGAGATTTGTGAATAATGAAGGTTATTTTGTTAAGTTTAACAACTGAAGTAATCTAATATGCAGTGAATGAAAACTGAATATGGAGTGCAAATTCAATGAGTTGAGCTACAACCAAACCTAAAATGTCACTAGCCTAAAACAGTGTTAAACTACAAGTCATTATCAAACTTAAAGTAAAACAACTGAACATGAGTTAAGTGCAATTAAACTCCGGAGCATTCTAACTAAACTATCATGCATCATTCTATGGAATTATACAGTCTGTTTGTCCATCATGATTGGTATTTTGGAAGAGTTCCTTCTTTTGGAAGAGTTTTTAGAACAATCCTGACTGTGTAATTGAGTGCAAATGCAAACATAAAGACTGAAAGCAATGAAAAACTAAGATATCATAGCCATCTCCCACTCGTTATTATGATATTTTGGACAAGCGTTTAAGAGCAAGAACAATGATGGTACCTAGTGAAAACACACAACTAAAACGTTCAAGATCACAATCATGCTTAAGATAGTATAAAGATTTCTTGGAAGAGTTTCTTCTTGTGGAAGAGTATTGAGCATAAGTATAATTGTGATGGTGACTAAAAGAGATTACAATTAAATCCTACAATACTATAGCCATTTCCCATTCATCATTATAATCTTTTGGAAGAGCTTCTTCTTTTGGAAGAGTTAGAATGAGTATAACTATAGTAGCTAATGAAAACAACTACAAATTCAACTTCAAAAACGTAAAGGCAGCTAGAATACTTATCTAAATTACGCAAATAAATCCGTGCAAGAGGCAAGGGCCCTCTACCACCTGACGAAATCTAACTCCAAATCAAATCAACTCTTTCAAAACAACACTGTCTGCTTCATTAAAAGTGAAATAACTTGAACAGAGCACTCCGCGTCTTCAGAAATGTAGCACAGAATCTAAGAAAAATCTAGAACAAAATCTAGCCTAGCTCTCGGTTTCCCAAGTGTTTATATAACAAATGTAAATAAAAAGACTTGAAAAAAATTTAGGAACATTGTCTTTCCTTATCGGAATCACATTAGGACTCTTGAAGTGGAAACGTAAAAAGAAACGAACATCTGGACTGAGACAGTCCTAATAGAAGTCTGCCTTCCTAAATGTGTTCCCATGTACCAAAACCATACCCAGAATTCGTTTCTTCCTTCATGGTGAGCAACGAACAATGTAGACATGACGTGGAATATGCCCATATGTGGTTTTTCTTGAGAGGCCACCTGGAACATACTCAAACGTGAAGACAACTGCAGAATCGCCGGTTAGCTACGGAATGTCTGCATTCTGCAGCTAGTTCCGGTCAAAATGCATTACAATGAAAAAAATCATAAAACTTAGCAAGTCAGTCATGTTAATCATTCTAAAAGTAATTTTAACTAAATTCATTGATCAATTGGGTCTGGAATAGAAATGGAAAAAGGAAAATGAGGTAAAGTAAGATGAAAGAAAAGCACAATTTTGGAGGCTCAACACACTCCGCAACACAACCGTAGGTTTTAACCCTGAACATAAATTATCTACACATGAATCTTATAACAAAAAATAAACAATAGCGAGAGCATAAAACATAAAACAGATAAACACAGAGATTTTCCCCTGGATCCCAAATTGGGACGACCAGCTTGATTTTTCATTATATTCCTTTTAGTGTTACAACACACATATATATACATGCCGAAGCATACATAAACCCCAATCCATAAACCCTGGATTAGAACATAACCGTAGTTCCCTTGACCGGATCTACAAAAATACCAGGGGCCGAAAACCATCGTACCCCAATACCATGTGCAAAACCATGCACAAAACCATGGACGTGGACTACCCGCCAGAAATTAAGGACCAAAAATTTTCGCCGGGGCGCTGCCCCAGACCCCGACAGGGGGGGCTACCGCCCCCCCCTATGACCCCCCCGTTGCACCCAGCGCAAAGGGGGGGCTATCGCCCCCCCTCTTACCCCCCCGCGCGTGCTTAGTCGTGGAAAGAATATAACACATACCCAACATTCTCCCACTTGTTGTTTTATTTCCACGGGGGGCCACAGGAGGGCTTAGTCATTGGCCCAATTCTTCAACACCCATTGTTTCTCTACACCAAGAGAACTTCTGAGTGCTCACAGACTTTGTCAATGCATCTGCAACATTCTTCAAAGTGTCCACCTTTACCAGCAACACCCTTTTAGCCCCAACCATATCTCTAACAAAGTGATATTGAACATCAATGTGCTTTGTCTTTGAATGATAAGCAGGGTTCTTAGCCAAGAAAATTTCACTTTGGCTATCACAGTCTATCCTTATAGCTTACTGTACCAACCCCATACTTGAACACAATCTCTGCAACCAAACTGCTTCCTTGCTTGCATGAGTGGCTGCTATGTATTCTGCCTCTGTAGTTGAAAGAGCCACTACAGACTGTCTTTTACTCATCCAACTGACCGCGCCTCCAAATAGGCTAAACACATACCCACTTGTAGATCTTCTTTGGTCCAGATCTCCAGCCCAGTCTGCATCAACAAAACCACGAATGTCCAACATTCTTTCCAATCCTGGTCTTCCCTGGTAGCACAAGCCATAATCACTAGTGCCACGTAAATATCTGAAAACCCGCTTCACTACCGTCCAATGCTCCTTCCCTGGGTTTGACATAAACCTGCTCAATACTCCCACTGCATGTGCAATGTCTGGTCTAGTACAGACCATTGCATACATCAGGCTACCCACTGCACTTGCATATGGAACACGGAACATATACTCCTCTTCTTCTTGTGTCTTGGGACACTGTTCAGCAGACAGCTTTACACCTACAGGAATAGGAACATTCACCGGTTTACTATCTTGCATATTGAACCTCTGCAATATAGCCTCGACATACTTCCTCTGGTTTAACCAGAGCTTCCTATTTGCCCGATCTATGTTAATTTCTATGCCCAAAATATACTTTGCAGCACCCAGATCCTTCATGTCGAATTTGGAGAACAGTTGGGTCTTAAAATATTGGATAATTTATTTGTCATTTCCAATCAACAACATATCATCCACATACAAGACCAGATATATAACACGATCACCAATTAATTTAAAATAAACATAATGATCTTCCTTGCTTCTGGTGAAGCCAAGTCCCCATATATAGGTATCAAATTTCTGATACCACATCCTTGGTGACTGTTTTAACCCATACAGAGACTTCTTCAACCTGCATACCAATTCTTTCTTACCCTTCACCATAAAGCCTTCAGGTTGCTTCATGTAGATCTCCTCTTCTAGATCCTCGTGAAGAAAAGTTGTCTTCACATCCATCTGTTCTATCTCAAAATCAAATGCAGCAACAACAGATAAAAGTAATCTAATAGAAGTAACCTTGGCAACAGGAGAAAAAATATCACCAAAATCAATTCCCGGCACCTGGGAATAACCTTTCGCTACCAACCGAGCTTTATATTTCTCCACCTTGCCTTCTACATTCATCTTCTTCTTAAACACCCATTTTCTCCCAATGGGCTTCCTTCCAGCCGGCAACTCCACCAAATCCCATGCATCTTTTTTGTGCAAGGATGCCATTTCATCAACCATGGCCTCCTTCCAGAGTTTTCCATCCTATGAATCTACTGCCTCCCTAACAGTTCTGGGTTCATCATCAGTTATAGTTAAGGAAAAATCTGAATAGAAAGCAGATGGACTATACCTTTCTGGTTGCCTTCTTTCCTGAACTGATCTTCTCAAAGCTGGAGTTTGTGGCTCTTCATCTTCTGAGTCTTCTTCTGTTGTAGAGTCTGATTCATCCTCCTTTAGCTCAAACTCTATCTTCTCAGGTTCCTTTTGTAGGACTTCATGTTTAACAACATCTTTCACTTCTCTAAACACCACATCTCGGCTGTACACAACCTTCCTTGTTTCTGGGTTCCAAAGCTTGTAACTCTTTAAACCATCCTTATACCCAATAAAGATGCACCTTTCAGATTTATTATCCAACTTGGTCCTTTTCTCCTTTGGAACATGTACATATGCATCACATCCAAATACCCTTAGATGTGAGAAAGAAGGTTTCTTACCAGTCCATACCTCATGTGGGGTCTTATCCTCCAACACTGATGAAGGTGATCTGTTAACCAGATAGCATGCTGTCTCTACTGCCTCTGCCCAGAATTCTTGTCCTAACCCGGTACCACTGAGCATGCTTCTTGCCTTTTCCATCAGTGTTCTGTTCATTCTTTCTGAAACTCCATTTTTCTGCGGTGTTTATGGAGTAGTCTTCTGTCGTGCTATACCACACTTCTTACAGAACTCTTCAAATTCCTTCTTGCAGAACTCCCCACCATTATCTGTCCTCAGCACCTTTATCTTCTTCTCTGTCTGGTTTTCCACCAAGGCCTTAAATTCTTTAAATTTGTCAAAGACTTCAGATTTCTTCCTCAAGAAATATCTCCATGTATTCCTTAAGAAGTCATCTATGAATGAAACATAGTGCATAAGATTTCCCAGTGACGGAACTGACACAGGCCCAAACACATCATTGTGCACAAGTTCTAATATCTTGTTCGCCCTCTTAGCACCAGAGGGAAAACTCACCCGATTCTGCTTCCCATATACACAATGTTCATAGAAATCGAAATCCAGAGAAAAATTAGACATACCTTCTACCATACCATTTCTATGCAGTATTCGAAGGCCCTTCTCTCCAATATGTCCAAGCCTTTGATGCCATAGCATGGTCTTTTGTCCAGACACAGCTAGGCTTTCCGTCCCACTTTCAGGAACCACAAAACTGTTACACCCATCAATAACTATGCTACCTTGTAGCTTGTACAGAGTTCCAATCCGAACTCCTCGCATTAATACCAATGCTCCCTGAACCATCTTGCAGGCATCTTTCTCGAACACTATTTTTACACCTGCATCATCCATCTTGCTTACAGAAATCAGATTTCTGGCCAATGCAGGAATATGCAGAACACCAGGAAGTGTTCTAATCCTTCCACCTTGCAGCTTCAGCTTGACCTTTCCACGTCCAATGATTCCGGCCTTCCTATCATCCCCTAGGAAGACATCACCACCATCATATTTCTCATACTCGCAGAACCACTCCCTATGGGGAGTGAAGTGAAAGGATGCACCTGAGTCAATCAACCATGACTCATGATCTACATGTGTATTTAAAGAAGAAGCCAAATACACATCCCCACCTTCATCCGAGGTGGTTTTTTCCTCTGCAGAAGGAGCATCATCAGATCCCTTTGCTTTCTCAGGAGCTTTATATCTAAAGTACTTTTTGTAGTTCCCTTCCTTTCCACATTTCTAGCACACCTTTACAAACTTTCCAGGAGATTTAGATCTCCCTCTAGATTTGGATCTCCCACTCGAAACCTTATTCTTTTTTCTATTCTGGGACCTTCCTCGTACAGTTAAGGCATCTCCATTATGACCCTCCATATTTCTCCGTCTCATTTCCTCTGACAGCAAGGCTGAGACAATGTCATCAAAATTCAAGGTAGTTGTATTGCTACCTATTGCAATAACCAGACTGTCCCACGAGTCTGGTAGAGAGCACAACAAACTGATGCACTTATATTCATCTGAGCTTTTAATATCAACAAATTAAAACTGACTTACCACAGTATTGAAGGCGTTTAGATGCGCTGTCACCGAGTCTCCATCTTTCATCCTCAGGTTATACAGTTTTTTCCGCAAGAACAACTTATTCACCAGAGACTTAGATTGGTACAAAGTCCCTAGCTTTTCCCACAAGGTCTTCGTCGTAGCTTCCCCAGATACATTCAAAAATACTGAATCTGAGACACACAACCATATTATGCTTTTAGCCTTCCGATCCAGTTTCTTCCAGTCTTCATCTGACATTCCTGTTGGCTTAGTACCTGGATCTACCGCGATCCACTGATCTTTATCCACCAGCAGATCCTCCATCTTGAGCTTCCACAACTCAAAAATCTGACCATTAAATTTCTCGATCTCTATCTTTCTGCCGCTCGCCATCTTCTCTCACCGCAAGAATCGATCTCGCAGATCTCCCACTGAACAGGGTCTACCTCAGGCCCAAACTAAAAAACCCTCAGCAGCAAATGCATCCCCTTGAAGCCGAAATAGCTCTGATACCAAATGTAGGTTTTAACCCTGAACAAAAATTATCTACACACGAATCTTATAACAGAAAATAAACAATAGCGAGAGCATAAAACATAAAATAGATAAACACATAGATTTTCCCATGGATCCCAAATCGGGATGACCAGCTTGATTTTTCATTGTATTCATTTTAGTGTTACAACACACATATATATACATGTCGAAGCATACATAAACCCCAATCCATAAACCCTAGATTAGAACATAACCGTAGTTCCCTTGACCGGATCTACAAAAATACTAGGGGCCAAAAACCATCGTACCCCAATATCATGTGCAAAACCATGCACAAAACCATGGACGTGGACTACCCGCCAGAAATTAAGGACCAAAAATTTTCATTGGGGCGCTGCCCCGGACCCCGACAGGGGGGGCTACTGCCCCCCCCTGTGACCCCCTCGTTGTGCCCAGCACAAAGGGGGGGCTATCGCCCCCCCTCTTACCCCCCCGCGCGTGCTTAGTCGTGGGAAGAATATAACACATACCCAACAACAACCGAGTTCTAAACAGAAATTGCACTGTAGTTAAAGGAGGTAGCTTGGCCTCAAGCCTAGATGTGAATAAATGAACTATAAGCTCCCTCAAGAGGCCTCTCAAGAAAGGAGATGGAATTCCAAAATAGGAAATCCTTATGCTAAGCAACACAGCTATCTCAACTAAACAACTGAAGAATGCAAAATAGTCTTACAGACCACAAAATCAATAATCCATATCATAACATCATATGGCTACCTTGCCCTTATTTTATAAAAATGGAACCCCTCTCACCTTGGGTCCCACTCATTAGGGTTTCCTCCACCAAGGAATATTCCTCCCACTATCACTGCGCTGTCTCCAAAGATGATCTCCACCTCTTATTCCAGCGCTGTTGACTTGGTCAAACTTGACCTTGTCCACATGCAAATGTCCCTTTTCACACATGAAGGTGTGAAATCCAAATCCTATTATGATCCATTTTCACATTATGAGGGATTTTATTCATATTTTTAATATGCACATGCCTCCTTACACATTTATTCAACTGCTAGGTAATAAAACAAAATTCAATATTCTAATTAGCTGTATGCTAATTTTGGAATATTACAGTCCTCCCCTCCCAAATGTTGCTTGTCCTTAAGAAACTCCAAGGATAGAACTGAGAAGTCTCCTCTCCTCCTGCTGTAGCATCCACATATGATAAACTCCTCCAAGGAATGAGATGTTGCCTAATCGATAAATCTCCTTATTTCCTCTCCCAAGCATGCAAGATAGCTAAATAGCTATCAATATGAACAAGTAGAGTACTCAAGGAGGAAATAAGGTGCAGTTAAGAGGTCCCTTTGAGGTATGGGATCTGAAATGTATTGGGAATCATCATTCTCATGTGGATCCCTCATCCCCAAGCTACCATCCATACAAAATGAGTTACCTCCCAACATGGCAACTCCTAAAAATTCTCCTACACTTTTGGCTCTTGCAATGTAGGTGGGTTGAATAAATAAACATGGTAGACAAAATAGCCTACCTCACATTGTCGTCCTCTCCACTTATGATAAGTGTATAGTATTTTCTGATCTTGGGTTGCAATAATGTTTCCCTCAAGTGGCAAGATGAAGACTAGATCTCCAAAGATATTTTCTCCAATGTTATGAATCATGTTGGCCCAAACCATCCCATATGTGATGGATAGGAAATCATCATCATATGGCATCCAAAAAATCCCATGGCCCACCTCATAAAGAAGAAAGTGTTTTCCTGTAGTGCCCATATCACCTCCCATTCTCCCCTTGGAACATGTAATTAAAAAAGTGTGGGAAATCTCTTTCCCCAAGGACACATCCAGCCAATGTGTCTCTCTCCCAATCATGCTCCCAATAAAAATAAGAACAACATCAACAAATGGAATCATGATTAGCATCATTCTAGCTGCCATATGTAATAATGGAGAAGGAAAATGGTCCCTCAAATGGAACCAGTGCAGTTTTACTCTGAACTGCATTAGAAAATGGCATGATGTGTGGCTTCTCAACCACTTGCTTGCTGCCCCAATCTCCTCACAATTTTGGAGAAAGTGTATGGTGTATGGTGCAAAGTGGGCATGCCTTGCATAATATATCATCTCCCAAAGACCTCCTAGGGAATGGCAATCACCAAAATTTCTTATGGCCTTAAGTAGACCATGAAGTCTAGAAAAAATAGTGTTCCTCCTTGGAGAAATGTCATGCACATATATGGTTAAGAAATTCATATATTCATCATGTAAATCACTATGCAACCAAACAGTATCCTTACCATATTCTTTTCTCATGCAAATGGAGTGTCTCATAGATAAATCTCCTCTCATCCTCAAAGAGAAAATATGTGGATTTGTTCACTCCCTAAAAGAGTTATGTATCTCCTCCATCTCCACATGATCCATGCATCTCCTCAAATGCTGATATATTTCCTCCTCAAAGCATTCCCAGGTGTACCCTTTCATGATGGTATGGTATGCTCTCATAGAATAAGTGTGGTCGAAAAGGAAATCTTCATGATATGCTTGTAGTAACTTCTCCTTGAGCTTTGAAGCTCTAGATAAGAATATCCTACCATGATAGTAGATGACCTCATCTCTGACTGAATATCCCTCCTCATGCAACTAGTCATCCAATATCATACACGTAGAAAGATCCTTGGAATAATCCACTAATAGTTGGGACTTCCAATATGGATCTATCCTCCATAGTGACAACTCTGATGATCTATTACAGAGAACATTTGTCATATTTCTGTCCTCCTCTTTGACATCTCCCATGCTAAAGATGCAAGTTGGAAGGCTGCTATCCTTCCCCTGCTACTCCTGCCATAGCACATAATATGAAATGAGAGTGGGTAATGATTATGTTGAGAGAATGCCTCTCCTCTCCTTGAGTCTACCCAAGAATATTAGCACTGTATCAAGCTCTCCCAAGGTCTCCACTCCTCTTAAATAAATGAGTAGTGCCTCAAAATGTGAAGCATCCCTCACCATCTGTTGATCTGGTGGTCTCCCCAGTGAAATGCCTCCATGCAATAAGACATCAATATCAAGAGTAGACATATTATATGAATGGAAAGACTTGTCCCTACCCTCACTACGCAATCTAGTCTCCCTCTTCTGTGCATCAACTCTCTGAAAGAGATAGGGATGTGTGCTCCTCATCAAATGATGTTGGTCATCCTCCCTATCTCCTCCTTTTATTTGCATGGTTCCACACTCTATCAACAATGGCACATTTGATCATGGGTTGTGCCTTGATCTCCACATATGAGATCCTGGGGAATTTCTTGTAATGATACAAGAATCCCTCTTATTTGAGAATGTGCTTCCTATAACTCTGCATGAGGTGATAGATATGCTCTAGACATGACAACGTTGTTGCCCTCAACCTTTTCTTCCTCTCCAATATGAATGGGAAACCTCCCAAGAATTGGATCCTCTTTTAAAAAAGGGATCTCCATGCCCTCTTGTTCAAGAATATGAGAGAGAGGTCTTGAATCTAGCAAGGTATTATGCGAGATGTCAGCCTCCTCAATAGTTTCCGAAATTGGAGTTGAGTTTATAGTTTCCTCCAATACATGCAAAGTTTCTGTTTGTTTTGGTTTTTTTGGTTCTACCACGTGTGTTTCAGAATGTTTCTCACCAAATATTTCTATTATTCTCTTAGTGAACCTTGCATAAGAAGAAGTATTTTCATTTTTCAAAGAAAAGGACTAAAATATCCACCATGCATAGGCCTTACCTCCAAAATGCAACGTTGCAACTTTGATGGCTTCATCTTTAGAAATTTGGTGCTGCTGCAAACAACTGTGTAGCTCCTCCACCCAAGCTCTAGCTGAAAATTTACGTGAACCATCAAAATTAGATAGAGAAAATATACTCGTATTATGTTGCTTGCTTCTCTCCACCTTGATCTTGCAAAACTCTGGAAAATTAATATGATCTCTAAACTTTTTAGTTTGAGATTCATTTTCTTGCATAAAATCACTAAGAGTTTCCCTCCTAGGCATTTCTTCTTCTTTTATCTCTCTCATAGAAAATTTGGGAATATTACTGCGCTTTGCATCATAGTGTGTGGCTGCATGCTCACACTCATCATATGAAAATATAGATTTTGCTTCATATTCAAACTCTCTTGGAGATTCTCTACACATCTCCTTCCTCATCTTCTTAAGACCTCCATGAATGCTCTACAAAGTTTGAGAAAGAAACTTTGAAAGTCTCTCCTCCTTTCTTCCTCCAAAGAATGGATTCTTCCTTTTGTCTTTTTTGTTCATATTTTCTTCTTCTTGTCTTCTTGATAGCATATTGGTTGAGATTCCATAGGCTGAGCCAATATTATGCTCTGATACCATTGTAGTATCCCAAAATGAGGAAGCAACAATATATGAACAAAATAATGGAAATACCATTGATAAATCAACTCATAAAATGTGAGAAGAACATATATCCATCATATTAAGATCATAACAACAAGATGTATACAAGTCCTTGATGAAATAGTCACTCAAGATAGGCAAAACCAGCCTCAAGAGAGCATGTACATGAAATATGAAAAACACTGATACACAAATAATACCCAAGGCTATGACAACATAGTTTTATTGAATATAATTTCTACTGGAAAGTTTCAATACACAAATCTACCAATATATGGCTCATACAATGTTGGGAGTGAATATATAAACTCCCAAACTCAATTTCAAGGCAATCCGGAAAGGATTTCTTGAAGTTTGCAAAAAGTGAAAAATGTCGAAATGCGGTCCTAAGAATGAATTGTAACTACAACACACTAACTAGATGGAGATGGTTGAAGATGATGAATAAGATGAATATACCTCCTTCAATGGATCTTACAAGTGAAAGGTTGATCCTAACACTGAATATATCACCCTCTGATCAAACACTGCAACCCCTCACTCCAATTTCTCACTGAAATAACCCAGTCATAGAGTATAATATTCCAAAAATTTCACACAAGCAAATTGGAATATTAGATTTTGATGCTTTGACATAGGAGAGGAATAAATCAGAAAGGAGGCCCATGAACAATAAATAAATGAATAAATTCCACCTTAGTAAGAAATGAGATCACCTAAGGAGTTGGTTTTACATTTCCAAGTGTGAACAAGGGAAAAATAGATGGGGGACATAGTCAAGTTTGACTAAATCAATGTGCATTCTTGAGAAGGAAGAAATCACCCAAGTAAACTAGTTCAATGTGAACAAGGATCAGCCTAGAAACACATATGAGAACTAGATTGAAGATCCCCTAGTGTGAAAAGAGGAATTGCTGGTGGATTAGTCCCAGTTGACCAAGTCAACAACATTGTTACAAAGAGGAGGGAAGCCAACCTGGGTAGCGCAGTTTTGAAGGAGGAATCTTCACTAGGAAGTCACCTCAACAATGTGTGGGGTACGGGGTGAGAAGGCTCAACAAAGATAAAAAGGAGGGCCTAGAATCAAATATATCATTCAATATTCATCTATCTTTGGTCTTCTAACTATTTGAATGCTTCAGCTGTTTAGCCGGGGTTGCTACACTACTAAGTGCAAAGAATTCCCGTGCAGGAAGTCCATCCTCTCTTTGGGTCAGCTTGCTTAAGGGATCAAGAGGGAAGTATATGAGCTTCCATTTCATCATTTGGATTAATTCCACTCATCCAGAAACATCTACAGTGCAATCATCTTCAAAAACTGCATCTTTTTCTGCAGGGACAATGTTGCTGGGTTAAACATTGTTGTTTTGTCCTAGTATTTGAGGAGGAGGTGTTAATTTCCCTCCGAGAGTTCTAATAAGAGGGCCTAGGGAAATTTTCTGTATTATTCATCTTTTATATGTTATATTCAGCCATGTTTAATGCAAATTTGTTGTAGACTGCTTTATTTTCTGCAGTCTTGCTTTTTGTACATGTATATTGCTGGGAACCCTTGTCGAGTGTATTTTTATTTGTTATTTTATTAATACAAGATCCATATCAGTCTTCTTTCATAATTTTATATATAAAAATAACTCTCACAGTCTTCAAAAATTCTGTTGTAGAGAAGTTATGGGATCGGGGTGTTTTTAAGTAGTATTGAGCCGGGGAGATCTGTTTAAGGTAGCTAGTTTCATTTGTTTCTCCTCAAATTCTGGAAGTGGGTTGTATATTTTCTAAAATAAGGGATCCAAGTCCCAGTATCCACTGTTATCGAAAAATTTGCTGAAGATAGCTGTTTTATGCCCTATATTGTTGCATTTCCCCACCCAGGAAGGAGAATATAGGCCGTCTTGTTGCTGAGGTTATTTCATCTGCTGGTATGATGTTATTTTACATCTAATGAGATGCTCTAAATTTCCATGCTCATGTTTTTCTGAAGCCCCACATTGGTAATAACACAAATTATTCCCAATAGTGTAGCTGTTCTCATTCTGGGATAATACAGTGGTATCAAAGCTGCCATCTTGGCTTAGCCTGTGGATTTCAGATCCAATTAGAATATAAGAAGAAGAGGAGAACAAAATTATGGAGAGGATGAGATTACTCTCATCCATTTTCATATCTAAGAAGAAGGAAGAAGAGAAATGCATTGAAACTCTAAGAGGGTTTCAAGGAGGAGAGAGCTGCAGTGAGACCTCTAGAAGGTTTCAGGATGCAAAAGAAGATGCATTCACTTCTTGTTCTCATAGAGGAAGTGGAGAGAAAGGAGACCACTTAGAGCACGAAATCCTAAGTGGGTATTTGGCAAAATACAAGTGCCAACCTAGGGCTTTCAAAGAGACCATATATTTTCCTCAGTTCATTCAACTGAGAGAAGAGAGAAGACCCTACAACCAAGGGGAAATTAAAGGCAATAGATTCCTATTGTCTAAATTTGATGGGTCAACTACAACAAAATATTGGGCAAGGAAGCTTGAAGCATTCTTCCTACTTAATCTAGTGGTAGAGAGGGAGGCAACAAAAGTTGCACCGCTGCACCTGGAGGGTGAAGCCAATGCTTGGTGGTGCAGTCACTTAAGCCACACAAGAGTGACTTATTTTTCTGAGTTCAATCAAGAGCTGATCAGAACCTTTGATGGAGAAATATCAGAGGAGAGAGGGTCGACACCGCCATGGGAGGAGACAAGCACCAGCGTTGTCACAGCCTTGGAAGAGCAGCCTCCTACATCAGCAATTAGGGAAGCCATTACATTGGGGGAAGGAGCCCTTGCAGCTCTACAAGAGGTTCCGGCATCTCACCAAGGTATGGGAAGATTTCCACTTTTACTGATTACAATTTTTTTTTCTAAAAATGGTGGAAATATGTATTCATATGGCCCAGGATAAAACATTGTTGCTATAGTGGAGCAGCAGGATTGCACTGTACTATGCAAATTTGGATGGTTCAAGGAAAAAATGAACCATCATTCTCATGGGCCCTTGTTTAGTGGCACATAACCCTTGAGGATGGAGTGTGAATGCTTGGAGGATGGAGTGAACTTTGCTCCAAACAAATTCATGCAGAGTCAAATGTTCATCAGGGAGTTGAGACATGAGATAGCCAAAACACCCTAGAGGAGGGTTACCGTGCTATCAAGAGGTAGCAGCAAGGAGGCTTTGCCTTTAGCCCCCTTGGATCCTTATGGATTCAAGATGATCATCAATGAGAGATCTTCTCTAGGAGGTCTCCAAGGAGTTGCATTTCAGCATCCCATGGAATGCAAGGAGAAAAAATTGATATGGGAGGATGGTAATCCTCTTTGGAGGAGTACCGAAATGGAGAATGGTAGGAGGCATCCATCAGTGGAAAAGTGGATGCGGATAGAGAGAAAGAAGCTAGAGAGCTACTTGTAAATCTATGATACTGGGCAGAAAGAGGCAAAACTGCGTTGGCTACTCTTGAGAGAGTTTGGCCATCATGAAACATATCCTTTTCCCAAGGGTATGTGGGAGAAGAGTACTTGGCAGGGTACTTGCATCATGGGCCAGCAAGGAGTGTGGATGCATTATGATTATGTAATAATTATTTTTTCACCACATGAGTTGTATGATGGAGGTATGATGGGGTAGCAAAGACAATTGTTTCTTGGGAGGATTGAGAGAGAGCAAGGGCAGAGTTTCTCTCACATTTTGCATCATGTTGCAATGGGAGGAGATGGAAACATTATGAGAGGAGTCTTTGACATTGAACATGTTAGAGGATGGATTTATGAGTTGGTGGGAGCCTATTTTCATAGGCCAACATCGTTATCACTTTGGAGCATGAGCTTATTGATGGAGTGTTCCCAGGATCACTTCATATTTGATGCACTTGGTGGGCCCAGAGGAGGTGAGATTGGTAGAGTGGTGGATGGACTCATTGGTCATTGTGGTATGTTCTCCTTGACTTTTATTTCCAAGCATGAGAAGGAGGATTTTCATGTAGCATGTGCATAATTCATCTTCATATGGATATGTCATACCACTATGGAGGATCTATCTGTGTATTTAGTCACCATCCTGCTTTCATTGCATAGTAAGAATTCTGTTTTGACATTAATTGATTGTTCAGCACAATATTTGTATACTCTTACCATTTCCTTGCAGTGCATTGCTCTACAAAGGGGAAAGTTTCTATTTAGGCTCCATGGACCATTTTTGGCCAGCTATTATGATGGAAACAACCATCTACTGTATCATCTGGGGCAAGTATGTGGTTACTTCTTCTGTGCTTGGTTGACATATTGAGCCATATATTATTTACGAGTGGGTGTGATGACTTATACATCAAGCCATTTGTCAAGAGATAACTTTCCATGCACTTGGGAGACTATTTCATGATTGGAGGAGAAACACATGGGGTGGATGTGTTCTTGGGGAAGGAGAATCCCCACACCTTATGCATTACATGTTCTAAGGGGAGCATGGGAAGAGACATGGCCTCTACAACAAAACCTTCATTTCTTAAATAGGAGGACCATGTGATGGATGGGATTCCATATGGTGGTGATTTCTTATCCATCATGTATGAGATGGTTTGGGCCAGCTTGATTCACAATGCTGGCAGAGGGACCTTTGGAGTTCTAGTTTCCTTCTTGCCATTTGAGGGAAACAGTATTGCAGCCCAAGATCAAGAAATTCTCTACACTCATCTCAAGTGGAGAGGAAGACAGCGTGGGGTAGGCTATCTTGTTTTCCATGTTCAAATTTTCAGCCCACATATTCTGCATGAGCTCAAGGTGGAAGAGATTCTTCATGAGTTTCCATCCTGGAGGGTGACTCATTTTGTTTGGTTGATAGCTTTGGGAGGAGAGATTAAAATGGGGATGATGAATCCCAATCTATATTAGCCCTCATGCTTCAAGAGGACCTTCAAACAACCCATTGTTTCTTCCATGGATGTTTCAATATCACATAATGTTAGCTATTTTGGATGTTCCCCAATAGATGGCCTGCACACTTGGGAGGGGAAACTTGGAGATATATTAATGATGCAACACCTTAATCCTTGGAGGATTTCATCTTATGAGGCTGCTACAGGGGAGAAGAGGATGCTCTTCAGTCTTATCCTTACAATTTCTTGAGGACAAGCAACATTTGGGAAGGGAGGACTGTAATATTCCAAAAATTGCACACAAGAAAATTGGAATATTACATTTTGATGCTTTCACTTAGGAGAGGAATAAATGGGAAAGGAGGCCCATGAAAAATAAATATATGAATAAATTCCACCTTAGTAAGAAAAGAGATCAGCTTAGGAGGTGGTTTTACACTTCCAAGTGTGAACAAGGGAAAAATAGATGGGGGGCATAGTCAAGTTTGGCTAAGTCAATGTGCATTCTTGAGAAGGAAGAAATCACCCAAGTAAACTAGCTCAATGTGAACAAGGTTCAGCCTAGACACACATATGAGAACCGGATTGAAGATCCCTTAGCGTGAAAAGAGGCATTGCAGGTGGATTAGTCCCAGTTGACCAAGTCAACAACGCTATTACAAAGAGGAGGGAAGCCAACCAGGGCAGCGCAATTTTGAAGGAGGAATCTTTACTAGGAAGTCAACTCAACAATGTGTGGGTTATCGGGTGAGGAGGCTCACCAAAGATAAAAATGAGGGCCTAGAATCAAAGAGATCATTCAATATTCATCTATCTTTTGCCTTCTGACTATTTGCATGCTTCAGCTATTTAGCTAGGGTTGTTGCACTGCTTAGTGCAAAGACTTCTCGTGCGGGAATTCCATCCTTTCTTTGGATCAACTTGCTTAAGGGATGAAGAGGGAAGGATCTGAGATTACATTTCATAATTTTTCTTAATGCCACTCACCCAGCAACATCTACAATGTAGTCATCTTCAGAAATTGCGTCTTTTTCTACAGGGACAATGTTGCTGGGTTGAACATTGTTGTTTTGTCCTAGTATTTGAGGAGGAGGTGTATATTTCCCTCCAGGAGTTCTAATAAGAGATCCTAGGGCCATTTATTTATTATTAAGCTTTTATATGTTATATTCAGCCACTTTTAATGCATATTTATAGTAGACTTTGTTATTTTCTGCAGTCCTTCTTTTTGTACATGTATATTGTCGGGAACCCTTGCTGGGTGTCTTTTTCTTTGTGTAAAAGAGGTTAAAACTCCATTTATATGTTGTTTGATTAATAAAATATCCATATAAATATTATCTCATTAGTTTCTATAGAAAAACTCATGGGAATTACGGTCTCACATTCTTCAGAAATTATGTTGTAGAGAAGTCATGGGATGGGGGTGTTTTTAAGCAATATTGAGCCAGGGAGATTTGTTTAAGGTAGCTAGTTTCATTTGTTTCTCCTCGAATTCTGAAAGTGGGTTGTATATTTTCTAAAATAAGGGATCCAAGTCCCAGTATCCACTGTTGTTGCACAATTTTCGGAAGACAGTTATTTTATGCCCTATATTGCTGCATTTCCCCACCAGGGAAGGAGAATATAGGCCATATTATTGCTGAGGTTATCTCACCTACTAGTATGATGTTATTTTACATCTAATGAGCTACTCTAAATTTCCATGCTCATGTTTTACTGAAGCTCCACATTGGTAATAACTAAAATTATTCCCAATAGTGTAGTTGTTCCCGTTTTAGGATAATACATAGAGGGATACTGTGTTTTAGGATATAGAAAATGGTTGGCCTGATGCCAATATAGTGAAATCAGCTCCAAATTCTTCCTCATTGATCTCCCAAAGGGAAGAATTATTCCTCATCTAAAAGACAAGCTCCGGAAGTGGTCTTATCAACCCTCCACTGCAACACCCTGCAACACAACCCAGTTCTAAATGTAAACTGCGCTATAGCTGAAGGTGGTAGCTTGGCCTCAATCCTAGATGTAGAGAAATTAATTAAAATCTCCCTCAAGAGGCCTCTCAAGAAAGGATATGGAATTCCTAAACAGGAAATCCTTGTGCTAAGGGGCACAACAATCTCAACTAAACAGCTGAAGAATGCATAGTAGTCTTACGGACCACAAAATCAATAATCCTTATCATAACATCCTATGGCTGCCTTTTCCTCCTTTTATAAAAATCTAAACCCTCTCACATTGGGTCCCACTCATTAGGGTTTCTTCAACCAAGGAATATTCCTCCCACTATCACTGCGCTGTCTCCAAATATGATCTCCACCTCTTATCCCAACGCTGTTGACTAGGTCAAAATTGACCTTGTACACATGAAAATGTCCCTTTTCACACATGAAGGTGTGAAATCCAGCTCCTATGATGATCCCTTTTCACATTATGAGGTATTTTATACATATTTTTAATATGCATGGGCCTCCTTACCCATTTATTCAAGTGCTAGGTAATAAAAACAAAAATCAATATTCCAATTAGTTGTATGATAATTTTGGAATATTACAGAAATAAGCCCAAGGGGCTTCTTTACAGGCCTCCCAATGGATGGAAACCTTTCTTGACTTAAAAAATAGCTATGAAGACACCCGATATAATCCTCTACTACAACACCCTGCAACACAACATAATAACCTGCAGAAACTGCACTGATGAAGAAATTTGTAGCTTGGTTTGAAAACCTAAATGTGGAAATGAATGCAATGCTCTTCCAAGAGGCCTCGCAAGGAAAGAGATGGGATTCCCGCTCTAGAACACTCGGTGTTAAACAACACAGCAATATCAACTAAACATTTGAAGAATCCAAGTAGTCTAAACAGACCATATACAAAATAATAATCCAAAAACATACCCCATATGGCTGCCATCCTCTTCCTTACATATATTATGAGCTTCCTTGTCCTTGGCCGCACTCAATTTGGTCATTTCCTTCTTGAAATAAATCTCCTTCCAAAACTAAGTTATTCCTCATTTAATCTCCACTCCTCCATAACAATGTTGTTGACTTGGTCAAAGTTGACTGAATCAACATGATCCAACCCCTGTTCATAATTGGAGGTGCTCTATTTAGTTGCTTAAAAGGTATTCTTTCACACTTGAAGTGTTTTTATTGCTACTAAGGAGATTTATGGGCCTCCCCACCCTCTTATTCACCTACCTAGTGATAAAACAAACTATAATATTCCATTTAGATGAAGGCTAAATTTTTGGAATATTATAGTCCTCCCCTCCAAAAATTCTCTTGTCCTCAAGCAACTATAAAGGTGGAGAAAAATTCTCCTCTCCTCCTCTTATGGCCTCCTCATCAAATAGTCTCCATCATTTTCAGAATAATCTGCAATAAATATGCCCTCCAATGGTTCATCCCAAGTATGCAAACCCAAATTCTCACATCATGAAAAAGTGGAAGCTGTAGGTGGAAACCTTCTTGCTATCCAATGGCCTCCTCAAGGTAGGAGTCATGAAAAATATAGGGGATCTAATTCCCAATGAGAGAATCCCATACTCATGTTGTTACACCATTTTTTGGTCATCTAACCTATTAATATTAGATGGACCTAAGTACACCATGTAAGACCAATTTTACCCTAAGTAAAATTGCTTTCACTATGAAAAATAACTTAGTAAAACACCTTTATTAAGTTGTTTATGGTCTAAACACGAAAGCCCATGAGGAAATATTAAACAAATCCACATTTTTTTTATTTCAATCAAGGAATAATTATTTAAACAACAGTTTAATTAATATTCTTGGTCATATTTAACCCAAAACAGGAGAATTAATTAGATAAATTATTATTTATCTTATTATTTTCTAGGAATAATTATTTAAACCTTATTTAAATAATATTCCTTGTTAAATTTGAATAAATCATTCATTAATAATTAAATAATTCATTATTTATTTGATTATTACTCAACCACATCCTTAAAATAATAAATAAATCATTTATTTATGTATTATTTACAAATAAAGGGATTTGACCCAAGTCAAATTCTTTTTCCCTCCAACAAATATAATAAAATATTCCATAAAAGTTGGATCTTGATCTTGTTAATAATATTTTAATTATGCACCAATATCTAGACTAACTGAATATTTTGTTATAAATATAAGGGTTTTTCCATTCATTCATCACCTTTTTTTGCCTAAGATCACTCTAGATCTATACTTTTGGTCTGACTTTGATATACCATCATTGTCATATTTTTCTATCCTTTTACCTATGAGCTCCCTTGGAGTTCCATTTTTTTTTGGGTTTTCTACACCATAAAGAGAGAGGAATTTTAGATCTGAAGTGTTGAGGACTTACAAGAACCCATCCCATTGAGGAGAACTGGTAACATCCTTCTATGTTTTCCTCTCAGGAGCCCTTAATATAATATTCATTCAACATATTCTTGTCTTGTCTATTGGATGCATGGAGTAAATCTCGTTTTATTTACTAATTAATGTTTTTTGATGCATATATATAGATTTTTGTAGCATTTATCTTGATCAACTAATTGCAGATCTGAAGATATTTGCAAGCATATTTTGCTGTTAGGGCTGTTTGTTATGCACAACTAAAGTGGTCCTTTTTTGTACACTTGCAATTAAGATTCATACTAACAACTGGTGACTCCACACGGGTTTACGATTACGACCACTATCATTTTTTTGATCTTTATATATCCAACAGCTTCAAACCCTAGGATTTCTCTTCAGCCTCTTGTTTTTACTTTTCTTGATGTTTTTTTTAACCTATAAAACCCTAAAACGTTAAAAATTCTAACTTTCGTGTGTTTTCGGACCTATTGCAAAGGTGACAGACATCAGCCGTATCTGAGACGACACATTTTGCTGAGATATGCCACCAAGAGTGCCGGAAGTGCAGGTCGTTCTTTTTGGCCCTAAACCTGTGACTTGGAGCTCTAGGACGCACTCTTCAGCCCAAAAACTGCGAGATGGACTTTTTGCGAGAGTTTTTCTAAAATTTTGCTGGGTTTTTCTGGGCCTCTGTTCAGGGTTGTTTGAAATTCATCTCTGACCATTTCAGACCTGTAATTTTTTTGTTTTACTCAACTAAGTGGGAACCTAGCCCCTAGGGCTTCAGTACCCTCCACACTTTGTGGAAGAGTTTTTAGCTGCTGCAGGTTGTCTGAAATTTTCAGAGTGTTCAACCATGTTTCAAATATGATACCTCACCTTCAAATCCACTTCGGATTGGCTATTTATCCATCCAAATCACCTCATTTACTTTTGTTTTGTTTTTCCTCTAAGGTCCACTCTGCTTCCCTCCAAGAGATAGCCTTTCGCCCTACAACAATTTTTCTTCTGATTTGTTGTTGTTTTCTGCACCACTTTCCAGCAGATTTGACCTTTAGATCCCTGTCCCTCCCAGTCTTAGATATATTAGCTATTTTGGTGTGTTTTTACTAGTTTTTTGCCCACCTATAAACTACTTTTCGAGAGGCCCACCTTCTCGGGTTTAGATTATTGCATTATTAGCTGCTTATTTACTATTATTTCATTTTCATATACTATTATCTGCAGGTTTATTTACAGTTACAAAACACACTTTTTATTTTTCTCTACAAACGTCTGGGTTTAAAAATTAAGATTTACACACTTTTCACACACACCCTAAGAGAAAAAGAGCTTTTTTAACACCGCCAATCAAAGACTCTAATACATTGAAATCAATTGATCATGCACCTCTGTAATATTCCAAATACGGAATTTTCTACAACAATAAGAATACTGTAAGGTATTCCAAAGTTGGAGAGCAGAAATTAATCAACTCATATAATGTGTTTAAACACATATCCATCATTAAAAAATCACAACAAAAAACTATGCCTTTATACAATGTCACCTAGTGGGGAAAAGCAGCAGATTTTAGCCCCAAAAACGTTATTTTCTGAATATTGAATTATAATAGTGAAAAATAATGGTCGGGTCCCTTAGAATAGACAATATGGGACATGAATGAAAAAAAAATTCAAAGACAAATGCCTCTAGCCTAGTTAAACAGGCTTCCCATGCTCAAAATAGCTTAAAATTGACAAAACCCCAAGCCTGCAAAATGCTGGAGTTGTTGCATAAGAGACTGCGCAGTCTAATAGAGGTTAAACTTAGGAAATAGAGAAATAAATGTCCAAGAATGGTGGAGAAGAAAGAGCCCATGTCGAGCCCCTACCTTTGAGGACCATGTCTACATGGACTAGTTCCTTAGATCTCTCTTGCCCCCCCATTGGGAAAGATGTCGCATCACATTTCCCTCAAACCGAAGAAGATGCTCTCTAAATTGCGTTAAAATATGACTTGATCTATGCTCAGTCGAGTTATTTTTATACCATTCTACCTAATATTCCTAGAATCAGTGGTGTGAATGCACCAGGGGCATATCATGCCGCCGACGGTATCATTGGAGCTCTCTCTCATCCATACGCTCAACCTCCCATGGGCTATGGTTTTCCCGGGGGGGTGGTCAGCACCTCCTACACTTTTCCCCCTCTCGATAGCATGTATCTAGGATATGGAATGCCTCCTCCTTTTTCCCAACCTCTTTTTTACCACAATGTTACCCAACCTCCTTATTATCTGTATCCATAGCCTAGTGCTCTAGCTCCTCCAGCATTAGCACTTCCTCCCCCCTTGCCTTCTCAACCCCCGCAACAACAGCCACCGCCCCCTTAGGGGCAGGTATATGCACAGCAGGGTGCAACTAATCCTCCTCCCTCCAAAAAGAAGAGGAAAGGTACTCAAAATCAATATGCTCCTGGTAATCCTCGACCTAATCCTCAAAATAACACTGCTAACCAACAACAGGGCACTCAACCCAAGTACGACAGGCCTATTCGCATGAATAAGCCTTGTTATTTTTGTGGTGTTTATGGTCATTACATGCATTATTGTCCTCGTTTACCACATATGAAGTAGATGTGGGAGTCTCAAGCAAAATTGCAAGGACATCAAGCCTCCCCTTCTGTCCCTCCCAGTGTTGCGCCTAGTCAGTCTGTTGTGCTTAATAATCCTTTCCCTTAGCAATGATTTGTGGCTACCCAACCACCTAAAGGTCAGGTGGCGATTCAACCTCTTGCATCTGGTGCCTCTGATTACCAGATTCTCATGATGAACTCTAATCAACCTATAACTGTAGACATCAATCTTCAGACTCGGTCCCGTCAGTATAACAAGCCTCTCGCTACGTCTGTCCCCGAGCCGCCTCCTTTAGTCTCTACAAAGACTCTTTTGACACCTAATAGTCCCTTGCAGATCCCTCAGCCTAAGGCAGAGGTTCATACCAAGATCCCTAAGGGACCACTATGCCGAAATGTTGCTTCTGGAAAAGCTGCCCATTCGTATAGTATAGTAGATGATTTGGCGCAATCTCCTACTGCCATTTCAACACTGGAACTCCTCCAGATGTGCCCTTCACAAAGAAAATCTCTACTATCTTCCATGTTCATTGTAGATCCTTCCGACGATTTATTGATTTTATTTGATTTTGACCGGTCAGAACATCCTCCTCTCCTTGCTTCTGTCATCTTCCAAATCCCAATAAAGATCTGGAACACCATCGTTTCCCAGTGCATCATTGATGAGGGGGCATCCACCTGTGTGATGTCCACTTGGGTTTGGAAGCAACTAGAAGCACCTAAGTTGGCTCCTTCCATGATTACTCTCTGAGCATGGGATGGCCATGCCTCTTAGCCCATTGGCCTATTCCGCAACTGTCCTATTACTCTTGCGAGCAAGACTATTTGCATTGACGTAGAAGTCATAGATGCCCCCTTAGATTACAACATTCTATTAGGTTGTAGCTACACCTATGCGATGTCTTTTGTCCCATCTGCGGTTCACCACAAGATTTCCTTCCCTCATAATGGAAAGATAGTTGCCATTGACCAGTTGACATATTACGAACCAAAGTCTCAAACCTCCCCTGAGTCCATCATCTCTTCGGTGGCCAATAAGAAAATCGTCGATCCTTCGACTAGTGTCTCACTCGTAGTCTATAAAGAATCCTCATTTCTTGGTACATTCCTTGGTCTTCCTCCTCCAGTCTCTGATCCCATCTCATCGAATGTTTTCATGATGCAGTCATCTCGGGCTGTCCTCAAGCGACCTGCTTTGGCTAGTCAGTAGCCTCCTCGCCCTCCACAGCCTACTCCTAGCCCTTCGATTCAGCCTTCTGGACCTCCTCCTCCTGGCCCTTCACCTACAGCTGGTATCCATGAGCCTCTTTACCCTCCTAAAAAATTTCCTCCATGAGTCAGGTAGCTTCGCCGCGTCATGTGGTCTCCCTTCCTCCAGTCACTCCATCTTCTATTGTGATGATGACATCATGGAAGCCTTTTTCACCCCTGACTTCATCTTTCCCACCCATAAATGGGATGGCACCATCCATGTCTATGGTGACATTCATGGCTTAAGCATAAACTACACCTCTGGTAGCTCCCACACTCCACCTCACCGTCGGTGTGTGAATAGTAGACATCCTACCCAGATCACTCCCTTTCGCGGAGTGCGTTCGATTTCTAATTTTCACTCAGGTTGCTAGAATTTTTCATCATCCTCCCATTTATTTTCTTGTGGCACCTTTCAGATGGACCTCCCATCCACACCTTATATCAATTTTGTTGATGGTGCAAGTCACTAATTTGGGAATCTAGCCTCGGCAGGTTGGGCAATTTTTACTCCCTTGCATTCGCTTGTTCTCTCAAACGGTGTATGCATTGGTACTGCTACCAATAATCAGGCTAAATATGATGTAGTGTGAGGTTTATTAGCCGATTCCCTTTCACATCGCATCCTCCACCTTCATGTTCATTTAGATTCATTGCTTCTTTTCATGCAATTGAATGGTGTCTATCGTGTGCACAATCCTATCCTTTTTAGAAGATATTCCTGAGTGAAGATTTTGATGCGTAAATTTGAAATCATTACATTTAGCCATGTACCTAGAGCACAAAATCACTATGTATATAGCATTGCAAACCATATTCTATATTGGAATTTAGCACATGAATTTAATACAAGACAATAACATAAAACTATCAAAACGATGCATATCCATAATATGTGTCATATAAAATGCTTTAGATTCCATCAACTCCGATACATATGACATGCCCATGGCATGTTACAAAAACTCAAAACTGGGGGAACCACCTGCTCCTACACACTAATCACTATATGGAGGATCTCGAGCCAATGGCTCTCCTCCCGCAGCTCGTAAATCACGCATCCCCTCTCCAGCCATCGCCATGCACTGCATAACCCCTCACCACTCTAAGGGTAGACCAATACATGGTTGTATGTACTAGTCCTCTAAGTCTTTCCAGCCGCGCTCTGAAACAATGGTTAAAAGCCTCTCACATATATGATGGATGTACTCCACGAGGATTGTTGCATCCTCATTTTGCGGTGCCCTCAGTCCACTAGGTCCTGCAGCTCCTGATACTGTAGGCCATCTCATATACCCAGCTGATTTTACTGGTGCTGTATTTTCATACCAAAAGTGGAAGAATCAATACCATATACAATATTCTGAAAATTTACAATGCACATAAAAATATTATCAATTTTTCACTTACGATCGGGCCCCCATACTCGACCAGGAGGCAGTGGAAAATCTGAGTCCCTAAAATATCTCATCCTTATATAGGGATAGTCATCTATGTACAATGCATTTGATTCCAATGCAAAAATAACTCAAGTCGGAGCACCTGTCCGACTACCCCACCTCCTCCTCTGCATAGTATTCTCCCCTACCAGCACATCCTGGGCTCTCTCGGGTCCCCATCCTGGAGCTGTATATGACGTCAAAGTGTCGAGATCTTCTCAAAGAAGAGCAAGCACAAAAATGTACCATATGCATAGTCATGGTTCACTTTCCGCTTGCATAGCAACAACTGTCGTTTCAACAACGACAACATCATTTGGGCCACCCATAGTAGGTCCCACTCAACACACTCTCCACAAGCATCATCTGCCCTCGAGTGATGTGGTGGAGTGCCTATTTGCCCAGGATCTGCAGCACCGTTGTGGCCATAGCACAAGTCTATAACCTCTCTAAATCCCCGATGGGTATCTGAGTCCCCTTAACTTGGAGACCTGGTCAACAATGGCGCTCTACAAACTCCATTATGTTATGCCCTCGCGGTAACACCGGCTGCGTATTCCCAACCATCCCAAGTGGTGGAAGACCAGCCAGGAAATATATATCCTGGACCATCAACTCGATCCAGTGCCCCTGCACTATAAATACCTCATGGTGTGGATCCTAGTAGTTGAAAATCTGGGCCAATAAGGGCTCTCCAGCTCTCATCAGAGGGTTCTCCACAAACTTCAGAACCCCAAACTTGGCCAGCGCACTCTGGACACCCTGATCCTCCCAGATCTCTGACCGTAATGTGCCTAGGTCTCTCTCTCTCCAGTTGATCTGTAATTCTACCATATATACAAAAAACCATCATACTTGTTAGTATACAGATATGAAATACTATATCCAAACATAAAAACCCAGTTCTAAACCCAAAAAAAACATAGAAAAACCCCTCCCTGTCAGGTCACACTTTTCAGGCCCAATATTGGGACAGGTCACATTTTTCTGCCCTATCCATGAAGAGGAGTAGCAGTCTATTCCTGAGCTCTGGGGACCAAAACTGAACTTTCAATCCAGCGAAATGAAAGAGTAGGGTTAGGCCTCTTACCTGCAACTGATGGATATCAATTTCAACAGTTAGTTTGTCCACTACGATCACCGAAATATTTAGGGCCTTCTCTCCTCTCTACATTCACTATAGCTCCACACGCAAATGAGTTAATTTGGAGGGATAATACCTTATTAAAAGATAAACCCATATTTTTTCTTTCGCCTGCTACAGCCAAACCATAGCTCAGTCGGAAAAACTGTCTGCACCATTGGAAAACTCTCATCGAGCCCTCAAATGGGTATGTGTTAGTTTTTTGTGATTTGATACCTCACTAGGACACCTTTTATCCACAAAGCGTCACTTCACTACTCCCCAAAATCGAATTTCTTCACTTGCAACACTTGTACTTGGGGCACCATTTTGCCTTCAAACTTTTCCATGCTCGTGTTGATTTTTTTCGTGAGTAACCATCATGTACTCATGTTTTTATGGTCCCCAATGGACCTTTTCTATGTGGAAGCATCATCAATTTGCCCTTGTTTCGAGCATCCAAGTTGATTCATCATCGCATTCATGGAGTCTATCTTGAGTCCCTTTGTATCCCGCTATATTCCTCCATCCTTCATTACCTGGTTTCTCTCTCGTGTTGCACATTATGGCCTTCAGTTCTGTTAGCTCCCCATAATTTTCTAGATTGATAGAGATATAAATGGATAGCAGTAACATCAAACCAAGCTTTGGAATCCAAGGACCTAGCTTTCCTGGATTCAGAGAGGGATCTCTGTATGAGGTGAAAAGATGTGAACTTTTTTGTTGATTAGGGTTGATTTTAGGCTAGTTATGAAATATTGGGTTTGTTGATTGTTTTTGGTTGGGTATGATTCTTAGATAGACTAGATATAAACAAGGAAAACTTCAAGTCATTGGGAAATGGAGTCTAACAAGGTCATGATAGGTTTATCAATGGATTAGGGAGTATTTGCAAGGAAATTTTAACTTGTTTGGTGGATTTTTGAGGTTGTGAAGGATCATGACATGGACACTAAGCTTGAGAACAAAAAGCTAATAAAGGGCAGACTAGAATCCTTTATATACTTTTTAAACTAAGGGAGTTAGAAGAATCATAAGCATAGAAAGAGAATCAAAGGCATTAGAAAAACCTAATCCATTTGATTTCAAACTGAAAGCAGATAATCATCCAAGACAAACATTCAAATGAAATACAGAAAGGCAAGAAACTTATTTAACTTTCAGTGATTTCATCATCAAGAGAAGAAAACATTTAAGAGGCTAAAATAAATATAACCATAGAAGGAGAGAAAACCATGAACATCTAATATTATAGCTATGAAATTCCTTTGAAACAACCAGCTAAGTAAATGCAAAGAGCATGATCGAAACAAACTTCTTTGGTAAACCTAGGTAATGATGCTTTAAAGAGATGATTCCAATAACAGAGTTTTTAGTGTCAACAAATATGTAGGGCTAGCCATGACTCATGCTTGATACCAACTGATCTAAACCATTCAAGTAATAGACAAGCTCAGGAAATCCTTAGAGAGCAATATGGGTTCTCTAATAATATCATAGCAGAAGAGAACATTAAGGCAGTGAAGAACAAACAGATCTAAAGTGCCATTAGCAAACATGTCTTAGTCTAAATTATTTGTCCTACTGCAACATAGAAATATGGAAACATAATGAAAAAATGGAAACATTAACAGATGAGAAACACATCACCATCAACTAGGCTTATGGATCCTCCAAAAATTCCTCCTCCATCAACAAACAAATCAGGGCATGCGTGAGCTCCAAGACATCAATATATTTTCAAAACTCCAAGAGACTATGTATTTCTTCAGAATAAGTCATCAAAATAAAACCAATGCATAAGAGCCTCATGCTCTATTTATGGAGAAAATGAGGAGGTGGAAACCCTAAGAGGCTTTCAGAAACCCTAATTTAGCCATAAATGTCATAAATGTGCTTAATGACCATGCAACGCCTAAGACACATAATAGATAAGATAATAAATGAAAAACATCAAAAGATAACTCCCTAATAAAATCAGGAGTTATTTTTCCAATAAAATATTGAAAAACCAATTTGTCATTAATTAGTGTCTTTTGTTGTCTTTTTGGCAAAAGGATGTCTCTGCGCATAGCGCCCTTTCAGCAAAAAATAGGGTCTGTTGTAGCTGAGTGTTGGACCCCTTCCCGGCATAGGATTTGGCCCCGGGATGGCTTGTTGGAAAGATGGATGAGTATAATTCTCAAATATACTTTAGTTTTGCTGAATGGATTCCATTTACCTATTAAAAAAGCAAATCTCCCATGACTACTCTGTGCGCGGCGCCTAGCCAGAAAAGGAGGCAGAAAGGTCAATTTTGAGGTGTTTTTTGACCTTTTGAGGGGGAAAAAATGCTCCAATTTACCTAAAATTTTGTGGGTAGATTGTTGGTGATGTGAAAAATCAAAAAATGAAAACTTTATAAGCTTAGGATGCACCAATTTTGTTAGTAGCGCCTAGGGTGCTGCGCTCCTAGGGCTCAAAATTTGGAAAAGAACAAAAAGTTTCTGGATTTGCCTCAAAATTGGTGTGTAGACCCCTCAAGGGGTTTTAGATACTTGTTGAGAAGCATCAGCCAATATCCCAAGGCTGTCATGCACTTTGGTCCTTTTTATCTCTTCTAGCTCCATGAGGGCTTGCTTTAGTTTTCCATTAGCAAGCATGCTCTTCCTTCTATAGTGTTTGACCATTTTCTTCTGTAAGGCAAGGCCCCTCTTCACCTATTTAAAATGCTTGTGATCTTATTTATAATAGTATATGATTATTTGTTCCCTCTCAAAGTCCATTTCCCATTCTTGAAGTTGGGCATCTTTCTCTAAGAGGAGCAACTTAGTACTCATCTCTTGATCCTCATTGTCATTGTCTAGATCAACAAAAAGAGGCCCTTGAGAAGTCTTCTTAATCCTTTTGCTCCTTCTAAATTGTATCTTCTTCTCAAATTTTTCCATATTTTCCTTGCCTTTTTCCGATGTTCTAGCATTTTGAGAGGAGATGGCCCTTTTCCTTTTAGAGGCAGCAAACGCATCTCTTCTCCCTCTGTGATAAGTGTATGTGAGAGGGGTAACAATGAAAGTTTTTGATGTAGTGCTATTATCACTTTGATCCTTTGATTGATTGATAGCTTATGCACTTGCCTCAATTTGATTTTATTTGTCTTCCACAGGTTGATTTTTTTCAAGATATTCATGACAGCTATCATGACTGTCATGACTCTTTCCTTGACTATCTTGGGCACTTTGATGGTTGTCTTCCTCATCATGTTTCTCTTCTTCATCATCTGGATACTCTTCTTCATCATTTTTCTCACTAATTTTATCTCTGTTTTCCTCTTCATCATGCTCACTACTTTCATCTTTTCCATCACTTCTTTCTTCATGGCTACTTCCCCCCTCTTCATTGTTTTCTTCATTTTCATCATCCTCTTTTCCACTGCTTCCTCCTTGTCCATCATTACCTGTCTCAGTTTCCTCTGGACTGATGCCTTCTATTTGTTCTTCACTAGGGCTACTGTCAACCCCTTCACTTGGAAAATTAGGGTAAGAAATAAGAGGTGAAATTATTTGTGGAGAAGGCACATGGGGAGATTATAGATGAGCGGAGGTAAATGGTTGTGAAGTGGAAGGCAAGCTCTGCTGGATGAAGACCCGAGGGTCTATAAACACATTATATGAGATGAAGTTTTCCCAAGATATTCCTTGCTACTCTATATGATATAGGACAATAATTTTGATCAGGGAGTGGTAAAAGAGGCTTGCCATTTGGTGGTCATAGCTTTTCTTCTTGAAAACTGAGGCCATTTTATCAATGCTTCGAAAAAGATAATAAGGCGGGTTCATCATTTTGAACTTGGTGAAATTCATCAGAAACCTTATATGATATGAGTAGATCTGGGAGTATCTCCCCTAACATGTGAAAAAACTGATAATCTGCCTCATCAATGCAGAATACCTCTCTAGCAAATGGGAAAAAGCGAAAAAAGCCTTACAATTTTGTTGATAGTTGGGTTTCAAATAGGGCCCATAATAACTCATCTCCAACTTCTTTTGTTTGAACCATACCTCACCAATGTCTGGTGTACCTGTTTCTTTGGAAATGATTTCAGATGAGAGCTCAAATTTCACCACTGCTAGATTAAATTGATGATTTTATAAGCTACAGAAAAACAATCTAGTCAAGTCTAAATGGTTGCTGACTTGCTTGAACCTTTCACAAAATTTGTAGCACCATACAACCTAAAAGCATGAAAGATTTATAAGAGATGAAGTGATTGGAGTGGTGTCTAGGGGCTCAAATATTTTTTCTTTTCCTTCATGATGTTTTGGCTTTGTGGGAGTATGGCTCTCATCACTACTAGTGTGACTGTCTCCCTCTGACATGATGACTGGTCCAAAAAAACAATAGTGGTACCTTTGGCCTTTCTTTGAGGGTTTTTGGGAAAAATAGGTGGTGTAGGTAAACTCTTTGCAAGATGAAGGCTAAGGTGAAAAAAATTTTTTTTTAAGGCTTGCACTTGGTGTTGGAGGTTATCCCACAGTTACCAAGATCTCATTTTTCACTCAAAACAAATTTCACTTGCAAACCCTAACTCAAAGACTAAAAAATTATTTTTATATAGTTTAGGGTTTGGAATAATTTTTACTATGGATGACCTCCTTGTTGTTAGAAAAGGAATGCTTTGGAGGAGAAAAAGGTTCCACCAACCTTATGCTCAGATTTGTAGAAGACTTGGAGATGAAGTTTTGATTTTTTGGAACTCTTTGGAAAAATTCTACAAATTCTGCCAGGTGCATAGTGTCAGGTCGGTTGGGTCATTGGAGTGCAGCACCGAGCAGACTAGGCAGTCTTCTGGGCGCCTTCTGGTCTTTCCTGAGTCTCGGAGTAGTGCTAGCCCAGGTGCATAGTGTCGGGCTCTGAGCACGTAGTGTAGTGTAAATTTACACTACTCGCCTCCCTCTTGTGTGTAGCGCCAAGAAATTTTCCCAATTTCAACTGAAAACCCTGCAACGTTCCTCCAAAGGCTTCTTCTGTCTTGGAAAGTGGAAAATGATGTGGGGGAAAGTTAAAATAGGCCCTTTATAGTTTTTTGAAAAAATAAATTTAAAAGACAAACCCACTTTTGCAAAGTTAAAGTTTCCCCATATTTTTGGTATGCCTTTTAACTGATATTTTGCTGTAAAAAATTCTTTGGACATATTTTTGCAAAATTTTCACTTATGCCTCTGTCATCTTTTTGTAGAACAATCCTTTGAAAAGGAGGCTTTTGTTGGGGGTCAAATATCTAAGATGTAAATCAGGGATACATTTTCCTTCTTGGGCCATTTTAATATTTTTGCAGATGCCTATATTTCATTTGCTGTTGATCCCTTCTATAGGTCTTTGACTGTACTTGAAAAACATTAGCTTCTCAAACTGATACTCTTTGCATGCCCTCTGCTTTTAAGAAGGAGGCTTTGTGATCCTTAATAACCTTTCAAAACCTACTTATCATTTGTAACAAAATCTTCAATGTGTACTTGATGGGGTTGAGGTGACTTCTATCTTTGTAGCCTTTGTGATGGTTTCTTGCTTGTCACCACTGTTTTGTTAACCAACCATAAAAAAACACCCGGATTCTCTTTTACATACAGGCCTGCTACCTTTGTCTTGTTTTTGTCTGCCTCCCAATGATTATAACATCTTATTACCTTACCTATTCTTATTGCTGATGGTAGCCTTGGTTATTCATTGTAAAAATGTGAACAAGGGTAGCTGTCCCTTGTAGTATTTGTGCTCTTTAAGCCAAGGAGGATTTTCTTGAATGACTGTTGATTAATTTTGGATCAAATTGCTTGATTTTATTTCTCTTTAAATACAATCTCTTCATGTATGAAGGCATAGTTTGAAGGGCACGAAATCCATCCTATGAATGAGTGAGACCTTAGGTGACCTAATGGGGCCTTTCTTGGACTTGGATTTTTGGCTGAGACTTAGACTTGGGGATCACCAAGTGTGAGATAGGGTCTGTGATAGGCTCAGTGTATTTGAAGATCCAAAAATCAATCATATTTGAATATCCAAGAAGGGTCTATAGAGAAAATTTGAGACCATCAGTGTTTGGGAGTATCATGTGAGACACAACAAAGATATTGTATTGGTAGGTTTAGGTGGTAGTGTGTAATATCCAAAAATCAGGACAACTCATGAATCATGCACTAAAAACACATTTCTATCAACATATGGAATAAAACAGTGAAATGGACTCTTGGATACTATGGATTAGTAAATATAAAATATAAATCCAAAAATAGAGCTGAAACAAATCAAAATAGGTGGGTTAAACATACCTCCCACACTAATGTAGCTGAAAATAACCAAAAACCCCAAATACTGCAACACAAGGATTTATGCATAAAAGTGACTTCACAGTATAAATAGGGTTTTAACTCAGAAAATGGGAGAAAAAGTAGATATACTCATATATTTATTATAAATTCTGAGGAACATAGATCTAGTCTCCTCATACAAAATACAAGAGAACTCGGCAAGGGTTTCTTATCAAACACTCTGCATACAAAATGTGATATTCAGAAATTTACTAAATCACCACTGCAAAACTAAAGCATAAGGGTGTAGAAGGCTGAAATATGTCTGATATGATGTATATTCCTCAAGGGATTCCTCTAATGAAATGATTAATCTCTCAATCACAAGCAAACAATGCAATGGAGCCACTAGACTATGCACTGAATGCTGCCTCCAAAATAACGCATTCCCTAGATGGGACACTGCTGGGAATGTATGGGAAATGTGTTGTCTAATACCACAAATCTGAAATAGGCTCTGGAGCTCTCCAAATAGGTCCCTCAAGTGAAGGAAACCTTCCTCCAATGAGAAACTATCTCAGGAACCAGGATTCCAATGCCTTCCACTGCTGCACCCAGCAACACTGCACAATATTTGGCAAAAAATGCGCTGATGAAGTTGGCTGAAGCTTGGCCTAAAAAATTGATGTGGAATTATGAATGCAAACTCTCCCAATGAGGCTCCTCAAGGAAAGAGGTGGGATTCCTGATCGGAAACACCCAGTGCTAAACAACACTGCTACCCTGCTAAACAGAAAGAGGAAGCAAAAGTCTGAGCAGACAAGAAAAATCATATAAAACATGAAGAATAATGCTGCCATCCCCTTCCCTAAATAAAACATGATTTTTCTTTCCCTTGGCCCCACTTAATTAGTTCATCTCTATCCAAAAATACATCTCCCTCCAAAACTTTGTTATTCCTTCTTGGATTCCTCCTCCTCCACAACTGCGTTGTTGACTTAGTCAAAGTGGACTGAATCAAATTGATTTTATCCCTGTTCACACATGAAGGTGTTTTATTAAGCTAGAAAGAGTGCCCCCTTTCACACTTGGAGTTATTTTATCCTCCTTAGGAGACTTATGGGCTTTTCTACCCATTTATTCAGCGAATAGAGTTTCTGCTAACTCTAATGTTCCGTTTAGCTTTGAGGCTAAAATTTTGGAACATTACAGTCCTCCCCTCCAAAATATTTTCTTGTCCTCAAGAAAATGTATAGGGAGACAAAAATTTCTCCCCTCCTCCTCATGTGGCCTCCCATCAATAGCCTCCATCACTGCATCAAGAGAATCTGCTTGCTGTCTCATGGCCTTGATAAAGTAGGAGTGATGAACAACATGGTGAATGAGTGCCTCCCTCACCCATGCTATCATCCAAATGAAGTGAGCCACCCTCCAACATGGCAACTCATGAAGAATCTCATCAACCTTTAGCTCCTGAAATGTTGGTGGGATGAATAAATGAAGATGATAGGAAAGAGGGCCTATCCCATGTTGTCCTCCTCTCCACTTATGATAAGTGTAGAGGGTATGTTGATCTTGGGCTGCAACATGATTGCCCTCTAATGGCAAGAATAATATTGAGTCTCCAAGGACACTTCCTCTGAAATCATGAGACATGCCAACCCAAACCATTCCATTCAAGATGAATGGCACATCATCACCATATGGCACCCAAATCAGAAAAATGTTGAAAGTTATGTACAATTTTGGATGGTACCAAAGGTTCTCCACGTGGATATTACGCAATATTCTTAACCGTTGTTTGAGAATGTCATGTGGCAAGTGGTTCTGCAACAAGTTATAATATGTGTATGTTTTGTCTTCCAACATGGGAAAGTAAGCATGAATGTCTATCAGTTGTACATAGGTAAAATAACAATACACTTTCCTGAAGTCATGTATAGATGGGCTACTATCATTAAAAACATTGGCCCTAAAGTGACCATGAAACCCATAAATACTCTTGCTCTCTTGTGGAGCAATGCACTGCTCATATATGGTGAGAAGATAAAAATACTCAATGGAGTGATCAAAAAGTATAGAAATGTATTTTTTACCATGCATGGTGATTAGGTTGAAAGTGAGGTCCAGGTATAAGTTCCCCCATGAGGATCCCCTCATAAAAATATGCAAGAGGAAGGGACACATATACTCCTTGGAACACTCCATCAAGAAGAACACGCTCCCATGTGACAATGCTGTAGGCTTTAGAAATAAGGCTCCATGACTCCTCTCTTTGACATTCCATATGCCAAATCCATCCACCATCATGCTGCTATGTGAGAAGATCTTCTTCCTATATGGAAGTCTCTCATGATCCTTCAATGCTAAAGGGTATCCTCCTTGAACCATGAATGTCCCTTCCTTCTCTCTAGAAATTTCATGAAAAGTATGGGAAGAATTATGCCCATACTCTCCCAAGTGCAACCACAAAAAAAAAAAAAACTTTTGTTGCTTCCTCATCTCTCCCTCATACAAGCCATGGAGTAAGATCATGATAGTCAACTTGTATGATGCCCCAAAAATCAATTCAGCCATGAAGTGCCTCCTCAAGTTCTCTAAGTGGTTCCTCCCACAAGAAGAGAAAAAGTGTTATGTGGAAATCATGGTTTGCCCATGGTTCCTCTTGAAATGTACAACATATAAAGTGGGGAGAATCATGCTGCCAATGAGAATCATCCATCTCAAGCCCACTCTCCAAACAAAGCTCCCCATGAACATAAACATATCAGCAATATATGGAAGCAAACTATAATGAGAACAAGCTGCCAAATGACAACCAGAGAGTGAATCATATTTCCACTCATGGAAGCAGCATAGTGCATCCTTTGCCTGCTTCAAAATAATAAATAACAAGTGCTTTACTAGCCACTTGTTTTCTGCCATAGTCATCTCATAAGATAAAAACATGAAGTTACAATATGGTGTCAATGGTGAACACCAAGAATCATGTGGCTTCCCCCAAAAACCATAAAAAATATAGCCAAAATCAATGCTACAAGTAGCTGCAAGTACATCATCATACAATATGCAAGAAGACATAATTCTTCTTGTTACATATTGCTACTCAAATAAGGAAAAGAAGTACAATAAAAAATATTGAATGATACCTCCTCCATCATGAACTTGAGATCTTGAGTTGAAATGGCTCAACTGGAAATCCTACCTCACCTCCAAAGAGTAGGGAAGTGGTTGTGACCTCCTCTTCATTACCATCTTGGCTATGCATTTTCTATATGTTGATATATGTCATGCTGGATTCCCTCCCAAGTGAACTCCTCCATCAAATGGAAATATGCATCAAAGTGCATAGAAGAGAAGTCCTCATGTGCTGCATGTAGCAGCTTCTCCTTGAGACTAGAAGATCTAGTCAAGAAGATCCTGCCATAGGAATAGATGACCACATCATCAACCATGTATCTATCATCTCCATCTGGGTCATCAAGAATCATGTATGCACCAAGATCCTTGGAGTACTCTACCAAGAGCTGAGATCTCCAATAAGGATCAATCCTCCTAAGGGACAATGCTGGTGATCTGGCATGTGAAGCTCTCCTCATGTTGCTACCTGCTACTTTTACATCCCCCATGTCAAAGTATTCCTCCAAAATCTTCACCTCTCTAAAACCCAAGAGTGGTGAATCCAAAGACAATATGTCTTCCATCAACTCTAGATCAGGTGGCCTCTTGGGTGGAATGCCTCCATGAAGTGAGACATCAATGTCAAGAGTAGACTGCACAAATGGTTGGGCAACCTTTCCCCTACTCTTATAGCTCAAATCAATTTGCCCCTTCCTTCCATTAGCTCTCTGAAATAGAGAAGGGTGTGTGCCTCTCATCAAGTGATGCTACTCTTCCTCCCTGCCTCCTCCTTCCAGCTACAACGCTGCACAATCATGTTGCTTACTGATTGTGCTTGGACCTCCATTTATGAGATCCCGGGGAACTTCTTGAAACGATACAATAATCCCTCCTACTGAAGCATGTGCTCCTCCTCCCTTTTCATGAGGTACTGGATGTGCTCTAGATGTGACAACATTGTTTCCCTCATCATCCTCAATTTGTATGGGCAACATCTCAAGAGTTGGATCCTCCTGTGAAGAGGAGATCCCCATGCCCTCTTGCTCAAGAATATGAACTGGAGGTCTTGCTTCCGACAATGTGTAATGCAAGATGTCAGCGTCTCCCATGGTTTTCTGAAGTGGGGTTTTCTCTATAACATGCATGGGCTTTGTTCTCCCATGTTTTCTATGCTCATGTGTATTAGGAAGTTTCTCATCAAACCTTCCCACCAATGTTTCTATGAATCTTGCATAAGAAGAAGTGTTTGAATTTTTTAAATAACAAGATTCAAAAATCCACCATGCATAAGCCTTACCTCTGAAATGTAGCACTACAACTCTAATGGTTTCATCTTCAGAAATATGGTGTAGCTGCAAATAGGAGTCTAGCTCCTTCACCCAAGCTCTAGCTAAACATGTAGGTGATCCGGAAAAAGTAGATAGAAGAAATCTACCTACATCCTACTGATTTCTCTTCTCCACATGGATATTTCAAAACTCTTGGAAATTAGTATGATCTCTAAACCCCTCAGTTTGAGATTCATACTCCTGTAACAAATCACTAAGAGTTCTCCTCTTATGCATTCTTCCTCCTCCCATCCATCTCCAGATAGATTTTGGCACTTGAATGCACTATGCATCATGGTGTGTAGCTGCATGCTCACACTCACCATGTGAAAATCTAGATTCTACTCTAGATCCAAAATTCTTTGGAGATCCCATCTCCAATCTCATTTTCTTCAGCTCTCCTTGAAAGCTTAGCATAGATTTTGGAAGAAGCTTTGTAAGTTTGTCTTCCTTTATTCCTTCACATAATAAAGCTCTCTGACTTCTGTCCATATCTCCTTCCTCTGAAATTTAATGGCCTGAGATCCACAGGCTGAGCCAAGACTATGCTTTGATACCACTGTAATATCCCAAAATCGGGACAACTCATGAATCATGCACTAAAAATGAATTTATAGAAAAATATGCAATAAAACAGTGAAATGGACTCTTGGATACTATGTATTAGTCAATATACAACCTAAATCCAAGAATAGAGCAAAAAAAAATAAAACTAGGTGGGTTAAACAGACCTCCCACACTAGTGTAGCTGAAAATAACCAAAAACCCCAAATACTGCAACACAATAATTTATGGATAAAAGTGACTGTGGAGTCTAAAGAGGGTTTTAACTTATAAAATGGGAGAAAAATTAGATCTACTCATATATTTCTTAGAAATTCTGAATAACAGAGATCTGGTCTCCTCATACAAAATACAAGAGAACCCAACAAGGGTTTCTTATCAAACACTCTGCATACAAAATGTGATATTCAGAAATTTACTGAATCACCCATGAAACACTAAATAATAAGAGTGTACAAGGCTTAAATTTGTCTTATATGATGTAGATCCCTCAAGGGCTTCCTCCCATGAAAGGATGAACTTCTCAATCACAAGAAAACACTACAACGGAGCCACTGGACCATGCACTGAATGTTGCCTCCAAAATAACACATTCCCTAGCTGGGACAGCACTGGGAATATATGGGAAATGTGTGGTCTGATACCAAAGATCTTAAATAGGCTCTGGAGCTCTCCAAACAGGTCCCTCAAGTGAATGAAACCTTCCTCCAATGATAAACTAGCTCAGGAACTGGGATTCCAATCCCTTCCACTGCTGCACCCAACAACTCTGCACAATCTCTGGAAAAAAATTGCGTGGATGAAGTTGGCTAAAGCTTGGCCTGAAAACATGATATGGAATGATGAATGAAAACTCTCCCAATGAGGCTCCTGAAGGAGAGAGGTGGGATTCCCGCTCGATAACACCCGGTTCTAAACAGCACTGCTACCTTGCTAAATAGCAAGAGGAAGAAAAAGTATGAGAAGACAAGAATAATGATCTAAAACATGAAGAATAATGCTACCATCCTCTTCCTTAAATAAAACATGAGTTTTATTTCCCTTGGCCCCACACAATTAGGTCATATCTATCCAAAGATACATCTCCCTCCAAAACTACGTTATTCCTTCTTGGATTCCTCCTCCTACACAACTGTGCTATTGACTGAGTCAAAGTGGACTGAATCAACATGATTTTATCCCTGTTCACACATGGAGGTGTTTTATTAAGCTATAAAGAGTGTCCCCTTTCACACTTGGAGTTTTTTTGTCCTCCTTAGGAGACTTATGGGCTTTTCTACCCATTTATTCATTGATTAGAGCTGCTGCTAACTCTAATGTTCCATTTAGCTTTGAGGCTAAAATTTTGGAAAATTACATAGTGGGGACTTTTAGGCAGAAAAAAAAAAAAGGATTTGGGCCAAGGTGACAATTTAGGGTTAAAATAAATGGCTCGAGCCCATGATGGGTCTTCTGGGAGTAGTGGGCCAGTCATGACTAGATAGGATGATAAAATAGTGAAAATTTTATCTTAAGGATAATGATGGCAGTGAGATTTCTAGAATTCACAATGTTCTATAAATTTTGTTTCTAGAAATCTGGGAATAGTCATTTAGTCATCATCAAAGAAAAAAATTATTGATGACTAACAAGTTCTACTATCCCCTATCCCTTATAATATTTTTTCAGTCATTGCCAAGGCATCCATGCCCTTTATGCTCTAACAAGGGAAGTTGTCCGTCTGCTACTCAGTAACCCCCATTTCATCATCATCCCTAGTGTCATTCTGTCAGTCGCTCTACTATTTTATCTCGTGCCTTAGTTGAGGATCCCTTATCACCTCACCTTTGGTGAAACTCCTTTTGTCGACATCAGATCATTCATTCCAGAAGAAAAGTCTAGAGGGCGGTGTACCTTGGTTCCAGATTCCACTCTTGTTTGGTGCCTCAGATCAGGCAAAGGGACTCCTTATTTACCTTTGACTTGATTTTTTCTCAGCTCCAGCTCCTTTCAACATGATCAAGATCCATATACTTGATGGTTTAGTGATGCAGCGGATGATACCGACGATTCCTAGGTGTGTGTGAGATGTTTCTAACCCTGATGAGGGGGTGGCCTACAGGTACCCCCCCCAAATGCCCGGATGACCTCTTCATTAGAGCCTTTGATGTAGCTCAATATATTTGACGATGTTAGCCTCAGCCATTTTCAATGCCTTTTTGTTTTCATGTATCAGTCAAATTTTCAGAGCCCTTTCCTGTTTACAAGGGCATTTGGGTTGTATTTGTATCTCATGTACTCAGATATTATTGTATAAGTCCTGGCTGTTATCCTAGGCATAATATGTATGTGGGATTCATTATCATGTTTTTACTTGGCTCATTTTTATGCCAACATGTACTATATTGTTCAGTCAATTTTTTACTGGATGCATTATTCTCTGTACTTTGTCTCGACGGGCATAGATTTTCTTCCCTCGCCTCCTATAGTACAGGTACTCACTCATAAAAGAGACTTTTCACACTTGTAAGTCTCGACTCACAAGGGTCTAGTCCTTTAGCGCTTTGTTCTACCTTATATTTCTCTCTCTTTGACTTCCCCTTCTGTGTCTAGCGATTGAGTTCTTACAATGTACTTCGGTCATAAGATTAGATCTGAACGCTCCCACGCTAGGGGGAAATCCGTTACACCATTTTTTGGTCATCTAACCTGTTACTATTAGATGGACCTAATTACACCATGTAAGACCAATTTACCCTATGTAAAATTGCTTTCACTATGAAAAATAACTTAGTAAAACACCTTTATTAAGTTTTTTACGATCTAAACAGGAAACCCCATGAGGAAGTATTAGATAAATCCACATTTTTTTTATTTTACTCAAGGTATAATTAGTTAAACAACAGTTTAATTAATATTCCTGGTCATATTTAACCCAAAACAGTAAAATTAATTAGATAAATTATTATTTATCTTATTATTTTCTAGGAATAATTATTTAAAACTTATTTAAATAATATTCCTTGTTAAATTTGACTAAATCATTCATTAATAATTAAATAAATCATTATTTATTTGATTATTACTCAACCACATCCTTAAAATAATAAGTAAATCATTTATTTATTTATTATTTACAAATAAATGGATTTGACCCAAGTCAAAATCCTTTTCCCTCCAACAAATATAATAAAATATTCCATAAAAGTTGGAACTTGATTTGGTTAATAATATTTTAATTATGCACCAATATCTAGAATAACTCAATATTTTGTGATAAATAGAAGGGTTTTTCCATTCATTCATCACCTTTTGTTGCCTAAGATCACTTTGTATCTATACTTTTGGTCTGACTTTGATCCACCCTCATTTTCATATTTTTCTATCCTTTTGCTTGTGAGCTCCCTTTGAGTTCCATTTTTGTCTGGGTTTTCTACACCATAAAGAGAGAGGAATTTTAGATCTGAAGTGCTGAGGACTTACAAGAACCCATCCCATTGATGAGAAATGGTAACATCCTTCTATATTTTCCTCTCAGGTGTCCTTAATATAAAATTTGTTCAACATATTCTTGTCTTTTCTTTCAAATGCATGGAGTAAATTTCGTTTTATTTACTGTTTAATGTCTTTTGATGCATAGATCTAGATTTTTGTATTTTTTATCTTAATCAACTAACTGCAGATCTAAAGATATTGGCAGCCATATTTTTTTGTTAGGGTTTTTTTTATGCATAACTAAATTGGTCTTTTTTCATATACTTGCAATTAAGATTCATATTAACATATGCTATCATCCAAATGAAATGAGCCATTCTAGGTAGCTCATCAAAGAAATCCTCAACCCCTGGTTTATGCAATGTATTGGGGCTGCATGGAGAGATTTAGTTTTTCCACCTAAGTTGTTTCTCTCTCCATTTATGGTATGTATGGGGCTGCTACTGATCTTGGTCTAAAATACTATGGCCTCCAAGAATGACCCAAGTCACCCCACCAAACAAAACATCCACGAAGTGCCTCCTCCAAGAACTCAAGCTCTCCAAATGGCTCCTCCCACATGAAGAAAAGAGATGTCATGTTGCAATCATGGTTTGCCCATGGTATCTCCTAAAACATGCAATATATAAATTATGGATAATAATACTCCCAATGGGCACCTTCAACTCTTGTGCCACTCTCCCAACAAAGCTTCCAATAAACATAAGAACACTATCAATATATGGAAGCAAAAACAAATGAAATCAAGTTTTCACATGACAACCAGGGCATGGATCAGAGTTCCACATATGGAACCTGTGCATTGCATCCCCTCCCTACCTCAAACAATGAATAACAAGTGTCCTTTCAGCCACTTTTTTGCTGCCACAATCATCCTACAAGATAGGATCATAAAAGTAACATGTGGTGTGAATGGTGCACACCAAGAACCATGTGGCCTCCCCCACAAACCACCAATATCATGGCCATCATCAATGCTGAAAATGACCTCAATTACATCACAATACCATATACAAGAAGGAATGGGCCTCCTTTGTACAACATGTTTCCCATATAAAGTAAAGGAGTACAAGTCATAATGCAAAAATGGACCTTCTCTACTATGTACTTTGGCCATTGAGCTGAAATGGCTCAACTGAAAGCTCTCCCTCAATCTCAATGAGTAGGGAAGTGGTTGTGTCAACCTCTCCATCACCATATGGGCTATGAATCTCTCCTCATGCTGATATAAATCCTACTGAATTCCCTCCTAAGTGAACTCCTCCATCAAGGAATGATATGCATCAAAGTGCATGGAAATAAAGTCCACATGTGCTGCATGTAGAAGCTTCTCCTTGAGATCAGAAGCTCTAGTCAAGAAGCCTCTTCCATAAGAATATATGACCACATCATCCACCATGTATCTATCATCTCCCTCTAGGTCATCAAGAATCATGCAAGCACCAAGATCCTTGGAGTACTCTACCAATATTTGAGACCTCCAATATGGATCAACCCTCCTAAGAGACAACATTGAAGATCTGAAATGTGAAGCTCCCCAAATGTTGTTGTCTTATCCTTTTACATTCACCATGCCAAATTCATCCTCCAAATTTTTTCCATGCCCATCATGCAGTTTCTCCTACTCAAGTAGAAGTGGTGATATTTAGAAGTTGGCCTCCCATGAGAAGCTACTACAAAAAAAGATCCCCCTGATCTTGGCAAATGTAAGGATGAGTGGCCTCCATCTAGTCCAATACATGGAGGATTCCTTCCTTAAAGGAAGTACCCTCTATTTCTCCAAATCCATGGATCAACTCCCTTGCACCATAGTGGCACCATCCCCCATCACTACAACAACTTCTATCAATGTAGAATATGTAGTGAGAGTGAGTAATGCTGAAAATGGGAGAATGTCTCCCTCCTCCTTGAGTTTACCCCAGAATCTTTGTGCTGCATCAAGTCCTCCCAAGGTCCTTACACCTCTATAACTAATGAATGGTGCAACCCAATGTGAATCATCTCTCATCATCTCTTGATCTGGTGGTCTCCCCGGTGGAATGCCTCTATGTAGTGAGACATTAATGTCAAGAGTAGACTTCACATATGGATGTAAAACTTTGTCACTGCCCTCACTATGAAAATCATTCAGTCTCTTCTATGCATCAACCTTATGAAATAGATAGGGATGTGTGCTCCTCCTTATGTGATGTTGATCATCGTTACTACCTTCTCCTTCAACCTGCAAGGTTTCATAATCATGTTATTCATTGATTGTGCCTTGACCTCCACATATGAAATCCTCAGGAACTTCTTGAAATGATACAAGAATTCCTCTTGTTGGATCAAGTGCTCCATATACCTCTCCATGAGGTGCTAGATATGCTCTAGATATGACAACGCTATTGGCCCCATCCTTCTCTTCATGTTCAATATGAATGGGAGTCACTTTCTCAATAAGAGGATCCTCTTTTGAAAAAGGGATTTTCATGACCTCTTTTCTAGGAGTATAAGATAGAGATCTTACCTATAGCAAAGTGTTATGCAAGAAGTTAGCCTATTCAAAAATTTTATGAAGTGGAGTTGAGTTTATAGGTCCTTTCAACCCTTGCAAAAGTTTGGTTTGTTTTGGTTTGTTTACCTCCATCAAAGATGTTTCAGAATGTTTTCTTGTAATACTCCCAAATTTTCACATCATATTTGGAATATTAGAGTCCTTTGTTTTCTTAATAAATTAATTAAATAAGAGGGTGGAGGGACCCAAAAACCTCAATATGAATAAATATCCACTTTGTGTGTGTGAATGTGGATTAATTTAGCCTAGATCTGCATAACAAGGTAGTTGAGCAACTACTAATGTGAATGAAATTGGAGAATTTGTCTCATTAATGAGATAGATCATGGAGATTGAGTTAGTCAACTAAGAACTTTAAGGGATCAAATAGAGGATGATTCAGTCAAATAAGATCTTGAAGATGTCAAATATCATGATAATGTGATGGAGGACATTGTGCCAACAAGGCACACTTGATGGAAGGTGTACATTACACCTATACATGATGGTGGATTTTGTCAAACAGCGCAATCCAACTTGGAGGATCTTGTCCACATGTGACAATGTAGTCTAGATGAGGGCCAAGGCTTGGGAAGGCTTAAATTTTGTTTAAAGAAGATGAAGGCAAGGAGGAGGGCATGCTGATTATTCTTGATGTAAGATCTTTTCAGATCTAGAATTTTCATGTGACATTCCACTGCTTTCTTGGGTTGTTTAGTAGAGATTATAGGTGTTGTTTAGCATAGGGTGTTCCTGGTCGGGAATCCCACCTCTTTCTTATATTTTCTCTATAAAGAGTATTTCACTTCATATTACATCAGGCTTTAAGTGCCACATCTCTTTCCTACTTCTGCAGAACATCCATATTCAGAAATTTTAGATTTCTGAAGATTAGTTTGGAAGGAGGAAGTTGTCTTCAGTACTTTAGCTGGAGAACTGGTGAAGGATTATTCCTATCACCTTTGGCTTAAATATAAGCTTCCCAGAGCTTAATTTCAGTTCTGGCATCAGGCAAAAAGTTATTGACCTCCTAGCAGTAGTATTCCCTTCATGAATAACGTTGTTCATTTTGCAGATCTAAAAGGAGAAAGGAAGTTACTAGTATTTTAGCTATAAATCCTATGAGGGTTCATCGCCTCACATTTCCATCAGTATTTACATTAGCCTAGATCTTATTTTTTCATTTTTCAGCAGGTATAGGGCCTCTCTTTCCCTCATAGCACAGTTTCTAGAGGCAGTTGTGTTCTAGCAGCTGCAATCATCATTGGAGGATTGAGAAGCCAGATCTAGAGCTTCTAGCTCATAGATCTAAAGAAGGGATCAACACTTCAAGAATAGATATAATTTGATATCATATTTCAGCCATATATTTTTTAGATCTGTATTTCCCAGTAGATCAAGGATCAAATCCTAGGGAGTTGATTTTCCAAAGTTGTAGATTTGGAAAATCCTTTATGGGTTATCTTGGGAATCCATCACATTGGCTAGATCTTGAATCTTGGCATAATATAAGCTCCAATTTTTAGTAGATTTGCATTTCCCTTTTCAGCATGCAACTATATGTTCATATTCTTCTGAAGGGACAGCACATTATTTGGTGTAGAGCCTCTCCAATTACACTGTACGTATTAGCTTATTTTCTGGGTACTTCTAGACCATCTCTTTGGCTAGATCTGCTCATATTTTTTACATGGTGTAACTTATTCTTCTCCAATATAATAAAATGTCTTAGCTTCTCTATATATTCTGATGTTGTCTTAAGATTCATTTTTTATCTTGTTGTAAGTTCTGATATTGTGTGAAGTATTATTGCATTCCCCCTTTTTGTTGGGTGTGGAGCCTGATTATCTTGTTTACTTTGTATCACAGCATTGGACCCCTGTACCTTAAAAAGGGGCGGCAACACCGCCTGTAATTAATCGCTATTGTGGGGGGTCCAAGGGGGGGCGACAGTGCTTTTCGGAGCCCCCCTTGGCAGGGATTTTCGGGGGCGGTGCCCCCGAAGCTAAAAACAGATGTAAAATTGCCTTATAAAAGTATAGTAATTTCTAGTCAATCTGGTTCGTTCATTAGGAAAATGATCTGACGGTAGAAGTTATGTTTAGATTATGGTTTTTTGCCCTAGAAGGCAACCCCTTTCTTTTATGAGGGTATTGTATTTCGGCTGTGCATGGTATGTGTATTCTCGGAGCGAGAAACAAAGAGGGAGACTGTGAGAGAGAACAGAGGATATTGCAGCGGATCTGCTGTAGGTTTTGTCTCTTAATTTTTGCTGGATAATAGAAAGGAAGGACTGGCTGTTCGGGGTGGACGTAGCCCAAAATGGGTGAACCACGTATATCTACGTCTCTCTGGTTTTATGTGTTTTTCTGTGCTTGTATTTTCGTATATTTTATGTGTTGCATTGCTCCATAATATATAATTTTCTAACAACTGGTATCAGAGAAGAAGGTATATTGGGCTAATAAAATAGTAGGAAAGAAGGGTTCCTGGTTCGAGTGGGAGCAATGGCAGACGATGGTAAGTTTAGGGTCAAGAAATTTAACGGCCAAAACATCCCACTGTGGAAGATGCATATGGAAGATTATCTGTATCAAAAATATCTATACCTACCATTGAGCGGAAAAACAAAGAAGCCGGCGGCCATGACAGACACAGAATGGAACATTCTTGATAGAAAGGCACTCGAAAAAGTACGGTTGTGCCTTGCAGCATCAGTCACCTTCAATATTTCGAAGGAAACAACAACAGAGGGTTTGATGCAGACATTGGTGAAACTATATGAAAAACCCTCGGCCTCAAACAAGGTATTTCTTATGAAACGACTATTTAATATGAAGATGTTGGAAGGTGGATCTGTTGCAGACCATTTAAATGAATTTAATACAGTTACCAGTCAGTTAAGTTCTGTAGGGGTAAACTTTGATGATGAAGTTAGAGCTCTGTTATTCTTGTGCTCATTGCCAGAGAGTTGGAATGGTTTAGTAGTGGCCATTAGTAACTCTGTCTCTATATCTAGTACTTTAAAGTTTGATGATGTTGTTGGTGCTATCCTTAGCGAGGAAATGCGACGAAAAAGATCCGGTGATACATCAGGTAATGCTTTGAGTGCAGAATCTAGGGGAAGAATAATGGAAAGAGGAAAGAGTTCAAGATATCGCAGTAAATCAAGGAAAGGTATATCTAAGTCCAGATCGGGGATATTGTGCTGGAATTGCAGAAAGAAATGACACCTAAAGAAAGATTGTATATCTCGGAAGCGAAAAGAAGGAGACACACAACAAGAAAACAATCATTAAGCAAATGTGACAGGTGATGTGTTACAAGATGCTTTAATTTTTTCTTTCGAAAATGTTAATGATTCTTGGGTTGTAGATTCAAGGGCTTCATTCCATGCCACACCTGATAAGAAATATTCTCATGACTATGTTCAAGGAGATTTTGGACAAGTTCGTTTGGGTAATGATAAACCCTGTAAAATTGTTGGAATGGGTAAAGTTCTTGTAAAACAATAGAATGGAAACCAATGGCTACTAAAGGAGGTAAGGCATGTTCGAGATCTGAAGAAAAATCTGATTTCAACAGGGCAGTTAGGTAGTGAAGGTTGTGTGACAACTTTCACAGATAAAACTTGGAAGGTCACCAAAGGAGCGCTAGTAATAGCAAAAGGTGAAAAGGTTGGTACATTGTATTTATGCAATGGTATTTCTAACTCTGTTAATTCTTTAACTTCCAAAGGAGCAGATGCAGCATTATGGAATCATAGGCTTGGACACATGAGTGAGAAGGGAATGAAGATTCTTCACTCAAGAAATTTGTTTCCAGGATTGAAGAATGTTGATTTGAATTTTTGTGAGAATTGAATTTATGGAAAACATAAGAGAGTCAGATTTGTCAGAGTTGGGAAAGAGAAGAAGAGTGAAAAATTGGAGCTTGTGCATACATATGTATGGGGACCTGCTCAGGTATCATCTCTCGGTGGCTATTGTTATTATGTTACTTTTATTGATGATGCAACTAGAAAAACATGGATTTATTGTATTCAGAATAAATCTGATGTATTTGATACTTTCAAGAAATGGAAAGCTTTGGTTGAGATTGAGACATGAAAGAAGTTGAAGTGTCTCAGATCAGACAATGGAGGTGAGTATTGCAGCAAAGAGTTTGATAAGTACTGTTCAGAGCATGGAATTTGTAGAGAGAAGACAGTTCCAAGAACACCACAAGAATACAGTGTGTCAGAAAGGATGAACAAAACAATCATGGAGCGTGCAAGGTGCATGAGATTGCATGCAGGATTGCCTTTAAAATTTTGGGCAGATGCTGTAGATACTGCTATTTATCTAATAAATAGAGGGCCTTCAAGTTCCTTGGATGGTGGTATTCCAGAGGAAGCATGGACAGGTAAAAAGGTAAACTACTATTTTTTAAAACCTTTTGGTTGTGAGGCCTTTGTCCATATTAATAAAGAAAACAGAACAAAGCTTGAGGCAAAATGAAAGAAATGTACCTTTATTGGATATGGTGCTAATGATTTTGGTTATCACTTATATGATTATGAAAATCAAAAAATCATTAGGAGCAGAGATGTAATATTCAATGAAAAGGTCTTGTATAAGAATCAGTTGCAGGAAAAGAAACAGGAAAAAGAAAGCAAGGAATACATGGTTCTTGATGAGATAACTGAAAAAGTAAAGGTGCCTAAAAATAATAATAATCAACAATCACAACAACAGCAACCAGCACAATAGCAACAGGCACCTAAAACACCTGAAAGTGGTGTTAGAAGATCTACTAGGATAAGTAGACCTCCTGAACGATACTCTCCTTCATTATATTATTTATTGCTGTCTGATTCTGGAGAACCTGAATGTTATGAAGAAGCAATGCAGGTTGAAAGTAGGAAGAAGTGGGAGCTAGCCATGGAAGAAGAGATGGACTCCTTAATGCATAACTAGACTTGGGACTTAGTCAAGTTGCCTACAGGTAAAACTACATTGTAGAATAAATGGGTTTACAGGATGAAGGAAGAAGATGGAGGAAAAATAGAGGTACAAAGCTAGACTTGTGGTGAAGGGGTTTGCACAAAAGAAAGGTATTGATTTTGATGAAATATTTTCTCCTGTTGTTAAGATGAATTCAATCAGAACTATCTTAAGTTTTGTAGCAGTAGAAGATTTACATCTTGAATAGTTAGATGTAAAGACAACATTTCTCCATGGAGATTTGGAGGAAGAGATATACATGTAGCAACCAGAAGGATATGAGGTAAAAGGGAAAGAAAAATTGGTGTGCAGGTTAAATAAGAGCTTGTATGGTTTAAGACAGGCTCCAAGGCAGTGGTATCTAAAATTTGACAAGTTCATGTCTGAACAAGGTTATACTAGATGTCACTCTGATCATTGTGTTTATCTAAAAAGGAAAAATGATGGCAGCTATCTTATATTGTTATTATATGTAGATGACATGCTTGTTGCAGGATCTAACATGCATGAAATAAATGTGCTCAAAATAAAATTGGCAAATTCATTTGCAATGAAGGATTTGGGAGCTGCAAAACAAATCCTTGGTATGAGGATAACTAGAGATAGGAAAAATCGCAAATTAACACTGTCTCAGAATGAGTACATAGAGAAGGTGTTGAAAAGATTTAATATGCAGAATGCAAAACTAGTTAGTACACCTTTTGCTAGCCATTTCAAACTTAGTAAGGAGATGTGCCCAAATACCCGAGAAGACATGGATTATATGTATAAAGTTCCATATGCATCAGCAGTTGGAAGCTTAATGTATGCAATGGTCTGCACAAGGCCTGATATTGCACATGCAGTGGGAATTGTAAGCAGGTACATGAATAATCTAGGAAAAGAACATTGGATGGTAGTAAAATGGATTCTCAGATATTTGAGAAGTACCACAAATCAAGCATTATGCTTTGGTGGTTCAAACGTTGCTCTACAGGGATATTTTGATGCAGATATGGTAGGTGACAAAGATAAAAGGAGAAGAACTATAGAATATGTATTTACTGTAGGTGGAACAACTGTCAGTTGGGTTTCAAAAATCCAAAGTGTTGTTGCACTTTCAACAACAGAAGCCGAGTATGTTGCTGCTACAGAGGCTAGTAAAGAAATGATTTGGTTACAAAGGTTTATGGGTGAATTGGGTAACAAGCATGATATGGGCACACTATACAGTGATAGACAAAGTGCCATTCATCTTACAAAGAACTCAGCATTTAATTCTAGGACTAAACACATACATCTCAAGTACCATTTCATACGGTCAGTATTCGAAGATGGAGAGTTGAAGCTGGAAAATATACACACTAGCCAGAATCCTGCAGATATGCTAACAAAATTTGTAACCAGGGAGAAACTAAGAATGTGCTCAGTTTCAATTGGCCTTCAAGGATGATGATGAAGATGAGAAATAGAGAGGTCCAAAGAGGAGTCATTTTCTAGCAAATGAAGCAGCGGTGGAGTTGCTACAATCAGTCTCCAAGTGGGAGATTGTTGGGTGTGGAGCCTGATTATCTTTTTTACTTTGTATCACAGCATTGGACCCCTGTACCTTAAAAAAGGGCGGCAATGCCACCCGTAATTAATCACTGCCGTGGGGGGTCCAAGGGGGGGAAGCAGCGCTTTTCAGAGCCCCCCCTGGCGGGGGTTTTCGGGGGAAGTGCCCCCGAAGCAAAAAACATATGTAAAATTGCCTTGTAAAAGTATAGTAATTTCTAGTCAATCTGGGCCGTTCATTAGGCAAATGATCTGACAGTAGAATTTATGTTTAGATTAGGGTTTTCTTCCCTAGAAGGAAACTCCTCACTTTTATGAGGGTATTGTATTATGGCTGTGCATGGTATGTGTATTCTCGGAGTGAGAAATAGAGAGGGAGACTGTGAGAGAGAACAGAGGATATTACAGTGGATCTTCTGCAGGTTTTGTCTCTTCATTTTTGCTGGGTAATAGAAAGGAAGGACTAGCTGTTCAGGGTGGACGTAGCCCAAACTGGGTGAACCACGTATATCTATGTCTCTCTGGTTTTATGTGTTTTTGTGTGCTTGTATTTTTCGCATATTTTATGTGTTGCATTGCTCCATAATATATAATTTTCTAACACTTTTGGGATATTACATTTCAATCAAACCTTTCCACTAGTCTCCTAGTGAACTTTGCATAAGTAGAGGTATGTTCATTTTTTAGATAAAAGGACTCAAATATACACCAAACATAGGCCTTACCTCCAAAATGCAGTGTTGCAACTTTGATGGCTTCATTCTCTGAAACTTGGCACTGCTGCAAATAGGTGTCTAGCTCCTCCACCCAAGCTCTAGCTGAACATTTAGGTGAACCATCAAAAGTAGATAGAAAAAATATACCCATATCATGCTGTTTGCTCCTCTCCACCTTGATCTTGCAAAACTCTTAGAAGTTGATGTGATCTTTGAATCTCTTATTTTGAGAATCATATTCTTGTAGATAATCACTAAGAGTCTCCATCCTTGGCATTTCTTCTTCCTCCATCTCCCTCATAGTAGATATGGGCATAAGACTACGCTATGAATCATGGTGTGTGGCTACATGCTCACACTCATCATGTGAAAATATATAGTTCGATTTAGAGTCAAACTCCCTTGTATATTCCTTACACATATCCCTTCTCATCTTCTTGATATCTCCATGAATGCTCTGCATAGTTTGAAAAAGAAGCTTTGAGAGCCTCTCTTCCTTCCTTCCTCCAAAAAATGGAGTCATGTCTTTGTTTTCTTTGTACATCTCCTATTATTTGAGAGAATATTCTCCTTGTGGTGATGTATTGGCTGAATGCACAGGCTCAACCGAGATTATTCTCTGATTCCACTATAATATTCCCAAATGGGGAATGTAGCAATATATGAACACAAAACTAGAAATAGCAATGTAAATCAACTCATAAACACTGGAGACCAATATGGAGTCATAAAATCATCTATTAGATCAAAAAATCAATACAATATAGTGAGGCATACATCAAATACAATGAAAGAGCAAGCCTCCCATAAGCAATCACTTCCAAAAATGAGCTATTGTCACAATACAAAATGTCGGAGAGCTGCTACATCCCAGTAATATTATGCATAAATATATCTGGAGATGATAAAATGATACAAATATACTAATATAGGCCCCAGTAGAATCTAAACATACAGATCTGGGTACTAGATCAACTTTCCAAGACAACCCAAGAGGGTTTCCGGAAAATGCACACAATGTGCCAATGTAATTTGTAGCCCTAGGGCTGAAGATATGCCGCAAAAATAGAAATGAGAATATATGGTTGAGGCTAACGTAGAAATATACATCTCTTCTCTAATATATCCTTTGGATGAAATAATGGCTCCTCCACTAAAGAAATATCCTCCAAAAACAACCACTGCAACTACCCCTGCAACGCCTCCCTAAAATAACACAGATCTGGACTGAAACTGCACTGTAGAGGATGAATACTACTTGGCCTGGTGCCAAATATGTGAAATAAGCCCAAGGGGATTCTTTACAGGCCTCTAAATGGATGGAAACCTTCCTCCACTAAAAAACTAGCTCTGAAGACACCCGATCTAATCCTCCACTGTTGCACCCTGCAACACAACACAACAACTTGTAGAAATTGCACTAATGAAGAAATTTGTAGCTTGATCTGAAAATTTGAATGTGGAAATGAATTAAATTCTCTTCCAAGAGGCCTCTCAAGGAAAGATTTTGGATTCCTGCTCGAGAACACCTGGTGCTAAACAACACAACAATTTCAACTAAACAATTGAAGAATGCAAGTAGTCTGAATAGATCATATAAAAAATAATAATCCAAAAACATACCCCATATGTCTGCCATCCTCTTCCTTATATATATTATGATATTCCTTTCCCTTAGCCACACTCAATTAGGTCATTTCCTTCTTGAAATAAATCTCCCTCCAAAACTGTGCTATTCCTCATTTAATCTCCACTCCTCCATAACAGCGTTGTTGACTTGGTCAAAGTTGACTGAATCAACATGATCCAACCCATTTTCAAAGTTGGAGGTGCTTTATTTAGCTTATTAAAAGGTCTCCTTTCAAACTTGAAGTGTTTTTGTTACTGCTAAGGATATTTATGGGCCTCCCCACCCACTTATTCACCTACCTAGTGATAAAACAAACTATAATATTCCATTTAGCTGAAGGCTAAATTTTTGGAATATTACACAGTATTTATAGACAGTGGGGCTACCCATGATTTTATTGATACCCAATTAGTGTAGAGGAGAGGCATTCCAACATATGTTTTTGAGGGATTCTGAGTTTTGGTTCCAAGAGCTAGAACCATGCAGTGTGTGAAGTATGTTCCAGCATTGAATACCACTTTGGGGACTTACACATTGACATATCACTTCTTTTTGGTTTATATTCCCAAAAAAAATGTGATATTGGGTGTACAATGGTTTATCACACTGGGGAAGGTCACAACATATTGGGAGACCTTGGATATGGAATGGATAGATAAGAAGAGCGGTAAGTGCCAAATGATCAAAGGCATGCACAACTATCCACCTCATATAGTCTCAGCACATAGGATGGAGGTTGATTTTCATAAAGAAGACATATAATCGACACTAGAAATGTGGATTTCAGAGGTGAGAGGAAATGATGCACCAATCCACCTTGCTGTGCAGTCTATTCTAGACCACTATTCTACAGTATTTGGGGACATACCACTAGGGAGGCCACTAGACTAGGGGTTTGAGCATACTATTAAGTTGGAGCAGGTGTTGTGCGGAATTATGAATTACATATAAATCACTCTTCCCTAGACAGGTGCTTATCTAGAACAATATATTAAATATTTTGCAACTACTTCTCCTAACTATAAATAGACAAACATAACAGATCAAAGGAATTACTTGGAGTCCAAGTGCTTCCTATTCTCCTTCTGTCGCTCTTGCTGTAGCTTCAAATCCAAGATAGATGTCCAAAAATGTTTCTTGCAAAGATGAACACTAAACATAAAAATATAGCAATAATACATATGTCTATTCAAGTTATTTAGTTAAATCAATGAAACATAAACCATATGCATCAAATAAGAATTCATAATATGGAAAACATGAGTTTATACAGATACATATGTGGGAAAGTAAGAAGCAATATTTATTAATGGATAGAAGGGGAGATTACAACCCAGTGATTAATTTGAAGTGATCATCTCCAGCATCATCCCAGCCTCATCAAAATGCATATATCTCCAACAACATGTTACACAAATCAACTCCTCAATTGAAATTCCACCAGCATTTCGCTACTCAAATTTTTCCTTATCAAACACTAAGATTTGTGCTCAATTTATAGAGGAGATGAAGGTAATCTTACAATCAATGAATTTCCATTAATAGGCAAGACATGTTCCCAGTCTTGTATATGTCAAATGGACACATGGATTAGAAGTTTGACACATGTGAACTCTTCTAGAAGGCACTGGCCAAGTGGAGATTTCAGAACAATGAGAATTTCGCTCCTAATGTGACCAACGGACCTATAAGTGTCGGGAAGTGCTTTAGAGAGCAACTTTGAATGGGGCTACCTACATATGAAATGCACTTATTCCCTTTAGAGGCAGCGTTGATGAACTCTCATATGATATATTATAAACTTCAAATATTGGAAACCTTTGTAGATGAAAGTCATGAATGATTTGCCTTGTTCTTTATCTTAGGGAATATAATAACTAAAATGATAGGGGATGATAGACCCTATTCATTGGTCCTAAAAATGATGTCCAGTTAACCAGGTCATTGGGAATGGTGCCCAAATTGACCTATAACAATTTCCCCCTAAAGCATGAAGCTAGAATAATAATAACAATATTTTGATTGAGATGCTTTACACTGTGATGGATTGAAGATGAAGTGGAGTGGCAACCTGCATCAATCTTACAATACATTACATCATGGTATATCCTCTTGATCATAATTTCTGAGGGTAAGAATTTCCATGTTCAACACATAAACAGTCTAATAACATGTACATAATTCATAAAGTCGTCTACATTGGAATGTTGCCCAATATAGACATGCCTACAGATATAGGCCCATGCTTGGATGAAAATCTATATGTAAGGTCACCATAAATATGATGTGTATAAAAATCCTTAAATCATAGCCTAGATGGTTGAAACTAGATCCAGGGTCTTCTTATCTCATTCACTCGATCATTCAGGTACAAGTCTAGCCATGCAAATATATGATTTGTAGTCGAACATGGAAAGACATAGTTTTATTACCAACCAATGATGTGAGTTTTTAAAAAACATGAGAGAACCACCATTAATGTTAATAGGCATGAATAGATTATTTTATTTCGAACACCAAACAAAATATTTCTCTCAAAAGTCTGGAAGTGAGGATCTTCTCGATGCTGTAACAAGCCTCATGGTACTGGAACATAATGTTTCTAAGTGAACTTCCTGGATAATGATTTTTCATCGATAGGAAGCCACCTTATTTTGAAATGAGAGTTACTGATTTTAGAGACAAAGGAATGATTTGATATAGCAATTTTCAGGGATGACGGTCATGAAAATGAAGATTTATGAGTATCGCAGAAGGATGAGTATTCACTGGATGACTTCTCTTTGTAATATTCCAAATGGGGAAAAATAGGCTCAGTAGGGAATATATTAAGATATTTCACTATGAAATCACAAAAATATGGAATCATAATAATAGATCTAAACTAGAGATATACTGGTAGGGCATTTACTGGTTATATCATCTCTAAAGAGAGGGTGAAAACCAGAGGCTTCCTGGCCCGTTCCAGACTCTGTCTATAGAATATTGGTGAAACAAATAAAGTGTGGGATAGAAAAACTCATATTATGATTTTATTCCCTTAGGAACCTTATATCTACATATCTAAATAATGGATCCAAAAGAGAAGCAAAAACCAAACAAGGAAAAGGCGGGAAATTCCACTCTCAGGAAAATCTGCAATAGGCTCAAGGAGGACGCCATATAAGCAAGCTGGTGTAAAAATAATTTAGAACAGGGATGGGTTCCCTTATTTTAGGCTATGTGGGACCTCCATGCATATTTTCAGCAAAAAAAAATGAGTTTAGATGGCTTAAACAGCTCTCCCACAATCAACACTAGCTGAAAATCAGATAAAGGAGAGAGTTGGGTTAATAGAGAAACCCTCCTTCAGGAATTGCGTAGTTTCTACTGGGAGTCACTGGAAATCAGCCATAGAACACATATTATAGTATGGAATCAATAAATCATATCCATAATGAATTTCCCTTGTATAAGCATTAGATATACATGAAGCAAGAGAAACAATCCTTTAGAAATTATAGAAATAACACATAGAAAAGTTGCAGAAAGACTTGACAGCATCCTATATGAGGAGCTTCAGCTACTGTAGGTTAAAAATAAGATCTAAAACTGATAAATTGATGAAACATTAGATCCATACCAGATTTGGAAACTACTCAGCCTTCTTAACAAGATCCCCTTGGGGTTTTATCAAAATATTGCATAACAAAGTGTAGATCTAGCTTTTAATACACTGAACTGCAGAAAAATTCAGATATTTATGAAGATCTATTTCATTAAATTAAATATCATATCTGAAAATTAATATATCAGCAATCTAATTTAAAAATCTCAAAGGGAGAGGCAAGCCTCAATCACCAGAGAGCAAGTACAATAAGAGATACAAACAGTAATGAAGCATGTACATGAAAATAACGCAGTTGATGGACGAGACTGTGTAGTAGCTAGAATGAACTGATAAAACAGATAATAATTACATACATGAAAGTGAAATGAGAGTAATATTCTCTTCTGGGTGGTCACAAGACACCCTCCTTGAGAGAAATCTCCTCTAAACAACTAGATCTTGCAGATCTAGTTCCCCCACTTGCAGGAACTCACAAGAAGTTGCAAAACCCTCAATAGGACCAGCAATGTTATAGAGATGAAGCTTGGCCATAATTCTAGATAGTGGAGATATGCATCACAATCCCCTCTAAATATCTACTCCATGGAAGGAGAGTGGATTCCTAAACAGGAAATCCTCTTCCCTTAGGCTAAACAGCCAAGAGACTTGAGTTGCTGCAGCAACTTCTCAAAATTCTCCAAAAACCTTTGCTTGCTACCTCTACTTCTATTTATAACATGAGGGATTTCCAAAACCCTAAACCATATTCTTCAACTTATACTCTTTCACACATGAGATCCTCTTCTAAAAGTACATTGTTCTTGATGGATAAGCTTCCCTCCAATCTGCACTGTAGGTGGGGCCAAGTTTGACCCATTCAAATGAATTTCTTCTTTTCACACTTAGGGGTGTTTAATATAATAGCCCAGATTTATCCCCTTTCATATTGGGCATGTATTTATTCTCAACTTAGGAGTTTAATAAACCTCCTTCTCATATTTTATTCATGAATAAGGCAAATTGAAAATAAAATGCAATATTCCCATTAGCTGCAAAAATTGGGAATATTACAGTCTCCCCTGGAAAAAAATTTCTTTCCCTCAAGCAACTCTTATTGTAGATGCAAGCCATCTATTCCCTCCAAATGGAATCCTCATAAGGACAGCTTCTTCCATTTGCTGCAATAAGTTATGTATGTTTGTTTCCAAATTTTTCTTCTACCAATGCATGAGGTGACTTCCAATTGTGAGGTTAGATGTCCTCTTCTTACCATGAAGTACACGATGACAAATACATGATGCCCAACATCATCACAAACACATGTGTGGCATAAATTAAGGTAGCTCCTACCATAAAGGAAGAACTTCATCATGTAGAACATTCCTCCATCCCATGTTTGTGAACTTGAATAAGCATTGCTATGCCTCCATTCTTAGCCCTGTTGGCCTTGTTGGATCCAAACTTTATCATTTCAGCGCTATGCAAAGAAGAAGGGAAGGAGTAATATGGGTAAACAAAAGATGTCAAGCCATATTCTCCCAAAATAAACCACCTAAGGAAGGCCCTTTGCTGCCATCCTCCATCTCCTCCATGTAAGATGGACAAGCCATGCTTCCCAGAAGATGATGTGCATACCTTCCTCTGCTGCAAGTTATCTTTGATACATAAGGCATGAAACATAAAATTATGAGTCATGGGGTGGTCACCATACTCATTCAAAAAGCATCCAAGAAACAAGGGATCTTTCTGCCCTATTTCCTCCTCATGTGCATCATGAAACCAAACCATGCTAATGGACATATGATATGTCACATCAGCCCAATACAAAGTACCATCATCAATGCACATCTTGATATGATCATGCCAAGTTTCACACCATGCAAAACACATAGACATAGGAGATGTCATGTGGTGGCCATACCTTCTCAATTGAAACAAAGTTTTACATGCATTATTTTGCTACAAAACAACAATGAAGTCCAAGGCATGATTCAAAAAATAATGAGCTATCGGGTAGCAACCACGCTCACCCAAAAGCATCCATAGCAACAAGGACTTTGCGGTCTTCTCGCTTCATCAACATGTGGATCTTGGAGCAACAACCCAATGATGAACATGTAAAATTACTCATCAACACAATACAAGCAAGCTCCTCATACCACATCATCTGGGAGTCAATCCTCCTCCCAAGCTAAGTTCATGCATGAAATATACCTCCAAAAGAAATGCATGTGGACATATGAGACATACTTCAAGCATAGGTGAATACATGGACATAAGATTTAACTTGTGATGTCCAACTCTCCCTCTAAAAATCGCATCATCCATTCTTCCTCTTCATATGATCTACTAATGATGTACCAAGCATGAGATAAGAGAATGAGAATCCTTGGGTAGAGATCATGCTTACCCCAAGGCAACCAGCGCTGCCATGCCTCCTTATACATTTCATAACTACTCTTCAAGGCATAGATCAGAAAAATAGGTGCCTTTGGAGAGTGATAGGAGTCTCCCAAGGGAAACCAGTGTAACCAAGCTTGTTGGTCCATATTTTTCTGTAAGTGATCATTTGACCCCTTGCTCACCATCCTCATCCACTCACTCAAATTTGGAAGTTGAGTGATGTGCTGCAAAATCATGGCATTCTCCATTTGCAGAATACCATCTCCTTGAACCCACTGAAGAACTTTGCATCTCATGAAATACTGAAATGCATCTTTGTTGAGATCTCTTAGTGATACCTTCCTCTCATGTATGATCTTCCAAAACCGGTGAAGCTTTGGATCTACAGAACCTCCAACATGCTCCAAGAGTGATGAAGCCTCTTTGTCACAACCACTAAGTGACAACGATGTGATATACCTTTGCTTTAAATCAACACTTTGATCTAACCCTTGGATATGCATAGATATTGAAATAATATGTGCTGAAATCTTATGCATACCTTGGATCAACTAATATGTAGGAACCTCTTGACAAAACACAAGATTTCCTCCATCCGGATCAATGATGCCTTCAACTTTTGGTAAGAATGATGGCCTCTTTTCTTCAAGTATACCAGCGCTGTAATATTTCTTCTCCACCTCATGCATCTCCTGATTCATGCATGGGATCCCATAGGTTAAGAACCCAAGACTACCTTGCAAAGATGCAAGTGCCTCTTCTCTAGTTGCAAGCTCCTTAGCAGTAGGTAGTGAAAATGGAGATCTCTTTCCCAAAGTGACAAGATTTACATTCTCCTTTTTTTCCTTGGGATATGTCTCCTTGTAGCTCTTCTTTTTCCTCTTCTCCTCAAACTCCTTGAGATTTTCTTCAATACTCTTCAATGCTTGAAAAAGAGGCAATGAGATCTCTTCTTCAGTCATTTTCTTTGCCTTGTGATAATAGGAAGAGTATGATTCTTCCTCTTCATCTTGAAACCCTTTAGGAGTTTCTTTGCATCTCTTTTCTTCATTGTTATACTGCTCACCTTCTTCAAAGAAAGTGGGAATAGTGGATCTATGAGGAGATCTAGGATCCTCTGGTCTTATGCTTTACTGATAGGAAGTGCTAGGGCTTCCTTCTTCTTCTTGAAATCTTATGCAGCTCTTACTGTAACTTTCTCCTTCTCGAACCCTCTAGGAGTCTCCGTGTTTCTTCTTTATCTTTTCTGATTTACCTCTTGGGAGAGGCCCTTCTTAGAACTAAAACAAAGATGAGAGTAATCTCATCTGCTCCATCCAGCTGTTCTCTGCTTCTGCTCTTCAAATCACTGGTAGCTTGATCTCACAGGCTGTGCCAGAGATCATGCTCTGATACCACTGTAATATTCCAAATGGGGAAAAATAGGTTTAGTAGGGATATCTTAAGATATTCCACTATGAAATCACAGAAATATGGAATCACACCAATAGATCTAAACTAGAGATATATGTTGGGTGTGGAGCCTGATTATCTTGTTTACTTTGTATCACAACATTGGACCCCTATACCTTAAAAGGGGCGGCAACGCCGCTCGAAATTAATCACTGCCGTGGGGGGTCTAGGGGGGGCAGCAGTGCTTTTTGGAGCCCCCCCCTTGGTGGGGGTTTTCAGGGGCAGCGCCCCCGAACCTAAAAACAGATGTAAAATTTCCTTGTAAAAGTATAGTAATTTCTAGTCAATCTGGGCCGTTCATTAGGCAAATGATCTGATGGTAGAATTTATGTTTAGATTAGGGTTTTTTGCCCTAGAAGGCAACCCCCTTGTATATATGAGGGTATTGTATTGCGGATGTGTATCGTGTATGTGTATTCTCGGAGCAAGAAACAAAGAGGGAGACTGTGAGAGAGAACAGAGGATATTACAGCGGATCTGCTATAGGTTTTGTCTCTTCATTTTTGCTGGATAATAGAAAGGAAGGACTGGCTGTTTGGGGTGGACATAGCCCAAAATGGGTGAACCACGTATATCTGTGTCTCTCTAGTTTTGTGTGTTTTGTATGCTTTTATTTTTCCGCATATTTTATGTGTTGCATTTCTCCATAATATATAATTTTCTAACAACTGGTATTAGAGCCGAAGGTATATTTGGCTGATAAACTCGCAGGAAAGAAAGGTTCCTGGTTCGAGTGGGAGCAATGGCGGACGATGGTAAGTTTAGGGTCGAAAAATTTAACGGCCAAAACTTCCCGCTATGGAAGATGCAGATGGAAGATTATCTGTATCAGAAATATATGTACCTACCATTGAGCAGAAAAACAAAGAAGCTGACGGCCATGACAGACGCGGAATGGAACATTCTCGATAGAAAGGCACTCGGAACAGTACGGTTGTGTCTTGCGGCATCAGTCACCTTTAATATTTCGAAGGAAACAACAATAGAGGGTTTGATGCAGACGTTGGTGAAACTATATGAAAAACCCTCAGCCTCAAAAAAGGTATTTATTATGAAACGACTATTTAATATGAAGATGTCGGAAGGTGGATCTGTTGCAGACCATTTAAATGAATTTAATACAGTTACTAGTCAGTTAAGTTCTATAGGGGTAAACTTTGATGATGAAGTTAGAGCTCTGTTATTCTTGTGCTCATTTCCATAGAGTTGGAATGGTTTAGTAATGGCCATTAGTAACTCTATCTCTAGATCTAGTACTTTAAAGTTTGGTGATGTTGTTGGTGCTATCCTTAGTAAGGAAATGAGACATAAAAGCTTCGGTGAGACATCAGGTAATGCTTTGAGTGTAGAGTCTAGGGGAAGAATAATGGAAAGAGGAAAGAGCTCGGGATATCGCAGTAAATCAAGGAAAGGAAAATCCAAGTCCAGATCAGGAATAGTGTGCTGGAATTGCAGAAAGAAAGGACACCTAAAGAAAGACTGTAGATCTTGGAAGGGAAAAGAAGGAGACACACAACAAGAAAACAATCATGAAGCAAATGTGACAGTTGATGTGTTACAAGATGCTTTGATTCTTTCTTTTGAAAATGTTACTGATTCTTGTGTTGTAGATTTAGGGGCTTCATTCCATGCCACACCTGATAAGAAATATTTTCATGACTATGTTCAAGGAGATTTTGGACAAGTTTGTTTGGGTGATGATAAAACCTGTAAACTTGTTGGAATGGGTAAAGTTCTTGTAAAACAACAGAATGGAAACCAATGGCTACTAAAGGAGGTAAGGCATGTTCCAAATCTGAAGAAAAATCTGATTTCAACGGGGCAATTAGGCAGTGAAGGTTGTGTGACAACTTTCACAGATAAAACTTGGAAGGTCACCAAAGGAGCGCTGGTAATATCAAAAGGTGAAAAGGTTGGTACATTGTATTTATGCAATGGTATTTCTAACTCTGTTAATGATTTAAATTCCAAAGGAGCAGATGCAGCATTATGGCATCATAGGCTCGGACACATGAGTGAGAAGGGAATGAAGATTCTTCACTCAAGAAATTTTTTGCCAGGTTTGAAGAATGTTGATTTGGATTTCTGTGAGAATTAGATTTATGAAAAACAAAAGAGAGTCAGATTTATCAGAGTTGGGAAAGAAAAGAAGAGCGAAAAATTGGAGCTTGTGCATACAGATGTATGGGGACCTGATCAGGTATCATATCCCGGTGGCTCTTGTTTTTATGTTACTTTTATTGATGATGCAACTAGAAAAACATGGATTTATTGTATTCAGAATAAATCTGATGTATTTGATACTTTCAAGAAATGGAAAGCTTTGGTTGAAATTGAGACAGGAAATAAGTTGAAGTGTCTCATATCAGATAATGGAGGTGAATATTGCAGCAAAGAGTTTTATAGGTACTGTTCAGAGCATGGAATTCGTAGAGAGAAGACAGTTCCAAGAACACCACAAGAAAATGGTGTGTCAGAAAGGATGAACAGAACAATCATGGAGTGTGCAAGGTGCATGAGATTGCATGCAGGATTTCCTTTACAATTTTGGGCAAATACTGTAGATACTATTGTTTATCTAATAAACAGAGGGCCTTCAAGTTCCTTGGATGGTGGTATTCCAGAGGAAGCATGGAATGGTAAAAAGGTAAACTACTCTTTTTTAAATCCTTTTGGTTGTGAGGCCTTTGTCCATATTAATAAAGAAAACAAAACAAAGCTTGAGGCAAAATCAAAGAAATGTACCTTTACTGGATATGGTGCTAATGATTTTGGTTATCGCTTATATGATTATAAAAATCACAAAATCATTAGGAGAAGAGACGTAATATTCAATGAAAAGGTCTTGTATAAGAATCAGCTGTAGGAAAAGAAACAGAAAAAAGAAAGAAAGGAATACGTGGTTCTTGATGAGATAACTGAAAAATTAAAGGTTCCTGGAAATAATAATAATCAACAACCACAGCAGCAACAACCACCACAACAGCAACAAGCACCTCAAACACCTGAAAGTGGTGTTAGAAGATCTACCAGGATAAGTAGACCCCCTGAACGATACTCTCCTTCATTATATTATTTATTGTTGACTGATTCTGGTGAACCTGAATGTTATGAAGAAGCAATGCAGGTTGAAAGCGGGAAGAAGTGGGAGCTAGCCATGGAAGAAGAGATGGACTCCTTAATGCATAACCAGACTTGGGACTTAGTCAAGTTTCCTGCAAGTAAAACTGCATTGCAGAATAAATGGGTTTACAGGCTGAAGGAAGGAGATGGAGGAAAACAGAGGTACAAAGCTAGACTTGTGGTGAAGGGGTTAGCACAGAAGAAAGGTATTGATTTTGATGAAATATTTTCTCCTGTTGTTAAGATGAATTCAATCAGAACTATCTTAAGTCTTCTAACAGCGGAAGATTTACATCTTGAATAGTTAGATGTAAATAAATAATTTCTCCATGGAGATTTGGAGGAAGAGATATACATGCAGCAACCAAAAGGATATGAGGTAAAAGGGAAAGAAAAATTGGTGTGCAGGTTAAATAAGAGCTTGTATGGTTTAAAACAGGCTCCAAGGCAGTGGTATCTAAAATTTGACAAGTTTATGTCTGAACAAGGTTATACTAGATGTCACTCTGATCATTGTGTTTATCTAAAAAGGAAAAATGATGGAAGCTATATTATATTGTTATTGTATGTAGATGACATGTTTGTTGCAGGGTCTAACATGCAAGAAATAAATGTGCTCAAAAGAAAATTGGAAAATTCATTTGCAATGAAGGATTTGGGAGCTGCAAAACAAATCCTTGGTATGAGGATAACTAGAGACAGGAAAAATTTCAAATTAAAACTGTCTCAGAATGAGTACATAGAGAAGGTGTTGAAAATATTTAATATGCAGAATGAAAAACCAGTTAGTACACCTTTTGCTAGCCATTTCAAACTTAGTAAGGAGATGTTCCCAAGGACCCAAGAAGACATGGATTATATGTCTAAAGTTCCATATGCATCAGCAGTTGGAAGCTTAATGTATGCAATGGTCTGCACAAGACCTGATATTGCACATGCAGTGGGAGTTGCAAGCAGGTACATGAACAATCCAAGAAAAGAACATTGGATGGAAGTAAAATGGATTCTCAGATATTTGAGAGTACCACAAATCAAGCATTATGATTTGGTGGTTACAACATTTCTCTACAGGTATATGTTGATGCAAATATGGCAGGTGAAAAATATAATAGGAGGAGCACTACAGGATATGTATTTACTGTAGGTGGAACAACTGTCAGTTGGGTTTCAAAAATCCAAAGTGTTGTTTCACTTTCAACAATGGAAGCCGAGTATGTTGCTGCTACAGAAGCTAGTAAAGAAATGATTTGGTTACAAAGGTTTATGGGTGAATTGGGTAAAAAGCATGATATGGGCACATTATATAGTGATAGCCAAAGTTCCATTCATCTTGCAAAGAACTCAGCATTTCATTCTAGGACTAAACACATACATCTCAAGTACCATTTCATACGGTCAGTATTGGAAGATGGAGAGTTGAAGATGGAAAATATACACACTAGCCAAAATCCTGCAGATATGCTAACAAAAGTTGTAACCAGGGAGAAAATGAGAATGTGCTCAGTTTCAATTGGTCTTCAAGGATGACGATGAAGATGAGGAATAGCCAAGTCCAAAGAGGAGTCATTGTCCAGCAAATGAAGCAGTGGTGGAGTTGCTACAATCAGTCTCCAAGTGGGAGATTGTTGGGTGTGGAGCATGATTATCTTATTTACTTTGTATCACAACATTGGACCCCTGTACCTTAAAAGGAGTGGCAACGCCGCTCGAAATTAATTGCTTCCGTGAGGGGTCCAGGGGGGCGGCAGCGCTTTTCAGAGCCCCCCCCTGGTGGGGGTTTTCAGGGGCAGCGCCCCTGAAGCTAAAAATAGATGTAAAATTTCCTTGTAAAAGTATAGTAATTTCTAGTCAATCTAGGCCGTTCATTAGGCAAATGATCTAACAGTAGAAGTTATGTTTAGATTAGGGTTTTTTGCCCTAGAAGGCAACCCCCTTGTATATATGAGGGTATTGTATTGCGGCTGTGTATCGCGTATGTGTATTCTAGGAGCGAGAAACAGAGAGGGAGACTATGAGAGAGAACATAGGATATTACAGTGGATCTGTTGTAGGTTTTGTCTCTTCATTTTTGCTGGATAATAGAAAGGAAGGATTGGCTGTTTAGGGTGGACGTAGCCCAAACTGGGTGAACCACGTATATCTGTGTCTCTCTAGTTTTATGTGTTTTATATGCTTTTATTTTTCCACATATTTTATGTGTTTCATTGCTCCATAATATATAATTTTCTAACAATATACTGGTAGGGCATTTACTAGTTATATCACCTCTAAAGAGAGGGTGAAGACCAGAGGCTTGCTGGCCTGTTCTAGACTCTATCTATAGAATATTGATGAAACATAGAAAGTGTGGGATTGAAACACTCACATTAGTGTTTGTTTCCCTTAGTAACCTTAGCTCTAAATATCTAAATAATGGATCCAAAAGAAAAGAAAAAACCAAAGGAAGAAGCAGGAAATTCCACTCTTAGGAAAATCTGCAATAGGCTCAAGGAGGACACTGTATAGGAAATTTAGTGTAAAAATAACATAGACCAAGGCTATTTTCCCTTATTTTAGGCTGTGTGGGACCTCCATGCATATTTTCAGCGAAAAAAAATGAGTTTAGAGGGCCTAAACAGATCTCCCACAATCAACACTAGCTGAAAATCAGCTAAAGGAGAGAGTTGGGTTAATAGAGAAACCCTCCTTCAGGAATTGTGTAGTTTCTGCTGGGAGTCTCTATAAATAAGAAATAGAATACATATTATAGTATGACATCAATAAATTATATCCATAATGAATTTCCCTTCTAGAATCATTAGATATACATGAAGAAAGAGAAAGAATCCTTAAAAAATTATAGCAATAACACACAGAAAAGCTGCAGAAAGACTTGACAGCGTCCTATATGAGGAGCTTCAACTGCTGTAGGTTAAAACTCAGATATACAACTGATAAATGGCTGAAACATCAGATCCATACCAGATCTAGAAACTACTCAGCCTTATTAACAAGATCCCCTTGGGGTTTTATCAAAATATTGCATAACAAAGTGTAGATCTAGCTTTTAATACACTGAACTGGAGAAAAATTCAGAGATTTATAAATATGGTTTTCATTACATTACATATCATATCTAAAAATTAATATATCAGAAAGCTAATTTACAAATATCAAAGGGAGAGGTAAGCCTCAATCACCAAAGAGCAAGTACAATAAGAGATACAAATAGTAGTGAAGCATGTACATGAAAATAATGCAGTTGATGGAAGAGACTGCGTAGTAGTTCGAATGAATTGATAAAAAAGATAAGAATTATAGATTTGAAAGTGAAATGAGAGTAAGATCCTCTTCCTGGTGTTCACAAGACACCCTCCCTGAGAGAAATCTCCTCCAAACAACTAGATCTTGAAGATCTAGTTCCCCCACTTGCTGCAACTCACAAGAAGCTGCAAAACCCTTAATAGGATCAGTGCTGCTATAGAGATGAAGCTTGGACATACTTCTGGATAGTGGAGACATGCATTAAAATCCCCTTCAAAGAGCTAATCCATGGAAGGAGAGAGGATTCATAAATAGGAAATCCTCTTCCCTTAGGCTAAACAACCAAGAGACTTGAGTTGCTGCAGCAACTTCTCAAAATTCTTCAACAACCTTTGCTTTCTGCCTCTCCTTCTATTTATAACATGAGGGCTTGCCAAAACCCTAAACCATATTCTTCAACTTATCCTCTTTCACACATGAGATCCTCTTCTAGAAGTACGTTGTGCTTGATGGATAAGCTTCCCTCCAATCTGCGTTGTAGGTGGGGCCAAGGTTGACCCATTCAAATGAATTTCCCCTTTTTACACTTAGGGGTTTTTAATATAATAGCCCGGATTTATCCCCTTTTGCATTGGGCATGTATTTATTCTCAGCTTAGGAGTTTAATAAACCTCCTTCTCATATTTTATTCATGAATAAGGCAAACTGAAAATAAAATGCAATATTCCCATTAGCTGCAAAAATTGGGAATATTACACTCTTGAATGTATTGACGACACTGAGATCAGTTGGAAGGATTGAACCAAAACCGAAGTGAACGTATGATGAACCATAGGTATGAATTAATCTTCAAGAAGATTACCCAACCCAAACAGTCACGATGATGGAGTGAAGTGTCATGTTCAAGAGTGACCCAAAGTTTCCTAAATTTTCCCAATTTTTCCCAAAATTTCCCAAATTTTCCCCGGTCATTTGTTGACCAATACCTCTTTATTTTTTAACAAGCTTGAGGAGGATACCATTTTCTTGATCTATAATTAAACCCTTGGAGCGAATAATGTATCACTATTTAATAATTTAAGGAGTCTAGTGATGAATGAAACTCGATTCTTGCCATGATGGACAAGCCCGTCACTATTTTATGTTTTAACGAGCTTAACGACAGTGATAGCCCGGTCCTTTTTCATATTTAGAGATTTTGAAAAAGAGGACTAAAAAAAACTCCTTAAGTAATTTTTCATAATGTTGTCGCTCAGATCCAAAAAAGTGTAAAATAATATCTGAGAGAACCTTTAAAGTCATGTTTGACCAAAGTATTCCTTTTTCGTAAATAATCTATCTCAGTCTGGAAAAGGGTTAAACTTATATTGAGTAGATATCAATTCATTTACTTTTACAAGCTCAAAAAGACAAGCGCTTGGAAATATTTTCACATTATTGGAGTTTGAAAATAGCTGAAAGAAGACTCTAGGGGTTCCTTTTTCATCGTTATCGAAGCTCGAAAAAGAGATGAAAGTTTGCTTCAAACCCTTTTTCGTTTTTAACAAAGCTCAAAAAATAAGGATAAAAATTGTGCTTTGTGGTCAAATCATTCTTGAAATAAATTTTCACGGCTAATCTGTTCATCAGTTGTAAAACCTATTCAGAACAACATAAAATGGATTAAAAATACCTATTTCATGATAAAAATATAATAAAACCATAGTCATAGCAATAAATATTCACTGCAAACAATTAAATGACTAAATATAAATAGTTTTTACTATTCATTCTTACCATTCCATAGTTACCATTTGCATTTTGGAGCTGTGAACCTTATTTTTCCCTCGAACTTCAATTTTTGATTGCGTGCAATTAGTAATAATGTTTTGAATGCCCCCTACAAGAGCACATGTCGAATGCCCCCTGCAAGAGAAGATTCCCCCCAAGCTTCATTTCATTCACCTAAGTAAACTACTAGTTACTAATATCTGGATGGAATGAATATTCATTTATGAGATCGGATGGAAGACTCATCGTAATTAGGAGAGGATTTGTTTAATTTTTTAACGATATTGACACAGGAAAAGAACTATGCTCATGACCTGTTTCATTTTTTAACAAGGTTGACACAGTAAAAGAACTCTCCTCAAAGGCACTTGTTTCATTTTTTAACGAGGTTGACACAAGAAAAATAACTATCCTGATAATAACTTGTTTCATTTTTTAACGAGGATGACGTAGTAAAAGAACTATCCTCATAACTTGTTTCATTTCTTAATGAGGTTGACACGGTAAAAGAACTATCCTCATAACCTGTTTCATTTTTTAACGAGGTTGACACAATAAAATAACTATCCTCATTGTGCAGTGGGACTAGTGAGTGTGTGTTGGAAAAGACGTAGTCTAATGGAGTCATCATTTAAGTAATTTGATGGAAACTACAAATGATAAGCTATAACATGCGTTGACGAGTGTTCTCCAAGGTTTCCATTGAATTTTGGAATTTTTTAGGGTAATTTTTGTGGTATCACCAGTCACCAAGGAGAATAACTGATGGGATCAGCTTCATATTTCACTGAAGATGTGAATAAAGGATCAATCCGTTCATTAATCATAAAGGAGGAACCAAATATGATTCCAGATGATGACATGGGTGAATTCAATGGACAAAACATTGGAGTTGAAGCAACAGTAGATGTTGTCGCAGGTGAAATAGATGGTTCAGTCTGGGTTGTTATCTCAGCCATGGTCAAATGACCCAATGTATACCCTATAGAATATATGGGAATTCGAAGTGAAACGGGATCAACAAAATCAGAGGAAGGTGATTGAGGAAAAGACTCATACAGGTAAAGCTCCTACCAAAAGTGAGTTGGAGTTAAAGGTGTCTCATTTTTTGATATTTATTCAATTGAAATCAAATCAGGTGGAATAACTTCATTTTCTGGCCAGAAGTATATTTCATGTGGTTGACTACACGATATAGGAGACTCAATGGCTACGATAGATTTTGGAGTGACCAATACAGGAACAACTTCTGGTTGTTCGACTTTGGGATCAAGATTTTCTCCACTTAGGGAATATAGAAACTAAAATATCATGGGATGATAGACCCTATTTCATTGGTCTCGGGGATGATGTCCATTTTGACCAATAATAGTTGCATCCTAAAGCACAGTGGGATCCATATCAACTTCCAGTTGAACAACATCTGGTTCGGGAGGTATGGTCTCACTGATAGGATGGATCGTGACCACCGATAGCTGTGAGGACTCCGTTTCGACAACACTATACAAACTGGAATGTGTAGAAACAACTTGAACTAACTCTAGTATATGGGAAGATGATGTTTCACTAGAGGTACGAATAGTACTTGATTTGGTAGAGTGTTGTCGCCTTCGCAAACCAGGAGTAACTTTTGGTGGTAAAGGTGGTTTCAATGATATTCTACATGAACGACGGGGAAAAGGATTTTTTTTCTTCCATGATGACTGATTTATTTTAACCAAAAAAAAATAAACAAAATAAAATGGTATTACTAGGAAAAAGGTTTACAAAGAAACTATGAACTGCATAATACCTCCTGGCGAACCAAGAAGTACGGGTAGGCAATCTCCCCGAATGTTGTGTTCGGTGTATCACAATTTACAAGGCAGCCAACTCGTTTCACTATGGGTGGATAGAAACCTAAATTTTTCCTCCCAAATATACATGAAGGTACGTGGAGGCCCAAGTCCATATTAGCGTTGTCTAATGTGAACCCGTACAGTGAGAGCACCCCTTTATAGTTTTCGTACTGTAACACTGCCCGATATACCCAAAAGCACATGGACGCACTACGATATACTTATGTACATGGAGTGAGGTATCACACTTGGAATGTATCACAGAAAATTAATGACATCTTCTATGTTTTATGACGTCAAAAGACGTCTCTAGCCTAGACCTTATAAATGTTATCATTATGGTTCCAATGCTTTGTTAGGTAAATTAAGATAAATTTTAAGTTCATATTGTTTATCAATTTTCCTTTGAAAGTTCACTGTGATGATGTATCGGGAATTCCTAAAATGAAAACTAAGAATGATAAGAAATCGTTCATTTTATTTTTTCAATGAAAATTCTAGCTACTAGAGGGAAAGAGCAATCAATTTGAGAGCAAACAAATCAAAGAGCACAAAATAAATGTAGATTTCCTAATTGTTCCTTTTGCACATCACACAATCTGGTACAAGAAAATGCAGGTTTTTCTTTTCAGTTCCTTTAATTTTATGAATGCAGAAAAGAAACTAAGTGCACTAAATCAACAAACAAAAAATTCTTTTTACTTTTGAGAAATGAGGAATAAAACAACAATTTCTATTTTGAAGGGAAAATGTGGAATTAAACAAAAATTTCTCCTATCAAGAAATGAATAATTTATGACAATTTCCTTTTCAAAAGAAAATGGATCTAATGTGACAATGAAAATACTTTGAAATTAATTCATAAATGATAAAGAAAAACACTTTAAAAAAAAATTGAACAAACTATTCTTTCAAAGGAGGAAGAGGTAGATAAGTTCACTGGTCAATATGAGGCTTAGGATTTTCAAAACACAACAGAGAACAAAATGAAACAAAAATGCAATGACAAATTCAATGGAATTTGGATGATTTCAGGAGGCAACGCAGTCTCTAAAGAGAGACAGTGCTTTGCAACGCAGGCCTTAAAGAGAGACAATGTTGTGTAAAGCATTATGTCCTGTCCAACAGTGCATTGGGCACAGTGTACACTGTAACACACTTCTACTTAGAAACCTTATCTTTCTAAGTAAAATCTATTGGGTGAATAAACAGAGAAAATCATAGGCAAATACACTTAGCATGAAGGTTAAATTCCCCAACGGATTCGTGAATTTGTTATGCGGAATTATGATTTACAGATAAATCATTCTTCCCTAGACAGATGCTTATCTAGAACAACAGATTAAAGACTTTGGGACTACTTTTCCTAACTACAAATAGACACACAAACAAATCAAAGGACTTACTTGGAGTCCAAGCACTTCCTATTTTCCTTCTGTCGCTCTTGTTGTAACTTCAAATCCAAGCTAGATGTCTGAAAAAAATTCCTGCAAAGATGAAAACTAAACAAAAAAATATAGCAATAATACATATGTCTATTCAAGTTATTTAGTTAAATCAATGAAACATAAACCATATGCATCAAATAAGAATTCATAATATGGAAAACATGAGTTGATATAGATACATATGTGGTAAAGTAAGCAACACTATTTATTAATGGATAGAAGGGGAGGTTACAACCCAGTGATTGATTTGAAGTGACCATATCGAACAACATCCCAGCCTCATCACAATGTAGATCTCTCCAGCAGCATGTTACACAAATCAACTCCTCAATTGAAATTCCACCAACATTTCTCTACTCAAATTATTCGTTATCAAACACTAAGATCTGTGCTCAATTTATAGAGGAGATGAAGGTATTTTTACAATCAATGAATTTCCAATAATAAGCAAGACATGTTATCAATCTTGTAGATGTCAAATGGACACATGGATTCAAATTTTGACACATGTGAACTCTTATAGAAGGTACTGGCTAGGTGGGGATTCCAAAACAATGAGAATTTCGCTCCCAATGTGACCAATGCACCTATGAGTGTCGGGAAGTGCTTTACAGAGCAGCCTTGAATGGGGCCACTTACATATGCAACACACTTAGTCCCTTTAGGGGCAACGTTAATGAGCTCTCATATGATATATTATAAACTTCAAATCTTGGAAACCTTTGCAAATAAAAGTCATGAATGATTTGTCTTGTTCTTTTTCTTAGGGCATATAACAACTAAAATGATAGGGGATGATAGACCCTATTCATTGGTCCTGGAGATGATGTCCAGTTAACCAGGTATTTGGGAATGGTGCCCAAATTAACCTATAATAGCAGAGGATCTAAGCAGTGATCACCACACCCTATAGGCACCCAAAGCCTATAGGGATGATATTGAAAGAGCTATCCAGGAGCTCTTGGCTTTGGGGAATATCCGACCTAGCGCCGGTCCATTTTCTTCTTCTATGGTCTTGGTGAAGAAGAAGGATGGTACATTGAGGATGTGCATTGAATATAGAGACTTGAATAAGAAGACAATGAAGAATAGGTACCTGATTCTCAGGATCAATGAGCTGATGGATGAGCTAAAGGGATCAAATTTCTTTTCAGATATTGATTTGAGGTCGAGGTAGCATCAAATCAAGATAAGAGATCAGGATATCCCCAAGACTGTATTTAGATGTCATTATGGCCACTTTGAGTTCCCGGTGATTCCCTTTGGGTTGACCAATGCTCCAGCTACTTTTCAGTCTTATATGAACCACATCTTCCATGGTTGGTTGACGAAATTTCTGATGGTTTTCTTTGATGAAATTCTTGTCTACAGCTTCACATGGGAGGAGCATTTGCAACATATTGAGACAGTATTACGCATTTTGGAGGTGTAGTAATTCTATGCTAAGCTCTCCAAATGTGAGTTTGGGCTCATAGAGATGCTTTATTTGGGCCACATCATTGGAGTTGATGGAGTAAGGGTCCATGATGCAACAACGCCGAAGTTCAGCGCCCAATGGAGGGATGGTCAGCAGATACGTGGCTCTGTATTCGTTTTCCTTTCTTTTTATTTATCAATTCCAAATGAAATTTGACAAATAAATATAATCGTGACTTGGGTATTATATTATATTCTCGACCTATGTATATATCCCAATGTTACTCCTTCGGGCCTTATATAACTGTTCCTGAACTTTATATGACTATTCCACCCTTTTGTAACTTTATAATAAACCTTTGAAATTTTATTTATAACCTCAATAAATAGTTCAATGCCTTATAACCAAATCGCTTTGTAATAACCTGTGGATCCCGGCCCCACCTCTATGACAAGTCAACCAATCAACCACTCGTATCGTACATGGCTTAACTTCCGCTCACCTTCATTAAACTCCGGGTAGTTTCAACGCGCGATCACCGTTTGATGTCACGCCTCCAGATCAATGGCTCACGTGCATCCCGCTCGGCGTCCAAAGTCAGAGTTTAATGCGTGAAGGCGCACTTTAACTGGTGGATTCCAATACTGCCTAGGACACGCGTCACAATTCCTATAGAATCACTGCCCAACTGAAGATTACCACTTATGGTCGAAAAGTGGTGCGGAATGGTTCAGAAACTGCTCGTGGTTTTGCTACAGTGATTTACCAAGGGTGTACGTCAGGTTTGCACTTGCCTTGGTTGTTAACTCGGGTTAAATCTCTGGTTCCGGCCTTCAATTAACAATGAAACAACGCCATCTATTTGTTCGTGATTTCCAGCAATATTAACCAGAATTCTTACACAGACCCCGCCTATGAGTGGGGTTACATTCACAGGTTATCCAGCCACTTGCGGGAATTCAAAGACAGAGAATCGGGATTTCCAGTACACAATCGCCCACAGTTAAATGATATTTCACAACATTAACATTTCAAGTCAATGTATAATAGACAAAAATTGAAATCCATTCAACTGGAAGCAATTGTTCATACATAAGGTTTATTGTAGAAAATCACTTCTACTATCTCTTTTTTTCTCCTCCTCCATCCGAGGGAATACATTCATATACATAACATATGTCCTTTCGGTTCCTCTGCGAGGACCGTTATGGAAATTCAAGAGCCTCCTTACAATTATTCGAAAATTAAATAAGACAAACGGACCAAACCTAACCATTCGACTTCTACAACTCTAACTGATCTAATGATAATACAAACATCCAAGGCATTGACACCTAGCTGTGATAATTTGACTGTTTTCAAACTCTCTTAGCCACAACATGTGGACAAAATTCCGGCATTGTTGGCCAGTGTCTAATGCTCCTGCATCAGACTCCTGAGGGAAATCTTCTTCATGGGCTCCTGTCCATGAGCTCTTCTACTGATCTGCCTTTCTTCTGCAACATTTCTTCAGCCATCCAAGTGGCATCTTCCTTTGGCTTATCCTTCCATTCGATCAAGTACTGAAAGTACTCTTGTCCTCTGCTCCTTCTGAATGGTCTTTTATCCAATATCTTCTCTGGTTGCAATGGTTGTGCTGGAGGTAGTTGTTCCCTCCACTCAATCTGTTCCTTGTCTGTTGATCTATCTTCGGCACCATCATCCTCATATTTGTACAAATCTATAACATTGAAAATGGGATATATTCCAACATCAGGTGGTAATTCAATCTCATAAGCATTTACAGAAAACTTCCTAAGTATCTTGTATGGCCCAATCTTTTTGAACTTCAATTTTTTTTACTGCTTCTTTGGGAACCTCTCCTTCCTCAAGTGTGCCAAAACCAAGTCTCCTACTTCAAAGTGAACTTCTTTTCTACTCAAGTCTGCCCTGTTTTTGTATCTGATGTTGCTGCCTTGTAGTTTCTGTTTCACTTGTTCATGTATGGCTTGGATATCTGAAGCAAATTCCTCACCATATGCACTCCTTAACTCTGCTCTTCCCAGATTTCTTAACTTTGATATTCCTCTGGGGTGCATTCCATAAACAATGTTTGTGCTCAACCTAGTCTCCTAAATTGAGTTCATTTAATTGTCAACCAGGGTTGGTAAACTGCTGAAGTGAAGTGCACTGTATGTGCCTAGGTGTTTTTTTCCTAATGCGTTGTGTTTAGTGTTTTATGATGTTTTTGGTATTTTATGATGATTTATGATGTTTTTGGTCTTTTGATGGTTTTTATGTTCACAAGGAAAATGACTAAAAAGCTAGTGGAAAGAAGCTACTGGTTAAAAACAGAGTGAAGCCTAATTGGTTGATAACAAATGACAAATGCAAATGAAAATACTGAAACAGAATCAAACCTAAACTATGAATAAGCATAATACAAAGCTTGATAATGACTTCAAGAAAATGAATCAAAACATAAACTTAACTTGTCCAATTCTTTCATTAAAGCTATTTTGGAAGAGCTTGAGAAATGGTCAGCTAAGTATACAAATTCTCCTAACTAAAGAATTAAACAATCAGCTTATAATGATACAACATTTTATCCATGATTAAAGATTTTTTGAAACATATTTGGAGAAAAATATTGGTAACATCATAAGATCTCTACTCTAAGACTAGCTCCTAATTCTATTCTGCAACTTAGTTTAACATCACTAAACCTTACTCAAAAGTGATAGATTTCTTTTTAAAGTAGTCTTTTTGAGGAAAGGCTTTGTTTATGAAGTGGTAAAGAAGTTGCAAAAGTGCTTTAGGCCTTGAGATGATACTGTCTTCTGTTCATATGGTTATGAGTCAATTGTAGATTTGGAACAAAAGAGATTTTGTAGATAATGAAGGTCGTATTGTTTAAGTTTAACAACTAAGGTAATATAATATGCAATGGATGACAACTAAATGTGGAATGTAAATACAATGAGCTAAGCCAAAACTGAACTAAGATGTCACTAGTCTACAAGAGTGCTGAACTAACAAGCCATTATCAAACTTAAAACAAAATAACAGAGCATGAATTGAATGCAATTTGACTACGGAGTAGCCTAACTAAGTTATCATGCATTAATCTATGGGATTCTACAGCCTATTTTGTCCATCAAGAATGGTATTTTGGAAGAGCTTGTTAGAACAATCTTGGCTGCACAATTCAGTGCAAATGAAAACATAAAGACTGAAAGCAATTTAAAAACTAAGACATCACAGTTATCTCCTACCCATCATTATGATATTTTGGAAGAGCGTTTTATGAGTAAGGTCAACTATGCTACTTAGTGCAAACAAACAACTAAAACATTCAGTATCATAGTCATGCCTTAGACATCATAAGGATTTTTTGGAAGAGTTTGCTTAGTATAAGTTCAACTGTGATAATGAACAAAAGAAATTACAAATAAATCCTACAACACTACAGCCATTTTCCATTCATTATCATGATCTTTTGGAAGAGTTTCTTAGAACAAGTATAGCTATAGTGGTTAATGAAATTAACTATGAACTCAAACTTCAAAAACGTGAAAACAACTAAGACACTTATCTAAATTACGAAAGTAAAGTCGTGCAGGAGGCAGGGGCCCTCTACCACCAGACGGAATCTAACTCAAAATCAACTCAACGCGTTCAAAGCAATGTTGTCTTCTTCATTAAAGGAAAATGACTTGAAACAGAGTAGTCTCGGTCTTCAGAAATATAGCAGTCAATACATGAAATCTAAGCAAAATCTAGAGCTTGTCTCTCGGTTTCCCGAGTGCTTTTATAACAAATCTACATAACAGAACTTGCAAAAATACGGGGATCATTGTCTTTCCTTATCAAAATCGTACTAAGACTCTAAAGATGGCAGCGTAAAGGGACAAAGGACATCTGGACTAGGACAGTCCTATTAGAAGTCTGCCTCCTTGAATGAGTTCCCACGTACCAAAACCACGTCCAGAATTCGGTTCATTCTTCATGGTGAGCAACGAACAATGAGGACATAATGTAGAATATACCCATGTGTGGCTTTTCCTGAGAGGACACCTGGAACATGCTTGAACATGAAGACAACTACAAAATTTCCAGTTAGCTATGGAATGTCTGCATTCTGCAGCTAGTTCCAGTTAAAATGCATTACAATGACAAAATCACAAAACTTAGCAGGTTAGCCATGTTAATCATTCTAAAAGTAATTTTAACTAATTTCATTGATCATTTGGGTCTGGGATAACAATGGACAAAGGAAAATGAGGTAAAGTAAGATGAAATAAAGCACAATCTTGGGGCTCAACATACCCCCACTGCTGACTTCTTGCATGTCCTCATGCAACTTATTCCATAAACTCAGAGACTTCTGCAAGAACATCCAACCCTCTCCTTCTTCTTTGCCTGGAAGTTAAAGGTCTTCTAGGTTTTCTGATGACTAGTTTGAACCTTAAGTTGATAAGTGCCCTGATTAGCTTCTTGTTCCTCTTTTTCAACTTTTCATTAGCCTTTTCCACTTTGTCCATTTGTAGAGATAAGGTTCAGTTCATACTGGTTTTGAGTTTGACTTGTTCCTTTAGAATATCATTCTCAGTTTTGATATGTCTATTAAGTACTTACAGCTCATACCTATCCCTTCTTAACACATCTATTTTGGACAGTGGAGGACTAGGGGTTCTATCTCTACTCTCTGAAGCTTTCCTTTCCAATGTTTCAACATAGTCATAAACTTCTTGCTGAGCAGGGTCAATTTCAGGGGTTTCTTCATTAAAATCTTCTTCAACATATTCTTCAATAGATGTTTCCTCATCTTCTATATTTATCACCCCTGTTTGTTTGATCTGTGTTTTCCTTAGTTTCCCCCTGAGTCTATGGCTTCTTCTTGGCTGGGATGATCCCTCTCCTTTTTCTGTGGCAGATTTTCTGATTACCCTCTCTTTCTTAAGTTGTCTCTTAATTTGAGTCAACTTCTCAGAGATTATTTCTTCACTACTTTCCTGTACTGTTTTGTCAATTTTAATTTTAGAGGCTCTCCATTTTTTGCTTCTCCTTGTAGGCTGTTGTTCAAGTGAGGGTTCTTTTGGTTCCTCAAAGTGATTTCTTACCAAGAAATTATCCCAAGTATCTTTTGGTTTGGCTAAATGGTGTTCAATTAAAATCTTAACCAAGCCATGATGGTATAGAGTTGTCTCTAGGAATTGGACTCTCCTTTGAACACCAGAAGCCATCTTTTTTAAACTTTAAAGCAAGAAATAGGGAAAATTTAACTCTTCCTAGAGAAAATGCATTATCAACCTAATATGGTAAACATAAAATGTGCCATATCTACCTTCACAAGTGATAATTTTTTGTAGAATAAGCAATATGTTTCTCCATTTATTTTTTAATGCAGAATTTTGAATTCCCTTTTTAAACATAGTGACATCTATACCTGGTGATTTTAGGATTTGCTTCCATGATTCATTATGAAATTCTTTTTTTTAAACCATCTCTCTCCATGTCTAAGAAATCCTGTTGCTTCTGCAATAAAATCCTCTGTGACAGTGAATTTAACATCTCCAACTTCGACCTCGGCTCCTTTGAATGACCTTGCAAATGTTTTAGTGACTTCTTTGTGGAAGCCATTAAATTTCTCAAGAAATTGTAGCCATCCTACCTGTTGCAACATTTCTCTACTTTGAGGGTATCCTTCCAGGTATTTTGTGCCCACTGGTTCAGTTCTTACAATGAGGCCCATAATTCCTTTTTCAATCTTCAGATTAGTACTCTTTCTGCTCACAGAAACAATAACTTCAACCTTCAAATTGATATACCTATGGTTCACGGTGATAGTGCTTCAATCTTCAAACTGATATATCTCTGCTTCTTGGTGACAATGGCTTCAAATTCCACACTGATATACCTCTGCTTCACGGTGACAATGGCTTCAAATTCCACACTGATAATGCTTCAATCTCTGCTCACGGTGACAATGCTTCAATCTATGCTCACAGTGATAATGCTTCAATCTTTGCTCACGATGATAGTGGTTTGATATTTCAAATTGATATACCTCTGCTCACGATGATAGATATATCTCTGTTTTGCGGAATGAAATGATGAAGGGCTGGCTACGGAATGGAGTGATGGAAGTAGTTATGGAATGAGTTAATGAAGTGAGGTGAAGAAAACAAATCAATGAGTGAAAAGACTGCGGGGATTTTTAAATGATTTGGCTGGGTGACGTGAGGAAATCAAACACTTCAGCCTTTTTAACCGCTTTAAATGATGGTCAGGTATAGAATTTGAAATGAAAGATTTTTATCCAAAGTTTTGTGGAGGGTATATTTGGTATTATCAATAAAAATAATCAAAATAACTTTTTCGAATGATTCATAACTAGACTATACTATAGTTTTTATGAAATGCCATTATAACCAGAACTTTTTACCTTTGCTTTTCATTTTCTGTTTGTGGTCTTTGTATACTTTGTTCTCCTCTGGAAAAGTCTTCATAATCCTTCTTGATTCTTCTTGTTCATGGATATACTGGATCATCTTGTTGCAATTCAAATGTTTGTTGATCCGTGCCTTCAGGATCTGTAGCTGCGGAATGACTGTCTGGCTGCGGAAAGTCTGATTAGCTGCAGAATATCTGTTTAGCTGCAGAATGTACCTGTGGAGAATTTTTAATCATGGAATGGAGTGGTTTGGAATATACATAGAATATTTTATGGAATGAGTGAAGATAGGTGATGAAACATGGTGTAATGGAATATGTATGAAGTGAATGATGGAATGGGATGATGGAATGGGATGGATTCAATTTATGAAATGGAGTGGAAGAATATAAGAAATGGCCTGCAATCCATGACATGTGTTATTCATTTTGCAGAAAAACATCAAACTTTAAATTTTTATATGGAAATGAGGTGGATGAAGTATGGAATGAGATGAATGAAATATGGAATGATGTGAAGTATGAATGAATGAAATGGAGTATAGATGGATAATTGAATGGAATGAAATGAAATGAGATAGATCATAAGTGCAATGGATCTGAAATTATGATTTTGTAACAGTTGCTTGCAAAAACAAAATGGAAAAGTTAGAGTGTCAGAAAGACTCTGATTTTCACCCTATCTTTTCTGTATAAACATGCCAATCAATGATTGGTTTTCATGTTTATACCTTATTTTTTATTTTATTTTATTTTATTTCTTTTTTTTTTTTTTTTTCAAAAGAAATGCTTCAGAAAATTCAATCAAGTTGATGAAGAAGAAATATTCTTCTTCTTTAACTTCACATCACTGTTTTCCTGGAACTTCTTGACAAATTCTTCTCTTGAGAGTGGTTTGTGATACAACTTCAATCTATGACCATTCACAAGAAAAGTGACCTCTTCTTCATCTATTGTCCTAATTTTTACTGCTCCATTGTCAAAAATTTCAACAATTTCATATGGCCCTAGCCAATGTGTTTGAAATTTACCTTGAAAATCCTTGAATTTTGAATCAAACAAGAGAGCCCAGTCACCTTCTTTGAATTTATTCTCTTTGATGTACTTATCATGCCATCTAGTCCTTTGCTATTGAACTAGACTTGTTTTCTGAACAGCATCTTGTCTGATCTCATCCAATTCATTAATCTGCTCCAATCTATGCTTTTGTGCCTCCGTTAAATCAAGTCCTAGCTGAACTGCCATTTTGAAAGTTTGAATCTGAAACTCTATGGGAAACAAAACTTGCTTTCCATAAACAAGTTCATAAGCAGTACGGCCTGTTGTGTTTCTCTATGTAGTTCTATAGGCCCACAAGGCTTCAGGAAGCCTATCTACCCAATATCTTCTATGTAAATGAACAGTCTTTGTTAGGATTCCTTCAATGACCTTATTAGTAGATTCCACTTGACCATTTTCTTGTGGATGATAAGGAGTAGATTTTCTATGCCTGATTTTGTATCTCTCCATCATTTTTTCCACTAGCCTTGATGTAAATTGAGCTCCTTGATCTGTAACAATTTCCCTTGGGACACCAAAACGAGTAAAAATATCCTCAAAAAGAAAAGTAACTACAGATGCTTCATTAGCAAAAAGTAATGGCTTGGCTTCTACCCATTTGGTAACATAATTAGTGAAAACTAATATAAATCTCTTTTGTCTTGATGGAGGACTAATAGGTCCTACAAAATCCAAAGCCCATTTTTCAAAAGGTTCAATATGTATCGAGGTTGTAATGGCATCTCACCTGAAGGAGAAGGTTTCCCTACCCTTTGGCAACTATCACACCTTTTGACATACTCTTTAGCATCTTTAAACAAGGATGGCCAATAATATCCTAAATTAAGGATCTTATAGGCTGTCCTCTTATCAGCAAAGTGTCTGCCACAAGGTTCATCATGACATGCTTTGAGAATCTCAGGCATCTCATCTTCACGAACACATCTCCTAATGATCAAATTTGGACCTGTCTTGTACAACTCATTAGCAACCCATGAATATTTTTCACTATCATAAATGATTTTTCTTTTATCTCTTGCATTCATTATTGAAGGAAATTTTCCCGAAACTAAATAATTAGCAATGTCAGCAAACCAAGGAGTTTGATTAGAAATTGCAAAAAGATATTCATTAGGAAATTGATCTTCAACTGGAGTATCATCTTTGATGTTTTTGAGTCTAGATAGGAAATCAGCTACTGTGTTTTGTTTTCCAGGCCTATCTAGAATGGTAATATTGAATTATTGTAAAAGCGATAACCATCTTATGACTCTGCCATTAGTAATTGATTTTTTCATTAAGTATCTAATTGCAGAATGATCAATGTGAACAAAAGTTTCATAGCCTGTTATATAGTGTCTAAATTTGTTTATGGCATGAACAACAGCTAAAAACTCTTTTTCAGTTACATTATAGTTTAACTCTGCAGGAGTCAAATTTTTACTGGTATAGTAGATGGCATAAGGAATCAAGTCTTTTTTTCCCAATACTGCTCCTAGAGCTGTATCAGAGGCATCTGTCGAGATATGAAAAGGAAAATTCCAGTTAGGTCCCCTTAAAATAGGTGCTTTAGAAATTTTGGTTTTCAGGGTCTCAAAGGCTAACTGGCAATCGGAATTCCACTTGAATTCACAATCTTTGGTAAGTAATTTGAAGAGTGGAGATGCTATCTTAGTGAAGTTTTCTATAAATCTCCGATAATATCCTGTAAATCCTAGAAAACTCCTAACATATTTTTGACAACTTGGAATAGATAAGTTAGAGATGACTTCCACTTTTGACTCATCAACTCTAATCCCATCCCCTGAAATGTGATGCCCTAAAACAATACCTTCAGTAAACATCATGAAACATTTCTCATGACTAAGTGAAAATTTTTCTTCTTGACATCTCTTTAAAACTTTTTCCAAGTTTGCTAAAGCTTCTTCAAAAGTGTTTCCATAAACTATGAAATCATCCATGTATACCTCTACACAATCATGTATTAGATCTAAAAAAATTCCTAATACTGCCCTTTGGAATGTTGCAGGTGCATTGCATAATCCAAATGGCAATACTCGGTAAGCATAGGTACCCCAAGGACAGGTAAATGTGGTTTTTTCTTGATCTTCAAGTGCTACTTGTATTTTATTGTAACCACTAAACCCATCTAGGAATGAGAAGTACTTTTTTCTAGCTAATGTATCTAACACTTGATCTATGAAAGGTAAGGGAAAATGGTCTTTAAGAGTAGCTTTGTTTAGTTCCCGGTAGTCAACACATACCCTCCATTTACCATTTTTCTTTGGCACAATTACCAAAGGAGAAACCCACTGACTATCTGAAATAGGATAGATGAAGTTAACATTTAACAATTTTTGCAATTCTTCTTTAACAATCTCCCTAAAATTTGGATTCATCCGTCTTTGAGGTTGTCTGATTGGTTTGCAATTTTCCTCTATATAGATGTGATGAGTGCAAGTCTTGGGGATTATCCCTTTCATTTCAGTGTATTCCCATGCATATGCAGAAGAATGTCTCTATAATACTTTGACTAACTCTTCTTGTTGAGATTTTTATAGGTTCTTGTTTATGTTCAAAGTTTTGCCTGGAAATATCTCACTTGTAGAGTTGCCAAATTTATCCATAGAATGAAGAGACATCTGCCTTGATGACAAAAACTCAATATTGGATCCCTTTTGAAATGATTCATGTTTGTGTTCTGGAGAGGATTCAAAGTTTTCTAAAGTATTCATAATTTGATTATCTTCACTAATTTCTGAAATTGTGAAGAGGGGTTGTAAATCTTCTTCATCCTCTATCCATTTTTTTTTTTTTCTAAATAAGACTAAGTTCTATTACTGTAAGAAGATATAGTACATACAGAGGTGAGCCTTCTCAGGCCGGATGAGTTTCAGCAAAATAACAAAATAGGCGCTGCCCACAGTGGGAAACCAGCATGCTAGGAGTTTGTTTGCTGCCTCACAGGAGGAAACCAGCATTGTACAAAAAATACTATAAGTGTAACATTTTGGACCATCAGTTAACTGAGACCTATGACAATAACAGTGAGTATATAGGCCCGCTGGCCAGAGATTCTGAATATTCCATCTGGACCAAGACTCTGGCATGAAAAAGACAAAAAAAACTGAGAATTCTAAATACCATAATCGTCGGAGGGGGATTCTTCTTCGATACGGCATCCAAATTCATAATCCTCATCGTCCTGGGCGTGATTTGCTGTTGCAGCTCCGTCATTCTGCGCCATGTGGATGCTTGGGCGACCAGAGCTGCTGCCGCCCTGCTTGTCTCCCTCTGCCTCGCTTGAGCCTATCTGCATAACTGAGCGAAGAACACAGTCAGCTTCAGGAGGGCGGAGCTGAGGACCCGGAGAAATTGAAGAAGAGCCGAACTGAGGAAGCTCCTTGAACTTTACTGAAATTGTGGCGACCACCATGGGCTGAGAGGTGAGGCAAGGAAAGTGAAACAGGGCCGTCTCAGGATTAGCAAGGTGGGCTGCTACAGCAGCGCGGGGTTCAGTGGGCGAAGGGTGAAGAGGGGGACCAGGCGGAGGAGAGGGAGGGCGATGGGGCGGCATGGTGCGGCGCCTGTTCGAGGCACGAAGGGACGCGCGCTGGGGAGAAACAGAAACCGGAGAGCCCGAGATGGAAGGAGACCGGCGCCTAGAGGCAGACCGAGCTCGGGTGCTGCCTCTGCGGCATCTGAGCCGGTGCCTGAGCCTAGGCATGATCAAACCAGGAGAATGCAGCAGTGGCTGAGAGAAGCGCTGCGACTTTTGCAAAGGCGTGCTGGGCGTGAAGTTCAGAGGTGGACCTGCAAGAAGACAGAAAGAGCTCTGAGAGAAATGGGAGCCCGGTGTGAATTCCATGCAGCAGTGGATGCTACATCTTCTTCCCAAGGCAGTCCGTGTGCTGGCTATCGTGGCTTCCTGAGAACAGCCAGAGCCGAGAGGCGCAATGGAGATAAGCATTGTTACAACCCAGAGGTAAGGCGAAATGCAGCTTCGAAGCATCGAGAAGGCGGTTAATCTCCTGCAGGTGGAGGACGACAAAGAATAATGCGGGAGTCCTTGGCATCCCCACCGGCTTGAATGCCAAGTAGGGTGGTGTGCCATGGATTTAATACAACCAGAGTGTATTGAATGCAGATGGCCGGCGTCCATATGGGTTTGGCATGCGCCGGCCCGCATTACATTGTCAACAACCATCACCCGCATCCAGGTCGGAGTTATCCTTGTGCACCAGCAGAGTGCAGTTTTGTAGGAGCTCACTATCATTGAGATTGGAGAGAGGTTCAGCAAAGAGGATTTGATCACTGGCGACTCCTTTGTTGGCCAGTAGATCTACAACTTTGTTCCCCGACCTTTTGACATCTTTAAGACGATGGCTTTGTATTGTTGCATCCAGTTTGATATGAGTTCAAGTCTGGCTGCCAATCTCCAGCTATCCGACACTCGAGAAGGAGGGGAACCGTGGAGAAGCTTCTGCGCCATGTTGATGAGGATCTGAGAGTCTCCTTCGATTTCCAGAGGAAAGAAGTTGTTACGTTGTGCTAATTGAAGTCCTTGCCAGAGTCCTTCAAGCTCTGCCGAGTTGTTGGTGTCCCATCCAATGGATCCATAGAAGATGAGCAGAGGTCTTCCTTGGTGGTCCTGAAAAATGCCCCCAAAACCTGCCTCCCCTGGGTTTCCCTTTGAGGCCCCATCAAAATTGAGCTTTAGGTAAGCCTCAGGGGGGGGGTCCCATTGGTAATTTGATGTCGAGGGACGTTTTGGATGATTGCCAGAGGTGTTCGTGGGCGGAAGAGTGAGCTGCCAGCTTTCCCAAATGCGTTTCTCGGAAGGTTGAGAGGGGAAATCTTCTTGAGTCCACTGCTGAAGACCTATAGTTTCTTGAAAGTTCCTGCAAAGATTGCTCCAGAGGACATCGAAGGGAGTTTGCTGGCCTTTGAAGACTCGCCGATTCCGTTCTTTCCAAAGATTCCAGAGCGTGAGGCCTGGGATGATCTGCCACAGGAAGTTGAGAAGAGGACAATTGTAAGGGGCAGATGGCCAGTCACGAATGAGGGCATTTGGGTCTTCTCTGTTTCGGCCTTCTTTTCTACATTTGAGGCTGATGGTGTCCCAAAACGAGGAAGCCAAAGGACAAGTGATCAAAAGATGCTGGATCGTTTCCTCTTGGGTCGCACAGTTAGGACAACGCGAGGGGCCAATGAACCCTTTTTTGAGAAGGTTGTCCCAAGTGAGAATTTTCCGGTGGCTGAGGAGCCACAAGAATGTGGAAAATTTAGGCCAAAGGGGGGGGAGCCAGAGCCCTTTCCAAATGGGATCTGGGCTATCATGGGGATGAAGGAGGAGAGAATAAGCTTCCTGAGTAGTGAACGTGCCCTTGGTAGTGTACCCCCATCGGATGATGTCTGGCCGTTCTGAAAATCGTAGCTTCCTGCTGCTTAGCTCCTTCTCTAGCTGCCTTCGGGCTTGATCATGCTGATGGCTTAGATAAGTGGCTGCTGCTTTCCATTGACGAAATCCTTGAATGAGGTGCCCTTCCCAGAACTAACAGACAGGATCTTCAGTGGTGTGGGTTTTCTGAGGTAGAAGCTGAGGATCTATACAGGACATCAGACGTGGTCTTTGCTGCCATGTGTCCGTCCAGAAGCGTGCAGTTTGGCCATTGTGAACTTCCCAGAAACTGTGCTCTTGGATCAATTGCCGATGTTGCTTTGCTGCGTTCCAAATCAAGGAGCCCGATTCTGCTGTGGTGAGACGTATGAGTTCAGAGATGGGTCTGTGATTGGCGTATTTGTCAGTCCAGAGCCTTGCCCATGGGCTGTGAGGCTTAGACAGCCAATTCCACCAGACTTTTGCGCCCATGATGGCATTTCTATGTTGTGGATCGCGGAGACCCAAACCTCCCATGTGCTTGGGGGTACATACCGTAGTCCATTTGACAAGTGCCCATTTGCGGTTGTGACCTGAGGCTCCCCATAGAAAATTGCGTTGAAGAGCCTTGATCTGTTTCAGAACCCATTTGGGTGCTGCCAGGACTGAGAAGAGGTAGAGAGGCATTGATTGGAGGACAGATTTGACCAGAATTAGACGACTGGGGAGGTTTAGAGAGCGGAACGTCCATGAAGAAAGTCTGGATTCAAGTTTATCAAGCAGTTGTTTCCAGGAAGAGTGCTTCAGGGCTGAGTCAATGAGGGGGGCGCCGAGATAGTTAGCTGGAAGCTTGGCTATTGTGAAGCCTAAGATCCGAGCGATTCGAGCTTGAATGTGAGGCGCAGTGTTAAAGAAAAAGATCTGGGACTTCGTAGCATTGATAGAGGTACCTGAAGCTTCTGCAAAAGTGTCAAGGATGGCTTTGAGGGAAGAGGCTTCTTGAGCAGAGGGATGCCCGAAGAGCATGTTGTCGTCTACAAACTGCTGATGCGTGATAGCGGAGGAGCCATGAACAGAGATGCCTCTGATCTGCTTCTGATGTATGGCATGCTTGATATAACGACCCAAACCTTCAGCCATTAGTACAAAGAGAAAGGGGGAGAGTGGATCTCCTTGACGGATGCCCTGAGAAGGAGAGAAAGGACGAGAGGGGAAGCCGTTGACCAGGATGGAAAAGAAGGATGAGGAAATGAGACTCATGACCCAGCGGATCCAGGAGGGGTTGAAGCCAAAGGCTGAAAGAACCTGGCGAATGTAAACCCAGCTGAGCTTGTCAAAAGCTTTAGAAAGATCTATCTTCAGAAGCATGCCAGGCTTTTTGATTTGCTTGAGGGAGTGAATGACTTCATGGGTGAGAATGATGCCATCTAAAATTTGTCGGCCTTCAACATAACCAGTTTGCTCAGGGGAAATGAGAAGAGGAAGGAGGGGTTTGAGCCGATTGGCGATGACCTTGGAGATGATTTTGTAAATCACATTGCAGAGGGCTATGGGTCTGAATTTATCAGGGGAGGCAGCGAGGTCAGCTTTGGGAATGAGGGCAATGAAGGTGGCATTAAGGGACGGAAGGAGCCAGTGCATGGATCTGGACTCCTCTACTAGTTGCCATACCTCAGTTTTTATCAGCTCCCAGAAGTGGTGGAAAAAGCTGGCTGTGAATCCATCCGGTCCTGGAGCTTTGCCTTCTTTGTTCTGAGCGACAGCCTGTTCTACTTCCAGGAGTGAAACCGGTCTTAGAAGAAGCTGGTTGTGTTCCTCCGTGATGAGCTTGGGTATGTGGGGCAGGATCTTGTTGATCGCTGGTTGCCTGTCCGGTCTATCTTCTTGCAGGACTGTTTTGAAGTGAGTTGTGAGTTCTGCTTCAATTTCCTGATGTTCTTCAAGACGTTCTCCTGCTTGTGTTTGGAGGAAGTTGATGTTGTTATGCATTCTGCGCTGAATGGTAGAGCGGTGGAAGAATTTTGTATTCCGTTCGCCCTCCTTTAACCATCGAATGCGGGATTTCTGCTTCCAAAGAATCTCTTCCTGTTGTCTCCGGTCCTCTAGCTGCTTAAGAAGGTGTTGTTCTTTTGAGATCAAGACCTCTGTGCGACCCTCTTGGATGATATGAGTCTGTAGCTCTTCCATTTCTTGTTCGAGCTCCTTTTGATGCTGAAAGATGTCCCCAAAGGTGGAGTGATTCCAATGTTTGATGTGAGCCTTGAGATCTTTGAGGTGCTGTTGGAATTGATACATCTTGGATCCTGGAGGAGGGATGAAAGCCTTCCAAGCTGAGTTGACCATTTCTTTGAAGCTTGGATGTGTGAGCCAAAATGCTTCAAAGCGGAAGGGTCTTTTAGCCGTGTTTCCAGGTCTGGTCCATTGTAGTGAGATGGGCCAGTGATCAGAACCAGAGGTGGGCAGGATGGAGGTGTGGAAATCCCCCCCAATATGTATTGCGTTGTTAGAGAGCAAGAAGCGATCCAGTTTGGAAGCGATTTGTTGGTGGCCAGCACGCTTGTTGCTCCAGGTGTGGATGCCGTTGGCGAAGGGGATATCAATGAGCCAATTGCGCTGAATGAATTCTTTAAAGTGGGTGCTGTCCCCATCTAGCTTGGCTCGTCCGCCTCTTTTTTCCTCTAGATTTGTTATCATGTTGAAGTCACCTCCTAATATCCAGAGAGGGTGGGTTCTGCTGGAGTTAAGGGCCTCGATAGTGTTGAGAAGAGCGATCTTTCTTTGCATCTCCTGGGGGAAGTAGACATTAGTGAAGTGACCATGCAGATTTGTGCCCAGGATGTGAAAAGTAGCTTGTATCAAGTTGTGAGCAGCATGGGCGTCACTAATTGAGATTGCCTGAGGGTCCCAGACGATGGCCAGTCCGCCTGAGAATCCTGAAGCATCAACAGCTATAGATTGACAGCAAGGCCAAGCTCTGGTGAGAGTGTGGCTGAGAGTAGTGCTAATGCATTTTGTCTCTTGCAGGAAAATGACTTGCGGTTTTTCCTTTCGTATCAAGTTTTTGAGCATTCTGAATTTGGTGGGGCTGTTTAGACCCCTTATGTTCCAAGAGATGTGCTTCATTGGGAACTATCTTCCCGAGGTTGAAAAAATCTGGTAAGCTTGGGGTACCTACCAGAGTCTAATAGCATTTCTCCTATGAGGATGGTCCGTTGGAGATCGGTTTTCCGCCCTCGCTTTTTTGAGTCTTTGAAAAGTTTCTTGCTGTCCCATGGGCTTCCCACTTGGATTCCAAGAGCCTTTTGATGCTGTTGCGCTTTGGTTAGAGCAACCGCCAGATTTTCTATCTGTTTGTCTGAAATGGTGTCGAAGTCTTGTTTCTGACAGGCTTGTTCCAATGTGTTGATGTCCAGCTCGTCGATGTCCACCCCTTCTGGACCTTCCTCCAACAGACTGCAGTGCGATTCAGAGGGATCAAGCTCCATAAGCGGTGAAGGAGTATCTCCTGAGGCAGATCCAGGGGGTAGCTTGGAAGGAAAGCTTCAGGAGTGAGCTTTGGTGGGTTTGAAGGGGCAGGAATGTCAGAAACTGGAGGCGAGATGATCATGGGCGTGGGGATTGTCGAAGGACCAGATTGATCAGCGTCTGAAGATTGGGCTAATACATCAAAGCTGTTGCTTGTGGAAGGGAGAGTTTGGGAAAGAGGAGAGGATTTGGTCGGGCCAGCAGAGGGCTTTTTGTTATGGCGCCTGCGGGAAGGGACTTTGGTGAATCCATCAGCATCTGTGTCGGGAGATGCTTCAGAGGCTTTGCTGGGTGCATTATTGAGAGGGAAATCTCTGAAAAGATGCCCGTGAGCATGACATTTCCGACATCTGAAAGGAACATGCTCGTAATCTATGGATTGAACCCATTCGAAGTCATCGTGGTAGAGACTTACCGAATCCGGGAGGGCTTGCGCAAGATGCATGAAGACGCACAGTCTGGCATAGGAGGTGTAGCGTCTTAGCTTGGTCTCCTCTGCTATTTTGACGAATTCCCCCAGGCCATTGCCTATATCTGTTAGAGATTCCTCATCCCAATACTCCAGAGGAAGAGAGTAAAGCCTGATCCAGACCGGTGCCCAGTTAAGATCCTCTTTGTCCGGATTGAAGCGCTCGGTCCAGTCTCGGAGGTATAGCCCTGAGGAGTTGAAAAAATATGGACCTCCATCCATGATGCGCTTTTTGTCCTCCAGGTAGGTGAAGATGGCCGTGAAGAAGCCCTTGGGTCCAAGCTGCAGCATGATTTGTCCTTTCGGCTTCCACTTTGATTTGATCCAGCCATGGAGAGCCTTTTCTGTAGGCCAGAAGCCCACAAATTTGCCAATCAGTGCGTGGTCCTTCATAAATTGGATCTGAGCGTTGATTCGGTGGCTCGGAAGATCTATTTTTGGTCGCTCGGCCGCTATTGGCTTGCATGTCCCAGATGTCGCCTTGGGGCGATCCGCAGTGTCTGTTGCTTCGGCTTCTTTTCCTTTTTGTGCTGTGGGCTTTTCGCCTTGCATGTTCTGCGTAGTACCTTGGTTCTTGATGCCATTGGTCGGCGCTGTGTTTTGTGCTTGCGCAGAGGTCAAGTTTGGATTTTCTGCTGAGTGGGACTGATTGTCCTTGTTCGGGACTGTGGGGGAGGCTCTGTGGGCCTCCCCCTACGATAAAACCATGAGGTGCGCTTCAGAGAGTGCAGATCTGGTCAGTGCAGAGAGGACGAGCTACGAATGCAGGGTATTCTGTGGAGCGGCAGCGCCGTGACATCTGCGTGCAAACCCTACCAGAGGCAAACCCTAGCAGAGCTCTGTACCTAATCGATGTTCCTTCATCCTCTATCCATTGAGTGTCATCTAAATCTGCAATTGTCCTAGCTGGAGGATACAAAGTGAATTTCTTAGTTGAACTACCATCAGAGATGTACATATCACCGGATCTACAACTAATAAAAGCATCAGCTGTAGCCAACCAAGGTCTTCCTAATATAACAAAATGTCCTCCTAGATTATTCTTAGGAGTTAGGATCATGAAATCCACAGGGTACTCCCAAGAATCTATGGACACTGGAATGTATTCTATTACCCCATATGGTTTGATCACAGATCTATCTGCTAATTGTAATAATGTGGGTGTAAAGAGAAGATTAGGAAGTTTCAGTTTATCCATGATTTGTCTACTCATGACATTGATTGCTGCTCCTAAATCAATGAGTGTGTTTTGGATTTCAATTCCATTGATGTGAATTTTAACAACTGGATTTCCTGGGTCAAGATACTTTGGAATAGCAATATTTCCCATCATAATGTCTGCTATTTTTCCTGCCAGTTGAATTTTCTTTGTTTCTCTTATTCTTTTTCTTGTTTTCTTCATGCTCAACTCCTTTATTGTTTTGGCTAAAATTGGAATTTCCTTGATGGCTTGTAATAATGGAATTTTAATGCAAACATTGCTCAGCTCACCTAGGAAATCATAATTAGGCACCATAATTTGTTTTTCTACACCTCTACCAATTTGTAATCTTTCTGGAAAGGGAGGTATAGAAGTAGATGTGGATGGTTGCTCTAATACAGGAGTTGAAATTATTGGATATTTTTGCTTTAATTTTTCAGTGTTTGGGTCTTGAAAAGATGTGTCTTCCTCAAGACTTTTATTCACCCGTAGAGAGTCTTCCTCAGAGTTATCTTGTTCTTGTATGATCACAGAAGGTTTCCTCTTTTCAAGTATTCTTCCAGACCTAATTTGAACATCACTAAGGTCTAAAAGAGCAATTAAATAAGTTGGAAACTGTTGGCCTTCTATCATGTATGTGTTCTGAGGATTTTTATTATTGGGGTTTGGTATGGGTTGAGCAGGAAACTGATTTGATTTTTGAGGAAATGGTAATGGAAGTGGTTGATTTTGATGTGGTAGGTTTTGATGATGTTGTTGAGGATTTTGTTGAAAATTTTGTTGAGGATTTTGAGGATAAAAATGTGGGTATGGTGGATAGGATGGTGGATACTGATAGTACTGAGAGTATCTTCCAAAGGGATTTTGTGCTCCTTGTGCCCAAGCTTGAGATTGATTTTGAAATTGAGGCCAAGGTTGCTGCCAATAATTCCAAGGTGGAGGTTGATTATACATTTGATCATGGAATCCTTGTGTTTGAGGTCCCTGCCAAGGTCTTCTAGAGACAAAATTAAGAGATTCTGTGGAATCTGTAGGAGTTTCCTCCTGAAAGACAGCTTTGAGACCAGGAAGAGAAGGACAGTTCTTGGTCTCATGTTTTTTAGAACAAATGACACAGGTCTCTACAACTTTTACATCCAAAGGACACTCTCTCAAGGCATGTTTCTTTCTACATTTGGGACAAAAGATTGCCAAGGCATCAGATTCAACTTTTTACTTGTTTTTTATCTTAAAGATGTCTATTTGTTCACTAAGACTCCCTAGGATGTCAAATTTAAAATCATCAAGCATATGTCATATTTCTGATCTACTTACTGTCCCAGAAGCAGACTTACTTGCCCTTGCAAGAGCAGGATCTCTTGGACCTTTTACAGTTTTAGATTTCCCTCTTGAAAGGTTGATACATAACTCAAATATTTCAGGTAATGTGAGCTGTGATATATCCCCTTTTCCCATCATGTTAAGGATATCCAACCATTCATCCCTAATTGTTTTCAACAAAAGAGCTTTTAAGGTGTCTTGATCCAGGTTTTCCATTTTTTCTCTTTTGATGTTGTAATGAAATCTCTCCAACAAATCTTCCAAGTTTTCATCTTCTTTTTGTAACATCTTAAAAACTTCTTCCTTATGATTGACCGACATACAATAATCCAAATACCTTTCTATAAATGCTTGTTTCATGTCTTCCCATGTCCTAATAGAACTGTTGATCAAACTCATAAACCACTTCAATGCTGCTCCTTTTAATGTTGAAGGAAATAGTTTAAGTTTTTGAGCATCTTTTAAGTATTCATAAGTTCTACACAGGATTTCAAATTCAAATAGGAAGGTTTCAGGATCTTCAGTTTTAAGTCCATAGAAGTTTGGAAGGACAGAGGGTGAAATTTTTTTCATGGTTGTATTGGTTTCTTCATCAATTATAGGGAACCCAAAAGAGTTTCCTATTTCTCTTCTACCTCTTCCTCCATCTGCACCTCTACCTCCTTCTCCTCTACCTCTACCTCTACCTCCAAATAATGTGTGTTCTGCATTAAAGACTCCTTCTCCCCCTTCTTCTGCCATGATTGACTCTCCTGTGGAAGTGGAAAAGTTTGTGTCCTTAACAGGATTCTTTAGATCTTCTTCTAAGGTAGGCTCAGTGGATGAAGTGGAAGGTTTCTCTAATGGAATATCTGATCTTAGGTCTTCTAGAAGTCCAGGATCAGTAAAGGATGGAATGTGGGTCTGAGTTGAAGGTGTACTAGCTCTTGGTCTAGGTGAAACAAGTGGTGTTCTAGGAATCAAATTTTTGTTTTTGCTGCTTATGAATCTACCCCTTGAGTCTCTCTCTTTACGCATATAATTTTTTTTGGGAATTAAGAAACAAAGGTTACCTAGTTTTCACTTCCCCGGCATCAGCGCCAAAATGTTTGTGCTCAACCTAGTCTCCTAAATTGAGTTCATTTAATTGTCAACCAGGGTTGGTAAACTGCTGAAGTGAAGTGCACTGTATGTGCCTAAGTGTTTGTTTCCTAATGAGTTGTGTTTAGTTTTTTATGATGATTTATGATGTTTTTGGTCTTTTGATGGTTTTTATGTTCACAAGGAAAATGACTAAAAAGCTAGTGGAAAGAAGCTACTGGTTAAAAATAGAGTGAAGCCTAATTGGTTGATAACAAATGACAAATGCAAATGCAAATACTGAAACATAATCAAACCTAAACTATGAATAAGCAGAATACAAAGCTTGATAATGACTTCAAGAAAATGAATCAAAACATAAACTTAACTTGTCCAATTATTTCATTAAAGGTATTTTGGAAGAGCTTGAGAAATGGTCAGCTAAGTATACAAATTCTCCTAACTAAACAATTAAACAATCAGCTTATAATGATACAACATTTTATCCATGATTAATGATTTGTTGAAACATATTTGGAGAAAAATATTGGTAACATCATAAGATCTCTACTCTAAGACTAGCTCCTAATTCTATTCTGCAACTTAGTTTAACATCACTAAACCTTACTCAAAAGTGATAGATTTCTTTTTAAAGTAGTCTTTTTGAGGAAAGGCTTTGTTTATGAAGTGGTAAAGAAGTTGAAAAAGTACTTCATGCCTTGAGATGATACTGTCTTCTATTCATATGGTTATGAGTCAATTGTGGATTTGGAACAAAAGAGATTTTGTAAATAATGAAGGCCGTATTGTTTAAGTTTAACAACTAAGGTAATCTAATATGCAATGGATGACAACTAAATGTGGAATGTAAATACAATGAGCTAAGCCAAAACTGAACTAAGATGTCACTAGTCTACAAGAGTGCTGAATTGACAAGCCATTATGAAACTTAAAACAAAATAACAGAGCATGAATTGAATGTAATTTGACTACGGAGTACCCTAACTAAGTTATCATGCATTAATCTATGGGATTCTACAGCCTGTTTTGTCCATCATGAATGGTATTTTGGAAAAGCTTGTTAGAACAATCTTGGCTGTACAATTCAGTGCAAATGCAAACATAAAGACTAAAAGCAATTTAAAAACTAAGACATCACAGCTATCTCCTACCCATCATTATGATATTTTGGAAGAGCGTTTTAAGAGTAAGATTAGCTATGCTACTTAGTGCAAACAAACAACTGAAACATTCAGTATCACAGTCATGCCTTAGACATCATAAGGATTTTTTGGAAGAGTTTGCTTAGTATAAGTTCAACTGTGATAATGAACAAAAGAAATTACAAATAAATCCTACAACACTACAGCCATTTCCCATTCATTATCATGATCTTTTGGGAGAGTTTCTTCTTTTGGAAGAGTTTCTTAGAACAAGTATAGCTATAGTGGCTAATGAAATTAACTATGAACTCAAACTTCAAAAATGTGAAAACAACTAAGATACTTATCTAAATTACGAAAGTAAAGCCGTGCAGGAGGCAGGTACCCTCTACCACCAGACGGAATCTAACTCAAAATAAACTCAACACGTTCAAAGCAATGCTCTCTTCTTCATTAAAGGAAAATAACTTAAAACAGAGTAGTCTCGGTCTTCAGAAATATAGCAGTCAATACATGAAATCTAAGAAAAATATAGAGCTTGTCTCTCGATTTCCCGAGTGCTTTTATAACAAATCTACATAACAGAACTTGCAACAATACGAGGATCATTGTCTTTCCTTATCAAAATCGTACTAGGAATTTAAAGATGGCAGCGTAAAGGGACAAAGGACATCTAGACTAAGACAGTCCTATTAGAAGTCTGCCTCCTTGAATGAGTTCCCACGTACCAAAACCACGTCCAGAATTCGGTTCATTCTTCATGGTGAGCAACGAACGATGAGGACATAATGTGGAATATACCCATTTGTGGCTTTTCCTGAGAGGACACCTGGAACATGCTTGAACGTGAAGACAACTGCAGAATTGCCGGTTAGCTACGGAATATCTGCATTCTGCAGCTAGCTTCGGTCAAAATGCATTACAATGAAAAAATCACAAAACTTAGCAAGTTAGCCATGTTAATCATTCTAAAAGTAATTTTAACTAATTTCATTGATCATTTGGGTCTGGGATAACAATGGAAAAAGGAAAATGAGGTAAAGTAAGATGAAAGAAAGCACAATCTTGGGGCTCAACAAACAATATGAAATGGACTCTGCCCTATGCTTCTATTTGGTGAGTCATTGTATGCATATTCTGCTTGGGACAAAATATGATCCCACTGCTTGGGATGCTCTCTTGCAAGACTTCTTAACAAATTTCCCAAACTCCTATTCACTACCTCAGTTTGTCCATCAGTCTGAGGATGATAAGCTGAGCTGAAACTCAGTTTGGTACCAAGTTTCTTCCACACTGTCCTCCAAAAGTGACCCACAAATCTGGTGTCTCTGTCTAAAATAATACTCCTGGGCAACCCATGCAATCTAACAACTTATTTGAAAAACAAGTTAGCAACATGGGTGGCATCACTAGTTTTATAACATGGAATAAAATGTGCCATTTTGGAGAATCTATCCACCAAAACAAAGACTGCATCATTCCCTCTCTGATTCTTGGGCAATCCTAGAACAAAATCCATACTCACCATGTCCCAAGGCCTGTCTGGAATAGGTAAGGGAGTGTACAATCCTGCATTCTGGCTCCTTCCTTTAGCATACTGACAGATCTTGCAATTCTTTACAAAATTATCTACTTCTGTTCTCATCTTAGGCTAGAAATAAAAGTGACTCAGCTGCTCATAAGTCTTATCAGTACCAAAGTGTCCAGCAATTCCACCACTATGCTTTTCTTTGATCAAATTTTCTCTCATGGAGCATTTTGGTACACACAGTTGGCTCTTTCTAAACAACAAGTCCTCCTGCAGGAAATAATCCAGCCGTTGGCTTCTATCTGTTAGAACAGGGTTACTACATGCCTCAAATGCTTCCTTAAAATCAAGATCTGTTTTATACAATTCTTTGAGAAAATCAAATCCTGCAACTTCAAAATTAGTTTCTTGAACAAGCAAGTGTCTTCTACTCAAAGCATCAGCTACTTTATTGGTTTGGACGCTTATATGTTTCAAAACAAAATTAAAACTTTGGAGATACTAAACCCATTTAGCATGCTTATGTTTCAACTTGGGCTATTGTACAATATACTGCAAAGCATGATTGTCAGAGTACAATACAAATTCTCTGGACATCAAATAATGTCTCCACTTCTTCAGTGCCTGAACAATTGCAAAGAATTCCTTCTCATAGGAGGAATACTTTCTTCTGGTGTCATTCAACTTTTCACTGAAATATGCCACAGGCCTATCATCCTGACTCAACACAGCTCCAATGGCTTCTCCACTGGCATCACATTTTACTTGAAATGGCTTAGTAAAATCAGGTAGAATCAAAACAGGCTTCTCTGTTATCTTTTTCTTCAAAACTTTAAAGTTTCTTTCTGCTTCAGCAGTCCACTTAAATGGTTGTTTTCTCTTCTTTATTTTCTCAATTATGGGTGCATTAATCTTACTGAACTTCCTTATAAACTTTCTATAAAAGCTAGCAAGTCCATGGAAACTTCTTACCTCAAAAACATTCCTGGGTGAAGGCCAATCCATAATTTCCTTAACCGTTTCTGGGTCCATCTTCAATCCTTCTATAGAAACAACAAAACCCAAATACACCAACTCTTCCTTCATGAAGGAAAATTTCTTCAAATTTATCAGCAGTTTCTCTTGGTGCAGCTTCTTTAAGACATGATTAAGATGCCCTAAATGTTCTTCTTTAGTTCTGTTGAAAACTAATATATCATCCAGGTACACTATCACAAATTTACCAATGAATTCCTTCAATACTTCATTCATAAGTCTCATAAAAGTGCTAGGTGCATTTGACAACCCAAAAGGCATTACCATCCATTCATATAATCCTTCATTTGTTTTAAAAACAATTTTCCACTCATCACCCTCTCTTATTCTAATCTGATGGTATCCACTCTTTAAATCTATCTTTGAGAAATATTTAGCACCACTCAAACAGTCCATCAAATCCTCAATTCTGGGCAAATGGAATCTATACCTGATTGTGATCTTATTAATTGCTCTGGAATCAGTACACATCCTCCAGCCTCCATCCTTCTTTGGGCTCAACACTGCTGGTACAACACATGGACTCAAGCTTTCTCTAATCAGTCCTTTGTCCACCAATTCCTGTACTTGTCTCCTGATTTCTTCATTTTCTTTGGGAGTCATTCTGTAGGCTACCTTATTTGGCAGATGTGATCCAGGGATAAAATCTATCTGATGGCTGATCTTTCTCACAGGTGGCAGCTCATCAGGTAGATCATCCACAACAATGTCACAGTAATCATCTAACATCTCTTATATTTCTACTGGCAAATCAAAAATCTTTGTAGAAGTAAGAACTACTTTAGGTTTGCAAACTAAAGCAAAGCTTACCTCTTCTTCTTCTATCTTCTGCAGATATTCCTTCCCACTCAGCAACAAGGTCCTTTGATCAATCACTCTACTAGATGGCTCTCCTTCTTCCATGGGTATCAATGTATGATGTACCCCATATTTGAAGAACTTGTAGGTGTTCTTCTTGCCATCATGCACTGCTGCTCTGTCAAACTGACAAGGTCTACCCAGCAATATATGACACACATCCATGGGCATTACATCACACAACACTTTGTCCTTGTACTTGCCCATTTGCAGCTCTATTTCACACTGTTCTTTCACAACCAGCTGGTGCCATTTATGGAGCCAGGACACCCTGTAGGGAGTGGGGTGCTCCCTAGTCTTCAACGTCAACTTTTCTATCACCTTAGTGGAAACCAGATTGTCAGAATTTCCCTTGGACTTTGCATATGCTCCTGAACAAAGTCTTCCTTTATGCAATTTCAGTGACTTCTTTGGCTTGCTTCAACATGACCTTATTTACCACCAAGGATTCTCCCCTCTCTGGAAGAATTTCTTCTTCAATTTCTGCTTCTTCTCCAGCCTGGGCAACAACAGCATTCCTTGGACCAACGCCCACATTCTCTGGACATTCATAGTGCTTGTGTCCCACTTGCTGACATCTATAACACCCCAATTCTCTGCCTCTGCCTCTGTCTTTGCCTCCTCTTTCTTTTCCTCTGTAAGAACCCCTTCTGCCCCTTGCATCATCCTCTGTAGATGTATTTTGAGGTGAGCTACTATTAGCTCCATCCTTTGGTGTAGCAGGCTTTCCTCTACCACCCTAACTTCCCTTTCCACGGAAATTACCTCTCTTCTTGGCAGATTGCTTCCTCAGAAGTTTCTCCTCTGCTTTCAAGGCCATCTGATAGGCCTCTTCTACTGTCTTGGGAGACAGAAGACCAATGTCATCTTGAATATCCAATCTAAGACCATTCACATATCTGGCAGTCTTCTCTGGTGTGTCTTGGAATTGCCCAGCTCTTATACTTACTCTGTAGAATTCCTCTATGTACTCTTTTACTGTCAGCAACCTTTGTCTCAGGTTCTGCATTTGTCTATACAATGTCAGCTGGTAATCACTAGGCAGGAATTTACCCTTCAACTTAGCCATCATTCTGGTCCAGCTCTTGATAGGTTTCTTGCCAAATCTCCTCCTTTCTACCTGCACTCCATCCCACCAAAGTGCAGCATGTCCTTTCAGCTTTGTTACTGCAAACTTGACCTTTTTATCTTCACTTATTTCTTCATAATCAAAGAACTTATTCAGTTCATTTATCCAGTCCACCAGCTCTTCTAGATTCAGTCCCCCTACATAGCTTGACACTTCAATTCTGGGCTTAACTGTAGATCCCAGAATAGTTCTTAGGAGCCTCAGGTTAGGAGGAATCTCAACATTTTCTTCAGCTTCTTCCATTCCTGGTTCACTGGTGTCTTCAGGATCCCTGGTCTGTCTTCACCCCATGGCATCCATTCTGGCCTCGACCCTCTGCAACATCCCCAACAGCTCTGCGTTGGAAACAGGTCTTCTTCTGCTAGCACCTCTAACAACTCGGACTGCCATGTCAGCTTTCTACGAAACAATTCAAACAATGGCTCTGATACCACAAATGACAGAAAAACGCCAAAGGTCACCACCCAATGGAGGGATGGTCAACAGATACGTGGCTCTGTCTTCATTTTCCTTTCTTTTTATTTATCAATTCCAAACAAAATTTGAAAAATAAATATAATCGTGACTTGGGTATTATATTATATTCTCGACATATATATATATCCCAATGTTACTCCTTCGGGCCTTATATAACTGTTCCCAAACTTTATATGACTATTCCACCCTTTTGTAACTTTATAATAAACCTTTGAAATTTGATTTATAACCTGAATAAATAGTTCAACGCCTTATAACCAAATCGCTTTGTAATAACCCGTGGATCCCGGCCCCACCTCTATGACAATTCAACCAATCAACTGCTCGTATCGTACCTAGCATAACTTCCACTCACCTTCATTAAACTCTAGGCAGTTTCAACGCGCGATCACCGTTTGATGTCGCACCTCCAGATCAACAACTCACATGCATCCCGCTCGGCGTCCACAGTCAGATTTTAATGCACGAAGGCGCACTTTAACTGATGGCTTCCAATACCGCCCAGGACACGCGTCGCAATTCCTATGGAATCACTGCTTGGCCGAAGATTACCACTTATGGTCGAAACGCGGTGCGGAATGGTTCGGAAATCGCTCGTGGTTTTGCTACAGTGATTTACCAAGGGTGTACATCAGGTTTGTGCTCACCTTGGTTGTTAACTCGGGTTAAATCTCCGGTTCCAGCCTTCAATTAACAGTGAAACAATGCCATCTCTTTTTTCGGGATTTCCAGCAATATTAACCAGAATTCTTACACAGACCCCACCTATGAGTGGGGTTACATTCACAAGTTATCTAGCCACTTGCGGGAATTCAAAGACAGAGAATCGGGATTTCCAGTACACAATCGCCCATAGTTAAACGATCTTTCACAACATTAACATTTCAAGACAATGTATAATAGAAAAAAATTGAAATCCATTCAACTGGAAGCAATTGTTCATACACAGGGTTTATTGTAGAAAATCTCTTCTACTATCTCTTTTTTCCTCCTCCTCCATCCGAGGGAATACATTCATATACATAACATATGTCCTTTCAGTTCCTCTGTGAGGACCGTTATGGAAATTCAAGAGCCTCCTTACAATTATTCGAAAATTAAATAAGAAAAACGAACCAAACCTAACCATTCAAATTCTACAACTCTAACTGATTTAATGATAATACAAACAGCCAAGGCATTGACACCTAGCTATGATAATTTGACTGTTTTCAAACTCTCCTAGCCACAACATGTGGAAAAAATTCTGGCATTGCTGGCTAGTGTCTAATGCTCCTGCATCAGTCCATCAGGAGAAGATCTGTGCTATTCGGGATTGGCTAGAGCCAAAGAATTTAACAGAACTTTGTAGGCATCTGCACCTACTACTAGAAGTTTGTCAAAGGGTTCTCCCAAATAGTAGCACCACTCAAAAATATGACCAAGAAGGGAGCCTTTGGTTGCAAAAATACTGTGTAGAGGTCCTTTGATAGGCTCAAGGAGGTGATGAGAAATTTCCCGGTGTTGGTATTCCCATATTTTACCCAACCCTTTATGCTGGAGTGTGATGCTTTAGGGGAGGGCATTGGAGCAGTATTGATGCACGGGGGCACCCCATAGCTTTTGAGAGCTGAAATTTGCTACCCATGAGAGGATTTATCCCATATATGATAAGGAAATGTTGGCCATTATGCATGCATTGGCCAAATGTAGGAAATATTTCATGGGCAGAAGGTTTTGAGTGAAGACTGATCACAATAGTCTTTGGTATTTTCTTGAGCAGAAGCAGCTGCAAGAGAGGAAACAAAAATGGGTTAGAAAAATCCAGGAATATGACTTAGAAAATGAATATGTCAAAGGGAAGAGAAATGTGGTATCAGATGCCTTATCATGGAGACCAGTAGTGCTATCATTGATGAGTGTAGATACAGATTAGAAGGCCCAGTTACCAGTGGAGAATTCCAAACTCCGCTTCACATGTGAGATTCTAGATGGGCAGGTGACCTATGAGAGGTATAGAGTGATGGATGATATCATATATTACCAGGACCAGATCTTCTTGATTATATATTCTAAGCTCAAGGAGAATATTTTTCATGCAGCACACGATTCGCTACTCTTAGGCTACCAAGGTTTCACAAAGACATATCGCACCATTAGGGAGAGATTCTCATGGATGGGTCTCAAGGAGGATGTGCTCCAACACATCAGGGAGTGTGTAATTTCCCAACATAATAAAGGAGAGAACAACCATATTGTAGGGTTGTTACAACCACTCCCTCTATCGGAAGGGAAATGGGAGAGCATTTCTATGGATTTCATTACCGATTTTCTAGAATTACAAGGCAAGGATTGTATCTTTGTGGTCATTGATTTACTAACAAAGTATTCACATTTCTTTGCCATTTATTCATGTTACACTACTTCACAAGTGGTCGAGCTCTTATTTAGAGATGTTTTTAGACTTCATGGTATTCTTAAGACCATAGTCAGTGATAGAGATAACTGCTTCATGGGTGGCTTTTGGCAAGAAATTTTCCATTTGGTGGGTATCAAGTTGAGAAAGAGTACCAGATATCACACCCAAAAAAATGGGAAAACATAAATAGTAAACAAGTGGCTGGAAGAGTACTTGCAAAAATATGTTTCGGGGCAACCAAGACCATGGTTGCACTGGCTCCACTTGGGAGAATATTTCTACAATAAAACATTTCATATGTCAATTGATACGTCTCCATTTCAATCTCTATATGGGTATAATGCTTTATCATTTGTTGATGTGATTTTTGGAGTAAGCAAGGCTCATAGATCCAAAGAGGGGATAAAAGTGAGTTAGGATATAACCCGTGCTCTTAAGGACAACATTGCTATAGCCCAAAATGAGCAGAAGTTGTATGCAGATCATGGTCGAGTGGGGAGATAGTTTGAGGTGGATGATTTGTTCTATCTCCGTCTTGAGCCTTACAAGAAATCTACGCTGAAGGAGATGGGGATTGAGAAGCTTAAGCCCCATTTATATGGGCCATATATAATGATCCATCGTGTTAGGGAAGTAGCATATGAGTTGGATCTCCCCATTGGGAGTAATATGCACAACATTTTTCATGTCTCATGCCTCAAGAAGGCCATTGGACAACATGTAGTTGCAACTATGGATCTCCCACCTATTGGTGATGAGGGCCATCTAGTTCTACAACCATAAGCTATCTTGGATACTCAGGAGAGGTATCTAAGGAGCAAGGTGATTAAAGAATATCTGATTTGATGGAGGAATCTATCGGATGAAGATGCTACTTGGGAAGGAGAGAATATTTTGCAGCATCCATCATTGCAGTTGCTTGAGGACATGAAAAATTTGAGAGGGGAGGACTGTAATATTCCTAATTATCTTTTAGCTAGTTAGAATCTTAAATTTTGTTTTTTTCAATAAGATAGATGAATAAGAGGGTAGAGGGACTCATAAATATCTTTATTAAGAATAAAACCACTTCTAATGTGCATGTGGATTAGTGCATCTAGATAGGATCAAGTTGAATAAAACACTCCTTGGTGTGAATGGGGTTGATTGCATGTGGATGGGGTCAAGATTGACCAAATCAATAGTGCAGTCATGGAGGTAGTGGAGATAGTGGAGGATGGCGCAATCATAATGGGAGGAAGTCTCCATGAGAGTAGCATCATTATTGTGTAGGGCCAAGGGGGTGGAAGCTCAGAAATCATATAAGGAAGGGGATGGCAGCCATAGAGAGAATTATGAATATTTTTTATGTATTTTCTTTTATGACTTTATGCATGCTTTAGGTGTTTACAAGAGTCTAATGTGTTGTTTAGCACAAGGGTGTTTTCGAGTAGAAATCCCACCCTCATCCTTGGGGGACTTCGAGTGCCCACTCAAGAGAGGTTATTTGAGCTACATTCCATCATCCAGCATTGGGAAAATCTTCATCCACCTTCAACAACGCAGTCTCCTTCAGGAATTGCACAATCTAGGAGGGAAATTTCAGTGGAGGGTTAATAACCCAATTTTTTGAGCTTATCATCCAGAGAGGGAAGCAACCCTTCATCCAAAAACTCAGTGGGTAGGAGCAGAATCTATTTTCTCATCGGATCAGCCACCTCCCAGCTGTTATAGCTACAGAGCCTAATTCAGCCCTAGGGATGCGTTTTTCATCATGGTGATTTTCAAAAACCCTTTTTGGGTTACCTTGGAATTGTGCTAGAAAGCCGAGATCTCTTATCTCGACATTTTCTGAGAACCCTATCAGCATATCTATGCATTCCTAGTTTCTAGAAGTAACTATTTCCATCAAGATTGCATATTCATAGCCTCCCAGTAGTTTATGCAACAACACTCTCTTATGTCTTGATGTATAGGGTCATTTCAGGCTTGTTTTGCCCAGATTGAGTGTCTCTTCCTCAAGTTCTTGTACTTCATTTCTACTATTGATTATAATAAAATGTCTTAGTGATCCTCATGTATTTTATGTATCGATGTTTACTACATTTTCTAATTTTATGTTCAATATTCCTGTTTTTCCTACCGTGGATATTCCGAGTCTTACATCTGAAAAACTACACCACAAAACCTCCAATCTAGTATAGTTAAGTTATTGGCAGACTTGAAAGTCATACAAATTGTAGATGATACTGATACCTATCTTGCGCTACTAGGATTGGATTGGGACATTAACATGGATAGTGTTATAAATATAAAGAGAAGGAGAATATAATTTTAGAGAAATGGATTTAGGGTAATCATTCCTTTGGATCCTGCAGAAGGCCAAAGGTATACTGAACTAGTGTGCACTAAGGAAGAGATTGATCAAATCTATAAGCTAACTTTGTGCGAGGAAGACTGGATTAATTCAAGTGTATATGGGAATCTTAAATGGGAGAAGGATAGTTATTATTTCTCAGACTATGATGAAGAACTAGAGAATTGGAAGAACTGACTGCATGAGGTTTTTGCACTGCGCTGTAATCATGTAACCCAAGATTTTCATTGCATAAAATCTGAGTTACGTGATTTACCACACTACGATAGCTCAACTGATGTAAACATGTTCCTAGGAGAGCTGGAAAGGTTAGTTCCTATAGAACAAATATTCCATTATTTGGATCTTATCTTGCACGCTACTCTAGCAAGATGATGGAAAACACATAAGGAGAATATGGGATATTGGGAGGAATGTGTGCACATGATGAGGCTACGGTTTGAATGTCCAATAATTAAAATGGAGGATGTATATTCTGGTAAAGAAGATTCGTGCAGCCATTTGGCCAAGTGAAATTAGGTATGGGGTGTAGAACCAAAACCAAAATTAGTTCATATGTTTATTCATATGTTGGGAATGGTGACAAGTGAATGGTACTTTGAGTCTGAACTACACATAGGCACTATCGAATGGCCTACGATGGTAGATAGTTTTATTCTTACCTTTAGCTTTGAAACTTGGTTTGAAAAAAACTGTCAAGCTCTAAATAATATTAAAGAAGTAATATTTGATTCTAGTAAGTGTGTGATTGACTGCGCGCCACTAGCTTGGGATGCATAGATGAATTCCATTGTGAATTTCACAAACTTGAAAGTAGAATAAACTGATGAGGATCCAAGGAATATCATGATTCCTGAATCCGAAGGGCAGTGCGCAGTGGTTGGGCGCTTAATCACCTCATTTGATGTGACAAAGTTGTTAAGGTTAAGACAGATTAATATTGGAACTTAAGAAAAACCTAAGCTAGAAAAGAATGGAGATTACTGGGATGATGATACAGTAGGCAAGGTTGCTGAGTTGTTGACAAAATATCATGATCTATTCCTTGTTGGGTATGTGTTATATTCTTTCCACGACTAGTCACATGCGCGGGGGGGGTGGGGAGCGTCAGCCTACCTTGTACATTGTGTCAAGCATAGCAAGGGGGTCACAAGGGGGGCGGTAGCCCTCCCTATTTTGGGTCTAGGGAAATGGCCCAAGAAAAAAAAATTGGTCCTTATTTTCCGGTGGGTAGACCCGCCCATGGTTTTGGGCATGGGTTTGCACATGGTTTTGGGGCATGATGGTTTTCAACCCCTAGTATTTTGTAGATCCGATCAAGGGAACTATAGTTATGTTCTAATCCAAGGTTAATGGATTGGGGTTTATGTATGATTCGACATGTATATATATGTGTTGTAACACTAAAAGGAATATAATGAAAAATCAAGTTGGTCATCCTGATTTGGAATCCAGGGGAAAATATCTGTTTTTATCTATTTTATGTTTTATGCTCTTGATATTATTTATTTTCTATTTTTAAGATTCGTTTGCAGATAATTTATGTACAGGGTTAAAACCTACAATTGGTATCAGAACAGTTTCGGCTTCAAGGGGACGCCTTTGCAGCTGAGGGGTTTTTTGCTCGGGCCTAAAGTAGACCCTATTCAGTGGGATATCTGCAGGATCGATTATTGTGGTGAAAGAATATGGAGAGCGGCAAGAAGATAGAGATTGAGAAGTTTAATGGTTAGATTTTTTATTTGTGGAAGCTCAAGATGGAGGATCTGCTGGTGGATAAATATCAGTGGATTGCAGTAGACCCGGGTACTAAACCAACAACAATGTCAGATGAAGACTAGAAGAAGCTGGATCAGAAGGAAAAGAGCAGAATACAGTTGTGTGTCTCAGATTCAGTATTTTTGAATGTATCTTGGGAAGCTACGACGAAGACCTTATGGGAGAAGCTAGGGACTTTGTACCAATCTAAGTCTCTGGTGAATAAATTTTTCCTGCGGAAAAATATATATAACCTGAGGATGAAGGATGGATACTCGGTGACAAAGCATATAAACAACCTCAATACTATAGTAAGTCAGCTAGCATCTGTTGATATTAAAATCTCAGATGAAGATAAGTCCATTAGTTTTTTGTGTTCTCTACCATACTCGTGGGACAGTCTAGTTATTGCAATAGGTAGCAATACAACTACCTTGAATTTTGATGACATTGTCTTAGCCTTACTATTGGAGGAAATGAGACAGATAAATATGGAGGGTTATAATGGAGATGCCTTATCTATATGAGGAAGGTCATAGAATAGAAACAAGAATAAGGTTTCGAGTGGAAGACCTAAATCTAGAGGGATATATAAATCTCCTGGAAATTTTGTAAAGGTGTGTTGGAAATGCGGAAAGGAAGGGCACTTCAAAAAGGACTACAGATCTAAAGCTCCTGAGAAAGGAAATGGATATGATGATGCTCCTTCTGCAGAGGTAAAAACCACCTCAGATGAAGGTGGGGATGTGTATTTGGCTTCTTCTTCAAATACACATGTAGATCATGAGTCATGGTTGATTGAATCGAGTGCATCCTTTCACTTCAATCCCCATAGGGAGTGGTTCTATGAGTATGAGAAATATGATGGCGGTGATGTCTTCCTAGGGGATGATAGGAAGGCTAGAATCGGTAGACGTGGAAAATTCAAGTTGAAGCTGCAAGGTGGAAGGATTAGAACACTTCCTAGTGTTCTGCACATTCCTACATTGTTTAGAAATATGATTTCTGTAAGCAAGATAAATGATGTAGGTGTAAAAACAGTGTTCGAGAAAGATACCTGTAAGATGGTTCGGGGAGCACTGGTATTAATGTGGGGAGTTTAGATTGGAACTCCATACAATCTTCATGGAAGCACTATTATTGATGGGTGCAATAGTTCTATGGTTCTCGAAAGTGAAGCAGAAATCCTAGCGGTCTTTGGAGAAAAGACCATGCTATGTCATCAAAGGTTTGGTCATATTGGAGAGAAGTGCCTTCGGATACTGCATGGAAATGGTATGGTAGAAGGTATGTATAATATCTCTTTGATTTCAATTTCTGTGAACATTGTGTATGTGGGAAGTAGAGTCGGGTGAGTTTTCCTTCTAGTGCTAAGAGGGCGAACACGATATCAGAGCTGGTGCACAGTGATGTGTTTGGACCTATGTCGGTTCCATCATTAGGTAAGTATGTGTACTATGTTTCATTCATAGATTACTTCTCAAGGAATACATGGATATATTTCTTGAGGAAGAAATCTAAAGTCTTTGATAGATTTAAATAATTTAAGGCTCTACTGTAAAACCAAATAGAGCAGAAGATAAAGGTGTTGAGGACAGATAATGGTGGGGAGTTCTACAAGAAGGAATTTGAAGAGTTCTGTAAGAAGTGTGGTATAGCACAATAGAAGATTGCTCCATACACACCTTAGAAAAATGAAGTTGCAGAAAGAATGAACAGAATGCTAATGGAAAATGAAAGAAGCATGCTTAGTGGTACCGGGTTAGGACAAGAATTCTGGGCAGAGGCAGTGGAGATTGCATGTTACTTGGTTAATAGATCACCTTCATCAGCATTGGATGATAAGATTCCACAAGAGTTATGGACTGGTAAGAAGCCCTCTCTTTCACATATGAGGGTATTTGGGTGTGATGCATATGTACATGTTCCAAAGGAGAAAAGGATCAAGTTGGATAATAAATCTGAAAGGTGCATCTTTATTGGGTATAAGGATGTTTTAAAGGGTTACAAGCTTTGGAACTTGGAAATAAGGAAGGTTGTGTACAACTGATATGTGGTGTTTAGAGAGGTTAAATATGTTTTTAAACATGAATTCCTACCAAATGAAATTGAAAATATAGAGTTTGAGCTAAAGGATGATGAACTAGACTCTACAACAGAAGAAGACTCAGAAGAGGAAAAGCGACAAACTCCAGCTGTGAGAAGATAAGTTTGGGAAAGAAGACAACCAGAAAGGTATAGTCCATCTGCTTTTTGTTCAAATTTTGATTTAACTATAACTGATGATGATCCCAAAACCATTAGGGAGGCTGTAGATTCAAAGGATGGAAAACTCTGGAAGGAGGCCATGGTTGATCAAATGGAATCTTTGCATAAAAATGAGGCATGGGATCTGGTTGAGTTGTTGGCTGGAAGGAAGCCCATCGGGAGAAAATGGGTGTTTAAGAAGAATATGAATGTAGACGGCAAGGTGGAGAAATACAAATCTATGTTGGTAGCAAAATGTTATTCCCAGGTGCTGGGAATTGATTTTGGTGATATTTTTTCTCCTGTTGCCAAAGTTGCTTCTATTAGATTATTTTTATCTGTTGCTGCTACATTTTATTTCGAGGTAGAACATATGGATGTGAAGACAAAATTTCTTCATGGGGATCTGGAAGAGGAGATATACATGAAACAACCTGAAGGCTTTATGGTGAAGGGGAAGAAAGAATTGGTATGCAGGTTAAATAAGTCTCTGTATGGGTTAAAACAGTCACCAAGGATGTGGTATCAGAAATTTGATACCTATATACCTGGACTTGGCTTCACCAGAAGAAAGGAGGATCACTGTGTTTATTTAGTATTAACTGGTGACCATGTTATTTATTTGGTCTTTTATGTGGATGATATGTTGTTGATTGGAAATGAAAAAAAAATTATCCAAGATTTGAAGACCCAACTGTTCTCCAAATTCGTCATGAAGGATATTAGTGCTGCAAACTATATTTTGGGCATGGAACTTAAGAGGGATCGGGAAAAGAGGAAGCTTTGGTTAAACCAGAGGATGTATGTCGAGACTATATTGCAGAGGTTCAATATGTAGGATAGTAAACTAGTGAAAGTTCTGATTCCTGTAGGTACAAAGTTGTCTGCTGAACAGTGTCCCAGGACACAAGAAGCAGAGGAGGATATGTCCCATGTTCCATATGCAAGTGCAGTGGGTAGCTTGAAGTATGCAATATTCTATACTATAACAGACATTGCACATGCAGTGGGAGTATTGAGCAATTTTATGTCAAACCTAGGGAAGGAGCATTGGAAAATAGTGAAGCAGGTTTTCATATATTTGCGTGGCACTAGTGATTATGGCTTGTGCTACCAGGGAAGACCAGGATTGGAAAGAGTGTTGTAAATTCATGGTTTTTTTGATGCAGATTGGGCTGGAGATCTAGAACAAAGAATATCTACAAGTGGGTATGTGTTTAGCCTATTTGGAGGTGCAGTCAGTTGGATGAGTAAAAGAGAGTCTGTAGTGGCTCTTTCAACTATAGAGGCAGAATACATAGCAGCCACTCATGCAAGCAAAGAACTAGTTTAGTTGCAGAGATTGTGTTCAAGTATGGGTTGGTGCAGCAAGCTATAAGGATATACTGTGATATCCAAAGTGCAATTTTATTGGCTAATAACCCTGCTTTTCATTCAAAGACAAATCACATTGATGTTCAATATAATTTTGTGAGAGATATGGTTGAGGCTAAAAGGGTGTTGTTGGTAAAGGTGTACACCTTGAAGAATGTTGCAGATGCATTGATGAAGTCTGTGAGCACTCAGAAGTTCTCTTGGTGTAGAGAAACAATGGGTGTTGCAAATATGGGCTATTAACTAAGTTCTCTTGTGGCCCTCTGCGGAAAGAAAACAACAAGTGGGAGAATGTTGGGTATGTGTTATATTCTTTCTATGACTAGTCATGCATGGGGGGGTCACAGGGGGGCGACAACCCCCCTTGTACGTTGCTTCAGGTGCAGCAGGGGGATCACAGTGGGGGCGACAACGCCCCAGGAAAAATAAATTGTTCCTTATTTTCTAGTGGGCAGACCTGCCCATGGTTTTGTGCATGGGTTTAGACACGGTTTTGGGGAATGACAGTTTTCGGCCCCTGGTATTTTGTAGTTTCGGTCAAGGGAACTATTGTTATGTTCTAATATAGGGTTAATGGATTGGGGTTTATGTATGCTTCGACATGTATATATATTTGTTGTAACACTAAAAGAAATATAATGAAAAATCAAGCTGGTCATCCCAATTTTGGATCCAGGGGAAAATCTCTGTGTTTATCTATTTTATGTTTTATGCTCTTGCTATTGTTTATTTTCTATTTTTAAGATTTGTTTGCAAATAATTTCTGTACAGGGTTAAAACCTACATTCCCTACAAAGTTTTCAGAATTAAAGGGAATCATTGGTGACTTGGGTGTGATGAAAATCACATTGAAGCCTGATGTGCACCCTGTCAAACAATGTCCATACAGGCTAAACCCCAGGTATAAACATAAAGTTAAAGAAGAGTTGGAAAAAATGGTGGCAACAGGCATCATTGAGCTTGTGGAAGAATCTGACTAGGTAAGTCCAATGGTTGTGCAAGATAAGAATACAAAGGGAGAAATCGAAATCTATGTTGATCTACCCAGATTGAATGATGCTTGTGTGCATGATCCATTCCCAACTCCATTTTCAGATGAAATATTGGATAATGGTGGGGGACAAGAAGCATATTATTTTATAGATGGGTTTCAAGCTATCATCAGATCTGGATTGTGCCAGAAGATAGCAGTAAGACCAATTTTTCTAATGAGTAGGGATCCTTCCAATATACAGCTATGCAATTTGGATTGAAGAATGCCCCAGCCATTTTCTCGCATGTGGTAGTTGCTTCTTTTAAAGAATTTATACACATGTTTTTGGAGGTATATTTTGATGATTGGACTGTATTTTGGTTTTTAAAGAAGCATGTGTTGAATCTGCGCTTAATGTTGGATACTTGTAGGAATTATCAGATCTCATTGAATCTAAAGATGTGTACTTTTTAGTACCTTTTGGAATGTTGTTGGGACACATTGTCTGCCAGTGGGGATTGATGGTGGATCCTGCCAAGATTGTTGTCATAGTTAATTTGGAAATACTTGAGAATATTAAATAGTTGCGCTCAATATTTTGGCATACTCGGTACTATAGAAAGTTTATTCGGGGATATGGGATGATAACTACGCCCATGGAAAGGTCGTTAAAGAAGGATGAAAAGTTTTGTTAAGATGATTGTTTCCAAAAGAGTTTTGAGATGCTCAAGGAAAATATGGTCACTACACCCATCCTCGTATTCCCGAATTGGTCCAAGGCATTTCATGTACATGTGGATACCTCCTGTATTGCCCTCGAAGCTATGCTAGTGCAACCAGGAGAAGGAGAAATTGATCACCCTATTGCTTATGCCAGCCGGAAACTATCAAGAGCAGATAAGAATTAATCCAACACAGAAAGAGAAGGGCTCGCAATGGTATATTCGTTGTAGAAATTCCACCACTATCTATTTGGAGGTCACCTTAAAATTTTCACTGATCATTCTGCTTTGAGGTACCTGGTAAAAAAGCCTGTGTTGGGGGGGAAGATCTACATGTGGTTGTTGTTATTCCAGGAATATGATTTTGAAATTATGGTAAAACCTGGACAATTAAATTTTGAGCTAGACCATCTCTCACACATTGAATCAGGAGAAGAGCCCACAACTATAGATTAGGGAGTTTGAAGCGTGCAATTGTTTGTGATAAAAGTGGTTGATGAACATTTCCCTGATATCATTCAATTTTTTACTACTGGTCGTGCACCTGACAAGTATTCAGTTAAGAAGAAGAAATAATTTGTGGCATGTGCAACAGACTTCACCATTATTGTTGGAAAATTATACAAATTAGGTGTGGATGCGTTCCTACGTAGATATGTCATCGAGTATGAAAGGCATGCAATTCTCAATGAAGCTCATAGAGGAGTTGCCGATGACCATTATACAGGTAAGGCCACTACGTAGATGATCTTGCGCACGGGATTATGGTGGCCCATGCTGTATAACGATTTCTATGTGCACAGTCACACATGTGATGTCTGTCGGAGAATGGGGAAACTGTCATGCAGGGATGATATGCCCTTGAATCCGAAAATGGCGCTGCAAGCTTTCTATTTATTTTGTGGGACCTTAAAATCCTCCCAGAAGAAAGGGTGGTGCATGCTACATCATCACTATGACAGATTATGTAACTACATGGGATGAAGAAAAACTGGTTCAGGATTGTACTGATGATACAGTTGCACAGTTTATTTTTGAAAATATAGTGACTCGGTTTGGGTGTATTAAGATTGTAATTAACGATCAAGGTACACATTTTATAAATGACACTATCGAAGCCTTGAATGAAGAATTCAAGATGAGTCATTAGAAGAGCTCTCCTTATCATCCTCAGGAAGATGGCGTAGTTGAAGCTTTCAATAAGATATTGGAGATTGCGCTCACTAAGGTATTCAACACTAACATAAATGATTGGGATGAGCAAGTGCCTATAGTTCTCTAGGTCTACAGGACTACTTGCAAAAATTTGACTAGGATGACACCTTTCATGATGGTATATGGGAAATGGGAAAGAGGCTATGCCTCCCATGTAGTTCATTATTCCTATTTTGTGCATTGCAACATTTACCAATATGGCTGAAGCATATGCTCTAGAGGACTAGTTGTCACAATTGGTTGCTCTGGAGGAAGATCTATTTATTGAAAATTATCACCAGTAGGTTCAAAAGGCGTGCATAAAAACTTGGCATGATAGGCATATTAGGAAGAAGGTGTTCAAGGAGGATGATTTTTTCTTACCATATGACAACAAGTTTGTGCGCCACCCATGGAAATTGAAGATGCATTTTCTAAGGCCCTATGTTGTTAAGGAAATCACAGATGGAGGAGCAGTGTGCTTGGCCACATTAAGTGGTGAATACCTTCCGGGATATGTCAATGGAAGTTGCCTGAAGCTGTATAGGGATGACCCTATACCTACCAAATGACTATATGGCTGGAGTATCATAACTACGCAGAGGAGATGGAAAATGCGCATTAATATGTGGCATGTGCGTGATATATTTGCCAAGAGATTGACTTGTGTGAAAAGGTGTCAAAAACTAACCGTTGGGAGAGTAAAACTGGATAACACAAATTTATTATTGTTTTTAGGAGCATCCAAGCTGCATTTGATGAAGGGACTTTTCTATATTTTGGACCATTTTGTTAGTAATGGAACATCATTAATGCAAAAGGACAATTTCAAATGCACCACAAGTATAAATATGACATATGGGGTCATAATAGTTCTCTTTGCATTCTAAGTGATTTTTATGCTTTAAGATCTGTGTTTTCCATTGCATTTCTTGTGTCTATGTATGGTTTGGACCTAGTGTTTGAGGATGCATTGCATCAAGCTAGAATAGGGTATGTAATTCAGAATAAGATGACAACCACAAGATTTGGTAATGACCCTCTTGCACCGAAAGTTCCCATTGTAGAACCACCTATGCCATTGAAAGAGAAGGAGGGACAAACCTCTGGAATGCATAGATCTCCTAGAGAAAATACCCCAAAACTGTGCCACTCAGCGGGAGAGAAAATTAAGAGATCTATGGTCGAAGTTCTAGAGGCTATTGAGGAAGGGGATGAAGAAGTGGTAGAAGTAGCCCCTTTCTCACAACTGCCAAGTTATATTGCGCCACGAAAACCTACTGGGAAAGCGCCAAAGGAATTGGATGAGGTGTGTGCAGGTATCCAAGTGCCTATGATCTTAGATAATGTCCCAATGGAGGTGGACACACTTGAAAAATTCCCACAACTAGGGTTTGATGACTGGGACATTGCAGATGTCGAGAAGTTTCCTGAGCTCCCGCCAAAGCTCTATTTAGATCAAATTACTTATGAATGAGGTGTGGTGTGCCTTGAGGCAAAGAAGGGGATGCTAGGTCTTCACAATGCAGGCTTGCTCAATATCTTACAAATCCCTCATTTTGGGCAAAGTCCCATTAATGATATTTGCGTCAAGAAGCTGTCGGCGTTGATCCATGATGATGTGCTCTAGTTGGGACAGCACATCCAAATTAGTGCAGAATTAATTCATCAAATGATAGGTCCGCCAAATAAGGGGGCCGAACATATTGTAGATTTTGGAGGCAAAGCACAAGAGAAAGCGCTTGTGGATCAGACCAAGAAGAAGTATGATGTCACTCACAAATCCATGGGTTTCATTGTGGAGGAGATTAACAACCCCGCCATCCATTTTGACATGCTCATCTTGGCCTGCCAGATGATGCACAAGTGTAGGCCCAAGGAGGTTTCTGCGCATGTGATTGCGTTGGTCAGAATATGTGAGAACGGAGTCATATACAATTGGTGTGGATACATATGTAAGGCATTTCTTGAGAATGTGCATGAGGTCTAGGAGGAGGGCAAGAAATTCCAATACATGTGGCTCTTGTTATTGATTTCTCTTATTGACTAGAGAACCCCTGAAGATACACAGTTCCCTGAGCTTGAAGAGAAGATCTACGAAGTTGCGCGCTACACAACGCTCTAGAATTCCTCAGACCGAATGCATAGAAAAGAGAATAATATATTTTGGGTCTTTTATGATGCAACATTGAACCAAGAGGTGCAGTCCAAGCCTCGAAAGTCGCCTACTCTGTACGATCAATACAAAATGATAACCAAATTTAAGGCTACGTTTCACAACATACATATCCACGTGAAGGGCGTTGTAGAGGGCATGCAGTATGAGCTGCCTTATTTGGTGACTGAGGATGACCTTATCAGAGTTACAATAAAATGGACTCTGGCATGGTTGACCTGACCTACATAACCACGCACTCTGACAATAAAATGCAAGAAGAAAGCTACTGAAAATCATGAAAAAGCAAGGACAATGATTATTATAGAGAAACATACCGAGAAGGAACTGACACCAACTACAAATATAGAAACCATCGACACAACCATAGTGTCGAAGAAGAATGGATCTACGCCTAAGGAGACCAGAGAAGTAGAAACATCATAAGGCACAAAGCACGACACTCAGGGTGCAGGTGGGTCTCACAAGAAATAGAAGGGGTCTAAGAAAGCATGACAGGAGGTCCTGACACTTACAGAGGATGATATAAATGAGATCATGTGCACAATTACCTTTGCGCAAGGATATCATCATACGGACATGGACGTCCAGTACAAATCTGCATTGGAAATTTTCCAAGTTTGGTTCCAAGAATTAAAATTTTAGGCGAGCTAGATCCAGGAGACCGTGATCAAGGAAAGCTAGAGCAGTGTGCACATTACCAGTGTGCAACCATTGGATTTTTCCTTGCCACCATAAGGAGATGGACAATTTTTTCACATTCCCCTGCCAGCCATACATTTTGACGCCAAACAATGCGTTCAATTTACGAGTAAAGGATTTTATCACTCTCCAAAAATTCCCAAGTTTGACAGTAGGATTAGAGAAAGGTAACCACAGACCAAGCTTTAGGTCAGGTAGCTAGCCCTACCCGGACCAGAGAATTGTCTCTCTTTTCCACCTTAAGCAGTCAAATGATGTTGGAAATACTGAGTGGGGGGGGGGGGGGGGGAATCAATATTTCTTATCAATTATCACTTTTAAATATTTTTAGAGCATTAGTTAATCTTCAATTATTCTTGATGTTTATAATGTAGCAATAGTAAATAATAAAACACAATAGGCAAAAAAAATTTAGGTGGAAAACCCCCTATGGCTCAAAAACCACTAAACTCTTTTCTAATAAATTCTTTAATATTCAACCAAAACGGAAATGAAAGGTAAAAATTCATAGAATTCTATAAAAGAATTCTTCTCCAGCACCCACTAGAAGGATGCCCCAATGCCCTGGTTTCTTCAGTAGTCAAATGAATGAATGCCCTGACATCCTAGTCCGACCCACCACCCTGAAGTGTTCACATGCTCCAACCTGTAGGTGACTTCATGCACCGACCTAACACCTCCCTGCCACCCTATAATGATCATAAATAAGGCAAGAGTGTGGACTCTGATACCAGGGACAATGATCCATGATACAACATGATTCACAATGATTTTCTTGAACTAGACCAATCACCCAATCACACTATGACCTGCAACCCAACAATAACATTATCCAACAATGACACTTATACCTCCCAAAAATGCCTCTCCAACTCTAGGAAAATTGGCTCTTTTACAATAATGAATCATTTACAATTTTACAATGATGATTTTTACAATATTGACTTTTGACATGACCTGATACTTGACTTGACACTACTTCTTTGAATAGTAGCAGTTGTCATGGTATTGTTGTGCTTGCTTCAAGTAATGGTACTTTGACATTGCATTGTCATTCTAGTATGTGCCTAAGTTGTCCTATTGTGTCCTCCTTCCTGCACATGCATTAATGAAAAATACCCAAACCAATATACAAAAAAAATACTTACACGGTCCTGCAAACTATATGTGAGAGAAATATTTAAAATTCAAATGTAAATACGTTCAACATTTGTGAACAAAAACCAATCAAACATACATAAAAAATACTTACATTGTCCTACATAAACACATGGAAAAGATGGTATTCAAATTAAAATTCAAAAAATAATCATACATACCATATTGTAGTAGAATTACCCTTGAATGTTGATCTGTTTTCCTTACTGCAGTGATCCTTGAATGCATATTTTTTCTTGCCATCTAGGAGCTCGATATTTAAGCTGATGTATCTATGTAATTTCAGATCTCCAAGGTATGAAATTGCGTCCTTTGGTAGCCCTATGGATCCAATTTCCAACCTCGTAGGTTTGATCAACATTGGATTCTTCAAGAAATAGTTATGCCCAATCTCCTACGATGGCCTGATTATAGACTGGTTCAGTAGAGCGAACTTGTACGAAGTGCCACATGACATTGTTTCAACCTTCGGTCGTGAAAACGATACCCAAAAAACTATAACTCATCCTATTTCTATCACTTTTTATGAACTATTAATCCAATTCTCAGAGAGAAAGTTATGAAGTTTTCCCAAGGTCACCTATTTGACATGAAATTCAGGAGCCTGCAAAAACCTTAACTTCCTCATATCATATCTCCAAAAATATAGTTAACCAATATCTAAAATTTAGACACACGCTTCATCGGGATTATGGCTCAAATGGGATTTTTTTTCATCATCTGAAGCTTCACAAAAAAAAGGTTATTGTGAGAATTCCATGATGAACTATTTTAAGTAGTGAAATCCTTACATGAGGAGGATATGAGGGTCACAATTTATATAAATTATTAGGTTGGGAGGGTCTTCAATAAGTGAATGTTGGAGGGATTTTAGGAGCTTAAAAAATTATTAATTATTGAATATTCAATGACCACAACCAATTATTAGTGTCATGCCACAACCCCATGGGGTTTTAGCCCACTAACGAGGGTTACTAAATTCAAACACGAATATCTCTCAAACCGTGAAGCATTACATGGCATGCCATATATCAACAAAAAAATCTCAACAAGTGGAAACCATCCTAAATATCCTTGACTTAGAATAGAGTAATTTTTCAAGTCAAAATTCCCATGCAAGATCGGGGTAGCCCTCGGTGTTGCTTGGGTTTACATCAATGACAACCATTGATCAACAATATCCCCCTTTGGCATTGATGGCAACAAAAGTACTCCCCTGGCAATGATGACAACTCTTCCTACAAAATTATCTCCCCATTTTTCATCAATGGAAAAGTGTAAATCACCCTAACAAACGTCATCCTACAGACCTGTACACACCTCAAGTCCCCTTTTTTATTTACTTAGTTAGATAAGAGAAACATTCTAATGAGAACTTGGGAGAATCCCAAGCTGTATGTGAAGATACTCAAATTATTCATGAGGTAATGGTTTGGTAAAGATTTCATCAATTTGTTCCTTTGTGCCAACATATTCAAGCTTGATATTCTTTTTGATGACCTTCTCTCTAACAAAATTATATTTGATGGGAATGTGCCATGTTTTGGAATGCATCACATGATTCTTGGAGATAATGATGGCACTGGTGTTATCACAAAATATGGGAATAGGCTCATCAAACATGACTTGAATATCTTGCAATTTTTTCTTCATATAGAGAACTTGAGTACAACAAGCTCTTGCCAAGATATATTTCTCTTATGTTGTGGATAATGAGATTGAAGACTTCTTTTTACTTAACCACAAAACAAGGCAACCGCCTAGATAGAATGCTACTCCACTGGTACTCTTTTTATCATCAACACTTCCTGCCCAATATGCATCTGTATAAGCTTGGATAACTACATTATTTCCCTAGGGATACATTAAACCATATTCTGTTGTGCCCTTAAGATATCGGAGAATTATTTTGATAGAAATAATATGAGGTTCTTTTCGTGCTGCTTGGAATATTGCTACTTGTCCAACTGCCTACATTACATCTAGTCGACAAGTTAACAGATATAGAAGACTGCCAATCATAGATCTATACAACCTCTGGTACACATCCTATGATGAATAATCTAAAATTAACTTGCAACTTGTTACCATTGGGGTAAGGACAGGCTTGCAATATTCCATCTTAAATTTCTTGAGAATTTCCTTGATGTACTTGGTTTGATATATAAATATTCCTTTATTCTACTGAGATATTTGAAGCCCTAAAGAGTATGTAATTTCACCAAGCAGAGCCATTTCAAACTCACTTTGCATCTTTATGGAAAATTATTTAATTAATTTGTCATCATTTCTTCCAAAAAGTATATCATCTACATATACCTCAATAATTGTTAGGTTATCTTGATCCACTTTCACATAGAGATTGTTTTCAACGCTTCCTTTATTGAATCCTTTTTGATGTATATATCAATCAAGATGAAAATACCAAGCTCTAGGGGCTTGCTTGAGACCATATAGTGCCTTCTTTAATCTGCAGACATAGTCTTCCTTTACAGAGAGCAGAACACCTCCAGGTTGTTCAATGTAAAATTCTTCTTCCAATTCACCATTTAGAAAGGATGACTTAACATCCACATGGTAGAAATTGATTTTTCTCGATCATGCATAAGCGAGAAAGATTCTGATAGCTTCCATTCTGGAAATGGGAGAAAATGTTTCTTAAAAATAAATTCCTTCAACTTGTGCGTATCCTTTGCAAAATAATCTTTCCTTATTCCTGTTAACATGTCCATCCTCATTAAACTTGTTTCTTAAGACACATTTAGTTCCAATAAAATTTTTATCCTTTGTTCATGGAACCAGTTCCCAAGTATCTTTCTTCTCAATTTGATCTAATTCCTCATTCATAATTATTGCCCAGTGTTCATCTTGACTAGCTTCCTCAAAATTCCTAGGCTCAAAAGTTTCTTTTAAAAAAAATCAAGGTGGGCTTGTTGTGATGAACAAAGCTGTCGATTTCTTCTAGTTACAATTCCTTAATTTTGTTGGAAATATTGTCATTGATGGAAATGGAGGCAGCAAAGACAGAGACAGACAAAGGAGGCAGCAAAGAAGCGAACGAAGGAAGCAAAGGAGACAGGCAGAGGCAGAGGCAACGAATATAGACACAGAGCCATTATCAAAGGCAGCGAATATAGAGGTAGAGCCATCATCACAGTAGTAGAGGCAGAGGTCGAGCAACAAAAGCAGCGAATATAGAGGTAGAGCTGTCATCAGAGGCAGCGAATATAGAGGCAGAGCCGTTATCAAAAGCAGAGGTAGAGGAAAAGTTGTTATCACAGCAGAGGCAGAGGCAGAACCTTTATCACAGCAAAGACATAGGCAGGGCCATTATCATAGGCAGAGGCAGCAAACATAGACGCGTTTTTATGGAATGGAACCATGTGCAAACCTACATAAAATTTCGGGAATCATAACCCAGGTGGGAGGATACATAATATTCCAGGAATCTAAAACCCAAGCAACAAAGTATATATATATATATATATATATTCTGAGAATCTCTTACCCCATTGGAGGATACTCTAAAGCTGAAACATAAAACTTATATATATATGCAGCACCTTATATATAAGTTTCATATTATTGAGCTCGAAATCAAAAAGAACCAAAGGTAACAAAGCCTTATATGGTGGGACCCTTTCCCAATCGCATCGGAAAATTGACAGTGGAACAAGTTAACAATAGGTTGCGATTGCGATTGAAAGCCCGGACCTGATGGGCATATAAAATACAATTCATATATACTTGGGTTCCGGTGAACAGTGACTGATCGCATCAGAAAAGGGCGGAGTATCGAAACATGCAACTGGGAGTTGCGATTATGATCAATCGCAATCGGAAGCAGTCGAAGGATAATACACTAATCGCATCGGAGAAAAATTGTGCAGCAGAACATATAAACAAAGAGTTGCGATTGCGATTGGCAAAGCCGGACGCGATATTCATATCAACTCCGCCATATAAAACATGGTCGGTTCCGCACATATCAAATGTCAATCAGGAAAAATAAAATTGCAATCTCCGATTGGGATCGGACCTGAGACCAACCAAAAACTGTGGCACATAATCAAGATCAGGTCCGCCTTTTGGTAGTGCTATCGGGGCATAAGAAAAAGTCCTCCTGATTGCGTTTTTGCGATTGTATTGAAATGTTCCGCGTGGTCTGTGGACCCATGGCCCTCGGATTAAGGTGGAGGGCGATTGTTAATATAAAACGTTGTTGCAATTGTATTGAAATGTGTCGCGTGGTTTGTGGACCCACGGGCCTTGGCTTAAGGTGGAGGGCGATTGTTAATATAAAACGATTGTGATGTGTGCAATCGCATCGAGCCATAAAACAAAGGTCGTGGTGTATATATGTTCCTCTTGCGGAACTCACCACATTAACAAGACACTTGCTGTGTGTAAAGCGTTGGAATTTGCCTAGATTTAAAGTCGGCAGTTACATATATATATATATAGAAAAAGTGCTGATATAAAAAGCACAGTTACAAATGTATGGCATATGACCATTACCCTGCGACAGTGAATAAGGAAACAAACAGAGACGAAAGGGACAAAGACACAGTCAAAGAAAAGACAAATGCGTAGCTAGCCAAGAGGCTGAATGAGTGAGCTGGAGTTCTCATTGTAATTGAATGTAAATAATTTTAATTTATATTGTTGTGATGCATTGGCAAGTCTCCGGAAGAGAACAAATATCCCACTATAATGTTAAATTGATACCTACAGTTATATTTTATGAATGAGAAGATAAAAGGAATGAGAAGACAGAAGCCAAAGAGTCATGATTGTTCACTCAAAATTCTTTGTGAAATACAAACATTCATGTGAGGAACTCTATAAATAATATCAACTAGATATGCATAAAAGAGGTTAGAGAGATTAAATATAGAGAATGCAGAGTATAGAAGAGTGAGGCAGAGAATATTAAAAAAATAAGAGCATAAAGAGATGCTACAGAACAGAGCTGATATCTAAGGTAAATCAACAATCATTCAGTTTGATAAATTGAGGAAGTTGGAGCCTCCTTATCAAGTTGCAGCTTGATAGCTGACCAAGGCTAGAGCTTCCTGTAGGTTGGTGCCTGCAGAAAATTGAAGGGAGTTGGTGCTTCCTTGCAAGTTGTAGCTTGCATAATTGAGGTTGGAGCCTCCTGTAGGTTGGTGCCTACAGAAAAACAGTGGTGAGAGGGAGTTGGAGCTTACCTTTGCATCACAACCATAATAAGATGTGGTTTTCTCCTTTTATGTGTTTCCACTTATATCTGGTGTCTCTGTGCATGATGTTATGTGTTGATCTGATTTATACTGTCTGCTTAATACCTGCTACTCTCAAATTAAGTCTACTGTTATATTATATTAATACTTGCTGCTCACATTCTAAGATTACTCACATATTAAGTTGGACATGAAATGAAGGTGTAAATAATTTTTAATGAAAAGTTTCAAAAGTCAATGAATGTGTTAAACTAATTCACCCCCCCCCCCCTCTCAGTTTAACTAAGGGTTCAACAATTGGTATTAGAGCAGGTTCCTTTGTGCCAGTTTAACAACTGAAAGGAGATTCTAGGTTCTCAGGATGGATAGTAAAGAAGGATGCTCAACCAATAAAGCCACTTTCTTTATAGGTGAAAATTATGCCTTCTGGAAAATCAGGATGAGGACATACATAATTTCTCTAGGAATAGAAGTTTCGGGTGCTGTGGAATTAGGATATGCCCCAAAGGAAACTAACTCAGAGAAAGAATCGAAACAAGATTTTGTAGCTAACGCAAAAGCCATGAATGCCATCTTGAATGGATTGTGTGAAGTAGAGTTTATCAAAGTAATGCACAAAGACACTGCCAAAGAGATGTGGGATGCTCTGGAGAACATCCATGAGGGAGACGAGAAAATAAAGACTGCCAAACTTCAAATCTATAGAGCCCAGTTTGAGAACTTAAAAATGAATGATGATGAAGACATTGACAGTTTCTTCCTAAAATTTGTAGAAATTGTTAACAATATGAAAGCTCTTGGAGAAACCATGCCAGAAAGAATAATTGTGCAAAATATTCTAAGATCTCTTCCATCCAGGTTTAATCCCAAGGTGTCTGCAATAGAAGAAACAGCTGATTGGGAGACCTTGACCATGAACCAGCTACTTGGAAATTTAACAACATATGAGATGAGGCTCCCACAGAAGAAGCCAAGTCCAAGGGAGGCAACCTTTAAAACAGAAAATAAGAAAGAAGAAGAGGAAGACATATGCTCTTGCTCGAATGAAGAAGAGGCAAAATTTGTCAAGAAATTGGATAGAGGCTTAGGTAAATACAAAGGTAAACTTTGTTTCAAATTATTTAACTGTGGAAGAGTTGGACACTATGCTGCTAAGTGTCCTCACAAGAAAGTAAGGAATCAGGCTCAAGAGTCAGAGAAAAATACATCAAAGTACTGGCGGAAAGGAAAGAAGTTTAGCAGAAAATCCTTCTATGCTCAACAAGACAGCAGTACATCTGAAGATCCAGATGAACTCTCAAGTGAAGATGGAACCTCTGAGTTTTTATTGATGGCCATAGAAGAATTTGAAGGTCTCCTGCTAGAATATGAAGAAGAAGAAGGTGAATTCGACCTTGAGGGGGAGCTAAGAAGTGCTCTGGAAGAGATTGATAGACTCAAGCTGAAATGAAGAAAACAAAAGGACATTCTCCTCAAGTATGTATGAGAAGAACAGAATTCAGAAGTCCTGATGTAGCTAAATATAGAGCTTGAAGAAGCCAAGAAGATAGAGGACATGTTACTTAAGCAAATTAAAGAAAAAACTTAGGAACAAGAAAAGTTGGAAGAAGAAGTAGTATGTCTCAGGAAGAAATTAGAAAATTCTCAAAGGAAAATGGTTATAAACTCTTCTTAAACAACAAGATCTAGTAATTTGAACGAAATTCTTGGTGCTCAAAGATCTCCTATGATAAAAACTAGAATAGGGTATGAAGGAGAATCAAGTAAAAGCAAAGAAAAGGAAAACAGAGAGATTATTTTTGTAAAAGAAAAGAAGAATGATGAAGCAGCTCAAAAAAATCATACAAAAGAAGAAACCTGTAATAAGGAAGACAGAGATCAGAAGAAACCACTAGTAGCAAAGAATGTAATAAATAATAAGACCCCTGAGTATGTCAACTTTTGAAACCATCAAAGGAGATTCTTTCCTCCTATGAAGAATACCACCTATTATGTCTGCCACAAGCTGGGACACATTGATGCATATTGCCATACAAGGAGGAGTAATTCAAACCAAACAAAAGGATACCTTGAGTGAAAAAAGAAGGAGAATAAGTGTGACCTGGCTCTAACTGCTCAAGATCTGAAAAGCCAATGGTATTTGGACAGTGACTACTCTAAACACATGACTGGATACAGAAGCAAGTTTATAACGCTTGATGAAAAGAAATATGGAAATGTTACGTTTGGCAATGATAAATCAGGAAAAATAAAAGGAAAAGGCTTAGTCAGCCTAGACAATGGCAGAGGAAAGGCCCAAGAGGTACTACTTGTGGATGGGTTGAAAGCAAATTTGTTGAGTGTCAGTCAAATGTGTGAGAAAGGCTATGAAGTTCTTTTTAGAGCACAATATTGTGAAGTCAGATCAAGCACCATAGGTAAGACTATGCTCAAAGGAGTTCGAACAAAGAGTAATGTTTACATTGTGAAAGAGGAAGATGAAGCATGTCATCTTAGAAAACTTGAGGAGTCATGGTTATGGCATAAAAGATTGGGACATCTCAACTTCGAGCACATCATCAGACTAAGAAAGAAGAAAGCTGTCAGAGACATGCTAGAAATAAAGAGGCCTTCTAATACCATATGCAAGTCATGTCAATTAGGCAAACAGACCCACACATTCTTTAAGGATAAATATGAATTATCAACAAGAAGACCACTACAACTTGTGCACATGGACCTGTGCGGATCTGCAAGAACTAAAACACCAAGTGGTGAATCCTACTTCATGCTGATAATAGATGATTTCTATAGAATGACATGGGTTGCATTTCTCAAGAATAAATCAGAAGCTTTAGAAAAAATTAAGATCTTCAAAGCATTAGCAGAAAATCAAACAGGATGCAAGCTGAAATGCATCAGATCAGATAGAGGAGGTGAATTCACAGATTATGACTTTGCTGACCTATGCAATGAAAATGGGATAAAGCAACAATTTACTATTGCAGGAACACCTCAGCAAAATGGAGTAGAAGAGAGACAAAACAGGTCTGTACAGCAAATAGCCAGAGCCATGATGCATGAAAGTAATATTCCTCAAACCTTCTGGGCATAAGCAATACACACAGCGGTGCATATCCTTAATAAATCTCACTTAAGGCCAAGCAGTGACAAGACTCCCTATGAACTTTGGCATGGGAAACCAGATTCAATCAAATATTTTAGAATCTTTGGAAGCAAGTGTTGCATAAAGAATAATGATGCAAATCTTGGAAAATTTGATGCAAGAGCAGATGAAGGGATATTTCTAGGATATGCATCCAAAAGTAAAGGGTACAGGTGCTACAACAAGACTCTTCGAAAAATATTAGAAAGCATTGATGTGATATTTGATGAAGAACTTCCAGACAGTACAAGAGATACAAACTACTGCAGCCCATCAGACAACCATGAAAAAGAAAACCAATACGATGAGGAAACAAGCAAGACAACAGTAGATATAGATCTGAGTTCTAAATCTCCCTCAAGATATACTCAGAAGAACCATCCTGGAGATCAAATCATTGGAGACAAGAGAGTAGGGGTCCAAACTAGAAGGCAGCTAACTAAACAGACAGAAGAGGTATACATAGCCATCTTATCAGAAATAGAACCAAAGATATTTGAAGAAGCTAGTAAGGAAAAGTATTGGGTGAATGCTATGAATGAAGAATTGGACCAAATTGAGAAGAACAAAACCTGGGAACTAGTTCCTAGACCCACTGAGAAAAATGTCATAGGCTCAAAATGGGTATTCAAAAATAAAATGAATGAAGAAGGATAGTTAATTAGGAATAAAGCCAGACTTGTATGCAAAGGATACTCACAAATTGAAGGACTTGATTACGATGAAACATTTGCCCCTATAGCCAGAATGGAAGCTATCAGAATGTTTCTGGCATTTTCATGCTACCAAAACTTCAAGGTATATCAAATGGATGTAAAATCTGCATTTCTGAATGGAGACTTAGAAGAAGAAGTCTACACGGAACAACCATAAGGATTCTCATTAACAGACAAAGAATACTATGTATGTAGACTGAAGAAGGCTCTTTATGGACTGAAACAGGCTCCTCATGCTTGGTACTCAAGACTAGATAAATATTTTCAAAAACAAGGCTTTACGAGAGGTGGAGTAGACAGAAATCTATACATAAAAGCCCATGAAAATGAACTCGTGATTGTTGTAGTATATGTTGATGACATTATGTTTGGAAGCAACAGAGAAGAACTAGAAAAAGGGTTTGCTGATGAGATGAAAACAAATTTTGAGATGTCTATGATTGGAGAGCTCAATTTCTACTTAGGAATTCAAATTCAGCAAATGAACACAAGTACATTCATCTCATAGGAAAAATACTTAAAAAAAATGTTGAAAAAATTCAAAATGGAGGACTGCAAAATTGTGTCAACTCCCATGATCACGAGATGCAAGCTATGTGCTGATGATGAATCTGCTGATATAGATCAAAAACTCTACAGATCCATGATAGGAAGCCTGCTGTATTTGACAGCATCAAGACCAAACATCATGCTAGTAGTAGGACTAGTGGCTAGATATCAAGCATCACCTAAACAAAATCACCTTCTTGCAGTCAAAATAATATTTAGATACCTACAAGGAACATCATAGTATGGAATTTGGTATCCTAAAGGAAAAATCTTCACTTTGACAGCATACACAGATGCAAATTGGGCCAGCTGTGTAGATGACAAGAAAAGCACAAGTGGAGGTGCTTTCTATCTAGGAGAAAGTCTGGTGGCATGGTTAAGAAAGAAAGAAACATCTATCTCTCTGTCTACAGCAGAAGCAGAATATATAGCAGCAGCAACATGTTGTACACAAGTAATGTGGATGAAGAAAACTCTCCAAGACATGAAGGTAAGCATTGATGAACCTATCTCAATCAAATGTGATAATACAAGTGCTATAAGTATATCTAAAAATCTTGTGCTTCACTCAAAAACTAAATATATCCCAATCAAGTATCATTTTCTCCGAGAACAAGTGGCTTAGAAGATATTAAAACTGGAGTATGTACCAACAAAAGAATAGAAATCAGATATATTTACCAAACCACTTGCTAGAGAACCATTTGAATATTTGAGAGACAGACTAGGGGTAGTATCTGTAGATGCTACATTCTGATATGAAGAGAAAGCGCAGTTTCAGGGGGAGAACAGAAACAAAAATATCATTCCAGGGGGAGATCAGCCAGTAAGGGAAGCATGAACCAGGTCCTTAGGATCAAAATACATCCAGCATAAAAGAATCAATGAAAAAGGCTAAAGGGTCAGTATTTTAGATCTAATCCAAAGTTTTGAGCAACAGCGTACAAAGTCAGAAAATTTCAGAGAGAGGAAATGCACAAAAGGTTGAAAAAGGATAAAAACACAGGATCAAAGAATAGAATCTACACTAAGAATTCAAACCCCTTGCCATTGATGTCAAAGGGGGAGGAAGAGCAAGCAACAGGAGAAAGGACCCTAACAGGAAAATAGAGGAAGTGTATTGCCATCAATGCCAAAGGGAGAGACTGTTGGAAATGTTGTCATTGAAGGCAATGGAGGCAGCAAAGACAGAGATAGACAAAGGAGGCTGGAAAGAAGCGAACGAAGGAAGCAAAGGAGACATGCAGAGACAGAGGCAGCGAATATAGATGCAGAGGAGTTATCAGAGGCATCGAATATAGAGGTAGAGCCATTATCACACCAGTAGAGGTAGAGGTCAAGTGACAGATGCAGCGAATACAGAGGCAGAGCCATCATCATAGGCAGCGAATATAGAGGTATAGCCATTATCAGAGGTAGAGGCAGAGGCAGAGCTGTTATCACAACAGAGGCAGAGGCAGAACTGTTATCACAACAAAGACAGAGGCAGGGCCGTTATCAGAGGCAGAGGCAGCGAGCATAGATGTGTTTTTATGGAATGGAACCATGTGCAAACCTACATAAAATTCTGAGAATCATAACCCAGGCGGGAGGATACATAATATTCCGGGAATTTATATATATATATATATAAATTCCAAGAATCGATTACCCTGCTTGAGGATACTATAAAGCTGAAACATAAAAATTATATATATATGCAGCGCCTTATATATAAGTTTCATATTATTGAGCCCAAAATAGAAAAGAACCAAAGGTAACAAAGCCTTATATGGTGGGATCCTTTCCTAATTGCATCAGAAAATTGACAGCGGAACAGGTTAACAACAGGTTGCGATTGCGATTGAAACCCTGGACCCGGTGGGCATATAAACTACAATTCATATATACTTCTGTTCTGGTGAATAGTGACTGATCGCATCGGAAAAGGGTGGAGTATCGGAACATGCAACTGGGAGTTGCGATTGTGATCAATCACAATCGGAAGCAGTCGAAGGATAATACACTAATCGCATCAGAGAAAAACTGTGCAGTGGAACATATAAACAAAGAGTTGCGATTGCGATTGGAAAATCTGGACGCGATAGTCATATCAACTCCTCCATATAAAACATGGTTGGGTCTACACATATCAAATGTCAATCGGGCAAAATAAAATTGCGATCTCCGATTCGGATTAGACCCAAGACCAACCAAAAACTGTGGCACATAATCTAGATCGGGTCCGCCTTTTGGTAGTGAAATCGAGGCATAATAAAAATTCCTCCCGATTGCATTGTTGCGATTGTATTGAAATGTGCCACGTGGTTTGTGGACCCACGGGCCTCGGCTTAAGGTGGAGGGCGATTGTTAATATAAAACGCCGTTGCGATTGTATTGAAATGTGTTGTGTGGTCTGTGGACCCACGGGCCTCGGCTTAAGGTGGAGGGAGATTGTTAATATAAAATGATCGCGATGTGTGCAATCGCATCAGGCCATAAAACAAAGGCCGTGGTGTATGTATGTTCCACTTTCAGAACTCACCACATAAAAAAGACACTTGCTGTGTGTAAAGCATTGGAATTTGCCTAGATTTAAAGTCAGTAGTTACATATATATAAAAAGCGTTGATATCAAAATCACAGTTAAAAATGTATGGCATATGACCGTTACCCTGCGACAGTGAATAACGAAACAAACAGAGACGAAAGGGACAAAGACACAGTCAAAGAAAATACAAATGCGCAGCTAGCCAAGAGGCCGAATGAGTGAGCTGGAGTTCTCATTGTAATTGAATGTAAATAATTTTAATTTATATTGTTGTGTTGCATTGGCAAGTCTCCGGAAGAGAAAAAATATCCCACTGTAATGTTAAATTGATACCTATAGTTATATTTTCTGAATGAGTAGATAAAAGGAATGAGAAGACAGAAGCCAATGAGTCATGACTGTTCACTCAAAATTCTTTGTGAAATACAAACAGTCATGTGAGGAAATCCATAAATAATATCAACTAGATATGAATAAAAGAGGTTAGAGAGATTAAATATAGAGAATGCAGAGTATAGTAGAGTGAGGCAGAGAAGATTAAGAAAAGAAGAGCAGAAAGAGATGCTACAAAATAGAGCTGATATCTGAGGTAAATCAACAATCATTCAGTTTGATAAATTCAGGAAGTTGGAGCTTCCCTATTAAGTTGCAGCTTGATAGCTGTCAGTTGTAGCTGACTGAGGTTGGAGCCTCCTGTAGGTTGGTGCCTGCAGAAAATTGAAGGGATTTGGTGCTTCCTTGCAAGTTGTAGCTTGCAAAATTGAGGTTGGAGCCTTCTGTAGGTTGGTGCCTGCAGAAAAAAAGTGGCGAGATGGAGTTGGAGCCTGCCTTTGCATCACAACAATAATAAGATGTGGTTTTCTCCCTTTATGGGTTTCCACTTATATCTGGTGTCCTTGTGCATGATTTTTATGTGTTGATCTGATTTATACCATCTTCTTAATACCTGTTGCTCTCATATTAAGTCTATTGTTATATTATATTAATACTTGCTGCTCACATTCTAAGATTACTCACATATTAAGCTGGACATGAAATGAAGGTGTAAATAATTTTTAATGAAAAGTTTCAAAATTCCATGAATGTGTTAAACTGATTCACCCCCCCCCCTCTCATTTTAACTAAGGGTTCAACACATTTATGTTGCCGATGATTTCATTTGACGGATGATTATTTTGACACCATTATTTTAAAGCTTTTGGAGAATTTTATTGCACATATTGTTGATCATTTCTTATTTCCTCTTGGTTGATTGTTGTTTCCTTATTTGATTTTTCTTGTTCTCCAGATTCTTCTTCATCCTTCACAGATTCTTCCTCAGATTCCTCATATTTTCTTAAAGGAACAGTCTCATCGTCATCCTTTGTAACACAATCTTCATCAAAAGTAACATTTATGCTTTCCACTATTTGTTTTCGCCTCATATTGTATCATCTATAAGCCTTCCTTTTGCGTGAATAACCAATGAAAATACCTTCATCAACACAGGAATCAAACTTTCCCAACATTTAATCTTCTCTTTCGATGTGGCATTTGCTTCCAAATATTTTGAAGTATTTGATGTTAGCCAGTCTTCCTTTCCATTATTCATATGGATTCATGTTACAATTTTTCCTTAGAAAACCTTTGTTTATAATGAATACAGTTGTATCAATTGCTTGAACCAAGAATTTATCATCTATTTTTTAGTCATTTAACATTGCTCTGGCCATTTCCTATATAGTTTTGTTTTTTCTTTCAGCAACTCCATTTTTCTGTGGTATTATGGCTATCGAGAATTGCCTTTTTATTCCATTTTAATCACAGTACTGCTGAAATACGTTGGAAGTGAATTCTCTGCCATTATATGATCTCAAACATTTGATCTTAAAATCAGTTTCATTTTCAATCAAGTATTTGTAGATTCTAAAACACTCGAATGCCTTAGTATTTTTCTTTAAGAATCTTACGGATGTCATTCTAGTGTAATCATCTATCATTATCATAAAATATAATTCTCCATATAAACCTTTTGTTCTCATAGGACCTCATAGATCAATATGTACTAATTCCAATGAACGTGATGTAAAGTGTTATTTTTTCCTGAACTCAAATTTTGTCTGGTTGTCGCGCCGATAAGATTCACATATCATATTGGTAGGTTTTAAAATTTTAGGCATTTTTCTTGCTACTTCCTTCTTGTTGATCCTAAAATTTTTTTCGAAATTTATGTCCCATTTGTTTGTGCCATAACCAACTTTAGGTGTCTCATCCAAAATATATAAGTCATTTGGAGCTCTGCTTGCTGTAGCCACAATTTTACCGAACTTGCATTTTTTGATTTCACATTTCTTAGAGTTAAATAGAATCGTGTGTCCTTGATCGCACATTTGTCCAACATTGAGTAGATTTTGATTCATATTTTCAACCAACAACGCGTCTTTCAGTAATTAATTCTTGCTTCCAAGTGTGACTGTACCTAATGCTATGACATTTGAATACCCATCATTTCCAAAAGACACTGTTCCATCCTTCTTTTCCTTAAAGGATTTGAGCTTATTCCTATCTCCAGTCATATGAGTTGAGCAACCACTATCAACATACCAAACCTTTCTGTTGCTTTGAGCTGTGAGAGAGATAACACATTTTTCAATCTTCTTTTTCCATATTTTTTAATTCTGGTTTTGCAAGAATTCCTTTGAAGAACTTCCAAGTTTGTAATATTTAGCCAGGTGTCAAAATTGTTACATTTGTAACATTCGACATCATCTCTCAAATGGTCAAATATGTTAATATTATGACGAGTTCCTAAATATCCCTTTCTAAAATATCTCCCAAAACTATATTTATTCAAAACATATGTGCGGAATTATATAGCTCTATGTCCAAACCTTCCACATGAATAAAAATCACCATAGAAGATAGGTTGATACCTGGGAGGAAATATTCTTCGAGGAATTGCTTTCCATGGTTCTTCCTGCGAGTCTTGATATCTTGAGTTGGCTGGTAGGTCTACCTTATTGTTATGTTTTTCATATCCATCATATTTTTCTTTCATAGAAGGACTTGGCTCCTTTTCATCTTTTTCTTTGTAACCAAGACCAACCTTTTCATTTTTTGATCGCTAATTGTTGATGATTTTTTCCAACGCCTTGGATCTGTTGGTGTAGTTTTGATGTGATATTTCAAAATTAGCTTGTAGCTAATTGGAATATTAATTTTTTCTTTTGTCATATGGATAGATGACTAAATGGGTAGGGATACCCATAAATATCTTTAGTAGGAATAAAATCACCCTTAATGTGAATAAGGATCATCTTAGTAGCTGGATAAAGAACCCTCATGTGTGAATATAGGTTGGAGAATGTGGATGGGGTTAAGTTTGACCAAATCAACATCGCTAGTATAGAGGGAGTGGATAATCAATGAGAGAAAGCGCAGTGCTAATGGGAGGAAGTCTCCATGAGAGTAGTAACTTTAATGAGTGGGGCCCAAGGTGAGAAGGCTCACAATGCATATAAGGAAGGGGAAGGCAACCATAGGGGTTAGGTTGATTATTTTTATGTTTTTGGTCTGTATGAATTCTTGCACTCTTCAACTGTTTAGCGTAGTTTGTTGTGCTGTTTAACACAAGGGTGTTCCTAAGTGGGAATCCCACACTCATCCTTAAGGGACTTTGAGTACCCACTCAAGAGAGATTTTTGAGCTCAATATCCGCATTCTGGTATCAAGCCAAGCTTCAGTCTTTAGCTACAATGCAATTTCTTCAAGGGTTGTGTTGAGCTGTAGGGAAAAGGCAATAGAGGATTGAGAGGGCCATTTTCTGTGTTTTTTTTTAATGGAGAGGTAGCCTTTCCATTGGGAGGCCAGAAAGGAAGGTCCTTGGCCTTTATTTTATCATTTATCACCAGGCCAAGCTATTACCACCTCCTACAGGGCATTTTCCCTCTTAGGTTGCATTATTTCAGAGAGTAGTTGTTGTGGGGGTTTTAGTGCTTCATTTGAAGGGTTGGATCTTCAATGAAGGGATCAACCTTTCAGTTGGAGGATCTATTGGAGGAGTTCTATACATTTCCATATCATTTTCAGCCACCTCCTTCTATGTGCTTCAGTTGCAGTGATTCTTCAGTCCTAGGGATGTAGATCACCATTTTGTATTTTATGTATTTCCGAAAACCCTTTCTGGGTTGTCTTGGAAATGTGCTTGGGAGAATAGATCTCTATCCTCTGCACTATTTGAGCCATTTATTAGCAGATACTTGTTATTACATTTTCCAGCTGCAGTTATATCTATTGGGACTACAATGTACTTGTTCTACGACATTATGCTAAGCAACAACATTATATGTTTTGGAATATGCATTCATGGGAGGATTGTTTTCCTTGATTATTTGAGTTATGCCCATGTTTATTGTTCTTATTTGATGTTGATTTACATAATAAAATGGCTCCATATTTGTCCCACATGTTGGTTTAATTTTATTCACTGTTATTTCCATTATTTTGTTCTATATTATTGATTTTCCTATTTTGTGATATAACAGTTGTATCAGAGCCTAATCTTGGCTCAACCTGTGTATTTCATTCAATATGTCATTAGAAGAATAAGAATAAGAAGTAGAAAAAGAAGAAGAGATATACAATGATGGAGGGAATTAGTTTTACCTCATATATTTTTAGATCTATGAGGGACCTCTCCAAGGAGGTCAAACAAATGAGAATCGAGAGATGAAATGAGACCTCAAGAGGGTTTCAAGATGAGGAAGGTCCATGCACTTCCTATCCACAGCGGAAGAAACCACTATTACATAGAGCTCCAAAGGAATCTACTATGTCCATTTTCATTAAAGAGAGATGAAAGGAATGGATATCGAGGAAACTTAGATCATGAGATTCTAAGTGAGTATCTTGCAGAGTATAAATCTCGATCAAGGTATTTCAAGAAGAATCTAACTCTCCAACAATTCATTCAAATCAAAGAAGAGAGGAGACCTTGCAACAACACTAGAAGAAAAAGACATAATATATTTCTATTATCTACATTTGATGGGTCATCCATATGCATAGAAGGGGCTTGGAGAAGGAAGTTATATGCATTCTTCCTGCTACATCTAGTAGCAGAAAGAGAAGTTGTTGAGATTTCATCACTCCACCTTGAGGGTGAACCAAATATTTGGTGGTTCAGAAATTTGAAACATGCAAGAGTGACTGCTTATGCAGATTTTACTCAAAGGTTGATCAATAAGTTTGATAATAGAAAACCAGAGGTAGTTCCTATTGAGAAATTTCCTGACATAGATGAGAAATAAAATGAGGAGCTAAGGGAATATGTCAACATTATCATTCTAGAAGAAGATCAAATTCCACCACCACTTGCTACAGGAGTACTTGCATCAGGAGAAGGAACACTTGTATGGTCTTGATCTCTTGACATTGAGTGTCCCATGCATTATTCAGGAGATGCATGAGGAGGAGGATACTTATACTTGCACTGGTGCAGCATTAGAGGAGCAGCCATCACCCTCACTAGCAGTTGGAGGATTCATCACACTGGTAGGAGGAACCCTTGTAGATGTAAACGAAGTTCCAATGGCTCATCTTAACTAAGGTATGAAAACATTTCCACCTCCTATTATTTAAACACATCATATGGAGAGTTGTGGGGACATGCCATCAGGGCAATTGCATGACCAAGGGTCAAAGCACACTATTGATTTGGAGCCGTATACTATCACTGTGTAGAGGACCCTTGAATGGCTCAAGGAGGAGATATACAGTCATCCTAGTTTCTCATGGATGAGCTGCACACAACACTGTGGGTCGGAGTGTATAGTTTTTTATGATATGGTGAGAATAGTACTAATCAATCAAATGCAGTACCATGTGTTCAGCATTGTGCATGATCATGAGACATCAGATGCACCACCATGGAGATCATCTGTGTTGTCACTGAGCAACAATGATGAGTTAGGGGCCCAGCTATTATTGGAGAATTCGAATGACCATTCTACTTGTGTAGCATTGGATAGGTAGATGGTTGATGGAAGACATCTTATGATTGATGAAATCTCCCATTATCATGATAGATCCTTCTTGATGAGAACATCACAACTCAAAGAGAAGCTTTTTCCTACAACATATTTGGAACCTTATGGGTTCAATTTGGTCATTAATGAGTGGTATATTTGTAAAGATCTCTGGAAGGTTCAACTTCAACATCTCATGAAGTGCAAAGATAGTGATCAGATTTGGTAGGATGATATTCTCCATGGAGTGGATGCAAATTTGGAGCATGATAGGATAAACCCACAATTGGATGGATGGGTGATGATGATGAGCAAGGGGTTGATGAGCCACTTGCATATCTATGACATAGGGCAGCAGGAAGCATGGCTGTGTTGGCTACTCTTGAAAGAGTTTGGCCATTGTGTGACATATCCTATTTCAAAGGGTGTGTCATGGTTTGGGGCATTCCATGGCACCCATAGGATATGGCAGGAGAATATTTGGTTGTATGGGGCATTCTACAAGTCAACTATCATGATGTTACTCCATGACTTGTATGATGATGAGATGAGGAGGAAGCAATAGTCATTTTTTCTTTGGTTACGCTTGGGAGAGTATGGAATGATTTTATCCCATACCTTGCATGATGTTTCAGGAGTAGAGGGTGGCACAATCATGGTGCAAAGGGGCTACTCCTTAGATTTGGAGGATTAGGAGATACTTCCACATGAGAAGGATTCTTCCATATGTAGCAGCATTATGGCATATGACTTTGGCATTTGGCATGTCAAAGGGTGGAGTTATGAGAATACAGGAGCCTTATCACAAAGGCCAACAATGATGTCACTTGGGAGTTTGGATCTATTGATGGAGTGTTCCAAGGGTCACTTCACACATGAGGTACTTGATCGGCAAGTAGGAGATGAGAGTCATGGAGTGGTGGATGGATACATCTATTACCAAGATATGTTTTCTTGACTTTTATCTCTGAGCACAAGAATAATAATAATAATGATATAATCCAATTTTAAGGTCATGGCCAATCCAGACACCAAATTGGTGTATGAGACCCCCTTGTTTGTGGGATAAGGGACCCACCTCCTTGAAACGATCTGATAATTCTACGAATGCATACATACTCTACCGCCCTCTGGTTTTGAACTCGTGACCTCTTAGGAGGAAACACATTCTCTTAACCATTAGGCCCACTATATGCATCACATGGTTCATTCCTTTCCATTCACCAAGGCATCATGGAGATATATCAGACCGATATGGAAAGATCATCCATGGACCTCATTATTAGCTTACTCATAGTACATGGTAAGAGTTGTATTTTTGTACTTATTGATCACCTAGAAAATTATTTTCATTCTCTTACAATTTATGTACAGTGCATTGATCCACAAGAGGGAAAGTTTCTATTTCGGCTTCATGGTATTTCTAATACCAACATCAGTGATGGAGATAGCCATTTATTGTATGCCTTCGGGCTAGTATTATTCTATTTTTGGTATTCTTGGCTTATATACAATGCCATTTACTACCTCCAAGTAGATGAGAAAACATGCACAAATAGTAAGTGGTTGGGAGACAATTTGCCACATTATGTTCAGAAATAGCAGGTAGCAAAACTATGCTATGACCGCTTGGGAAACTGTTGGTACCATCCAACATTACATGTGAAATCCAATATCTTTCTCATTTGGAATCCATATTATGATGATATTCTATTCACTTTATGTGATATGGTTTGGGCAAGCAAGATTCATAGAACTAAAAAAGGGGTCTTTGGGGATCCATTTTCCTTTTTTCCTCTTGAAGGAAACATTATTATAGCCCAAAATCAGCAAAAAATATACACATATCATAAGTGGAGAGAGATACAACGTGGGATGGAAAATTGGGTCCATCATGTTCAACCCTATAGCCCATCTACATTACAGGAGAAAGAGATGGAGGAATTTCTCTATGAGTTACCACTTTGGAGGGTGACCCATTTTGTGTGGATGATAGCTTGTGGATTGGAGCTTCACATGGGAATGAAGGTTCCCAAATTTTTTCATATTCCATGCCTCAAGAAGACCTCTAGACAACATATAGTTTCCTCCCTAGATATCCCACTTCTTCATAATGAGAGCCATTTCGGTTTACCACCAAAGGCTAACTTATACATTTGGGAGGAGCAACTAGGGGACAGATTGATGAGAGAGAATCTTGTTCAGTGGAGGAGCTTATCATATGAGGATGATACAAGAGGAGAAGAGGAGGCTTTGTCATTCTATCCTTGCAGTTGCTTGGGGACAAGAAAATATTTGGAAGGGAGGACTGTAATATTCCAAAATTAGCTTGCAACTAATTAGAATATTAATTTTTGCTTTTTTCATATAGATAGATGAATAAGTGGGTAGGGAGACCCATAAATCTCTTTAGTAGGAATAAAATCACTCTTAATGTGAATAAGGATCATCTTAGTAGCTAGAAAAAAGACCCTCATGTGTGAATAGAGGTTGGATAATGTGGATGGGTTCAAGTTTGACCAAATTAACAGCGTTGGTATGGAGGGAGTGGATAATCAATGAGAGACAATGCAGTTTTAATGGGAGGAAGTATCAATTAGAGTAGTGTCTTTAATGAGTAGGGCATAAGGTGAGAAGGCTCAAAATGCATATAAGGATGGGGAAGGCAGCCATAGGGGTTATGTTGATTATTTTTATGTTTTTGTTCTGTATGACTTCTTGCACTCTTCATCTATTTAGTAGAGTCTTTTGTGTTGTTTAGCACAAGGGTGTTCCTGAGCGAGAATCCCACACTAATCCTCGAGGGAATTTGAGTTCCTAATCAGAAGAATTTTGTGAGTTTCATATCCACATTCTGGCATCAAGCCAAGCTTCATTCTTCACTTACATCACAGTTTCTTCCAGGGTTGTGTTGAGTTGGAAGGCAGAGGTAGTGGAGGATTGATAGGGCCATTTTCGGTGTTTTGTTTTGAGTGTAGAGGTAGAATTCCTTTGGGAGGGAAGCAAGGAATATCCTTGGGATTTATTTCATAATTTGGAACCATGTCAAGATATTACCACCTGTTAGCCACCTATATTTTTCAATCATACCAAGCTGGTGGCTAAATTTTCTTTACAGCCTTCAAGAAACAAATTCAGGCCTAAAAATTGTTGGTACTTGAAGTCTGTTGGCAAGGTTATAAACTACTGAATGTTCTACATTTTCTCCATCCCCTCTGCCTCTGACATACCATGAAAAATCCTGAACAAAAATTGCTGCATCTTCCCCCTTTCCTTTTCCCCTTCTTCCACTTTTGCCTCATTTCTTCGAGTATCCTTTCATCCATAAAATAACCCATTAAACCCTCTCATTCCCCTTATTCCTCCATTAATCTCATTTTCTAAGGTCAAAAACCCACTTTTTGATCTATCGGAACCTTTTCTTCTCTTACAAAAATTATTCAAAAACCATAGAAAACATGCGTTTCTATTCGTTGAGTTTTAGCCTCTTAGGCTAAGCCCCTTTCTGTTTCTCCTTCCATATGTCCCCCCGCCAGAACCGCGTGCTAAAACCCCCGGGCGCTTAACCTCGGAAATAATTCATCGCCCGAAAAACATTGAAAACCTTTGTAAAATGCAAAGACGGTTTTGTTCTATTTTTCCACCAAAGAAAACAATATTAAAACTCCGCCGTTGATCTGTCCCACGGATCAACGGTGCGGAGTGTCCCGTCATCTGGTGGACCCCTCCTCCTTTTCCGCCGCGCTGTTTTCCTTTCCTACCGGTATGTGCCTGCACCACCTTTCGTCCGGAGGTGGTTTTGTGCCGTCAGCCAGCGATTCCACGCGCCGACTGACACGTGTTCTCCACCCCACTCCGAAAACCACCATGCCGTGTCCATCTCCCGCGCGTTAAACATAGTCCCATGGCTCCGTAGCGGGATTCGTCCCCACCGTCGGATCTGGGCCCTCCCATCCAACGGTCCCCGATCACTTTTCCCGCTCACCCTTTAACCAATCCGCTCGTCCGATAAATTTGCCCCGGCGCGTTTAAAATAAAATCCCCGCCGTCGATCTCTATAGATCGACGGTCTGCATCTCCTCTCCCGATTCCATTATACGGTCCACGTTCCTCTTCGTTGACCGTTTGATTTGCTCCCAGCCGTTGATCGCAATACGATCAACGGTCACGATCTCTCCATCCACCCGCACGCCCTCCGATGCAGTCTGTCCATATAACGTAGGATTTCCTCATTTTTCTTGTTTTTTGCAGGTTTTCAAAGGTTTTTCTTCGTATTCTATGAAATCTAAAGGATGAGGGTGACAACTCCCATTCCCCCGATTTGTCCAGGGAATTGATTATACGGAGAAGAACAGAGATATTTACAAAGTTGCATGAGCTTTGGTTGCTGCACGTCCCTGCAAAGCTTGAAGAAGGCCGCCAATATCAGAGCAGAGAAAGAGTATCGGATTAAAGGTAAAATGAACCAGAGCAGTGGTTTTGTGAGAAGATTGGCGGAGATTATGGCTAAGACGGTTATCAAAAGCCTAATCCCCGACTCAGAACACGGATTAAAGAAAAACCTAAAAGTGTTCGGCAGATAGATCGCCTCCACCGCCATACTTCGAGGCGAATTGATTCCTCAACCACCACAGTGCCACCTATTGCCTCAGAAAGCTCAAGCAGAGGATGAATTTATTGAACAGAATCAGATATTATGCCTCGAACAACCAAAGAAGTTATTACTGCACCAGATTTCAACGACAGAATATTTGCAGAGTAACCCTAACAGTACGCAGAGCCTCAAAGGTCAATATAAGCTCTCTTCAAGCTTACTTCTTAAGTATAAACACATTAATGCAATGTAACACCTGTAGAATTTCTTCATCAAACCTCTCAGGGTCAGGAAGTTATTAATTCTGCATTGATTTTGTTTGAGATCTTTTAAACGGATCTCACCTCCTCATCCTTATATAAATACTTCAATAGAAGATGAGTGAGGGGTTGGATTAGTTGGTTGTCAATGTAATTGCTGAAGCGCTGTAGCTATTTCTGAGTGGAAAACTCTTGACTGTAAATAGTGGTTTCATGGGCTCTTGGAGCTCTGCTTGTAACAGATAGGTTAGATTGTGAAGAAGAGATGTATTAAAACACTGGATTTGAAGATTGTAACCGGTTTGAAGCAATCAATACAAGTTGATTTATGGGATCCTGGTCTATGCTGATGGTGATGTTATTCTCACTGTAACTTGTTATTTTATTTATGTTTTCAATTTGTTTCATTTTCTACTATAAAGAACAGTTTAAACAGTGTTAGAGTTTGTTGTACACCAGTGACCTTCTCTGGCTGAAAAATCTTTATCTCAATGTTTTCTTTTTATTGTGTTATTTAGAAATGATTTAATTCAGTCTAAGCACAGAGATGCTGGCGTTCCCTCATCTTTTCGTCACTGCTGAATGTTGTTTTTAAATGTTACTTTCATATATGTTGTGTAAGGAATGAATTGAGGAAATCAAAGGTTAGCCCTGAGTCCCTTTCTTATTTGCTCAACTATTTGTCTGTTTCCCTTAGGATGTGTCAAAAGCTGACTAGTTTCAAAGTACTTATCAGATCTTGGGCCATTCTGTGTTATCTTGGTGATTGTCTTGGAAGTAACTAAGTAAAGAAGAACTAGGAGAGGATCAGGGTGAGTCCCAGCCCACTAGCTTCTACTCCAAAGGTTGCCTTCAAGTTTCCCTTTGTTTTTAATCTGTGTTCTATTAGAAGTGTATCAAAGGCTGGATAGTTTCAAAGTACTTACCATATCCTAGTTTGCTTCTATGTTTTTCTTAAGTGCCTGGTCAAAGGCTGGCTAGTTTCAAAGTACTTACCAGATCCTGGGCTGCTCTTTGTTCTGCATCTGTTAATTCCCTTTCTTTTTGTATCACCCCATTCCATAAATCAAACTTCAAAGAGATCCTTAGGCTTAGATGACTTGCCCCATAGATTACTCTTGAACCTGGATGTTTCAATTAAATTCTCTTATGACTCCATAGCCCAATGGATTGAAAACTTGCCATCATCTTTCTTTAGAATCAAAGCTTATTCTGTTTGCTTGCAACTTCTCACCTTTGAACCTATTTGCATATAGATCTTTCCGCCTCAGACAACAACTATGTTCAACCATCCAAGAAAACCAAACGAAACCCTTGGCCTTCATAACTAGCCTAATATCATCATCCCAAACTTCAAAGACAATATCCATCTTTGTACATATTGGAGAGATCCCTCTCTGGATTCAGGAGGGCTAGATCCTAGAATCCCAAAGTTGGTTGAAATGATGTTAACTCTATGATCGGACTTTGCCAATCTTGCTTGTTACAGAGACCTAACATTTCTGGCGACTCCGCTGGGGATCGAACCCAGAATCTCTGGTTCCATGACAATTGTTCTATTTTGCAGCTGAGCCACCAGAACCTAACATTTCTCAAACACTACCGGGGTGCCTAACTCAAAATATCTGGTTCCATTCTCCAAGGGACAATTGTTCTAAGGTATGCTCCCTTAGTCCTTCCTGTACCATTAGTCAATCTTCCGCAAGATTATCAGTCCAAAATTTCATTATATGATGCTAATAATACCATAACAGCATCTCAACATATGGACAAGATGAATGACTATTTTGGCAGAAATGAAATTGATAATGAATATGTCAAAATCAGATTGTTTGCTCAAAGATTGGGGGGAGATGTGAGAAAATGGTTTAAAGGATTAACCCCCCATAGTATCAACGACCTTCAAGCCTTCCTTCAAACATTTTTAAACAAATGGGAAGTAAGGAAAAACCCTCTCCAAGTCCTTGCCGACTACAACAATCTCCATAGAGAAACCTCGGGGAAAGTGTACAAGCCTATTGTACTAGATTTAACAGTGTGTATAATGCACTTTCCCCAAAATTAAAACCTCCACAAGGCTCAGCCTTAAACAAGTTTCCTGAAGGGTTTGACGCTGACATGACCTATTCACTCAGAGAGAGAGATTTTGCAACCCTTGAAGACATGCAAAGAGGTGCTCTTTCTGTGGAAGTCAACCTAATGGAGAAGAGAGAAAGGATGAAAGCTGAAAAGAGATCTTTAGGGAGAAACCCTCCTCGATTTCAAGCTCAAAAAATGGAAAGAACGATGGAAGAAATGATGAAGAAAATGATATTCTAGGAGAGAGAGCAAGCAAGTTTAAATCAAACCGCTTCTCAAAACAAACCAAAACCAGACCGTAATCTTAGAAGAAACTACCAAACAAGACCTGTGAAGATGATCGCTACTCAATCCTCCTTTCATCGTAACTTTTAAGTTAGGTTGAGGAAACAAATGAAACAATGAGAGATAACGATATAAACTTATTTGGGGTAGATGATGATGACTTTGAAGTTCATTATGATAAAAAACAAGGTCTTTATACACCTTACGATGACAGAAGAGACGATAATGAGAATTACTATCAAAACATGGAAAACGTTGTCATACAGCCTTCAAGGGAATATGAACTCAGAAGTAGGTCTAATCAACCAACCCCCAACAATAAAACCTCTGACAAGCTTTCTCAAAACAGCACTGCAACCAAGTCTAAAATGATCAAACAAAAAGACAAAACAGTGGTTGATAATTCTGGTAGTGGTAAAGAGAAAGACACTCAAAATATTGAAAAACAGAATGCAAACATTAGTAGTACTAGCACCTCGGTTAGTACTCCTGGTAAAACAACTGTTCCAACTGTAGATAAACCAAATCAACAAGCTGTCATTGCTGATAAAGTGGCAGTAAACAAGGCAGAAGTCAATGCTTTAAAGAGTCAAAACCTTTTCAACCTGGAACAAGAAATCTCAAAGATCAAAATCTCTGTTCCCTTAACTGAGTTAGCTGCTCAACATTTATATAGGTCCAAAATTTTGAAAGTTTTAAACTTAGAAGATAATGAAGATTCACTCAATCTTAATGATGACCAACCAGAGCTGATTTTTGGTCCGATGATTGAAGGAAAGTTCCAAGAGGGTCCTGTCCCTCCCTTTTATGTAAGCTTAAACATTCATGACAAAATTCTTCACAATGCTATGCATGACTAAGGGCTTCCCATAATTTAATGCCAAAAGCTGTAATGGAAAGCCTGGGTCTTGAAATTACCAGACCTTACAAAGAATTGTACTCCTTTGACTCAAGCAGAGTTAAATGTCTAGGATTGATAAAACATCTCTGTGTAATCTAGCCCAAATTCCAGCTAAATGTTTAGTCATGGATGTTGTTGTGGCTGATGTCCCCCCAAAGTTTGGAATGCTTTTATCACGATCTTGGGGGGCTAAGTTACAGGGGACCATGCAAATGGACATGACCTATGCCACTATCCCTGTTTTTAACCAAACTAGGAAGCTTTATAGGGAATCCCACATGCAGTACACAATGACAAGTCAAGATAGGCCTCAAAACTCCCCTTTCTATGCTATAAACATGTTTTTGATTTTTGTTAATGTTCAACACGAAGCACTATACCGTACTGCTTCATTAGAATCGATGAGTAAAATAAAAGAGGAGGAAAACGATGCCGAAGTGCCAAGACAGTTTACTGTGTCTGAAGATCCTAGCAAACTTAACACAGATCTTGAACTGCAAGTCATCCGTCCTTTGAACTTAGGTCTTGACAGTCAGGGAGACAGTCCTCAACCCGATGAACAACTTGAGGAACCAAATGATACAAATTCCATTCCTCAAACTGAAAATCTGCCTCTCTGGACTATGTATTTTGATGGGGCATGCACCAAAACAAATGCGGGTGCAGGTGTCTGGATCACTAACACTGAAAATAATCATACAGAATGCATCTCATGCAAATTAAACTTTCAGTGTTCCAACAACATAGCAGAATATGAATCCCTTCTCTTGGGCTTGCATCTTTTAAAAAAACTAGGTGCCAAGAGAATAGATGTATATGGGGATTCTGAATTAATCATTAGGCAAGTCAATGGGGAGTACAATGCAAATCACCCCAGACTTAGGGCCTATAGGAATGATGTCATTGATATTTTGAAAACATTTCAGGAGTACACCTTATCTTTTGTCCCAAGGAAGAAAAACATTGCAGCCCACAATTTAGCCTTTGCTGCTAGAACCTGCCCAATGCTGTATGATGACACCTCTCAGACAAAATTCAGACCAACCATCCCAGATAACAAGAAGTATTGGCAGGTATTTGATGGAGATAAACAAATAGAAGACTTCATGCAATTCAGAAATGAGTTTGAACTCCATAGTTCAGATTCAGACTATGAGACAGACTGCAGTGAAGAAAATTTTCTTGGTGAAGAAGAGCCATCTCCACAGCTGGTAGATATAAACCTTCGTAATTTTCTCATTCAGGAAACCAAACAGACCAAGTGTAAGATCTCGAAATCGAAGAAATGCGTACCGTATTCTAATAATGATAAATCGCCCAAGTGGTTTGCCTCTAGATGAATTGTTTGATTTTGGATGATGTGGCCAAAAAACCAAAATCGGGAACTCAGGAAACCTAAGTAGAGGAATAAAATATAAGGGGTGAGGAAAAACCGAGATTGATTAAATTGTCTAAGACTTTACCAAAATTTCACATTAAACTCAAATATTTGGAGTCATGAAAGAATTTTCTTCGATGTTTTCGGTATTTTTTGAGTTACCTACAAAGATCTTAAATCCTATGACACTGAAATAATACAGCAAAAAATCCCTCTTAAAGAAAACCAAAAACCATTCAAACAGAAACTACGTAGAATAAACCCTTTCCAGTTGCCATTGGTTAAGAAGGAAATTATGAAGATGCACAATGCTGGTATTATTGTCCCTATTAGATATTCTCGACATGACATCTAACTGTGTCGCTAGGGTCCCCAGGGAAAAGACCGGAGAAATCAAAGTTTTACAGACTCTGTGAATTTGTGCAAAGCTTCATTAAAGGATAACTACCCTTTGCCCAAGATGGATCATATTTTACAAAGGGTGGTAGGGTTCAAGAGAATTTTCTTTGTCGGATGGCTATCAGTGTATAACCAAGTCCTAGTCCACCTCGATGATCAATTAAATAGCCTTTACTACACCATGGGCACTTTCATGTATGTGAAAATGCTTTTGTTCTAATGAATGCTGGAGCAACTTCTCAAAGAGCCATGGAAATAGCATTCTCGAAAGAACTGGGTTAATTCATCATTATATACCTTGATGATGTCACTGTGTTTTCAAAAACAGATGAAGAACACTTAGAACATTTAAGAAATATTTTCGAGAAATGCAGAAAGTTTGGGATATCTTTAAACCCTAAGAAGACACTATTTGGTCTCCAAGAAGGTAAACTTCTTGGGCACATTATTTCTGAGGAGGGTATAAAGATAGATCCAAAGAGGATTGAGGCAATATTGCAAATCTCTCATCCTCGAAACATCAAGGAGTTGCAATCTTTCATCGGAAAGATTAAATTTTTGAGAAGGTTCATCCCCAACTTGGCCGAGCTCCTTAGGAATATCACAAACATGTTGAAAAAGGAGCAAGGGGTAAAATGGACTGCAGTAAGGAAGACATCCTTCAAATCGGTTAAACAAGTAACCAAAACAAGGCTCATAAGTCCCATTTCTCAAAAGATTTTTACATCTTCTCATTTGCATCAGAACATACTATAGCTGCTGTCCTTTTACAGAAAAATCCACAAGGACAAGAGCAGCCCATTGCGTTCTTTAGTAAGGCATTGAGGGATGCCCCTTTGAGGTATAACATTATGGAAAAACAGGCTTTTGCTTTGGTAAAAGCTTTAAAAGACTTCAGGGTATACATCCTTCACTCACACATCATTGCCTTTGTTCCAAATTCAGTGGTGAAAGACATTTTAACCCAGGATCCAGATGGTAAGAGAGGTAAGTGGATTGCTGTTATCCTTGAATATGATTTAGAGATTAAACCCACAAAGCTTATCAAAGGTCAGGGTCTAGCTAGACTAATGGCTGAATCGAATTGTGAAGTTCTTGATATCAATATGATTAATGCTTTGGATGACCAAGAAGAATTCTCAACCCCCATTGTTGAAGATTATTTTGAGAATTCTCCTTGGTATTCTGATATTGTTTATGTTTTGCTTAATTTAAACACACCTCCTGGTTTATCCAAAACAAAGGCAAGATTCCTAAAGTTAAAGGCTGTAAACTATTGCATTATTGATAAATGTCTTTATTGGAAAAATGCTAGTGGTATATTGCTTAAATGTTTGCCTGAGTTTGATGCAAAAAAGATTAAGCAGGAATTCCATGAAGGAGAGTGTGGAGGCCATGTGTACTGGAAGTCAACAGCCAACAAAATTTTGAGGGCTAGTTTCTATTGGCCTACTCTTTTTCCTGATGTGTACAAACTGACAACCACTTGCCATAAATGCCAATTGTTCGAGGGCAAGAGAAAATTACTACCCCTTCCTCTACATCCAATTACTGTTGAAGCCCCTTTTCAACAGTGGGGACTTGAATTCATAGGAGAAATCCACCCATCATCTTCTGCTCAACACAGGTGGATCCTTACTGCCACAGACTATTTCACTAAGTGGATAGAAGCCATTCCTTGTAGACAGGCCAATGATTCAGTTATCATTAAATTCGTAGAAACCAACATCCTCTCCAGATTTGGCTGTCCTACCAAGATCATCAGCGACAATGCAAAGATTCTGATCAAAGAGAATGGTAGAATTCTGTCATAAATACCAGATAGTATTGGCGCACTCCACTGCCTATTACCCTCAAGGTAATGGACTTGCAGAGTCTTCCAACAAAAGCTTAGTGAACATAATAAAGAAACTGTTGGAAGTTAACAAGAAGTCTTGGCACACAAAGCTGATTCATGCACTTTGGGCCGACAGATTAACATTGAAGAAATCCATTGGTATGTCACCCTTCCAGCTTCTGTATGGTACAGAGGCAATTTTTCCTAACAGTCTCGGTGTACCAGTTATGAAGATAATTCAAGAACTCCAGACTGAAGAAGATGACATAATCAGAAGAATAAATCAGACCATTCATCTTCAACAAACCATAGAGGAAGTGTACAACAAAGCATTACAGAAACAAGACAATATCAAGAAGATTTTTGACAAAAGAACCAAGGCCAGCAATTTCAAAATCGGGGACAAAGTTTTAAAGTGGGACTCAAAGAGGGAAGACAAGGGAAAGCATGGTAAATTTGACAATCTGTGGCTTGGCCCTTACTCCATTCATTCAGTTGCTGGAAACAACGCATTCTTCTTACAAGAGCTGAATGGGACAGAATTGTTTGGAGGTCCTGTCAATGGCAGTATGCTTAAACATTACCTTTCTTGAAATACTTCATGATTGAAGCCTTTTGCATTTTCCATTGTAAATACTACATTCACCAGTTCATTTAAAGTTATGAAAAATCAAAAATACAAAAAACAAAGAAAGAAAGAAAAGAGGGCAGAAATGAAAAACAAGAAAGGCAAGGCCCCATGCCAAAAAGACAAAATGAATCAGGCATGCAAGCATAAATGCTACTCTGAAACACACTTCTCTAAAAAACAAAATGTTTAATTCGATCGAAAATCTTTCTGTACTCCTTTCTCACGATAGGGTAGAAAATTTGATTTGCCAAACTATTTAATCTTGGTTTATCAGTAGATAGAGTAGGGTAGAAATCAAGGTTCGAACAAACTCAAAATCTGAACCAAAGTTTCCAAAGAGATGACTCAAAGCTACTCTAATTTCTAAGTCAAAGAAAGAACCTGGTTCTAATTCACTCAAAACTCGAACCAGAAGAAAAGCAAAGATAGCTCACTAAAAAGAAAGACAGAGTTGTGAATATGAGGGAAGGCCGTAATAAGAAAATTTTCAGATCTTAAGCCTTCTGTTTTGTTTTCAAAATTTTCTGCAAATAATAATCTATGTGCAGCTTGTCTTTATGCCATAGATCATAGCAAGTCGAACAATTCAATCTTGGCTTAGCTATTTTTAAATTTCTGTTGTAGAATTTAGAGAATGAAAGATTGTTGGACTGTTTAATCCCAACAAACAGTAGAATAGGTAGAGCAATATCTGAACTCAACTGTTTAATCTGAGTTCGGGAAGAAATAAGGAGTAGAAGTAGATTAGATTTACTGCTTTCAAAAGAATAAAATGTTTTTTTAAGAGTTTGCCAATCCAAGTGCACTCTGATGAAGAAAAAATGTTAGATCAGTCGGATCTGGGCCCTCCCATCCAACGGTCCCCGATCACTTTTCCCGCTCACCCTTTAACCAATCCGCTCGTCCGATAAATTTGCCCCGGCGCGTTTAAAATCAAATCCCCGCCGTCGATCTCTGTAGATCGACGGTCTGCATCTCCTCTCCCGATTCCATTATACGGTCCACTTTCCTCTTCGTTGACCGTTTGATTTGCTCCCAGCCGTTGATCGCAATACGATCAACGGTCACGATCTCTCCATCCACCCGCACGCCCTCCGATGCAGTCTGTCCATATAACGTAGGATTTCCTCATTTTTCTTGTTTTTTGCAGGTTTTCAAAGGTTTTTCTTCGTATTCTACGAAATCTAAAGGATGAGGGTGACGACTCCCATTCCCCCGATTTGTCCAGGGAATTGATTATACGGAGAAGAACAGAGATATTTACAAAGTTGCATGAGCTTTGGTTGCCGCACGTCCCTGCAAAGCTTGAAGAAGGCCGCCAATATCAGAGCAGAGAAAGAGTATCGGATTAAAGATAAAATGAACCAGAGCAGCGGTTTTGTGAGAAGATTGGCGGGGATTACGGCTAAGACGGTTATCAAAAGCCTAATCCCCGGCTCTGAACACGGATTAAAGCAAAACCTAAAAGTGTTCGGCAGACAGATCGCCTCCACCGCCATACTTCGAGGCGAATTGATTCCTCAACCACCACAGTGCCACCTATTGCCTCAGAAAGCTCAAACAGAGGATGAATTTATTGAACAGGATCAGATATTATGCCTCGAACAACCAAAGAAGTTATTACTGCACCAGATTTCAACGACAGAATATTTGCAGAGTAACCCTAACAGTACGCAGAGCCTCAAAGGTCAATATAAGCTCTCTTCGAGCTTACTTCTTAAGTATAAACACATTAATGCAATGTAACACCTGTAGAATTTCTTCATCAAACCTTTCAGGGTTAGGAAGTTATTAATTCTGCATTGATTGTGTTTGAGATCTTTTAAACGGATCTCACCTCCTCATCCTTCTATAAATACTTCAATAGAAGATGAGTGAGGGGTTGGATTAGTTGGTTGTCAATGTAATTGCTGAAGCGCTGTAGCTATTTCTGAGTGGAAAACTCTTGACTGTAAATAGTGGTTTCATGGGCTCTTGGAGCTCTGCTTGTAACAGATAGGTTATATTGTGAAAAGAGATGGATTAAAACATTGGAGTTGAAGATTGTAATCGGTTTGAAGCAATCAATACAAGCTGATTTATGGGATCCTGGTCTATGCTGATGGTGATGTTATTCTCACTGTAACTTTTCATTTTATTTCTGTTTTCAATTTGTTTCATTTTCCACTATAAAGAATAGTTTAAACAGTGTTAGAGTTTGCTATACACCAGTGACCTTCTCTGGCTGAAAAATCTTTATCCCAATGTTTTCCTCTTATTGTGTTATTTAGAAATGATTTAATTCGGTCTAAGCACAGAGATGCTGGCATTCCCTCATCTTTTCGTCACTGCTGAATGTTGTTTTTAAATGTTACTTTCATATATGTTGTGTAAGGAATGAATTGAGGAAATCAAAGGTTAGCCCTGAGTCCCTTTCTTATTTGCTCAACTATTTGTCTGTTTCCCTTAGGATGTGTCAAAGGCTGACTAGTTTCAAAGTACTTATTAGATCTTGGGCCATTCTGTGTTATCTTGGTGATTGTCTTGGAAGTAACTAAGTAAAGGAGAACTAAGATGAGGAGAAAGGTGAGCCCTGCCCGCTAGTTTCTACTCCAAAGGTTGCCTTCAAGTTTCCCTTTGTTTTTAAATCTGTTTTCTATAAAAAGTGTATCAAAGGCTGGGTAGTTTCAAAGTACTTACCAGATCCTAGTTTGCTTCTATGTTCTCCTAAGTGCCTGGTCAAAGGCTGGCTAGTTTCAAAGTACTTACCAGATCCTGGGCTGCTCTTTGTTCTGCATCTGTTAATTCCCTTTCTTATTGTGTCATCCCATTCCATAAATCAAACTTCAAAGAGATCCTTAGGCCTAGATGACTTGCCCCATAGATTACTCTTGAACCTGGATGTTTCAATTAAATTCCCTTATGACTCCATAGCCCAATGGATTGAAAACTTGCCATCATCTTTCTTTAGAATCAAAGCTTATTTTGTTTACTTGCAACTTCTCACCTTTGAACCTATTTGCATATAGATCTTTCCGCCTCAGACAGCAACTATGTTCAACCATCCAAGAAAACCAAACGAAACCCTTGGCCTTCATAACTAGCCTAATATCATCATCCCAAACTTCAAAGACAATATCCATCTTTGTACATATTGGAGAGATCCCTCTCCGGATTCAGGAGGGCTAGATCCTAGAATCCCAAAGTTGGTTGAAATGATGTTAACTCTGTGATCGGACTTTGCCAATCTTGCTTGTTACAGAGACCTAACACCACCTCCTACAACACAGTTTCATTCTGAGGCTGCATTATTTTAGAGAGCAGTTGCAGTGGGGGTTTCAGTGCTTCATTTGGAGGGTTGGATCTTCAGTGAAGGGATCAACCTTTCACATGGAGGATCTATTGGAAGAGTTCTATACATTTCCATATAAATTTTAGCCACCTACTTCTATGTGCTTCATTTGTAGTGATTCTTCAGTCCTAGGGCTGTATATCACCATTTTGTATTTATTGTATTTCAGGAAACCCTTTCTGGGTTATCTTGGAAATGTGTTTGGGAGCATAGATCCCTATCCCTAACACTATTTGATCCATATATCAGAAGATAATTTTTATTACATCTTTTAGTTCCAGTTATATCTAATAGAACTGCATTGTACCTGTTCTCCGGCATTCTTCTACGCACCAACATTCTATGTTTTGGCATATATATTCATGGGTGGCTTGTTTGCCTTGATTATTTGAGTTATTCCCATGTTTATTGTACTTATTTACTACTGATTTACATTAAAAAATGGCTCCATATTTTCCCCACATGTTGTTGTAATTTTATTCACTGTTGTTTCCATTATTTTGTTCTATATTGTTGATTTTCCTATTTTGGGATATTACATTTGAAGAGTTTTTCCATTTTTTTACTTTCTTTCATACAGAAACTATTACATCTTCCAATGCTTCTCTTTCCTTGTCTCTTTACTTTAATTATTCCCTGAGCAATTATTCAACTCATTTATATTCTTAAACCTTTTTTTAAGATTTAGGAAATGTTCCATTTTTATATTTAATTCGTCTTCAAGAGTGTTGACATGCTTCTTCTCGACCTTAAGCTCTTTGATAACATTGATCACTTCATTTTGAAATTAAACCTCAATCATCTCTTCTTCTTCTTCAAATGATTCTTCCTTATTATGGTTGGCCATAAACAAGACTCTTCCATTGATTTCTTCTTCATTATCATTGTCTTCATCAGATGAGGAGCTATCTTCTTTGGAGAAGAAACTCTTCGTAAACCATTTCTTCTTGCCTTTCTTGTTGAACTTCCTCGAACCTTTCTTTCCTTTCGTAATAGCCTCATTTTTGTGAGGACACTTGGCTGAAAAATTCCCAACCTCACCACAATCGAAACATATCAATGGAATTTTACCTTTTAATTTCCCTGTACCTATTCTCAGTTTTTCACGTGAAGTAGGAACTTCTTTATCTGAAAATTCTTCTTTGTATTCTTCCTTTTCTTCTTCCTTACAACTACAAGTTTTCACTTTTGGAGTATGCCTGTCCTTACTAGTTTGATTGGATGTGGCGAATGATTTTTATAGGTGAGATGTGTCATCCTATTCTTCAATCCTCATTTCATATGCCATAAGCACTCCATGCAATTCATCTTTGCTAATATTGGTTAGATTTTAACTATATTCCAACACAAATACCTTTGGGTTGAATCTTGAAGGCAAGGTTCTAAGGATCTTTCAGACAACAATTTTCATGTCGAAAGGTACTCCCAAACCTTCGAATTAATTTTTTATTTTAGCAACACGTTGTAAGTATGAAATGACATGCATCAATATTTTCATATTCCTTCATTTTGAGTTGCTCAATTTTTTCCCTATAAATTTTAAGCTTGCTTCTTTCAGATTTGAGACACCTGCATATATATTCTCAAACTTTCCCCATACTTATTTAGCAGTTTTGCAACTCAGTACCTTAAGATAGACAGATTCAATAATCCCATTGATAATGATATCTTTATCCTTTGCATCATATACCATATTTTTCTTACCTTGTTCATATTGGGTAGTTGTAAATCCCTTTTCAACGATTTCCTATACTTCGTATCCTTGCGCCATCAAATGAACCTACATTCTTCCACTCCAAAGTGCGTATTTATTTCCACTGAACAGAGGAACTCTATTCTTAGTATACCCCATGATCTCTATCCATTTGTTAGACTACTATTGAAGGAACCAAGCTATGATACCAATTTTTGGAAATGCTGAGAGGGTGGGGGGGTGAATCAATATTTATTATCAATTAGAACTTTTAAATATTTTCAGAGCATTATTTAATATTAAATAATTCTTGATGATTATCCAGTAACAACAGTAAACAATAGAACACAATAGGCACACGGATTTTAGGTGGAAAATCCCCTCCGAGTCAAAAACCACCAAACTCTTTTCTAATAAATTATTTAATTTTTAGCCCCAACTAAAATGAAAGGTAAAACTTCATAGAATTCTAGAAAAGAATTATTCTCTAGCTCCCACTGGAAGAACGCCCCAATTCCCTAGTTTCTTCAATAGTCAACTGAATGGATGCCCTGACATCCTAGACTGATCTACCACCTTGAAGTGTTCACAGGTTCCAACATGTAGGTGACTTCATGCAACTACCTAACACACCCCTGACACCCTATAATGATAAAAAATAAGACAAGAGTGTGGAATCCCATACGAGGGACAATGATCCATGATACAATATCATTCACAATGATTTTATTGAACAAGACCAATCACCCAATCACACTATGACTTGTAACCCAACCATAACATTCTCCAACAGTGACACTTATATCTCCCAACAATGCCTCTCAAACTTTAGGAATATTGAATCTTTTACAATAATGATTCTTTTATAATTTTACAATGATGATTTTTACGATACTAACTTTTGACATGGCCTGATAGTTGACTTGATAATGCTTCTTTGAACACTAGAAGTTTCTAAGGTATTGTTGGAACAGGGTCCCCTAAAGCTACGAATTTTGTACAATTTTGTATATTTTTGTCATAATTAGTCTAACACAGGGGTTTTGGGGTGGGTCAAAGCCCCGAGTGCATTGTAATGGATCAAGGGTAGACCAAGAGTCTGCAAACCATGGTTTGCAGACCATTGGAAGCGTAGGCTAAGTCGATATAAATAGATCAAAATTTTGAGTCTTAAGGTAGGAAAGAATTAAGTCTAATGCTAAGGCGAATTGTTAGATCTATGGTTGGGTACTTTGGGTAAGGACTACTGCTAGATGTGTGCGCGGAGATCCTTATTCCTACTGTTTGCAGACCCTACTGGCTATGTGCGCAGGTTGTGTTTGGATTTTAATGGTTTTTGATGTTAATATATGCAGATATAGTTAAATTAGCTCTTTGTTATCAGATCTGATGTGCTACTGTTGATGTGAACATTTGGGCTCTGTTAGAACTAAGAATACAGTTGTGTTATCTGTTACCTGTTATGCTGCAAATCTATCTATGTTATGGTATATCTGTAATCTACTAATGATGTGTTATGATAATAGTTGATACGCACATGGATGCAAAGATATTGAATAAATCTACATCTCTATTATATTGTGGATTACATTTTTAACAAACTTGCAAACAGATCTACCTTGTGCGAACCCGATAAGCTGCAAATGTAGATCTTCTTGACTTACCTACTCTCTCTCACGGCGTGGAAACCTGGTTTCAACACCCTCCCATACTGCTTTAGGTGAGACTTTGGCCTACGAAAGCAGCTCACTACCAAAAGGGCTAGTAGTATATGGGTTTGTTGGCAAACCTTAACCTCCGAACCTAGGTTAGGACCCTTGAGCCAAAAAATGGTTCTGTTGCTGGGATCGAGAGTATTTTGAGAGAGGGATTGAGTAATGCCAAGAGAACATTGGAGACCTGAGAAGAAATAAATTAAAGAGTGGTTTGAAAAATAGGTTCAAGAATTTGTGATAAAAGAGAATTGCAACACAAGGTTGACAACATAAAAGTGGAAGAATAAGTACATTTTCACTGAGGTCTATGAAATTTTCTTTGTGACATTTGTGACCGAGCTTCAGGTTTGGCTCGCAAGGCTCATATATTTCCAAACATGTTAGAAGGACGAACGGGTCACGTAGTGGACTCCAGAGTTGATTCGGCAGTTAGAAAGAACTGATAATACCATCACTCGTACAGTAGATCACTGTGTGTATAGTGTGCTGGGAGGATTTGTGACAGAGTTTGCAATCGATCAATTCGTATCCTATTCTGAGGCAGAGCGGAGGTTCTTAAAGGGTTTCTGGGGTAAGTTTAAAAAAACCTTTCCATTACTGATTAAGATATTATTATGTGAAAATAGAATTATGTGCAGCCATAGAGAGTGAATGAGCTTCGATCAGAGCGAGCGTACAAAACATAGTGGAAAATACTATAGATCTAATCAAGAAGGAGATAGATTTGTCTACAGTACAGTAAGGGATTCGACTGTGCATAGCTTGTCAACTACAACACCTTTGAATTAGAATAGGGGTAAGAACTCACCCGTACCCCCACCCCTAAAAGACGAGATGGCCTCGCACATGAAGTTACCTACCTTCAAGGGCATAGGGGACGAAGATATGGATCAATTCTGGTTTGTCGCAAGGTCGGTATGGACTACGCAGAATGTGGCCAATGAAATTGTGAAGAGGGTGCAACTGTCCCTTGCCTTTGAAGGAAGAGCCCTAGACTCTTATATGGGATACCTAGCTCAGCATGCAAATGTGACCATTCTAGATCTTAATAATTCCCTAAAACAACAGTTTTGGAAGAATAAATCCTACTCCTAGATAGTGAATGATCTAAAATATTTCAATCAAGGATCTTCTGAGTCTGTATGGGAAGCCAACCAACGGCTAAAGAAGGTGATCAAAGAAGGGGAATTTATGTATGATGACAGACAACACAAGGAATGGTTCATTTCTATGTTACTACATCACCTACGCGTACCTATGGGTCAGCAAGCCATTGAATCGCAAGAAAAAGCCTTGGAGATTGCTATGAAGTTGGAAGCTGCATCGCGAGATGATACCCAGTTTGGAGTGCAACAAATCTAAGGGCAGTTGGAGGTGATGCACATGGAGATCTGCGAAAGCACCGAGGGAAAGAGGTTAGCCCAAATGTATGGTGCATACGATGTAGGGTATCTGGCAATACCAAGGATCAATGCCCACTGCTAGCAAACTACCTATAGGCAAGGGGGCCTAGCCCGTTACACCCGGGACCAAGTGGACCAACGTTATGGTTCGATGATTGTCACGTAGCTGGCCTACATGATACTAACCACTTCCCCTGTCTGGGTGCATATGTCCCAGAACTGAAGCAACAATGGTGCAGTTTTTTCCGATCAGGAGGACATGATGAGAAGAACTGTTGAAAATATGATCTAATGATAGACTAGGGAAACCTATATAGGGTAAAATTGGATCCTTCTTCACCAAGATCCCCCTCAAGCATAGGTGGCTTCCCAGCTAAGGGCTGGGGAGGGGGCCGAGGTGGAAGCGCAGGTAGGGGAAGAGGACAAATGATATTCTATAATTGCAGAGAGGTAGGGAACTTTATGAGGGACTACCCGAACCCTGCAAGACAATCCTTTAGATACTATAGACAATTGGACCATGTGATTGAATATTGTTCAATTCTGATAGAAAAAATGCAGGAAAAGTAGTACACAATTACGCATAACATACAAAGGGTTAAGGCAGAACCACGAGATGAAGGACCAAGCATTAATTTCATAACACGCAACGACCTGGCCATTGGGGGAGCTGAGGATAAATCTATGGATGAGCCTCTTATCTGGAAAGAAGCCATAAAACATGAAGGGTTAGAACTATAGAAGGAAAAGGAAACCTTTATCATAGCTCGCCAAGACTTTGCTAAGGTCGAGGCATCTACTGCTCAAGCCCCCCCGAACCTCAAAGCAGATGATGAGCTCAAACCATTTTTGCAGGAATTTATGAAGATATTACACAATAAATGGGCCATAGAAAACCTCCAAGCTCTAATAGATAGTTGTGCATAAAGGACTAACCCACCCCTAGAATTTAAGGATGTGCACAAGTTGTAGAAGCATAAGAAACACACTGGTAGGGAAATGCGGCTAACAGCGCAAATTGGTGATTATGAAATGGATCAGGTTATTTTTGACCTGGTATCAGATGTGAATGTACTACCCAAGATAACTTGGCAGCGAATGGGAGAACCCAATTTGGAATGGTCCACCATCCACTTGCGCATGTCCAATCAACAGAAGATCATACCATTGGGGAGAATGTCAAAGATCATGGTAGATATTATAGGAGTTAAGGTTTGGGATGATTTTGAGGTTGTTCAGATTGTAGAATATATGGACCCCTATCCTATGCTCCTAGGATTGGACTGGGCCATAGATATGGGAGCTATTATCAACCTAGAGAAAAGAAGCATGGTGTTTGAAAATGAAGGTACGCGGGTGATAGTACCATTAGACCCTGCGGAAGGAGAACGATATATAGAGCCTGTGCATGAAGAAGAGGATGTGGATCATATTTAAATGAGTGAGAAGAATATTGGATCAATCCCATAGCCAATGGTGTACTCTGCTAGGAAAAAGATAGCGAATGTTTCTCTGACTCCGACGGAGAGATGGAAAATTGGCAGAATCGGTTACATGATGTATCTGCGCTACGATGCCTTACGATCACCAAGGAATTCCGATGCATCTCCTCCGAGGTAAGGTAATTGCTCTGATTTGATGGATCTGGTAGTATTAAGGAGTTTTTACGAGCATTTGAAGCTAACGTTCTGAGAGAGCGAAGGTTATGGGCCCTTAATCTAGTCATGCGCGCAACACCTGCAAGGTGGTGGGACACGCATAAGGGGGAATTCTAGGATTGGGAAGAGTGTCAGGATATGATGATCTTGTGATTTGAACCTCTGGATCACTTGCACATAAAAAAATTCCTAAGGCCAGGGGACCCGTGCAAGCATTTGTTCGATTGGATGGATAAATGGTGTGATCGTACTACAGAATAATGGGTTCACCTGTTTATTCATGCCTTGTGACTAGTTCCCATAGCATGGTACTTAGATGCAGAGCTACATCAGTGCACTTTCCACTGGGAAACATTAAAGGATGAATTTGTAGGAAAATTTGGGTTAGCAGGAGGAACGGAGGCGCTAGACGACACTCTATAGGATATAGATACCTTCGTATTTGATGAATCACACCCTTACGTAGCACTTGGTGCACCAGCATGGGAAATGAAGATGTAGGATATTATCAACTGCTGCAATATAGCCATCAAAGAGTGTGATGAAGATTCAAACAATGTCTCTATCCTAGAATTGGAGGGATATCACGCACTTGTGGGACCCCCACTACAAAATATTGATGTTACTAGGCCTTTGAAGCTACGAGAAGTCAACATTGGCATGAAAGAGTAGCCTAAGTTGGCTAATATTGAGGATTAATGGGAATATGATATAGTTGGAAAAGTTGCAGAACTGCTCACAGAATATTAGGAGTTATTCCCAACGAAGTTTTAAGAGCTTGAGGGGATCACAGGGGACCTAGGGGTCATGCACATCACGTTAAAACTTGATGCACACCCTATAAAGTAGCGGCCTTATTGGTTTAACCTTAAGTATAAACAAAAGGTCAAAGAAAAAATTGACAAGATGCTTTCCATAGGTATCATCGAACCGGTTGAATAGTCAGACTGGGTAAGCCCGATGGTGGTTCAGGAGAAAAATACAAAGGGAGAGATATGGATCTGTGTGGACTTATGCAAACTCAATCATGCCTACGTACACAATCCATTTCCCACGCCATTCTCAGACGAAATCCTTGACAACATGGGAGGGTAGGAAGTGTACTCATTTATAGATGGATTCTCGGGTTACCATAAAATCAAAATCGCACCTGAAGATCATAGAAAAAATACATTTTCTACTTAATGAGGATCCTTTCAATATAATTTCATGCCTTTTTGGCTCAAGAATACCCCTGCCATCTTTTCACAAGTGGTGGTTGCAATGTTAAAAGAGTTCATCCACAAGTTTTTGGAGGTGTACTTTGATGACTACACTGTCTTCAGCTTGGTGAAGAAGCATGTCACGAACCTGCGCATGATGTTGGATGCCTGTAGAAAACACCAAATTTCCCTGAATATCAAGAAGTGAATATTATTCGTACCCTTCGGAATCTTGCTCGGGCATATATTTTTCCCATAGGGGTTGATGGTTGACCCTGTGAAAGTCGCAGTTTTCATAAATATAGCAGTACCTACAACTAATAAACAGTTTCATTCGATCCTCGGACATACAGGCTACTACAAGAATTTTATTCGAGGATACACACTGATCACAGTTCCTGTGGAAAAACTTCTTAAAAAGGATGTTTTGTTTTTTTGAGATGACAAATGTCAGAAAATATTTGAGCTACTGAAGGAGAATATGGTCTCTGCGCCTATTCTCAACTTTCCTGATTGGGCGAAGGTATTCCATGTTCATGTAGATGCATCAGAAATTTCCCTCAGAGTAGTCCTTACATAGCCTAGAAACATAGACATTGATCACCTGGTTGCATTTGCTACTAGGAAACTTTCTGGTGCAAAACAAAACTACTCCACCACAGAGCGAGAGGGATTGGCCATGGTCTATGCATTACAAAAGTATCGGCACTATCTATTAGGAGGACACTTTAAAATGTTTACAAATCATTTTTCTTTGAAGTTCCTGGTGAATAAGCCTTTTTTTTTGGGGGGGGGGTGAATTTGCCGATGGTTACTTTTGTTCCAAGAATACGACTTTGAGATCATTGTCAAGCCGGGGATGTTGAATGCTGGGCTGGATCACTTGTCCCGAATTGAGAGTGGCAAGGAACCAACCAACCTAGAAGAATGATTGCCTGATGTGCAACTATTTTCTATTGAGGTAGTTACTGCGCACTTCACCGACATCATCCAGTTCCTGACTATAGGCATGGCACCTGCAGGATATTCGGTACAATAGAAGAAAGAGCTAGTAACCCACGTTGTAGATTTTGCCATCATAGCAAGTCATATATATAAGATGGGAGCTAATGAAGTTCTGTGAAGGTATGTTTTGGAATATGAATGACACTCTATCTTGGGAGAAGCCCATAACGGTGTAGCAGAAGGTCACTATGTAGGGAAGGAAATGGCGCAAAAGATCTTGAGAGCTGGACTATGGTGGCCTACCCTGCATAATGACTCTAATTACTGTTTTAAATCCCATGATACATGCCAATGAACAAGAAATCCATCATGCAGAGATGAAATTCCCCTTTAACTGTAAATGGCCCTGCAATAATTTGACAAATGGGTCATCGATTTTGTAGGACCTATCAATCCACCTGGAAAGAAGATAGGTGTGTGTTACATTATAACTACCACTGATTATGTAACCAGGTCAGCTAAAGCACAAGCAGTGAAGGATTGCACAATCAATATCACTGCACACTTCATCTTTCAGTAGAATCTGACAAGATTTGGATGTTCGAAAATCTTGATGAGCGATAGAGGTATGCCTTTTGTTAATGAAACAATACAGGCCTTGACGGAATAATTTTGGATCCATCATGCAAAAATCACTCCATATCATCCCCAGGAAAACAGAGTGGTTGAATATTTTAATAAAGTCTTGGAGCACGCAATGACTAAGGTTTGTAATGCTGATCGCAGTGACTGGGACGTGTACATCCCGTCTGTTTTGTGGGCCTGCCGAACCACCTGTAAGAATTTGACAGCGAAAACATTGTTTAGGATGGTCTATGGCAAGGAGGCCATTATGCCAATGGAATACATTGTTCCTAACCTACACATCGCAACCTTTATGAATATGGCAGAGCCTAATATCATGGAGGAGTGGTTAGCGCATCTTGTGGCTTTGGAGGAATATCGTTTCATTGCTAATTTCCATCAGCAGGTTCAGAAGGCTCATGATAAGGCATGGCATGATCGAAATATTCAAAAAAAGAACTTTGCGAAGGGAAAATTACTCCTACTATATGATAGCCAGTTTGAAAAACACCCGAGGAAGTTTCGACAACACTAGCTAGGGCCCTATGTAGTTAAAGAAATCACGAATGGTGGAGCTGTTCGGTTAGCCAGCCTGCCCGACGATATGCTACCCAGCTATGTCAATGGAAAATAGCTCAAACTATATTGGATCAAATGAATATATGGCCGGAGTAGTTGTATGAAGTGGGTATGCCCACCAAGGAAGGTAAGAACAGAAGGTACCATGGTATGCACATGAAGTGGCCGTAGGTTTGGAAGCTCAGAGGGGTGCACCAAAGGTGCAGGCATATGTTAAAAATGCAGCAGGCACGATGGATGTGCAGAAGTGTGTTGGGCTCACAGGAGGTCTGATGGGAGTGCACGGGTGTGCTAGATGCACAAGAGGTGTAAAAACTAGCGATTTCCGAAGATTTTTTATCGTTTAGTTGATGTTAAGTTCCAAGTGAGGTTTACCCAACCATTGGTCAATCGTAAAGGCTATAAAAGGAGGCAGATAGATTGAAAATGGGTTCCATATCACTTGAATAGTTTGTACCTGGTGTGTTTTTCCTTGAAAATTTTTTGTTGTAAGAGTTTTTATTCCTATTGCATCCCTTTCATGTCTGAGCATCATACACCCTCTGACAGTAGTAACCTAGAGTTCATTTTCTGTGCCAGAATGATGGCCACTAATCCCACTGAAGCCTCAAAACCAGTGGCCTCGACGGAACAAGAATCTGACGAAGTATTGGAAATCAAACTAGAAGCCAAGGAAGTTATATCTACGCCAAGCCAAGAAAATAAGAAGGGGAATGAAAAAGTGCAGGGGTCGGGAAAACCTGCAAAATGGGTTGGGGTGAAGCCCTGTACTTCCCTATGAAATGTAAAGTCCCCAAGAATAGTGCCCCAAGCATGTTCTCCCAAACCAGCAAAGCAACCTCTGCCTACTCAGGAAGAGGCCCATGTAGTTGAACCTATCAATTGGCTACCACCCTTTGTTCAACCCTACAGGCCCTCCACATACGTGCTGAAGAGCCTCGATGGCCTGCGCACCTACCTATAGATGTTACTGACCCTGGGTGAGGTCCTCATCATTGGAAAACCCTTTGGAAGGCTCCGTGAGGTGAAATTTGATGATCATGATTTGGCCAACTTGGATTCCTTCCTTGAGTTGGCACCTGAATTATATCTTGAGAGAATACAGGAGGACGATGGGATAAATATTTTCCCCATGTACTAGGTACATGGATTGGCAGGGTCCGAGTGCTTAAACCTACTAAGGATGCCACACTTTGGCCACTAAAATATCACGGATCATCTGGCACATTAGTTGCTCACCCTGCTCCATGATGGCTGCTTATGGATCCAGGATCGTCCCCATTGATGTTGCACTCATTCATCGAATTATTGGTCTTCCCATGGAAGGGTCGGACCCTCTACTGTGCGTTGGTAAGAAGTATAACGGGGATATCATTGAACACATGTGCAAAATCTACCATGTGGAGCAGAACAATCGAGGTTTCATGATAAAATCCATCAGCGACCCTAGTATGTAGTTGGGTACCCTGTTATTGGCATGGAAGATGATGCAAAAATTCCAAGTGGCCTCCATCCCCGCATATGTAATTAATTTGGCAGGTTGGTGTGAGAAAGGGGTCTACTTCAATTAGTCCCAGTAATTGTGCAATGAGTTTTTTTCCAATGTCCATGAATCCTAGGAGAAGGGATGAGCATTCTGTTATTCTTGGTTGTTGCTTCTCATTGCATTGGTTGCTTGGGAAGCACTGGAGGAATCATTCCTCCCTGATCTCACCCCAGACATATGTGAGGGGGCTCTATATACAAAATTTTGGGACTCTAAGGATGCGCAACGCATCGAGGAAAACCAAGTCTTCTGGGTGTTGTTTCAGAGTGGGCTCATAGCAGCTATCAACTCCCGGTCATGTTTATTTCCAGCCATCTATGATAAGTACAAAAGCATTGCTACATTCCAGGTGACTATGCATAACATCCAAATCTAAGGCCGCAAGGATCTTGCATGGAATTCACTCCCCTATATGGCTACCATTGAATAAATTGACCATTTAATTGTGCAATGGCCTCCTTACTGGAAGATAGGCTTCAAAACAAATGCGAAAGGAATTGAATGAACAAGAACCATGAAGGTTACCCCGCCTATCATCACTAAAGAAACTGGAGGATTGAGAAAAAGTATGGGGAAGGGTGTCGAAGCCGCATCACAGAAAGGTTCACAACCCAATAAGAGTACATGGAAAGGCACAAAAGTAATAGTGTAGAAGGATGCACAGCAGGATCTCAGTACCAAAGGATAGGAGGTGGGAGGTGCTGACTCCCCTCGAGGAACAAATCGAACGGGTGACCCTGCTAAGGGGCCATGGAAGAAGAAGCACTCCCAATGACCAGAATGTGACAAAGTGGTTACACTGACTGAAGGGGGCCTCAAGAAAATTGTATATGTGGTTACATTGGCTGCAGAAGAAAAATGGCTAGCTTTGGAAGAGCATCAAAAAACCATAGTTGACACACTTCAGGCCAAGCTCCGAGCTCTGCAGCTCAAGACGGACATGCTGCAAACCAGTATGATTTAGGTACAAACAGCCTCAACAACTAGCAGTGGGCACTTCTTATAGTGGAAAGAAGCCTCTTTTCCTTGCCAGGCACAACCCTTACGATAAGTCCACCCAACTTGGGAGCGCAAGTCCAGGCCTATGAAAAGGTACAACTGGATCTAGCCAGGTTTCCACACGAATCATTTCAAGTTCTCCACACCTCCTTTTTTGAAGAAACAACACCAGGACCATCGAGTGCACCAACGACGTAGTGTAGCTGAGCAGAAAACTGAGGATAAAAATGTTGAATTTTCCCAGGTACATGTTGCATGTACCCTCGTCACTGCGCAGCAGAAAAAGCTGGAACACCTCATTAGTAGGCTCTACGTGGACGTTTCCAAAGATATTCCCACCTCTTCCGCCCCCCAGGACAAGATTGAAGGGTTGGTTGCAGCATTACGAGCCTCAAGGATCAACATCTAGGTGTTCAAAACATAGATGGAACAACAGATCGCATACTTGCAGGCCAAGTTGCAGCCAGAGACACCACCGGAGGTGCGGGCCTAGCGAGATGCACTGGTTATGGTGGCCATGAAAGTGATTACTAGACAGAATTCTCAGGGTGCCGAATTACTAGAAAAAACCATGCAGTTATGGACCAAGGTGCAACGTGACCCACTCCTGTGTGAAATCAACTAGGACCTGTCATAGAAGGAAGGAACATTCGAGCAGCTGGAAGCCACGACGCCTACTCTGATTCTTGCTCAACGATTGGCATGACTACAAACCAGCCACGCCTTTCAGGATGATATCGCTGAGCTCCACCAAAAGAAGAACACTCTCAGTGATTGTCTTAAGCCATGGGATGATGAAGCCCTCAAGCTCTCTTAGGATATTGATGTCATTGTTAAACAACTAAACCAAACTATGGAGACCTTTACAGCTGCGACATAGGGACCAAATCCACAAAATTTGGTGGATATTGGTTAGAACACTGCTGCTCAGAGTGAAGGAGTGCTACCCCCACTGGTTGAGGGGATCAAACTAGTGCAAGAATAGGTGGAGACCCCGCGACCACAGTGAATCGAGACCAGTCACAAGATTGTGTTGGGGGACTACTGGAACAGGGTCCCCTAAGGCTGCGAATTTTGTATATTTTTGGTCTTAATTAGTCTAGCACAGGGGTTTTGGGGTGGGTCAAAGCCCTGAATGCATTATAATGGGTCAAGGGTAGACCAAGAGTCCGTAAACCACATATTGCGAACCATTGGAAGCGTAGGCTAAGTCGATATAAACAGATGAACATTTTGAGTCATAAGGTAGGAAAGAATTAAGTCTGATGCTAAGTGTGAATTTTTAGATCTGTGGTTGGGTCATTTGGGTAAGGAATCCTGTTGGCTGTGTGCACGGAGATCCTCAGTCCTGCTGTGTGTGGACCCTATTGGTTGTGTGCATAGGTGATCCAGGTGGATATCGGTGGCCACCCACCTATTCCATTTGGACCAGCACCATCAAGTCTTGCAACTTTTCACATTCAGCACAACTTACTATTTTTAGCAGGTTTTTGGGTCCTCCACTCTCGGAGCCGTTTTGGGGGCTTAATGATCCATGTGGATATTGGTGGCCACCCACCTATTCCATTTGAACCCCCATCATCAATTCTTTCAGTTTTCAAGTTGCAACAAAACTTACTATTTTTAGCAGTTTTTCGGGTCCTGAACTTCCGGAGCTGTTTTGAGGCCCTAAAATACGTTTTTTGGGCATCATTTTACCAGTGAATTTGATCATCAAATTCATCCCTGAAGTTGTGGTCCTCGGACAAAGCTTTCTAATGATGTATCATGTGCATCAAACGGAGATAGTAAGCCAAAGTTATGCCCCCGGGAAGTTGAAACACCAATTTACCCAAACAGGCGCCCACAGTTTTGGCGCCTCATCTCCTACAGTTAGGTTTTTGGACGTTTCAGATTCTACATTGTTTCTCAACAATAAATAGGCCCTCGAGCCTCATTGTAACATAGTTCAGAGGTCTGTAGCCGTCACATCTCTTCTCATAGATTCGCTACCAGCACCCTAGCTATTTTATTTCCATTATGTCTGTAAGCATATTCCTGTTATTAATCAAATGACGCATTATTTCCGCTGCATCTCTGTATTTATGGTTATGTGTTTATTCTATTGTGTTCCTGGATAAATCCGGATCAGTGATATCAGAGCGGGTCTGCTCTTTCGTTGTTTTTCTTTGCATGTCCCCAACGCGGTCAGGGTATAAGGAGTTAGGGCTCGATCTGGTTGAACCCTTGCAAGATCAGCCTCGCAAACCCCGACAACCTCCCATGGCAAAAGAAAATAAAGACAAGGGAGCACGAGATCCTATCGAAATAGTGCTCGAGGAGGCCCTCGAGAAACAAAGGAACGCGATGATGGATAACTTTGCTCAAATCCTTCAACGACTGCCCACATATGGCGCATCTGCATCCAACACCCACTCTGGAGGTGCCACTCCCTTCAAGGTACAAGTAAACTTTGAAATTCCTATATTTGAAGGAAAAATAGATGCAGACGTTGTAGACAGATGGTTAAATTTGCTGGAAGGGTATTTCTCGGTCCATGACTTCTCTGACCGAGAAAATATTATTTTTGCACTCCTCAAAGCTGCCCCCCATGTGAAAGACTGGTGGGAAACCTACTGTGACCAAGAGGGCGAAGGGGAACCCTCTCTGTTCTCCGCCACACCCACTTGGAATTCGTTCCGAGACGGGATCAAGGAACAATATTACCTCATGGGGAGCTATGAGGACAAATACATCCAATGGACCACGCTGCGGCAACAAAAGGATCAAGATGTGCACGAACTGACGAATCTGTTCCATACCCTGCGCACAAAGTTGGGTATTAAAGATTTGGAGATACATTTGGTGCTCAAGTACCACGACTGTCTGCACAAACACATTCAGGAGGAAATGGAGTTCCTCGACATTACATCGCTTGGCACGGCATATCGCTATGCCACCAAGATCGAGCAGAAATTTAAGCAGAAGAAGCGAGACTTTGGATCTGCAAATCTGAAAGGTGCCCCCGAACCGAAGAACAAGGGGCAAGGGCAAAGAAATGCGACTCAGAACAACACCACAAATCCAAAGAAGGACACAGGGAAGTGGTGTGACTTTCATAACAACCCCACTCACAACACAAACGAGTGTCGGGCCAAACAGTCTTTGGTGGCCGAACTAAAGGCACCCGAATCAGATGCATTTTCTGATCCTGAGTTAGAACCAGACAAAGGCAATGATAAAGGGAAGCAGATCATTGATGCGGATCACAGTGCCATTTTTGCCACCACCAAGATCCAGAAGGAGGGTCCAGAGGATCCAGAGGAGGGGGAGCGCCTCTTCCAGTCGTAGATGTGGGTAAAGGGTTCTCCACTGCAATTTCTCGTCGATAGAGGAAGCCAAAAGAACCTCATTTCAGCAGAGGTCGTGAAGCGGCTCGGCCTACCGACCATAACACACCCACAGCCGTATATCATCTGGTGGCTCCACCCAGGGAGAGATCTCCACATCCGCCAGCAGTGCCGCCTTCCATACAATATCAAGCCATTCACGGATGAGGTATTGTGTGATGTTGCTCCTCTTGATGTAGCTGATGTATTATTGGGCCAACCATACTTGTGGAGGCGACATGCTATGTATGAGTCTAGGCCTCGTGCTGTTATTATTACTTTGGGAAATAACTTGTACAGGATACCAGAGGTAGTACCGCCTCCTGTCATCTCTTTGACTACTGCAAAACAATGCAGTAAGATTGTTTCCCAAACCAGGAAATTCATTTTCCTTACGACTCACTCACAGGGAAAGAATAATATTGTGGCCACAACCTCGAAACAGGGCTCCCTTGCATGGCTGCAGCAGATGGACAAAGTTATGGAGGAATACGATGACAATTTCTCCTCACTCATAAAGGTTCCTCTACACTGTCAGGACAAGCACTCCATTGATTTGACTCCCAATGCACCACTGCCTGATGTTGCCATACATCATGCAACTACACATACAGAATCCAAACATGTACCGTATAAGGCTGATAAAGAAACCAAATTTACTAAATGCATCCAGCATGTCCACCCGCAGGTCCATGACATCTTCAATACATCTAATACTCAGTTCAACAAAATTTGCCTCATCTCATGGAGGATCTCAACGCAATGGGGACCATTTCTTCCTAAGGAGGGAGGAATGATCCAGGTGGATATCAATGGCCACCCACCTATTCCATTTGGACCAGCACCATCAATTCTTGCAGCTTTTCACATTCAGCACAACTTACTATTTTTAGCAGGTTTTCGGGTCCTCCACTGTCGGAGCCATTTTGGGGGCTTAATGATCCAGGTGGATATTGGTGGCCACCCACCTATTCCATTTGAACCCCCATCATCAGTTCTTTCAATTTTCAAGTTGCAACAAAACTTACTATTTTTAGCAGTTGTTTGGGTCCTGAACTTCCGGAGATGTTTTGAGGCCCTAAACGACGTTTTTTGGGCGTTTTACCGGCGAATTTGATCATCAAATTTGTCCCGGAAGTTGCGGTCCTCGGACAAAGCTTTCTAATGATGTATCATGTGCATCAAACGGAGATAGTAGGCCAAAGTTATGCCCCCGAGAAGTTGAACCACCAATTTACCCAAACGGGCGCCCATAGTTTTGGCGCCTCATCTCCTACAGCTAGGTTTTTGGACTTTTCGGATTCTACATTGTTTCTCAACAATAAATAGGCCCTCGAGCCTCATTGTAACATAGTTCAGAGGTTTGTAGCCATCACATATCTTCTCAGAGATTCGCTACCAGCACCCTAGCTATTTTATTTCCATTATGTCGGTAAGCATATTTCTGTTATTAATGAACTGACGCATTATTTCCACTGCATCTCTGTATTTATGGTTATGTGTTTATTCTGTTGCGTTCTTGCATAAATCCGGATCAATAGGTTGTGTTTGGATTGTACTAGGTTTTGATGTTAATATATGCAGATATAGTTAAAGTAGCTCTACGTTATCAGATCTTATGTGCTACTGTTGATGCAAACCTTTGGGCTTTGTTAGAACTAAGAATATGGTTGTGTTATCTGTTATCTGTCATGATGGGAATCTATCTATGTTATGGTATATCTATAATCTATTAATGATGTGTTATGATAACAGTTGATACACACGTGGATGCGAAGATATTGACTAAATCTGTAGCTATGTTATATTGTGGATTACATTGTTAACAATACTGTGAACAAATCTACCTTGTGTGAACCCAATAAGCTACGAACACAAATCTTCTTGAATTACCTACTCTCTCTCAGAGTGCGGAAACCTGGTTCCAGCACCCTCCCATACTTCTTTGGGTGAGACTTTGGCCAGTGCAAGTGGGTCACTACCAAAAGGGCCAGTAGTATAGGGGTTTATTGGCAAACCTTAACCTTCCAACCTAGGTCAAGACCCCTCGAGCCAACATGTATTGTTGTACTTTCTTTAAGTAATGGTACTTTAAAGTTGCATTTTCCTTCTAGTATGTGTCTGAGTTGTCCTATTGTGTCCTCCTTATTGCACATGCATTAAAGAACAAGATCCAAACCAATATACACACAAAATACTTATAGTGTCCTGCAAACCATATGTCAGAGAAATATTCAAAATTCAAATGTAAATACGTTCAACATTTATTAACAAAACCCAATCAAACATACATATAAACTATTTACATTGTCCTACAAAAACAAATGTCAGAGATGATATTCAAATTAAAATTCAAACACAAATCATACATACCATGGTGTAGCATACTTACCCTTGAATTTTGATGTGACTTTCTTACTACAGTGATCCTTGAATGCATATTTTTTTCTTGCCTTCGTGGAGCTCGATATAGAATCTGTTGTACATATGTAATTTCAAATCTCCGAGGTCTAAAATTGCGTCCTATGGTAACCCTCTAAGTCCTATTTCCAACCCCATAGGTCTGATCAACATTGGTTTATTCAAGAAATAGTTATGCCCAATCTCCTACGATGACCTGATTATAGATTGGTTCAATAGAGTGAACTTGTACGAAGTTCCACGTGTCACTGTTTCAACATTTCGTCCTAAACAAGATACCCAACAAACTAAATCGTGTCCTCTTTCAGTCAATTTTTACAAAATTTGAATGCAATTCTCAGAGACAAAGTTATGATGATTTTCCCAAGGTCACATGTTTGACATGAAATTCAGTAGCCTGCAAAAACCCTAACTTCCTTAGATCATATCTATGAAAATATAAAAAACCAATATCTAAAATTCACACGCTCGCTTCATCAATATTTCCTCAAATCGGTTTTTATTTTTCAGCATCTAAAGCTTCACAGAAAAAAACTTTGTTGTGAAAATTCCATAATGACCTATTTTAAGTAGAGAAATCCTTACATGAGGAGGATATGAGGGTCACAATTTATATAAATTCTTAGGTTGAGAGGGTCTTAAACAGGTGAAAGCTGGAGGGATTTTAGGATCTTAAAAAATTATTAAATATTGATTATTCAATGACCACAACAAATGATTAGTGTCATGCCACAACCCCATGGGGTTTTAGCCCACTTACTAGGGTTACTGATTTTAAAAATGGATATCTCTCAAACCATGAATAATTATGTGGCATGCCATATATCAATGGAAACATCTCAATAAGTAGAAACCATCCAACATATCCTTGACTCGGAATAGAGTAAGTTGCCAAGTCAAAATTCGCATGCAATATCGAGGTATCCCCTCGTGCTGCTTGGGTTGACATCAATGACAACCACTGATCAAAAAATGAATGAATAAGTATCTAATTATTTTAGGCTAGGTATGTAAGCTTAATCAATATAATTTTTTTGATGTTTTTAATGCTAGATAGAAAAGTCAGTGAATGGAATATAAATGAGGCTTTTAGGTCTGAACTTCAAGGTGAACCTGCAGAGAATGTGTGAGGAAAGATAGGTAATTTAAAAAAATATTAATAATTCATTGATCATAGGATGAAAATGGAGGAGATATTGAATTACAAGTGATGTGAATTCATTCAATTTAGAAGAAAATAAACATGATCTAGTGAATCTTGTCTAAAACGGAGCATGCATAAACATGAATTCTGCTCTCAAACTTACGATATAAACATATATGAAGAAGAACCCATGATATTAAGCATAAAATTATAAATATACATGAGAAACACAGATGCTCCAAAGCATACCACAAGTATATCAACACAATTCCTGCAAATCTTCCTCTGATTTCATTCCAAAAATTGATTACAAGAGCTCCACAACAATATGAGACTATCCAACCCAAAAAAAGGAAAAAGAGAGTCTACTTATAGAAAATATATACTATGAAATCTCATAAGGTTTAAATCTCATTCAAAATGGATCATAAATTCAAAAGATGAGTCATTTCCTAGTTTCTAGGGAGGTTAGAAACCATTCCCTGAATTTTAGCTATAAGCTAGGAGTGTTTGTCGCTTACATTAATTACAGACTCCTCCATGATAGGAAGCCAAAAAAAACCCAAAAAATCTAATTAAAACTCATAGCATATCATAACCTCAAATTTGTGACCATTTCTGAGCTTTAAAAGTGTCTCGAGGAATCCAATCTTGATTTTGTGACAATTTTGACTGAATATTTTAAAAAACACTTTGCAAAAGTGTAACATAAATTTTGAGGCACTTTTGAGGAATTTTTAGAAGTCCCATTCCAATTCTAAAAGAATTGTCAACTAGCCCTATGTGTTTATTTTCCAAAACATCTTAATTGTTTCAAAATGGACCAAGGCAAGGCCTTCAAAAGTCCATTCTCCCAAGGTCTACCAAAAGCGTAATAGAGGGTCCAAAAAGGAGGCAGAAACATGAAAAATGAGTGTCTTTTGAGATTTTTCTCCCAAATTGCAGCTTTTCATGCCATGAGGGTTCTTGATCTATGATGTACTCATCAAAATGCATCCATCAATTTAAATAAATCACCATTTTTATTCCTCCAAAATAAAAGTAACAAAAGTCTGCTACCCTTCTGCAATGAGAAATTTCCAAAATTTTGCAAAAAATCATGTAAAATACCAAAATTGCTTTAAAGTTCTAAACACTGGTTCTTTGGCACCTAAAAGATATAGGCTACATAAATAAGGAATCTTAAACCAATAAATCCAAGCTATCCTTCTCCTTGAGCTTCATTTGCGCCTCTTTAAGCCTATTTTTCACTTTTTTCAGTCTTATTTGAGAAATGGTGTCCCAGGTGGGATAATTACTTGTCATGTGGCTTTAAAGCTTGCTATCCCTTTTAGCCTTCTTCAATATCTTCTCCAGATGCTCATTAACTCTTGATAATCAAATCTCTTTGTCCCCATTGATCTCCATGGCAATGATCTCATCAAAGGAAAATTCTTCAGACTAATGAATTGATTGTCTTTATTGCTCCAGCGCCCTGTTGAGGCCTCTTATTCTTGGTCTTTTTATGTTTGTTTCAGGCTCCATCTCCTAAATTTGGTCAAAAACAATAATTTTCTTTCCTTTACGTCTGTTTTCCTCCATTTTTTATTTGTACTTTCTTTGTAGGAGTTGATTCACTTCTAATTGAAAATTTGCCTACTCGAGGAAAATAATTTGGGATTGGGCAATGGAGAAGGCCTCTTTCAATTATGTTATCTCTTTATCTTTCTCTTTGATGATTTCTTCAACCGATCTAGCCTCCTCATGCTCTGATACCTTAGGCTCCAATGGCACTAACTCATTATGTTGATGCAAGAGAGGCTGCTCCTCTATCTGACATTGCTCATCATGGGTGCCAAGTGTAAGACAACTCCTGGTAGACTTAGGCACAAAAAATTGTCTCTTCCCTATCTCATATGTGTGAGAAAATACCACAACCCTAGGGACATATGAATTTTGAATAGACATGCTATAAGAGCCAATATCCATTGGTTGTGTTGATGATGTGATGGGCAAGACAAAAATCATTGTTCAAAATCTCTCTAAGATGTTTTCCCAGGTCATGTTTATGGAGGACAAGTGATGCAACATAATGAGCTTGATTAGGCCATGATGAAAGAGACTAGTATGATGATCTTCCCTTCTACTATGAACCTTCTAATCCATCTTAATCAAGCTCTTGTATAAATAATGAGGAAAATCAAGTGTTTATACTGAGGTGAAATGCATCAAAATCCTGATGTGATACCTATATATCCTAGAAAATATTCCTTCGCATGTAAATTAATTCATTATGAACATCATTAGAGGAGAATAATATTTTCTCATATTTTTTAAAGGAAAAATAAATTTTGGATCCTCTCTAGCATGAGGCTTGAGTAATTTCTTGTAGTTTTCAATGTCTAGGTCCATACCCTTGAACCATTGCTCTCCATGATAAGGGATACTTGTAGCTAAATCAATTAGGTCAGATGATAGGCTGATATCCATACCTGTAATAGTGACATTTCCCATATTGTAGCTTGTTGCAAATAGGTTGGACAACTATATATGATACCCTCCTTCCATAAGCCATTCACAAAATGTCAAACACTGAGTTCTTTCAAATCACCTTCTGGACAATGATGAAGCATTAATCTCGTGCATGGTGAATGGTTCAAGCCTGAGATGGCACCCTCCCTTGAAGCTTTTCTTGTCACTTCCATGGTGTTTGCCACTAGAATTATGAAAACCCAAGGGTGTCAATGAAATGAGTGAATGAATGGAAATATGGAAAAACAAAGTGTAGGGAGGTGTCAATTTGGTGGATGAAATGAAGGGCCTTGAAGCTAAGAAAATTTCCAGAAAAAATTGAGTAGGTAGTGTTGTATGTTAGCTTCAAGTTGTAGGTGGAATGAGAGAAAATGGATGTGTGGAAGGTGTCAAAATGTCTAAAACATAGGAAATTCCCAATTTTGACTATGAGAATAGCTTGTGCAATAGTAGGGTAAGTTGGTGAGATGAAATAGGGGTGATAGGTTTGAGTAAAAATTCTGATAAAAATTCAGTCGATAGGGTAGTGTATCTACTCCACAATGAAAGTGAAATTAATGGAAACGGATAGGTCTAGGATGGTGAAAACCTCAAAGCACAGTCAATTCCCAATTTATTCTGTGGGGAAACTAGTGTAAAATGTTTTTTTAGTGTTTGAGGGCCATGAAGCCAATTAAAAATTCTAAGAAACTTTTAGTGGATAGGATGGAACCTTACCTCCATAGTGAAGGTGGAATTAAAGAAAATGGAGGGGTGTAGGGTAGTCAAAACTCTAAAACAAACTCAACCTATGTTTTCACTATTTTTACTGTGTAAGATAGCTTAGATATAGGGTTTTGATGGTTAAAATATGTTATGGATGGTAGTGTAGGTGATATGCATATGTATAGATGGGACATGGGGGTGTAGGAATCACGGTTTAGATGATGGGTTAGGGTTTAGGTTGAATAGGGTAGGTTAGGGTTTTAACAAAAAAATTGTATGTATGGACAGTGGACAATGAAGATCATGGTGACAACATAAAATGACATGAAATGATTATAAAATGTTCAAAATCCGACAAAAAACTAGCAAGAGATGATTACTTAATGTTTATGGAGGCCACACCAAAGTTTTGGAGCATGGGCTTTGAAGGTTTGAGGGTTGCTAAGCTTAAAAAATTGGAGACTGTCACCTATAGGAGCATAACAATGTGGCCATGAGCGTAATAATGGGATTTTTTCACTCTACGACAGCACAAAAATAGGATAAAAGCATAACAAATGGAGTGCGTAGCGCTTGTGAATCACTCCAGAAGGGTAACAATGTTGTGCAATGCTTCATAAACGTAACAAAGGAGCCTGATAATGAAATGAAAAGCCCAGAAATGTAACACGATTGTATTTTGGTGAGTTTCAAGTGGTTTTGATGGATTTGAAGGTTATGGTTTAGAGTTTAGGAGCTATGGAGGGAAAATTAAGATGAGAGATTCTCTCTCATTCACATGAAATGGTATAATGAATTAGATGAAGGCTGCATTGGCTTTTCTTAAACTTTCCAATGCCTCTTACCTCTTTTTTCCTTTTGACACTTGACAGTGACCCTTTTTAACCCTTTGTGCACTTACCAATGACATGTTTCCCCTTCAAACGACATAAGAAGGCATATGGACATCATTCATTCTTTTTTACTCTTGAAGTGACCTTTTCTTGGAATTTTTTAAATGAGACATTAAAAAAACAGTTTTCCTTTCAAATTTGTGAAATACTCCTTACCCTTTGACATTTGAAAATGTCCTTTTTTGACCCTTTGTGCAACTTGGAAAATGACATGATGCTCTTTCAAATCAGGTAAGAAGGCAGAGTAAAATTATTTTGAACCCTTTGACATTTGAAGTGACTTTATTGACTTTTGAATGAAATAATGGACAAACTTCTCCTTTTCATGAAACAGTAAGAGTGTTTTTCAAAAACCTTTGAAATTTTCTCATTGGATATGACCCTTCAAACAAGATGAGATGTATAAAAACCTGAGGATGACTCATTTTAAATTTGAATGGGACAATAGGTCAAATTGACCTCCTTTTGAGCTCTCACAGTCAATGATAACATTTTTTACCCTTTCATAAGACGATGAGACAAAATTGTTATTTTTCATGAGACAACGAAACAAACTGGAGTTGCTTGAAACATTTTGGAACTTGAGCCATATGAAAGAAGAAACATGGATTTTATTTCATATCCATAAACATTATTGCACCTTCATTATGGTTTTATGAATGGAATGGAGGGTTTTTTCCTTATTTTAAATGAAAATCTGAAGATTTTTCAAAGGCATAGATGAACCTATACAGTGACCTATATGAGATGGAGTGACCTAACCCTAGACCTCTTCAGTGATGATGATGGAGATGGTGACCTTGAAACTGATGATGGCGATGACTTTGAAAATGGTGGTGATGAATGAAATGAAGGAGAAGCAAATATGATTTAGACTTCTTTAGTGACCAAAATTATTTTATGAGAATTCGTTCGAAAAAGTAAAAAAAATTGACCAATGACTTTGTGGAAAACAACTGAAAGAGTTATTTGATCACTGAAATACCTGAGCTAACATTGGCTCTAGCTAGGGATGGTAGCTTCTTCAAGAGGTGTCAAGAATTATGTAGATCAAGTATCCTTAACATTGGGCGATAGATTCAAACTCAACTTTGAAAAAATTTGACAAACTAGAAATGATGAACTAAATCTAGGAATGACGCTGACTCAAAAAATTACTTGAATACTGACCGAGCTTACTTATTGCAACCAACCATCAGGATCTTAGGGCCTTCACCTCGCTTCAAATACTGATGATAACCACCCACCTAATGAAGATATATATATATATATATATATATATATAATCATGCGATATGATCTCTCCAGTGTAACCAATCCAGGAAATGGCTACTTACTTGAATCTTTCTCACACTTTCCTTGAGCAAGCAAAAGGAAAAAAATGTAGGAAACTCAAAGTGTCCATTGAACATGTGTTCATGATCCATAAATACAAGAAGATTCATATTCCCAGATGGCTGCAACAAACTAACCAAAGAATCATGAAGAACATGTAACATAGGATTTTCTGGATGACTTAAAACAACAAAAAAATCCTCCTTCCAAACTGTTGGTTTGTCTATGTTCTGAAACTAATCACCTTCATCAATGAATGCTACAACATTGACCTTCATTATTGGCTATAATAAACTGGCAATAGGGTCTTCAAAAATATCAAGAGAAAGGGAAGTTTGTTCTTGAAAATCTAAATTTGAAGTAGCCATATTATCAAAACAAAAAAATTTCACATCCATAGGATCCAGGACAAACTCCTTTTCTTCAGAAAACTCTTCAATATGTGAACCTAGAGGAAGACCGTCATCTGAAAAGTCTCGAAAACAACTTATTTTTTTTCACTACTTTCCTGCAACTTATGATGGTCAATTTGAAGCCTAGCATATTCAAAATATGAAGGTACACATGTATCTCCCTTTCGGAACATAGATTTAAGAGTAATTATTCATGTGAATATGAATTAAGGGTTTCTAATATAGCCGATTCATTAGATATTTGCAAAATATTTACTTTAATGGACTCTTCAATAAGTAGTACAACAATATGCAATTCTATGTCACGCACCCCTTTATTCCCATTGTCTTGGGCTGCATTCTCATGCTACTGAAAGTAAGAGTTTTTAAAAATAATTGTAATTTGATTTTCCTTGATCATTGACCCAGAAGATGAATAAACCAATGGACTGTATATTTCCTTTGATTGTTTAAAAGGGTTCTCATACTCATGATCATGAAAATATGAACAAGGCTGCAAAAATTTGTTAAATTTATGGAATATAACTGGATTGTTAGGATGCAGATCTGTTTCATCTTTAGGAAAATAAGGAGTTGATGTGTGTTGTGAATGATCCTCTCTATCAAGGTAGCTAAACTATGTTATTTTCTGTTGATAAAAATATTCATGAAGGGCCTCTATGATCTCATAATCCAGACACTCCTCATCACCAAAAGCCTCTTCAAGCTATTGAATGAAAACTTCACAGGATTCACAACAATCTTCGAACAAAAAGAATGAATGGTGAGAATTTCCATAAAACCCAAAGAATGTTGTGTGGAAATATTTATAGAGAATAAGCTCCATTGCTTCAACCCTTCATACCATGATATTTCTTTCCCTTCCAGGGTATCCATAAAAATTTTCATCAAACAATCCTCGTGAAACCTAATCCCAAGCTTATGGACATGCCAATGAAATTTTTTTATATGTAGAATAACATTATCCATGTTTCCATCTATGAATTTAAGCAAATAAGTTTTCCAATATATGCAAGGAATTCGATTTGGAAAACTAGGAATGTGAGCACGATTCATAGGGACATACCTTGTAGCAGTTGAATCCATCCTAAAATCAGTGAAGTCACTAAAATGTTCTTGAAGCTACTGGTTTTTGAACAATGGAGTCACCATAAAAACTATGAAACTTTGGATTCTTCGACATAGGAGTCGCCAGGTGAAAGATGCACAACCTTTCTTGTGCCTGAACAATGTTCACCATTAAAAATTAGAGCTAATATTTTTCGTTATTTCCTAGGAAATATTTAACCTTCACTCCACGGCAATGACGCCAATAGTGTTATCAATCTCCCCAACTTCCTAAGGCTAACAGTAGGATTGGAGAAAGGTACCCATGGACCAAACTTTAGGTCAGGTAGCTAGCCCTACTCAGACTAGATAGGGCTCTCTTTTTGTCACTTTAAGCAGTCAAATAATGGATGAGTATCTAATGATTTTAGGCTAGGTATTTAAGCTTAATAAGTAGAATTTGTTTTATGTTTTGAATGTTGGATAGAAAATTCAGTGAATGGACTGTAAATGACGTTTTTAGGTATGAACTTCAAGGTGAACCTGCAGAGAATGTGTGAGGCAAGATATTTAGTTTGAAATAATATTAATCATTCATTGAGTATAGGATGAAAATGGAGGAGATTTTAAATGAGCACTAAGGTGAATTCATTCAATTTAGAAGAAAATAAACATGATATGGTGAATATTGTCTAAAACAGAGCATGCATAAACATGAATTCTGCTCTTGAAATTAGAAGATAAACAAATAATAAGAATAATACATAGTATTAAGCATAAAATTATAAACATACATGAGAAAAAAATATGCTCCAAAGCATACCACAAGTATCTCAACACAATTCTTGAAAATTCGTCTCTGATTTCATTACACAAGTTGATTATAAGAGCTCCACTGCAATATGAGACTGTCCAAACTAACAAAAGACAAAAGAGAGTATAATTATAGAAAATATGGATATGAAACCTCATCGGGTTTAAATCCTATCCAAAATGGATCATAAATGCAAAAGATGAGTCATTTCCTAGTTTCTAGAGAAGTTAGAAACCATTCCTTGAATTTTAGCTATAAACTAGGAGTGTTTGTCCCTTACATTAATTAGAAATTCCTTCATTATAGGAAGCCAAAAAAAACCAATAACTCTAATTAAAACTCATAGGACAACATATTCTCAAATTTTTTACCATTTCTAAGCTTGAAAAGTGTTTTGAGGAATCCAATGCTGATTTGTGACAATTCTAACTGAAGATTTTAAAAAACAATTTACAAAAGCATAACAGAACATTGGAGGAACGTTTGAGGAATTTTGATAAGTCCAAATGGACTTATTAAAGAATGGTAAACTAGCCCTACGTGTCTAGTTTCCATAAAATATTGAATTCTTCAAAATGGACAATGGGAAGTGCTTAAATAATCCATTCTCCTAAGGTTACTAAAAAGTGTAACAGAGGCTCCAAAAAGGAGGCAGAAACATGAAAAATGAGTGTTTTTTGATATTTTTCTCCCAAATTGAAGCTTTTCATGCCATCAGGGTTATCGATCTGTGATACGCTCATCAAAAGAAATCCATTCATTTAAATAAATCACTATTTTGATGCCTCCAAAATAAAAGTCACAAAAGTCTGTTACCCTTTTGCAATGAGAAATTTCCATAATTCTGCAAAAAATCATGTAAAATACCAAAACTACTAAAAAGTTCTAAAAATTGGACCTTTGGCACCTAAAATAGATAGGCTACATAGCTAAGGGAGCTTCAGGTAATAAATCCAAGCTATCCTTAACTTTTAGCTTCATTTTCACCTCTTTAAGCTTCTATTTCACTTGTTTCAGTCTTATTTGAGAAATGGTGTCCTTGCTGCGATAATGATTTGTCATGTGGCTTTGTAGATTTTTATCCCTTTTAGCCTTCATAAATATCTTCTACAAATGATCATTAACTCTTGATAACCCAATATCTCTATCCTCATTGATCTCCATGGAAATTAGCTCATCAAAGGTCAATTCTTCAGATTAATGAATTGACTGTCTTTCTCGCTCCAACATCCATTTGAGGCCTCTTGTTCCTGGTATTTTTGTGTGTGTTTCAGCCTCCATCCCCTGAATTTGGTAAAAAAAAACAATTTTCTTGCCTTTACCTCTGTTTTCCTCCATTTATGATTTGTACTTGCTTTGTAGGGGCTGATTCACTTGTAATTGAAAATTTTCCTACTCAAGGAAAGTAATTCAGGATTGGGCAATGTAGAAGGCCTCTTTCAATTCTGATATATCTTTATATTTCTCTTTGATGATGTCTTCAACTGATCTAACATCCTCATGATCTGATACCTTGGGCTCCAATGGCACTGAATCATTATGTTGATGCAAGAGATGCTACTCCTCTTTCTGACAGTGCTCAACATGGGTGCAAGTGTAAGAAAACTCGTGCTAGACTTAGGCACAAATACTTGTATCTTCCTTCTCTCATATATGTGATAAAATCCCACAACCCTAGGGAAATATAAAGGCTAAATATGCATGTTAGAAGAGCTAATCTCCATTGGTTGTGCTGATGATGTGATGGGAAAGACAAAAAGCAGTAATGACAATCTCTCCAAGAAGTTTTCCTAGGCCATGTTTATGGAGGACAAGTAATGCAACACAATGATCTTGATTAGGCCATGATGAAAGAGACTATTATGATGATCTTCCCTTCTTCTATGAACCTTCTCAGCCATCTTAATAAATATCCTATATAAATAATGAGGCAAATCAAGTGTTTAGACTGAGGTGAAATGCATCAAAAGGCTGATGTGATACCTATATATCCTAGATAATCTTCCTTTGCATGTAAAGTGATTCATTATGAACATCATCACAGGAGAATACTTGTTTCTAAGATTTCTGAAAGGAAAAAAAAAAATTTGGATCCTCTCTAGCATGAGGCTTGAGGAATCACTTGTAGTTTTCAGTGTCTAGGTCCATACCATTGAACCACTACTCTCCATGAGAAGAGATACATGTAGTGTTGTATGTTTTCTTCAAGTTGTAGGTGGAATGAGAGAAAATTAATTTGTGGAAGGTGTCAAAATGTTTGAAACATAGTAAATTCCGAATTTTGACTGTGAGAATAGATTTTCTAGTAGTAAGGTAAGTTTGTGAGATGAAATGGGGTTGATAGGGTTGAGTAAAAATTCTGATAAAAATTTAGTGGATGGGGTACTGTATTGACTTCACAATCAAAGTGGAATTAAGGGAAATGGATAGGTCTAGGATGGTGAAAACCTCAAAAAATAGTCAATTCCCAATTTATATTGTGGGAAAAAATAGTGTAAAATGCTTTTTAGTGTTTGAGGGCCATGGAGCTAATTAAAAATTCAAAGAAAATTTTAGTGGATAGGATGAAACCTTACCTCTAGAGTGAAGGTGGAATGAAAGAAAATGGAGGGGTGTAGGGTAGTCAAAAACCTAAAACATAGGCAACCAATGTTTTCATTGTTTTTACTTTGTAAAATAGCTTAGAATTAGGGTTTCGATGGTTGAAATATGTTATGGATGGTAGTATAGGTGATAAGCATATGTATAGATGGGGAATGGGGGTGTAGGAATCATGGTTTAGATGATGGGTTAGGGTTTATGTTGAATAAGGTAGGTTACGGTTTTAGCAAAAAAAATTATTTATGGACAGTGGATAGTGAGCATCATGGTGACAACATAAAACGACATGAAATGATTATAAAAACGTTCAAAATCTGACCCAAAACAAGCAAGTTATGATTAATTACCATTTATGGAGGCTACACCAAAGTTTTGGAGCACGAGCTTTGAAGTATTGAGAGTTTCTAAGCTTAAAACACCGGATTGTGTAGCGCTTGCACAACACTCCAGAAGGGTAAGAACACTATGCAATGCTTTAGAAATGTAACAAAGGAGCCCGATAATGAAATGAAAATCCGAGAAATGTAACAAAATTGGATTTGATGAGATGCAAGTAGTTTTGATGGGATTTGAAGGTTATGGTTTGGATTTTAGGAGCTATGGAGGACAAATGAAGGTGAGAGCTGCTCTCTCATTCACATGAAATGCTATAATGAATTAGATGAAGGTTTCTTTGGCTTTTCTTAAACTTTAAAATTCCTCTTACCTCTTTTTCATTTTCACACTTGATAGTGAGCTTTTTTAACCCTTTGTGCACTTACCAATGAAATGTTTCCTCTTCAAATGAAATAAGAAGTCATATTGACCTCCTTCATTATTTTTTACTCTTGAAGTGACATTTTCTAGCCATTTTTTAAACGAGACATTAAATACATAATTTTCCTTTCAAATTTGTGAAACACTCCTTACCCTTTGACATTTGGAAATGACCTTTTTGACCCTTTTTGAAACTTGGAAAATGACATGTTGCTCTTTCAAATGAGGTAAGAAGGTAGAGTAAAGTTATTTTGAAGACTTTGAAATTTGAAGTGACTTGATTGAGTTTTAAAAACGTTTGAAATTTTCTCATTGGATATGACCCTTCAAATAGGATAAGATGTTTGAAAACCTGAGGACGACTCATTTTACATTTGACTAGAACAATAAGTCATATTGACCTCCTTTGGAGGTCTGATACTCAATGATGACTTTTTTAACCGTTTCATATGAAAGTGAGAATTTGTTTTATTTTTCATGAGACAGTGAAACAAACTGGAGTTGTTTCGAACTTTTTGGAACTTGAGCCATACGAAACAAGAAATATGGATTTTATTTCATCTTTATAAACATGCTTTCTCCTTAATTAGGGTTTTATGAATGGAATGGAGGGTTTCTTCCTTATTTTAAATGAAAATTTGAATATTTCTCAAAGGCAAAGACAAACCTAGACAGTGACCTATATGAGATGGAGTGACCTAACCCTAGACATATTCAGTGATGATAATGGTGATGGTGATCTTGAAACTTATGATGGTGATGACCTTGACAATGGTGGTGATGAATGAAAAGAAGGAGAAACAAACATGATTTAGACCTCTTCAGTAACCAAAATTATTTTCTGAGAACTATTTCGAAAAAGTAAAAACATTTTAACCTATGACTTTGTGGAAATAAACTAAAAGAGTTATTTGATCACTGACATACCTGAGCTAACACAGGTGATATTCATGTTAACCTTTCAATGTTGCATCCAGGTAAACTAAATTTTTTTCATTCAGTGATTTCAGACGAACTTAAATTCTAAGAACCAACCATACAAACAAAGACTCGAGATGTACAAAAGCTAACCACACAAGCACACCAATAACATCAACAAGAAAAAGCAGTGTACAGAGAAGAAGAGGCCCAACGCGTTACGCAAGAGGCCAAGATCAATCAAGTGTGCCAAGATATTATAGTTTTCTTGGCTATAGTTTTTCCTACTGAGAAGTTATAAGGGTTTGATGTTGTAGTGAAAGAAGCATGCGAGGAGGTTCAAACAATTCACACAGAATACGAGTAGCAGATCGTGAATCTCAGAACGAAATTGCAACCAGAGACACTGATAGAGTTTCACGTGAAGAGAGTAGCAGAAGTAAAGTAGGCATAGGATATCATTGTTGCCGCGGTCACCCAGTGTGACAAGTCATTGAACGAGGCCATGGAAATTTTGGCCTCTATCCAAAATGATCCGATTGTGCAGCAGCTATGTGACACACTCAATGAAAAGGAGTAGCAGTTTGAAGAGATCTGAATAGTCGCACCTACTTTATTCATTACACAACGACTTCATTAGGGGAATTTTTAGGTCTAAAATGGGACTCCTAAGGAAATTATAAAATAATAGTGTAAATAATAAAATAGTATTTAATTACATCATCAGATTTTAGAGGGAAAAAAAAACTGCTTTTTCAACTCGTATTTTCAACCTATCTCTCAATTTTTTTACTCAAATTTAGAGCCAGACTACTCATTGGGTAAAAAATATAATTCCTCATCCAAGGTCTACCCATGTTGGGTACTTTTGATGGATCTTGCTACACAAAAATGAGAAATACATGAAAAACATTATTGCAATCACATTTTTCATGTAATTCTCATTTTTTGTGTAGTAGTTTCCATCAAAATTATCCAACATGGGTACTCCTTGGATGAGGAATTAAAGTTTTCATCCAACGAGTTCTCCCGCTCAAAATTTCAGTAAAAAATTTGGGATAAGTTGAAAATACGAATTCAAAAAGTAGTTTTATTATTTTTTAATCCTTTTACCCTTTTACTTAAAATGATCATGAATCATCCCCCATGGTTAACATCACCATCTTGAATCTCATTTGGTTGAGACAAATATCATAGACTTGCACCGAAAGGAATAGGTGCTGAAAGAAGGCATGCAACCATGGGTAGATGAAGCGTTGCAACTATCCTAGATGCTGGAAAACACCTTGAAGATATTCAGAAGTCTCATCACAACATGGAGATGGCCACTAAGGGGCCTAATATTGACAAGCTGTTTCAACAAGTGTAGAGTGAAACAACACAAAGCCTTGAACTACTGCTCCCTCTCTAGACTTCTTTCAAGACACTTCAGGATAAAACCAAGGAGACAATTCCTCATTGACTCGGGACGAGTCACATGTTTATGTAGGGGGGCTGTTGGAGTAGGGTCCCCCAAGGCACAAGTTCTAAAGACAGTTTTTGTATTTGTGTATGTGTGCGCTGCGCAAATGAAGTAAATAGGATTTTTGCCCCCATTTTGGATATATTTGGGCTTAAATGTAATTTGTAGGCCTCAATCCATGTTTTGAGACCATAGTATCTGCACACTAAGCTTATTATTAATAGATATAGTGTGTCTAAACTAAGTAGTTTTTAAGTCAATGAATGTTATGGGATATTAATGTTCTAATAGTATTTGCGTCTGTAAGGGTTTTTGGGTTGGGTTAAGAGGCTCTTGATAGCTATGTGCATGGAGACCTAGTGTTGGGTATGTGCGAACTCTACTGGCTATGTACGCATAAGGGTTTGTAAGGGTTTCGTAGGGGTTTTGGAAAGAACAACTGATGTATTGAAAAATCTAAAAGATAATAGAAAGAACATTTTTGGCGAAGCTCTCTATGTTATGTGTCTATATTTATTGTTAATGCTTTGATGGGATCGCATTATTTTTTTACTTGTTAATGATTTCCTGAAGTTATGTAATATAATTGTGCATGATTATAGATGATTACGAGATATGTTAACTTTTTGCCTTGATTACAATCTAGATCTGGTTTTGATTTGATATCGGTGCTAAAGCGAACAATATTTTTTTGTTATTCTATTGATAATTGTGCATTCTTCATCATTCTGATATAAACTATTATGCGCATATGTATAAGTTCACTTAGGGTTTTGTTGATGACCACTTCATTCAATTCTCTCTTAGGGTGTGGAAACCTGGTTCTAGCACGCCCCCATATTGCTTTGGGTGAGACTTTAGTCTGCAAAAGAAAATCATTACCAAAAGGGCCAGTAGTTGGAGGATTTTTTGGTTTTTCCATAAACTTCAAACCTCGGTCAGGACCCCTCAAGCCAACAACCCTCCAGTGATGTGGTGGAATGCATGGTTGCTTAGGATCCGCAGTATTACTGCGGCAACAACCTGTGTCTCTAGCCTCACCAGATCACCGATTGGTATGGTCATGCCCTTAACATGAGAATCTGGTCTACAATGGCATTCCACGAACTCTGATATTTTCCGCCCTCACTGTAACACTGGATGTATATTTTCCACCACCCCTAGTGGCAGGAGTCTGATTAAGAAGTAGATGTCCCGTATGGCCAACTAGATTTGGTGCCCCTGCACTATAAAGGCCTCATGTTCTTGATCACATTAGTTGACTATTCTAGACAACAAGGGCTCCCCTACCCTCATCAATGGGTTCTCAACTAACTTGAGAACCTCGTACCTCAAAAGTGCACCTCAGACCACCTGATCCCATTGGATCTTGGCACAAAGTGCATCCAAATCCTTCTCTCTTTCGTTTATATTTAGCTCCCCTAGAATGTGTGAGCCAACCATGAGGATGAGCTGAGTGTTGTTCCTGGGCTCCAGACACCTAACCTAAAAAACTGAACTGCTAAAAAAGTAGAGTAAGGTTAGGCCACCAACCTACAATTGAGAAATATTGATTACAATGGTTGGTTTGTCTGCGATGCTATCTATATGATTTAGGGCCTTCTCCTCCTCTCCTAATTCACCATGAATCCACTAGCAAATTAATCAAATTGGAGGGAAATCGCCCTATTAAATGAAAAACAATATTTTTTATTTCACAAATTGCAACCAAATAGTAGCTCTGTTTGACGAACCGTCAACACCATTGGAAATCTCTCACCAAACTCTAAAATGGGTATCCTTTTTTTTTGGTTATTTGATACTTCACTTGAAAGCCATTTTTCCAAGAAGGGTCAATTCCCTGCCTCTCAAAGTCAGATTTATTCACTTGCGCTGCTTGTACTTGGGGCACCATTTTTCCTTCATACTTGTTAATGAGTGTGTCGATTTTAGTCATGATTAAGCATATTTTTCTCATTATTTTATGGTCCCCACCTGGCCTATTCTGTGTGGTAGCCTCATTGAGTCACCCTTTTTTAGAGCATCCTAGTTGAGTCACCATCGCCTTCATGTAGTCTTTCATGAGTCCTTCTCCTCCTGTTACAACATTCCATCCATTTGTGCCTTTTCACTCTCTCCTTTTTCTCATTTTGTCCTCCGGTCATACTGTCTCCCATTCCCTTAGGAGTTGAGTCAATTGCTACCAGGTCACCCATGCTTTTTATGCTCTGACAAGGGAATTCGTCCATCCGCTACTCAGTATCCCCCATTCCATAATCATCCATGGTGTCAGTACATCATTCAATTTACTATGATCCCTCATGCCTTAGTTGAGTATTCCTCATTGCCTCACCTATGGCAGACCTCCTTTTGTCGACATCAACACATTTATTCCAGAAGACAAGTTTAGAGGGTGGTGTACCTTGGTTCCAACTTCCATTCTTATTTAGTGCCTCGAATCAGGCAAAGAGACTCCTCATTTCCCTTTTACTTGATTGTTTCTCATATTCTCAGCTTCAACATGATCATGATTCGTATACTTAATGGTTCAGTGATCCGGTAGATTGTCCTAGTGATTCCCGGGTGTGTGTGAGATGTTTCAGACCTCACGAGGGGGTGGCCCTTCAAGTAGCCCCCCACATGTCTGGATGACCTCATATTATGCCAACCTTAGATGCAGCTCCATAGATTCGATGGGTTCGATTCCATCTCCTTGCAACACACATAGCATGAATGTATCACTCAGATGATCCATTCATATTTTCAAATCCCTTTCCTATTTATCAGGGCTTTTTTGGTTGTTATCATGTCTCATGTACTCAAATATTATTGTATTTAGTCCTAGCTATTGTCCCAAGCATAGTATGTATGTGGGATCCATTATATTTTTTTCTGTCCCATTTTATGCCAGCATGTCATGTACCATTTATCATGTACTCTATAGCTCAATCTCATTTTACTAGGTGCACCATTATTCTTTGTACTTTGTCATCTCAACAAGGCATAGGTATGCCTTCCCCCGCCTCATTGAGAACAGGTGCCCAAACATCTAAGGAGACTTATATCATTTGTAGGTCTCGTCCCCTCGGTTATTGTCCTCTCTTGCTTCACTCTGTCTATGTATATCTCTCTCTGACTCCCTTTAGTGTCTAGTAATTGTGTTCTTACAATGTACTTCGATCATACGATTAGCTCATAATTCTCACACATTAGGTGGCTATCTGTTACAACAATTTTTGGTCATCTAACCATTTAAAATTATATGGATCAAAGTACACCATGTAAGACCAATTTTACCATAGTAAAATTGATTTCAGTATAAGAAATAATTTAATAAACCATACTTTATTAAGTTATTTCTCGTTCAAACATGAAACCCCATGAGGAATAATTAAATAAATAATTATTTATTTGATTTTCCTCTAGGAATAATTAATTAAACCACTATTTAAATAATATTCCTGGTCATATTTAACCCAATTATGAGAAATAATAAGAGAAATCATTATTTTTCTTATTTTCTGTAGCAATAATTAATTAAATCATTATTCAGTTACTATTCCTTGTTAAATTTGACTAAATCACCTAGAAACAATTAAAAAAATCATTATTGGTTAAATTATTCCTTAACCCCATTCTTGAAATGATAAATAAATAATTTATTTGTTTATTATTTCTAAATAAAGGTATTTAACCAATTTAAATTCCTTTCCCTTCCAACAAAATATAATAAAATATTCCAAGCAGTTAGATCTAGACCTTGGTTAATAATATTTTATTATTCTCCATTATCAAGGATAACTCAATATTTTGTTATAAATATGAGGGTTTCCCATTCATTATTCACTTTGATCACTTTCATTGTCGCGCTTTGATCATTATCATTGCTACTAATATTTTATTTTCTTCTTCAGCTCCCATAGAGTTCAACACATTTTGGGTTTTCTACACCATTGAGAGAGAGAGAATTTAGGATCTGAAGCAATGAGGACAACCAAGAACCCATTCCATTGAGGGGGACTGGTAACATTATTATTTGTTCCCTTCCCAGGTGTTATAATACATATTAAATTATTTATATCTTGTCTTTTCTATTGGATTTATGGATCATTTCTTATTTATTTTCACTGTTTAACTACTTTTACTGGATAGATCAGGTTTCTGCCACCATTTGTTTTAAATATCACTTGTATATCTAAAGAAGTTAAGCAACCATCTTTGTTGTTAGGTTTGTTTTCACGCACAGCTAAATTGAGCTCTTTTCGTACACTTGCATTAAGAATTTACGCTAACACTAATTTATTTTTGATCCCTTTCTAATTCTTCGTAAATATGAAACTGAAATGGATATTTTTTTCTATTTATAAAAACTATTCCTCAAGCTCCATTTAAATTTGGATAGTGTGGGTTGTATTTAAGTTGAATTGACATTAAGTAGAACCATATTGAAACCTTATCGAGAAGATGTTTTGGAAATAAAGAATTGAATTTGGTGATAGTGTGGGTTGTCTTTAAAATAGATAAATTGAATTGACATTAAGAATAACCATATTGAAACCTCGTTAAGAACATGTTTTGGGGATAAAGAATTGAATTTGTTCATAGAATAAGATTTAAAATTGTTTCTGATTGACTAAAATATTTTTTTCCTTATACACAAGGAAATAAGTTAACTAAGAAATAAGCAAAAGTATCTTGCAATAGTGAAAGTCCACCCATTAATGGCCTGCCAATGAATTATTTCAAATAATATAATTTCCTTAAATTAACATTAATGAATTAGCTTTCACTCTGCTTTTCTTATACAATAAAATAAAAATAAATTACTTAAAAATGACCATTTTCAAATAACTTTCCGTAAAATATGGTAATATAATAATAAAAATTATAAACTTCTAATAGCCTAGTCCCTTCCATAGAATGAGAGGAAAAGGATGATATTTTTTTAACAAAAATCAAACACTAGAAATTACCTTTCCCTGCCAGAGAGAGCAAGGGTTCCCTCCCTACTTGCATCTACATTTTCCCTGAAGACCAAAACAAGGCAAAAATCCAAGAGAAGTAAATAAAAGCAGGATAAAATTAAATTGTTCACTGATATTTCCCAAAATCATTCAAATAGTACATTCCTCCTCTCCATCTCTTATTTCCTTCTTAAGACCCCACTTCAATTCAACATTTTCACTTCCATAAAATGAAGCATGCATCACGTTTGAAAATATAAGAAATTTAGATCTATGAATTTTATTTATTATATCTCCCCTTCTTCTCAGGTTTCTTTTCACATTTGACACATTTCGAGGTTTTTATTTCAGTTATTAGTAGTGTGATTAAAGAAGATGGGGGTTTTTTGAAAGGATTCAAGCCAGGGCTCCGACAAGGAAATATCGGTTATACTTATTGTGTTTTGGCAATCGTGCGGAATTCATTATTATCATGTTATAAAAAAACAGTGTAAGGAATCTCTAGAATCATTGTGAATTCTTAAAGTTCAGGTGTTGTTCATGGAAGAGAGGGTTTTACTTGTGACACCATGGTTACAGGTAGAGATTTTATCCAGCTGCTAGAAGGCTAGTCTCCTTCGATTATTCATTTAGGGCATTGGGGAAAAAGTGAAGGGTAGAGTGAGACTTTTAGGGCCCTCTATTGAGAAGGTTTTTGATCGAAATTTCTAATGCAAAAAAACATATCAACAATAGTGGGTGCACTTGAACCTATGTTTTTTCACATGGATGGTTCCCTTGCTCTTTATCATCTTTCCACAAGTTGTTTGTATACAATTTCTCTAGGAGGTTTGAATCACAGTCATTTTTCTCTACCTTCTTTCTCAGCAAAAAGTTGGTATTTTCCAACTCTCCATTTCTCTAATCCTCACTTCATTACTCCCTTCCTCAGTAATTTCCTTTTTCAACTCCTCGTAGTCTTCTTCTTTTTATCACATATAGTTCAACCACCAATGATTAGTTATCTCTACTTCATCGAAGCTTGTTCAAATTTCTCTTTATATTTTGTGTCCTTCATGGTCATTTGATACTTTGAGCTCTCATGTTTTCCAACCCCAGTGTCACCTATTCCTTAATGCAAGGTATTACAAAACCATGCTCAGTGGGTTAGTAAGAAACAACTTTCCCTTTAGAATTTTTTTTTTATCCTTGTAGGGTTTGTGTTCACTAATCTCTCTAAAAAACCATTCTAAAATTGGACCTTGGATTTCTAGTACATCTAGTATAACTCTACTACAAACTAGATACAATGTATCCTTCCATTATCCACTCCCCCCAAAATTCTATTGCTCAATTAACCAAGTGATTTCAATGCTCCAAAGTTATTGGATTTAAGATTCTACTTACTTTTCTTCTTGTCTTCTCAAGGGTGATGTGGGGCTTCATCAATCATATGCATCAATTCACATAAACTCACTAGAAAACTCTATCCATGAAATTTCAAAGATGTCTTCATACATGAATGTCTCCTTGAATTTATCAATTCCCGAACAAAACAATGGGGCTTCCTTTCTAACCAATATTTCATTATATCATCAAAACAACCTTCCACTTGTGGTTTAGCCAATTTTTCCTTCATTTTTTAGGCCTCATAATCATGTTGTGGTACCAAAAAAAAAACCATTTATTGGCTCTAATTGGTAAACTAGGGTCCACTTAAGTGTCTAAAAAACATTGTACTAGTCTAGCATTAACATTATCAATTCTTGAAGCAAGGAAGGTCTCACTTGAGGAGTGTTACCTAGGTGTATGATAGGTGGGGAGATCTACTTAGTGAATTTATCACGTTGTGATGTAGTTCTTTCAAGTAACATTCCATACACATCCAATTAACACCATGTAATCCAACAACCATAATTTTTTGTCTGGGTATGCCATGGAATTAAATTAGACTATTGTAATTGATATTAATAATGAAGAGAGATTCAAGAATTAATGTAAATGTAAAGCATAACAACTTAGCATATATATAAATCACAGTGCAGCTTGTTAATCCAAATTTGAATATAGCTACTTAGAATGTGATTTAGACAGAGCTAGTTTTTAGGATCATCAAGCAAAGTGTCAGAGTAGGAACTGAGTTTAGGATTATGATTTTATCTGTGATTATGACTATGATCATCTCTAAGCTCATGATAAATAATATTTTTTTCAAATAAAAATTTCAACCCATACCTTGTATTAAACTTTCAGAATAAATTTCCACCTCATTAATAATAATTGTGTAATAAATGGCCACTGTCAAATCATTTTTCAATCGCATTTTTAATATCCATTTTCAACATATTTTTTTGAATCTAAAGTTATGATTTTTATAAATAATTTTGACCTAGATTTTTATAGGTGTTTTGAAATATATTATATTGGTTTTTTCGGAGTAAATACTTTTCAACCTCATTATCAACCTAATTTGCGAACCCTATTTAAAATATGGGTGAGTAATAAAGTCACACAATAGGTTGAAAAAACACTTTCATAAGTAATTTCACAGTGCATTTGAGGCATCAAAAAAGGCTTATTGTTGTAGTGGTTGCTACATTCTATTCTAATACTAATTAACCATAAATATGAATATGATCACAATAAATAACATGAAAGGGGAATTGGTTGCCCTTGGTGAAGAGATAGAGAGGTTGTAGATGAGAATAGAGGATGGGAAACTAAGGAGTCCTTCACATATTGGTTAAATTGTTTATTAGTTGTTTGAGAGGAAAATTTTAATATTCCAAGTTATTACATTCAAAAAATCGGACTCTTTCTGCCTATACTAAATAACATTCGGAGGGGATAAAATCCCTAAGGCATTGTCGAGCATAATACAAAATATCTTCCTTACGTAGTGTAGAGAAGTGAAAGAGAGAGCCATTGATAAATGTGAGTTAGATTATATGTGAAATTCTTTGCAATGAGTGAGTTAGCCATTCCATGAGAGAAATGAGTTGGTTTGAGTGAGATGGGGCCTAAATCTTACATTGAATTTTCCTTGGACCATTCTTAGTTAAAAAATAAGTGTATATTAAATGTGATTACAAATTATTTATTATAATAAATTGACATGGATTATGCATGTTATGTGTGGTCAGGTTTAATTTAAACATATATTCTTCGTTTCTATGAAATGTTGATGAATGCTCGTTTAATCCCATTGCATTTTTAGTACTACACTTTATGTGTGAATTTAAATGAATTAAAAACCTTCCTAAGAAAACCATATTTGTGTTATAATGGTGTAATGGTCTCTCAAGGGCCGAAATTTTAATTGCATATAAGTGACTATCCATCCATGGTTGAAAATGCATGGGATGAATATGCCACATCACTTGCTACACCTTAAAATTTTTGACTTCTTACTAATATCTAATTGCCACTTTAACTACTCAACCAATTTCTTAAGTAGCCTTACCATTTTGTGTTTGAATTTATCTTGCATGTTTTCATTCCATTCATCCGATCATAGAGCCATCTCCAAAATACTCAAACAACATAAATATGACATGTTCACAATCTTGAGTTTTATTAGTCATTTAAGATCCAATATTAGATTAATTGGCATAATTTATTTGTATCTCCATGGATAATTTAAATGATTCCTTTGATTCACGCATGTTATTAGTTTTAGCTTTAAATACTACAATTACTTTTGTTCAAGGACTGATTGGTCTCCCAGATTTGATTGTGACTACATTGGATTAAGAGGTGGAGAATGAAAATATAGAAATTAAAACCATGATTTTTTAGTCCTTCCAACTTAAATAAAATCTACATTGTTTAATTAGAAAATATTGCAAGAGAATTTGGTGAGATAATATGTGCCTATTTAAGAAATCCCATTACCAATTCAATATATTCCATTAAGGCACACACCCTTGTAATGCTAGGTAAGTGTCCCATCTATATTGTAAAAAAATAAAAGGGAGAAAGTTAACATAATTCAAGAAACTTGAAAAAATCAACCTTCAACCCATATTTCTCCATAAAAATAGGTAAGGGGTCATAAATATAAACAAATTTATTGATTTTAAAAATTGTTATTTAAATTTAAAATTTGTAAAAATATTGTTCACTAATATACTCTCCACTAAAATACTCGTTATTATTTATTCTAAATTAATATTTCAATATTAGGTATTTCAATATAATTTCAAATTGAAACATCCTAACAAAGTATCAAAACTAGTCACCAAAATTTCACTTGGAAACATTTTAATTAAGTATCCATCAACCTATAAAAATGGGAGTGAAATCTAATCACACAATAATTATACAGAAGTAAAATTTTGTGTCACATTCAAAAAGAATTCCTAATAAATATTAAACATCAACATGTATACATTCTCACCTCAATATTTCCTAATCACTATTAAACATCAACATGCACACATTGGCACCTCTCCGGATGAGGGGATTTAAATTTTGTGCCCTTTCCCTCCTGCCATTTCCACTTTCTAAAATCTCATGAGATCTTCACTGGTGCATTCTTCAATCCATTCCAGACCTGTGTGCTTCTAGATCTGTAAGGTAGTGTCTTGAATTCACATGGCGCATTCTTCAATCCATTCCAGACCTACGAGATTATAGATATGCAATGTAGTGTCTCGAATTCACATTCCCATTCACCAGGTATGTATACATTCTTGTCGCTACAATTCTAAAATGTGATTCTCTAGAATGAAAGGGCAAAGAAAAAGGCTAGGTCAATGAATACATTTCACAAAGGAGGCTGGAAGCTATCACCTGCAAACAACACTTTGTTCCCCCCCCCCCCTTACACCGCATCATCTCACTTAAACTTTATTGACCCCCTTAGAGCTGACTTTGAACGATCCATGGTGGTATTTGAATGATGGACCCCTCAAAGAAGAATTCACAAATAATCCCATCTTCGCCAAAATTATTTTGAATGATTTCAACTTAATGAAATTTGTTAGCATGGCCCTCAATAGTAGATTCATGATCTCATGCACTGATAAGCTATTTTAAGGGATTCACTTACTTCTTTTCAATGATTTCAACTCAACGAAATTTTTCAGCGAGGCCGTCAACAGTACATATGTGGGCTCACGTTTTTGTAGATGGAGTTTCCTTTTGGCATTTCATGAAGTGTTGGGCAGATTGTAGTAGACGACTTCTTATTTTGGAGAAACCGCACCACATGACAATGATTTTTAAGAGGGATAATGCCATACCCAATATTTCATTGAAGGATAAACTGATACTCACTGATCTCTCTATGGAAGTGCACATTTTCATGCTTATGGAACATGATTCACTTCTCGTGAAGCATTCAAGTAACACCGGTGATGTCCTACGGGAGATATCTAAAAACTTTATTATTCACATCCACAATTTTTTAAAGGAATATGCATCACTGTAAATGTTAACCTTTCATTTCAGTGAAATCAAGATTCAAAATTTGAATGAACAATCTGAAGCTTCATCTTCATAGTAGTAGTCTGAGCGCATTTCTGGAGATCAGTAATGAAGGCTTGACAAGTGTGTGAGAAATAGCCCATTGAAATTTACTATGAAAATTGGCATCCTAAGGGTATTTTTGACCTAGTTTATTAGAAATATTTATATGTCCAATGGTTTTTTGTGTAATATTCCAAATCTGGAACAACTAGCATGGCATGACTGGAAAACGCATTTTCCAGTAATGGCTGCTATAGGAATTGAAACCAAGACTTGGATCCCTTAGGAAAATGTTTCTAAGTGCTAAATCTAAGAGGAGGCTCCAAATAAATCCTTCTAAGTGGGTTAAACAAATCTCCCACACTTATATGACCTCAAAAAGTGCTCGATGAGAGGGGCTGCAACAATGCATGAACATACCATGGAACAACAACGTTATTTTAGTAGTTGTGAGGTAAGAAGATATAGATAGCCAACAAATATTGTTATAGCAGTAAAGAAAGTACAATTTCTTGAGGAAACATCCACTCAATAAAGGAAATGCAAGCCTCAACAAGACATGTACATGAAATAAAATACCACTGTTATTTCTGCATAAACCCAGGCTAAGAGGACTCAGTTTAAAAGAGGTACTACTCCATATTACATAATAACAGAAATATATGACAATATATGGCTCAAATAAAGTGGGGGAACAAGTCTCTAACACCTGAAAGAAGTAATAGAACAATCCTCCAAAGGATTAGCTGAAATATACAAAATGGCAAAAATGTCGGAGTTGCTGGGCAGCAGTTGCAAATTCAAAAATGGAACTAGATAGAGAAGGCTAAAGATGATAAACAATCTGAAGTAGACCTCCTCCAATAGATCTCCAAAGTGGAAGGCTGATCCTTACACTTGAGATCTCACTTGTTGGGCCGTGAATACGACCACTTTTTGACACTTATTTTATCCAGTTTTACTCTTCTTTATCATGTCATTTATTATAATTTATCATATAAATCCATTTTATAATGATTTATGCTCTTATGGATGAATATTATTTCTTCTCCTTTATTTTTAATAAATTGATTATTATTATGTATAATTTTATCAATGATGTTTTATTAATATATTTTGTAACATCACTCACCATTTTAACCTCCAAGATATTTTCCAGATTGCAGATTTGATCCCCAAATCATCATCAAATATTCCAACTCAGAAATTCGCTGGAATAATAAGTGATAGTTTTTCAGTTGAGATTCTGGGAAAATGAAGAAGAATTTGAAAAATCCAGAACATGGTTTTTGTCCACAATGGACCAAATTAACTTTAGTGAAGAACGGTTTACCCAAATTTGGCCTGTATTGAAAGAAACGCAGGGTTCTTTGAGCATGATTTTCTCAGATTTGTTGTTGCGGCCCTCCTCCAAATTATCTCAGCTGAAAATCCAAATTCTACGTGTTCTTGTTGAAAGATGGATGGAAATATATTTTTTTGTTGATCAATTGGTTAGGAACAATCCAATATTTTTATAAGAGATCATATTTACTATTTAATTTCTCCCCTTTATGATTATAAAAGGAGAGCATGTATTATGTATTGGGGGAGGATGGATGAGAGATGGAGAGATTTCCTGTTGTAATTATACAATTCCTCATCGATTCTCATTGATTAAACAGAGATCGACTATTTGTAAACATTGTTATGCATTATTAATACAAGAACGTGTTGTCGTTTAACTTCTTAGTTCTGCAGTAGCTTAGAGGCATTTCACCGGTGGTTGAGGGCCCGGCCCTAGTGGATCGATCCGTTGTTTGTATCTCTACCTTTTCATTATTGTTGTGAGATAGTTCATAATTGATTTTATTACAGTTTGAAAGTTAATCGGTTTGCTATTTAATTTCTTTGATATCAGTGTGTTATATTAACGAATCGCGTTGTTGTTCTTTTATTATTTAACAAGAATCTCAAGACTGTATAATTTATCTTGTTAATACCTTAATAGAGCTTCATTGTTCTATTTCCATTATGGTCTCATTCCACTTGTTGTTTCGTTTGATTGATATTCATTACAAATTGTTTTTTAATAGGATTGGTTATTCGATTCCATTAATTAGAGTTTGTTGTTCAGATTTATTAAATAGGATTCATTGTTTAATTCCTTTAATTACAATTTGTTGTCCATTTACTTTGCTGTTCATTTCTATTGATTAATTGCAAAGAGTTTTCTTTTAAGGAGTTTTCCTAGTTTACTTTCAATAACAGCTTTACTTCAATTTCTATTTCATTTTAATTGCTTTAAAGCAGGACTGTCAACTGTAGAGAACATTGGTTATTGCTTCCTCGTTCCCAGATTGATTGTCTTGTTCCAGTTTCATTTCAATTTCATCAATTTCTAGAGGAATGATTTATTGCTACTATATCCTCGATTGATGTTTGCTGAGTGAATATTTGGATTTCAGAGCATTTGATTTTATGTTGTTGTAGTTAGATTTCTTTTTCAAGCATCCATTTACTCTTGCATTTAGAACACTGTACTACATATTGAAGAGCATTACTCTTGGATAAATTTCTACCTCAGATTGAGTACACTCTTGAAACAAAAAGTCGTTCCTGGATTTATAATTAATGTAGGATAAATAGGCGTTAAAAAGACACCTTTTATACCTCAACATCACTCTCCAATCAACACTGTAATCCCTCACTGCAAGTGCTCTATGAAAATAATGCAGTCTAAGAGGGTAACTGTGCTGTAGGTGGAATAGAATGATTTGGCCAAGTGCCAAGATCTTCAATAAGCTCTGATAGCTTCCAAACTGATCCTCCAAAGGAAAGGAAGACTCCTCCTCTGAGAAACAAGTGATGGAAGAGGTGTTGTAATCCCTCACTACAACACACTGCAACACAGAATTATGTTGTCGCAGCAATAACACTGTCCTGGAGGAGGATGCTTGGCCTCAAGCCTAGATGTGAGGAAAATCTGTACAACTCCTTCAAGAGGCTTCTCAAGAAAGGAGAATGATTCCTAAATAGGAAAACCTTGTGCTAAGCAACATAACAACTCAGCTAAATAGCTGGGACTGCAAATAGTCAAAGCAAACACAAAATCAATAATCATATGCATAAGAAAAAATGGCTACCTTTCCCTCATTCTAAACACATGAGAGATCTTTCTCCATGGGTCCCACTCTCTAGGGTTTCCTCCTTCAAGGAATATTCCTTCCTCTTTATTTTTTCTGTCCCATAGAGTGCTTTCCACCTCATACCTCTGCGTTGTTTGACTTGGTCAAACTTGACCTAGCCTCTTTGCAAAATGTCTCCTTTCACACATGAGGGTGTGAAAAATAGTTCCAAGGCTGATCCCATTTCATAATAGAGGGATTTTATCTATGTTTTTATTGTGAATGGGCCTTCTCACTCAATTATTCAACTCTTAAGTAAAAATAGAAATATTAAAATTTATTGAAGGAAAAATTTGGAATATTACAGTTCTCCCCTCCCAAATGTTGCTTGTCCTCAAGAAACTAAAAGGATAGAACCGGAAAGTCTCCACTCAAGGCATGGAGTCTAAAATGTGATGAGGAATATCTTCCCCATATGGATCCTCCATCCCCAAGAAATCATCCAAACAAAATGAGTCATCTCCCAACATGGCAACTCCTGAAAATCTCCTTCCACCTCAAGCTCTGGAAATGAACGTGGACTGAAAATATAAACATGGTAAGCATCATAGCCTACCCCATGCTATCATTCTCTCCACTTATGATAAGTTTAGAGTGTGTGCTAATGCTAGGCTACAAAAGTATTGCCCTCAAATGGAAAAATGAAGAACAATCCTCCAAAGAGTTCCCCTCCAACATTGAAGAACAAGCTGGCCCAAAATGTTTCATCCATGATGAATAGGACATGGTCATCATAGAACATCGTAATGAGTAGTTTTCTGCAATTTTTACATGAGGATGCATGATACAAACAATATCTCAAGAGGAAACATCATAGTTTCATCCACTGCAACTTCAAGAAATAATATAGCCAGTAATGTACAAAATCCATCACATCTACTAATGGATAGTAAATGGCTGAATGTATCAACAATACATGATCAAACACTTGCCCATGATTATACAATGGATGAATATCAATCTCATGGCCCACCTCAAAAGAAAAAAAATGTGTGGCTGTGATGGCCATATCTCCTCCCATGCTCCCATTATAACATGTAGTGTAGAAAATGTGGGAACTTTCTCCCCTCAAGGACACATCCAACTCATGTGTCAGTCTCCCAATCATGCTCTCAGAAATGATAGAAAAAATATTTGTGAATGAAGACATGATCAGTACAATAATGAAGGAAATACTAATGGCTTCATGTGGTGCTTGAAGGTACCAACAGTCTCCTAGGTGTGTACAGCGCAGTTTTACAAGCCACTGCTTGGGACAGGTACAAGGAAAAATGTTTCCTTTTACATGGTTAATCATGCATGCCCTCATATGGTACATGTTAGAGTGAAACAACTGAAAATACATGTAATGATAAAACATTTTCCCAAGGCCACATAAGAGATGGCTACCTCCATCATATAGATTGGCCCAACAATGATCATGGAGCACTGTGAGAATCTTACCCCCTTGTGAAGCAATGCACTGCATAGTAATGGTGAGAGTATGAAAATCATTGAATGTATAAACAAAATTCTTACCATATGCCGAAAGTAATATGGTGCATGGATCCATGAATGAATCCTCCATAGTGTTTTGGCATGCTATGAAGAAGAATGAACCATGTGCTGCAAGAAGATAATCCTCCTCATGCTTGGAAACCCAAGTCAAGAAGAATATGTCATAGTGATAGATGCCTCTATCCACTACTCTATCATCATCACCTCCTCGTTGTTCACCAACTACATACAATGTGAAGTGATCATGGGGACATTTCATCCATAAGTCTCTGCACCCAAGTGACAACACTGTGACCTCATGTAAATAAGCTCTTGTCAATAAAAAACTTTGTTCTTTGACATGCTCCTTCCCAAAGACTTCTCTAGTAATGTTGTAATACATAAGAAGTTCCTCCCAAGATGGAAGTACCTTTCTATCATCAAAAGCCAAGGAGAAAATTCCATCTCCTCCTCCTACAACATCATGCAAAGTGTGAGAGAAAATCTACTCTTGCTCTCCCAAGAACAAGCAAAGCAACAAAATATTTTGTTTCCTCCCCATACTTCCATCATACAACTCATGTGATGAAGACACAATGAATGATATGAGTGTCACATCAACACCATGCATCCATACTCTATGCTGCCCAATGATGCAATTATCCTGCCATCTCTCCTCCTTTCTCCTACTCTTAAGAAGAGCGTATGCCAAGTGATGGCCAAACTCTTTCAAGAGTAACTAGCACAGCCAAGACTCTTGCTGCCCGGTGTCATATATCTGCAAGTATCTTCCCAACTCCTTGCTCATCAACCACATCCACTCAATCACCTGTGGATGATTTATCCTTCTCTTCATCTCGGTACTCCTCCCAAACCAAATCTCTATTTTTTCACTTCATGGGATTTTGAAATGCAATATTCTCAAGGATCAATGAGACCCTATAAGGACCCAAATAGGTGGTAGGAAAAAACCTCCCATCATGATGTGTCTGGCTCAAGGAATTTCCAACACAAGCATGAGAGATTTTATCCATCCTAAGATGCCCTCCATATTCTATCTTCTCCTGTGAGAAAGGAAGAAAATATTTGCACTCCATGGTGTGTTGAAGTGCACCTCTAATGAGATCTCTCCATGAGATCTCCCTCTCAAAAATATTCTTCCAAAACCAATGAAGTCTTGGATCAGCTGAAAGTAGAAGTTCCTCTTTGAGCTGAGAGAAGCTCATTGAGAAAGTTTCATCTTGAAAGGAGAAAGGGTTTCTCACTCCAAGATGTCTACTCTCTTCCTTCAAGTCTTCAAACCCAAACCTCAAATGTGATGTACAATCCAACAATGGCTCATGAGAATGATGTTTTGTTTATTCCTTGAATGTTTACATGTTGCACAACATAGTGAAACCAAGATGCTCTATAGTAGTAGTGTGATTTGACCCTTGGTCATGCAAAATTAAATCTCCACATTGATCAAAAGAATTTGTTGCAACAATATATTGTGGAAATCTTGTCATACCTTGATGTGATTTTGGAACTTCTTGTAGGGCTCCAGGAGTTCCTTCCTCCAAAGTGTTGGCTGCCCCAACTGTTGATGCATGTGGCTGCTCCTCCATGAGTGTGACAACATTATCACAAGGCTCCTCAAATGGTGGTGTGAGCTTCTCTTCCTTTGTTCTTTCTCCATCAAAGGTTTTGATCAACCTTTGAGTGAACTTTGCAAAATTTTTCACCCTTGCATGGCTCAAGTGGCTGAAACACCAAACATAGGCTTCACCCTTTAAGTGCAACACTGAGATTTCAACATCTTCCTTATTTTCTACATGATGTAGTAGGAAAAATGCCTCCAAATTTCTCACCCAATTTCTTTCTGTAGACAACCCATCAAAGGTAGACAACAGAAATCTATTGCCTTTGATTTCTCTTCTACTGCAGGGTCTCTTCTCTTCCTTAAACTGGATGAAATGAGGGAAAACTAGAGTATCCTTGGAGGATCTAGGTTGAGATCTGTACTCAACAAGGTAATCACTTAAAATCTGATAATCCAAGTGTCCTTCATGCTTGTCTTCTTCTTGATGAGAATAGGAAGTGCATGGTCCTTCCTCTCCTTCTTCTTTAATATTCTTGACCTCCCTGTAGAGGTTCTCTCTGCATCTAAATACTAATGAGATTAATATCATATTATTCATCATTATGATATTCTTGGGCTAAGACCCACAGGATGAGCCAAGAAAATTGCTTTGATACCACTGTAACATTCCAAATCTCAAACAGCTAGCATGGCATGACTAGAAAATGCATTTTCTAGTAATAGCTGCTATAGGAATTGAAACCAAGACCTGGATCCCTTAGAAAAATGTTTCTAAGTGCTAAATCCAAGAGGAGGCTCCAAAGAAATACTTATAAGTGGGTTAAACAGATGTCCCACACTTCGATGTCCTCAAAAAGTGCCCAATGAGAGGGGTTGCAACAATGCATGAACATACCATGGAAAAACACCGTTATTTTAGTAGCTGTGAGGTAAGAAGATATATATAGCCAAAAAATAGTGTTATAGCAGTAAAGAAAGTACAAGTTCTTGAGGAAACATCCACTCAAGAAAGGCAATGCAAGCCTCAACAAGACATGTACATGAAATAAAAGACCACTGTTATTTCTACATAAACCCAAGCTAACAGGACACACCTTATAAGAGGTATTGCTCCATATTACATAATAATAGAAAGATATGACAATATATGTCTCAAATAAAGTGTGGGATCAAGGCTCTAACCCCTAAAAGAAATAATACAACAATACTCCAAAGGATTGGCTGAAATATACAAAATGGAAAAAATGTCAGAGTTGCTGGGAAGTAGCTGCAACTCAGAAAACATAACTAGATAGAGAAGGCTGAAGATGATAAACAATATAAATTAGACCTCCTCCAATAGATCTCCAAAGTGGAACGCTGATCCTTAAACTTGAGATCTCACCCTCCAATCAACACTGCAATCCCTCACTGGAAGTGCTCTATGAAAATAATGCAGTCTAAGAGGCTAACTGCACTGTAGGTGCAATAGAATAATTTGGCCAAGTGCCAATATTTGCAATAAGCTCTGATAGCTTCCAAATTGATCCTCCAAAGGAAAGGAATACTCCTCCTCTGAAAAACAAGTGATGGAAGAGGTGTTGTAATCCCTCACTACAACACCCTGCAACACAGAATTATGCTGCTACAGCAATAACGTTGTCCTAGAGGAGGATGCTTGGTCTCAACCCTAGATGTGAGGAAAATATGTACAACTCCTTCGAGAGGCTTCTCAAGAAATGAGAAGTATTCCTAAACAGGAAATCCTTGTGCTAAGCAGCACAACAACTCAGCTAAACAACTGGGATTGCAAATAGTCTAAGTAGACACAAAATCAATAATCATATGCATAAGAAACAATGGCTGCCTTGCCCTCCTTTTAAACACATGAGAGCTCCCTCTCCATGGGTCCCACTCTCTAGGGTTTCCTCGTTCAAGGAATATTCCCTCCTCTTTCTTTGTGGTGTCCCATAGAGTGCTTTCCACCTCATACCTCTGCGCTATTTGACTTGGTCAAACTTGACCTAACGTTTGCAAAATGTCTCCTTTCACACATGAGGGTGTGAAATCTAGTTCCAAGGCTGATCCCCTTTCGTACTATAGGGATTTTATCCATGTTTTTATTGTGAATGGGCCTTCTCACCCAATTATTCAACTCCTAAGTGAAAATAGCAAAAGTTAATAATCCAATTTATTGAAGGAAAAATTTGGAATATTACATTTTGTGAGCTTCATGTGTGTATGTTTAGAAACCCTGTATCTTGGTTTTAGTTAAAATGTGTGATTTTTGGACTTTCGAGAATATATCAGCGAGTGATTTTTCTTTTTCATAAAGGATTCTTCTTGATGGATTTTGTAGCTGGGAAGACAAGAGGATGGGAAGTTCTTGTAGAGCCTATTGGATTTTTATTTTTATTTTCCATAAACAAATTTGCTTCACTCATTTCAGCAATATTAGTGGGCACTCCCTCTCCCACTTACCCAGTTGATGGGAATCATTAGTATCATATTGTGATTGAAAGAATTTTACAATAATTTTTTTATGAAAGAATGAAATGGTTAGAGTATTCATTATAGTTTCTTCTTCCTTCCATCCTGTTGTGTGGTCTACTATCGTCTGATAGCATATTTGTTTCTTTTTTATGTTGTCTTATTTTCTATTTTTGTTTCAAGTTTATGTGTGCTTCGAGAAATGCGATGTCTCTGTAATATTTAGTGTTTTCTTTATTCGATCATTTGTATAGACATATAATGTTCTTTATCCTTGGACGAGTCTCTAATAGAGGAGGAAATGCATGGTTCATCATATATCCTTACTCGATGGATCATCTAAGTAAACATGGGCATTAGACACACATGTGTCCTTCCCATTTACTAGATGGTGACCCTTTAGGATTAGGTAATTTTTGTTCCTCATTAGATATTGTTTTATTTTATGTAAAAATTGATTTCATGTGTTCCATATGATTTTAGTGTCTCAATATTTTTTTACATTCTTTTTCATATTATATTATATTATAAAGTGATATAATAATTTTCACTTTTGTCAATTTATATATAGATATGAAAGGAATATAAAATGCAACCACTTCTTGAATTAATTCTTGCAACCACTTCTCTCAACACCCTTTCTCCAACATGCTCTACAAAAATGAAGGAGATCAAGATACACATTATACAAGGATAAGAAGGAGCCTTTGGAGGCGTTGACAAGAGGGCGATAGATGACAAGCTTGTGGGCATTGTTGGAAAGGTTGGGTCAGGAAAGACTTTGCTTCCCAAAACAATATTCGAAGGAAAAAATGTGTGCAATCACTTTAGGAATGGATTTTTTACTTGGCTCTCAATTTCTCAAAGTCCATATTTTCAAAGTCTTAGGAATCAACTCTGTGCACAAATTTTCATACAAAAAAAATGAAAATTTGGAAAAAAAATATGAATGAAGAAGAGGAAGTAAGAAAATGATTATCTAAGAAACTGCAACAGAGTAGCAGGTTTGTTTTGAATTGGTAGATGATGGTAGAGACCGGGTGAAACTGCCATTATCTCCAACATTTTTTGGTCACTACATATCCATGGGTATTGTCTAGACTACCACGAAGCATCTGTTTGAGCAGGACATTGGCTTTGTTATGACTCTCATCCAATAAATCATCAATTCCTGCACCACAGAAGAGAACATCAATAACCAGATTGAGTGGGATGAGTCTCATCTACACAAAAATAGGGTTAATGTTATTCTTTTTTTACATGTAGTAGACATCCGTTAAATTTTTTTTTTGATCAATTCTCCCAAATTCATTGTTTATGCGATAGACCATGGGTTTGGAAGCCCATCGAATGTGGAGGGGGCATTTATGAATTTATTCAATTTAGTTGAAGGGATTCACTTACTAGAAAATAAGTAAGAAATGAATCATATTCACACCATGATGATCTGGTTCAAAAAAATAGTGCTTAAAGGAGGTCGAGGGTGTTTTGAAGACAGTTCAATATCAAGTTAGCGGTCTCCAGGGGTCAGTGCAGAGAGTTAGGTCTAAGATTGCAGAGCCCTACAAATAGCTCAGGCTAAATTACCAACAAATTTCACACCTCATTGAGATTATTGAGATTTTGCAGATCACTATTAGGGTTATAAGATAGGTGAGAAAGTTGAGAGAATTAATGGAATATGAAGGTGCTAGCAACAAGTTTGACATCATGAAATTTTCTCTAATGTATAGTGAAATCGAAACCCTTAGAAAGGAATACGGTCTATTGGGCATTGATGTTGTCGATGAGGAGATAATTTGGTTAATGGAAGTGGGGAACTGATTATGATCAGAGCCGATGAAGGTTTTTGAGAGCAAAATGGAGGCTTTGTATCACGCGTTTCTACAATGGGAAATTTGAGGTAGAATTTGTTAGATGGTTTTTTAGTCGTTTAATCTCTACAAGGATTTTTATAGATCCACTTTCAATGCTTACAAATCAGCCCCCATGAAAATTTCTCAAAACATATGATTATTAGCATTTCACATTTTTTGTGTATGGTTGATAAATTTCCATTTCAACTATCCTCACATTTCTTTATCCTAAAAGTCTCCTAAGCTTTGTAATGAGTTCCTCTCTTAGTCAACCTCTCTCCTACAAAAAAACGTATTAAACCAATCTGTACTTTCTATGAAGGAAAATTCCAATTCTATGTTTTTTCCAAATCCCATCCATTCCTTGGACCAAAATAATTCCAATATAGTTTCTTGGACACTTGCCGCCATGGCTACAAAATTGTCTTAAAAATCCCTAGCCTTGAAATTCAAAAAGTGTGGGTCCATCAACTACATAATATATCTGAGAGAAACCAAAGAACCATTTATTCCATTTGCATGGATAGAAGCCTATAGGCAGTGGTGGATAGGATCTTTCCTTGGACCCTTCCCATTCATGGCATCCCTTATGTGCCACCTAGAAACACATGTTAGTATTTGATCTTGCATATCAATCAAACCAAGCCCTTCGACCTACCTATGTATTGTTTAGATTAGGCATGATACTAGTAGGATATTTATCTTTCCTCCATCCTCCTTTGAAGGAACCACCTAAGGAATATCTCTAATATCCTTTGTCTGGCTGTAGAGAGAAAGAGGTTATAAAGAGAGTGAATATGATTTTCTTCCAAAATTATATTTGCTATGGTGATTCTTCCTATGAGTGGTATATCTAAGTGAATCATTTCTTAATATTGTTCTCAATAATGGTCAATATCCAGTTTTAGATTTCTGCTGAAGATACGTCAATTACAACTAGAATACCCAGGTGCCTTGTAACTACCATAGGTGAATGACTTCCCATTTTATAACAATCTAGTGAGGAAAGTCATAATGCCGAATAACAAGAACCTCCATCGTGATCCTCTTTAACTGTTGCTTCTAATTATTTAGTGAAGATGTCAAGACACTTCATTGTTCCCTCTACACAATTTTAGTGCGTTGTGGGGTGAGAGAAGAATCATTTTCAAAATTTATATTAAACAAATTCTCTCCATCAGGACGGAGAATTCATCAAATCTGTCCTTGCAATCAAGTAGCTTCAATGATATATCCACAAGTATCGAGTGAAATAAAATACAAATAGGGAGCCAAAGGAAACCTTTGTTTGATAAACCTTTGTAGCAGAATAACCTCTAACAAGTTCCCATTGACACAAATTCTGGATTTCTATTGTGAAAATAAAAAAAATCAACAATATTCATTTATAACAATTTTTTCATGATTTAATACATTCTGTTTTATGAAAATTTAAATAATTAATTTTAACAAAAGCATATATACAAAGACAAATGACGAGATTTAAAGGGAAAGTAGAACCACACTAAAAATCATTAGTTTCAATGTAATTTACTTTTTTCCAAAGTTCCTACCATAATAGAAAATAATGTTGGAAATGAGAAAAAAAATGTTTTTCTATTTCTTGTTCTTCCCTACCTAAATTAAATAAACACATACTTTATAGTCCTATACTGTGATCAACCACTTTTCCAACATATCCATGGACAAGGAAGATTTGAACAAAATGTAATTTGGTTCATGTTCAATGTTTGACCATTAATTTCTTGAGGTGAAACAAATCTACAATCTTGTGCTCGGTATGTATGCATTTTTCCAGCTAGTCACATGCAACATGCAGGGAATTGAAACATTAGGGGAATTTTGAGGTCTAAAATGGGATCCTAAGGAAATTATTAAATAATAGTGGAAATAGTAAAATAAGATTATATTACATCATCAAATTTTAGGGGTAAAATGAAAAAACTACTTTTTCAACTTGTATTTTCAACTTATCTCACTATGGGTTTACTCAAATTTCAAGCGGGGACACTCGTTGGATGTACAATTTGATTCATCATCCAAGGAGCACCCATGTTTCATATTTTCTATGGACCTTGCTACATGAAAAAATGGGAAATACATGAAAATTGTGATTGCAATAATTATTTTTCATGTATTTAACATTTTTCGTGTAGGAGGGTCCTTCAAAAGTATGCAACATGGGTACTCCTTGAATGAAAAATTTTGCTTCCAACGAGTACTCCCACTCAAAATTTGAGTAAAACCTTAGGGAGATAAGTTGAAAACACAAGTTGAAAAATCATTTTTATTATTTTATTATGTTTTAATCTTTTTAATTTTTTATCCAAAAAATGGTGATTCATCCCCCATGGTTGGCATCATCATATTGAATCCTATTGGTTCTTATAAATTTTACTTTGGTTGTATATTTTTCTTCAAAGGCCCATTTTAGACCTCAAAAGTTCTCTAATGAAGTTGGGAAGAGAAAATATTGGATCAAAGATACATATTTCTGTGTCTCTCACAAGGTTAAACAAATATGCAATCCAAGCCAAGTATGTGTGCATCTTACTAGTTGGACACATGAAACATGCACAGAAATGATGAAGGTAAGATAAAATAGTGGATTATAGATATATATTTCTATGACTCTCTCTCTCTCTCTCTCTCTCTCTCACACACACACACACACACACACACAATATATATATATATATAAAGAGAGAGAGAGAGAGAGAGAGAGAGAGAGAGAGAGAGAGAGAGAGAGAGAGATTCTCATCTATTTATTTTTCTCTGAAGCCATTGCTGTTCATGATTTTTATTTTTCTCTTAGTCCACTAATTCAAGTTACCAGACTTGAGTTGACTTAGGGCTTGTTTTGACCCACTAGTCAATCTTGAATCAGTACTTGGCAAAGACGCATTAGAAAGTTGTCCTATGTCTATTTTTTTCAATGAATCCTCAAAACTTTAGTGTCTATTTTTCTTTGAGTCTACTGATCTTCAGAGTTTTTGTGATCATGATTTTTTTTTAGCCAAACTTACTGTAATTGAATTGGCTCAAGGCCCATTTGGGCTCACCATTCAAACTTGGCTGAGTACTTGGAAATGATCGACTAGTTAACTTGGAAGTGGCTTGGCATATAGAAAAATACAAAAAATGTTGTCATGAAAAATAATTTTTGGCATTGAATTTAGCCTAGATGAAAGATAGGATCACAACACTGAGTATAATGTAAACATAAAATATTGAAGTATATTATATATATTTACTATCAACATAGATAAAAATTTCCATGGAGCATGGCAGTAAATTATGAACTGAATGTACAAGGTTCAATATGTTCAATGTCAAGAGTCAAGTTTCAAATCATATGCCAAAATAGTATACTACATATTAAATATAACAACCCAGGAAAAAATGCCAACAAAAGGCCCTCCTATCCCTTGCCATACCTCAACATTTTGCATTAACAACATTAATTCATCCTCTAAAAACAATGGCTCTTGTGAATCACAAGTCACGGCCTTACTCAACAATCCACTTTAAGGTTGCATGGTAATGGCAGTAAAATTAGTTTCACCTGTTATGTCAAACAAGTTATGACCTCGATTCAACCCATCAAACTTAGATATGTATTTATATAAATCACTGGATCAATGCTATTCTAACCAGTTTGGATCAACTGGTCCAGTTTTGGCTGATTTTGGACCAAAATGAGTTTCCTGGCTAATCTAACTTAGTTTATTTCTCTAGCCTAGTCAAACTAACAATTTCTATTCAACTTGGCCTAGTCTAGTAAATATGATTTGAACATGGTTGTGTTGCTACTATTTTTATCTCAAAAACATAATGCCACTTTTCAAAAAAAATGTACCTGACAAAGACAATTGTAAATAATTATTCACCAGCACAATAGAAAATGATTTATGTTATCACTAAGCTTGAACTAGTTGGGTTGTTCAACTGACAATCTAGCACAATGATTTCAATCCACTTTGGATTGGAAGTTAGCCCTTCCAATCAGAGAGGGATCTCTCAAAGGAAAAATGAAATACTCAAGATAAAACTTATATTTCAGATGGCTAAATATTTTTATGGTTTATGTGATTTTGCAGGTGGAAGAGTGTATAAAGGATTCCATTGGGCATGGATTCAGTGAAAGAAATTAAATTACTAGTAGACACATTCATGGAAGTTGAAGAAAATTGGCTTAAAAACATAACTTTTACATCAGAACATAGCATGTGAAGGAAATTGGAGTATAAAATTATGAATTCCAAGTGATCATAATACCATGAAGTTGATGACAATATACAAATTGGAAAGAGAAAAATACATAAGCCAATAAGAAATTGTAGGTTTTGAAAAACAACTATTGTAAAATGTGTATTAGCTTGATAGAGAAAAAATAAATAATATCCTTCACATAACATTCATCAACCTTTTCAAACTCAAAAACTCCCTCATTTATAGAGTGAGGTTTGTTTTGCAATGGTTTACCACCTGGTCTAGACTTCAATACCCTGACTTAGAGACCTAATTCAAGTAGGATTACATCACATTGAGTTTTAATAAGAATATTTTTTGTTTTTATACATTTGGTATTAAAAAAAGATTCTATGACCATTAATAACTCCAAAAAAACTTAAAAAACTATGCTTATCATCTTTATCAAACTAAACTGGCATGTTGAGGTATTGGCTAGGTTACAAACTGGAGTTAATCCCTCGTGAAATTGAATTGAGATGTCGTTGAGTTGTATTGATGAGCTGATATCATTTGTTGGCTTGATGAGTTGTCAACCACATGAAGTTTGATTTCTGAGTTGTCCTCTTGAACAAATGGCATAATAATATGTATGCTCTTATACTATGATTTATCCACTTTCTCACTACAATAACTACCCAAAATCATCAAAAAATCCTAATGCTAGAGAAAAATAGGGTACAGGTACTTTAGTAGCGAACTTTCGTAGTAACTGTCAAATCCACCTTTTGCATAAACGTTAACCTTTTTTACTGTTCTAGGGTATTCCTTGAGGCTAATGGGATAAAGATATGACTTGAGCCTATTAGAAAATTATATATTATAGAGAAATGTAACACATAAAATATGCAAAAAACACAAGCACACAAAACACATAAAACCAGAGAGACACAGATATACGTGGTTCACACAGTTTGGGCTATGTCCACCCTGAACAGCTAGTCCTTCCTTTCTATTATCCAACAAAATGAAGAGACATGACCTACAGAAGATCCGCTGTAATATCCTATGTTCTCTCTCACAGTCTCCCTATCTGTTTCTCGCTCTAAGAATACACATACAATACACAGTCACAATACAATACCCTCATACAAAGCGAGGGGTTGCCTTCTAGGGAAAAAACCCTAAACTAAACATAACTTCTACCATCAGATCATCTACCTAATGAATGGCCTAAATTGACTAGAAATTACTATACTTTTACAAGGAAAATTTACATCTGTTTTTAGCTTCGGGGCGCTGCCCCCGAAACCACCCGCCAAGGGAGGGCTCCATAAAGTCGTAGCCACCCCCCCTTGGACCCCCCTAGGTAGCATTGTTGCCCCATTAAGGTATAGGGGTCTAATGCTGTGATAAAAAATAAACAAGATAATGAGGCTCCACACCCAACAGAGCCATATTTTTTCTTAAATTTTTTCCAATTTCTACCCTCTTGGAAATCTATAGCACTTTCGTAGCAAATTTCTGTCTCTAAGCCTAGGAGTTTCTACGAAAGTGCCTAGTTTCCCAAGATTTTCCACTTTCTTCCTTCTATCACCTCCAAAACACTTGTATCACCCCCAAAACACATGTAGAAGCCTATAAAGGCCTTTGTAATAGCATAATCCATAATATAACCCAAATTAAATGGGTAATTTTACCCTGTTTATGGAGCAACATCATCATTAATAGTAATAAATTTTAGGCGCCTCTTCAAAGGTTCATCTTGTATCATCTGCATTTGTGCTTCTAAATATATGGATTGATCTTGAAACCTTCTCCTCTCTGCTTGTTTCCACCTATTTCTTTTTCATATATGCTTCATCATCCTATGTAGAGGCAATGTCCTCTTTAGCACATTTCCTAACGTATCTGCCTCTTCATTGTAAAAATATAGTTTCTTAGAAATGTCTTTCTTCAATTCCTCAAACAAATTTTTTTATTCTCCTACCTCATTTCTAGCATCCTTTAACTATTCTTTCAAAATATCTACCTTAGTCTTTTCTTGTACTGTTTTTTACCTTTACTTCTCTTCATTGATTTTGCCTTTGCTTGAGACTCCTCTGGCAGTTTTTATTTTGATGGTAGCTTTTTCCTTTGTGATTGTTCAGGCATCCATGGTTTCTCGGGTATATTTTTCTTTGACAGATGTGATCTTGTGAATGGTTTTCTAGGCTTTAAGATAAACCCCGAGTCATCTTCCGTAAAGTCCAATTTCTTGGCTCGTTTTTTTTTTCTTTTTATTATCTTCCTCCTTGATCTCAATAGGTTGTACAATAGGACTTTCTTCAATTTCAATTTATTCTAGTATGTTTGCTAATTTTCCTCTTCCCTCAGTCTAACTTCTTGTAACCCTCTTGTGTGTCCTTGTATATGTTTTCATTTGAATACTTATAGAGGTCTTACTTGGCATTGCACTCTTCTGCACTTTTTCAACCTCCAACTCCATAGGCTCTGCAATAGGTTGCATCTCTGATTCATTTTCAACCACAGGTTCTACTTCAAATTTCTTGTATTTCCCTGCTATACTAGACTTATATCTTGTTGTTTTCCTAGGAGTAAGAACACCAAATTTATATCCACTCAAAAACAAGAATTTAGACCAATTTTTGTTCAATTTTTTAATTTATTCAACCACCAGCAACTTGATTAGAGCACGGTGAAAATTTGAGGTACCATTGGTTTCAGGTTTTTCTTGAACCCTTTCTACCATTTTTCCCAAGCTCCTAAACAAATAAAAAGGCATATCCATGGGTTTCTTACGTGTAAAGTGTAGCAATAATTTGAAGTGGTATTGATATTCCATATGGAATATAACCTCATAGGTGAAATACTTATGAATCAAAATAAAAAACATAAAAACATATCCCTTAAGGAATTTTCTATGGATTCATGAAGTCATATCTATGCCTCTATAATCTTCTTTCAAGAATTCATTGCAATTCCGCAATTTTAACTTCTTTGCTTTGAACCAGGACTCTCTCGACCTTGGGAACTCAGTGGCTTGCATAATTGTGTCAGGATACACAAAAAAGTTAAATATGCCTACTTTCAATCTTGTGCTTATAAAATTGATATAAAAGTCCTTTGAAACTTGTCCATGATGTCACTGCAAGTTTTGACAAAATTGGAAGCAGCTCACACTAGAAAATTCTTGTGAGAAGGTGGGGTCTTCTTCAAGCAGCCTCATGTCTATGGGCTCATACCTAACAAGAAATCCTCATTTATATGTCTTATTTTGTGATTTCATGGCTTGAAAATGTGTTGAACATCCCCTTCCTTGACATCTGCAAAAAATTTTAGAGACAACACACAAAGTTGTGACACTAATAGAACCTAGCCTAAGACAACTAGAGAGGCTCCTAGACCTCTAGAATAATACTAAGATGATCAAAGAATCTTACAAGGATGAGAAAAAATTGTATTCAAAACAAAAAATCAAAATGAAAGAATAAAAGGGAAATATGATGACCGAGCAGCTATGATGCATGTGTTTACAAATGATGGAAAATGACCATAGAGTGCAATGATGAGCTAATATCATCTGAAAATCCTCTGACTGAACCTTTTATGACACTTGGTACCATTTTTCCCACCATTAGCAGAAAAACCAGAATTCGTAGCAAATATTATGTTCGGGAGGGTAAATTTGCTACAGAAGTACCTAGAACTTCTGTAGCAAAACTTGACCTGTTTAAACTCAATTTTCTACGAAAGTTTGTAAAAGTGTCAAATTCACCATAAAAACCAAATAAAATTAAGCATACAGAAATTTTGGATTTTTCTATGACAATGACATCTATAAAAACTAATGATGACCTTTCAAACACACTAAAAGACCCTCATAAATGCGAAATTTTTTAAAATCTCAAATTTAAAAAAAAAGAAATCCTATCCAACCCTAAGTGACTTACTATAATAAAATTAGGACAAAGCTAATGGTTATAATGGATAGAAATGGTTCCAATGGGGATGTTTCACCCATGTGGTGCAACAAAGAATGAACAACTCCATTTTATTGAAAACTCAAAATTACAACTTTTATGAAGTTCTCTTCGAGTCTTTATGGCCTTCTCCTCAAGCTCAAACTTATTGAAAATATCACCTTCAACTGCAAGCATGATAAAGAAAAATGGAATATATACAATGGTGTCTCTTTCAACATACTAAGTTAAGAAGAATAGTGTTTTAGAAACTTGCCATTGACAGGTCCTCCTTGACATAAATGTCCCTCCATCTCTTGAAGTAAGAAAGTGTTTTTTCCATGACATTTTGCAATCTTATAGGGCCCTTTCTAGATATTTTCAAACTTTCCATTTTTCTCTTTATCTTCCATCATGGCCTCCCTCTTCAAAACCACATCTTGATTATGGAAAATTTAATCGTTTGTCTTTCTATCAAACGACTTTTGACTTTGTTTTGAGACCGACGATAATTAGTGTACACTTCTTTCCTCTTCTCTTGAAAAGAAATGAGTTGATTAATACTTCTTTGGACTGTATTTTTCTCTTCCTCCAACCCCTACAATATTCATCACCGAAACTCCAAGGGAACTAGGAAATATTTCCTCAGTTCCATAGAATAGCTCATAAGGGGAGGTTCTTGTAGATATTTTGGTACACATTCTATTAGCCCATAAGGAAATTTTCAGCTTCAAGTTCCATGACCTTTTATTTTCCTACAAAAATTTCTTGATAATTAGGACTATTATCTTCTTTAATGACTCATCCAAACCATTACCTTGAGGATAATGGGTTGTGGAGTGACCAAGGGTGATATTATACTAATTGCAGAAACTTATCAACTTCTTAGAGTTGAAATCTTGAACATTATAAGTGATAATATTCATGGGACAACCAAACCTTGATAAAATATTATTTTCTAGAAAGTGTATGATCACTAAGTTTCTAGCTTTACCTGTAGGGACTACTTCAATCCACTTTGTAAAATAATCAGTGGCAGTTAAGATCCATCGATGTTGGCCTGAAGATGCAGGATATATCTTGCCAATAAAATCCAATTTCAATTGCTGCAAAGGGGCTTCTACAAATATGGGTTTCAAAGGTAATGGGAGAAACTTTATTTTTCCATCAAATATTTGACATTCATGGCAGGAAGAAATATTTTTGTAAACATATTTGAACATTGAAGGCCAATAAATTCCTGCTCTAAGTATCTTGTTCATTGTTTCTTTCCAATAGCGATGACCTCCATAGTCACCCTTATGAAATTCATTAATCACCTTCTGAACTTAATATTCTAATAAAAAGTTTAGAAGTATCCCACCATTATCCTTCCAATACAAATTTTTATTCAAGATATAATACCTTAGAGATTTCAGCTTCAAAAAATTGGATTTGGACTTTGTCAATCTAGGAGGAGCCCTGTGATGTCTTAAAACAAAAATTCCATCCTTATACCAATAAGAAATATTGAATTTCTCTTCTACATGGATCAATTCTTCTTCTTCAACCACATCTAAAATTTTTGCTATAAAATTCACATCTAGACAATCAAAATTTCATTGAGTCAACAACTTTTCTAGTCATTTTCCTTTCACCAATTTTGTAGGACTAATCTCCAAATCATATTCCAGCAAAGTGGCAATCCACTTACTTCTCTTTCCATCCAGATCATCTTGGGTTAATATGTCCTTTACCACAACATTAGGAACAAAAGCAACAATGTGAGAATGAACAACATAAAATCTAAAATCCTTGAGTGCCTCCACTAAATCATAGGCTTGTTTCTCCATAATATTGTACTTTAATTCGGAATTTCCAAGTGTCTTACTGAAAAAATAATTTTTTTTCATTAACTTGTTTCCTCTGCAATAAAGCCCCTGCAATTGTATGCTCAGAACAAAAAGTAAAAACCAGAAATTCCTTTGAAAAATCAAGATTTATGAGCATTGGAGCTTGAGTAAGAGCCTTCTTGATCTATTAAAAATGCTATTTCACCTTTGCTTTCCATTTAATATCAGAATATTTTCTGAACATCTTGGTGATATGTTTAACAATTTCTGCAAAATTAGGGATAAACATTCTAAAAAAAATCACCTTGCCTAAAAAGGATTGGATTTCCTTTATATTTCTAGGAAAATATATCTTCTGAATGTCAGTGACCCTACTTAGATCGATCTTAATTCCCTCTCTTCATATTAAATGACCCAATAGCTTTACGGTTTCCAAATAAAAAATACTTTTGGTGAGATTTAGAGAAATACCAAAATTTCTGCATTTTTGGAGAATCTTCTCCAAGTGCTTGAGATGCTCTTCTTCCTTATTTGAGAACACAATTATTTCATCTAAATAAAAAATGACAAATCTATCCTTTTATTCTGCAAATGCAATGTCCATTTCCCTCTAAAAAGTTTCTCCTACATTCATGAGTCCAAAGGGCATCTTGGCATACATGAATGTTCCCCATGGTGTAGTGAAGGTTGTCTTATATTTGTCATCTTGAAGTACTAATATATGGTTATAAACTGACAAGCCATGTAACATCAACATCCTTTGATATCCAATAATTTTTTTCAGTATATGGTCAATCTTGGGAGGAGGAAAATTATCATTAAGAGATGCCTTATTCGAATTTCTAAAATCAATGCATATCCTAATGTGCCCATTTTTCTTCCTTACAAGTAACTTGGAAAATCTCAATGGAACAATTATTTTTTCTTTAAAAAACTTCTTAATTTCATTTTCAGTCAATGGCATAAGCAATGGATTGATCCTCCTCAATTTTTCTCTGAAAGAATTTTAATTTTCTTTTATGGGTATTGTATGTTGAACAATGTTAGGATCATATCTCTTTAGATTTGCATAAGTCCATGCAAATACATCAATATACCTCTTCATCAAATCAACGTACCTTTTCTCTAATTCTAAAGAAAGGAACTTAGAAAACTTGACCAACTTGGGATTTTCTACAGTACGAAGGTTACTACTTTCAACTTCCTCATCATCAAATTTCATCTTAGGATTCTTAGCCACATCATTTTGATCAAACATCTTTTCAAGAGGGATTAAAACTTTGGGAATACAAATTTTTTTCCAGTTGTATGACCTTTGAATTAGCTTTGGTTTAAGAAAACATGTGTTGCTGGTCATCTTGGGTGTTTTCAAACTCCTCCTTTAATTCAAGGAAAATTCTGACTTGTTGATCATTTTCAAAAAATTTCCAATTTCTTATGTTATCAGGAATGGTTTTCCTATGTCTAACTTCAACTTCATACCTATTTATAGTATGAATAGGAATCACAAATAAGCTAGCTAAAATAGCTAATGAATCTGCCACACAATTATGATCTATAGACTTAAGGGTGAAATTATATTCTTTGAAATTTTCAATCATTTCAAGGATAAAGTTTCTATATCCCCTCATTTTGACATCTTTAGTCTGATAAGTGTGTTTTAATTGTTTGATGACTAACTCAGAATCACCAAAAAATTAAATTATCTTAGCACCTAATCTTTTTAAAATATCTAGACCCAGAAATTAAGCCTCATATTCAGCCATGTTATTTGTACAATAAAAATTCAAATTGTAAGAGAAAAACTTACTCTCATCCCTTGGGCTAATAATCCAGATACTCACATTAGCTCCCTCTCTTCCAGCAGTGCCATAAAAATCGATGTGCCACCAACCCTCTTTATCCACCTCTTCAAATTTATGGTTTTCTGTTTGGTGACATTTTTCTAATTACTGATTTTCTACTTCATTAATGATCTCATTGAAAAGGATGGAAGATCCCAACTGAATTTTGACTACATAGACTGGAAATTTTTGGGGTTAGTCCTAGTTACTAACCATATATGCCATCCTAGACTCTCTAGACAACCTCCTTTTCTCACCAAAGACTGTCATAGTGGCGTAATTAATGTCCATTTGCATGGTTCCTTTGATTCTGGCAGCCCAAGATCTATATAAGGCCATGCCAAATTTTGGAGGGATATCAGCCAACACAATTTCCTTTAATACTATCTTAGTAGGCACTTGATTCAAACCAACAACCACAACCTTGATAATACCAATACATTGAAACCTTTTGGAATCGAAGGAAAATAAGTCTTTGTATGATCTAGTTATGTCTAAACCCATTCTCTCCATGATGACCTTAGGCATTAAGTTATGAGATTCCCCTAAATCTAGCATAGCATTATGTAAAGTCATGTCATGAATGTTTAGGCTTACATAGAAAGGTGGAACTTCCTCATATTTCTCATCTTCTACTCTTTCCACTAAGAATATAGTAGGATGATATTCTTGAAAAATTAGAATATCAAAGGGTATAGGTTGAGTATTAATCATTTTTAAAATTTGGCTTCTATATTCAGTGAATTTTATGATCTCACCAAAAAGGAAAACACTTTTGATCTTTGAAACTTCATTTTTTAAATTGAAAGCAGTATGTGTTTTTTCATTTTCTTTTCCCAAAGGGGTATACTTCTTTTTCTCAGTAGCCTTTGGAGCATCCTTCTTAGGATGATTTTTATTGGCTACTATAGGAAAATTTCTATTCCTAAGGTTTTATTATATTTTCATTTCAAAATTGGGATGCTGATAGCATTTAAAGTAATCAATTTTTTTTCATTTTCATGATTTCCTATGTCATCACTAAATTCATCATGCTCCTCTTTTGTTAACAACATCCTTGCTTCATCTTCATCCAAATAGTGAATGATATCCTCTTGAATTTATGGCCGTATTTATTATTCATCCACTAATTTTTGCTGAAAAGGAGGCCTAACTTGTTGATCAGGTTGATTTCTATTATCTCTTGGTATCTGCTAATTTTGAGGTCTTTTATAATGAGAGCTTATTATTTATGTTTATTGCTATGCAACAAGAGGAGGATTATTTCCAAGAGAAAGCCTATCCATAAGCCTCTCCATCATTTCCATCATGGTGTCAAATTTAACATCAGAGGATGTAGAGGGTTGTTCTTCTTCTTTCAATATTCCTTTTCAAATCTTAGACCTCTTTGCTGCAGCCATATTAACCTCAACTTTCAAAACATCATTTTGCATATTAGCCAATGTTGCAGATTCTCTCTCCCTCAATAGAATGGAAAATTTATAATCAAAGGCTTCAACATAATGTAATTAGGCAGCTCCTAGAGATGAGAAGGAATATAATTGTAAACCTTATTTAATTTCTTGGAAAATCTTAAACTAAATCATTACTAGCTTTATTCAAGTTATTATATTCAGTCAAGAATTGAACAAGGTTTACTTTACTTCCCCATTTTGTCAAGAAAATATCCTCCAATTGATCCCAATTTTGCAGACTTCCTAGCGTTAAGGCTTTAAACCATTTTCTCACTTCACCATTAAAACTTTGCACACAAAACCTCATTTTAACATCTTCATCATCTACCTCTTCTAATTCTATGAAATCATTTAATTGGTCAACATGTTTCTCTGCAGTGATTCCATGCTTGCCTCCAAAAGTATTTATCCTAGTGGAGTCTCCTTGTGGGAGATCATGGAGTAAGGCGGGAAGAACAAGAGGGGAATACCTAGCAGGGCCTACAAAAGGAGGACGAGGAGGAAATCCATTCATAATGGAAGTGACAATTCTAGTTGAAAATGCAGCAGAGGGAGTAGTTATTAGACTAGGAAAAGAAATGGTGAAAGAGGATGTGATGTTAGGAAATTTAATGGTGGGAATTTTCAGCTTAGAGAAAAAAGGTAAAGGGACACCAACCCTCCTTCTCAACAAGAAGTCAAAAGGATCAAGTTCTTTCATTTTTTCAAATGACTCTTTCCCTAATGATAATTCTGATGTGACAGTTTCCCAAAAACCCTCTTTATCTTCATTTGACACAAAAAATGTAGTGTCAATTCCTAACCTTTGTATATCCAATACAATTTCAGTTAATTTACTCTTTGATTTAGATATAAAAAGAGTTTCTTCTATATTTTCATCAAACTCTATGTCATAAAAACATTGAACAACCTCAGAAGGTAAAGATGAAGCTCTTGTAAGATATGGATTACCTGATTTTAATGAGCTACCAATTCCTCTGATATTTTTTTATGGATCATCAACTATCTCTATTGGATCAAGGTCTGGATTACTCCTCGTTTGAATATTCTTAGAATCCACCTTTAATATGAGGATCTCAGTGGAGTCACCAAGGTATAAGTACAACCTAGAATATTCCTGATATCTTGCTACCTTCAAGAGATTGGTTACTTTGATTGGAAAGAATTTCCTAGGATAATATAGCTTCGAACTCCCGGTAGATGCACCAAAATGTTATCACTAAGCTATAATCAATTGGGTTGTTAAATTGAAAACCTAGCACAATTATTTAAAACCAATTTGGATTGGAAAATATCCATTCCAATTAGAGAGGGATCTCTCAAAGGAAAAGTGAAATACTCAATATAAAACTTATATTTCAGATGGATAAATTTTTTATGGTTTATGTGATTTTGCATGTGGAAGAGTGTATGAAGGCTACCATTGGGCATGGAATCAGCTAAAGGAATTCAATTACTAGAAGATGCATTCATGGAAGCTGAAGAAAATTGGATTTGTTGGTGTTCCCATGTTTTGGCTAGATTGGCAAGACCAAAAGATGAGACAACATCAGAACCACTTTTGGGCCCTAGGATCTAGCCCTCCTGGACCCGAAGAGGGATCTTTCGAAATAGAGCTAAGAATGATAAATATATGAAGCTCAAAATGAGATGTTAGGCTAGTTATGAAGCACGAGGAGTTTTAAATGACTTGGTTGGTTGGTTGCTGGGTTGGTTAGGAGATCATAGGCTGAGAAGGTAATGGGAGAAAGGGAACATAGCAGTAGGATGCTTCAGCAAAGAGAATAGGCCAAGACAGTGCCATCCATTGGGCTATGGAGTCATGAAAGGAAATTACTTGCATCCACTAGCCAAGGCTTCCAAAGGGCAAGTCATATAATACTAAAGGATCTTTAGATCAGAGGGTGGAGTGGAACATTAAGGAGGGAAAGTGAAAGAAGGAGAACAACCCAATTTCTGTCTATAGATCAGGTCAGAGGTCATTTAACTCCAGACCTGCTTGGACATACTCTAAGGCAGCTCTCGAAGAGACAAAGGGGCTGCTTATAGATCGGACCAGAGGTCATTTAACTCCATGTCTGCTTTAGAAACTCCAAGGGGAAAACAGAGATAAGATCAACAAAGGGATCTTAGAAAGGCCAGCTGGTCGCGCAAGGATCCTAGTGGACAGGGCTAGCACTAATCCCCAGTGTTCCCAAACCTTCCAGCTTAAACCCCTCAAGAACATCTAAGAACAGCTTCAACTAATTCATACATCAGCCAACAGGCAATAACATCCACTGCACTGGTTAAATCAACTGAAATCAACTCTTAGATAGCACATAGAGAAGAAAACATTAAAGGTAGGGAGAGCAGGAAACATAGGGCACCTAACAAGGGTGAATCCTATGTTATACTTCTGTTGCCTACCAGAAGAACATGAAACAGCATGAAAATGTAATAAACAGAGTTAGAGACACATCACCAATAGTAATAGACCAGGTTCCTGTGAAATGTGCTTTGATTAATTGATGCAAAACCAATCATGTACAATAAGCTCAATGGTTGTTACAGTCCAGACTTCTCCTCCCAGCCTATTACATACAAACTACTGTGCAACTTCCTCCCACGACTGTTATAACAGTCAAGAATGAATCCCTCTAACAGCAACTTGCCCAACAACTGAACAACATCCTTTACAATAGTTCTCGGGGAATTCTTATAGGAGAATGAGAAAAACAGAAGTAGATGAACATTGAATGAATCTCATTAAGTCAGTAAGGCGGAAGTGTTCATGCCCATACCACTTAATGGCTTTCTGCATCGCTGTGTGTACTTTGTAGACTGTTTGGAGGCTCTGTCAGGCCAGAAATTGACCTCTGATATGTTCTTTAAGTCCTTATGGTGGTCTGGAACTCCGTGTTGCCTTCTGAAATGAATGAACTGGGTGGAAGGTCTGCAGGTCGCTCCATACTTCCTAACTGCTGCCTGACTGTCTGACTGTATTAAATGGGTTTTAGACAGTGCAATTAATCTTTTCAGGGCTTGAGGAGGCATGGAAATCGTTGTAGGAAGGTGTACTTCTAGTGTAAATGCGCTCTGCTGATATTTAACACAGATAAAACTTTTACAATGTGTTCTTGGTCTTCGAACTGTGCCTTGATCCTTTGACTTGCGGGGTTAACATTAATTATGTCAACAGAAACCACTAACCCCTTTGAAACCATCTTCTGATTTGCTGGCAGTGCTGAAATGGCCATCTGTGTTGTCCGCACGATGAAATAAACATGTTACAAACCCAGGCGGTGGTGGCAGAGAAATGCTATGGAGGCAGGAGGAGAGGTGGCGGAGCGGTGAAAACAGCGGAGATGAAAATGGAGGGTGAAAACTTACGAACAATATGATTGGTGGTAGAGTGCAGCGCAGACCATTAGATCATGGTCGGCGAACAAAGATCAACAGTGGAGAGTGGGCGACGGAATAACATATGCAACGGGAAAAACATACAAAACACATGAAATATGACGGAGACGAATGAAAGAGTGGGACCCAGCAGAGGCAGAGGGCGATTAGATCAGAACTGTCGGATCCGAGGAAGATCTACGGCCAGGATCCAATCGGCACCATCGCAATCGGAGGTCGGAGCGAGCGTCAATCGCAACACATATTCAAAAATTTCCGATTGCGATTAGAGGGGTGTTGCGATTAGACACCAACCGTCGGATCTGGGATCAGATCGACGGTCCACATTTAATCAGAGGGAGATGGAGAGGGGCGGTGGAGCGGAAGGAGATTAAACCTGAACCATCAGATCTGGAAAGGATGGACGGCTAGGATTCAATCGGGCAAAGGAAGGGAGACTTGCGATCGGAGGAAATGGGAAGTGCGATGGCCGTCGGATCAGCAGGGGAATGGACGGCCCAGATTGAATCGGGAGATCGCAATCGGGAGTCAGACGAAACGGTTTGCGATTGCGATTGGAGAGGGGTTTGCGATTGAGTGCTGACCATTGATCTCGGGTCCAGATCAATGGTTCACAATCCATCGGAGGGAGAAACAGGAGGTGCGAAGGGAATGAAGCGATTAGCGCTGAGCCGTTGGATCAGAAAGGGGATGGATGGCCAGGATCAAATCAGAAGATTTCAATCGGGGTGATGCCAATGTGACTTGCGATTTTGATCAGGAGGAGAATTACGATTGAGCGCTAGCCATCGGATCATGGGATAGATCAACGGCTCAGATGCAATTGGGGGACAATGCGATCGGGGGATCGGAAGACAGGTTTGCGATTGATCAGGGATCAGGGCGGAAGACTTGCGATCAATCAGAGGTCGGAGTGAAAGGCTTGCGATTGATCAGAGGGCGCATGCAACAAGTTGTGATTGCGATGGGCGGGGGGCCTGCGATTAGCGCATAGTTGTTCGATCGAAGGGACATATCAACGGTGTGAAATGTGTCGCGAGCGTATTAATAAAACAATCGCATCGGCTTTTTTCTCAATGTTAAAAAGGAATTCGCCCCTCCGACGGTTCCGATTGCGATTGGCCCCCAAGGCTTAAGCGCTTGGTCTTGGGTAAGGGCGTATCTGGGGAAGTGGTTTAGGGGCTAGCGGGAAAGGGGCCAGGCCTTATAATAAGGTTGAAAAGTGGGTTTTTTAACCCTTTTAATGGATTTTGGAGGTTTTAAAGGGAAACGATAGAGGGATAAGGGGGGAAAGTGGCCAACAAAGGGTAGGGGGAAGAAATTAAAGGGGATTTTGGGGGAATTTGAAGGGTAAGAAGGGAAATAGAAGGGGAGAGAAAGGGGATAGAAAAAAAATGCTTTGGGGAATGAAATAAGAGGGAAAAAGGGGGCCTTTAGGCATTTCTTCACCAACAGAGAGGCTTCATAATAGGAATCAGCAGAGGGGAATTTATCAAAGGGAAAAAGGCACATGGAGGCTTCAAGGAGACTGTGTTTTCAGATGAAATGCATTCCTTGAAGGCTCAAAAAAAATTTAGCCCCCTATTTGCTTGTCAAAAATTTCATAGGGGGGCTAACAGTGGCTCCACATGGGGATGGCTTCTTCTTGAAGGAGTCAAGAATCCAGAAATTGATCTCTTGGTGTAGGCCAGATGCCTACTACTTGAACCATCCTTTTCTTCTTTGATTTTAGCTGCCACAACTCATGAAGACATCATATCAGCAATAAAAATTCTCCCAAACAACTACCTACCCACACTATAGTCCTAACATTTTTTCTTCTTGGGTGCATCTGGACTTGCAGACCCTTTTACATCATCAATTTTTACAAACAGGAAAAATAAACCTATTCTATTTCTACCCTTATTACTCCATGAGGCCAGATTAGACTATTGGTCTCATAGTTTCTCTACCTACACTACTACCTGCTAGGATTAGACTGTCTAGCAGGTTTCTTCTCTACATTCTAAGACAGAAAATGAAATAACTAACTACATGCTCATAGACTGAGCTTTATTGAGCTTTTCCTACCTACCCTACTCTAACTGAAATATTTACAAGTCTAGCTTACAAACATTGTCTTCCAATGTAACCAGTCCATCAAGTGATCCCATGGCTGGTCCTTCTTGCTCAACTCCTTGAGCATACTGGATAGGCAGGGCAGCTCCCACTCTTTTTGTTCAAAAAAAGCAGCTTTGAAAAAATTTCTTTGTGTCTGTAACATGCTGCTGATCCAGACCTTAGATCCTTCTTCAAATGTATGCAGAAAATGTGCATAAGGATCATGAAAAGATACCTGGCTACAAATGTCTGGCAGGATGGCTTTGACCAGGATCTCTTCTTTTTCCACTGGATCAAGAAGAAGACTCTCTTGAGAGAGAGAATCCCTTCATCTTCTGAACTGGAGGACTCATCGTATATGGAAGTGTTGTCCCCTTGGAGCTCTGATATATTCTGCTCTGAGTTGCAGGGATCCATGAAAAGATCCATGTATTCTTGAGCGGTGGTTTTTTCCATTGCTTCCTCCCTTTCAAGAGAAAGCTCTTTGCTCTCACTCTGCTCAAGAAACTCTTCTTTGCTTTCCTCCTCATCTTCTGAAAGGAAAGGCTGTTGGTTTCCAGTTTCACTGATGATCTGCGGTAAAGCAGAAGGAAGATTCAAAGAATCTTCATCTGCTATTATACTGTCATAGCTCTCCCCATCAGTGTCGTAAATGGCCTGCATCGGCTCGTTAATATCTGGAAGTAAAGGGAACTGATTTTCCTCCCAAAAGTCTACCAATGACGACCCCGCAGGATTATCTTCTATTTGGGGAACATCATCATCGGAGAGATCAAAAATAGGAAAATCATGAATGTGAGTGATGCGGCCAACCGGACGTACTGGATCATCAACAGATTTTTCTTCACTCTGATTTACACTTGAGCTTTCCAACTTTGTACGATAGAGATCATTTGATGAATGGGCAAGGATAACTGATTTGTAAAAAATTTCAGAGGCTGGCTTTCTATTGATGATTTGATCTATTTCTTCCTCTATCAAAGGGGAGGATGATCTTGTGTCCCTTTGTGTAGAAGTGCAGCAGCTCTCTGTTCCCTCTGAATACTGGATTTGAGGCTGGATGTCAGCGTGAGCCTCAACTATAAGGGATGATAAATCAGCATCTGAGTTTTCAGGAATATCTTGAATAATTTCCACAGTCTCTTGACTGTTTTCTTCATCAGCTGATTCATCTGCATTCTCGTGATAGCTAGGATGCATATGAAATTCTTGAATGGCTGTCCATAGATCTTCAGATTGCGTATTAACCAAATCCTCATCAATGTCTACCAGGTATTGTATAATATTCGGAGATTGATCACAACAGTCCCATGATAAGGGTGGAGAGTTTCCTTTATAATTCCTGTAAAATACTTGGTGCATGTCCTTCAAAGAAAACAAACTCCGAGGTTCTAACCATTCATACCAATTCCTAGCCTTTCCTTCTAATGTTGCCATGAACATTTTCATTAGGCATTCTTCATGCCATTCAACTTTAAATTTCCACACATGTATGTGAAACTTGACGAGATGTAGCAAGGGGTCCTCGGCGTTTTCACCCTGAAAGATAGGCAGGTTTTTCAACCAGTCCACTTCAGGCATTTTGTGTGGGAATCCAGGAATATGCTCCATGCTCATTGGGGCATATCTCCTCTGTATGTGTGGAAGCATGTTTGTAAATCAGTAAGAGGTCACTGTGTCTTCTCAACTAGTTCAGAGTCTTCTACCAGTGGAGTCATTAGGTCTTTGGATCATAGGGAGTGTGGAGTCACCAGGTGGATGAATTTGACTATTTGGAGCAAGCTGCTGTCCACCATCAGCAATTAAAAGCCAATCTAACCAGAGATTCTGGGTTCGATGAGTGCCTAAGAATGTTTGAGGTGAAATGCACTCAATATCCCAAGTGGAGTCGCCATTATGTTGGTGTTCCCATGTTTTGGCCAGATTGGCAAGACCAAAAGATGAGACAACATCAGAACCACTTTTGGGCCCTAGGATCTAGCCCTCCTGGACCCGGAGAGGGATCTCTCCAAATAGAGCTACGAATGATATATCTATGAAGCTCAAAATGATATGTTAGGCTAGTTATGAAGCATGAGGAGTTTTAAATGACTTGGTTGGTTGGTTGCTGGGTTGGTTAGGAGATCATAGGCTGAGAAAGTAATGGGAGAAAGGGAAAATAGCAGTAGGATGCTTCAGCAAAGAGAATAGGCCAAGACAGTGCCATCCATTGGGCTATGGAGTCATGAAAGGAAATTACTTGCATCCACTAGCCAAGGCTTCCAAAGGGCAAGTCATCTAATACTAAAGGATCTTTATATCAGAGGGTGGAGTGGAAATTTAAGGAGGGAAAGTGAAAGAAGGAGAACAACCCAATTTCTGTCTATAGATCAGGTCAGAGGTCATTTAACTCCAGACCTGCTTGGACATACTCTAAGGCGGCTCTCGAAGAGACAAAGGGGCTGCTTATAGATCGGACCAGAGGTCATTTAACTCCAGGTCTGCTTTAGCAACTCCAAGGGGAAAACAGAGATAAGATCAAAAAAGGGATCTTAGAAAGGCCAGCTGGTCGCGCAAGGATCCTAGTGGATAGGGCTAGATCTAATCCCCAGTGTTCCCAAACCTTCCAGCTTAAACCCCTCAAGAACATCTAAGAACAACTTCAACTAATTTATACATCAGCCAACAGGCAATAACATCCACTGCGCTGGTTAAATCAACTGAAATCAACTCTTAGATAGCACATAGAGTAGAAAACATTAAAGTTAGGGAGAGCAGGAAACATAGGGCACCTGACAAGGGTGAATCCTATGTTATACTTCTATTGCCTACCAAAAGAACATGAAACAGCATGAAAATGTAATAAACAGAGTTAGAGACACATCACCAATAGTAATAGACCAGGATCCTGTGAAATGTGCTTTGATTAATTGATGCAAAACCAGTCATGTAAAATAAGCTCAATGGTTGTTACAGTCCAGACTTCTCCTCCCAGCCTATTACATACAAACTACTCTACAACTCCCTCCCATGACTATTCTAACAGTCAAGAATGAATCCCTCTAACAACAACTTGCCCAACAACTGAACAACAACCTTTACAATAGTTCTCGGGGAATTCTTATAGGAGAATGAGAAAAACAGAAGTAGATGAACATTGAATGAATCTCATTAAGTCAGTAAGGCGGAAGTGTTCACGCCCATACCACTTAATGGCTTTCTGCATCGTTGTGTGTACTTTGTAGACTGTTTGGAGGCTCTGTGAAGCCGGAAATTGACCTCTGATATGTTCTTTAAGTCCTTATGGTGGTATGGAACTCTGTGCTGCCTTCTAAAATGAATGAACTAGGTGGAAGGTCTGCAGGTCGCTCCATACTTCCTAACTGTTGCCTGACTGTCTTAAATGGGTTTCAGACAGTGCAATTAATCTTTTCAGGGCTTGAGGAGGCATGGAGATTGCTGTAGGAAGGTGTACTTCTGGTGTAAACACACTCTGCTGATATTTAACACAGATAAGACTTTTACAGTGTGTTCTTGGTCTTCAAACTGTGCCTTGATCCTTTGACTTGCGGGGTTAACATTAATTATGTCAACATAAACCACTAACCCCTTTGAAACCATCTGCTGATCTGCTGGCAGTGCTGAAATGGCCATCTGTGTTGTCCGCATGATGAAATAAACTTGTTACAAACCCAGGCAGTGGTGGCGGAGAAATGCTGTGGAGGCAGGAGGAGAGGTGGCGGAGCAGTGAAAACAACGGAGATGCAAACGGAGGGTGAAAACTTACAAACAATATGATTGGTGGTAGAGTGCAGCGCAGACCATTAGATCATGGTCAGCGAACAAAGATCAACGGTGGAGAGTGTGCGACGGAATAACATATGCAACGGGAAAAACATACAAAACACATGAAATATGACGGAGACGAATGAAAGAGTGGGACCCAGCAGAGGCGGAGGGCGATTAGATCAGAACCGTCAGATCTGGGGAAGATCTACTACCAGGATCCAATCGGCACCATCGCAATCGGAGGTCGGAGCGAGCATCAATCGCAACACATATTCAAAAATTTCTGATTGCGATTAGAGGGGTGTTGCGATTAGACACCAACCGTCGGATCTGGGATCAGATCGACGGTCCACATTTAATCGGAGGGAGATGGAGAGGGGCGGCGGAGCGAAAGGTGATTAAACTTGAACCGTCAGATCTAGAAAGGATGGATGGCTAGGATTTAATCGGGCAAAGGCAGGGAGACTTGCGATCGGAGGAAATGGGAAGTGCGATGGCCGTCGGATCAGCAGGGGAATGGACGGCCCAGATTGAATAGGGAGATCGCAATCGGGAGTCAAACGAAATGGTTTGCGATTGCGATCGGAGAGGGGCTTGCGATTGAGCGCTGACCATTGATCTCGGGTCCAGATCAACGGCTCACAATCCATCGGAGGGAGAAACAAGAGGTGCGAAGGGAATGAAGCGATTAGCCCTGAGCCGTTGGATCAGAAAGGGGATGGACGGCCAGGATTAAATAAGAAGATTTCAATCAGGGCAGCACCAATGTGACTTACGATTGCGATCAAGAGGAGAATTGCAATTGAGTGCTGGCCGTCGGATCGTGGGACAGATCAACGGCTCAGATGCAATCGGGGGACAGTGCGATCGGGGGATCGAAAGACAGGTTTGCGATTGATCAGGGATTGGGGCGGAAGACTTGTGATCAATCGGAGGTCAGAGTGAAAGGCTTGCGATTGATCGAAGGGCGCATGCAACAGGTTGCGATTGCGATGGGCGGGGGGCCTGCAATTAGCACATAGCCGTTCGATCGAAGGGATAGATCAACGGTGTGAAATGTGTCGCGGGAGTATTAATAAAACAATCGCATCGGCTTTTTTCTCAATGTTACAAAGGAATTCGCCCCTCCGACGGTTCTGATTGCGATTGGCCCCCAAGGCTTAAGCGCTTGGTCTTGGGTAAGGGCATATGTGGGGAAGTGGTTGAGGGGCTAGCGGGAAAGGGGCCAGGCGTTATAATAAGGTCGGAAAGTGGGTTTTTTAACTCTTTTAATGGATTTTGGAGGTTTTAAAGGGAAACGATAGAGGGATAAGGGGGGAAAGTGGCCAACAAAGGGCAGGGGGAAGAAATTAAAGGGGATTTTGGGGGAATTTGAAGGGTAAGAAGGGAAATAGAAGGGGAGAGAAAGGGGATAGAAAACAAAGGCTTTGGGGAATGAAATAAGAGGGAAAAAGGGGGCCTTTGGGCATTTCTTCACCAACAGAGAGGCTTCATAATAGGAATCAGCAGAGGGGAATTTATCAAAGGGAAAAAGGCACATTGAGGCTTCAAGGAGACTATGTTTTTAGAGGAAATGCATTCCTTGAATGCTCAAAAACAATTTTGCCCCCTATTTGCTTGTCAAAAATTTCATAGGGGGGCTAACAGGATTAAAAATATAGCTTTTACAGAAAGAAAAATAAAATAGCATATGAAGGAAATTGGAGCATAAAATTATGAATTCCAAGTGATCATAATACCATGAAGATGATGAAAATATAAAAATTAGAAAGAGAAAAATACATAACCCAACAAAAAATTTCAGGTTTTGAAAAACAATTGTTATAAACTGTATATTAGTTTCATAGAGAAAAATTATAGAATAGCCTCCTCATAAAATTCATCAACATTTTCAAACTCAAAAGCTCCCTCATTTATAGAGTGAGGTCTCTTTTACAATGGTCTGCCACTTGGGCTAGACATTGATACCATGACCTAGAGACCCAATTCAAGTAGGATTACATCACACTAAGTTTTAATAGGGATATTTTATGTTTTGATAGAGTTGGTATTCAAAAAGGATTCTACGCCAATTAATAACTCCAGAAAAAACTTAAAAAACTATTCTTGTCATATTTATCAAACCAAATTGACATGATGAAGTGTTGGCTAGTTGACAAACTAGAGTTAAGCCCTTATGAACTTGAATTGATATGGTGAGTGGCATTGATGAATTGGCATCATTTGTTGCCTTGATGAGTTATTAGCCACATGAAGTTTTACTGTTGAGTTGTCCCCATGAAAAAATGGCATAAAAATATGTATGCTCTTATCGTATGATTTATCCACTTCCTCACTACACTGACTTCCAAAAATCATCAAAAAATCCTAACGCTGGACAAAAAAATAGTACAAGTACTTTAGTAGCGAACTTTTTTAGCAAGTGCCAAAATCCACCTTTTGCATAATATTTAACCTTTATGAATATTCTAGGGTATTCCTTGAGGATAATGGGATAAACATATAACTTGAGCCATCTTTTATCTGAAATTTTTCTAATTTTTACCCTCATGGAAAGCTACAACACTTTCGTAGCAAATGTTTCTCTTTAAGCTTGGGAGTTGCCTCAAAAGTGCATAGTTTCCTAATTTTTTTCACTTTCTTCCTTCTATCACCTCCAAAACACTTGTAGAAGCCTATACATGTTTATGTAATAGGATAATCCATATTATAGCCCAAAAATGTATAATATTACCCTGTTTATGGAGCAGCACCATCATTAACAATAATCAATTTTAGGCCACTCTTCAAAAGTTGATCTTTTATCATCTGTATTTGTGCATCTAGGTATCTCGCTTGATCTCGAAACCTTCTCCTCTATGCCTTCAGCCACTTATTTATTTTGCATAGATGCTTCATCATCCTATGTAGAGGCAATGTATTCTTTAGCATCTTTCGTGACCTATCTGCCACTTCATTGTAAAAGTCTAGTTGCTTAGAAATGTCTTTCTTAAATTCCTCAAACAAAATTTTTGATTCTCTTACCTCATTTCTAGCATCCTTTAACTGTTCTTGTAGAAGCTCTACCTAATCCTTTTCTTGTACCTGTTCTTTACCTTTACTTCTCTTCACTGATTCTGCCTTTATTGGAGGCTCCTCCGGTAGTTTTTATTCTGATGACAACTTTTTCCTTAGTGATTATTTAGGTATCCATGGTTGCTCATGCATACTTCTCTTTTAATTCTATGATCTTGTGAATGGTTTTCTAGACTTTAAGATAAACCCTAATTCTTCTTATGAAAAGTCCAATTTCTTGGCTCTTTTTTTTCTTTTTAGTCTTTGCCTCATTAATCAATAGGCTGTAGAATAAGACTTTCTTCAATTTCAATTGCCTCTAGTATGTATGCTAATTTGTGCCTTCCCTCATTTTGACTTATTTTAACCCTCCTGTGTGTCCTTGTATATGTTTTAATTTGACTTCTTATATAGGTATTCTTTGGCATTATAGTCTTCTGCACTTTTTCAACCTCCAGCTCCATAGGTTTCATCTCTGCCACATGGTCAACCACAGGTTCTGCTTCATATTTCTTGCCTTTCCTTCGTGTAATGGACTTAGATCTTGTTGTTTTCCTAGGAGTATGAACATAAACTTCATAACCACTAAAAAGCAAGGATGTAGACCAATCTCTGTTAATTTTTGTAATTCTTCAACCACCAACAACTTGATTAGAGCATGGTGAAATTTTGAGGTATAACTAGTTTCAGGTTTGTCTTGAACCTTGTCTGCCATTTTGTCCAAGCTCCTAAACAAATAAAAAGGCCTATCTGGGGGTTACTTACATGTAAAGTGTAGAAATAATTTGAAGTGGTATTTATCTACCATATGGAATCTACCGTCACACGTGAAATAATTATATATCACCATAAAAAACTTAGAAAAATAAGTCATGTTATAGGGATTCGTGAAGTCATATTTATGCCTCTATGCTCTTCTTTCAAGAATCCATCACAATTCTGCAATTTGAATTTATTTACCTTGAACTAGGACTCTCCTTACCTTGGGAGCTCAATGGCTTCCGCAATTGTGTCAGGAGACACAACAAAATTCAATATGCCTCCTTTCAATCCTGTGCCTATAAAATTGATAGCAAAGTCCTTAGAAACTTTTCCATGATGTCCCTGCAATTTTTGACAAAATCAGAGGCAACCCACACCAGAAAATTCTTGTGAGAAGGTGGGGTATTCTTCGAGCAACCTCATTTCCATGGGCTCATACCTAACAACATATCCTCCTTTATACAACTTCTTTTGTGATGACATGGCTTGAAAATGTGTTGAAAATCCCCTTCCTTGACACCTGCAAAACCTTTTAGAGACAACACATAGAGATATGACACTAATAGAGCATATATTGAGACATATAGACAGGCTCCTAGACCTCCAAACCGATATTAAGATGATCAAAGAAACTTATAAGGATGAGAACAAAGCATATTCAAAACAAGAAATTGAAATCAAAGTGTAAACAAGGAATATGATGATCGAGCAACTATGATGCATGCATTTACAAATGATCTAAAATGAGCATAGAGTGCAATGATGATCCAATATGCTCTGAAAATCCTCTGGCTAAAACTTTGATGCCACTTGGTACCCTTTTTCCCACCATTAGCATAAAAACTAGAATTTTTAGTGAATCCTATATTCAGGAGGGTGAAATTTCTATGAAAGTGCCCAGAACTTCCGTAGCAAAACTTGACCTCTTTAAACTGAATTTTCTATGAAATTTTGTAAAAGTGTCAAATTCACCATAATGACAAAATCAACTTAAGCATGCCAAAATTTTGGATTTTTATATGAAAATGACATCTATAAACACTAATGATGACCATTCAAACTCCTCATACATGCGAAAATTTGAAAATATCATATTTAAAAAAAATCTTATCCTACCCTAAGTGACATACTCTAGTTAACTCAAGACAAATCTAATCGTTGTCATGGATAATAGTTTCAACAATGATATGTTGAAGCTTTATATTCAAAATGAACATCTTGACACTCAAATTGTGAAAATATTTCTTTGGATATAATAATGCTGAGAAACATTATTCTACAGAATTATTTCTTGTCTTCTTGAGTGCCATTTTTTTTAGGATATGAATAGTACATCGGTTAGATATGTAATTCAATCTAGGAATTTATAGAATCATGAAATCTTCGGAGAAGATCATTTGGCTTAGGGAGAATACTTTGAAACTTGATGTTATGCCCATTTATGAGCTTGAGGTTTGAAGTTGTTCTAATTACAGGGTATTGAAATTAGCTCAAGGTCCAAGGATGTGCTTTATTTTTAGATATCATTTCCTGCTTAACAAAGTCTAAAAAATAGCTCTGGTTTCCTATAGTTTCTAGTGTTTTTTTTTTGTTTGTAAGTTAGGCTAAACTATATTTATTCAAAGTAAAACATTACATATGCTACAGGCTGAGTTGGTAAGTTGTGCTTATCCAATCCTAGCCTTCATTTCTTTCAAAGCAGCATAGGTATGGGGTTGCATTGTAATGTTTCTTTTTAAGAATTTCACCAACTCCTTCAGTGAGGACGCGGTATAAGGAAAAATATCCAATAAAAATGCTGAAAAGAACTTGGATCCTTCTGTATATATTTTATGTAGCTTAAATATATAAAGAAATTAGAAAGAAATCATTCTGGCTACACTAAACAGATCTCCCGAGCTCAGATATGCTAAGAAGCACCACAACCCCAATACTTCATAAAATAGAAATGTTGGAGGTTGCAACAGCATTATTTTTATTATGAAATCTATATAAATGGATATTATAACATATATCTGAAGCTTACATTCATTATATAATCATAAATGAGAGGATTTACCTCTTTTACAAGCACATCGGGACACCCCGGCAAGGGTTTCCGGAAAAATAGCAACACAAGATACAGCACTGCAGAAAATAATGTTGTAACTCTATATTAATAAATACCCAATATGATCTAAAATGAACAAAAAATACAAGAATTAGCCCAAGGCCTTCCTCAATAGATATCCTAGAGTGAAAATAGACTCCTCCTCCTCTGAAACAACCACAAATTGGATAGATGCAACCCCAGCTACTGCAGTTATTGTAGAAATAATGCAGACACTGGGAGTGACTGCGCTGTCTAGGATAGAGGATGATTCTCCTCAAGATAAATTATGGGAATTGAACTCAGGACCTCCTCCTTAGATCTCCCAATCAACTATACCAATGGTGAAGATAGAATTCCCGCATGAGAATCCTTTGCACTAAACACTGCTGCAAGTCCAACTAAAAAGATGAAGCTTGCAATCAGTCATAAGACTGAGACAAGATTAATGAATGAATGAATCCTTTTCTTCTATCTCCTCCTTCATATCCTTGGTGATATTTTCCATCTTGGGCCCCACTGATTGGTGGTGTGACTTCCTTGAGAAGTTTCCTCCTTCAAAACTGTGCTTCCCTAGTAGATTTCCCTCCTCTTGTGACAACGTTGTTGACTTCGTCAACTGTAGCTAGCTCATTGATTTTCCCCTCTTTCACACCAAATATGCTTTATTTTTTCCTCCTACATCAATCCCTTTTCACACTAGGATATGTTTTATTGTATTTCCTACTTCTTATTTAAAAAATGGAGAAGTTATAATATTCCAAGTAGCAGTGGCTAATTGGGAACATTAAAATCCTCCCCGCTCAAAAGTTACTTGCCCACAAGCAACAGTAAATAAGGATGCTACAAGATCTTCTCTCCCTCCCAAGTGGCATCCTCATCTGCTAGATTCCTCCATCAAATCATATATTCCTTGATGACTCTGTTTATCAGCTGCCTCTCCCTTGTGTCTAAGATTACTTCTAGCTACAATATTAAGTGGCCCTCATCATCAATAGGGGGGAGATCCATGTTGGCAACTACATTCCTCCCAATGGCCTTCTTGAGGCAAGATACATGGAAGATATTGTGGATCTTACTTCCCTTAGGAAGCTCCAACTCATATGCTACCTTACCGATACATTTAACCACCCTGTATGGCCCATAGAAATGTGGTTTGAGCTTCTCAGCTCCCTTATCCTTGATTGTGGACTGTTTTTAAGGCTTAAGACGCAGGCAGACAAGATATCCTACCTCAAACTGTATTTCTATCCAACCACGGTCTACATACATCTTACGTTGGTTCTGGGTAGTGGAAATGTTGTTTTTGAGTGCCCTGAGTATGTCTTGGTTCTCCTGAATCCAATCCTTTGCCCTTGGAGCTTTACTTTCCCCAATTATAACATCAGAAAATGAGAGTGCCTCTTACCCATATAAGGCTCGGAATGGAGTCATGCCAATATACATATGGTGAGTGGTTTTGTAACAATACTCTCCCAAGTGGAGTCAACATAGCTAAGATTTCTGTTGCCCTGCCACATAGTTCCTCAAGTAGCCTTCTAGCCACTTGTTCACTATCTCGGTCTGTCCATCAGTTTTGGGATGATAGCTAGTGCTTGGAGTCAAATCAGTCCCCACTGACCAGAAAATTTTCTACCAAAAGCCACCCATGAAGCAATTGTCTTGATCACTCAGTATGGTCCTTGGGATACCATGGAGTCTAAATACATCTCTGAAGAAGAGCTCAGTTACCTGTGAAGTAGTATAATGTGCAGAAATGGCAAAGAAATTAAATTAATTTGTTATTCTATCAACAACAACAAATATGAAATCATTATCCTGCATTGTCGGTAAGTCGGTGATAAAGTCCATAGATATACTTTCCCACTTCCCATCCAGAATAGGTAGTGGCTGCAGTAACCCAGCAGGGTGGGTGTGTTCTCCCTTATTCTACTGAAAAATGGTGCACTCCCTGAAATGTCGGATCACATCCTCCTTGAGACCCTTCCATGAGAATCTCTCTCTTATGGCCCTGTAAGTCTTTGTGAAACCTTGATGCCCGAAAAATGGTGAATCATGTGATGCCAACAAGATCTTCTCCTTGATATTGGAGTTCTTAGCCAAGAAGACCTAGTCCCAGTAATAGATGACCTCATCCATTACTTTAAACCTCTCATCCGATACCACCCCATAAATTATCTCACATGCAAAGTCATCTTTGGAATACTTAACTAAAATTTGAGCCTTCAAATCTGCATCCATGCCCCTCAACGACAGCGTTGTAGGCCTCCTAGATAGTGCATCAGCTACTACATTTCTCTTCCCCTTGACATACTCTATATCAAAATCATAGGCTTGGATTTTTCTCACCCACTCTATTGTCTCTCCTAGAGTTTCCTCTATTCAAGGGAGAATCTAAGACTGTTATGGTCGGTCTTCACCTTGAACTTATTCCCCACCAAGTATTGTCAGAATTTGGCTAATGCATGCATGATTTCCAACATTTCCTTATCATATATGGGATACAACCTCTCATGAGGGAGAAAATTCATGCTCTCAAAGGCTATAGGATGCCCTCCTTGCATCAAGATTCCCCCCCAATACCTTCACGTGATGCATCACATTCTAGAACAAAAGGTTGAGAAAAGTCAGGCAAAACCAAAACAAGACAACTACTCATTACCTCTTTGAGCTTATCAAAAGCCTTCTACGCTATAGGTGTCCAGTGGAAATCTCCTCTCTTTGTCAAGTCTTTTACTGGTGTAGCTATTTGTGAAAACCCCTTCACAAACTTCCGATAATAAGTGCATATGCCCACAAACCCTCTGAGTTATGTCACATTATTAAGCTCAGGGCAATCTCTGATAGCCTGGATCTTCTCCTCATGTACCTTTACTCCATCTACTCCTATGATGTGCCCCAAATACAACATCTCTGTGAGGCCAAATTCACATTTGGAAAGCTTGGCATAGAATTGCTGCTCCTTGATAATATGCAAAACTGTCTCAATATGCTGCAAGTGCTCCTCCCAAGTGCGGTTGTAGATAAGAATATCATCAAAGAAGACCAATACAAACTTTATCAAATGACCACGGAAGATGTGCTTCATGCAATATTGGAAACTTGCTGGGGAATTGGTCAATCCAAAAGGGATCACTAGAAACTCAAAGTGCCCATAGCGACATCTTAATGCTTTCTTGGGGATATCTTGCTCCCTCACCTTGATTTGATGATACCCTGATCTCAAATCAATCTTGGAGAAGTATTTATGTCCCCTAAACCCATCCATGAGTTCATCGATCCTGGGTATAAGGTACCTGTTCTTCATGGTCTTCTTTTTCAAGGCCCTATAGTCAATGCATATCCTTAATGTGCCATCTTTCTTCTTTACTAAGACCACTGAAGAAGCAAATGGGCTGGTACTATGCCGGATGTGCCCTAGTCCTAGCAACTCCTAGATGGCCCTCTCAATCTCATCCCTATAAGGCTTGGGATGCCTATAAGGAGTGGTGATTACTGCTTGTATCCCTTGTTCCAGCTCAATTGTGTGTTCAAATCCTCGGTTGGGAGGTCTCCCTGGTGGGATATCTCCAAATATTGTAGAATACCGGTCCAAGAGAGATTGAATATCTGGATGCACTGGTGAATCCTTTCCCTTCGCTTCTGATATATGCAGGTATACTCCCATTCAACATCCCCTCTACGTAGATTTGCGTCCATCATGTGTGCTGAAACAACCTAAGGGGGGTTTGTGTTTATACCCTTGATCTTTTATTATTGGCCATCCTTCCCTCCTGTCCATTCCATCTCCAAGGTTCTCCAGTTAGTGGTAACTCTCCCAAGAATGATTAACCACTGGACTCCCAATATGAAATTGGTGTATGGAATGCCTACCACAAAGAAGTGGTCTGTCAATGTGTAGGTTCCCATAGTAATGGTTAGTGCCACAACATATTTGGCACATTCCAGGGTCATAGCTCCTGGGACCAAAACTGAAAATCCATCAAACTCCTCCATGTAGATTCCTCTCTTTTGTACCAACTATGCATAAATAAAATTATGAGTGGCTCCACTATCTATCAATACAAAAACTCTTTGCCCTATGATAGTGCCTCTCACCCTCAAGGTTAGATACTTTGGGACTCCTCTTAATGCTGCAATAGCTCCCCCTCTTGGAGCAAAGTTTTACATGGATGGTACAGCGCTGACATCCTTCTTGGAGAAGGTCTTGACATGATGTGTCCTTCCTGTAACACATTCTCCCTCCAAATCTTGAACATGAATTGTCTCCCTTGGTATTGAGTAAGTCTCTTGCTGCAAAAAGGATCTTTCCCTAGGCAAGATGTGTTATAGATCCCTAGCTTTCTCCACAGCTTCTAGGAGTGTGGATGGTCTAGTAGATTTGACCAACCCTTGCAATGGTTCAGCCATCCAATTCATAAACATGCATACCTTCCTGCTCATAGTGAGGTTGGATATAATCACTGAAAGCTGCAAATACTTAGCAATATAATTCTCAAGATCTCCCTCCTGCTTGAGCTTGGTCAACTTGGCAAAGTGGGCTTCCAGATCTCTCGGATTAAACCTCTTCACTAGATTCTTAGTGAAAGCTGAGTATTAAGTCATATAATGATGCCCAAGTTTGGTTAGTCCATGAAACCACCATTCTTGAGCTTCCCCTTCTAGGTGCAGCACAACTATCTTGATGGCTTCCTTCTCAGAAACCTTGTTGAGTTGGAAGTATGTGTCCAGCTTCTCCACCCAAGCCATGGTTGTGCACTTAGGTGTCCCATAAAATGTGGGCAAGAAGAACCCTACCATACTGCACTGTAGGGATTATCCCTGCATCTAGTTCTCCTCCTTTTGATGGGTATTAATCCTCCTCCCATTGTTGATCCAAAAAAAATCCTGAAAGCTCAAGTGCTCCTTGAACCGTTGAGATTGGAGTTCATACACTTCAAAATATTACCCCAGAGAGCCCTTCTTATCTCCTTCATTTATAAATGAATGCATGGTGGAGCATTGTGATGCAACTGAATGCCCCATGCCATTTTCAGTGCTGGTGCTTGCCTCATGGAAAAACCCTAAAGAGTCCTCTTCATGTCTCATCTCCTTAAGATCCCTTGCAATGTTCTGCAGGGTTTGAAGTATGAGTTTGGAGATTTATTCCTCCTCCATGCTAGAGATAAATATCCCCCCCACAAGCTAATCAAAGAGCAGAGCTTTGATACCACTATAATGTTCCTTTTTAGGAATTTCAGCAACTCCTTCAGTGAGGACGTTGTATAAGGAAAAAATTGCAATAAAAATGCTAAACAGGACTTGGATCCTCCTTTATATACTGTATGTAGCTTAAATATAAAATTACATCAGAAATAAATCTTTCTAGCTACACTAAATAGATCTCCCCAGCTCAGATATGCTAAGAAGCACCACAACCCCAATACTTCATAAAATAGGAATGCAAGAGGTTAAAAAAGCATTATTTTTATTATGAAATCTATAGCAAGGGAGATTATAACATAAATGTAAAGCTTACATTCATTATAGAATTAGAAATGAGAGGATTGACCTCTTTTACAAACACATCGGGACACCCTGGCAAGGGTTTCCGGCAAAATAGAAACATAAGATACAACACTGCAGAAAATAATGTTGTACCCAGCAACTATGTATTAAGAAATACCCAATATGATCTGAAATGGAAAAAAAAAATACAATAATTGGCCCAAGGCCTTCCTCAATAGATATCCTGGAGTGAAAATAGACTCCTCTTCCTCTGAAACAAACACAAATTGGATAGATGCAACCAAAGTTGTTGCATAAATAATGAAAAAACTGGGAGTGACTGCACTGTATAGGATAGAGGATGGTTATCCTCAAGATAAATGATGAGAATTGAACTCAGGACCTCCTCCTTAGATCTCCCAATCATCTATACCAATCGTGAAGATATAATTCCCGCATGAGAATCCTTTGCACTAAACATTGCTGCAACTCTGGCTAAACAGATGAAGCTTGTAATTATTCATAAGAATAAGACAAGATGAATGAATTAATGAATCCTTTGCTGCTATCTCCTCCTTCTTATCCTTGGTGAGATTTTCCATCCCGGGCCCCACTCATTGGTGATGTGACTTCCTTGAGAAGTTTCCTCCTTCAAAAATGTGCTACCCTAGTAGCTTTCCCTCCTCTTGTGAAAGCATTGTTGAGTTGGTCAACTATAGCTATCTTATTTATTTTCCCCTCTTTCACACCAAAGAGGTTTTATTTTGTCCTCCTACCTCAATCCCTTTTCACACTGGGATATTTTTTATTGTGTTTCCTACTTCTTATTTAAAAAATGGAGTAGTTATAATATTCCAAGTAGAAGTGGCTAATTGGGAACATTACAGCCTCCATGGAGGAAGCCAACCCTGTAATATCATTGGAAAGAAAATTACAAAATGTGCCATGGAACTTGTGAAAGTAAAGGTTCTATGATATAAGCTAAAATAACCAAAAACTAAAGAGAGTTGAGCGACCACACAATCATGGTGTTTCTGCATCGTCCTTGGTATCTGAGTCCTCCTCCTTGATGTGATAGTCATACTCCTGCTCTATGGCCTCCTCCTCGGCAGAAGGTCGGTGTTGAGGCCTAGTAATAGATGCGCAAAGAATGGGAGCGACTGGGTACGTATCATTTGGTGCTCGCGTCCAAACGTCGTCCGAGTCCATGATCCAAACATCAGTGTCTTCCCCTACGACCTCCTTAACCAGAAGAGGCTTAGTTTTATGGGGCATGGGGTGCTCCTGGTGCACGATGGTAGATTTCCTGGGTCCACTTCTACCCCTTTGCATGTCCTGAACATGGGCCTCCTCCTCCTGGTCGTGTGCAGGGCTCTGAGTAGCCTCGCTGGGATGGCTTCCAGAAGAGGAGCCCTCAAAGGATTCCAAATGATTATCCGGCCCTCACTGGTAGTGTCCAAGGAACACGCCTCTTTGGCCACCCCTAATTTTCCTTTCGCGCAGATGCAGAGCCATGAGTAGTGAAGCAACAAAGGATTGGGGGCGCAAAGGTACTGAAAAGTTTCTCTTTGGGGGGGGGTGATTAACATAGGAGCAGAGACGAGAAGTGTGAGTTGAGTGTTGTTGGGAAACGTGGCACGTAGATGGGGGGAGTACAACTGGGGGGGCTTGAGGATGGGAGTGTGCAGTCGAGAAAAATTAGCAAGGTAGAGGGAGCCAAGGGGAGGTGCGCAGTCAGGAAGGTGCACAGCCAAAAAGGTGCCCAGCGTCCAAGCACTGGGGGGATGCTGCGTAGAGTATGAAGCACACAGGTGGGCTGAAACTAAAGTAGAATGTTTAAGAGGTCTTTGCAAACTAGAAGGATCAAACTTTGAGTAAAACTTTGCAGAGGGGCTTCCCCTTTTGTAGACATGTGGCACAAGTGCAGATGTTGTGCATTATTGTGACATGCTCTCAGGTGCATGCTGCAACAGTTCTCATGTGGTAGCATGCACTTTGAGTTATGGAAGTGAGTCATGTTCATTCAGGAGCTCATTCAAATGATTATTGCATAGAGGATCCACCCGAGGTGGTTGCTAGAGTTGTGTCTCTTCATCATCCTGTGATTTTGTAACCTCATGCAAATTATTGTAGGGAGGTGGTTCCATTTCAGGTGAAGGCATGCACTGCATATCTTCGTCATCTCCCACGTGGGAGGGAATATTTTCATGTGTGCAAATCATGTCACCCACATCCGGGGTTGGTGTTTTCTTTATGAAAGCTACCAATATAAAATAATTTTGAAATAATTTTATTATTCTTGAGATGTAAAAAGGGGAATTTGAGGGGTTTATATTAATTTCCCAGTTTTTCTTTTTGCAATCGCTTTTTGTTAAATTGCATTGTTAGCTATCATGAAGTTCCATCGCTTGGTTATAACTTTCTTACTTTGGGTGGTGTAGGGAATGGGAGAACTTAATAATTACATGTCAATTGTAGAAGTTGTTTGGTATATGACAAGACTCTATTTCTAGCTAGCGCCATGACATATCACTATTTCAACAATAGGTCTCACTTACCTTTTGCAATACAAATGGTGTTATTTTAAAAAATGTACTAACACCTTTTTTCCCAAGTGGATGAAATATTATGTCTTCTTCTTTTTGGCTTTCTTATTAAAAATTATCATCTCATAATTTGAATGTGATGCACTTACAATATGATGAAGTGATATTTTTTACATAAAGTAAAATGCAGAACTAGGTCAAAACAAATGTAATAACATTTCTGTTATTGCTAAGGAAATTTCCAGTGCTAAAACATGTAGTACCGGACTTTAAATTTTATATAGGTTTCATCACTTCCATGTCATAGTTCATGAATTCTAAACATAATGTGCTTTTAGAAAAAATTCAAATGAGTTGTTTAACATCACATATATATGAGAAATGATGGAATAATCTAACCAAGAAAAACATTTGTGAATAGCCTCCAATATTCTTATTTAAATGTGATGTTGATTGTCAGTGATACCAAATGTAGTTAGTGGCTCTTTAGGAGTATAGCTCTTAGAACACCAGTTCCTAGTTTTATTTTCATGTGAATTTCAAAAGCATTAGGGAAATTTTGAGGTCTAAAATTGCATTCCTAAGGAAATTATAAAATAATAGTGGAAATAATAAAATAATATTAGATTACATCATCAATTTATAGAGGGAAAAAAGGAAAAATTTTTCTTTCAACTTATCTTCCTATGAGTTTACTCAAATTTCGAGTGGTAACACTCTTTGGATGAGGAATTCGATTCCTCCACTACAAGAAAAAATGAAATTGGTGAGGGTCATGCCTATGGTGGACCTTTAAGGTCCATCACCAATGTCACATATGGTGGTGGTCCTTAAAAGAGTGTTATTGTAGGTGCATATAGTGACAGTCCCCTAAGGTTTGTCACCAAAGCCATTTTCAATGACAGTTTTGGTGAGGGTTGTTAAAGGCCCGTCACTAATTCTCTCTTTGGTGACACTTCTAGTGATGCTCTTTTATTTACCCTCGCCAATTATCGTTTTGGTTACTTTTGGTGACAGTCGAAAAATTTTCATCATCATTGATCATTCCAATGAGTTTTTGATGATGTTATTTGCCTGTTACTATATTTTTCGTGAAAAGATAAAGATTTAAGAACATTTTTATGGAGTATGTTTCATTATGTTTCCAAGTCCATATAGTGTTAGAGTCAATCAATTTGTTAATAAGTAATTAATGTGTATCATTTCCATAGAGTAATGAGAATATATTTTTCCTATGAGGTCAATACATGATTCGTCTCTATTAGGTTTATTATCTAACAAATTCCCTTTAGATAAATTTCCACTAGTGTGTGTAGAAATATACTATTTAGTACATAATCAAGCTTTGTAAATTTGATTAATGAGAGAGATATTGCACTCCTCAACACTCTTGGCACATATTAACATGATTTGGCACACACTACTTTTCCTATTCACCTCGCATGTCTTAGAACATATTTATACCTAGAACATATTTCCATGACTAGGACACCCAAGCACATGTTGGCTAGTCCTATCATAACATAACATTCTCCTAGCATGTGTTGGCATGCCTTATAGTCCCTAGCATTCCCTGTAACACTTTGGCATGCATTAACATACATTAGAACTTGGCATGTATTGGAACCTATAATTAGTGTGCCTAACATGCCCCTTTTGAAAAAAGATAAAGCCTTGACTTATTAACCCTCTTATTTGTTCATTTCCTTGAATTTTAGTTTGGTTCTTATTTTTTTGCCTTTGTATAGTTTTATATAGTTAGCCCTATAATTATTTTAAAAGTTATTAATTATTAACTTTTATCCCATAAACATAAATGCACATAAACATTAAACCTTGGAATTCACCTCCCGATTTACCGATTTCGAGCAGATTTGAATTGCATTCACCTGGGATTTACTAGTCAGAGGGGGATTGGACTGAAATTCGCCCGCATTTTTACTAGGTTGGGGCTTGGAAGTTGGAGGTGATTGGAATTCACCGCCATTTACCTGGTCTGATAGGAATTGGAGTAATATTTGCCTCCATTTTATACTGGGTTGGGGCTTGGAAGTTGGATTCTTCTGGGGTTTCCATCATGAAATGTGTCGGATTATGTGCAGGGAGGCAGATCATGGAGAAAACTAATTTCTGCGTCTCCCCACTACTATTCAAAATCGGGTTTTGGTGGGCTTTACCCAAGGTCAAACTACGTATTAGAACATGCATTCTGTATTTCCTTCTGCCAAAATCTAGGATCCTGGGACAAGAACTTCCTTTCATGGGTAGCGTTGGGTTTCTTCATATACATAAATAGTTGGATTATGTGCAGGGAGGCCAATCTTCATGGCATAAATTGATTTCTGCGTCTCCCCACTACTGTTCGAAATCTAGCTTTGGTGGGCTTTCCCTAAGGTGAAACTCCGTATTTGAACATGAATTCTGCATTCCCTTTCTGCCAAAATCCGGGATCTTGGGACAAGAAATTCCTTTCATGAGTGGCATTCGGTTGCTTCATATACATCAATAGCTGGATTATGTGCAAGGAGGATGATCATCGTGGCGATTCTGTGTGTTGAACATATTGTTGTTGCTTTAAGGAATAGGATGTAAATTTAATTGTAAATACTCTTCTACTTCGTGTTTCTCCTTTGATGTACATATTTTTATATAAACATAATATACATTTTTCACAAAAATAAAAGCAATAAGCATGCATGAAAATGGGCTACCTTGGCATAAATTGGGTAATGATCTGATCTTTGTCTCATTGCTGGGGTAATAGAAATGAAAATATTGTCAAGCAAAGTAGGAAGAATGGATTCAACATAGTCAAAATTTTCTTTCCGTTTATGGAAATCAACCCTCACTGGTTTCCTTCCTGCCAAGTCCTCTGGTAGCTCTTTCACAACATGTACAAAACCTTCCATTTTTTGAATAAAATGGTCTAGATTAAATATATCTGCAAAACCACTTGTACCATTCCAGTATGCAACTACTTCAATGTTTGGCAGAACAAACGTTTTGATTTAATAAATTAGAAATGCCAACGGCAAACACCATCACATAAATCTCTTAAAATCTGATTAAGACCACCATAGAATTCCACTTTGATGTATCCATAGCTCTTCTCTAGCAGAGGTGTTAAAGGTTTGAATTTCCACCATTGGCAGGGCTTCCAGTCCACAATATGTCGCTCCATATTCTAGATATCTACATATTTTCTCCTATTCACCATCAACATGGGTACAAATCGAATGAAATTTTGTCCAAGAGATAGTAGTGTTGACAAAATATTAACAACAAGGATGGAGATAACGAAGGCTTCCGATAATACACCTGACATTGCTTGCTTCAAGGCAGCCATGGGCATAAGCATATGATAACTTGTAGAACTAAATCTAGAAGCATGTGTTTTGGAGTGTGTGTGAGGCATTTCCATCACCATTCCCAATCGTACAGATTATGTTGAACTCCTATGAGCATGAATCCATTTAATTTAGGAGGGATGTGATGTTAGGATTCAAACATTTTGGATGAGGCCTAATGCTCAACGCAGTAAATGCCCCTAAGCATATTGTGGGAAAAACTCTATTGAACCCATTTTATTTGTTTGGAATCATATCATTTGAGTATGCAGATAATAGCTCGGAAAATGCAACTGAAAATATCATTTGTTCTAAATGGGTAATGCTCTTTGTTTGTTGTCATTGTAGGCATATTTAGCATATGGAATACCACTAAATAACATGTGAAGGATGTAGTTGTTTCAAAGGCTAAATGCCTCTCTTAAATTATTATAGACATGAGATATTTGTGTGTTTTTAGAATTTTACATAAATTTATGTGATCAAAGTTCAGGATTCTCCTATGGTTTGTTTGTTATGTTTCCTTGTATTTTGTATGGTGTCTCATATGTGTTGGGTATGGTGTTTATGCCCTAATTCTGGTCTGCATTATATGGTATTTTATCTATGGTAGTGTCTATTTAGTATGGTGGTTGAGATGTGTTTTTTAGGGCTTCTCTGCTTCATTTCTGGTCCATGTGAATGTTTCCTTAACTTTGCTACACATAATAGATGAAATACTTTGTAGGGTATCTCTGCTTATCTCTATCTCGATCTACTCATTTGTTTGTATGACAATGTGTATAGACAACTCATTTTCTATATAGACATGGACCTGTATATAAAAGTGTGTTAGTAATGGTCTACTCATTTGATTGTATGATGATGTGTATTGGTGTGCTCATACATAGATGTATATATGTTCTTGTGACATATATCTCGGGTATGTTCTGCTCACGTGCTTGTATGGTGGTGTGGATGTTGTGAGACCCTATGGTTTATATTTTTTTATTATTAGAAAGAGCACCTATCACACATGGATATGGATTCTGAACCAAAAATTAACCAAGGTCTTATACAAATTATCATCTATTACTAATTTTGTCATTTAATAGTTTTCTTAATAGACTTGTTACTACATAGGGATGCTGAGGAGGGATGGAACTCAAATCCTCTAACGCATGGATACAAATACTTAATGATTTAGCAATTAATAATCACATAAAATCTTACTGATATTGTACTGTAGGGATGAATGAAGTTTCTAGAGCTACTATATGTTGTAAAAGGATAGACATCTCAGCTACAATTTTTAAATTTGGTTATTTGTTTTTGGTAAAAGTATTACTGCCCATGTTTCAACAACATTAACAACTAACATCTATGACCAAGCTTTTTAGATGGCTTGCTTAATTTGAGGGCTCAATCTCTAGGGTTTATTTTCAAGTGTCCCTTTGTCATTGTATTTCAATCTCCTACTTCCTGAAACTTTGAAATCCTCAAGCCTGACTTACACCAATAAAATATAAACATATATGTTTGCAAATCATCAATGTGCATCACAATTGAAAATTGCATGTATGATTATGCTATTTGAAATTTATCTTCAGGCTTCTTACAATGTTGGGGGACATTCTGTCAATGCCAATTCCTTAGAGAAATCCATTCTTTACTGCAAGATGTACACAGGTATTGCCACCATCTGTAATCTTTTCTTCTTAGCAGTTTTTGTTTTATTACATAGTATCTCTTGACCACTTTGAATTACATAATGAGAATTAATCATGGGTATCGTAATCTTGTTTGTACATCAAATAATTTCAAAACACTAATTAATTGTTGTTTCCTATTTTTAGTGGCTTCAAGTACTCATTTCTACTAGAACAAGGTTTAAAACAGGAGAGGAGTGGCGTACATTTGGATGGACATTTTTTCTTGATGGCTCTGAACCACTTGTTTGTTTTTCTATTTGCAATGGATCTTTCTTTGATGTTGTGCTATGTGGTATTTTATTATGAGCTGAAACATAATCTTATTTTATTTCTTTGCCTTTTGTTCTTTCCAATCAGTCCACAAAGCATCCTTAAGCTAGTTTGTAAATTATTTGAATAAAATACTTGCAAAATTTGAGGTTTGAAATGATGACATACAGGCTCATATTTTTACCATGTATAACTTCATTGATGCATGTTTTTTTCTCTATGTGCTTCCAGTGACTCCCCAAGTATTACCTACTACAAAAAAAATACGAGTTACCATTTCAAAAACAACATAGTTTTGATGTCTCCAGCTACCAGCAAGTGTTTCTAACTTTGTGTTTCTATTACTAACACTATTTTATATAAAGATCCATGTATATATAGAAAAAAATGTGTAAAATGAGCTGGAAATGGCTAAAAAGGAGTTTCTTATAGCAAGCATTGGCATCCAGAATAGTAAGAAGGTCCTTCTACCAAAACTTCTTGAATGGTAAGCAAAGGAGACAACAATTGGCCCAAGAAGCCTGCTTGGTTGGGTGTGACAAAATGTGGATGAGATACAGTTGGAGGCTATAAATAGATGTGTCGAAAGAAAAACCCACAATATTCCAACCCATTGTATAGAATGGTTGCAATACAATATAAATTTTAGGTATATATGTTCTAGGGATCTTGCTGTCAGGATGTCATAGGTTTCTTACCTGTGCATGTGTTTATTACTGTTGTGAATTTTTTGAGGCACTAAACTAGGACTGAGTTTAATACACAGTTCAATGCTTAGATTTTTTTATAATTTAGAGGCAATTCATCCCTTTGTCTTGTTAATTCTGGCCGCATTTCATGAGTGAAAGTAAGATTAGGTCAAGGTTCATCTAGGGTGAAAATTGTTTCAATCATAATTGACTTCATCACATCCATGGACAACTTGCTAGTAATTGATATCTGGCCAGATTTTTCATGCCTATAGAACAATATGGTTCTTTGGATTATATTTGATTTGGACTTATAAGTTATAACTACCATATTTGAAAATATTCATATACTGAAAATGTATCTCTCCTTGTACAAATTTAAAATAAGACAACATTTGTATAGAAATACTAGGAGATCATTAGAAAGTTCTGGATTGCACCTCCTCTCCAATCAATGGAGCTATCATGTAAATACAAGATGCAAATGCTACTACTTGTGGGATTCTTCTACAAACATATTCATGGCATGGCATGGGCATGACATGGGGAATGGAATTTTTCTAATGGTTATCTTCATGCTGATGGTTATAATTTTAACGGATTCAACAGGGCGGCTGCAACTGGCACATATTCCTTTCAATATCTATATTTTTAAGGCACAAGAAGAAACAATGTTTTGAAGAAGTCAAAAGCATTTCACCTTATTATAGTTACCATGATATTTCTTCCATTAAGAGCTTCACAAGATCAAATCATTTCCATAAATATGGTTGTGTAAGAGTTGTGATGGTGTTGTAATGTAAATTATGTTTCCATAGTTGAACATCAAAAGTATTTTGCGATGTTGTTATTGTACCATGGCAGCTGGATCAGATCCAGTGTTTATCAACACTTTTTTAATAACATGTTTTCTTTTCTTCCTGTTGTTTTTCATTTCAACCTTTATAAGATGCATAACAAGTCTTTATGAAATAATAGAAAATATCGCTAGAAGAAGCTTCCAAAGGATTATTGATTCTTAATGATTTAATAACTTGGTAACTACCTTGGTAACTTGGTAATGCTTCAGTTGATCATTTTGAGAAAATTTGTTTTGTAGATAAGGATGGTAAAACATGGGGACAACTAAGGAACATGAGTTGGGAAAAGTTAAATTTCTTTCTTCTGTTTATTAATAATATAACTGAAAAATTCTATATTTGACATCATCACATCTAAGAGAATGTTACAAGAATAACACCTTATGAAACCCTCCATCGTGAAAAATAACAATAATATCCTTTACTGATGGGAGTTAGACAATGAAAACCATGATTTCATGGCAGTTATAATCTTTCTTGGTAGCTAAACATGATTAAGTGGAAGTTACAATCCCATATGATTACACTTTCGATTCTAACACTCCCACTTAGTTCATCATCTATGGTGTGAAATTCGTTCATTCTATGATTAAGTGGTATCTATTTGCTTGTTATCCCCCTCTCCATTGATTGTATTAGAGAACATGGATTCAGTTATTTGCAGGATGACTCTTCAAGCTCCATTGATGGAGATCATGATGAAATATGAGGTGCTCCTTCTAAGGTCGAGCTTCCCTCAAGGTTTAAAGGTAAAATAAATCAAAATTATTATGTTTAGGGTTATCCCTCTTAATTTCCCATAATAACTATTTGTACCAACCAATTCCCCTATTAAATTCTCTACGGATATTTCTATTTTTTTTCCATGATAAAAATGAACGGTAATCTGAGATTTTTAGAAAAATTCACTTAGAAAAGATATGAAAATGGTAGAGGAAATGGAGTTTGGAGGATGTTTACTATAGAAACCTGAAAATGGAGATGGATATCCCACTACATTATTCTTTGATACCTTTGACATACCAGGGGAATAAGGAATAATTTTAAGAACACCCTTGATTATCAATGGTGAGTCGAATACATCGTAGACAATTTCTTAAAGAGCCAACAATGAAAGTAGGAAGAGCAACTGAGGAAATAATAGCCAACACAAGGGAGTATAGACAATTTAGGGATGTAGTCTACACAACCATGAAATAAGTAGAGAAAGTCAATTCAAAGGATACTAAGGGTCAAGATATAAGGATATTAATGACTTTTTGTTAGTATTTATATTATAAAAATAGAATACAAAAGTTAATATTTGGATTAATCGAGAGAAGGTGAGCTTGAATCTTGTAGCATGACTTATAGAATTGGAAAAAAAAAAAAAGATACATTAAGAATAAATCAAATTCAATAATTAAGAGAAATAAATGTCCTTATATTTCCAAGGTTTTTCGGAAGGCTTGCTGATTTTCCACGGCATAAGAGAATCTAGGTTTGGGTCTTAGAATCTCTAACACAAACAACTCATTTTCCACAACACTTCTACTTTGTAGAGTGGAAAAACACACATGACTAAATCAACTAGTGCACATGACAATTTAAAAATGTTTTCGACCCTTTGTTATATTACAAACTATAATACAACAAATTGGGGATATTGTACTAGGGATCATGGCCCTTTACAATCATATTGATAAAAGGAATACAACTAGGGCTTGGTTTCGACCATTTGACAAGAAAATTACCTTGAACAAGACGGCCTACCTTTTGACGTAGAGCTCCACAACCCTTTCAGTCCATGTGTCCTAAACACATCTGGAAGGTCCTCTTACCTCCCATTTTGTAGCTTCTGAATCTACCTTTATCAATGAAATATACTCCTTTAGGTCACCTAACTCAGCTCAATAACCTCTGCCCTCTAGTTTCCTCCTTTGTCCTTGATGGTATGCAAAACTTAGGGTCTTCGATGATTCGTTCATAACTCCATTTGTGAACAACTCTTTGGTTGCCCACTTTTTCCTTGTTCTTGTGATAAAGACAAGTCTAGGGCCCGCCGTCTGCCCACTATCACTGTAGAAATCCATATCTACACATTTGAACTAGGGCTGAATACTAAGCCATGTTGGCTTCCCTACTTCCTTCAAGGTTCAACTCCTTAGGCTTCTTAAACCCTGCCACTCCTAGAAATATGTTAGTCCTTCAGAATACCTACACTTAGGGCTCAATGTGACAACTATTGCAATCCTCCAATATGCTCTTAATATTCCACCAAGGCTACTACACCAACTTCTTTAGGAATAACCATACACCACTTCCGACATACAGCCTTTCTTGATTGATCTAGGGCCACAAAATCACAACCCTCTTTCTTGAAATTTGTCCCTCAAATTGCCCAGATCTAGGGCTTTATATTTTCTCTCATCTAGGGATTTTTCTACATTCTTTCATGATTATAAATGTCAAGTATTTAGATTCATTTAATGTAATTGCATGGGTTTCGTGAAATGGAATTGTGCTTCCCGTAAAACTTTTTCAAACCGGGATACTAAATGGATGTGTTTGTATGTAAAATTAACCCCTAGTCTCCTTTAAATACAATGATAAAAGGATAGAAACTTAAAATATTAGAAGCTTATTTTTTGAAGGAAATGTAGGTAGAATTTTCCCCAAAATGTTGAAACCTTCAAAGGAGTCAATGGTCCAACTCTTCCATTCGGTATTCCATGTTATTATACGTTTGAAATTTCTCTCGTTTCTTGATTTGTATTCTATTATTGCACACACTGGTGGTTGCTCCTCAACTTTCCTGGCATATCTTAATTTTCATTAGATATCTGGAAAGATGGGAAGGTAATGCATTTCTGTGAAAATCATGTTGCATGGAAGGTACCGCTTGTAGGTTTTTCTCTTGTTGAGTTTGTCTATTATTTTCAAAACCATATTGTGAATTGATTATGGACTTATATTTTTGTTATCAATTGTATTAGGTTTTCTTCATGCAATTATATTGTTATCTTACACTTGCTCAGGTTAAGCTCATTAATTCAGAAGTTTTGAGTGAAATATCATTTTCTCTTAGTACCTCCTACTCTACCCTTGACTATATTTGGTGCACTTGTTTCTGGGATTTGCAGTTATGTTTTCCAAGCTGCACGAGGTTGACTGCCAATGGCATCGTAAAAAAATTCAAAGCACACATAGAATGCAACATGCACGGATTGAAACAGTTGAGAATTAATGGTATTTTTGGAATAACAAGATAGCACCTTGAAAAGTTGAATTACCTTTTGGATGGTGGTTTATAGTAGAAGTATCATTCACTAAAACCATGGTTTTATCCTAATGGTCACTATTATTCACTTGCATATGATGATGACAGTACAATTGATATTGAATTTTTCCCTAGATGTTGGAATGCAAGGCTTATTTATGACTGAACTAATGAATGTTGCGAAAAGAAAAAAGACCAGACAATTAGTGTTAGGATTGTACATTTTGTATTGCACATTATGATGAGTGCGGAAGGTGTATTAATGGTAGTGAATATGAAGAAACATTTTTTTTTGATATGCTCTGCACTGACTGCGTGTGGGCTTCTTAACTACCAAGAATCAAAAGAGATCGCCTATGGTAAATGCACTATCAGAATTTTAGCTTTACTTTAGGCTTCAATGATTTTGGGCTATTACTTTCTTGTAATTTGGGTCCCAAATTGATTTTTTTGACCTTATCTTAGGGAGCTGTTGAAGACAAAGAAAAAAAATATTTATCTTTGTGTGTTTTGATGTGTACATATTAATTTTCCTTATTTTTAGAATCAAAGGTATATCGAGGAAAAAATATATGAAGAAATTGTATTTCAATTTTTGTGAGAAGAAGCCAACAACAGTTTTTCCTTTAGGAGATTTTGGATAATGTTGGAGAATGTCAAGGCTGAAGTCCATGTTGCAAACTAAAGCAAGGTCTTGTGAAGTGTACCCCTAGATAAGTATATGAGTTGGTGATCTTGATCTCCTCTTATTTGAGAAAGAAATGGTGATCAAGGAGGATTTTCTTCAACACGTTGAAGATGATGACTTTGGTTTTTACCTCAGTTGAATTTCAACTAATGAAGATCATAGAAAAGGGCTAGGGCATCGAGATGTATTTGTAATTTGTCTAGGGATGAGACTGGAAGGGCCACATCATCTACAAACATCAAAATATAATATACTCCAATTGTCCCCTACACTCTTTGGATGTGCACAGCCAAAAAATAATATATATTCATGATGCCTGTCTAAACACTAAACACATATTTGTCTTATTACCAGCAAAAAAATTCACAACAAGGATTCTCTTTGTAGAGACATGGATCAATGGGAAGGAGTGTGTCTTATGTGATTGTAAAAAGGTCTTGAACAGAGACACTATTGCAAGGGTCTCATGGGTGGAGCTCAGGGCTCTCCTTGAGATCTGATGAATCTACATATTGAGGTGGCACTGATTTCTGCCTGTAACTTATTTCTTCTGTGTGTGATCACTACAAAGGAGGGAGGTGATCATCATGTTGTGTGGGTTGAAGGGATTTATTCTAAGGCTCCTCCATTTTTAAATTAAATTGTTGATTAATATTTTCTAGTTGATATCGGACAAGCTTAAATAAGTTCAATTCCAAGCTTCTTATCTTACGGTTCAAATTGAAATATTTACAAAAAACTTCCTTGTGGGATCATTATAGGATGAATTACTTTGGGGATCAGCTTGGCTGTACAAGGCAACACACAATACAAAATATCTAAACTACATTCAAGTAAATGGCCCATCCTTAGAAGCTGGCCAATCGAATAAAGTATTTGGGTGGGACAACAAACATGCAAGAGCTCGAGTACTTTTATCCAAGGTATATATAGTTTGAGTGGGTCTAATAGTCAGTAGTAGAAGGGCTTGCCTAACATTTAGTAGCAATTTATTCTTAAATTTCTTCGTGCTAGATATTTCAGGGTGAATGATGCATTCATCAGGTTTCATAATAGTGTGGCATGGAGGAAGGCATTTGGAGCTGACAGTATAGTTGAAGAGGATCTAAAATTTGATGAGAATCTGAATTCAGTGGCCTTCATGCACTGTTATGATAAAGTGGGGCACCCTATGTGCTACAATTCTTATGGGATTTTTCGAGACAAGGAACTCTACTAGAAGATATTTGGAGATGATGAGAAGCTAAAGAAGGTTCTGAGATGGAGGGTCCAAATTCTGGAGAAGGGCATCAAGCTCCTTGATTTAAAGCCTAGTGGTATCAATGCCATGATTCAGATCATAGATCTTAATAATATACCTAAGAGAGAATTGAGAGCTGCATCAAACCAAATTCTTGTACTTTTTCAAGATAACTTCCTAGAGATGGTAGCAAGAAAGGTCTGTAACTACTCAAAACACAAATTTTTTTGCCTTTTCCAAGCTTGTGTAGAACAATCTATCTAAATGACTATAAATGATCAGAAGGATGATGTTATATGTCCTCGTAGATTTGGTGTTTTGAAAGTTTTGGCACACCAAAAATTGGAATTTCTGATGCATCTCTAGATATTTATTACTTGACATATGGTTGCTAGTTTCAAATGGTGACAAATTACATATATCTTTAGCCCAGATTGAAAAAGGCTAAAAGTTACAATATATATTTTATATAGTGGTTCCTTTTATATAGGGATCTAATAGATATATTTAGGCAAATCTGGTTTTATATATATTGTATTAAAAAATACAATATTTTCCCACAAAATATTTGAGTATGGACATTCAATTATTAGTTACTCGTACTGTGAAAATGCAATAGTATTCCTACAAAACCGTATGTATAAATATTATGTGGAAATTTTATTTCCTTTTCCTTTCTCCCTCGAAAGGCTTCAAAAAACATGTTGAGATGGGCTACACTACAAGGAATTGTCTTCCTTTGGCTCAAGTGCATGAAGGATATCTACTTCATCAAAATCACTCGAGGCTTCCACTGGACCTTTGTCTTTCTAAGGTTCCTACCATTTGTGTGTCAGAGCAGACCACAGCTAGAATGGAAACCTAACACTATGTCAATATTACTAGTGAAATGACTATAAGTTATTGTTTCTGGTGCCTATGTCCTCCAATTTTTATTTTATTTTTCCTTGTTTATTAAGAGATTCTATGCAATGCTAATAGGTATGAGGAGTTAACATGTATTTGTTTGGTGTTTCAGTAAGTGAAAAACACTTCTCTCAATTTTTCCTTATATCAGCACATTTCCAGTTTTGTTTCTTGAATCATAGTTTTTTTAATCTCATTGGACCTTCGTGACCTTTTAAAGTTTAGGATCATTGTATTTTTCACCTAGAATTACATGGTTTACAGATGGAGGAGCGTATATAGTCATTTATTTGTATGGTCACGATATTCCCTCAAGGGTTTTTCTTTTCATGGTCAACGTAATGGTCACTATTTTTGTTTCAAAGGGAAACCTCATGGGAAACCCAAGGATGCTTCATCACATTTGAAGATGGTATCCAGATTCCCAAATAAGCCCATTGGCATAGATTAGTGCACCTTACCCAATGAGGTTTAACAAGGCACCTACTAGTATGGAACTAAAAAAATTCTCATCAATATGGAGAAAACCAGATGAGATATAACCCCTTGTGTTAAGGTAACCCCCACTATCACATAATACATTAAGGGAATTAGGCTTTTCACAAGAAACTTATGGAGGAAATCATTTATTTTTATCTTATCCCAAAACTTTGAAGAAAATGAAATCACTTTATGAATTCCAATCTCATCAATTGTAGACTACAGATCCTCAAACATACTACCTTTGGGTTGTGACTTCCGACTTCTTTTGCCTCTTCCAGAATTCAAAATGATATGATTTCAGGTACAATGTTGAAGAATTTCTCCAATCTTGCTAATTGTCAAGTATTCCATATGTAATTAAGTAATTTTTCTATATTTAGTTTGCAAGTGTGGGATTTTGTTGGGCCCTATAAGGGAGATGTTATTATACTCAGTTTATAAAATAGAAAAATCACCTCTTAATTAGTACTCTCTCTATTTTTAAGGTGTTCATCAATTTCCCATGGTATTTCAGTGCACTGTACTCCATGTTGAGCCCTTTCTTGACACAGTGTACTAAGAGAAAATTTGTAATTGCACGTGAAGGAAAAGTCACAGAGACCTTCTACAAGTATGTGAAATTCCTTCTCTGATGTAGTGACAATATGCTCAACCTCAATTGAAGACTCTGATTATATATGATAGAATGAAGGATATATTCAATGAAAATTTCCTAGAAACTTATTTAATACTTGATTTTACTTGCAGATCTATATCTCCAGAGAATGTGCCTATACAGTATGGGGGACTTAGTAGGAAAAAATGTGTATATTTTGGACCTTACAAGCCTGTATTATATTTCTCCATTAAAGCTGGGGAGAAAATCAATCTTGAGATCGAGGGAGTGGAGGTAATGTACGTAAAAAATTGCTCAAGTTTGCAGATTTTGTGTCAGTTCCTGCATTCAAATTTAGCTCTTTTGCCTCAGTTTTGTTTCCAATATACTTCCAAATTTGATGAGTTTTAGTTTTGGATATAAATTTTATGGGTTTTGGATTTTAGATCGAGTTCATCCTCAAGATCTATGCAATTTGGATTTTTCTTTGTTTTTGAATTTTGACATTCAAGCTATCTATGTTGTTCAGGCAGGAGAAAAAATTCTGTGGGACCTCATAATTGGTGGGTGAGATGTTTCCTACCGGTCAGAGTTTTTTCTCAATGCACAAGGAATCTATTCAACTCTAATTGACAAAAACATAAAGTTGTTTTCATCTGATGAGCCAATTTGCAATTCCTTCAAGGCATCAGGGGCAGTGAAGGTAGTTTTGATAATATAAAACTCCTATCCAAAAAAGAAGAAGGTTTTATCCTATAGATACATGGTAAAAAATAACATACTCTAGGAGTTTGAGCCTCATAGTAGATTATATGTACTTAGAAATATTTCTTACATTCAGCAATAAAAAATGTTAGCAGTTAAGAATGTGTCATCATGTTGGAGAATCAAGTTTGTCTCTTTCGAAGATGGAAATTTTATCTACATATGTACTACTATATAAAATTTAATATTGGTAATAATAAAGGTTGGTTGTGTTTTTAGAGCAATTTTGGGTTTATGTTATATTATTTCCATGACTAGTCATGCGCGGGGGGGGTAACAGGGGGGATGATAGCCCCCCCTGTACGTTGCATTGGGCGCAACGTACGGGGGGGTCATAGGGGGGTAGTAGGCCTCCCTATTAGGGTCCAGGGCAGTGCCCCAGAAAATTGTTTTGGTCCTTATTTTCTGGTGGGTGGACTTGCCCATGGTTTTGTGCATGGGTTTGCACATGGTTTTGGGGTATGATGGTTTTCAGCCCCTGGTATTTTGTAGATCCGGTCAAGGGAACTACAGTTATTTTCTAATCTAGGGTTAATGGATTGGGGTTTATGTATGCTTCGGCATGTATATATATGTGTTGCAACATTAAAAATAATATAATGAAAAATCAAGGTAGTCATCCCGATTTGGGATCCAGGGGAAAATATTTGTGTTTATCTATTTTATGTTTTATGCTCTCGCTATTTTTTATCTTCTATTTTAAGATTCATTTGTAGATAATTTATTTACAGGGTTAAAACCTACATTTGGTATTAGATAAGTTTCAGCTTCAAGGGGACGCCTTTGTGCTGAGGGGTTTTTTGCTTGGGCATGAGGTAGACCTTATTCAGTGGGAGATCTGCGGGATTGATTCCTATGGTGAAAGAATATGGCAAGTGGCAAGAAGATAGAAATCGAGAAATTTAATGGTCAGAGTTTTGAGTTGTGGAAGCTCAATATGGAGGATCTGTTGGTGGATAAGGACTAGTGGATCGCGGTAGATCCAGGTACTAAACCAACAGAAATGTCAGATGAATATTGGAAAAAACTGGATTGGAAGGCAAAGAGCACAATATGGTTGTGTGCCTCAGATTCAGTATTTTTGAATGTATCTGGGGAAGCTACGGTGAAGAAATTATGGGACAAGCTAGGGAATTTGTACCAATCTAAGTCTTTGGTGAATAAATTGTTCCTGCGAAAAAAGTTGTATAACCTGAGGATGAAGGATGGAGACTCGGTGATAGAGCATCTGAATGCCTTCAATAATATGGTAAGTCAGTTGTCATCTGTTGATATTAAAATCTAATATGAAGATAAGTGCATCAGTTTTTTGTGTTCTCTACCAAATTTGTGGGACAGTCTGGTTATTGCAATAGGTAGCAATACAACTACCTTGAATTTTGATGACATTGTCTCAGCCTTGTTGTCGAAGGAAATGAGATGTAGAAATATGGAGGGTCAGAATGGAGATGCCTTATTTGTATGAGGAAGGTCCCAGAACAGAAACAAGAATAAGGTTTCGAGTGGGAGATCTAAATATAGAGGGAGATCTAAATCTCCTAGAAATTCTGTAAAGGTGTGCTGGAATTGCGGAAAGGAAGGGCACTACAAAAAGGACTACAGATCTAAAGCTCCTAAGAAAGGAAATGGATATGATAATGCTCCTTATGCAAAGGAAAAAACCATCTCGGATGAAAGTGGGGATGTGTATTTGGCTTCTTCTTCAAATACACATGTAGATCATGAGTCATGGTTGATTGACTCGGGTGCATCCTTCACTTCACTCCCCATAGGGAGTGGTTTTGCGAGTATGAGAAATATTATGGTGGTGATGTCTTCTTAGGTGATTATAGAAAGGCTAGATTCATCGGACGTGGAAAAGTCAAGCTGAAGCTGCAAGGTGGAAGGATTAGAACACTTCCTGGTGTTCTGCACATTCATACATTGGCTAGAAATCTGATTTCTATAAGCAACATGGATGATGGAGCACTGGTATTAATGCGGGGAGTTCGCATTGGAACTTTGTACAAGCTTTAGGGAAGCATTGTTATTGATGGGTGCAACACATATGTGGTTCTCGAAAGTGGAGCGGAAAGCCTAGCGGTCTCTAGAGAAAAAACCATGCTATGGCATCAAAGGCTTGGACATATTGGAGAGAAGGGCCTTCAGATACTGCATGGAAATGGTATGGTAGAAGGTATGTCTAATAGCTCTCTAGATTTTGATTTCTGTGAACATTGTGTATATAGGAAGCAGAATCGGGTGAGTTTTCCTTCTGGTGCTAAGAGGGAGAACAAGATATTAGAGCTTGTGCACAATGATGTGTTTGGACCTGTGTCGATTCCATCACTGGGTAAGTCTGTGTACTATGTTTTATTCATAGATGACTTCTCAAGGAATACATGGATATATTTCTTGAGGAATAAATTTGAATTCTTTGACAGATTTAAAGAATTTAAGGCTCTAGTGGAAAACTAGACAGAGAAGAAGATAAAGGTGCCGAGGATAGATAATGGTGTGGAGTTTCGCAAGAAGGAATTTGAAGAGTTCTGTAATGGTATAGCACGGAAGAAGACTACTCCATGCACACCTCAGCAAAACAGATTTGCATAAATAATGAACAGAATGTTGATGGAAAGGGCAAGAAGCATGCCCAGTGGTACCGAGTTAGGACAAGAATTTTGGGCAGAGACAGTGGAGATTGCATGTTACTTGGTTAACAAATCACCTTCATCAGCCTTGGAGGATAAGACTCCACATGAGGTATGGACTGGTGAGAAACCCTCTCTTTCACATATGAGGGTATTTTGATGTGATGCATATGTACATGTTACAAAGGAGAAAAGGAGCAAGTTGGATAATAAATTTGAACGGTGCATGTTTATTGGGTATAAGGATGGTTTAAAGGGTTACAAGCTTTGGAACCCAGAAACAAGGAAGGTTGTGTACAGCTAAGATGTGGTGTTTAGAGAGGTGAAAGATATTGTTAAACATGAATTCCTACCAAAGGAACCTGAGAAGATAGAGTTTAAGCTAAAGGAGGATGAATCAGACTTTACAATAGAAGAAGACTCAGAAGAGGAAGAAGATTAGTTTGGGAAAGAAGACAACCATAAAGGTATAGTCCATCCACTTTATATTCAATTTTTTCTTTAACTATAACTGATGATCATCCCAGAAAAATCAAGGAAGCTGTAGATTTAGAGGATGGAAAACTCTGGAAGGAGGACATGGTTGATGAAATGGCACCCTTGCATAAAAATGAGGCATGGGATCTGGTGGAGTTTCCTGTTGGAAGGAAGCCCATTGGGAGAAAATAGGTGTTTAAGAAGAAGATGAATGTAGAAGGCAAGGTGGAGAAATAAAAATCTTGGTTGGTAGCAAAAGATTATTCCCAGGTGTCAGGAATTGATTTTGGTGATATTTTTTCTCCTATTGCCAAAGTTACTTCTACTAGATTACTTTTATCTATTGTTGCTACATTTGATTTTGAGGTAGAATAGATAGATTTGAAGACAAAATTTCTTCACGGGGATCTAGAAGAGGAGATCTACATGAAACAACCTAAAGGATTTATGGTGAAGGGCAAGAAAGAGTTGGTATGCGGGTTAAATAAGTCTATGTATGGGTTAAAACAATCATCAAGGATGTGGTATTAGAAATTTGATACCTATATATGGTGACTTGGCTTCACCAAAAGCAAGGAGGATCACTGTGTCTATTTTAAATTAATTGGTGACCATGTTATTTATTTGTTCTTTTATGTGGATGGTATGTTTTTGATTGGAAATGACAAAGAAAGCATCCAATATTTGAAGACCCAGTTGTTCTCCAAATTCGACATGAAGGATCTTGGTGTTGCAAACTATATTTTGGGCATGGAAATTAAGAGATATCAAGCAAAGAGGAAGCTTTGGTTAAACCAAAGGAAGTATGTTGAGACTATATTGCAGAGGTTTAATATGCAGGATAGTAAACCGGTGAATGTCCCGATTCTTGTAGGTACAAAGATGTCTGCTGAAAAATGTCCAAAGACATAAGAAGAACAGGAGGATATGTCCCGTGTTCCATATGCAAGTGTAGTGGGTAGCCTGATGTATGCAATGGTCTGTACTAGACCAGACATTGCACATGCAGTGGTAGTATTGAGCAGGTTTATGTCAAACCCAGGGAAGGAGCAGTGGACAACAGTGAAGCGGGTTTTCAAATATTTTTGTGGCACTAGTGATTATGGCTTGTGCTACCAAGGAAGGCCAGGATTGGAAAGAGTGTTGGAAATTTGTGGTTTTGTTGATGCAGAATGGGCTGGAGATCTGGACCAAAGAAGATCTAAAAGTGGGTATGTTTTTAGCCTATTTGGAGGTGCAGTTAGTTGGATGAGTAAAATACAGTTTGTAGTGGCTCTTTCAACTACGAAGGTAGAATACATGGCAGCCACTAATGCAAGCAAGGAACCAGTTTGGTTGTAGAGATTTTGTTCAAGTATGGGGTTGGTGCAACAAGCTATAAGGATAGACTGTGATAGCCAAAGTGAAATTTTATTGGCTAAGAACCGTGCTTATCATTCAAATATAAATCACATTGATGTTCTGTTAGCACTTGATCTGAACCCCAGGCTGAAAAGGGAAAAATAGGGTAAAAACTAAACCACGCTCAACCTTGTAGCTAGCCCTACAAGGATAGGAGAGGGCTCTCTCTGTGAAAGGATATTAAATAAATTACAAATACAAAACTGATATTAGGCTAGGTATAATGATGGGAAATAATTTTAATAAATGAAATAATTTTCAGGGATGTGTGGGACAAAAAGGGACAATATGAAACTGGGGAATTAAATCAGGATACAGGGTATTTCATGGGGCAAGGTAGGCAGGAAATTTTAGCAATTAAGGTTAAATAAGGATGGAATGGAAAGACTGATTAGGAGCTAAAATGGGCACAATAAATGGATCCTTTTCAAATAGAAGAAAAAACACAGATTCTGAATGATTTCCTAAGGCAGAGCATATAAAATGGATTCTACCTTTCTATCTTGAAAGCATTCAAAAGGAAATGTTTATGGATGAGAGGTGAAACATAAAAATTTACATATGAAACAAAGGAGAGAAACAAATGCTAAATCTCATACCACATGGATCCCACAAATCAGAGCTGCATCTCTTATTAATTCCCTGTTAAACTATACAATGGAGCGCAGAGTGTTCTTCCACACTATTCCCCTACTACTAAGTTACCGATTTCTTTACAAATGATTTACAATTACAATAAATAGGCTTAATTGTGGGAACATATATCCACATAAAAAGGGATCTTTTCTGACAGCTCAAGAACTGAAATATAATCATAGAAAGGACATCCAACAATCTTCCCCTGAAAATAAGGGACAAAATTACATTTAACTACTAGGAGATATGCTGTTATACTTGGATGAAAGAAAATAGGCAATCCGAAAACAGATTTCCTATTTTTCTGTTGCTGTAGAAATCTCTGTTTTATTTATAGCTCTCGGCCTTTTGACTTTTTCTTTCCATTATTCGTTTGAAGCAAACTATCATTTTAATAAAATTTTGTCGAAATAAAATAGAATCAAATTATATACCTTTGTGAAGGGAAATATTAATTTTTTGAATGGGAAAAGGGAAGGGAGGCAGGATCCGTGTTGCAATCGGAATTGGATGGCGTAGGAGGGAACACAACATATAACAAAAATTTATAATATGTTGTGCGGGGAGTTTCAATAGTCACAACCGGGATCGGGGGTTGGATGCACTTGGAATACACCACGCAAAAGTTCTGATGCAATGGGCATAGGCCTGATGGAATAACAGAGCAAACCAAAGGGATAGTGTAAAACAAATCAAAATTATTTTTGGCACTTTACAAAGGGAAAAGGTGATTTTATATGTGGGAGCAGAGGGCTGGCAAGGTGGGACCCCGGGGATACAATCGTAATCGGAATCGGGAGTTGGGAGCGGAGTATAACATAATAACATACTTTCGATGTGATAGGGAATGGCCTTTGTACATATGAAATAAAACAAAATTTGATTTTTCAAAGGGGGAGGATTTTTATTATGGACGGGGCAGAATATAAAGTGGTGGGCCAAAGGTTCAATTGGAATCGGGAGAGGGAGTAGGCGTATCATGCAATGAGAATTTCACCGATGCAATTGGGGGAGTTCTTTGTATAAATGAAATAAAATAAAACTCAAATTTAATAAAGGGAAGGCCCATTTTTATTATGCATGGGCGGAGATATTATGTGGTGGGCCCAAAATCCATCAGCATCGGAGATCGGAGGAGGGCGGAGGGAACAACTTGTGATTGCGCCGATTGGGTTGGTCCGATTAGCTGTGGGCCGTCAGACAGACCATGAGATCGACGGTCAGGATGTGGTTGGGGGTTTAAAATTGGCGGGTTTCCATCGAGAGTGACTTTAATCGGAGGGAAGCGATTCAAGAGGTACTGATTGGGTATGGCCCATTCGATCGAATGGACAGATCGACGGCCAAAATATCATTGGGCGGGACCAATCAGGGGGACTTACATAATTGCATCGGAGTTTTTGGAATGGGCCAATCGGAGCGAACTTTTTAACATTTTCGATGCGATGGAAAGGGTAGGGTTTTATAATATAACACTTCGAACTTTATTATAAATTTTCAAAGCATGGAGGGGAACTGGTTTGGGAACGACAGGGATTTATATACACAAACTTTATTATAAAGTTTATGGAAATGGTGGGGAAGTGGTTATGGAATAAATCACATATGTATTTAAATGACTTATAATGCAACTTTGTAAATCGGAAGGGAAAAAAAGGCTTTTATAAGGAAAATATTAAACTTTTAATAAAATAAAATTTAGGGAAAGATGGGAGGCATAAATTTCAATATAGAAGTCAATTTTGAGAGTGTAGTATACTATTGGAAAGCTCTTTCTGGGCTCTTTCTGCTAGATCTACTTAGAACATGATTTGACGCTAAACCTACTGCAAAAAACTTCTCTGAAAGGAAGGGTGATGACTTTGTGGAGATGATAGCTTCTGAAGTATGACTTATTACAAATGCTGACAAAAAATTACATAATGAATGATAATAAAGGCAAAGTATCATGTTTTCACCTCAAAACATGGTTTTGAGGTGAAAATTACATCAAACTGAAAAAAAAAATATCTTTGGTCTTCCAGGTGTTGTGAGTTTGATTTTATTGACTTCCTCATGACCTTGCTAATATTTATTGACACTTAACTCATTATTTTACCATGGTGAGAGCCTATAACCTAATGAGACCCATCCTATGACCTACTGACATGATTTTGAGAGTGAAAATTACTCATGACTAAAGACCATGGAGAGGAGAATCAACAAGTTTCACATGAGGGAAAACTGATGAAAAATTACTACCATCAACGGATACATGACCTAGCAGAATGGTGAAATTTTATTGGTATGGGACTCCTAATATGCAAATGAAAAGAGAAATTTTGATCACTGATGGTAGTGTGACTAGACTGACACTAACATTGGCTCTAATGGGGATGGTAGCTCCTTGGAGGTGCCAAGAAAATCGTAGACCAAGTAGCCTTATCCATTGGGAATGGAGTCAAAAAATACTAAAAACTGACACAGTGAAGACTGACTCTGACTCAAGGCTAAGACTGAAAACTAAAACAAAACTAAACCATACACATATCATCCATGTTTTATAGCCCTCACCTCAGGTCCCAAACTTGAATGACTGCGTACTTGAACTCTGATAAAAAATAACATGGTATATACAATGATGATGACATAGATTCTGATCCATTGTCCTCAAAAATGGTAGTGCTTCAAAAGCCTACCCTTCACTGCTCCTCCAGGGCAATCTCGGCCATCCATTTCTGAAAGTAAGAAGGCATTATGTCCCCTGTATGCTGAAATCCTGTATGGTCCTTTCTGAAGGTTTTCAAACTTATCGTGCTTTCCTTTGTCCTCATTCCTTGAATCCCATCTCAACACTACATCATCCAGCTGAGAATTTTCTTCTTTGGTCTTTCGATCATAGATTTTCTTAATCTTCTCTTGCAATTGAATAGCATTCTATGACACTTCCCCTCTTGTTTGCTGGAGGTGGATCATCTGATTGATCCTTCGCTGATTTTCATCATCTTCACTGCCAACTTCTTGCAATAATTTCATAACTGGGACTGTAACAGATGTGGGAAAAACAACATCAGTACCATAAACCAGCTCAAAAGGTGACATACCTATTGATTTCTTAGTGCTAACTGTGTCTACCCACAATGTGTTGATGAGCTTGCGATGCCAGTTTATTTTGTTTGCCTCCAGTATTTTCTTAATTATATTTATCATCGATTTATTGGATGATTCTGCTAGGCCATTCCCTTGTGGATAATACATTTTTGAATGTCCCAACATGATATTGTACTTATCACAAAAATCGACCATCTTCTTAAATCTGAACGTTGCTGCGTTATTTGTCACAAATTTGTGAGGGCAGCCAAAACAAGATAAAATATTTGATTCTAGGAATTGAATAATTACCGTGTCTGTTGCTTGCCTGGCTGGGATGGGCTCGATCCATTTAGTGAAGTATTCCGTACTTGTCAGGATCCATCGATGTTGTGCTGAGGATGCCGGATGGATTTATCCTATGAAATCGAGTCCCCACTGCTGAAAGGGAGCGTTCACTGAAACTGGTTTCAAAGGAAGTGGAAGCAATTTCTTCTTCCCTTGGAAAATTTGGCATTCATGGCAATTCATCGCCATTTTATATAAATAAGAAAATAAGGTGGGCCAATAATATCCTGCTCTCAATACCTTGTTAGTTTTAGTCTTCCAAAACAAGTGACCCCCATAATCGCCTTTGTGGAAATCATGCATTACCTTCTGAGCTTCTTCTTCAACCAAACAATTGATCAGAACACCTCCTGGAACTTTCCAATACAGAGCACTGTATAAAATGCAGTATTTTGCAGATTTAAGTTTCAGAGATCTACCTTTACTCTTAGACATCCCTGAAGGTGGTGAAAGATGATGAAGGACATAAAAAATATCTGAATACCAAGGATATTGTGCAAAAATATCTGAAATCGGAACAAGAAAACCTTCTTCTTCATCTTCTAACATTTCTGTAATGAGGTTTATATCCAAGGCACGTAGATTTGATTGGGCCATCAATTTCGCCAAGCCTTGGCCTTTGATTAACTTTGTGGGCTTGATCTCAAAGTTGTACTCCAACATTGCTGCTATCCATTTACCTCTTCGACCTTCTAGATCAATTTTTATCAAGACATCCTTCACCGTTGCATTAGGGACATACGCTATACTATGTGAATGCAGAATATTGACCCTAAAATCCTTCAATGCCTTCATAAGAGCCAATGCCTATTTTTCAATAATATTATACCTCAAAGAAGCATCTCTAATAGTCCTACTGAAAAAGGCAATTGGATTTTCTACCTGATCTCTCTTTTGCATTAAAACAACAACCATAGTATGCTCCGATGCAAACGGAAATATAATAAAATCTTGAGTATAGTCGAGACTAATCAAAACTGGGGCATTGGAAAAAGAAAAAATTACCAAATTTAATGACTTGATAGATTCTTCACTCCACTTAACAGTGTTATCCTTCTTCAACATGTTAGTCATTTCTCTTAGATGTTCAGCCAGATTGGGTATAAATCAGTGCAAAAAGTTCATCTTACCATTAAAGGCCTGAATCTCCTTCTTGTTTCGTGGAAGGTCTATGTGCTAAATTGCCTCCACTCTAGATGGATCAATGCGGATACCATCTTTAGATATGATATGCCCTAGAAAATTTCCTTCATCCATGGCAAAAAGACTCTTCTTGGGATTGAGATCAATCCCAAAATTTCTGCATCGTTGAAAAACAACTCTCAAATGAAGCAAATGCTCATCATCTGAGCTAGAAAATACTGTCAAATCATCAAAATAAACAACAAGAAAAACATATTTTTCATTGGCAAAATCAATGACCATTGCTCGCTGGAAAGTAGCTCCAGCGTTCTTCAATCCTAATGGAATATTAGCATACTGGAAGGTTCCCTAGGGTGTTGTGAAGGCAGTATTGTCTTGGTCTTTCTCATGCACCAAGATTTGGTTGTAGCCTAAGTATCCATCAATTAGTGACATCGTGGATGCTCCAACTACTCTCTGCAAAATATGGTCCATTTTTGTAAGTGGATAATTATCCTTTAAGGATGCCTTATTGAAATTCCGAAAATCTATGCACAATCTTATCTCACCTGTCTTCTTACGTACCGGGACCAAATTTGAGATCCAGTCAAAAAATCTAATGGGAACTATGATACCTTCTTTGTACAACCTATTTGCCTCTTTTTTGATGGATGGCAGCAGCTTGGGATTGACTCTTCTCAGCTTCTGTCTGAATGGATTTTGATCTGGCTTGATGGGAATAATATGTTGGATTATGTTCTTATCATACACCTTCAAATCTGAATAATCCCATGCAAACACATCAAAAAATTCAGAAATCAATTTAACATACTTCTCCTTTACCTTAGGGGACAATGCCTTAGAAAATTTCACAAACTTGGGCTTGTTAGGTGTCCCAAGATTTACATCTTCAACTCCTTTCTTAGTGGGCACCAAGCTTGGTTTCTTTGCAACATCATCCTAATCAAAAATCTCCTCTAGAGGTATAAGACCTCTAGGAATTACATTATCTTTTAGCTACAATATGTCCATCTGATTTGTTTCTAATTCTTTATCATCAACCTCATACTCACCTTCTATTGGAGTATCTTTGAATTTTCCATTACCCTGCAAAAATTCATTAATCTCATTATCATCCCAAAACACTTGCCAATACCTTAAATTGCTCGGAACAGCAGTCCTATTTTTGACATAGATCTCAAACTCATTGCTGGAGTTCATCAAAATTTTCAAGTTGCTGGTAGTAGTGGCAAGATAATCAGCAATAAGATTCTACATCCTGGGTACTGTTGTCAAAGTGTACTTAGGGAAAGTCTACAAGATATCCAAGACTGCATTTCTATATTCCCTCAATCTCGGATTCTTTTCTTAGTATTCTCCTTTCACTGGTTTGATTATTAACTCGAAGTTGCCATATACAAAAATCCTCTTTGCATTCAGCTTCTTCAAAATTTTGAGCCCGGAAATCAGAGCTTCATATTCCTCTCCATTGTTAGAGCAGTCAAAAGCCAACTTATAAGCACATACTCTAACATTGTTGGTAACCTTTTCAGGATAGAAAATAGGGCTCCCAATACCAGCTCCATCCTTACCAACAACTCCATCAAATTCCATGCTCCACAGGCCTTCTTCTTCTTCTTGTAGATGCTGGAATTTTGTTTCTTTCTCCTCTTTACCTTGGCTGATTTCTGGATGTTCACTATATTTTTGCTGCTGGTAGGCAGGAGACTCAGAAGTGCTTGCTGCTTTCTCTTTTTACCTTTTTAGGACTTCCCTAAAATTCTCTGAAATTTCAGGCATGTCATCTACTTGTACCAACTGAACATTCTCATCATTTAAACCACCATCAGAATACAAGACAAAAGACTCTAAATCTGTGTGGATAGCATTAATTGGATGGTTTACTGGCTTCTCTTTTCTAGTAATCATATATTTCATCTTCTTTTCCCTATATAGCTTTTTCAACTGGCCAAATACAGGGATAGTGGCATAAGAGAAGTCAAGTTTCTTGCTTCCTTTAAGTTTAGCACCCCAAGACCTAGATAAAAGTATCCCAAACCTTGGTGGGACATCGGCAAGTACTACATCCATCAAGACATTATTGGCTGGGATTTGATCTAAAGACACTACCAAATATTTAATTAGACCAGTAGAGTGGACCCTACCCGAGTAAAAAGAATACAAATCATGGTATTTTCAAGTAATATCCAGTCCTAATTTTTCCATGATGGCCTTGGGAATCAAATTCTATGAGGCCCCAGAGTCTAGCATAGCATTATGCAAGATGAATTCGTGTAGTCTAAGACTCGGGTAAAAGGGAGGGACTTCACTTTCTTCAGATTCTTTTGTGGTTGGGCCAAAGATGAGTTTAAGGTAGTCATCTTCTACATTAACCATATCAGAAACAGAGTCTATTTGCAGAATTCTAGACACCTGGTTTTTATACGCACGATTTTTCACCAACTCAGCGAGGGGCATAGATACTTTCAGCTTGGAAATTTCGTTTTCTAAATTAACAGAAGGAGCTTTCTCTACCTCTTTAACTGGAGGATCTTTCTTCTCTTTTTTCTCCTTTGCTGTATTCTGTTGGTTCTTCTCATTTGGGCTATTATTTGCTGAAGGTGCTTTGCTGGAGGAAGGGTCGGCTGGCTCTTTTCCTTTCTTCTGAGAATTGTTCTTCATTTGGAGCTCTTTTCTTTTCAGAAAAGGACTGATCGAAACATCTCTATTCCTCAAAGAATACTTTTTTTAGGCCGATAGAGCATTCATGTACCATCTCTGGTAGTCATCGGACTCTTCTTCTAGTACTGCGTCATTGGCCAAGATGTAATCTTCATCTTTTTGAGTGTCTGGAGTCTCCATGTATTCTTCTTCTTCTTCTGTGAGGAAGATAATGGAACCATCAGTAGTGAAAAAGTGATTGGCCTCAATCAGAGGATCATCATCCTCATCTGTGTCTATTCCTTGCATGTAATTCTGTTGTATCAGAGTTTTTATTTGTTGTTGTGGTGCAGCTTGGTCCTGCGCTTTTTGTTCTCTCTGTTTAATTCTAAACTATGGTTGCTACCTTTTGAAATTCAGATTTATTATTTGAGGTCCAGGTCTATCTATAATGGTTAATCGATCAGCCATCCTTTCCACTGTTCGGATCAGAGTGTCCATTTTGTTGTCTAATGGGGAGGCTTCCTCTTTCACCATGAATCTTTTTTCAGCTCTAGTGCATGCTCTTTTAGCTAGCAGATTGGCTTCTACACTTACTGTTATTTTCTACATTTCTTCAAGTGAGGACGGATCTCTTTCTTGCAGCTGATATGCCATATCAGCATCGAAACCATCTAGATATTTTAGCAATGCTAATCCCACAGGGGGTTTGAGGTTAGTTGGAATAGCATTATATACAAAATTGAATCTTAGACAATAGTCCTGCACAGTTTCACCAACATTTTTCTTAATATTCTCATACTCAAATAGAATTTGGAGTGGGTTCTTTTTTACCTCCCACCGGTCTAAAAAATGTGTGTGTAATTCTTGTAAAGTGTGAATAGAGCCTACTGGTAAGGCTCTGAACCACTTTCTAAATTCACCTCCGAAGCTTTGAACAAACAACCTGGTAGTTACATTCTCTTCCTCTACGTCACGTAGATCAAAAAAGTCATTCATTTTATCAATGTGCTACTGAGTTGTGATGCTATGGGTGGCATCAAAGATGGGAATTTTACTTTGATAGTCAGCAGGCATGTCATTGAGAACCTGAGGTAAAACCAGGGGTGCATACTGGGCAGCCATGGCTTTGGGTGGATTTACAATAGGATTTGTAGGATTTAAGGGAGGTGTTGATGGAGGGGATGATAACTGAGGATTTACAAGTGGGAATGCTAATGAATTAGGAGGAGGGAATGATGTTCTTGATTACTTTGAAGGCTCAGGAATATTAGTTACAACGATTGATGACTGAGGAGAATTCAGAATATAATCATCAATGGAGGAATTTTCTCTTTGAACTTCAATATCTACAAGGAATTTTGGATCTAAAATTGTGTCTTCAAGTGTAGATTCAGACTTCTTCCTAAATAAATAAATCTCAAAAATATCATCAAAAGAAAGATATTCTACAAAAAACCATTCACTAGGCCAAGTATGGGATCTGAAGATAGGTCTGGGACTTAGTGATCCTTCTTGTCTTCTGACAATTCTCGGGATAAGGTTGGGATTTTCAAACACAGGGGGAGGATTTGGATCTGGATTATCCCTTGTGTATATTCTTGAAGCCAGTGTGTGTAATTTATACTATACAAAATTATGTTTCAGCCTAACAGACTCTGAAAATCATCTTCCAGAACCGAGGAATTTACAAGAGGAATATTTACTGGGGTGATCTGACTTTATACTCTGGTAGAAATATATTTGCTATTGTGGAATAAGTGGCTATAGTTATATTTGATTTTCAACAGCTCTTTACTAATATTTTCCATGAAATAATATTTCAAAGCTCCCAAGAAAACCTTTCATATGATATAGGGGAATATATTTAAAAAACGCTTGAGTAAACCTTACCCTGGTCGCGATATCAAATTATAGCAATGGTGTAATTCTTTAAAAAAAAAAACCAACCTTCGAACTTTATACCATAGAACACATTTGTGCTACCAGCGCGACATATATTTCATTCGATGGGGGCCCATGCATTCAATTTTCGGATTTTTATGAATGAAATAAACATATAATAACGTAAAACCACTGGGTCGTGCCTTGATTTATCGCCCGTGCTCCTAGGCGCGCAATTTATATCAGATCAAAAACTCTTTAGATCAGACGACCATCGTGAATATCATGTTTTTTCAAAGGCCGAATTTTAACAGATGAGAGTTGCGCGAAATAGGCAGCTTTTGGGTGATGACATGCCCAAAAATTACTAGATCGCGTTTTTTTGAAGTGGTTTTCCTCTGGGCCAAAAGCGGCGCAATATAGGCAGTATGGTTTTTTGAAACCCGCTGGTGGTAAATCAACCGCACTTTAACTATGGTTTAAGACTTAACTTTTGGGTGCCACTGATATTAATCTACCGGCAATGAATAAAAATCTTCACTTTAATAACAGAGAAAGAACCGTCGCGTTTTAATATAACCAAGGTTTTTAACCTTAGACAGAGTTCTCGATACTCTTTCTAACACACAGTCTGAATATGATTTGATTTAAAAATAGAATGTGCTCACAAACAGTCAGATCGACTTCCCCAGTATGGTCACCAAAGATGTTAGCACCTGATCTAGACCCTAGGTTGAAAAGGGAAAAACAGGATAAAAACTAAAGCACGCTCAACCTTGTAGCTATCCCTACAAGGATGGGAGAGGGCTCTCTCCGTGAAAGGATATTCAATAAAGTACAAACACAAAACTAATATTAGGCTAGGTATAATGATGGGAAATAATTTTAATAAATGAAAGAATTTTCAGGGATGTGTGGGACAAAAAGGGACAGTATGAAACTCGAGAATTAAATCAGGATACAAGGTATTTCATGGGGCAAGGTAGGCAGGAAATTTTAGCAATTAAGGTTAAATAAGGATGGAATGGAAAGAATGATGAGGAGCTGAAAAGGGTACAATAAATGGATCCTTTTCAATCAGAAGAAAAAACATAGAGTATGAATGATTTCCCAAGGCAGAGCATATAAAATGGATTCTACCTTTCTATCTTGAAAGCATTCAAAAGGAAATGTTTATGGATGGGAGTTGAAACATAACAATTTACATATGAAACAAAAGGGAGAAACAAATGCTAAATCTCATACCACATGGATACCACAAATCAGAGTTTCATCCCTTATTAATTTCCTGTCAAACTGTACAATGGAGCACAAAGTGTTATTCCACACTATTCCCTTACTGCTAAGTTACCGACTGCTCTACAAATGATTTACAATTACAATAAATAGGCTAAATTGTGGGAACATAGATCCACAGAAAAAGGCAGTTGTTCTGACATCTCAAGAACTGAAATTTAATCATAAAAAGGACATCCAACAATCTGGCCCTGAAAATAAGGGACAACATTACATTTGACTACTAGGACATTTGTTGTTATACTTGGATGAAAGAAAATAGGCAATCCGAAAACAGATTTCCTATTTTTCTGCTCTTGTAGCAATCTCTATTTTATTTATAGCTCTCGGCCTTTTGACTTTTTCTTTCCATTATTCGTTTGAAGAAAACGGCCATTCTAATAAAATGTTGTTGAAATAAAATAGAATGAAATTATATACCTTTGTGAAGGGAAAAATTAATTTTTTGAATGGGAAAAAGGAAGGGAGGCGGGATCCGCATTTCAATCGGAATTGGAAGGGGTAGGAGGGAACATGACATACAACAAAACTTTATAATATGTTGTGTGGGGAGTTTCAATAGTCGAAATCAGGATCGGGGGTCGGATGCACTCGGAATAAACCACACAAAAGTTTCGATGTGATGGGCATAGGCCCGATGGAATAACAGAACAAACCAAAGGGATAGTTTAAAACAAATCAAAATTATTTTTGGTGCTTTACGAAGGGAAAAGGTGATTTTATATGTGGGAGAAGAGGGCTGGCAAGGTGGGACCCCGGGGATACAATCGTAATCAGAATCAGGAGTTGGGAGTGGACTATAACATAATAACATACTTCCAATGCGATAGGGAGTGGCCTTTGTACATATGAAATAAAAAAAAAAAATTATTTTTCAAAGGGGGAGGCTTTTTATTATGGACAGGGCAAAATATAAAGTGGTGGGCCAAAGGTTCAATTGGAATCGGGAGAGGGAGCGGGCGTATTACGCAATGAGACTTTCGTCGATGTGATTGGGGGAGTTATTTGTATAAATGAAATAAAATAAAACTCAAATTTAGCAAAGGGAAGGCCCATTTTTACTATGCGCCGGCGGAGATATTATGTGGTGGGATCGAAATCCATCAGCAACAGAGATCAGAGGAGGGCAGAGGGAACAGCTTGTGATTACGCCGATTGGGATGGTCTAATTAGCTGTGGGCCGTCGGATCGGACCATGAGGTCGACGGTCAGGATGTGGTCGGGGGTTTATAATCGGTGGGTTTCCATCGGGGGTGAATTTAATCAGAGCGAAGCGATTCAAGAGCCGCTGAATGGGTATGGTCCATTCAATCGAATGGACAGATCGACGACCAGAATATCATCGGGCGGAACCAATTGGGGGGACTTACATAATCGCATCGGAGATTTTGGCATGGGCCAATAGGAGTGCACTTGTTAACATTTGTGATGCGATGGAAAGGGTGGGGTTTTATAATATAACACTTTGAACTTTATTATAAAGTTTCGAAGCATGGAGGGGAAGTGGTTTGGGAACGGTGGGGATTTATATACATAAACTTTATTATAAATTTTATGGAAATGGTGGGAATGTGACAATGGAATAAATTTCATATTTATTTAAATGATTTATAATGAGATTTTGTAAATAGAAAGGGAAAAAAAGGCTTTTATAAGGAAAATAATAAACTTTTAATAAAATAAAGTTTAGGGAAAGATGGGAAAAAGGGGAAGGCTAGGGTATAGGGGAATTTTTACTTCACTTAGGCATAAATTTCAATCCAGAAGTCAGTTTTGAGAGTGTAGTATACCGTTGGAAAGCTCTTTCTGGGATCTTTCTAATGGATCTACTTATAACATTATTTGATGCTAAAATTACTATGTAAAACTTCTCTGAAATGCAGGGTGATGACTTTGTGGAGATGGAAGCTTCTGAAGTGTGACTTACTGCAAATGCTGACATAAAATTACATAATGAATGATAATAAAGGAAAAGTATCATGTTCTCACCTCAAAACATGGTTTTGAGGTGAAAATTACATCAAACTCAATAAAACATATCTTTGGTCTTCCAGGAGATGTGAGTTTGAGTTTATTGACTTCCTCATGACCTTGCTGATATTTATTGACACTTGACTCATTATTTGACCATGGTGAGAGCCTAGAACCTAATGAGACCCATCATATGACCTACTGACATGATTTTGAGAGTGAAAATTACTCATGACTAAAGACCATGCAGAGGAGAATCAACAAGTTTCACATGAGGGAAAATTGATGAAAAATTACTACCATCAATGGATCTATGACCTAGCGGAATGGTGAAATTTTATTGGTATGGGACTCCTAATATGCAAACGAAAAAGAGAAATTTTGATCACTGATGGTAGTGTGACTAGACTGACACTAACATGTTCAATATCACTTTGTGAGATATATGGTTGAAGCTAAAAGGGTGTTTCTAGTAAAGGTGGAGACTTTGAAGAACGTTGCAGATGCATTGACAAAGTCTGTGAGCACTCAGAAGTTCTCCTGGTGTAGAGAAACAATGGGTGTTGCAAAGCTGGGCTAATGAATCAACTCTCCTATGGCCCCGTGTGGAAAGAAAACAACAAGTGAGAGAATGTTGGGTTTGTGTTATATTCTTTCCATGGCTAGTCATGCGCGGGGGGGTAATAGGGGGGGCGATAGCCCCCCCCTATACCTTGCATTGGGTGCAACGTACGGGGGGGTGGTAGGCCCCCCTGTCAGGGTCTAGGGCAGCACCTCGGAAAAAAAATTTGGTCCTTATTTTCTGATGGGAGGACCCACCCATGGTTCTGTGTATGGGTTTGCACATGGTTTTGGGGCATGATGGTTTTTGGCCCCTGGTATTTTGTAGATCGGATCAAGGGAACTACGGTTATGTTCTAATCTAGGGTTAATGGATTGGGGTTTATGTATGCTTTGACATGTATATATATGTGTTGTAACACTAAAATGAACATAATGAAAAATCAAGCTGGTCGTCCCGATTTGGGATCCAGGGGAAAATATCTGTGTTTATCTGTTTTATATTTTATGCTCTCACTATTGTTTATTTTATGTTTTAAGATTTGTTTGTAGATAATTTATGTACAGGGTTAAAACCTACAAGAAGATCATCATTGTGAATTCCACAACTTTTCATGTTTGTGATTGATAGGTATATGATATACATGGTAAATAAAGTATATATAAAATTTATAAATATTGGCCACCCCAAGGCTAGTTAAATTTTTTTATTTATTGTTTACCCCATACACAAATGTATATAAATAATATTTTTAGTTCGAAAATGGAATATTGTATTACATTCCTCATCAATAAAAATGTTCTTCAAGGAACGATGTACATTCAAAGGGTTACCTAAATGTAAATGAAATCAGTCTGTTTCCTTTTGCTACATCTTTTCTAAAAGCTCAAACTTATCTTAAAATAGAACCGATTTTTTTTCTTTGTCTTTTCGGTTACTATATAGTAAGTATATCATGAATTCGGGACAAATGCAACCTAGAGAACCCAAATTAAAGGGGAGGAAATCTATATTTGAGGGTGAAGCACTTTGTATTATACATATGAACATATTATAATTTAAGATAATGAAACCAAGTGGATATAAATGAATGGGATACAAAAGGTGACGGGTTTGGATAATAGATAGCAATTTGGTCAATTATTGTTTTCATGTATATATTTGTTTAATTACTTTTTTTTTTAATTATATTAAAGAGCCGTGACCAATTTTATTTCATGGAAATGATAATATTTAGATAAATATAAAATTTTTAAGATAAATTATTATTTTCATGTATATATTTGTTTAATTAATTTTTTTATTTAATTATATTAAAGAGATGTGACGAATTTTATTTCATGGAAATGATAATATTTAGATAAATATAAAATTTTTAAGATTATGTAGGATTTGAAGTTGTTCACTATCTTATACTTTCACTTTAGTATATTTTAAACAAGGATTAATGCTCCTCTCACGAAGTAGGTGCATATTCCATAGAAGTCATTGAATATGCATTTTGTGGATAGTTTTTTTTTAAGGTTTCAGAGGTAGGAATGAAGAGAACAAAGAAATTTTCAAGATAACTCACAAAAGTTGATAAAAAAACCACCCATTCTTCCAAAACATTTCGTATTGCCTTCAAATTTATCACTGAAATCACATTTATATCGCATGGAATATGTATCCCTACTCCCTGGCGTTACTTTGCACCTCTCGATGCAAATGCTATTACTTGATTTTCCATGCTTATGTAGAACATGGTCGAGAGAAGGAACTATAACAACAATGGATTTGCATGAAATCTTTATAATTTTTCCAAACGTGAAATTTGTGATGCGTTACAAAGTTTCTTCATTATTTTATAGATAATTACACGTCAAACCAAATTTACTCCTTGACTAGCATTGCATTCAACATTGTGAACAAGTATGATTTAAATGTATCAATCAAAAGTATGATTTTATCTATATTTGATAATGCAATTTGAATACATCATACAATACATAGGAGTGCTATGGATATGAAGTTCAATATAAAATAATATATTGATTGCTACTATTACTATTATATAAGGGGTGCTCTTCCAATGGCCATTTATTAGCTATGTGAAGAAGGCTTTGTGGAATTTGTATTTACTATAAGATTATGTATAGCTGAGTTATAGATAACTAAGTAGAATTTGGTAGGAAGTTTGGAGTATGTGTAATTCATAATGATCGTGTCTTCTCTTCATTGATGACTTTTCAATGTGTGAGTTTTAACCTATGCCATTGCATTATCAATGTGTCAAGTCTCAAAACTCAACCTATATGTTAACTACTTCTTATAATCGTTCCTAGGAACATTCATCCTAATTTTTGTAGGTTTCAAATTTATCACAAGTTTACTCTATTGTGGTCGAATTTGTGGAGGTTATCTCAAAATTTATTTAAGGTACCATGGATCTAAATTTATTATGAAATTTAAACACTATAAGAAACTTTGGTGCAAATTGTTGATCAATTCTCACTTGGTTAGGGTTATAGATGTTAATGAAAATTTTGTGTGTATGCATGAGATTTGGGTGCAAATGCACAATGTTGTGTAGCATTAGTGTGATAAATATGGTATAGTGCAAAGCATATTTTTAAAGATTAGTCTAAGTTGACTCGTACCTAATCAACTTGGTCAAGTTGATTGTTGGTTCAATGGATAAAAGATCTTGCAAGCCCAAATATAAAAGGGAAAATGGAGCCCATAATGGGGTTCTCATTATAATTCTCCACCACTGATACCTTCCATGCTTTTTAAAAATTCTCTCCAACCTCAATATCAGTGCTATAGGGTAATATTATTGGGTGGTGGTTATTGGGTATCCCTCTCAGGTATTTCTGGTGCCCGAGGCAGACTGTTAGATTAGCTGTAAAGTTCCAAATATGTTGTGTGTATGTTCATGCTAATATATATAATTGACAAAGAAATATGGAAAAATTAGCTCTTTGTGGAAAATGGATCCTATGGAGAATGCCAAGCAGTGAAGTAGAGATCATTCTTCACTGGCTCCAAGTTCAGATCCTACAATCAATCAAAGCACCCGCGTAATCTCTACAAAAGTATAGCCTCTTATCAATTAAACTAGCATATAAGAAACATAAAGCAATGAAAATATAAGCCATTCATATCATGTTACATAGACTATTGAACAACAGTTGTGACACTGATGTATTGAATGGACAAAACAAATATAGTTCTATTGATTTATGAAAAGAAGGATTACAACCGTCGGTTGCACCAATCCCTCCTCAATCTCCCAATTACTCTCTCTCTTTCTCTATCTCCGAGTGTGATGATTCTCAAGGCAGAAAGCTCTCAATTAACTTTTCCAATATTCAAGCCTCACACTACAACAAAAAAAATTCACTCCACATATAATCAAAACTTCGACCTTAGACCAAGAGCCCACATCTCCAATTTATAGGAGATGGAGAGGACAAACCTTGCCAACTCTTTCAACCTGTTCAAATAAGGAAATATCTAGATGTGTCCTTGATTTTCCTTGTTTTTTCCTTCCATAGGAGTTCAATTATGTCTGGAAATGTCTAATAAAAGGTTTGTGCCATTTAGTTTCTATTTTGAACAGATTACTTTTGAGAAAAAGCTAGAAATGCTAGTCAGTTTTTTGCAAGATGTTTCCCTTTTCACATTCAAACACAGATAGAATTGCAGCTTGGGCAAGACAGAGCATTACCTTAGGCATTAAAGCTTCCTTTTCATCGCTCAGGTGTGTTATAACTCTGCTTGGCTATTTATGGGGTGTGTTACCTTTGCAAAAATTGGTCTTGTGTAGGTCATTTTATTCCTTCCATGTTACCTTCTCCTCTGAGCTAATGAGGAGGTCATTTTTCCTGTAATAGATGACCCCTAAAGTGTGAGGTAAGAGATGAAGATGATGGCCAAAATAATTTATAACAAGTGTAGTAGAATGAGATGAATTAGTGGACTGGGGAAAACCTGAAACAACAACATATGTCAGAAAATATAGTATCTGTCTTGAGTCGGGCATTCCCATGCTTAGTAGCTTAATAAACATGATTTATCTAAAATAGAGTATGAATAGTGTGTCCACAGATAATCATAACGTGGAAGTGACTGTCATTATAGGATCAAACTGATAAGTTGTCTCCAAAAACAATGTCGCAACTTGGGAGTGGAAACACATCTATAATGGTGTAAGCCTCAACCCAAGGTCTTGGTCACTGCTTCACGAAGCTGCATATTTCCGTACACGTGAATGACTGAGTTGTAGTCGAACATTTGGGAAATTGTTTCATTACCAGTAAATAACAAAAAATGTTAACAAAAGCGAGGGTGGTCACCGATAATGATGATTGTCCCCAAGATGCACAGTACAATCTAAAGAGTATGAATAAAAGGATTTGATGTCTTACACTCGTAGAATCATTCGATTGGGAGACAATAATGAGAACCTCCAACCAAACACAAGATGACCTACCACTAATGTCTGCAAGTATCCGGGTACTGAGGTGTTTCTCGATCAACTTCCTAGATAATATGTTGAAGTCGATAGGAAGAGATCTATTAAAAGGTAGGCACTGAGGCATCCTACATCAGTCGACACGAAACGGGAAATGATGATTTTGTTTATGGAAATAATCAGAAGAAAATGGGAATAACTTACGATAGAAAAGTTCTAGTAGATGATGGCTTTGGTTGATACAAGGAGCAATAGATAGCGGGATCCTCTTGAACAATAAAAGGCAATCTAACAAGGCACCAAACAGCTTAGGCTTAATGAGCACCAAAGAGTATCAGGATTCACCAATGCAAGGACATTGGTATATGAAGGTTAAACTCATAGATGGTAGGGTTCGGCTAAATGTGATAGAGTTTTCTAGGAAGTGCCATGTTCAATATTTTGTGCTGCTAAATCGACCTTTAAAATGTAACAGAAGAAGTATCCATTTTGTCAAAAAAAAATTCCCCATCTGATTGAGTTTAATGAGTCCAAACAGGTAAACTCGGTGATTTTTTCATGTTTAGAGAGTCTAAAAAACATCATAAAAGACAACTCCAGGGGGGTACTTTTGTCATGTTTGATAACTGGGCATGACGAAGGGACAATAGTAAGCCCAAAACAGTTCATTTTCCATGAGTTAGTCCACTGAATCCGGAAAAGTGAGAAATCTATGTTCGATGGACATCTGCCTCATTTTGTTATGAGTACGAGGAGACAAAGCAAACTCAATGTTTCTTTGTGAATTTTTAACGAGTCCTACGAAGAAAAACTCGATGCTCTTTGTGAATTTTTAACGAGTCTGTTGGTGCTCAATCTAGTCTCCTAAACTGAGCTCATTTAATTTTCAACCAGGATTTGTAAACTGCTGAAGTGAAGTGTACCATATGTACCTAGGTGCTTGTTTCCTAATGCGTTGTGTGTAGTGTTTTGTAATGTTTTTGGTATTTTGTGATGATTTATGTGTTCACAATGGAAATGTCTAGAAAAATAATAGAAAGGGGTTAGTGGTCAAAACAGAGTTAAGCCTAATGTATGGAATGGCAAATGCAATTGGAAACACTAAAGCAGAATCTGAACTATGACTAAATAAAAGCAAAAGCTTGATAATGACTTTTTAGGCAAATGACACAAACTAAACTTGAGAAATGATCACTAAATATGCCAATCCTCTAACTAAACAGTCAAACACTAATGATGCAATACTCTGTCCTAAGCTCTTCTATTCTATGATTAATTCCTAGTTCTATTCTGCAATTTAATTGAATGTCACAGAACCTATACTCAAAGAGTTATTGGTTTCTTGTTCAAATTAGTTCTTTTGAGGAAGAGCTCTGTTTATGAAATGATGAGGAAATTACAGAGAGATTTCAGACCTTATAGTGATGTTGTCTTCTGTTCCTATCGCTATAGATCATTTGTAGTTTTTAGAACAAGAAGATGTTTGTGAATAATGAAGGCTGTCTTGTTAATCTTAACAACTAAAGTAATTTATTGTGCAATGGATGACAATTTGAATATGAGGTGCAAGTGTAATGAGTTAATCTAAGAATGAACCTAAGATGCCACTAAACTAGAACAATGCTGAACTATAAGTCATCATCAAACTTGAAACAAAGTAACTGAACATGAATTAAATGCAATGAAACTCCGGAGTGTTCTAACTATACGTTGCATTAATCTATGAAGTTACACAATCTGTTTGTTCATCATTAGTGATATTTTGGAAGAGTTCCTTCTTTTGGAAGAGGTAGAACAATTCTGACTGTGTAATTGGATGCAATTGCAAGCAAATAGACTGAAAGCAAATGAAAAACTAAGTTATCACATCCATACTCTACTCTTCATTATGATGTCTTGGGCAAGCGTTTAAGAGCAAGACAGAGATGATACTTAGTACAAACACACAAATAAATCATTCATTATCACGGTCATGCCTTGAACTTCTTAAGAATTTCTTGGAAGAGTTTCTTCTTGTGGAAGAGTGATTAGAACAAGTGTGACTGTGATAGTGAACAGCAAAAACTACAACTAAATCCTACATTACCATAGCTATTCATCATTCATCATTATAATCTGTTGGAAGAGTGTCTTCTTGTGGAAGAGATGGAATGAATATAACTACAGTAGCTAGTTAAAACAACTATAAATTCAACTCCTAATCCTACAATACCATAGTCATTCAACATTCATCATTTTAATCTGTTGGAAGAGTGTCTTCTTGTGGAAGAGCTAGAATGAATACGACTACAGTAGCTAAAACAAAACAACTATCAATTCAAATGCAAAACGTAAAGGTAGCTAGGAAAACTTATCTAATTTACGCAAAAGAAATCCGTGCAAGAGGCAGGGGCCCTCTACCACTTGACGGCATTCAACTTCAAATTAAATCACGCCTTCAAAATAACTTTGTCTGCTCCATTAACGATGCAATAGTTCGAACATAACACTCTGCGTTTTTAGGAATGTATCACAGAGTTTAAACAAAATCTAGCAGCAAATCTAACATAAAATCTCTAACATAGCTCTCGGTCTCCCAAGAGTTTATAAAGAAAATGCACGTAACAGTAATTACAACAATTTAGGATTAATGTCTTTCCTTATCCGAATCATGTTAGGAGTCTTTGAGGTGGCCACGTGAAGAAGAAAAGACATCTGGACTGAGACAGTCCTAGTAGGAGTCTTCCTTCATAAATGTGTTCCCACGTGCATAACCGTACCCAGAATCCATTTCTTCCTCCATGATGAGCAACGAACCATGTAGACATGACATGGATCATGCCCATATGTGGTTTTTCTCAAGAGGCCACCTGGAACATACTCAAACATGAAGGCATCTGCAGAATCGCCGGTTAGCTACGGAATGTCTGCATTCTGCAGCTAGTTCCGGTCAAAATGCTTAACAATGGCAAAAATCACAAAATTCAACAAGTCAGTCATGTAAATCATTCTAGAAGTAATTTTAACTATATTTATTGATCAATTGGGTCTAAGATATAAATGGACAAGGGAAAATGAGGTAAAATGAGGTGAAGGAAAGCACAATTTTGAGGCTCAACATACCCCCACTGATGTCTCTTTGCATGTCCTCATGCAAATTATCCTATGAATTCAGAGGCTTCTGCAAGGACATCTAATCCCCTTCTTCTCCTTTGTCTGAAAGCTAGAGGCCTTCTAGGTTTCCTGATCACAAGTTTGAATCTAAGGTTGGTGAGTGCCCTGATTAGCTTTTTGTTCTTTGTCTTCAACTTCTCATTGGTCCTCTCCACTTTGTCTATATGCAGGGATAAGGTTGAGTTCATATTAGTTTTGAGCTTGATTTGATCTTTGAGAATTTCATTCTCATTTTTGATGTGTCTATTCAATAATTCCAACTCATACCTATCCCTTCTTAATATATCTATTTCAGACAGTGGAGGACTGGGGGTTCTCTCTCTGCTTTCTGAAGCTGTCCTCTCTAAAGTTTCCACATAGTCATAAATTTCCTGTTGAGCAGGATCAATTTCAGGGGTTCCTTCATAAAAATCCTCTTCATCATCCTCTTCAATGGGTGTTTCTTCATCTTCTATATCGATTACCCCTGTTTGTTTGATTAGTGTTTTCTTCAGTTTTCCCTTTAATCTGTGGCTTCTCCTAGGCTGAGAGGATCCCTCTCCTTTCTCTGTGGCAGATTCCTTGATTATCTTCTCTTCCTTAAGTTGCCTCTTGATTCGAGTCAACTTCTCTAAAATGATTTCTTCACTGCTCTCTTGGACTGGTTTGTCAATTTCAACTTTTGAAGCCCTCCATTTCCTACTTCTCTTCGTAGGCTGTGGTTCAGGTGATGGTTCTTTTGCTTCTTCAAAATGATTTCTTATTAAGAAATCATCCCATGTATCTTTTGTTTTAGCTAGATGATGCTCAATCAAAATTTTGACCAAACCATGATGATACAGGGTTGTCTCTAAAAATTGAATTCTTCTCTGAACACAGGAAGCCATCTTCTTCAGACTTTGATGCAAGAAATATGGTAGGTTTAAGTCTTCTCCCAGAAAATGCATCATTAATCTAATGTGGTAGACATAAAATGTCCCATATCTACCCTCACATGTAACAAATTTTTGCAAAAGAAGTAGTATGTTTCTCCATTTGTTTTTCAATGCAGAACTGGGAATTCCTTTCTTGAATACACTAACATCCATATTTGGTGATTTTAAAATTTGTTTCCAAGAGTCATTGTGGAATTCTCTATTTTTAAACCATCTCTCCCCAGTTCTGGACAATCCTGTAGCCTCTGCAATAAAAACTTCAGTGACAGTAAACTTGACATCACCTACTTCAACTTCGGTTCCTTGAAATGATCTGGCAAATGTTTTAGTGACTTCCTTATGAAAGCCATTAAATTTTTCCAAAAATTGAAGCCATCCTATTTGTTGTAACATTTCCTTGCATTGTGGGTAACCTTCTAAATATTTTGAACCCACAGGTTCAGTCCTTACAATTAAACCCATGATTTTTCAATATCAAATTAACACTCTTCTACCCACAAAACAATGACTTTCACTTTCGAACTGAAATAGCTTCAAGATCTAAATGAAAATGGCTTCAATTTTGGAATGACATACCTCTGATTGATAATAAAAAATGCCTTTAAAACCTCGAACTGATATGCTTCTGTTGACAATTGAATGTCGGAGTGCTATGCCTTTGTTTGATGATGAAAGCAGTTTCAAATTTCGAGCTGAAATGTCTTTGATTGAAAATGGCAGATGGCTTCAAATTTCTTTTTGTGCAATACCTCTGGCTCTTAGTAGCAAAAGACTTTAAATTCAACGCTGCAACATCTCTGTCTCTGGTAACAACAGACTTCAAACTCAACACTGCACGTCTCTGTCTCTGGTAGAAAAAATCTTCAAACTGCAACACCTCTGTCTCTGGTAGCAAAAGTCTTCAAACTCAATTACTACAACACCTCTGTCTCTGGTAGCAAAAGACTTCAATTTTAACACCTCTGTCTTTTGGTAACAAAAGACTTTAAACTCACACTGCTACAATTCTGAGTTTATAGTGAAAATGCTTCAAACTCCGTCCACAGTGATATTTTATCTACCCACGGAATCAAGTAGCTTCAAGTCCTCACACTGTTATACTTCCAAATTTACCCTTCTACTCTACTCCGCGTTTACAATGCTCAATGATATTCAAACTGATATCCTTTGGCTCTGCTCTCGGTGATAATAATATCTCCGTCTTGGAATGGAATGCTGGCTACGGAATGAAGTTATGACAGTGGTCACGGAATGGAGTAGTGGAGTGAGGTGGAGGGATTGTATTAATGATTGAAGAGACGGCGGAGGATTTTACGACGGCAAAAGGAATCATCATTGAATGATCTGGTTAAGAGACGTGGAGAATTCAAACACCTCGGCCTTTTTAGCCGCTTAAATGCTATCGGATATGAAATTTGAAATGGAAGATTTTAATACAAAGTCTGTAGAGGGTTTGTTGGTGTTTGATCAATAAAAACAATTAAAAAAACCTTTTCGAATAATCCACAACTAAACTATGCTAAACTTTTATGAAATGCCATCGTAATTTAAATTTGTTACCTCTGCCCTTTATTTGATTTTTGTAGCCTTTGTCTTTTCTGCTCATCTCTGGAGGAGTCTTCATAATTTTCTTGATGCTTTTGATTAATGAATTCACTGGATCACTTTGTTGCAATTCTGATGTCTGTTAGTTGATGCCTTCAGGATTTGTAGCTGCGGAAAGACTAACGGGCTGCAGAAAGGCTGATCAGCTGCAGAATGTCTACTGAGCTGCAGAATGTTCCTATAGAACACTTTAATCATGAAAATGGAATGTTTTTGGAGTATGGGTGAAATGTTATGTGGTATGAATGAAAATAGATGATGGATTATGATATGTATGAAGTGAATAATGGAAAGGAATGGATTCAGTTCATGAAATGGAATGAAGGAACATAAGGGATGTACTGCAATTCATGACATATTTTATTCACTTACAGCAAGATATCAAATTTTGTATTTTGACATGAAAATGAGATGGATGGAAGATGAAATGAGATGAATGAAATGTGGAATGGAGTGAAATGTGAATGATGGATGAGATGGAGTATGGATGAATAAATGAATGGAGTGAGATGAAATGAATCATAAGCACTTTGGAACTGAACTTATGATTTTTATAACAGCTGCTTATAAAAACAAAAATGGGAAAAGTTAGAGTGTCAGAGAGACTCTGATTTTCACCCTATATTTTCTGTATAAACATGCCAATCAATGATTGGTTTTCATGTTTATACCTTTATTTTTTTTTATTTTTTATTTTAGAATAGAAATACTTCAGAAAATTCAATTAAGTTGATGAAGAAGAGAGACTCTTCTTCATTAACTTCACATCATTGTCTTCCTGGAACTTCTTGACAAACTCTTCTCTTGAGAGTGGCTTGTGGTATAGCTTCAGTCTATGACCATTCACAAGAAAAGTGACCTCCTCTTCATCTATAGTTCTGATTTTTACTGCCCCATTATCAAAAATTCGAACAATTTCATATGGCCCAAGACAATGTGTCTGAAATTTTCCTTGAAAATCCTTGAATTTTGAATCAAACAAGAGAGCCCAGTCACCCTCTTTGAATTTCTTCTCCTTGATGTACTTGTCATGCCATCTAGCCCTTTGTTGTTGGACTAGACTTTTTTTCTGAACTGCATCTTGTCTGATCTCATCCAACTCATTAATTTGCTTCAGTCTATGCTTTTGTGCCTCCATTAGATCAAGTCCTAGCTGAACTACCATCTTGAATGTTTGAATTTGGAACTCTATAGGAAACAAAACTTGCTTTCCATAAACAAGCTCATAAGGAGTATGGCCTGTTGTATTTTTCCATGTAGTTCTATAGGCCCACAAGGCTTCAGGAAGCCTATCTACCCAATCTCTTCTATGTAGATGAACAGTCTTTGTTAGGATTCCTTCAATGACTTTATGAGTGGATTCCACTTGACCATTTGCTTGTGGATGATAAGGAGTAGATGTTCTATGTCTGATTTTGTAATTCTCCATCATTTGCTCCACTAGCCTTGATGTAAATTGAGCTCCTTGATCTGTAACAATTTCCCTTGGGACACCAAAACGAGTGAAAATATCCTCAAAGAGAAAAGTAACTACAGATGATTCATTAGCAACAAGTAATGGTTTAGCTTCTACCCATTTAGTAACATAATCAGTGCAAACTAATATGTATTTCTTTTGTCTCGATGGAGGACTAATAGGTCCTACAAAATCCAAAGCCCATTTTTCAAAAGGTTCAATGTGTACCTAAGGTTGTAATGGCATCTCACCTGAAGGAGAAGGTTTCCCTACCCTTTGGCAACTGTCACACCTTTTGACATACTCCCTTGCATCTTTAAACAAATATGGCCAATAATATCCTAAGTTAAGGATCTTATAGGCTGTCCTCTTATCTGCAAAGTGTCCGCCACAAGGTTCATGATGACATGCCTTGAGAATTTCAGGCATCTCATCTTCACGAACACACCTTCTAATAATCAAATCTGGACCTGTCTTGTACAACTCATTAGCGACCCATGAATATCTTGCACTATCATTAATGATTTTTCTTTTATCCCTTGCATTCATAATTGAAGGAAATTTTCCCGAAACTAAATAATTAGCAATATCAGCAAACCATGGAGTTTGAGTAGAAACTGCAAAAAGATATTCATCAGGAAATTGATCTTCAACCGGAGTGTCATCTTTGATATTTTGAATTCTAGACAGGAAGTCAGCCACAGTGTTTTGTTTTCCAGGCCTATCTTGAATAGTAATGTTGAATTCTTGCAATAATAACAACCATCTTATAACTCTACCATTAGTGATTGATTTATTCATTAAATATCTAATGGCAGAATGATCAGTGTGAATAAAAGTTTCATAGCCGGTTATATAGTGTCTAAATTTTTTAATGGCATGAACAACAGCTAAAAACTCTTTTTCAGTTACAGTATAGTTTAACTCTGCAGGAGTCAAATTTTTACTGATATAATAGATGGCATAGGGAATTAAATCTTTCTGTCCCAATACTGCTCCTAGAGCTGTATCGGAAGCATCTGTCGAGATATGAAAAGGTAACTTCCAGCTAGGTCCCCTTAATATAGGTGCTTCAGAAATTTTGGTTTTCAGGGTTTCAAAAGCTAACTGGCAATCAGAAGTCCACTTAAATTCACAATCTTTGGTGAGTAATTTGAAGAGAGGAGATGCTATTTTGGTGAAGTTTTCTATAAATCTCCGATAATACCCCGTAAATCCTAGAAAACTTCTAACATCTCTTTGACAACTTGGAATGGATAGGTTAGAAATAACTTCAACTTTCGCCTCATCAACTCTAATCCCATCCCCTGAAATATGGTGCCCTAAAACAATACCTTCAGTGAACATCATAAAAAAAAATTCATGACTAAGAGAAATATTTGCTTCTTGACATCTTTTTAAGACTTTTTCCAAGTTTTCTAAAGCCTCTTCAAATGTGTCCCCATAAACTGTGAAATCATCCATGTACACCTCTACACAATCATGTATCAGATCAGAAAAAATTCCTAATACTGCCCTTTGGAATGTTGCAGGTGCATTGCATAACCCAAATGGTAATACTCGGTAGGCATAGGTACCCCAAGGACAAGTAAATGTGGTTTTATCTTCGTCTTCAAGTGCTACTTGGATTTGATTGTAACCACTAAACCCATCTAGGAATGAAAAGTACTTTTTGCCAGCTAATGTATCTAATACTTGATCTATGAAAGGTAAGGGAAAATGGTCTTTAAGAGTAGCTTTATTCAGTTCTCGGTAGTCAACACACACCCTCCACTTTCCATTTTTCTTAGGCACAATCACCAAAGGAGAAACCACTAACTATCTGAAATAGGATAGATGAAATTAACATTTAATAATTTTTGCAGTTCTTCCTTGACAATTTCCCTAAGATTTGGATTCATCCGTCTTTGAGGCCGTCTGATTGGTTTGCAATTTGCCTCTATATATATGTGATGAGTACAAGTCTTGGGACTTATCCCTTTCATGTCAGTGTATTCCCATGCATATGCAGAAGAATGTCTCTCTAATACTTTGACTAACTCTTCTTGTTGAGATTTTTCTAGGTTCTTGTTTATGTTCAAAGTTTTGCCTGGAAAAATTTCACTTGTAGAGCTGCCAAATTTGTCCATAGAATGAAGAGACATCTGCCTAGATGAAAAAAACTCAATATTTGATCCCTCTTGAAATGATTCATGTTTATGTTCTGGAGAGGATTCAAAGTTTTCTAGAGTATTCAGAATTTGATTATCTTCACTAATTTCTGAAATTGTGAAGAGTGGTTGTAAATCTTCTTCATCCTCTATCCATTGAGTGTCATCTAGATCTGTAATTGTCCTAGCCGGAGGATATAAAGTGAATTTCTTAGTTGAACTACCATTAGAAATATACATATCACCGGACCTACAACTAATAAAAGCATCAGCTGTAGCCAACCAAGGTCTTCCTAATATAACAGGATGGCCTCCTAGATTATTCTTAGGAGTTAGGATCATGAAATCCACAAGGTACTCCCAAGAGTCTAGGGACACTGGAATGTCTTCTATTACCCCATCTGGTCTGATCACAGATCTATCTGCTAATTGTAATAGTGTGGGTGTAAAGAGAAGATTAGGAAGTTTCATTTTGTCCATGATTTGTCTACTCATGATATTTATTGCTGCTCCTAAGTCAATGAGTGTGTTTTGAATTTCAATTCCATTGATGTGAATTTTGACAACTGGATTTCCTGGGTCAAGGTACTTTGGAATAGTAATCTTACCCATCATAATGTCCGCTATTTGTCCTACCAGTTGAATTTTCTTGGTTTCTCTTATTCTTTTTCTTGTTGTCTTCATACTCAACTCCTTTATTGTTTTGGCTAAAATTGGGATTTCCTCGATGGCTTGCAATAATGGAATTTTAATGCAAACATTTCTCAATTCATCCAAGAAATCATAATTAGGCACCATTATTTGTTTTTCTACACCTTTATCAATTTGTAGTCTTTCCGGAAAGGGAGGTATAGAAGTAGATGTGGATGGTTGCTCTAATATTGGAGTTGGATTTATTGGATCTTTTTGTTTCAGTTTTTCAATGTTTTCGTCTTGAAAGGATGTATCTTCCTCAAGACTTTTATTAACCCGTAGGGAGTCTTCCTCAGAATTATCTTGTTCTTGTATGATCACAGAAGGTTTCCTCTTCTCAAGTATCCTTCCAGACCTAAGTTGAACATCACTAAGGTCTAGAGGAGTAATTAAATAAGTTGGAAATTGTTGTCCTTCTATCATGTATGTATTCTGAGGGTTTTTATTATTGGGGTTTGGTATAGGATGAGCTGGAAATTGATTGGATTTTTGAGGGAATGGTAATGGAAGTGGTTGATTTTGATGAGATTGGTTCAGATGATGTTGTTGAGGATTTTGTTGAAAATTTTGTTGAATATTTTGAGGAAAATTTTGTTGGGAATTTTGAGGATAAAAATGTGGATATGGTGGATAGGATGGTGGATACTGATAATATGGAGAGTATCTTCCATAGGGACCTTGTGATCCTTGTGCCCAAGTTTGAGATTGATTTTGAAATTGGGGCCAAGGTTGCTGCCAAGAATTCCAAGGTGGAGGTTGATTATACATTTGATCATGAAATCCCTGTGTCTGAGGTCCCTGCCAAGGTCTTCTAGATACAAAGTTAAGAGATTCTGTGGAATCTGTAGGATTTTCTTCTTGAAAAACAGCCTTGAGACCAGGAAGAGAAGGAAAATTCTTGGTCTCATGTTTCTCGGAACAAATAACACAGGTTTCTACAACTTTTACATCCAAAGGACACTCTCTCAAGGCATGTTTCTTCCTACATTTGGGACAAAAGATTGCCAAGGCATCAGATTCAGCCTTTTGCTTGTTTTGTATCTTGAGAGTGTCTATTTGTTCACTAAGACTCCCTAAGATGTCAGATTTAAAATCATCAAGCATGTGTCCTATTTCTGATCTACTTACTGTCCCAGAAGCAGATTTACTTGCTCTTGCAAGAGCAGGATCTCTTGGACCTTTGACAGTTTTGGATTTCCCTCCGGAAAGGTTGATACATAACTCAGATATTTCAGGTAATGTGAGTTGTGATATATCCCCTTTTCCCATCATGTTAAGGATATCCAACCATTCATCCCTAATTGTTTTTAACAAAAGAGCTTTTAAAGTGTCCTGATCTAAGTTTTCCATTTGTGCTCTTTTTATGTTGTATTTGAATCTTTCCAACAAATCTTCCAAGTTTTCATCTTCTTTTTGTAACATCTTGAACACTTCTTCCTTATGATTAACTGGCATACAATAATCCAAGTATCTCTCTAGAAATGCTTGTCTCATGTCTTCCCATGTTCTAATAGAACTACTGTTTAAACTCATAAACCACTTCAATGCTGCTCCTTTCAGAGTTGAAGGAAATAATTTCAATTTTTGAGCATCTTGTAGATAGTCATAAGTTCTACACAACACTTCAAATTCGAATAAGAAAGTTTCAGGATCCTCAGTTTTAAGTCCATAGAAGTTCGGAAGGACAGAAGGTGAAATGTTTTTCATGGTTGTATTGGCTTCTTCATCAAGTATAGGGAACCCAAAAGAGCTTCCTATTCTACCTCTTCCTCCTTCTGTACCTCTACCTCCTTCTCCTCTTCCTCCTTCTCCTCTACCTCTACCTCTACCTCCTCCAAATAATGTGTGTTCTCCATTAACAACTCCTCCTCCTCCTCCTTCTGCCATGGTTGACTCTCCTGTGGAAGTAGAAAGATTTGTGTCCTTAACAGGAGTCTTTAAATCTTCTTCTATAGCAGGTTCAGTGGATGAAGTGGAAGGTTTCTCTAATGGAATAGGTGACCTTAGATCTTCTAGAAGTCCAGGATCAGTAAAGGATGGAAGATGGGTTTGAGTTGAAGGTGTACTAGTTCTGGATCTGGATGAAACAAGTGGTGTTCTAGAAATCAAACTTCTGCCTCTGCTGCTTATAAATATTCCCCTTGAATCTCTCTCCCTACGCATAAAATTGTTTTTGGATGCTAAGAAACAAAGGTTACCTAGTTTTCACTTCCCCGGCAACGGCGCCAAAATGTTGGTGCTCAATCTAGTCTCCTAAACTGAGCTCATTTAACTGTCAACCAGGATTTGTAAATTGCTGAAGTGAAGTGTACCATATGTACCTAGGTGCTTGTTTCCTAATGCGTTGTGTGTATTGTTTTGTAATGTTTTTGGTCTTTTGTGATGATTTATGTTCACAATGGAAATGTCTAGAAAACTAATGGAAAGGAGTTGGTGGTCAAAAACAGAGTTAAGCCTAATGTATGGAATGGCAAATGCAATTAGAAACACTGAAGCAAATTCTACACTATGACTAAATAAAAGAAAAATCTTGATAATGACTTCTTAGGCAAATGACACAAACTAAACTTGAGAAATGATCACTAAATATGCAATCCGCTAACTAAACAGTTAAACACTAATGATGCAATACTCTGTCCTAAGCTCTTCTATTCTATGATTAATTCCTAGTTCTATTCTGCAATTTAATTGAATGTCACAGAACCTATACTCAAAGAGTTATTGGTTTCTTGTTCAAAGTATTTCTTTTGAGGAAGAGCTCTGTTTATGAAATGATGAGGAAATTACAGAGAGATTTCAGACCTTATAGTGATGTTGTCTTCTGTTCCTATGGCTATAGATCATTTGTAGTTTTTAGAACAAGAAGATGTTTGTGAATAATGAAGGCTGTCTTGTTAATCTTAACAACTAAAGTAATTTATTGTGCAATGGATGACAATTTGAATATGAGGTGCAAGTGTAATGAGTTAATCTAAGAATGAACCTAAGTTGCCACTAAACTAGAACAATGTTGAACTATAAGTCATCATCAAACTTGAAACAAAGTAACTGAACATGAATTAAATGCAATGAAACTCCGGAGTGTTCTAACTATACTAACATGCATTAATATATGAAGTTACACAATCTGTTTGTTCATCATTAGTGATATTTTGGAAGAGTTCCTTCTTTTGGAAGAGGTAGAACAATTCTGACTGTGTAATTGGATGCAATTGCAAGCAAATAGACTGAAAGAAAATGAAAAACTAAGTTATCACATCCATACTCTACTCGTCATTATGATGTCTTGGGCAAGCGTTTAAGAGCAAGACAGAGATGATACTTAGTACAAACACACAAATAAATCATTCATTATCACGTTCATGCCTTGAACTTCTTAAGAATTTCTTGGAAGAGTTTCTTCTTGTGGAAGAGTGATTAGAACAAGTGTGACTGTGATAGTGAACAGCAAAAACTACAACTAAATCCTACAGTACCATAGCTATTCATCATTCATCATTATAATCTGTTGGAAGAGTGTCTTCTTGTGGAAGAGCTGGAATGAATATAACTACAATAGCTAGTTAAAACAACTATAAATTCAACTCCTAATTCTACAATACCATAGTCATTCAACATTCATCATTTTAATCTGTTGGAAGAGTGTCTTCTTGTGGAAGAGCTAGAATGAATACGACTACAGTAGCTAAAACAAAACAACTACCAATTCAAATGCAAAACGTAAAGGCAGCTAGGAAAAATTATCTAATTTACGCAAAAGAAATCCGTGCAAGAGGCAGGGGCCCTCTACCACTTGACGGCATTCACTTCAAATTAAATCATGCCTTCAAAATAACTTTGTCTGCTCCATTAACGATGCAATATTTTGAACATAACACTATGCGTTTTCAGGAATGTATCACAGAGTTTAAACAAAATCTAGCAGCAAATCTAACATAAAATCTCTAACATAGCTCTCGATCTCCCAAGAGTTTATAAAGCAAATGCACGTAACAGTAATTACAACAATTTAGGAATAATGTCTTTCCTTATCCGAATCATGTTAGGACTCTTTGAGGTGGCTACGTGAAGGAGAAAAGACATCTGGACTGAGACAGTCCTAATAGAAGTCTTCCTTCATAAATGTGTTCCCACGTGCATAACCGTACCCAGAATCCATTTCTTCCTCCATGATGAGCAACGAACCATGTAGACACGACGTGGATCATGCCCATATGCGGTTTTTCTCAAGAGGCCACCTGGAACATACTCAAACATGAAGGAAGCTACAGAATCACCGGTTAGCCACGGAATGTCTGCATTCTGCAGCTAGTTCCCGTCAAAATGCTTAACAATGACAAAAATCACAAAATTCAACAAGTCAGTCATGTAAATCATTCTAGAAGTAATTTTACCTATATTTATTGATCAATTGGGTCTAAGATAGAAATGGACAAGGGAAAATGAGGTAAAATGAGGTGAAGGAAAGCACAAATTTGAGGCTCAATAGAGTCCCACAGAGAAAACCTCGGTTACTTTTTCTGTTTAAAGAGCTTTGAAAAAGACGGAAAAAGAATGGCTTTTATTTGTTCGTAGTGGTAGTTTAACGAGCCCAATGAAGGAAACTCACGGTTTTTTTAGTTTTACGATATAGAAAAGGTCCCTAAAACGAAAGCTTGAAACTGGGTCGAAACATAGTCAAATCTACACAGGAACACTAACAACTCATTAGTGCATCGGTAAACTTTTAAAAACCAATAGTTGCGACAAAGTATAGCAGTAATTTACCAATTTTAACAAACTATTTGAGTGATTCTTACCTCCATAATGGCTATAAGAAGGCAAAAAACCTTCATTTTCATTGTTTTGAGTGTTGTGATAAATCTCTAGGGTGAAAAAAGTTGTGAAACTTTGGCTACTGATTGTGGATGATCCGAGCAACGATTTTTAATTCCACAAGATCGAGGTAAGAGCTTGAACCCTGATCTATCTTTCCATTGTCATTTTAGTTATTTTTTCTGGCTAGAAATGTGAATTTTGGTAGGCCCTAAATATATTTAGCGGATAACATGGGTATCGAGTGTTTTGGCTCCCTTAAACGCACTACCCGATCAGAGAGAGAGCGTTAGAACGCATTGTTTTTCACTGTGGCCCATGTTAGCCAATAGAAAATATTTTTGAACTTGTTTTTAATCATTCTAAATTTTTCTAGCCAGAAACTAATCCATTGGAAATGTTTCCTGCGCAAGTGTGAAGCAGTTACCATGAGCATTTGGCGTGAAAGAGAGCATGGGCGGGAAGAACGTGAAATGGTTACTGATGCTGCTACTTTGCTCGTTCACTGCAGATGAGGATTACTGAAGTATGATCAGTTAGAGTTGAAGAGAGGGTAGGAAGACCTTCTGAGATGGATCATTCATTAGTGGGATGATCATCAGCGTGTCTTTCACATCGGGGGTAATGAACTCTCGATCGATGTAATTTTCCAAAATTTTCATTAAGTTAATTGGAACATTAATTTTGCTTTCATTTTAATAAAAAGAATAAAATGGGTAAGGGGGCCCATGAAGAAGCATAATAAACACTCATAATATGAAAATGGGTCACCTAAGTGGCTTATTTGTCATCTCCTAGTGTGAAAAGGGGAAAATAGAAGAGGACTAGGTCAAGTTTAACCAAGTCAACAACGCTTCCTAAAGAGGTGTAGCTTGCATGAGAAGACAACAAAGTTTTGATAGGAGGGATATCATTAGATGATATAAACCCTAATGGGTGGGGTCCATGGAAAGGAAGCCTCCTCTTGGCATAAAATGGGGAAGGGGATCCATTGCTCATTATGTCGGACATTTCAATTTTGGTCTGCTCTCTCCAGTTGTTCAACTGGGATAATTGTGCTGCTTAGCACAAGGGAGATTCCTGTTTAGCAGTTTTCTCTCCTTCATTGGGAAGATTTTGAGGACCTGTTATTCATTCTCATCACATCTAGGCTTGAGGCCAAGGTAACCATCTTCAGCTATAGCGTTTTCTAGTTGGGCAGAAACGTTGAGTTGCTGGGGGTTGTAGTGAGGATTCATTACCACCCACTTTCAAAGCTAGTTTTGCAGAGGAGGAGGTCATTGTTTCTCTAGGAGATCAGTAAGGAAGATCCTAGAGCTTCATTGTATATTTTTTCATTGGGTCATATGTTTCATGTCATTCCCAGTGCAGTCTCTTCCCCATATTCCGTTATTTTTAGAGGGAACTTGCTGGAGGGGTTCACACTGTGGATTGGAGGGTGTAATATTCAGTGAAGGGAGCATAATTTCACTTTGAAGATCATTGGAGGAGGTTTCTTCATCAATTTTAGCATCTCCATCCTTCTCCATTTTTTTATTTTTATTGAGTTGCAGCTGCTACACTGCACTCTGGCATTTTTCCAATTTGTACATTTTGGCCAATCCCTTGGAAGATTGTTGTAGTATTGTTTTCCGGGGTTGAGATCTTGTTCCCCCACTTTATTTTATCTTGATATTGCTATATCATTGTGTGTATATCATTTTTTAGTAATTTCCCACCATGGACTACGCATTCGTAGCTTGTTGTTGGGTTGTGTAGCAATGTACTTTCACTTTTGCATATACAACTGTCTTGAGGCTGATCTGGCTTATCTTGAGAGGTATTTTCCTCAAGTTATTGTATATCTATTTGAAAATGCACATAATATAATGGCTATTCTCTCTTTTTTCACCATATGTGTTGGTGTTTCACTGCTGCTACTTGTTGAAGTTCATGTATTATTGTAGCTCTCTCTTTGAGCATTGTTTGAGAAACCTAGGAGTGGGAGATCTGAACAACCCACCTAGGGTTATTTATTTGAGATAATATTCTGGGAGTGTAATGTATGAAGGGTAAAAAAAGGGATCCAAGTCCCCTTTTATCTTATTTTTTCATTGGATTCCTTATACAATGTCCCTCTGGACCATATTGCAGGAATTCCCGAAAAAAGGAACATTATAGTGGTATCAGAGCTTCGAACTTGGCTCAGCCTGTTAAGTTTGAATAAAAAAGAGAGAATAGGTCAAGATGATGTAGAGGATGAGATTTCTCTCATCATTTTTTAGATGCAGAAAAGACTTCTCCAAGGAGGTTGAGAAGACTAAAGAAAGAGAAGAGGAAGGACCATGCACTTCCTACTCTCACCAAGGAGGAAAAACGGAGCATGAAAAACATTTGGAATTCGAGATTCTAAGTGAGTATCTTACTGAATACTGAGAAAACCCTAGAGCCTTCCAAGAGACTCTATATTTTCCACAATGTATTAAGCAGAAATAAGAGAGAAGACCCCACATCTATGGGATGATGAGAGGCAATAGGTTTCTATTGTCCACATTTGATGGATCACTCACATGTGCAACAGAGGTTTGGGTGAAGAAGATAAAGGATTTATTCCTGCTACATCCTGTAGTAGATAGAGAGGTTGTAGAAGTTGCAGCGCTGCACCTTGAGGGTGAATCAAATACTTGGTGGTTCAGCTATTGGAGTCATGCAAGGGTCTCTACTATTGCTGATTTTTCTCAAAGACTTATCAGAATATTTGGTCAAAAGAGGGAGGAGTCCTCACCACCAGTTGAAGAGGCACATACCAGCATTGACATGGTGATGGAGAAGCAACCTTCATCTCCAGTAATCTAGGTAGATAACACTATTGATGGAGAAACCCTTGCAGCAACACAAGGTTATTCCAAATCTCTCCAAGGTATGCCTAAGTTTTTATCTCTCATGGAGGATTGTACATATTTTCATGTTGATTGTCTAGAGTAGGAAAATTTCACTGCGATGTGGCATCATGTTCATACACCATTTATTTTTTGCACACCATTTTTGAGGTTTGGGTTTGGAAAATATTTCATGTAAGAGATTGCATTTCAATGTCCCTTGAAATGCAAAGGCCAAAATATGTTTTGGGAAGATGGTAGCCCTTGTTGGGGGGATACCAAGATGCAGGATGAAGGGAGACATCCACAAGGAATTGAGTGGATGTGGATGGGAGGTAAGAGGATGGTGAGCCTCTTGCGAATCTATGACACAGGGTAGCAAGAGGAAAGGATGCGTTGGCTACTCTTGAGAGGGTTTGGCCAACATAGGACCTCTCTTCTTCCATGGGATGTGAAGAAGGAGGAGGACTAGCAGGATACTTACACCATGGGGAAGGAATTAGCATGGGTGCATTATGTTGAGTTGGCATTCTCATTACCACTAATTATGTCACCATCACATATTTGGTATGGTGGGAGTATGGAGAAGCAGCAAACATTATTGTTGCTTAGATTGTATTTGGATGTTGCAGGAGCAGGAGGAGGCACTAGCATAGTGCAAAGGGGATGCTCCTTGGCCTTAGATGACCAATCATTACCTTATTCATGGGAGGGACTCTATATGTGCAGCAACATGATGAGTAGAGTCTTTGAAAAGATCCATGTCAAAGAGTTGAGCTTTGAGATGACAGTGGCCCTACTCCACAGGCCAGCATCGCTGTCAGTTAAGAGCTGGGATTACTTGTTGAAGTGTTCCCAGGACCACTTCACAAATGATGTACCTTGGAGGCATGTAGGAGATGAGGATGAGGGAGAAATGGATGGAATAATACCTTACTATATCTTGATCTTCTTGGCTTGGGTTCACAAGCACAAGGGGAGATACCTACATGCAGCACTTATGGATTCTCCTTTCATGCATTATTATGCATACTATTTATTTATGGAGGATTCCACTTGGGAGGGCATCCTAATGGATGTATATCAGCATACAGATAGATGCACAACCTAAGAGATGATGATATGGTTGGCACAACCACTTCCCTACTCTATTGCAGTAAGGGAGAATTTCCACTTGAGCCATTTCAGCTCAAAGACCACAGTACATGATGAGGGAGGTAACTATTTCCTATATGTTTTGCACTCTCTTATCTTTATGAGTAGCATATAATATCAAGGAGGATATTTCCTTCTTACACATTATGTTTTTTGTACTTATGGTCAATTGCATCAATTATGATGGCCATCTTATTGGTGGATTGTGGGGGAAAGCCACAGGATTTTCGATGTGCACCATTGGCACCAAGTTATGTTTTCATGATCTCATTCTACAGGATGAATGTGGAAGTAAACAAGTGGCTGAAAGGACACTTTTTTCACTATATATTGAGACAGGCCAATGATGCCCTACATTGGTTCCATGTGTGGAGCTATGTTTCACCTCCTTTCTCTCACAGATTTATGCTTCCATATTCTGCTAGTAGAACGTTGGACATGGGAGGGAAGCACCATTGGAGGAGTGGAACAAGAGTTGAGGATGCCCATAGAGATTATGGTTCTTCATATTTATCACACTGAAAATTTCATAAAAACAAGTGGGCCAGCCTTGATTTCCATGCTACACCTCTTGCTTTCAAATAGGAGGAGCCATTTGGAAAGCTTGAGCTTTTTGGGGACGCACCCCATGGGTGTTGGATTTGATGGGATGGCTTGGGTCTCTTTTGAGGACCATTATGTTTCAGCCATGTATCAGTAGCAGCCCCATATGTATCATAATAAGGGAGAGACACATTGGGAGGATGTGCCCTTTGGGGAAGAAGACTTCCATACTCTTTGCAGCACATGCTCTAAGGGGAGTATGGAAGAGGATATGGTCACCATGACAAGATATTTGTTTCTCCATGAGGTGAACCATATGATTGATTGGATACCATGTTGGGTGATAAAAGGTGCCTTTTAAAACTCCTATTTATCCCACATTAATTATCAACCTGGGCAAGTCTTCTTATTTCAAGAGTGTACACAGTATGTGCACACTATAATCCTGGAGAGTAATGTTTTCCAATTTTCAATACAGTGTTTCAAATACAAGAGTAAACAGAGGCTTGAAAATGAAATCTAATTACAACAATATGAAACTTAATGCTATAAAATCCAATCACTCACTCAACAATCATCAGTCAAGGATGCAGTAGTAATAACTCTTCCCTCTGGCAATTGATGTAAATGAAATAAAACATAAAAAAGATCCTCAATCTGAGAACGTAGGCAAAAATAACCAATGTCCTTTATAGTTGATGATCTTACACTCCACACTAAAGAAATTAAATGTAAATGGTAACTGAGCTAAATCACTAATGCTACTAATGAAAATAAACTAAGCAAGCTCTCTGTAATACATTCAAAAAAAAAAACAAACTCTTGCAAAAAGGAATAAACATCAAACTAGTTAACATAAATGAACAACAAATCTATTTACTAGAAATGAACAACAACTGGAAATGAACAGAAAAATCTATCTAATGGAAATGAATAACAATCATGAAATGAACAACAAATTGTATTGAACAACAACCTGAAATGAACAGGAATCAGAACGGAACAACAAATGGAATGGAATAGCAACTGGAATGGAACAACAGATGCTGAACAATGAAGCTCTGTTAAAGCATAACAAGATAAGTTATACAGGGATCAAAATTCTTGTTAAATTGGAAAGGAACGACAACGCAATTCAACAATGCAACACACCAAGATTATAAGAAATAAAAAAATAAATTATTAAACTTGAAACTGCAATGAAAATAAATGCAAATTGTCACACAACTATAATCGAAAGATAATAATACATATGGCAAGTGGATTCACTAGGGCCAGGCCCTTTGCTGTTAGTGGAGCACTGCCAAACTACTCCATTATCAAATAATGTAACAATAGTTGAATTATGTATTAATCATATGTAGCAGAGTTTACAAGCAATCGTACTCTGTTTTAATTAACAAGAGTCGATGAAGAATTCTGAAAAATTACAACAGGAAATCTCTCCCTAATGGCAATACATGCTCTTCTTTTATAATCATAAAGAGGAGAAAGTAAATAGTAAATGTGATCCCTCATAAAACAATTGGATTTTCTACAACCAATTGATCAGCAAGAAAATATATTTCCATCAATCATTAAACAGGAGTAGGAATTTGGATTTGCAGCTGAGATGATTTGGAAAATGGCCATAACAGTGAATCTTGGAAAATCATCTTCAAAGAACCTTCTGTTTCTCTTAATACGAACCGAATTTGGGAAAACCATTCTTTTCAAGAGTTAATTTGATCCGTTCTGGACAAAACCCATGTTTTGGATTTTCCATATTCTTCTCCATTTGCCCAGAATGTCCAACAAAAAACTGACACTTCTTATTCCAACGAATTTCTGAGTTGGAATATTTGATGATGAACTAGAGATCAAATCTGCAATCTGGAAAATTTCTTGGAGGCTAAAATGGTGAGTGATGTTACAAAATATATTAGTAAACCTCATTGATAAAATCATGCATAATAATCATCAATTTATTAAAAATAAAGGAGAAGAAATGATATTTATCCATGAGAGCATAAATAATTATAAAATGGATTTATATGATAAATTATGATAAATGACATGATAAAGAAAAGTAGAAATGGATGAAATAGGTATTAAAAAGTGATAATAATAATGACATATTAGCAGTCCAACATACCGTCAAACTGAATATATCTCATGTCCTCATGCAACCTAGAACTGAATATATTGCATGTCCTCATGCAACCCAAAGACAAAACCCATGTGTTAACCAAGAAAAAAAAATTGTTCATCCCAACTCATGAAATGGATGGAACAAATGATTTTTTCCTCAAATAATGAATATTCAATTTTAGCAATATTGATTAAGGCGTAACAATTTTTACAGTTGACGTTCAACTATATGTATATGAAGTTGCAGAAAAATGTGGTATAAGTAACATCAAACTTCATTAACCATTTTCTCAAAAATCAGATCGTTTTGATGCACTGATCATGAGATATAAACAAAATGGTTGTTGGTGATAGTGCATAGTTTTTGAAATTTTATGAACTAATTTAGTGTGAAATTATATGGGTTTGTGTATTTTAATGATACCTCTTTATTATCCAGAAATCACTTGAATTTAGTTCATATTTTTAAAGATATATCCAAATCAATTTCTACATTGTATAAAAATGAAATTGTATGCCTTAAACGAGAAACAAAGCAGAAAACATGTGTAGCAATTCCTCCCCCAAACTGAAGAATTAGCATGTCCTCATGCAATGCTAGAAAACAAAGAGAGGTGGTTGCTACAATCTATTGAAATCTATGCTTGTTGTAAAACAACATGGAATAAGGGAGGTGTTGATAATGAATAAGAATATTAATGGATGATAAAGAATATTACTGACATGGTTATAAGAAAGAAATGAAGGAAATCAACACTCCTCGAAACTGAAAGATGATATGTCTCTGAAAAATGGGAAGTGGTAAATATGTGGAATGAATGATGATAAATAATGCTCAATGGATTTTCATGAAATTCTCCTAAATTTGTAATAAATCAGAAAATTATGCTATTTTACCTCAAGTGTTACCTCCGAAAAAATATATATAATTATTAGTTATAGCTGAGATATATCACACAAAGAAGCTGTATATCTACCAGAATCATATGATTACAGTCATGTATTCTTCGTTAGTTAAAATAGTGTGGTCGTGCTATGAATATAATTCGCCCCCCCCCCCATACTTGTTGTTCTCTTGTAACCAAATCACGATTCTGAATGCAATTTTGTTGAATCCACTGTGTTAATTTTAAAGAGCAATAGATAAGATGTATGCCAAAAGTTCAATTAGAAAAAATTCTATAGAAATGCAGTATGAATATTTGGATTCGACCCACATGCAGGCATATTTAAAATGCATCCATGCCCCCGTGAAAGATGATAGGTCACCCTCGACCGGCAAATAGAAGAGCAGCATACTACACAACAATTGTACAACATGGAAATGAATACATAATTATGATATGATCAACAAATTATCGCATTACTGAAATCAATTCATATTTTGAAATCATTAGTAGATATGGAAATGTTTATGTAATGATTCAAAAATAAGGGAAAAGGACAGTTGATTTGAAAAAATTACTTATGCAGTCATTGTCCAAATAAACCATTATGATAGATTTATAAATAAATTTCATGCATAAGAGGTTCTGAACAAAGGGTTTAGGAGCATACTGTCATTTGACATTAGATAAAGATATAAGAAAAGGGTTTATCATTACTATTGATTTGTGAAAAATATTACTCCAATACCATCAGTAGAGCTCTGTTTCCCACAGGTGTCTATAACCTTGAAAAAGTTGCTTTCTCACCCTTGGAACCATTATCCTTTATTTATGCCTAGGGAAGTCCTGTGTGATGTCATGATGGAGGCCACTATGCTGGCTTGAGAACCAGATGAATCACAATTCCATTCACCAGGAATGAGTGAAAGGTGGGCAGGCCGGCTCGTGATGAGACCTCCTATTCCAAGGATTTTTTATTTTTCTGAGTTGTCCATTGGATCATATCCGTAGTGTGGTGGCCATAATGGGAATTCCACTTCACTGCTCCCTTATGATCATAGTAGGTTGGCTCTTGATGAGATCCCCTATCCTCCATCTGTCATATCATAGAATTGTTAGTAATCATATATAGATTTTTTATTCTTCTTTTTTTCATGTAGCACTTCCCTATTTATGTAGAGAGGATGGCTCAACACTCCTTAAGAGTAGGGATGGTGGAAGAAGTCTGAACTTCTCAATAGAGAAAGTATGCCCTTATTCTTATTCAATAAATAAAAATCAAAGAGAGTTATGAAGATTTATGGAAGAACCAACATGATAAACGTAACCAATCATATTAATTTTAGTGAAAATAAAGACATCAAAGTGATATAGATGGTTGTGTCCTTTCCTTTTCTTATCACTACAAAACAATTTCTTAAAAATTACAATTTCTCTTGATTTGTTGATTCCAGTAACCTCTAATTTTTGTGTCCTTGCATAAATTGTATGTTTGCCTTTAAAAAAGTCATGAAGAATTCACGAAAATCCTCAAAAATTTGTTCTAAAACAAGATGAAAATGATGTTGCTTTTGAAAGAAATAGCAGAACAATCGAGAAAAAAAAAACATGTTGTTCCTTTTTAAAGGAACAGCAAAAACAATCCGTGGAAATGTTGTTCCTTTGAAAAGGGACAACAAAAAAAGTCAGGAAAAAAACATGTTGTTTCTTTTGAAAGGAACATAAAAAAAAGCGGGAAAAATGATGTTCCTTTGGAAAGGAATAGCCAAAACATGTGGCAAAAACTGTTGTTCCTTTGGAAAGGAACAACAAAAACAAGCGGTAAAAATTGTTGTTCCTTCAGAAAGGAACAACAAAAACATGCGGCAAAAGTGTTGTTCCTTTTGAAAGGAATAGCAAAACTGTTGTTCCTTTTGAAAGGAACAACAAAAACATGCAGCAAAAGTTATGTTCCTTTTGAAAGGAACAGCAAAAACATGCAGCAAAAGTGTTGTTCTTTTTGAAAGGAACATAAAAAATAATCAACGGGAATGTTGTTTCTTTTGAAAGGAACAACAAAAATAAACACACAAACGCATTGTTTCTTAAGAGGAACAGTTGTTGCTCCTTAAGAGGAATAGAAAACAAATATAAGCACGCAAGATTGATGTTCCTTAAGAGGGACGGTTGTTGTTCCTTAAGACAAACAACAATTGTTCCTTAAGAGGAAGAACATAAAAAATAAAGGCACACAAAAAAGTGTTGTTCCCTATAGGGAACAACAAATAAAATGCACGCAGAAATTGATGTAGGAAACAGTAAAGGAAAAAAAATAGAGGAAAGAACAAAGCTAATGTACAATCCATTGTCAAGCAAATCCAATCAAATAGAAAGGAAAATTTATGTACAGGGTTCAAGAAAAAGTAAATTTTTACAGAATTGGTGCCGCTGAAGAATTGCCTTTTGCAATTGAAACTTGCATGGTGGGGTCCTTATTGTGCAATTGCCAATGGAACGGAAACTACAATTTGAAGGGATCAACACCTAAAATACAAAAAACATAAAAGAAATCAGAAAAGAAACAACACTTTATTAAGTTACAATGGCTATGATGTTATTTCCTAAGAGAATATCAATCTGTCAATGGAAAAAAAATGATCTTTTTGAAAAATGTTTTGGCAACAATGACATGAATCTTCAAATAGAAACCAATTCTTCATTTCTTCTATTATGAATCTGTTAGGTATTGAACTGGATGAAATGCCCTTGTTTCACTAAAATTTCTTTTAAGAATCGCTCGTCCATAAATTGACCTTCTTTAATCTGCTAAGACTTGCAAAAAACGAGTGTCTACCTGCAATAAAACATTAAATCATGGAGAAAGAGAGGTGATCAGGCTCCCCTAATCCAAGAATTATGCAAAAAAACTAACAAATAGTTACTCTCTAAAACAAATCCACGGACAAAATAAATTTATTACCTGTGGGAGAACAATGGCCAATCATACTAACCAGCAGTGTTTCAATTATAAATTTTATTTTTTTTCGTCCGATTTGAGTGATTAAAAATCCAAATTAAAGTGAATTCAGAGATATGTCTTCAATAGAAACATGTTTAAAAAATTCCATATAATGGTATGTTAAATTTTCTTAGAACAACCTACATAATAGAGTCATTTTCGATTTTCCAGCTCAGACCAACAGTTGATATTTCAAGAATAAATTATTCGTTTGATGGTGGGTTAAACTAATTCAAATTGGAAATGAAATTAGATTCATTTATTGATCTCAAATAAAAACATTTTTTGAATACAAGAAGAATTGATGGGTCAAATATTCTAGTGAACAGCCGAGAAAACAAAGTTTCAAGAGTGCTGATTCATGATAAACAGTCAGTATTTTGGTCATAAATTCCTCATACAATATAAAAATCAAGTGATTCAAATTGATTTGTAAACTAGATTCATAGAGTAATATACCATAGAAAAAGGTTTTCAAAATATAGTCATGTAGTCCTCCAAAAACTGACTTCAAGCCCACAAGCCAAAAAATATGATATTCAAGAAACTTTTCCATATTGGTGATAAAAATGAATATGAGTGTTCGTAGAACTTTTATTTTCAATATAATACACCTATATACACAAATAAATTAAAATATTTATCATCGATGTTGATTTCCACAGTGTGTTGTAACAAAAACAATTTTTACATAATAATAAAAATGTATTTATTTATGTCCTTATTTATTTATTTTCTCCACTAGCCTACCCTTACTTGAAAATTGATTATGCTTTTGTATAAGAGTACTTCTAGTGGAGCCATTTTTGAAATAAGGCCTCTAGTATGTACATACCCAAATTTGAAAAATGCATGTTAATAAATAGTAGGGTATGAGAAGCCAACTTCCCTTGAAAAGATGGTGCCAAAAATTGTTGAAGTATGGAGTGATGCTGCAAACAAATGGAGTGAAACCAATCTTCAATGTATCTCCTACATTTTTGATTTCCCATAGACATCATATCATGAAGTTCTTGAGTGTTTAAAATGGCTTGTTGATGAAGGCTAGAAAAAACCTCATTTTCTTTCATAACCTCTACAATTTTTGGATTTGATACATTCTGAATCTCGGTATAAGTTTTCTCCAATGGTGCATATGAGATAGAATGGGAGGGAAGCGTGGGTAAATTTTGCAGTTCAACACTGTAAGCTTGTTGTACTGGTTTATTATTGTGCGGGTGTGGAATGAGTTGAGCAGGAAATTGTGTAGAGAATAGAGCATTTTGATGATGTAGTTGATTGGGTTGAATGGATGATTTTGATAGGAAAGCAAGATGTTGTGGAGGAGCTGGTGGAGAATATGGAGGATGTGTTTGTGCTACAAGATGAGGAAGAGTAGTCATGCAATCATAAGATGAACCGTGCCAAACTTGTAGACAAGATTGGTGGTGGTTATATTGAGATTGGCATGGCTGCCCTAACATATGAATATTCCATAATGGATTATGCAAGTAAAAGAATGGAGAGGAAGTGTTTTGAACCATACCTGTAGGCCATGATTTCCATGGTTTTGACCTTGTTGCAACTTCCCCATCTCTTTGATATGCTACTTCCATCCTAGATAGGGAAGAACAACTATCTATGGGATGCTCCTTTCGGTAATGAGGGCAAAACACTTCATCAAATTCTTGATTTTTCTGAACCTGCAAAACATTCAATTGTGAATTTAGAGAGCTAATGAAATCATATTTAAAATTTTCAAATAAAACATTGATTTCAGCTCTTATGTCTCTTGTTCTTGTAGTAAATGTGGAGAAGAAAGAAGAAAATTCTCTAGAATTCTTACCAGCCTTGGAAATTCCTCTTGAATACCTTATGCACAATTCACAAACATCATCATATGATAACTAAAAAACATCACCTTTTCCTATCAGATTTAAGAGTTATAAAAATTTATCTTTGATTCCTTTAAGAATGAGTATTTTCAAGATCTCTTTTTCCAAATGATTATGCTTTGATTTTTGAAGGTTATATTGAAATCACTCTACATAGTCCTCCAATATTTCATCTTCTCCTTGTATCATACCGAAAATATCTTCATTGGATTTGCAGTAGTCTTTGTACTTCTTCAAGAATATGTTCTTCATGTCCTCCCATGTTTGGATGTAGTTCCCACCTAGGCTCGTGAACCATCAGAGAGCTACTCCTTTTAGAGTAAGAGGAAACACTTTCAACCTTTCATCATTAGTACAATAATCATATCTTCTACAAAATACTTCAAACTCAAATAAAAATGTATCTGGATCTTCATTTGTCAAACCATGAAAATTTGGTAGAGACAATGGGGGAATTATGTGCATTTGTGTCACTCCTCCTAGATCTTTGATAGGGAATTCAAAAGTTGAAATGTGAACCATTTATTACCATAATAGAAGATATTCTTCATATTTTTCTTTAATTATCCTTTTTCCAATTTTCCTGTCAATTGGTTAGTGAAATGGGTGGTGCTTACATCACTACTCAAGTGGAATTACAAGATTTTTTTCAAAAATTCTACCTCTAAAATACAAAGGTTCATTTCTACCTTAAATTCCTATCAATTCTACTGAAAACCGGGTGGAGGACGAAGCACTTTACTTTCTTGTTATGCGGGTTCTTACCTTCCATTTTTAATACCCAACTCTTTCACAGCAGAAAAACATCAAAAATACATCATTCTCTGTGAAATAGTAACACTCTCCCCGGCAACAACACCAAAATGTTGGGTGCTAAAAGGTGCCTTTTAAAACTCCTATTTATCCCACATTAATTATCAACCTAGGAAATTCCTCTTATTTCAAGAGTGTACATAGTATGTGCACATTATAATCCCAGAGAATAATGTTTTCCAATTTGCAGTACAATGTTTCAAATACAAGAGCAAACAAAGGCTTGAAAATGAAATCTAATTACAACAATATGAAACTCAATGCTATAAAATCCAATCACTCACTCAGCAACCATCAGTCAAGGATGCAATAGTAATAACTATTTCCTCTGGAAAATGATGTAAATGAAATAAAACATAAACAATATCCTCAATCTGAGAACGTAGGCAGCAATAACCAATGTCCTTTACAGTTGATGATATTGCACTCCACACTAAAGAAATTAAATGGAAATGGTAACTGAGCTAAATCACTAATGTTGCTAATGAAAATAAACTTAGAAACCTCTCTGTAATACATTCAAAAGAAAAACCAAACTCTTGCAAAAAGGAATAAACAGTAAATTAGTTAACATAAATGAACAGCAAAACTATTTACTAGAAATGAACAACAAATGGAAATTAACAACAAAATCTATCTAACAGAAATGAAAAACAATCATGAAATGAACATAAACTCTATCTAATGGAATTGAACAGCAAATTCCATTGAACAAAAATCCAAAATGAACAGCAATCATAACGGAACAACAAATGGAATGGAACAACAGATGTTGAACAACGAAGCTCTATTAAAGTATAACAAGATAAGTTATACAGGGATCAAGATTCTTGTTAAATTGGAAACGAATGGCAACACAATTCAACAATGCAATACACCAAGATTATAAGAAATAAAATAGTAAACTATTAAACTTGAAACTGTAATGAAAATAAATGCAAACCATCACACAACTATAATCAAAAGATAATAATACAGATGGCAAGTGGATCCACCAGGGTCGAGCCCTTTGCCACTAGTGGAGCACTACCAAACTACTCCAGTATCAAATAATGGAATAGAAACTGAATTATGTATTAATCATATGTAGTAGAGTTTACAAGAAATCGTACTCTATTTTAATTAACAAGAGTCGATGAAGAATTATGAAAATTACAATAGGAAATCTCTCCCTAATGGCAATACATGCTCTCCTTTTATAATCAAAAAGAGGAAAAATTAAATAGTAAATGTGATCCCTCATAACAAATTTGGATTGTGTGCAACCAATTTATCAACAAGAAAATATATTTCCATCAATAATTCAACAAGAATAGGTCGAATTTGGATTTGCAGCTGAGATAATTTGGAAAACGGCCACAACAATGAATATGTGAAAATCGTCTTCAAATAAACTTATTTTTTCTCTTAATACGTACCAAATTTGGGCAAACCATTCTTACATAGAGTTAACTAAGTCAGTTCTGGGAAAAACCCATGATTCGGATTTTCCAGATTCTTCTCCATTTTCCCAGAATGTCCAACCCAAAAATGACACTTCTTATTCCATCAAATTTCTGATTTGGAATATTTGATGATGAGATGGAGATCAAATCTGCAATCTGGAAAATGTCTTAGAGGCTAAAATGGTGAGTTATGTTAAAAAATATATTAGTAAACCATCATTGATAAAATCATGCATAATAATCATCAATTTATTAAAAATAAAGGAGAAGAAATAATATTTATCCATGAGAGCATAAATAATTATAAAATGGATTTATATGATAAATTATGATAAATGACATGATAAAGAAGAGTAGAAATGGATTAAATAGGTATTAAAAAGTAATAATAATAATGACGTATTAGTGGCCCAACAATGATGATGACTTCCAACTCATCACATATGAGATGATTTGGGCCAACTTGATTTACAGCGTTGGAGGAGAGATCCTTGGAGATCTAGACTTCATCTTGCCACTTGACAGAAACACTATTGTAGCCCAAGTTTAGCCTTCACTCCACACTTATCATAAGTGGAGAAGAGGATAGTGTGGGGTAGGCTATGAAGCCTACCATGTTCAGGTTTCCAGCCCACCTATTCTACATGATCCCATGGTGGAGGATGATTTCCAGAAGTTATCTAGTTGGGAGGTGACTCATTTTGCATGGTTGATTGCTTGGGGATGGAGGGTCCACATGGGGAGAATGTCTCCCAACATATTTCGGACTCCATGCCTTGGGAGGACCTCTAGACATCACTTTTCCACTCTCTTGAGCACCTCACTTTTTCATGATGACGGCTTGGTAGCTAATTTACATGCTGAGGAGAAGCAATGTGGGAGCTTATTTGATGAAATAAAATTCTATTTCTTCGAGGAGATCATCATACATAGATGCTACAGGAGAGGAGAAGAGGAATCAGTCTACCCTTGCACTCGCTTAAGGACAAGAAATCTTTGGGAGGGGAGGATTGTAATGTTCCAAAATTTTCATTAAGTTAAATGGAACATTAATTTTTCTTTCCTTTTAATAAAATGAATAAAATGGGTAATGGGGGCCATGAATAAGCATAGTAAAAACTCCTAATATGCAAAGGGGGCACCTAAGTGTCTTATTTGTCATCTCCTAGTGTGAAAATGGGAAAATACAAGAAGACTAGGTCAAGCTTGACCAAGTCAACAATGTTGCCTAAAGAGGTGTAGCTTGCATGAGAAGACAACACAGTTTTTATAGGAGGGATATCATTGGATGAGAGAAAACCTAATGGGTGGGGTCCATGGAAAGGAAGCCTCCTCTTGGCATAAAATGGGGAAGGGGAGCCATTGCTCATTATGTTGGAGATTTCGATTTTGGTCTATTCTCTCCAGTTGTTCAACTGGGATAGTTGTGCTGCTTAGCACAAGGGATATTCCTGTTTAGGAGTTTCCTCTCTTTCATTTGGAAGCTTTGGAGGACCTATTCTTAATTCTCCTCACATATAGGCTTGAGGCCAAGGTAACCATATTCAGCTATAGCGTTTTCCAGTTGGGCAGAAACATTGAGTTGCTGGGAGTTGCAGTGAGGATTCATTACCACCCACTTCCGGAGCTATTTTTGCATAGGAGGAGCTCATTATTTCTCTAGGAGATTAGTGAGGAATATATCGGAGCTTCATTGCAGATTTTTTCATTCGTTCATATGTTTCATTTCATTCCCAGCGCAGTTTGTTCCCCATATTACATTATTTTTAGACGAAACTTGTAGGAGGGGTTCACACTGTGGATTGGAGGGTGTAATATTCAGTGAAGGGAGAATCATTTCACTTTGAATATCATTGGATGAGTTTTCTTCATCATTTGTAGCATATCCGTCCTTCTCCATTTTTGTATTGTTATTGAGTTGCAGTTGCTACACTGCACTCCAGAATTTTTCCAATTTGTATATTTTTGCCAATCCCTTGGAGTATTGTTGTAGTATTTTTTTCCGGGGTTGAGATCTTATTCCCCCACTTTATTTGAGCTTGCTATTACTATATCATTGTGTGTATATTATTTTTCAGTCATTTCCCCCCATGGACTACACAGTCATAGCTTTTTGCTGGGTTGTGTAGTAGTGTACTTTCACTTTTGCATATACAACTGTCTTAAGGTTGATATGGCCTATATTGAGAGGTATTTTCCTCAATTTCTTGTATATCTATTTGTAGTTTCACATAATATAATGGATATGCTCTCTTCTTGCACCATATGTGTTGATGTTTCACTGCTACTACTTGTTGGAGTTCATGTATTACTGTAGCTCTCTCTTTGAGCATTGTTTGAGATACCTAGGAGTGGGAGATATGAATAACCCACCTAGGGTTATTTCTTTGAGCTAATATTTTGGGAGTGTAATGTATGAAGGGTAAAAAAAGGGATCCATGTCCCCTTTCAGCTTATTTTTGCATTGGCTTCATTATACAACATCCCTCTAGACCATATTGCAGGAATTCCAAAAAAAGGAACATTACAATCAAGAAAGATGACATTTACTACTTGGTTGGTCTATTATGTAAAGGACCGAGGCCCAATATAACAGGTTCTAGATCCGATCTTTGTACTATTGCAGATCTGATATGAACTCACTGCATAAACAATATTCTGGCAATAAGTAATTGGGTGCCTATTGCACGGGTGGCAACGAGACCGTTGAGGTATCTCTTGTGGATGATAGTTCGCTTGGCAGGGGCCAAGAGTCAGCATGTGGCCACCAAGGCTCAGGTATTGCTAGCACTGGATTGCATGCATCCTTAGGTTTTCGACTAGTGTGAAGGCACTGTCCACTGGGTTCGAGAAGAGTTAACAACATGTAAGACCCGGACCCAAAGAGAGTTTGGGTATGGAACATTGATCATGTCTTTTATACTAGAGCAGGTGCCCGCAATGAGGCTAAAAATGATCATGGATTCATTGGGACCTCAAGAGCCTAGAAAAGCTCATTGGTTAGCTTTGATACTGCGGATGGGAGAGGGTCCAATCCGTCATTATTTTGATGACGCATCTTTTGAGTGGTTAGATGACCAGATCCTAATGATTGAGGATTATCCCTATGCAGGGATGAACTATATAGGAGATCTGAAGTTGATATTGCCACCGGGCACTCAATGGGGTCCTGATGGTAAGAAAGAATTTGATCAGTGTTTTTAATTTTATTTTTTGAAGTATTTTTTATCTTTTGAATGTTTATGCAACTCTTTTGTTTAATGGGTGAATTTTTTTTTGACATGGAGCTTGTTTCTTGGCACAGATGTAGCACCTGTCTGTCCAACTGGAGCCCCTCGCTATGAAAGGCAAGGAATGCAGCTACCTAGGGCTAATGCAGTAGTAGAGGCTGCAGCAACCGCTAAAGAGGGTGATGATGCACACAATTTGCACGAGCTTGCTAGGAACCTTGAGGGTATAAGCATGAGCGTGCCACCTCTTTCCATGAGGGAGATTCTGACTCACCTACAGCGGCACACAATGGGTGTGTCGGATAGGTTCTTGGTGCCTCTCTGGAGGATTGGTGCCTCTTAGGAGGATTTCCAGAGAAATTATCTATTATTCGAGCAGCAGGCTCAGGAGAAATAGTGGATAGATGTGTAAATGTTAGAGCGAGGCTTAGCAGAGCCAATATTTTGTAAAACACCCAAGTTTTGAGAAGTTTTTTTATGTAACTTGACTGGACATGGATATATATATATATATATATATATATATATATATATATATATATATATATATATATATTGGCGATTTTGTTTTTTTGTGTTTTGAATTTTTAATGTTATTTTCATGGTAGAAATATACACTCATGTATGACTCTTTGTATAATAAATGTCTCAAATTCCAATCTAATACATAACTTTCCAATGAATCAGCGAATGTAATAAATTATCTATGGATGTGCTCAAACACGATGGTTTGAAATTGACATTCTAGAAGTATTACCCTTAAGTAATAACGTAATAAGACAAGATGACAAACGTGATAATGATTGTTTAATTGCATAACAATGAGTTGAGAATATAACCTAACCACCAAAGATGAGATGTCATGAGATACAGCTTCCGTGAGGAGTTGGATCATCAATATGTATTCAGCAATATTTTTGGTGGAATTTCCTAGGAATATTCCACCGGAATTATGGAGTTCCACCTAAGGTGTGTAGAGGACCCAAGAAGCTGACGCAGTGTGCTGAGTATGACGACTAGCATTGTCTGCATATCCAAAGTATGATAAGGATAACAAAGGAATCTATGTAAAATAAAACATTTTTATGAGAAAAACACTCAAAAACCAAAAATATCCAAAGACATCAAACAAAGAAAAAACTGATATAGATAAAATTACAAAGCATATGCCTAGTGGAACACTAGGTGAAATACTTCTTCAGATAGATCCTGTTGTGGAGTTCCATGAGTGGAATTCCATTATAGTCATTTTTAAATGACTTTTGTGACAATGTAAGGACCAAGCCATAATGTTTGGAGTGTTCCTGCCCCCAAGATGTCGTGTCTCTGACCATAGAGTAGAGTGAGATCACCCTCTTGGAAAGAACGAGGGTTGATAGATTTGTTGTACTGAGATTTGACTCGACGCTGGTGAGCTTCGAGTGCTAGTGTGGCATCTCGATGATTTTCGTCCAATTGATCGAGTGAGAGAAAGTTCTCTTTTGTGGCAGTGGTGCCAGGTAGGAGTTCAACATCGAGCTTGAGTGATGGAAACTCACACTCGATTGGGAGTACTACTTCTAGGACGAATGCAAGTTGGAATGGTATGAAGCCTGTATCAGTTTTGACTGATGTTCGATATGCCCATAATGCGGAATATAACTTCCAATGCCATGTGGTTTTATGGTTACTGACTAACTGACAAATCATGGTTTTGAGGACGCCATTTATGGCTTCAATTCCTTCATTATATGGTTATGACCATGATTTGTGACGATTTAGAGGGGTACACCAAAACGACAGATGACCTGAATGAACAGGAATAGAGCGACAGTTTCTCCATCGGCCCTAAAAGTGGGAATGGCTTCTGCCCATTTTGTGAAGTAGTCAACTACAACTACAATGTAGTTGTGTCCATCCACAAAAGTAGGATTGCATGTAACAAATTTTATTCCCCATTTAGCGAAAGGACCAATGGATACAACCAGATGGAGAGGGGTAGGGTGGGAGACCATTTTCTTCGTGAAAATTTGACATGGATGGCACTTCTGGACTGTTGTGATGTAGTCTTTAAAGAAAGTGGGCCAATAGTATCCTGCACGCAAGATTTTTTGGGTAGTAGCTATGCCAGAAAGATGACCATCGCATGCCCCCACGTGACAGTCATTTAAAACATGTTCCGCCTTGTTAAGAGTGAGACAACGCCGAAGAATAGTATCGACACCGCGATGATATATAGTATCGTTTAGCATGAGGTAGTGTTCCGCTTGGTGAAGAATATGATGGAAGTCATCTGACGTGAGGGTTGGGCGGAAACATTGAGTTTGGAGGTAGAACAAACTGTCTCCATACCAAGGATTAGAATAATAGAGATTCATCAGGAAATGGATCATGAGCTACATCTTGCGGGTCAATTTTGGGAATGTTCGACAGTAATTCAGTGAAGACTAGAGATTTATTGCTTTGGCGGTAGTGAAATCCAAATCGAAATTTTGGAGGATTAAAATCCATTTGGAATATTTTCCTCCAATAACTTGTTGAGACAAAATGTGTTGCATGGGATTCTCCAAAGCAATGACAGTAGTCTGTCACAGAAATATATAGTGTCAGAGTCGGGTGACAGCGAAGACCACCGCAAGAGATAGTTTCTCCACATGTGAATATCATATTTCGGGTCCAATGAGACCTTTTGAAAAGTAATATATCACATTTTCACTATCATCATCGTGAACTTCAACCAAAACCATTCCTAGCGAGGATGGTGAGGCTTCCAGATAGAGGAGAAAGTCGAGTAGTTGGGGGCACCAAGAAGTGGGGCGAAAATGAGTGCTCGTTTCAAGGCATCAAATGATAGTTGAGCTTGTTCATCCCATAAATATAGTGTTCCTCTCTTCAATAAATGCATACAGCCTTTTGTCATCTCGACATAGTTTACTATGAAACGACATAAAAAGTTTAACTTCCCTTGAAAACGTTGGAGTTGCAGAATGGATTGTGGCATGGGTAATTCAATGATCACCTTAACCTTAATGAGATCAACCCTAATCTCATTCTTAGAGACAATAAAACCTAGAAGGCGTCCAGACTCGACAAAAAATACGCACTTATGTGGATTTAGACGTATATTGTAGAACCTACATCGAGCAAATATTTGTTTTAAATGCATAAGGTGGTGGTTGTGCTTCTTGGACTGAGCCAGAAGGTCATCCAAGTAAGCCTATAAAATATACCAAATATCATGAAAGGTATAGTCCATAGCCGTTTGAAAATTTGCTCCCACATTCTTCAGACCAAATGGGAGTTTACGATATGAAAAATTTCCCCAAAGGCAGATGAAGGCAGTTTTATGTTGGTCATCTTTTTTAATCACAATCTGGTTGTAGCCAGAGAAACCATCCATAAAGGAGAAGGATTCACATCTGGCACAATTGTTGAGAATATGATCTATAAATGGCGTAGGATAATTGTCTTTTGGACAAGAAACATTCAAATCATGATAGTCAACACAGACCTAGATGGTGCCTTGTTTTTTATCTATAGAAACTGGATTGGAAACCCATTCTGTCAAAGGAACGAGATAGATGAAACCAACAAGTAAGATTTTTTTGACTTCAGTCTTAATGAAAGCTGCTTTGTGAGGGTGGAAAAGTCTAAGTATTTTCCTAACAGGCTTGGGATTTTCATAAAATTTGATTTCATGCTGTACAATAGAAAGATCTATGCCGGGCATTTTTTCATAAGAAGAGGAAAACACATTAAATAATTCGTTGAAAATGGATGTGAAGAGTGCAATCTCCTCGGGATTTCAATCGGCTCCAATCTGAATGTTTTCTACGATACCCATTTTGATCGAGATATCGATGAACATAACCTTAGAAAGATTTCCCATGTTCCCTTCTGAATCAATAGTTTGAGCAGCTTTGTAAATGGAGGGAACAATATCAGGTGGGTTAAAATATGGGATTTGAGTAGTTATCACATTTGAATCGAACGTTAGAGCGCGATGATGGAACTCTCCCCAAGGTCGTTCTTCTAGAGACATGACCTCTCGAATAGCTTCTTCCGTAGGCAGGACTTCATTGAGGAGATCGTTAGAAAGAACTGTGATGGGCAGGAGGTTGGCACCATTGGCCGAAACCAAAGAAGTGGAGGGTTCATATGTGATTTGGATGGCTTGATAAGCCAACTATGCCAATGATGAAGGCATCTGATATCCATAGGAATCAATGTCTAAAGGCATCGGTAGGATCCATGGATCGATAGAGCCATCCGAAATGGTGGATATCATTGCAATCATATGTATAACCTGAGGTAGTGGGAGAGGAAAGAAACCCATCAGGGAAGATGCCTTCAGAAGACTGGTACCGATACTGATGTATGAGTCAAGAATGCCTCCTACTAAGGGTACAGTGCTACTTGGTAACATGGAATAATTGGGGGTGAAAAATGATAACTAATCCACTGTGACTATTTTCCCATCCAATTGAAAGAGGATGAGTCGAAAGACCGAATAAACAGTGGCAGTCATTTCGTAAGACCAACTACAACCTAGTAACAAGTTATAGTCGAGATGACAATCTACAACTTCTATGTCCACCGTTATCGTTTTTCCACTAAGCGAAATGGGAAATCTAGCAAGGTATCCTTTTGGGAGGAAAGTGTGGCAATCGAAAGCTTTAAGGGAATTCGATGGTGGAGACAAAGTAGGCGAACCCAAAGAGAGACAGCAAGTCATTGACATAATGCAAGTTGAAGCACCTTCGTCTATGAAAATGCAATGGATTGGTCTCCCTTGCGACACAACTTGCACCTGGAATGCATGTTGGTATGAGAGGCCAGGTTTATCTTTCTCCATGTCAAATATGGCTAGCATAGAATCCTCAGAGTCGATTCCACCAATGGTCAAAAGTAGAGGTTTCCTTTGTGCTGGACAAGTTTTCAATACTTCGAGTGCAGACATAGTTGTCCGTGCTTACACCAAATCTTCTGTAATATTGTAGTTTTGGCCAGCACGTGCAGAGGTGTTATGAGTCATGTGTCGAAGTGTCTCTTTCGTGGGATGAATCATAGGTTCAGCAACAGGCCTTTCTATGTGAAAATATTTGGGCGGTAGTGGATTCGAGCTGGTACCAAGTTCTTGAGCATCAATGACAGTATTTCCATATATTTTGGCTCGTGTTTGGAGTTCAACACTTTCAACACCATAAATGGCAGATGATCCTTCACCGGAAGTATGTGTACCACCATTTCCCCTTTGCGGGGCTGTGGTGGGTTCGCAAACATGTGTTGTTGTTGTTGCTATGGATTAGGGAAGGGATTATGAAGAACAAAATGTGTCCTCCCAAAGTCCTTGTTTGTGATAAAATCTATGCATTCCTGCAGCCAAGGACATTTGTATGTCAAGTGGTCCTCCACACAGATTCTGCAAGGAAATGTTTTGGGTTTCTCCTTTTCTTTTTCATTTTTAGCAGCGTTTTTCTGATTGGGATTATTCTGAGTATCCAACTACTCTTTCGAAGAAGAGGTATTTTTATTGTTCTCCTTTTTCCTTCCACGAGGTTTTTGTGAAAATTTCACAGAATTTACCTCAGCGGTTGGAAGAGTAGTTGATTGGTTGGGGGAAGTGGCAGCCGAAGATGGATGGGAGGTTTTCCCACTGGGATTTTTTATGTCTACGCTGGAGATTGCACCAACGAGGGCGTCGTCATGTGCTCCAGTTTTTTGAGTAGTAGGAGGATTCAGATTACTGGGGGCATGGGGGAGTAAATCATATAGCATGCCAAATTTTGAATAGATCATATATAAATTCTGTGTACAACGAATGGATTGATCTCTTTTGATCGCACCGGACAGACAAATGTCCTTAGCTAGGGTTGGTAAGAGTAATTTACAAAACCAGTTGGATAAGAGATGATCTGGGATTGGCACTTTGACCAACCTCCTCCTACGTCTCCATTCATGAATGTTATCAGAGATGTGGGTGGTGGTGTCTTGGCATAGTGATTATAAGAGTTCCATGCAGTTTCGTATCTAATAGGTAATTGGAAGTTCTTAATAAATTTCGTAGCTAAGGTGCCAAAAGTGTTGACGACCCCACATGGTAACTCATTGTACCATTTGGCAGCATTTCTTGTGAGAGTGTGGGAGAAAATTTGAAGCCAGATATTTTCATCCACCATGGAGTTAGAAACATACCATATATGAAAGGTGGTCACGTGTCTAGCTGGATCGTCCCCTTGTTTGTAATATTCCAAAATTTTCAAGCAGCAAATTATAATATTGATTTTTTCTTATTTCATTCAGGAGGTGAATAAAATGGGTAAAAGGCCCATGAGTAGGAATAATATCCTTCATAGTGTGAAAAGGATCAATGGAGCAGCTTAATTTTTCACCTTCCAGTGTGAAAAGGGGCAATTGCATGAGGAAGGGGTCAAGTTTGACCAAGTCAACAACGCTGCCTAAGAGGTGTAGCTTGCATGAGAAGATAGCACAATTTGAGAGGGAGGAATATTATTTGCGGAAGAAACCCTAATGTGTGGGGTCTAGGGCAAAGAGACATTCACTTGCATAAAAGGAGGAAGAGGCAGCCATAGTGAGACATATTTTGAGTATATTGATATTTATTTGTTTAGACTATTTGCAGTCTCTGGCTGTTCAGCTAAGTTGCAGTGCTGCTTAGCATGAGGGATTCTTGTTTAGGATTTCCTCTCCTTATTGAGAGGCCTCTTGAAGGATTTATCTTCATTTTCTCCACATCTTGGCTGAAGTCCAAAGCCACTTCTTCAATCACTATGTTATTTCTACTAAAGTATAACGTAGTGTTGCTGGGTGTTGCAGTGGGGGGGTTCCACAACACCATTCCTTGACTCATCTTTCAGAGGAGGGAGTCTCTATTCCTCAGGAAGGTTAGTAAGGAAGGTTTCTGAGCTGATTTTCATATCTTGGCATCAAGGCCAAGCATCTTCCATCATTAGACAGTGCAATCCCTTCTCCATACTACATTATTGTAGTGCATACTTGCAATGAGGGCTTGCACTAGCTTCTTGAAGGGCAAGATCTTCAGTGTCGGGATCATCCTTGCACTTTAGAGATCCACTGGAGGAGGTTTATTTTAGATTGAGCATCATCTTCAGCCATCTCCATGTATTTCTAGTATTGAGTTGCAACTTCTGCCCAGCAACTCCGACATTTCTACAGAATTTCCATTTTCATGTATATTGTAGCCAATCCTTCTAAGGATTGTGTATTAGTGTTGTATTATTGTTTTCAGGGGTTGAGAGCTTTCTCCCCCTCATTTCCTAAGTTGATATTGTCATATAATTCTTTTATCATTTATTTTGTTGCAGTGTCTCCAATGAACTGTGTTATTTTAGCCATATGACATTTCTGCATAGCAGTGTTGCTATATTGTCTTGTACATGTCTCATTGAGGCTTTCATTGCCCAGCTTGAGTGGTTGATTCCTAAAAGCATTGTAAAAATTTTCTTCTATATTATAAATTTTTTGGCTATCTACTTCTTTATGTGTGTAGACTTCATAAAATAATGTTGTTGCTCCATCTCATGTTCATGTATTGCTGCAGTCCCTTCAACGGGCACTTTTTGAGGACATCTAAGTGTGGGAGATCTATTTAACCCACTTAGAAGGATTTATTTGGAGCCTCATCTTGGATTTAGCACTTAGACACATTTTTATAAGGGATCCAGGTCCTGGTTTCACTGGTAGTCACATTAAACATTAGGCTATGCCTTGCTAGCTGTTCCAGATTTGGAATATTACAGTGGTATCAAATCATAGTCTTGGCTCAACTTGTGAGTCTAAGCCCAAGAGATCAGAAGATTTAATAGGATGAGTTTCATCTCATCATATTTCAGATCCATGAAGAACCTCCCCAAGGAGGATAAGCAGAAAGAAGAGGAAGAGCCCTGCACTTCCTATTCTCATCGAGTAGAAGACAAAGAAATAAGCAGGAAAAAGACTCCATATTTTAGAGGAGAAAAAGAAAAAGGGGATAATCTTACCAAGCTTCTTCCTAAATATGTACATAACATTCATGAGGATTTCAAGAATATCTGGAGGGATATGTATGGAGAATCTCCTAGAGGGTTTGAATCAAAAGCAAAGTCTATATTGTCACATGAGGAGTGTGAGCAAGCAGCTACACACCCAAACACACAGCGCAGTCACATGCCCATGATTTCCGGGAAGGAGATGGAAAAAGAAGAAGATGTTGCTAGGAGGGAAACACTTAGTGATTTCTTGAAAGAGTATGAGCTTCAAACTCATAAATTCCAAGATCATCTCAGTTTTTCATAGTTTTGCAAGATGAAGGTGAAGGAAAGAGAGCAACAAGATAGATTTCTTCTATCTACCTTTGAAGATTCACCTACATGTTCAGCCAAGGCTTGGGTGGGGGAGTTAGATACCTTCAACAGTAGCACCAAATGCCAGAGGATGAAGCCATCAAATTTGCAGTGCTACATTTGAGAGGTAAGGATTTTTCTTGGTGGATTTTTGAATCCTTTTCTTTAAGAAATGTAAACATTGCATCCTATGCTAGTTTCACTAAGGCATTAGTGAAAATATTTGATGAAATGATCCATGAGACACACATGGTGGATCTAAAAAAGAAAAATTGAATAAAACCGTTGCATAAGAATGCAATACCATTTCAGAAAACAATAGGGAAGGCTGAAAAATTGCACCATACTTTGTTGGAAGAAAGGTTTTCATCTCACACCTTTGAGCAGAGGAGCATGGGGATCTCTTTTTCAAAAAGGGATCCAATCATTGTAGGATTTCCCATTCATGTTTCAGAGATTGAGGGCAACAACACTGTTAGATCTGGATTTGATCTAGCACCTCATGCAGAGGAAAGAGGAGCTCTTGCTCCAAGTAGAGGGATGATTTCATCTTTGCAAGAAAATCCCTAGGATTTCATCTGTGGAGATCAAGGCGCAACTCATGTTCTACATGTGCCATTGTTGAGGAGGTGTGGAACCATGGAAACACAAGGAGAAGGTAGGGAGGAGAACCAACACCATGAGGTGAGATGTATACATCCCTATCCACTTCAAGAGGTTGATGCACCTATGGAGAACATTGGATTACGTAGTGAGGTCATGGATAGATTTGTCCATTCATATATGCAGTCATCTCTTAATGATGATGTCTCATTGCATGGAGACATTTCACCAGGGAGGCCACTAGATCAACAGAGGAGGATGGTTGCTTCACATATTGAGGCACCACTCATTGATTTTAGAAGGGTGGAGACCTTGGGAGAGCTGGGTACAACACTAAGAGTCTTGGGTAGACTGAATGAGGAGAGAGGCATTCTCTCAACATCACCTTTACCCACTCGCATTTCAGATTCTGCACTATGGCAGAAGCAGCAGGGGAAGGATAAAAACCTTCCAACTTGAATCTTTGAAATAGGAGATGTTAGAGAATAGGGCAACCATATGACATATGTTCTTCATGAGAGATCATAAACGTTGTCACTATGGAGGATAGATCCATATTGGAACTCCAAGTTGTTGGTGGAGTATACCAAGGATCTTCATACTTGTAGGATATTGGATGGGTAGTTGCATTCGGAGGAGTATTCAGTCAGAGATGGGGTCATCTTCTATCATGGTAGGATCTTCTTTCCTAGAGATTCCAAGCTCAAGGAGAAGTTTCTACAAGCAGCTCAGGAGGATTTCCTTTTCAACCCCACTTTTTCTATGAAAGAATACCACACCATCATGGAGGGGTATTTTTGGGAGGGCCTTGAGGAGGAGATATATCAGCATATGAGAAGATGCATGGATCAGGTGCAGATGGAGGAGATACATAACTCTTTGGAAGAGTTAGCACAACCACCTCTTTTCTCTTTGGAAATGAGAGGAGACTCACTTATGAGCCACTCCACTTGTATGAGTAGTAGATATGGTAAGGGTATTCATTATTGCTTACATGATTATTTTTATCATGTATGTATGCATCCCTTAACCATACATGTGCAGGATGATGCTCTAAGGAGGACCATTATTTTTGCTAAACCACATGGTTTAGTTGAGGCCATAATCATGATTTATGGTCATTCCCTAGGAGGACTTGGGAAAGATAGATATTATGGAGGACATGCTCATTATACACCTTACATTATTCACTTCCTCCATACTTATGAGGAGATTGGAGCAGCAAGCAAGTGGTTGAGAGGCCACACTTTTTATCAGTCTCTATTGTAGTTGAGGGTCAAGTTGTGCTGGTTGCACTTGAGGGACCATTTTCCTTCTCATTTTTTACATATGGCAGCAAGTATGGTTCTCATATTTGCTCCCTATGGCTCTATTATTTTTGTCTTTATGAGGAGCATAATTGGGAGAGAGACACATTGGGTGAAGGTGTCCTTTGAGGGAGGAATTCCTCACACTTTTTGCACTACATGTTCTACTAGGAGCATGGGAGATGATATGGCCACTAGAGAAACTCATTTGTTTCCATATGAGGTGAGCCATATGATAGAAGACATGCCATATGTTGATGACCTCCAACTCATCATATATGGAGATATTTGGGCCAGCATGATTTGCAGCATTGGAGGAGAGATCCTTGGAGATCTAGTCTTCATATGTCCACTTGAGGGAAATTATTTTGCAGCCCAGGATCAGTACTTTATCTACACTTATCATAAGTGGGGAGATGGAAAATATGGGGTATGCTACATTGTCTACCATGAGCATATTTTCATCCCACCTACTTTGCTGGAGCCAAGGGTGGATGATAGTTTTCAGGAGTTTCCTAGTTGGGAGGTGACTCATTTTGCATGGCTTATAGCTTGGGGATGGATTAGCTACATGGGAGATATAGTTCCCATTAGATTTCAGAGCCCATTCCTCAAGGGGACCTCTAGACATCACGTTGTAATCCTCTTGAGTATTTCAGCTTTACAGGATGATGGCTTGATAGTTGACTGGCATGTTGAGGAGGAACAATGTGGAGGCTTGATTGATGAGATAGCATCACTTCACTTGGAGGAAATCACCATACATGGATTCTATAGGGAGAGGAGGAGAAAAGAATTCAGTCTATCCTTGCACTTGCTTGAGGACAAGCAATCTTTGAGAGGGGAGGACTGTAATATTCCAAAATTTGCAAGCAACAAATTGGAATATTAATTTTTTCTTATTTCATCTAGGAGGTGAATAAAATGGGTAAAAGGCCCATGAGTAGGAATAATATCCTTCATATTGTGAAAAGGATCAATGGAGAAACTTAATTTTTCACCTTCCAGTGTGAAAAGGGGAAATTGCATGAGGACAAGGTCAAGTTTGACCAAGTCAACAGCGCTGCCTAAGAGGTGTAGCTTGCATGAGAAGACAATGCAGTTTGAGAGGGAGGAATATTCTTTGTGGAAGAAACCCTAATGTGTGGGGTCTAGGGCAAAGAGACATTCACTTGCATAAAAGGAGGAAGAGGCAGCCATAGTGAGACATATTCGGAGTATACTGATATTTGTCTATTTAGACTATTTGCAGTCTCTGGTTGTTCAACTGAGTTACACTGTTACTTAGCACGAGGGATTATTGTTTAGGATTTCCTTTCCTTCTTAAGAGGCCTCTTGAATGATTTCTCTTCATTTTCTCCATATCTTAGCTCAAGGCCAAGGCCACTTATTTAGTAACTGCATTATTTATGCTGAAGTATAACGTAGTGTTGTTGGGTGTTGCAATGTAGGGGTTCCACAACACCATTACTTGTCTCATCCTTCAGAGGAGGGAGTCTCTATTCCTCAGGAAGGTTAGTAAGGAAGGTTTCAGAGCTGATTTTAATATCTTGACATCAATGCCAAGCATCTTCCATCATATACAGTTCAGTCTATTCTCCATACTGCATTATTGCAGTGCATACTTGCAGTGAGGGTTTGCACTAGCTTCTTGGAGGGAAAGATCTTCAGTGTTGGGATTCGCCTTGCACTTGAGAGATTCATTGGAGGAGTTTTATTTCAGATTGAGCATCATATTTAGCCATATTCATGTATTTCTAGTATTGAGTTGCAACTACTGCCCAGCAACTCCAGCATTTCTGCAGAATTGCCATTTTCATGTATATTGTAGCCAATCCTTTTAAGGATTGTGTATTATTGTTGTATTAGTGTTTTCATGGGTTGAGAGCTTGATCCCCCTCATTTCTTGAGCTGATATTGTCATATCATTATGTTATCATGTATTTTATTGTAGTTTCTCTAATGAACTGTGTTATTTTAGCCATATGACATTTTTGCACAGAAGTGTTTCTATATTGTCTTATACATGTCTCATTGAGGCTTTCATTTCCCAGCTTGAGTGATTGATTCCTCAAATAATTGTATACATTTTCTACTATATTATACATTGGTTGGCTATATACTTCTTCATGTGTGCAGACTTCTTAAAATAACGTTGTTGCTCTATCTCATGTTCATGTATTGCCGCAGTCCCTCCATCAGGCACCTTTTGGGGACATATAAGTGTGGGAGATCTGTTTAACCCACTTAGAAGGATTTATTTGGAGCCTTATGTTGGATTTAGAGCTTAGACACATTTTTCTAAGAGATCCAGGTCCTGGTTTCAATTCATGTAGAATCAATTACTGGAAAATTCGTTTTCCAGTCATGCCTTGCTAGCTGTTCTAGATTTGGAATATTACATTGTTTCCTGTAGAATTTAGGGATGTCAGACAAAATATTATGCATTAATGGAGGCCAGAGTGAGTTGTGGTTGATGGGATAATTGGTCAGTTTGTATATTTTGGGGATGTCTAGAGCTGCAAAAAATGGCAGTTGCATGTTTGCCCCTGGACCTAGCCAAGGAAGTATTGGCTGGCTATTCAGACTGTAGGGTCTGCCCATCAATGTGTCACCAATGGGATAAGTAGGAATTTTTTGATAAAATTTCCCTGTGGGTGGGGGTGTAGGGGTGTATGTTTGTTGTTCGTAGGTGTAATATCCCAAATTGGGACTGCTTAGCAAGGCATGCCTGAAAAATGATTTTTTCAGGAATGTATGTTATAGGATTGGAAACGAACCCTTGGATCCATTATATTTTACAATCTAATACCTGAATCCAAGAGGGGATCAGAAAAAAATCCTTCTAGGTGGGTTAAACAGGACTCCCACACCTAGTACAACTTAGAAAATGCCCCAGAATGGGACTACAACAAGATTAAACAAAACTGCTTGAGAAATAACACAGTTCAGCAAGGTAATAGCAGTAGGAAAATATGAAGGCTCAATAATTTCATATATATCAGAAAATTAGAATCATATTGAAGCCCATGGGTCTCATAAGAGAAAATAGAAGACTTATACAAAAAGAAACCCTCAAAATAGGTATTGCAACACATATAATTGACTGCAAAGGCTTGACAGAGTTATTTTATTGAGTGTACTATAGCAGTAGATTAAAAATTATATATAGAGAAAAATAATGCATGAACAGTCAGATCTATGATAGATCCATACACTATAATGTCTCTACTTTACATTCCCCATGGGGATTTCAGCAAATCATGAAGCACATGGAGTAGATCTGAGATTCTATGTAGTAGATCTATAGATCTATTCAGAATTTCTAAAGCATATATAGGAGTATTTAGATCATATCTGAATATGACATGGAATAGAACAGAAACCCATGGATCACTACAGTGAAGGGAAGATCCCCAACACCAGAGATCACTCCTCAAACTTTTACAAAACACCCTGCAAGTTTCCTCTTTATAGATAACGCAATACAGGAAGAGGGACTACGTTGTAGGCTTGAAGATTAGTTTGGCCTAATGCCAAGATATAGATCTGAAGCTCAAATGATCTAGAACACTCTTGCAAATGGCATAGAAGCCTTTCCCACTGAAAAGGGGCACTAGATTGGCCTAGATCTGAATAGATCTAGCCTCCAATTTCCGTATCTTACAAAGAGAATCAAACCCTAAATAGGATCTGTGTTGAAGTTGGAAGTAGAAGCTTTGCCTTAAGCTTGATAGTGGTCAATAAGTACAAGACTCTTCCAAGAGCTACTCAAGGAAGGAGAAGGATTCCTAAATAAGAGATCCTTCTGCTAAAAAACACTATTCTCTGCCAAACAACCAAGAGAATGAGAAATCTCTAAATAGACAAATTCTTCAAAGATAATATGGTCATCAAAAAACTCTCTCTTGTTTTCCTCCTCTTCCTTTTATAAGATTGAGATCTTGCAAAACCCTAAACCATCTCAATGATTTAGCTCCTTTCACATGTGTGGCCTCCATCTAAAACTGCACTGTGCATATAGGAGGTTCGTTGCATCTAGAAAATGCTATTTATTTGGTCATGTTGACCCAGTCAAAATTATCAACCCCTTTCACACATAAGGGTGTTTTATTAAAGTAGCCCAGATTTAGCCTTGTTCACATGGGGCATTGATTTTTTCACTGATTTTAGGAGTTTTTATGTTCCTCCCTTTTACACTTATTCATGAACAGAAAAGTAAAGAAAAAATTAATATTCCAATTCGCTTAAGGCTAATTGGGAATATTACAGTCCTCCCCTCCAAAATGTTGCTTGTCCTCAAGCAACTCACAAGGACTTTGAAAAACCTCCAATGGATTTGTCTCCTCCCAAGAATACAAGTTTTCCTTTAGTGAATAACCCAAATATATGTCATCATGAAGAAGTGGGAGATACATAGAATTAAACATACGATGTCTATTAGTCTTCTCAAGGAATGAGAGATGATAAATTATGAGTGATTCAACCCCCATGAGACACTCCAATCTCCATGCTATCATCCAAACAAAGTGAGCCATCCTTGGTAGCTCATAGAAACAATCATCAATCCCCTCCTTATGCAATGTGTAGGGGCTACATGGTTGGAAATGAGAGGTAATAATGTTTATCTGTCTCTCCCTTCATTTATGATTAATGTGGAGCTTTTGATTCTGGGCTGCAATAATATAGTCCTCATGAAGCTAAAATATACTTGGAACCTCATGATTCCCTTCATTGATTCTAGGGACCCTTCTTTCCCAATCTTCCATGCATATAGTGAATATAGTTTCATCACCATATGTGCTCCAAAAGAAACATGGACTAAGTGTCATATGATGTATTGGATGGTGATAATAGTCCCTCCATTGAGACCAACATTGTTCTTCTTATTGCTGCCTCAAAACATAGTAGAATAAGTGGCCACCCAATCACCTTCTTGTTGCCATAAGCTTCTCTAAATCTTGAAAATAGTAGAGGATAAGAGGTGGTAGTTGAATATGATTCAAGAAACACATGTCTTTCCACAAATTCTCCCATATGACAGGCTTCTCCCAAAGACTTAAGTCACACATATGGTATTTTGCATAGGGAAACAAAAGATAAAGTGTACCTTCCATATAATTGCTCTTCCTCCTCTTGAAGTAAGAATAAATATGGGAAATTTCATTTCCCATGGACACACCCATCCCATGTTTCATCCCTCCTACCATGTCCCCAAAAAATATTAGAGCATCATTATAATCATGATAAAAACAAGCTCTCTTATGCCTCCTCATGTGAGAGTTACAATTTCTCCCAAACCCAAGTACATACATGATCATGAGATATATTCCAAACAGAAATACATGTTAATTGCTATAGGGTAAAATGCTTGGGTTGTTGGTTATCGTATATCCCTCTCAGGGCTTTTCAGTGCCCGAGGCAGACAGTAAGATTAGCTGTACAATTCACAAAGATGGCATATACATGTTCATATTAAATTAAAACAACTTGATGGAATGCGATATAAAATTACCTCTTTGACGATCTTGGAGTCCCTTGGAGAGCACTAGGCAGCGAAACAAAAGTCCTTCTTCACCGGCTCCAAATCTTAGTCCTACAATCAATCAAAGCACCCGCGTAATTTCTAACACAACATGTATCCTATCAATTAAGCCAATATATAATGAACCTCTAGATTATGCCCATCTAAGCCCTTCATATCATACTATGTAAATATTCAAACAGTAATGACAATATTAAGCATCGAATGGACAAAACAAATACATTTATATTGATTTTGAAAGAAGGAGTATTGCAACCGTCGGTTGTACCAAGCCCTCCTCAGCCTTCCAATCTCTCTATCTCTCAAGTAGTGAAGTATTAGTCAACAAGCTCTCTAGGAACCTCTTTGACTCTTGGCCTTCACACTATAACACTATTCTCTACTTCACAAGCATTCAGAACGTTAGCAATCCTTCGACCTTCAACTAAGAGCCTTCAGCTCCTTTTTATAGGAGAGGGAGAAAGCCAATGTTGCCTTTCTCTTTCCACTAGTTTGGAATAGAAAAAAATAAGATGTTTCTTTAATCTCTATGCTTTTTCCTCCTTGGGAGTTCAGTATTTTATGGCAGTGACCAATAATGAATTGGTGCTTTGCAGTTTCCTTTGTGAACTGACTCTCTTGTGAGGGAAAGCCAGAGATTCAAATCATTCTCCATGGGTTTTTCCCTTTTCAAAATCAAAACATGGGTAACGCTTCCCTCTAGCGTAAACAGAGAATTTCCCTAGCGAATAACGTGGAACATTCACTAATTAGATGCATTATAACGCTCTTGTGTTGTTATAGAGAGGCGTTACCTTGGCAGAAATAGGTTTAATTTAGGTCTTTGTATTCCTTCCATATTTTTCTTCTCCTCTGAGCTGATGAGGAGTTATTTTGACCTGTAATAGATGCCCCCTAAAGTTTTAGGTCATAGAAGAAGACGATGGCCGAAATACTTTATAATTTGTGTATAGATAAAGAGATTGAAAGACTGAGGAAAACCTGAAACAACAACATATGTCAGAAAATATAGTATCTTCCTTGAGTCGGGCATTCCCATGCTCAGTAGCTTAAACAACATGATTTCTCTTGAATAGAGATATGAAGAATCTGTCCACCGATAAGCACAATGTGGAAGTGTCTATCATAACAGGATCAGGATGAAGAAGCTATCTCCATAAACAATATCGTAACTTGGGGAAGGAAACACAACTTTGATGATGTAGCCTTTGCCCCAAGGTCTTGACCGCCGATTCACTTAAACTGCATATTCCTCAACATGTGAATGAAGGATTTGTCATTGAACATGTGAGAAATCATCTGATTACGATTCGATAATGAAAACTGTTAACAGACGCGAAGGCGGCCACCGATAATGATGATGGTCCGTAAGATGCACAGTACAATCTAGTGAGTGTGAATAAAATGATTTGAACTCAAACACTCATAGAATCATTCTACCAGGAGCCAATGATGAAGACCACTGATCAAACACAAGACTACCTTCCATTGATGTTTGCAAGTATCCGGGTATTGATGGGTTTCTGGATCAGCTTCCTAGATAATATGTTGGAGTCGATAGGAAGAGATCTATTGAAAGGTAGGCATTGAGGAATCCTACATCAGTCAACATGAAACGGAGACCAACTGATGTTGTTTATGATTCGAGATAATGAAGAGGAAATGGGGATGTCAGACGACAAATAATTTCTGGCATAATGAGCGGTTTGGTTGATAACAGGAGCAGTAGATAGCGAGATCTACTTGAACAATAGAAGGCACTCTAGCAGGGTACTAGGTAGTTGAAGCTTGATGAACACCAAAGAGTGTGTTAGGATTTCACCGGTGTAGGGACACTGGGAGATGAAGGCTAATACTCGTAGATGGTAGGGTTCAACTAACTGCGAAAGAGTTTTCTGGGAAGTGCCATGTTCAAGAATTTTGCTGCTAAATTGACCTTTTTGAAATGTAACAGAGGTAATATCCATTTTGTCCAAATTTTTCCCCGTCTTATTAAGTTTAACGAGTCTAGACGAGTAAACTCGGTGAATTTTTCATATTTAGAGAGTCTGAAAAATGTCTGAAAAGACAACTTTGTGCCCCATATAATTAGGTTTAACGAGTCTAGACAAGTAAAATCAGTGAATTTTTCATGTTTAGAGAGTCTGAAAAATGTCAGAAAAGGAAACTATGTTGGGGTACCTTTGTCAAGTCTTGATAACCGGGCACGACAAAGGGAGAATAGTAAGCCCGAAACAGTTCATTTTCCGTAAGTTAGTCCATCGAAACCAGAAAAGTGAGAAATCTATGTTCGATGGACCTCTACCTCATTTTGTTATGAGTGCGACGAGAGGGAGTAAACTCAGTACTCTTTGTGAAATTTTAACGAGTCCAACAAAGAAAAACTTGGTTCCCTCCGTTAAATTTTATGAGTCACATGGAGAAAACTCGATTATTTTTTCAGTTTAAAGAGCTTTGAAAAAGAGAAAAGAATGGCTCCTTACTTTCTGTCGTGGTAGTTTAACGAGCCCGACAAAGGCAACTCAGGGTTTCTTCAGTTTTATGAGCGAGAAAAAGATTCCTAAAAAGAAAGCTCAGTGCGTCTTCATAGTTTTAACGAGCCTGAACATGAGAACTCTAGGTTTTTCGGATTAACGAGCAAGAAAAAGACCATAAAAAGAATGCTCGATATCAACTTCGTATAAGTTTAACGAGTCTGAAGAAGGGAAATCAAGGTTTTTTGGATTAATGAGCAAGAAAAATACCGTAAAAAGAACGCTCAAAGCTTCTTCGTGTAAGTTTAATGAGCCCGAAGAAGAGGACTCGAGTTTTTTCAAATTAACGAGAAAGAAAAATATCATAAAAAGAATGCTAGGAATTTCTTGATCTCTTTCTCGTCAATAGAAGGATCTATGTCAGGAATTTTCTTGTGAGACCAAGAAAACACATCACGGAATTCTTTGAAAATGGATGTGAAGTGCGCAATTTCCTCAGGATTGCAAGCTTCTCCAATCTGAATATTTTCCACGATACCCGTTTTGACAAAGATATCAATGAGAATTGTCTTAGAAAGATTACCCATGTTCCCTTCTGAATCGATAGTTTGAACAGTCGTGTAAGCATAAGGAACCATCTCAGGTGAGTTAAAGTATGGGATTTCAGTTTTTATCACGTCTGAGTCGATCATCGAAGCGCGATGGTGAAACTCTCCCAAAGGTCGTTCTTCTAAAGACATAATCTCTCGAATAGCTTCATCTGTAGGCCATACTTCATTGAGGAGATCCTTAGAGAGAACTGTGATGGGAGGGAGGTTTTTACTTTCGGTCGAAACCATAGTAGTGGAGGGTTTAGATGTAATTTGGATGGATTGGTAAGCCAACACGGCTGGTGAGAGCGGCATCTGATCTCCGTAGGAATCAATGTCTAAAGGTGCCAGAATGATCCATGGGTTGATAGAGCCATCAAAAGTGGTGGATATCATTGAAACCGTGTGTGGGATCTCTAGCGGCGGGAGAGGAAAACAACCCAGTAGGGAAGATGCCTTTAGAAGACCGGTACCAATACTGATGTAAGATTCAGAACCACCTCCTATTAGGGGTACAATGCTACTTGGTAACGTGGAATAATCAAGGGTGCAAAAGGATAACTGATCCACTATTGGAAGACCAAAGAAACAATGGCAGTCATGGCATAAGACCAACTATGACCGAGCAATATATTATAGTCGAGATGGCGATCTACGACTTCAACGTCCACAGTTACCATTTTTCCACTCAGAGTGATGGAAAAGCTAGAAAGGTATCGTTTTGGGAGGAACTTGTGGCCATCGAAAGCTTTGAGGGAATTCGATGGCAGGGTGAGGGTAGGAGAACCTAAATTGATCCAGCAAGCTTGTGACATAACGCAGGTCGAAGCATCTTCGTCTATGACATTGCGATGGATTGGTCTCCCTTTCGACACAACCTGCACTTGGAATGCGAGTTGGTGTGAGAGGTGAGGTTTAGCCTTTTCCATATCAAATATAGCGAGCATGGAGTCCTGGGGGTCTATTCCACCAATGGCCAAAAGCAAGGCTTTCCTTTGTTCTGGACAGGTTTGTAATACTTTGAGAGCAGACATAGCTGATGGTGCCTGCGCCAAATCTTCTACAATGTTGTAGTTTTGGGCTGCACGTGGAGAGGTGTTATGATTCGTGCATCAAAGTGTCCCTTTGGGGGGATGAATCACGGGTTCAGCAATAGGCCGTTCGATATACAAATCGTTGGGCGGTGGTGGATTTGAACTAGTTCCAGGTTCTTGAGCATCTATGGTAGGATTTCCATAAAGCTTGGCTTGATTTTGAAGTTCAACACTCTCAATGCCATAATGGCAGATGGTCCTTCGCCAGAAGGATGTGAACCACCATTGCCCTGTTGATGGGGTTGTGGTGGATTGTCAACCATGTGTTGATGTTGCTGCTACTGATTAGGGAAAGGATTATGAAGAACGGCGGGTGTTCGCCCAGAATCCTTGTTGGCAATAGAATCGGTGCATTCCTACAGCTGAGGACATTTTTATGTCAAGTGGTCCTCCGCACAGATATTGAAAGGAAATTTCATGGGTTTATCCTTCCCTTTGTCATTTTTGGCTGCGTTTTTCTGATTAGGGTTATTTTGATTATCCGACTGCTCTTCCGAAGAAGACATATTTTTCTTGTTCTTCTTACTTTTCCCGCTAGGTTTTTGTGAGGTTTGTGAAGAATTCACCTCACCGGTAACAAGAGTAGTCGTTTGGTGAGGGGCGGTGACAGCCAAAGATGGCTGGGAGGTTTTCCCCCAAGACTGCTTTGTGGCCACACCGGAGATTGTGCCAACGAGACTGTCGGCATGTGCTCCGGTTTTCTGAGTGGCCAGAGGATTTGGGTTACCAAGGGCATGGGGGAGTAGATCGTATAGCGTGTCGGATTGTGAATAGATTAAATCCAAATGCTAGGCATGATGAATACATTGATCTTCTATAACTTCACCAAAAAGGCCAATGTCTTTAGAGATGTGGGGTAAAATATACTTTCAAAACCAATTGGTTAAGAGATGATCTAGGATTGGCGCTTTGACTAGCCTCGTCCTACGTCTCTATTCATGAATATGATCAGAGATGTGGGTGGCAGTGTCTTGGTGTAGCGAGGTTAAAAATTCCGTTCCGGTTTCAAATCTAATTGGTAGTTGGAAGTTCTTTAGAAACTCCGTTGCTAAAGCGCCAAAAGTATTGATGGTGGCGCGTGGCAATTCAATGTACCACATGACAGCATTTCCTGTAAGGGTGCGGGGAAATAGTCGAAGCCGGACACTATCATCCACCATGGAATTGGATATAGACCATAGATGAAAGGTAGTGATGTGTGCAGCTATGTCGTCCCCTTGTTTCCCATCGAACTTCGGGATGTCAGAAGGAATCTTATGCGGTACTGGAGGCCAAAGTGGGTTGTGATTGATGGGGTCGTTAGTCAGTTTATGGATATTGGGAATGTCCAAAGCTTCCAAAAATGGAAATTGTGGATTTTCCCCCGAATCTAACCAAGGTATTATGGGCTGACTACTTAGACCATAGGGTCCACCCATCAACATGTTACCAGGAGGATAAGTGGTACTTTGATAAAAACCTCCGATAGGTGGAGGATTAGGGACATACTGTTGTTGTCCATAGGGCATATTGTATTTCGGGGCAAACATTTGGTTGCCCCGAGTATAAAAGTGCCCTCCCATTCCAGATGGAGGTTGGGGTTGGTTAGTCCAAATGGATGCAATAGAGTTTCCCGGAGGCATGCTACTACTTGCATATTTTGGCAAAGGCATAGACCCTACGCCTATATTTGAACCACTTAAGGGAAAAGTATTGACAATATGTTGTCCCATTTGTCCTAAGTATTGCAGGGGAAGTGAGATGTTCCCTACTACCTGCATGCTGGTGACACTGCTCCCTGGTATAGTGGCCAAGGGGTTTGAACTCAACAGAGGGTTCCAACCAAAAGGGTTGCTAAAAATCACCGAAGTAGTCATACTCATGGGAGGAGCTACCGTGGGTCCCAACGTGGTCATGGTAGAAGTAGATGCCGAAGGATTCGGTAAGCTACTAACAATTGTGATGACTGTAGGGTTGGGAGAAGGTATATGTTGACTACTGGGGTTACCTAGTAATGGCATAGAACTAACCAACGATGGGGAGGATGGTGGCGAACCTGTGATGGTTGCCATTGGCATCAACCCTGTGGATGCTGGTGGTGAAATGGATGTTTGTGCGGTCGAAGACATATCTTGGTGTGGTGGAATCTGAATTATCACAGGCCCCAACGGATCAGTGAGCAGAGGATTGTAATGAGGTGCAACCCCTTCAGTGAAAGGGTCCTCCGGAAATTACAGATGATATAAGGCTATGTGAAAATCAAGATTAGTCAAAGGAGACTGCTCTTCCGTAGAAGGCACGGGTTCACCAAGGTTCAGTTCTTCCTCAATAGTTAGAGGAGGTAGACCTTGCTGTCGTCGAGACAGACGGCGTGGGTCGGAGGACACCATGGTGACCTATTTAATTTTAACAAATTTTAATAAATTGTGATGTATTATAAAGTCTCAATGACAGTAACCACACACCTAAAAAATAAAAAAGGACTCTCTAAAATAAATCAGCAAGCACCAAAATAGGGTGCCCTGTCTGAGTAATACCATTTGCTGGTGATGAAATCCAGTATCACAATAGTATACAGAGAGGTTTGGTCGAAATTACAATTATGATCACTCTAGAGCTTCGCCCGAACCTCAGACGATAGGTGTAAGCACTCTCGTGAAGATGAGTACCCTCCTAAAGACCGAAGACAGAGTGGGTCCATCTGTTTCAAGTACCAGGGCAACCCGTCCCAGTCACCTTGTGTAAGTTCCTAAAAATTATGGCCACTAAATATACCTAAAATCACAGACATCATCAAGGGGGTCCATGGTCAAGGATAGTATGCTATATGGGCAGAATACCTAGATCCCAGATCTAGTTTCGACATCCCCGAAGGGAACCCTAATATATAACACACCCACCAAATGCAGTTGAAGGCGAGCTACCTTCTTGTGCACCCAAGTGTTGTCTCGCACTGAGCTCCGGTAAAGGAACGATCCCGATAATATGAGTGTAGTAGGATTTCACTCGTTAATGACTCTAGTTTCAAGTTTTTAGATCTTGGGTGATTTTCTCACTATTACTAACCCAAGATCCTAGAATAAACAACTATTTGTGTGAGCTCAAAAAAGAGTAATGTGATTGATTTTATTATCTCTTGATTCTTAGTGTACTTGATTATTAGTCTTGCCGAGGGGGAGTGGATGTATGAAATGTAATGAGACTCTGACTCAAGAAACCATGCAAAACATGCTCTAAATATTCAATTCAATGAAGAGTATTTCTACAAGGAGAGGTTTATTTTCAACATCCATGCACTAACATTCAATAACACAGTTCAACTTTAAAGATTCAGACTTCTATCTACCTCTTCTTAACATTCTATGAACTGAAAATTTCAGAATTAACTCAACTAGATGCAGAAAAAACTAAAAAAAAAAAACAATTTCTCTAAAAAGTAAATTATTTTGACACTAACTTTTCAAACAAGGGCAAACAAAAATAAATTCCAGCTTAGTAAACAAGCACAGGGATTCAGTCAAGGAGATATACTGATGGCCAAAAACCTCTGCAGCTAAAACACAATCACAACAGTGAACATCAAATTTTGGCTGAGTAACACACTGTCTCTGAGTAAAGACAACGTTAATCCAGAGACTAACGCACTTTATTTAAGCATAGCCTGCTTTATAACACACTGGAAAACCTACAGGGGTAGCTTTAGCCAAGGAAAAATTCTTCAGATGGTAAAACAGAAACAAGATTTAACTCTGCGAGCTTTTGAAATGTCTACTGAGCATAAGTATTGGTCAGAAGGATCTGTGAACAAAGGAAAGAAGAAAGGAGGAAAGAAATAGTCTGGAAACTATGGGGAAAGTCCCCAATGGAGTCACCAATTCTGCTATAGGGTAAAATGCTTGGGTTGTTGGTTATCGTATATCCCTCTCAGGGCTTTCTGGTGCCTGAGGCAGACATTAAGATTAGTTGTACAGTTCACAAAGATGGCATATACATGTTCATATTAACTTAAAACAACTTGATGGAATGCGATAGAAAATTACCTCTTTGATGATCTTGGAGTACCTTGGAGAGCACTAGGTGGCGAAACAAGAGTCCTTCTTCACCGGCTCCAAATCTTAGTCCCGCAATCAATCAAAGCACCCGCGTAATTTCTAACACAACATATATCCTTTCAATTAAGCCAATATATAATGAACCTATAGATTATGCCCATCTAAGCCATTCATATCATACTATGTAAATATTCAAAAAATAATGACAATATTAAGCATCGAATGGACAAAACAAATACAGTTCTGAATGAAGGAGGATTACAACCGTCGATTGTACCAAGCCCTCCTCAGCCTTCCAATATTTATATCTCTCAAGTAGTGAAGTCTTAGTCAACAAGCTCTCTAGGAACCTCTTTGAATCTTGGCTTTCACACTATAACACTATTCTCTACTTCACAAGTATTCAGAACATTAGCAATCCTTCGACCTTCAACTAAGAGCCTTCAGCTCCTTTTTATAGGAGAGGGAGAAAGCCATTGTTTCCTTTCTCTTTCCACTAGTTTGGAATAGAAAAAACTAAGATGTTTCTTTAACCTCTATGATTTTTCCTCCTTGGGAGTTTAGTATTTTATGGCAGTGACCAATAATGAATTGGTGCTTTGCAGTCCTTTGTGAACTGACTCTCTTGTGATGGAAATCCAGAGATTCAAATCATTCTCCATGGGTTTTTCCCTTTTCAAACTTAAAACATGGGTAACGCTTCCCTCTAGTGTAAACAGAGCATTTCCCTAGCCACTAACATGGAACATTCACTAATCATATGTGTTATAATGCTCTTGTGTTGTTATAGAGAGGCGTTACCTTGGCGGAAATAGGTTTAATTTAGGTCTTTGTATTCCTTCCATACTTCTCTTCTCCTCTGAGCTGATGAGAAGTTATTTTGAACTGTAACATTAATACATGATATACATCCCAACCAAAAGTAAATACATGGACATGAGATTTAACATATGATGTCCAAAATCTCTTCTTGTCAATCCAATAAACCATGCTTTCTTCTTATGCATCCTCCCATTGAAACACAAGGAATGAGACAAGAAAATATGGATCTTTGGGTAGTACCCACACTGACCCAAGAGTAACCAACGCAGTGCATCTCCTGCCCGCCTTAGATCTAGATGTAGTAAGTGGTTTTCCCACCACTTACTTTCTTCCCATAACATATCTCCATTGCTAAAAGTTGGAGATATATTTGGTGCCTTAGGAAAGCACCCATCATGCTGCAGAATCTCCCTTTGTTCAGCATGGGAGTGGCCATATTCAGAAATAGTTTTGGCCCAAAGTTGGCCATGAATTTTATAAGGTATAACATTCCTCTTTAGAGTCATGGCCTGCATATACATAGTAAAGGAATGCATACAATCAGAAAATAAGATATGATTTACATAAGTATGATTTTCACCAATAGTACCCCTCAAACAAATGGAGTGGTGCATAGTTCTATTTCCTTCCTCAAAAAGAGAAAGAGAGGGTTGAATTAACTCTTTCATAGATTTATGTGGCTGATACATCTTCATATGGTGCATGCTTCTTTGATAATGTTGATATAAATATTCTTCAAAACCTTCCCACATGAATCCATTCAAGATAATATGGTGTGTTCTAATAAAATCAATGGGAGTAGAGAGCAAGATTCCATAGGCTACACATAGTTGTTTATCTTTGAGTCTTGATTCTTCAGCCAAATAGATATGATCATGAAATTAAATGAATTCACCAACCACTCTATAACTCCTATATTCCATTTTCCCCTCAAGAACCTTACATGTGAAGAGGTCCTTCAAATATTCCACCAAGAGTTGGCACTCACAATATGGATCTAGGATTCCCAACAATGACAGCGATGTAGAATTATGAAATGGAGTAGTTGTCATATCATCATTTTCCTCTTTGACATTCTCAATGCCAAGGTCACATGTTGGAGTATTGTAGCTCCATCTTTGCTGCCTCTCTTGCAACTGATCTTGTGCAAGACACGATTGAAGAATAGGAATATGAACCTTCTTTTGAAAGGTTTCTCTCTTCCAAAACTTCCATAGTTTGGCCCATGCATAGAAGAGTGTTGGCCCCTTATTTTCTTCTTCAGAAATATTATTTGTATGTAGAGATATAATTTGCTGCCCCAAATCTATCCAGTGGCCATTTGGCATCATGCTAATGTCATCATAGACCTCTGAGTTCTTCTTTTCCAGCGAAAATAGATGAGTGAGAAATAGAAAAATCAATTTCAGAAATTTTTTTAGCCCTCCTTGGAATCTATCAATAGATATCAGTGTTGCGGTAGCAAAATATGTCACTACTGGAAAAGGTTGAGAGAACACTTTATTCTTCTTCCCATCAAGGGGTCTCCCTGGTGGAATGCCTCCATGTAAAGAGACATCAAGATCTGAAGTAGACTGTATGAATGGTTGGACTGATGTGTCCTTTTCCTTGCTACATAGTTCAGTCCCCTTCTCATGAATATAAACCCCTTGAAATAAACAAGGGTGCATGCTCCTTATCATTAGATGTTGATCCATCCTTCCTCCTCTTGCTTGAAGCAAGGTATCACTACCCAATAATGCTGTCACAAAATGCTCCTTGGGAATCATTTGCAAAGATGCAAAATCTCTTTCCCTTGAAACAATAACTTCATGTCCATCCCCATGTGGTGATGGGTCTTCTTCTAAAGTGACAACGTTGTTACTTCCCCCTTGTTCTTCCTTCTCATCAATATTTGAGAATGCCTCATTATCGGTGAGAGACCTTGGATCTTGGTCTTCCTTTGAAAGAGGAATCTCCATGATTTCCTTTTGAGAAGAAATCTCTTCATGCAATGGGGATCTTTCCTTTGAAAAGGTATCACAAAAGTTTTTATCCCCTTCAACATAAATCTGTAGTGGAGTTTGCACAACAGATCTTTCTAATTTATGCAAGGGTTTTGCATGCCCATACTTTGCTAGCTCAATCAAAGATGTTTTAGTTTGTTTTACATCAAATCTATTCACCATTCTCATAGTGAAATTTTCATAAGTAGATATATTTGCATTCTTTAATGAAAAGGATTAAAATATCCACCAAGCATAAAATTTACCTTTAAGATGCAGCTCTGATACTTTAAGGGCTTCCTTTTCTAAAACTTGATGTAGATTCAAATATGAGTCTAGCTGATCTATCCATGCTTTGGTTGTGCATGTGGAGGATCCATCAAAATTTTCCAGAAAGAATCTACCTCTTCTCCTTGTATTATACTTGCTAGATCTCCTTTCCTCCTTGAGCTGGCAGGACTCTTGGAAGCTCAAGTGCTCCTTGATTTTCCAAGATTTAGATTCATACTCCTCAAGATAATCACTCAAAGTATCCTCCTTTGGTGCATCTTCTTCCTCTGTTTCTCTAGCAGTAGATATGGGCATAGAATAACATTGTAGATCTGATGTAGCTGAGGGGTTGCACATATAAGATGAATAATTGGGTTTTTCTTCATGTAAAGATCTTCTTTAGGGACCTTCATGTCTTTCCCTCTTCATTTCCTTGATTTTTCCTTTAAGCTCATACAAAGTATGGAACATGGTTTTTGAGAACTCTTCCCTTTCATTCTTCCATATAAAGGGATCTTACCCTTTTCTTCTCTGTATTAAGTGTAATTATACTTCTTCTTAAATCTCTTATTTTCATGAAAAGAAATATTGGCTCTTTCAAATAAAGCACAGGTTGTGCCAATAAAGTTGCTCTGATACCACTGTAATATCCCAAATTGGGACTGCTTAGCAAGGCATGCCTGAAAAAAGAAATTTCAAGAATGCATGCTACATGATTGGAAACAAACCCTTGGCTACCTTAAATATGAAAATATAATACCTGAATCCAAGAGGGGATCAGAAAAAATCCTTATAGGTGGGTTAAACAGGTCTCCCACACCTAGTACAACTTGGAAAGTTCCCCAGAATGGGACTGCAACAAGATTAAACAACACTGCTTCAGAAATAACGAAATTCAGCAAGGTAGCAGAAATAGGCCAATATGGAGGCTCAATAATGTCATATATATCATAAAATCATAATGATATTTAATCCCATGAGTCTTAGAACAGAAAATAGAAGACTTATACTTGAAGAAACCCTCAAAAGAGGTACTGCAACACATATAATTGACTGCGAAGGTTTGACAACATTATTTTATTGAGTGTACTATAGAAGTAGATTAAAACCTATATATACAACAAAATAATGCATGAAAAATCATATCTATGATACATCCATACACTATAATGTCTCTACTTTACATTCCCCTTCGGGATTTCAGCAAATCATGAAGCACATGGAGTAGATATGAGATTCTATGAAGAAGATATGTAGATCTATTCAGAATTTTTGAAGCATATACATGAGTATTCAGATAAGATATGAATATGACATGGAATAGAATAGAAATCCATGGATCACCATAGTGAAGGGTAGATCCCCAACACCAGAGATCACTCCTCAAACTTTGCCAAAACACCCTGAAACTTTCCTCTTTATAGATAACGCAGTACTAGAAGAGGGACTGCGTTGTAGACTTGAATATTAGTTTGGCCTGATGCCAAGATGTATATCTAAAGCTTAAATGATCCAGAACACTCTTTCAAATGGGATTGTAATATCCAAAAATAGGCTAAATCTACAACAATGAGAATATATTAAGATATTCTAAAGTTGGAGCTACATAAATACATTAACACAATATTGTAAACACAAAAAATATGGAAATTTCATGAGAGAGAACAATATTCAGCCATCATTATATTAATGGATCAACAAAAATGTACAAAATATCACGAGGGACAAGCCACTCAAGCCATAAGAACATGTCTCCAATGATCAAAACAATAGATACATGAGATACTGCAACAATGTAAAATGAAGAAGAGAAGTGACTGCGCAGTCTATGTTAAAGTAGTTGTTTCTTTAGATGTATATACATGAAATATGGCTGATAGAAACAAAATTAATTCCAAATAATGAAGATATAGCCTCCAATACAAGATTTCTAGCCAAACCAGAAAGGATTGCTAGAAATACCGGAAAACATATAATGTGACAAATAATCTTGGGGTTAATGTGCCATTGCAAACTGGATATGATATAAAAAGAGGCTATGACAGATCTGAGATACTGATGTCCTCCTCCAATGGTATTTATAATTAGAATTTTGATCCCTCTACTCGAAAATAGACCCTCCCGATGAGCTCAATGAACCCTCCCAACAACTACCTCTGAAAATAATGTATATCTAGACTGAAACTGCACTATGAGGGATGGTAGATGGTTTTCCTGATGCCAAATAAATGAAAATATTCCCTAGATTCCTCCTTGCTTATCCTCCAATGGATAGACAAGATCTCCACTAAAATACAATCCCAGAAATGACTCAAAGAGATCCTCCTTTGCTGCACCCTACAACACAACCCAACTCTAAACAGAAACTGCATTGTAGCTGAAGGAGGTAGCTTGGAAAATTTTTCAAAAATGAGGAAATTTAGCCCAAAGAACCTCTCCTTCCCTAAGGATGAGGTAGGGATTCCTGACCAAGAACACCCTTGTGCTAAACAACACTGCAACCCTGCTAAACAACAAGAGGAAGCAAAGTCTAAACAGACCAAAGAAAATAATAATCCAAGCATGAATCACAATGGCTTCCCTCGCAGGTGCTCCTCTCCACAATGGATCCCATCCATATGTGCCACCTAGCCCATGCAATTTTTCCTCCATTAAAACTGTGCAATCCATCATGGAGATAGAATGTATCTAGACAGTGCATGTGGACTTGGTTAACTATGACTGAATCAACATGATCCAATCATGTTCACACCTATAGGTGCTCAATCTAGCTAATTATTCTTCCCCTTTTCACATGAGTAATTTTATTTTCCCTTCTAAAGAGGTTATTGGGCCTCCATACCCATTTTATTCATCTACCAAAATATAATGCTAACTATAATGTTCCTTTTAGCTTGAGGCTAAAATTTGGGAAAATTACAGTCCTCCCCTCTAAAAATTTTCTTGTCCTCAAGAAACTGTATAGGGAGAGAAAAATTCCTCCCCTTCACCTCTTGTGGCCTCCTCATCAATAGTCCCCACCACTACTCAAGATAATTTGCAACAAATCTACCCTCCAATGTCTCCTCCCAAAGATGCATAACCAAATGGCTCACATCATGAAACGGTGGAAGATGTAAGTGGAGACCTTCTTGCTGTCCCATGGCCTTCTCAAGGTGGGAGTGATGATACACATGGGAAATCTCATTCCCAATGAGTTGGCCTCTCACCCATGTTATCATCCAAATGAAATGAGCCATCCTAGGTAGCTCATCAAAGAAATCTGCAACACTAGTTTTATGCAATGTGTTGGGGCTGAATGGAGAGTTTATATTTTCCCATCCTAGTAGTTTCTCTCTCAATTTATGGTAAGTATGGGGGGGTTGCTGATATTGGGATGAAATTTCATGGCCTTCAAAAATTTCCCAAGCTACCCCACAAGATAATTCAACCATGAAGTGCCTCCTCCAAGAACGCAAGTTCTCCCAATGGCTCCTCCTACATGAAGGAAAGAGGTGTGTTGTGGCAATCATGGTGTGCCCATTGTTTCTCTTGAAACATAAAACATGTAAAATAGGGAGAATCATACTCCCAATGGGCATCTCCATCTCAAATTCCACTCTCCAAACAAATCTTTCCATGAGTATAAACATATCAACAATATATGGAAGAAAAATACTATGAAAACAGGTTTCCAAATGACAACCGGAGAGTGAATCAGAGTTCCACACAAGGAGCTAGCGCAGTGCATTCCATGCCTGCCTCAAAAAAAAAAATAACAAGTGCTTCACCAGCCACTTTTTTGCTGCCACAGTCATCTCATAGGATGGAAACATGAAGATACAATGTGGTGTCAATGGTGCACACCATGAATCATGTGGCTTCCCCCACAAACCAACAATAAGGTAGTCAAAATCAATGCTACAAGTAGCTAAAAGTACATCATCATACAATATGCAAGAAGGGATAATTCTTCTTGATACATCATGCTGCTCAATCAAGGAAAAGAAGTACAATACAAAATGTTAAATTATACCTCCTCCATCATGTACTTGAGATCTTGAGTTGAAATGGCTCAACTAGAATTTTTCCCTCACCTCCAATGAGTAGGGAAGTGGCTATGACATCCTCTCTATCACCATCTAGGCTATGAATCTCTTAATATGCTGAAATATGTCATTCTGTATGCACTCCAAAGTGAACTCCTCTGCCAAAGAAATATATGCATCATAATGTATGGAAAGGAAGTCCCCATGTGCTGCATGAAGTAGCTTCATCTTGAGCTTAGAAGCTCTAGTCAATAATACTCTACCATAAAAATAGATGACCAAATCATCCACCATATACTCATCATCTCTATCTGGATCATCAAGAATCATACATGCACCTAGATCCTTGGAGTACTCTACCAAGAGTTGAGATCTCCAATATGGATCAATCCTCCCAAGAGACAATGCTAGTGATCTAGCATGTGAAGCTCTCCTCATGTTGATGCCTGTTACTTTGACATCCCCCATGCCAAAGTCTCCCTCCAGAATCTTCACCTCTCCAAAATCCAAGAGTGGTGAACCCAAAGACAAGATGTCTCTCATCAACTCTAGATCTGGTGGCCTCCTAGGTGGAATGCCTCCATGTAGTGAGACATCAAAATCTAAAGTGGATTGTATATATGAGTGGACTGAGTTTTCCCTCTCTTCATTGCACAGTGCAGTCCCCTCCTTATGTGCAGAAACTTCCCAAAATAGATAAGGGTGAATTCTCATCATCTCTTGATGTTTATCCTTATTCTCTTCCTCCATATAAGAGAATGCCTCATCCCCAATGAGAGATCCTTGATCTTGGTCATCTATTGAAGGAGGAAACTCCATATCTTCACAAATAGAAGAGGGCTCCTCAAGAAGTGGGGATCTTTCCCTTGGCAAAATATCATGCATGTTTTTATCCCCCTTACAAATATGGAGTGTAGTTGGTTTAATAGGTCTCTCCAACTCATGCAAAGTGTTGGAGTTTTTGTTTTTAACAAATGATGGTTCACAATGTTTCACAGTAAATATTATCACTAATTCCTTAGTGAACCCAACATAAGTTTTTAAATCTGCATGAAAAAATGAAGTAGAATCATTAAACCACCAATCATGGGCCATACCTTTGAGGTGAAGTGCTGCTACTCTGATGGCCTCCTTCTTTGAAACTTGGTGTAGCTTAAAATAGGAATCTAGCTCTTCTTTCGAAGCTTTGGCTGTGCACTCTATTGATCCATCAGAGTGAGATAGGAAGATTCTACCTCTCTTAATTCTTTTGTGGCTACTAGATCTTACCTCCTTGAGTTTCAAAAACCCTTGTAAGTCCAAGTGCTCCTTGAATCTCCATGATTGAGATTCATACTCATAAATATAGTCACTCAAGGTCTCCTCCCTTGGTGTATCTTCTTCCTCCATCATTCTTGTAGGAAATGTGGGCAATAGACTACATTGTGGATCTACATGTGTGACTGAATGCTCACACCCATCATGTGAATAGCTAGGTCTTTCTTCAAACCCTCTCAGAAATCTTCCACACTCCTCCCCTTTCATCTCCTTGAGATCTTCTTTGATATTCTTCATAATTTGGAAAAGAAGTAGGGAGATCCTCTCTTCCTTCATCCCTTCAACTAATGGGGTCATGTTTTTTTTTCTTCTGCAGGACTTCTCTTTTATATGAGAAGCTTCTCCTCCTAATGGCATAATGTCTTGGATGCACAGGCTGAGCCAATATTATGCTCTGATGCCACTGTAATGTCCCAAAATAAGGGAAATCTACAACAATGAGAATATCTTAACATATTCTAAAGTTGGAGCTACCGCAATACATCAAAAAAATATTGTAAACACAAAAAATATGAACATGTCATGAGAAATAAAAATATTCAGACATCATTCCATTAATGGATTGGCAACAATGTACAAAATTTCATGAGGGAAAATCCACTCAAGCCATAAGAACAAGTCTCCAATGATCAAAACAATAGATACATGAGATACTGCAATAGTGTAAAATGTCAGAGAGTAGTGACTGCATAGTCTATGTTAGAGTAGCTATTGCTGTAGATGTGTATACATGAAATATGGCTGATAGAAAAAAAATTAATTCCAATAATGAAGATATGGGCTCCAATACAAGATTTCTAGCCAACCTGGAAAGGATTGCTAGAAATACCGGAAAACATGTAATGTGACAAATAACCCTGGCGTTAATATGCCACTGCAAAGTGGATCTGATATAAAATGAGGTTATGATAGATCTGAAATACTGATGTCTTCCTCCAATGGTATTTCTAATTAGAAGGATGATCCCTATACTCATAAATAGACCCTCCCGATGAGCTCAATAAACCCTCCCAACAACTGCCTCTGAAAATAACGCAGATATGGACTGAAACTACAGTGTGAGGGATGGTAGATGGTTTTCTTGATGCCAAATATATGAAAATATTCTCATGATTCCTCCTTGCTGATCCTCCAATGGATAGACAAGCTCTCCACTGAAAAACAAGCCCATAAATGACTCAAAGAGATCATCCTTTGCTGTACCCTGCAACACAACCCAGCTCTAAACAGAAACTGCACTGTAGCTGAAGGAGGTAGCTTGGAAAATTTTTTGGAATGAAGAAATGTAGCCCAAATAACCTTTCATTCCCTAAGGATGAGGTAGGGATTCCCGACTGAGAACACCCTTGTGCTAAACAACACTGTAACCCTGCTAAACAAAAATAGGAAGCAAAGTCTAAACAGAACAAAGAAAATAATAATCCAAGCATGAATCAAAATGGCTTCCCTCCTCTCCATATATAGCAAGTGCTCCTCTCCACAATTGTTCCCATCCATATGTGCCACCTAGCCCATGTAATTTTTCCTCCATTAAAACTGCGCAGTCCATCATGGAGATACAATGTATCTAGACAATGCATGTGGACTTGGTCAACTATGACTGAATCAACAGGACCCAATCCTATTCACACCTATAGGTGCTCAATCTAGCTACTTATTCTTCCCATTTTCACATGAGGAATGTTATTTTCCCTTCTAAAGAGGTTAATGGGCCTCCCTACCCATTTTATTCATCTACCAAAAGATAATGCTAACTATAATGTTCCTTTTAGCTTGAGGCTAAAATTTGGGAACATTACAGGGATAGAAGCCTTTCCCAACAAAAAGGGGCACTATATTGACCTAGATCTGAATAGAGCTAGCCTCCACTTGCTGCAGCTTACAAAGAAAACCAAACCCTCAACAGGATCTGTGTTGTAGTTGGAAGTATAAGCTTAGAATTAAGCCTAATAGTGGTCATGAAGTACAAGACTATTCCAACAGCTACTCAAGGAAAGAGAAGGATTCCTAAATAGGAGATCCTTGTGCTAAACAACACTATTCTCTGCTAAACAACCAAGAAAATGAGAAATTTCTAAACAGACAAATTCTTCAGATACAATATGGTCATCAACAACCTCTCTCTTATTTTACTCCTCTTCTTTTTATAAGATTGAGTTCTTGCAAAACCCTAAACCATCTCAATGATTTAGCTCCTTTCACGTGTGGCCTCCATCTAAAACTACACTGTGCATCTAGGAGGTTCATTGCATCTGGACATCGTTGTTGATTTGGTCCTATTTATCCAGTTAAAAGTCTCAACCCCTTTCACACATAAGGGTGTTTTATTAAAGTAGCCCAGATTTAGCCTTTCTCACATGGGGTATTGATTCATTCACTGATTTTAGGAATTTTTATGTTCCTCCCTTTTACATTTATTCATGAACAGAAAAGTAAAGAAAAAAATAATATTCCAATTAGCTTAAGGCTAATTGGGAATATTACAATAGGGTATGTTGTAGTGGGGGGCGAACTATTGGTTTCCCCCAATGTAAAAGTTACACCCTTGTCCAAATTTATTTTGGGGTTGGTTTTCCCATATGGATGCGATAGAGCTAGCCAAAGGCATGATGCTATTCACATATTTAAGCAATGGCATAGGCCCTACACCAAATTTTACCACTCAAAGGAACATCTTTAACAATAGGCTATCATGTTTGTCTTAATGACTGCAGGACTACCGAAGTGCATCATATGTGTGTTGGTGACACTGCCCCCTGGTATGGTGGCCAAGGGGTTTGAACTCAACAAAGGGTTCCAAATGAAAGGGTTTCTAAAAGGAACTGATGTAGCCCCGCTAGCGGGAGCAGAAACTATGGGTCATGATGTTGTCACAGTAGGAGCAGATCCCGAAGGATTCAGAGGTCCGCTGACAGTTGTGGTGACAACAGTGCTGGGACTAGATATAGCCTGGCTACTGGGGTTGCTGATTATTGGCATATAAATGACTACCGACGAGGAAGATGGTGGTGAAATAGAGTTGGTTACCATTGGCATCGACCCCATGGGTGTCGGTTTTGAAACGGATGTTGATGTAGCTGAAGACATATCTTGGCTTGGTGTAACCTGAACTCACACTAGCGCCGATGGGTTAGTGAGAGGAGGATTGAAAGGAGGTACGACTCCTTCCATAAAAGGATCCTATGGAAACTCCATGTGATATGGGGTTATGTGAAAATCAAGGGTTGTCACTGGAGACTGCTCTTCCAAAGAAGGTACGGGCTCACCGAGACTTGACTCCTCATCTGGTGTTAATGGAGGGAGACCTCACTGTCGTCAAGATAGATGTCAAGGGTCTAAGGACACCATGATGACTTGTTTATTTTTAGCAAATTTTAATTATTTATGATGTATTATAAAGCCCCGTTGATAGTAACCACACACCTAAAAAAGAAAAAAGAAAATAGGACTTTCTAAAATCAATCAACAAGAAGCTAGAACAGGGTGTCCCCATCTGAGTAATACCATTTGCTGGAGATGAAACCCAGTATAAAAATAGCATACCAAGAGGGTTAGTTGTAAACACAGTTACAATTAATCTAGAGCTTCACCCAAACCTTAGACAATAGGTGTAAGCACTCTCGTGAAGACAAGTACCATCCCAAAGACTGAAGACAGAGTAGGTTTGTCTATTTTAAGTACTAGGACATCCCATCCCAGTCACCTCTTGTAAGTCGCTAAAAATTTGGAAACTAAAGATACTTCAAATCATAAACATCATCAGGGGGGTCCTGGTCATAGACAGCACACTATATGGGTAGAACACCTAGATCCCCAATCTATTTTCGACATCCCTGAAGGGAACCCCAATATATAGCATGCCCACTTAATGCACTCAAAGGTGGGATACCTTCTCATGCACCCTGGTGTTGTCTCGCGCTTAACTCCGGTGGTAGTGGAGTGGTACCGATAATATCAGTGCTATAGGATTTCACTTTTTAATGAATCTAGTTTCAAGTTTACAGATCTTGGGTGATTTTCTCACTTCTCCTACCCCAAGATCCTAACCTGAACTACTGTTGGTGTGATCTCAGACAAAGTTTTATGATTAATTTTATAATCGCTTGATTCTTGGTGTACTTGATTATTAGTGTTGTGGAGGGGGAGTGGACATATGAAATGTGATGAGACTTTAATTCAAAAAACATGCAGAATCATGCTCTAAATATTCAATTCAATGAAGAGTTTATTCTACAAGGAGAGATTCTTTCAACATCCATGCACCAAACATTCAAATAACATAGTTCAACTTTAAAGATTCAAACATTTATTTGTCTTCTCTTAACATATTTTTAAGCAAAAATTTTCAGAATTAATTCAACTAAGTTGAGAAAAACTAAAAAAAAAAAATATTCTTCAAAAGTAGATGTGACTAACATTAACATTTTAAACAAGAACTAAAGATAAAAATGCTAACTGGTAAAAAAGCATAGGGATCCAGCAAGAAAAGCTAATATGATGGCCAATAACTCCACAGCTAAATGGGAAACACATCAAAGGTGTAAAAAACATATTTTGGCTTGGTAAAACTGGTAAGCAGAGGCTATAGAGCGTTAATATTGAGATTAATGCACTATATATGAGAATAAGTGGTGTTATAACGCACTAAAACACTTACAGAGGAAGCGCTACTCAAGGTAAAGTTGCATAGATAGCTAAGCAGGGTCTAATCTCAACTCTGTGAGCTTTTAAGATGATTACTGAGAATATAAACTGGTCGAAAGGATATGTGAGCAGAAGGAAAAAGGTAAAGTCATAGGAAAAACCTGGAAACTTGGGGTTTACTCCCTAGTGGAGTGGCCATTTCTGCTATAGGGTAATATTCTTGGGTAGTGGTTATTGGGTATCCCTCTTAGGGCTTTTCGATGCCTGAGGTAGACTGTCAGATTAGCTGTAAAGCTCCAAAGATGTTGTGTGTATGTTCATGCTAATATATATAATTAACAAAGAAAGATGGAACAATTACCTCTTTGCGGACAACAGATCCTATGCAGAATGCCAAGCAGCGAAGTACAGATCCTTCGTCACTGGCTCCAAGTTCAAATCCTGCAATCAATCAAAGCACCCACATAATCTCTACAGTAGTATAGCTTTTTATCAATTAAAATAGCATATAAAAAAACATAAAACAATGCAGATCTAAGCCATTCATATCATGCTACATAGACGATTGAACAACAATTTTGACACTGATGCATTGAATGGACAAAGCAAATATAGCTCTATTGAAATATGAAAAGGAGGATTACAACCATCAGTTGCACCAAGCCCTCCTCAATCTCCCAATTCCTGTCTCTCTTTCTCTATCTCCGAGTGTGATGATGCTCAAGGTAGAAAACTCTCAATGAAATTTTCCGATCTTCAAGCCTCACACTACAACAATGAAATTCTGCTCCACATATAATCAAACCTTTGACCTTATACCAAGAGCCCACAACTCCAATTTATAGGATATGGAGAGGACAAACCTTGCCGACTCTTTAAACTTGTTCAAATCGGGAAAGATCTAGATGTGTCCTCACTTTTCCTTGTTTTTGCCTTCCATAGGAGTTCATTTATGTTTGGAAATGTCTAATAAAAGGTTTTTTCCATTTAGTTTCTATTTTGAACTAATTCCTTTCGAGAAAAAGTTGGAAATTCCAGTCAGTTTTCCATAAGATATTTCTCTTTTCACATTCAAACATAGATAACACTTCCCTTTGGGCAAGACCGAGCATTACCCTAGGCATTAACGTTTCCTTTGCATGGCTCATGTGCGTTATAACTCTGCCTAGCTATTTCTGGGGTGCATTACCTTGGAAAAAATGGGTCTTATCTAGGTCATTTTCTTCCTTCCATGTTACCTTCTCCTCTGAGATGATGAGGAGGTCATTTTTCCTATAACAATCAGTGCTAGTAGTAGCATGAGCAACAACACTACGCTTAGCAGAACAAGAAGAATGCATTTTCCAAACTTCCCGAGAACTACTTCCCTCACGAGTCACCATGTGCCATGCTTGGTCTCGGTGGTTTGCTTCCTTCAACTACAGGTTCAACTACCATATCTTCATTGGAACCAACACCCTGAACTCCACTAGACAATGATTCACCATTTTGTACTAGTGATTTGCCATTTGTACTGGTGATTTGCCATGATTTTACAATATAATATAATTTCATGAGAGATTCCCCCAAAAAATTATATATACATTATATTTTTAATAAAATTGCCTTCCATTTTCCTATGTACCATGGGGATTCACCCATTTATTATACATATAAATTTAGGGGGGTTCTTAAAATTTTCCCTAGTTTTAGTTGAAAGTTTCAAACCCTTTCTCCATAGGTGTAGACGAGACTTTGCAATATATCATTCTAAACTTTTCCAAAAAACTCCTGGCATATTTTTTTTGTGAGACAAAAATGTTGTTACCTACTTTCCAAACTTCTACAACCAAACAGTAGTGTGGGAGGCCTAGATATATCATGCCAAAAACAATTCTAATATTGGATTTGATGTGTTATTGAACTTGCATCACTACGTATGCTAATGATATCATCTACATGTATGAACAGAAAGATGATATCATTACCAACTCTTTTCACATACATGTTGGAATCTAAAGCACTTCACTGAAACCCCTGTTCATCCAAATACCTATCAATATTGATATATGATGCAGGAGCATCCTGCTTAATTTTCATTTTTGTATTTGGATGATTTAGGGGGTGATGTTTTTTTTTAGTTATTTTATAAATTATTTACATTTTAAAAAATAAATTGAGAGGAAAATTTGAGTGTGAGGTTTATTGTAGATATTCTCTTAATTAATTGAGAATATGGGTGGATTTGGGTTGGATAGATATTTTAGGGATTAAGAACTCTTTAAATGAAACTTAGTTGACTCAAAGAAGGGATAAAGGTATTTTAGGATTTGGTTGAGATATTTGTGGAGGAAATCATGGATTCAAATTAATCCATAATTATGTATAAATATGAAGCTCTGTGTGAGGTTGTAGAGGGATATAGAGAATGGAATAGGATAGAGGAAAATGTAGAGAGGGATAATGTGTGGTGTGAATAATGGTGAGGGCCAAGAAGGCAACAACTGTATATTTTTCCAAAGAAGGGTTTTGAAGCTATAATTTTCTTGTTATTATTATAAGCAAGTATTTATTTTGTGTTTGACTCTCTCTTCATATATATTTTGTATTGAATCTAAGTAGTTTTTATGAATATTTTGATGAGGATTTCATGTCTAAAGGAATGCACACTATATTGTGTGCAATTATATGATTTTATTGCAGATTCTCTGCATCATTTGGTATCGAAGCTGGAATATGTTTGCCTGTTGTGGGAATAAATTGGTTCTAAGTGTGTTGTGTGCGATGCTGTGAAGAATGCAAGTGCAAAGGAGTAACCAATGTAATATTCATCCCACGTGAAATTGACACCATCATAATTATGGAACAGATGTGCAATTGGACAAACTTCGATTAGTAAAATCGATTCCAGAAAACCGCAGATTGAGTAGCTTTGAACGTGAAGGCCAATACTAGGACTGGAGACAACGCAGAGTGGAAATCAAATTGTGCAGGTCAAACCTGAATGCTGAGAACTGAGTCCATTTGAATGGTAAATGACAGTGTGAACGCATATGGTTGGAGCTTGTGTAACATGAGAACAAATCAGGAGAGCGCAAGAAATTTGCTGTAGGAGTTCACAGGTTATTATAACGATTGTATGGAAGTGTTGTCGCATACACACTATGTATTTTATATTATTTTTAAGAAAATTGGTGTTTCATTTCCTTAAGGATGAAGAATATAGAGTGTATAAACTCTATTCTCCTATTCTTATTCTATCCGTTTGCATGATTCGGTGCTTTTTAAATAATGAAAATTGTTCCTACTTTGAAAATTTAGTGTGTGCCTTGTTACCTGTGTCAAATTTTTGGTACAAGGCATTGTGGGCCTGTCGCAATATTGGAATGGTGAACCAGTGTAGAGGAGTGATGTGGCAGGTGGAAAAGGAGATTGATGCCAGTCTGCGTGGAGATCGTGGAGGATATGCCTGAGAGTTGTTGCTCATCGGTGCGGATTCAGGTGTAGAAGAATCCAATTTCATACACAAGTATTTGTTTTTGGATACAAGATACATGATACAATATGTCAGAGAAAATTTTACAACAGAGGTCGATACATCTGATGACTTGATCCTCCTTGCAAATGAAATGTTTACATTCATATAGCTCCCGATATTGCATCAACATCTCCTCTGTCTCAGTAAGCATCTGCAACTTCGTACTATCTTGTTCGATTGGAATATAGTTCCCCATTGGAGTGGGAACTACATGAATTGGGGGTTGAATATGTATGAGGGGAACATTTTGTCCTGAAGAGACCAGTTTATGCAGAGCCCATGCGAATAACAGAGGCTTTTGAATCCATGGTTAATAGAAAAATTTGGTGTCAATTGAAGGGTTACAGAAGGAGGTAGAGTTGCTTGGACGCAAAAAGTATGCAGTGGATGAATTTTCTGCACATGCTACACAGAAGTGAAGCTCGGGTGGATTTTGGAGTTGGAAATCCATGGGAGATTGTTTCTCTTTTAAAGTGTTGAAGCTGTCAACGCAGAAGGCGTTGAAGTGTTTTTTCACTGTGCAAAGAGCCTGGAAGAATTTAGATTATACTTGTTTTGTTGACATTACTATTTGTGCATCATGAAAATACCTCATGATAGAAAATTTGATTTCAAAAGTATAAAATTAAGGTTAGGAAAATAGTTTGGAAATTTTAAGAAGGAATTTTGCAAGTACATCATCATAAGGGGCATTGGACATCCACTTTGGTAAAGGAGTAAAAGACAACACAAATTTTTCTTGGTGTATAAGTTTATTGACTACTAAAAGTTGAGTTATACATTCTCCAACTGAATCAAAATTCTAAGGTACGAGCTCTGTCTCTTTTTGAAGATCGAACATTCCTGAAGGTAGAAGAACAATTTCTTGGGGAAGCGAAAACCCAAGAATCACCAAATATAAGCCCAGTTTTGAAATCTAGGGATATTGATGTTTAATTGTCTTCTATATTAAGGGATTTGAATAAATTTTGTAGTCCAGTGCCAATTTCTATAGCATTAGATGGAAAATCGTGTTAGGTCTTAGCATATATTGCATGCGATGTCATTGGTAATTATTAGCATTTTTCCAGTTAGATGCCAGATAAATATGTTGATGGAACCATCTTAAAATAAAGTTGTGGAAAATTCCTACGAAGGAATTGTTTTTGTGCACTAAAGAGAGACGGTGTTGCATGAGAACTGTCACTGCAAAGAAAGAGCTGCATGGAAGTACAGGAAAATTGTATGTGCTAATATGATGAGCGTATTGAAGAGGTTATGGCATGAAGGGCATGCAAATATTCACAGTGATAAGAATGACACAGAAGAATGAAATCCCAAGAGTTGAAATTGCAAAGAAAATTTTTATTAAATAACCTTGAAGGGAGCATAAGGTATGATAATTCATTCCAAAAAGGTATTTTAAATGTTGAAAATTAAATGATTTATTTTATTTTCATCATAAAATAAATCTTGGGAAAAGTGGATTGCATTTTGATTTAAAAGCTTTAGTAATGAGTGATAATGGGAGATGATATAAATAGTAACTTATGGTATTATCATAAGAATGGAGTATGAGAGAGAATTGGTAGAGGAGATATTTTACATCACAAGAATCTATTAAGGGTGGATGTTCATTGGTATATTGTATAAATTGAATTAGAGTCAAAATATCCACTATTGTAATTATTGGGTCAAGCTTTGAAGTCAAATAAGATATTAAGGTCAAATGAAGAAATTTTGATAGCTTGATTCAAGTTAAACCATTGAGTTATTGTACAAGAGGGTGCATTTTTCATCCAAGATGAAGAGTTGATGTCAATTCTGGAGTCAAAAAGTCTTAAACCAAGTCAAATGTTTGAATGTAATTGGGTGCATGATTAGTGGAGCCCAACACCCAAAGAGTTTGGTCATTATAGCATGTGAAATATTGTAGTTCTTGTTTGTAGAAAAGAGAAGCAAGAGAGTTACCCAGAAATGATTCCATGATAGAGAACTACAAGAGGTCAAGTGCAGGAAGAGAGTTTGCATTGTTGGATGGCAAGTAGGAAGGCTTGTCAAAAAGGGTATTTTGAATGAAATACATAATATAATAGATGAAGTTCGCAAAGGAGGAGAAGATGACTGTTGATAGTCATTTCAGAGGATATGAGAAAGACCACAATAGAAGAAAGATGAAGGAAGATTCCAAGGAAAATTGCATATGGAAGCATTTGACTGATGAATAATATGAGAGGGAGAAGGTGGAGATAGCAATTCACCTTTAGCTATTGATGAAATTGTTACAGAGAAATAAAGACTAGAGACATGGTTGGACCATCAGGAAGAAAGTGAAATGGCAGAGACTAAAAGTAAAGAGGGATTAACAGGTAAACATATAGTTAACAGAAGAGCTGAGGAAGCTCGAGCAGATGATGAGTGTGCAATTGAGATGTGAATAACTCAAAGAAGTTGAGTTGAAAATGGAAGTTTCCATTTAGAGCCCAGAATAGGGTGAAATTCTAGGTGAAGAGATTAATGAGAAAGATCTCATGGAATATTGGAATAGTTCAGAAGAATTTGAAGATATGTTAAGAAGAGAAGAAAATGAGGCTATGAAGCCTTGTATTTTTAAAACTCATAGTTTGTGTATGTTTGCACGATGTGAAAACGATGGTGGATAGTCTGGTGAAACAGTCACAAATATGAATGAAGCCCTTGAGGTGAAGTATGATGGAGAATTCCTTTCAGAGGAGGAAGGTACTGATTTCTTACATAAAAAAGAACTCATCAATAAATTATTGTTTTGTGTAAGACAACCAGTTGAAGCTATTATGGAGCAGAGGCATATTGAAAATGTCATAGTGATATTCCAAAAAGGTAAGCAAATGAATTTGTTTAATGAAATTGATGAAATAATTTTGCAATGTGATGATATAGAAACCAGGATACCTCACGAGGATTTCCAGAAGAAGAATGAAACTAAGAATGAAGGTTGTGATGAAATGCTGAAAAGATTTCACATGGAAATAGAGTTCTTGGAAAGATGGCTCAAGGAACCTGAAGGAGAAACAAAGCTTGCAAAACCTGACAAAGAAGAGATTGCAGTTGCCATGCATGATAAGGATGAAATATTTCTAATGTTTATAGGGTTAAGTGAATGTTTTAACTCTTCAAATAATAATTTGGTTGTAGGTACAGAAAACAACATTAATAAATATGATGTTGAAATTAGAGGAATTGAGCAGAAAACATTTGAATATGATATGAAAGATCAGGAGCAGCAAGAAAATTATGTCCTTAGAGACATAAAGGAAACAAAAGTATTAATCCAACAGGATAAATATGAAATTAGCCAACAATTCAAAAGAGGATTTACTGAAATCCAGAAAGTCTATGATGGGAGATTGGTGCTTGAAGCATCAAAAGAGGTGGAAAGGTATTATCTTTTTAAAACTAATAATTTGTTGATGAATGTAGGTACAGGATCGGATGAGAAAGTTGTTACTATATGGGCAATCAATGACTATAATTGTGATCAAGGATAATTTCTTGATTATTCTTCATTTCATAAAGTTGAGTGTTTAGCACAGCTGGAGACAGAAGCATCAAACAAAGAGGAATTACTTTGTGAAATTGGCGAAATAAATTTTTGGAGAGGTCGATGGAATCCGGTTGATAGAATGAGTGATGCTGATGTAAAACTAGTTCGAGATTATTTCAAAATTTGGAGACTAGAAGAATGGGTATCAGTGATTCTACACAAGTCTGTAATTTTTGAAATAAATATGTTGTGGTATGGAAAAGAGAGAGTTACATTCAATAGTATTCTAAAAATACTATTCTGGAAATTCTGTGCAAAATTACAAAATGGAGTTGATACTTTAAAAGACCAGCGGCAAAACAGAGTTTGGAATCCTGGAGGGAAAAATTCATTGAGACTTATGTCTGTCACATATTACAGAAAAGTGGCAGACCTCATAGACATGAGTCCATGGAAACTTCTCTACATGGGGAGTTTGATGCAGGAACATCCTGCTTAATTTTGATTTTTGTATTTGGATGATTTAGGGGGTGATGTTTTTTTTTAATTATTTTATAAATTATGTACATTTTAAAAAATAGATTGAGAGAAAAATCTGAGTGTGAGGTTTATTGTAAATATTCTCTTAATTAATTGATAATATGAGTGGATTTGGATTGGATAGATATTTTAGGGATTAAGAACTCCTTAAACAAAACTTAGTTGTCTCAAAGAAGGGATAAAGATATTTTAGGATTTGGTTGAGATATTTCTGGAGGAAATCATGGATTCCAATTAATCCATAATTATGTATAAATATGAATCTTTGTGTGAGGATGTAGAGGGATATAGAGAATGGAATAGGATAGAGGAAAATGTAGAGAGGGATAGTGTGCGGTGTGAAGAACGGTGAGGGCCAAGAAGGCAACAAATGTATATACGGCCAAAGAAGGGTTTTGAAGTTGTAATTTTCTTATTATTATTATAAGCAAGTATTTTGTTTGTGTTTGACTCTCTCTTCATATATATTTTGTATTGAATCTAAGTAGCTTTTATGAATATTTTGATGAGGATTTCATGCCGAAAGGAATGCACACTCTATTGTGTGCAAGTATATGATTTTATTGCAGATTCTCTACATCAATATACCATGCCCTAGATGCATACTTCAAACCATATAGAGCCTTCTTCAGTCTACATACTAGATTCTCCTTCCCTGAAACCTAAAAATAGTATGGTTGATACATGTATACTTCTTCCTGCAAATCTCCATTAAGAAAGGCACTTTTCACGTCCATACAATGGGCCTTCCAGCCAAATTGTGCTAGCATGGCTAGAGCAAGTCAGATGGTGCTCATATTTGTTGTAGGAGAAAGGGTATCCTCATATTCAATGCCCTTTTGCTAATAAAACCCTTATGCAACCAACCATACTTTGTACTTGTCAAATGTACCATTTTCCTTGTACTTGATATTGTACATATCGTTGCAGCCAATGGGTTTCTTCCCTAATGGAAGTGGTTTGAGACCACAAGTTTGATTTTTCATCAAAATCTCATATTTGACTACCATGGCTCTTTCCCAATTTGGTTTCCCTTGTGCCTCCTCAAACATCTTGACTCATATATTTCCTTAATATTGACCATGAGAGAAAATTTGACTATGTTTATGTTTTCTCTTTCCACCCAATAATCCTCCCTTGATGATTCTGCTTATTCAAACGTATCTAATGGTGTTTTTCCATTACTTGGGTCTATTCTTGTGATATTCCTCATCCAAGTCACTATTAGCACCATGACATGGACCACCTATATCTAGATCATAAATTACTAGTGTAAGAGACTCATCATGCTCAAAATATTCCACCCGCCTTCAAGTGCATCTACGTGAAGCTTGACACCTGAATCGTCAACCCCTTATAGCTTCTAAGTAAATCAAAACTTAGGAGAATTTTGTAAAGGTCCAACCTCCTCAACAACAACAACATCACTATTGAATCTTACCGTATCAGTGTCAATATCAATCAACCTATAAACCTTATAGTGTTGTTGTACCCTATAATCATTAGCTTTTCTCTTTGGATCTAATTTGGTTATATTCTTAGCTAGAATCCATGTCAGGGAAAATTTTAAGAACCTCCCTAAATTTATATGTATAATAAATGGGCGAATCCCCATGATACATAGGAAAAATGGAAGGCGATTTTATTAATAATATAATATGTATATATAATTTTTTGGCAAATCTCTCACCAAATTATATCATCTTGTAAAATCATGGCGAATCACTGGTACAAAATGGAGAATCACTAAGAAATCCAAGGGTTGTTGCAGTAGCTTGGCACCAAGAGGGTATTCAAGAAGAAACTATAAAATAACTTGACTAATTTTTTGGCTAATCAAAAGAGCTTGACTAGTTACCATCAAACGTGCTGCTCAAGTGACTAAATCATACAGATTTGGAACCAATAGTTTCTGTGTAACAATTGCTTTCAAAAGTGACAGTGCAATGATATTTGCAATACTCTCTAAATTTATAAAGAGTGGACATTGGAGAAACATCTTTAATGGATCAGTTTAGATGGTTTTATTTGCATGTATACTCAAAATCATAGCAAGTAAATTAACATAAGACTACATTAAGGGACTTTCACTCTTTCTTGATGTTAAGACCATATTAAACACTAAGGAGGTAATATTTCTACTGTCAATATCAATAGATGGTAGGGGAAGTCTCAATAGTCAAGCCAAACATTTCAAAAAATGTGATATAACTCCTTCATACTTAGATTTCAGGAAATTCCCTAATAGTTGTATAAAAGGGCCTAACATCACCATTAAATATCAATCACTCTTATCTACTTTTATTTTTTTCATATGGTTCTCAAGAAGTCTCAGTGAAAACATTGAAATTAGATACCTATTGGGTGTATCTAGCTTATCATTAGTAGGTCCCTTCATTGAATTTTTATATGAGTCCAATGATTTTGAAAATGTCAGGCCAGATTTAATAAACAAAGTAGTCTTCCTACCAATATTTTCTTCCTACATACCATCCTCAATCAATCTGTATACAAAAAAACAAAATTGTCTAAGTTAATGATGCATTAGCCTGAAGATTGGTTTCTTGATAGTGTAACATGGACTCAATCTTAAATTTTTATTTTAGTGTAAGTTTTCTATGAAGATTGCATCTAACAGTTACCAATAATGTACTAGAATGCATAGAGAAAGTAATAATATAAGCAATTAACTGTAAAATTTCAAAATATTTGTTACTCCTTGTCTCCTCCATTTTGAAGGCAATTTTTCAACTTCCTTTCTTTAACAAATCCTCCCATGATATCATTTTCTGCAACTTCTAGAAGTTTTTGCACACAATAATAAATATCTCCAATATCCAGGGAAGATGAAACTTTTAATATGATGAAATTAATAGTATAGCCTAAAACAGACAATTCCTAACCCCTTATTAATATTGTATGTGGTGTTTTTGCAATGAATTGAAAATATTGTGGTCCTAATTCCTTCACACATGCAACTAAGGAAGCCCTGGCCTCATCTCTTACAAAACAAGGGTGACTCTTCAACAGATTTACAAAATCTTGTATAATACGAGGAATCTCTAATTCCATTGTTTCCAAAGGCATAAGTTTCAATAGCTTTAGTGAAAAATGGATAACTAAAATATTAACCACATTTGAGCAAGATATCATCAACTTATTTATCTCAAGTAGAACATACTTTTTTAGATGTTAATGTATTTCAAGGGAGATAATATTTTTCTTATCACTATTCCTCCTTAACTCCATATCTGGCTTATCAAATTTCATTTCACCAATCTCAATTTGATGATGATGTTTTTCTGGTTCTACAGAGGACATTCCATCGATAAAATGAAACTTATTTATTATAGACAAATTTGGCCATATAAGTATATTGTTATTATCTTTCTCATGGAAGCCATCATTTGAAATGCTCTCATCAATAAACTAAAGTGAGAGTCCCATATTATGTTACCAACGATAAAAGAAAGTGTTTCTAAGCAATAATTCACAAAATTTCCCTCTTTGTCACCTTTGGCCCCAAACAACAAACAAAAAAAGAGTGGCACAAATATTTGCATGATATTTCCCTTCATAACATTCCATATATGCTAGAAATGTCAATATGTTGCAACAAGTTATCGTAATAAAATTATAGAGAAAAGAATAACAATATGCCACTCCAATGTTATTCATAAATATAAACATATAAACACATATAGACTCAAACATTCTATCTTACCTCAAATAGATCTCCAACATCGAGGATATTTCTAAACCATGCCATTGCTCTTGATCTCCTATCTTTATTCATAACTAAAAAATTTAAGACATTCTTAACAAATATTTAAGACCAATTTCCACATCCATCATTGATGCAAGAACCAAGTAGTCCTTGCTTCACCATGTTTATATAATTAGGTTTCAACTTTCTTCTCACTGTTTAGGTCATCTTGAAAATCTTCATGTTGCATCACCTCTTCACTTTCTAATACATAGGTATAAAATTGAATAAAATAAAGCAGACAAATGGAGGCCCTATGCTTGAGTGAGAGGTCTTCTGATCATACACACAATGTGAGAGAATAAGAAAGGTACATGAATCACCTATATGGGAGAATAATTGAGGAGATATTTTCTCATAACCAACAAGCCTCTTATCATAATCATTATTTCCAATTCTAGATAATGATATTTAATTCAAATCAGATACCAGTTTTCCCTGCAAGGAAGCAACAAGAACTTAGGTCATAAATAAACAACATACTTTAACAATATAACCAATGAATAAAAAATAGAGTCACTATAAACTAAGATCATGGGACATTAAATAATATCAAACTTTGGTCAACCAAAACCAAGCAATAAACACTATCTTACAGTTAAGGCCAAGGAATGGTTAATTTTTAAAATACCTTTCAGGATATCACAAATAGTCACTCAGATATCCAATGTGGACAAATTTAGCAATGAACTAAACATAGTTAGCATTTTAATAACACTTTTGTCACCCAGAGTTGGGAAAAACTCTTTTAGAACACACAAAATTTCCATGAAATGCTCTGCAAATCACATTAACTACAATATGTTAATAATTGTCAATAATGGCACATTAATAAACATCAAATCTGAAATATAGTTGCAATTTCTGTAAATTATTTTTTTCCATGTAATTTACTCACCATTCTTGCTAACTTTTTTTGACATCAAGGAATGGTAACAAAGAATCAACGAATTGATTCTCTACTTTTGAACATGTTTCATATTTTCCTAACAATTTAAAATTTCTTAGCTCATGCTTCCTAGGACCTATGATGCATTTCCTGATAATTGAAAACCAGAAGGTCAAAAATTGACAATCTATATGCAATCTAACAATATACTGTTTCTGCATAGAAGTAAATTCTATATACATGTAACATATAACTTCATTGATAATGAAATGAGAGACTAGAGAGGATGGTTTTCTAATATTCTTGAAGAAAATTAAAGACATATCAAAATTTTAACCAAGTCACAAAATGGAGAAGAAAGCATGGGAAGAAGGGAAGGAAGGAAAGGAAGCAATACAATAGCATCATGATTCATCATATATAAAATAAAGAGAAACATTCAAATTTAAAATATATAAAAAGTTCCATTAAAATAATTCATATCTCCAAATCACCTTATGAACATGATGAAAGCATGATCTTTTGAAAATATCTACAATAAGCCTTTATAAAAAGGATAAGTCACAACGATATTCAAAGCCTAACAATTTGGTGTGGTTGAGAGTAAAAATGCTCTCACGCTGCCTAGATATCATAAACATTGCAAACGAAAAAGAAAATAATAATTATAATAATATAATATCCAAGTGGAAATGACATTAATGCTCTTGGGATAGACCTTTGGCTGAAACCACCATGGAGGCAACCTTAGGTCTAAAATAAAGGCATTCCTCCTCATGAAAACCCTATTAGGATAAATGGGGTAAGGCACTAGTGAAAACCGGAAATGACATCAATAGTTTGACAAGAAAAATGAAAAAAAAAAGGAAAAAGCGAGGGAAAAAAAATATTTTGGTTCATAAGTGTTTCAAATTACACAGGCGTTAAATATGACTAGCAATAGGCCAATGAAGATCTCAAACTAGATTGAGAAACAAATAATTCCAAGATACCTACACCAACAAAACAATTGGAAGGATTAATGTATCTATACAAAAATCATCACAACAAAGCAACATTGTACATCCTATTGCAAGTTCTATTTTCAAGAATCATCATCATCTTCTTCTTCATACTCCATTTCTTATCCCCCATTTCACACTTTCTCTATATTCTCCATTTCATCATCCTCTTTATTATCGATGCGCCACACTAATTGTAGAAATAACCATTTACAAGTCTCATTATCATTTTTCATATTCACCACCTTTCTTGAAAAATGATTGTATGTTTCCATTAAAAAACAAAGTGCTCTTATTATCACTACAAAAAAAAAGTCATTGGTGAGGGTTGTTTGTACTCAACTTAGTGTCCCTAAATTGAGTTCATTAATTTTCAACCAGGGCTAGTAAACTGCTGAAGTGTGGTGCACTACATGTGCCTAGGTATTCGTTTCTCACTACGTTGTGTTTAGTGTTTTATGATGTTTTTGGTTTTATGGTTTTATGTTTGAAAAGGGAAAGAACTAAGTGCTGGTGAAAAGAAGCTATTGGTTATTTAAAACAGAACAAAGCCTAAACTATGGATGACAAACAACAAATGTAAAGCTTGATAATGACTTCATTGCAAGGAAATAAGCCACAACATGAGCTTGAAATTATCCAATTCATTCATTAAAGATGTGTTGGAAGAGCTTAAGAAATGGACAAGTTAAGTGTAAATGAAGTTCTCCTAAATAAACAATCAACTCACAATATTACAAAAAAAATGATTATTTGTAACACAGTAAGGTTTATATTCTAGATTAACCTATGATGCTGAAGTTACCCTATTCTGCAACTTGACTTATCACTACTAGGCCTTATTCAGAAGTTTAAAGATTTTCTAGAATAATGTTTGGGAAAGAGGCTATAGGTGAATTTGTAAAATATTTGCATAATAATCCAAGCCTTAAAATGATATTACTGACCCTCGTTCATGTGATGATGTGTTAATATAAATTCAGAACAAAAGAAAGTTGTAAATAATGAAGGCCGAGAGACTAATTTTTTCAACTAGTATTACTTGAAATACAATGGATAACACTAGGCTAGAATGCGGTCTATGAATCTTAAAATACAGTGACTACAACTAAACTAAAATGCCATTAATATTTTTGTGAAACAAAATGAACTGAGACTGAACTATAGTGCTACTAATCTACTTGAAGTACACTAAACAGAGTTAAACTAGAATGCCATTATCAAAATTGAAATGTAGTGATAGATCTGAACTAAATGCAATCAACCTCCGGAGTGTTATAACTAAATTAACATGCAACTAGTCTATGGAATTCTACAACCCATCTTGTTCAATATGAATGATATTTTGGAAGAGTTTGTAAAAACAAATCTGGCTGTATTATTCAATGCAAGTGAACATAAACATAAGATTTGAAAGAAAATACAACTAGGATCTAAGATACCACAACTGTTTCTTATTCATTGTTAATGATGTTTTGGAAGAGTTTGTAGGAGTAAGACCGGCTATGGAACTTAGTGTAAACAAGCATAAATCATAAAATTCGAAAGGAAATGAAACTAAAATCTACAACACCATAGCTATTCCTAATTCATCGTGATGATATTTTGGAAGAGTTTATAAGAGTACGTCTAGCTGTGATGATTAATGTAAACAAGTATGAAACATAAACTTCAGAAACCTGCTTAAGCTAGAAATGAAAAATGAGACTAAAATACTTATCTAAGCCGTATGAACAAAGTTGCTCAGGTAGTAGGGGCCCTCTACCACCGGAGTAGCACGCAAAATCTACTTCAAGATTGACTCAACGCTTTCAATAAAATTCTGCTTCTTTCATTAAAAGAGAAATTACTTCAAAACAGAGTGTTTTCAAACTTCTGAAATCTAGCAATCAAAAATAAAATCTAACCTTGTCCCTTGGTTTCCTAAGCCATATTTATAAAAAATTACATAACTGTCTTGACATAACCTAGGGATAATTTTCTTTCCAAATAAAAATCAAACTAGGACTCTGATGGTGGTCTCGTAATATGATTAAGGACATCTGGACTGTCCTTGTCCTACTAGGAGTCTATCTCCTAGTTTGAGTTCCCACGTGCATAACCACCTACAGAATTTCGTTCAAACTTCGTGGAGAGAAAAAAATGATGAGGGAGTGATGTGGAATACATCCATATGTGTTTTTGTATGAGATAACACCTGGAACCTGCGTAGACATGAAGACAACTGCAGAATTGGCAACTAGCTACAGAATGTCTGCATTTTGTAGCTAGATCTAGTTCAAAAAGTACTACAATGACAAAATCATAAAAACATAGAAATTTAGTCATGATATACATTCTTAAAGAAATTTTAATTAATTCTATTGATCATTTGAGCCTATAATTAATAATAGACAAAGGAAATGGAGTGGAAGGTGGTGGAAGAAAGAACATCTTTGGAGCTCAATGTACCCCCACTGCTAGGTTCTTGCATGTCCTCATGCAACTATTCCATGAACTCTGAGACCTCTGCAAGGACATCCAACCCTCTTTTTCTACTTTTCCTAGTAGTCAAAGGCCTTCTGGGATTCCTTATGACTAACTTTAATCTCAAATTTGTGAGTGCCCTGGTTAACTTTTTATTTCTCTTCTTCAATTTTTCACTGGCCTTGTGTAACTTTTGCATTTGTAGAGACAGAGTTGAATTCATATTAGTTTTCAGTTTAACTTGCTCTCTCATAATTTCATTCTCATTCTTGATATTCCTGTTGAGTATTTCTAACTCATATTTATCTCTCCTTAGGATATCAACTGCAGATTTTGGTGGACTAGGAGTTCTGTCTCTTCCTTCTGAAGCTCTTTTCTCTAATGTCTCAACATAGTTGTAAATTTCTTGTTGTGCTGGGTCTATTTCAGGAGCTCCTTAATCAAAATCCTCCTCAGTAGGTGTTTCTTCATCCTCTATGTTTATGACTCCAGTTTGTTTAACCTTTTTTTTCTTTAGTATCCCTCTAAGTCGGCGGCTCCTTCTTGGTTGAGATGGTCCTTCACCTTTCTCTCTGGCAAATTTTCTTATTATCCTCTCTTTCTTAAGTTGCTTCCTAATCTGAGCCAATTTCTCAGAAATAATTTCTTCACTGCCTTCTTGTATTCTTTTACCAGTTTCAGTTTTGGAGGCTTTCCATCTTCTGCTTCATTTTGTAGGTTTGTCTTCAGGTGGAGGTTCCTTGGGTTTTTCAAAGTGATTTCTCACTAAGAACTCTTTCCCATTATCTCCCATTTTTCGCAAATGATGTTCAATCAAAATTTTGACTAAACCATGGTGGTATAAGGTTGTTTCTAGAAATTGAACTCTCTTTTGAACACTTGAGGCCATTTTCTTTAAACTATGAAGCAAGAAAAATGGCAAATTGAGTTCTTCTTCTAAGAAATGCATTATCAACCGAATATGATAAACATAGAAGGTACCATATCTTCCTTCACAAGTGATGAATTTTTGCAAGATAAGCAACATGTTCCTCCATTTGTTCTTTAGTGCGGAGATATGGATACCCTTTTTAAAAATGGAAACACCCATACCTGGTGACTTGAGTATCTGCTTCCATGCCTCGTTATGAAATTCTCTATTCTTGAACCACATTTCTCCTTGTCTGGGAAATTCTATTGCTTCTGCAATAGAGGCTTCTGTAATGGTGAATTTAATATCTCCTATCTCGACCTCGGCTCCATTGAAGGACCGTGCAAACGTTTTAGTCACCTCTTTGTGAAAACCACTGAATTTTTCAAAGAATTGCAACCACTCTGCTTGTTGTAACATTTCTCTGATTTGAGGATAACCTTCCAAGTACTTAGTTCCAACTGGTTCGGTCATCACTATGAGACCCATCACTTCTCTTTCCAACCTTCAAATTTTTGCTCCTCTGTTCACGGTGACAATGGCTGTTACAGAGATGCTTTTGCCCCACAGATGTTTACTCTGTTTTACACACTGAAATGGTTAAGAGTTGGCTACAGGAAAGAATGATATGGAGTGGTTACGAAATGAATCTAATGAGGTGAGGATGATGTATATGAGTTGAAATATATCACGGAAGAAAAGACCACGGAGATATTTTGTAACGAATTCAAAATCATCATTAAATGCTTTGGCCTAGTGACGTGACTAATCCAATCACTTCAGCACTTTAACCGTTTAGATTTTTAAATGATGATCGGATATGGGATTTTAAATGGTGGAATAGAAGGAGTTTTATCCAAAGTTTCTACGGGAGGTTTGTTAGGCATGATCAACAAAATCAATTAAAACAACTTTTTGAATTATTCATAACTTAACTATACTAAAATTTTTCATGATATGTCATTATAATCAGAAATTTTACCTTTGCCTTTCCTCTGATTTTTGTGATCTTTATATGCTTTGTTCTCCCATGAAAATCATTACTTTTTGAGTCTTCATAAATCCCTTGATTTTGCTTGTTTTCATGGATATGCAGGATCATTTTATTGCAGATCAGGTGATTACTGGACAGTGTTTTCAGGATCTTTGACTGCAGAATGTCTGTCTAGCTGCAGAATGTCTGACTGGCTGCAGAATGTCTAACTGATTGCAGAATGTACCTGTAGAAGACTTGAAACATGAAATGGAATGGTTTGGATTATGAATGGAATGTTGTATGGAATGAGTGAAGATGGATAATAAAATATGGTGTAATGGAATATGAATGAAGTGAATAATGGAGTGGAATGGATCACAACTTATGAAATGGAGTGAAGTATGAGAAGTGGCCTGCAATTCATGATATGTATTATTCAATTGCAGAAAAACATAAAACTTAAAAATCTGGGATGGAAATGAGGTGGACCATGGGGTGAAATGAATGATGTGTGGATGAATGATTTAAATGGAGTATGGATGAATGAATGAAACGCAATATGGATGGATGAAATGAGATGGACCATAAGTGAAATGGAACTTCTTGCAGAAAAAGAACAAATTTGAAAAGCTAAAGTGTCAGAAAGATTCTAATTTTCACTCTACCTTTTCTGTATAAACATGTTAATCAGTGATTAGTTTTCATGTTTATACTTTATTATTTATTTTATTTAATTTTTATTTTATTTTTTTTCAATAAAGTGAATTCAGAAAATTTAATTAAGTTGATGAAGAAGAAAGATTCTTCTTCATTAACTTCACATCACTGTCTTCCTAGAACTTCTTGAAAAATTCTTCTCTTGAAAGTGGCTTATGATATAGCTTCAATCTATGGCCATTCACAAGAAAAGTGACCTCTTCTTCATCTATTGCCCTGATTTTTATTGCTCCATTGTCAAAAAATTTCACAATTTCATATGGCCCAAGCCAATGTGTTTGGAATTTACCTTGAAAATCTTTGAACTTTGAATCAAACAAGAGAGCCCAGTCACCTTCTTTGAACTTCTTTTCCTTGATGTACTTATCATGCCATCTAGTCCTTTGTTGTTGGACTATACTTGTCTTCTGAACTGCATCTTGTCTGATCTCATCCAATTCATTAATATGTTCCAATCTGTGCTTTTGTGCCTCTGTTAGATCAAGTCCTAACTGAACTACCATTTTGAAAGTTTGAATCTGGAACTCTATGGGAAACAAAACTTGCTTTCCATAAACAAGTTCATAAGGAGTATGACCTGTTGTGCTTATCCATGTAGTTCTATAGGCCCACAAAGCTTCAGGAAGCCTATCTGCCCAATCTCTTCTATGTAAATGAACAGTCTTTGTTAGGATCCCTTCAATGACCTTATTAGCAGATTCCACTTGACCATTTTCTTGTGGATAATAGGGAGTAGATTTTATGTGTCTAATTCTGTACCTCTCCATCATTTTTTCCACTAGCCTTGATGTGAATTGAGCTCCTTGATCTGTAACAATTTCCCTTTGGACACCAAAACGAGTAAAAATATCCTCAAAAAGAAAATTAACTATAGATTCTTTAGTAGCAAAAAGTAATGGCTTGGCCTCTACCCATTTGGTAACATAATCAGTGCAAACTAATATATATTTCTTTTGTCTTGATGGAGGACTAATAGGTCCTACAAAATCCAAAGCCCATTTTTCAAAAGGTTCAATATGTACCTAAGGTTGTAATGGCATCTCACCTGAAGGAGAAGGTTTCCCTACCCTTTGGCAACTGTCACACCTTTTGACATACTCTTTAGCATCTTTAAAAAGGGATGGCCAATAGTATCCTAAATGAAGGACCTTATAAGTTGTCCTTTTATCAGCAAAGTGTCTGCCACAAGGTTCATCATGACATGCCTTGAGGATCTCAGGCATCTCATCTTCCCGAACACATCTCCTGATGATAAAATCTGGACCTGTTTTGTATAACTCATTAGCAACCCATGAATATTTTGCACTGTCATAAATGATCTTTCTTTTGTCTCTTGCATTCATTATTGAAGGAAATTTCCTTGAAACTAAATAATTAGCAATGTCAGCAAACCAAGGAGTCTGAGTAGAAATTGCAAAAAGATATTCATCAGGAAATTGATCTTCAACTGGAGTGTCATATTTGATGTTTTGGAGACTAGATAGGAAATCAGCTACTGTATTTTGTTTTCCAGGCCTATCTAGAATGGTAATGTTGAATTCTTGTAAAATCAATAACCATCTTATGACTCTGCCATTAGTAATTGATTTGTTCATCAGGTATCTAATTGCAAAATGATCTGTGTGAACAAAAGTTTCATAGCCTGTTATATAGTGTTTGAATTGTTTTATGGCATGAACAACAGCTAAAAACTCTTTTTCAGTTACAGTATAGTTTAACTCTGAAGGAGTCAAATTTTTACTGGTATAGTAGATGGCATAAGGAATCGGGTCTTTTTGTCCCAATACTGCTCCTAGAGTTGTATCTGAGGCATCTGTTGAAATATGAAACGGTAGCTTCCAATTAGGTCCCCTTAAAATAGGTGCTTCAGAAATTTTTGTTTTCAGGGTCTCAAAGGCTAACTGGCAGTCAGAACTCCATTTGAATTCACAGTCTTTGGTAAGTAATTTGAAGAGTGGAGATGTTATCTTGGTGAAGTTTTCTATAAATCTTCGATAATAGCCTGTAAATCCTAGAAAACTCCTAACATCTTTTTGACAACTTGGAATAGATAAGTTAGAGATGACTTCAACTTTTGACTCATCAAATCTAATCCCATCCCCTGAAATGTGATGTCCTAAAACAATTCCTTCAGTAAACATCATAAAACACTTCTCATGACTAAGTGAAATATTTGCTTCTTTACATCTTTTTAAAACTTTTTCCAAGTTTTCTAAGGCTTCTTCAAATGTGTTTCCATAAACTGTGAAATCATCCATATATACCTCTACACAATCATGTATTAGATCCGAAAAGATTCCTAGTACTGCCCTTTGAAATGTTGCAGGTGCATTGCATAGTCCAAATGGCAATACTTGGTAAGCATAGGTACCCCAAGGACAGGTAAATGTGGTTTTGTCTTGATCTTCAAGTGCTACTTGAATTTGGTTATAACCACTAAAACCATCTAAAAATGAGAAGTACTTTTTGCCAGCTAATGTATCTAACACTTGATCTATGAAAGGTAGGAGAAAATGATCTTTAAGAGTAGTTTTGTTTAATTCTCGGTAGTCAATACATACCCTCCATTTACCATTTTTCTTTGGCACAATTACCAAAGGAGAAACCCACTGACTATCTTAAATCGGATAGATAAAGTTGACATTTAACAATTTCTGCAATTCTTCTTTAACAATCTCCCTAAGATTTGGATTCATCCGTCTCTGAGGTTGTCTGATTGGTTTACAATTTTCCTCTATGTAGATGTTATGAGTGCAAGTCTTAGGGCTTATCCCTTTCATATCAGTGTACTCCCATGCATATGCAGAAGAATGTCTCTGTAATATCTTGACTAGCTCTTCTTGTTGAGATTTCTCTAGGTTCTTGTTTATGTTTAAAGTTTTGCCTAGAAATATCTCAATTGTAGAGCTGCCAAATTTATCCATGGAGTAAAGAGACATCTTTCTTGATGATAAAAACTCAATGTTGAATTTTTCTTGAAATTGTTCATGTTTGTATTCCGAAGAGGATTCAAAGTTTTCTAAGGTATTTAGAATCTGGCTATCTTCACTAATTTATGAAATTGTGAAGAGAGGTTGTATGTCTTCTTCATCCTCAATCCATTGAGTATCATCTAATTATGTAATTGTTTTTGCTGGAGGATACAAGGTAAATTTCTTGGTTGAACTACCATCAGAGATGTACATATCACCGGATCTACAACTAATGAAAGCATTAGCTTTAGCTAACCAAGGTCTTCCTAATATAATAGGATGCCCTCCTAGATTATTCTTAGGAGTTAGAATCATAAAATCCACAGGATACTCCCAAGAATCTAGGGACACTAGAATGTCTTCTATTACCCCATCAGGTTTGATCACAGATCTGTCTGCTAATTGTAATAATGTGGGTGTAAAGAGAAGATTAGGAAGTTTCAGTTTATCCATGATTTGTCTACTCATGATATTGATTGCTGTTCCTAAATCAATGAGTGTGTTTTGGATTTCAATTCCATTGATGTGAATTTTAACAACTGGATTTCCTGGGTCTAGATACTTTGGAATAGCAATCTTACCCATCATGATATCTACTATTTTTCCTGCCAGTTGAATTTTCTTTGTCTCTCTTATTCTTTTTCTTGTTTTCTTCATGCTCAACTCCTTTATTATCTTTGCTAAAATTGGAATTTCCTTGATAGCTTGTAATAATGGAATCTTAATATGGACATTTCTCAGCTCATCTAGGAAATCATAATTAGGCACCATAATTTGTTTTTCTAGACCTCTATCAATTTGTAATATTTCTAGAAAGGGAGGTGTAGGAGTGGATGTTGATGGCTGCTCTAATACAGGAGTTGAAATTATTGGTTCTTTTTGTTTTGGTTTTTCAATGTTTGGGTCCTGAAAAGATGTGTCTTCTTCAAGACTTTTATTTTCCCGTAGATAATCTTCCTCAGAGTTGTCTTGTTCTTGTATGATCACAGAAGGTTTCTTCTTTTCAAGTATTCTTCCAGACCTATGTTGAACATCACTAAGGTCTAGAGGAGTAATTAAATAAGTTGGAAATTGTTGGCCTTCTATCATGTATGTATTCTGAGGATTTTTATTGTTGGGGTTTGGTATGGGTTGAGCAGGAAACTAATTTGATTTCTGAGGAAATGATAATGGGAGTGGTTGATTTTGATGTTGTGGATTCTCAGGATTCTGTTGAGGATTTTGTTGAGGATTTTGAGGAGAAAAATGTGGGTATGGTGGATAGGATGGTGGATATTGATAGTACTGTGAGTATCTTCCATAGGGATTTTGTGCTCCTTGTGCCCAAGCTTGAGATTGATTTTGAAATTGGGGCCAAGGTTGCTCCCAAGAATTCCAATTTAGTGGAGGTTGATTATACAATTGATCATGGAATCCTTGTGTTTGAGGTCCTTGCCAAGGCCTTCTAGAGACAAAATTGAGAGATTCTGTGGAATTTGTAGGAGTTTCCTCCTGAAAGATAACTTTAAGATCAGGAAGTGAAGGAAATCTCTTGGTTTCATGTTTTTCTGAATAAATTACACAGGTCTCTACAACTTTTTCATCCAAAGGACATTCTCTCAAGGCATGCTTCTTTCTACATTTGGGACAAAAGATGGCTAAAGCATCATATTCAGCTTTTTGCTTGTTTTGTAACTTAAGGGTGTCTATTTTTTCACTAAGACTCCCTAAGATTTCAGATTTGAATTCATCAATCATATGCTCTATCTCTGCCCTACTTACTATCCCAGAAGCAGACTTACTTGCCCTTGCAAGAGTAGGGTCTCTTGGACCTTTTACAATTTTGGATTTCCCTCTTGAAAGGTTGATACATAACTCAGATATTTTAGGTAATGTGAGCTGAGATATATCCCCTTTTCCCATCATGTTAAGGATATCAAACCATTCATCCCTAATTGTCTTCAACAAGAGAGCTTTTAAGGTGTCTTGATCTAAGTTCTCCATTTTTGCTCTTTTGATGTTGTAATGAAATCTCTTCAACAAATCTTCTAGGTTTTCATCTTCTTTTCGTATCATCTTGAACACTTCCTCCTTATGATTGAATAGCATAAAATAATCCAAATACCTCTCTAGAAATGCTTGTTTCATATCTTCCCATGTCCTAATAGAACTGTTGATCAAACTCATAAACCACTTCAATGCTGCTCGTTTCATTGTTGAAGGAAATAGTTTAAGTTTTTGAGCATCTTGTAAGTAGTCATAAGTTCTACAGAGGACTTCAAATTCAAATAGGAAGGTTTCAGGATCTTTAGTTTTAATTCCATAGAAGTTTGGAAGGACAGAGGGTGAAATTTTTTTCATAGTTGTATTGGTTTCTTCCTCTACTATAGGAAACCCAAAAGAGCTTCCCATTTCTCTTCTACCTCTTCCTCTACCTCCTTCTCCTTCTGCACCTCTACCTCCTTCTCCTCTACCTCTACCTCTACCCCCTCCAAATAATGTGTGTTCTCCATTAAAGACTCCCCCTCCCCCTTCTTCTGCCATAGTTGATTCTTCTGTGGAAGTGGAAAATTTTGTGTCTCTAGCAGGGATCCTTTAATCTTATTCTAAGACAGGCTCAATGGATGAAGTGGAAGGTTTTTCTAATGGAACATCTGATCTTAAGTCTTTTGGAAGTCTAGGATCAGTAAAGGATGGAATGTGGGTCTTAGTTGGAGGTGTGTTGGCTCTTGGTCTAGGTGAAACAAGAGGTGTTCTAGGAATCAAACTTCTACCTCTGCTTCTTATGAATCTACCCCTTGAGTCTCTCTCTCTACGCATATCATTATTTTTGGGAGCTAAGAAACAAGGCTACCTAGTTACACTTCCCTGACAACGGCGCCAAAATGTTTGTACTCAACTTAGTGTCCCTAAATTGAGTTCATTAATTGTCAACCAGGGCTAGTAAACTGCTGAAGTGTGGTGCACTATATGTGCCTAGGTATTTGTTTCTCACTACATTGTGTTTAGTGTTTTATGATGTTTTTTGTTTTATGTTTTTATGTTTGAAAAGGGAAAGAACTAAGTGCTGGTGAAAAGAAGCTATTGGTTATTTAAAATAGAACAAAGCCTAAAGTTTGGATGACAAACAAAAAATGCAAAGCTTGATAATGACTTCATTGCAAGGAAATAAATCAAAACATGAGCTTGAACTTATCGAATTCATTCATTAAAGATGTGTTGGAAGAGCTTGAGAAATGGACAAGTTAAGTGTAAGTGAAGTTCTCCTAAATAAACAATCAACTCACAATATTACAAAAAAAATGATTATTTGTAACACAGTAAGGTTTCTATTCTAGATTAACCTATGATGCTGAAGTTACCCTATTCTGCAACTTGACTTATCACTACTAGGCCTTATTCAGAAGTTTAGAGATTTTCTAGAATAATGTTTTGGAAAAAGGCTATAGGTGAATTTGTAAAATATTTGCATAATAATCCAAGCCTTAAACTGATATTACTGACCCATGTTCATGTGATGATGTGTTAATATAAATTCAGAACAAAAGAAATTTGTAAATAATGAAGGCTGAGAGACTAATTTTGTCAACTAGTACTACTTGAAATACAATGGATAACACTAGGCTAGAATGCGGTCTATCAATCTTAAAATACAGTGACTACAACTAAACTAAAATGCCATTAATATTTTCGTGAAACAAAATGAACTGAGACTGAACTATAGTGCTACTAATCTACTTGAAGTACAGTGAATAGATTTAAACTAGAATGTCATTATCAAACTTGAAATGTAGTGACAAAGATGAACTAAATGCAATCAACCTCCGGAGTGTTATAACTAAATTAACATGCAACTATTCTATGGAATTCTACAGCCCATCTTGTTCAATATGAATGATATTTTGGAATATTTTATAAGAGTAAGTCTAGCTGTGATGATTAATGTAAACAAGTATGAAACATAAACTTCAGAAACCTGCTTAAGCTAGAAATGAAAAACGAGACTAAAATACTTATCTAAGCCGTATGAACAAAGTTGCTCAGGTAGCAGGGGCCCTCTACCACCGGAGTAGCACGCAAAATATACTTCAAGATTGACTCAGTGCTTTCAATAAAATTATGCTTCTTTCATTAAAAGAGAAATTACTTCAAAACAGAGTGTTTTTGGACTTCTGAAATCTAGCAATCAAAAACAAAATCTAACCTTGTCCCTTGGTTTCCCGAGCCATATTTATAAAAAAATTACATAACTGTCTTGAGATAACCTAGGGATAATTGTATTTCCAAATAAAAATAAAACTAGGACTCTGATGGTGGTCTCGTAATATGATTAAGACATCTGGACTGTCCTTGTCCTACTAGGAGTCTATCCCCTAGTTTGAGTTCCCACGTGCATAACCACCTACAAAATTTCGTTAAAACTTTGTGGAGAGCAAAAAATGATGAGGGAGTGATGTGGAATATAGCCATATGTGTTTTTCTCTGAGATGACACTTGGAACCTGCGTAGACATGAAGACAGCTGCAGAATCGGCAACTAGCTACAGAATGTTTTCATTCTGTAGCTAGATCTAGTTTAAAATGTACTACAATGACAAAATCATAAAAACATAGCAAGTTAGTCATGATATACATTGTTAAAGAAATTTTAATTAATTCTATTGATCATTTAAGCCTATAATTAATAATGGACAAAGGAAATGGAGTGGAATGTGGTGGAAGAAAGAACATATTTGGAGCTCAACAAGGGTCATGCTTGTGACAGACCTTTAAGGCTCATCACCAACGTTGCATATGGTGATGGTCCTTGAAAAATAATTGTTGTAAGTGTATATAGTGATGGTTATTTAAGGTTTGTCAACAAAGCCATTTTCAGTGACACTTTTGGTAAACCAGGCATTCCAGCTTAGAAGGATCATGCTTTTTCATATCTCCATTGTCCTCAATTACATAGTCTACATCAACTTCCACAAACACAATCCCCTTACCAGTATAGTGAACGTTCAACCTCCCTTCTAGGTTGATGCCAACTCTTCCTTCCAGAGGATAGTAGACAACTAACACCTTCCTCAGATCCTTTCGTATCACTTCACTTGGCCTCTCCTTCCCATCTCCACATTGGAATTGAAACAATAGACTATCTGGAATCTGTATTACGACAACAATGTTTTGATCAAGATTTAACAAAAAAAAATAGACATTATTCTATGAGACAAAAACACAATGAAATATTAGTAGATTGGTTACAGGAACAACATCAAGATGCTAATCAGAATCAACATTATGAGAGCTTCCTTGGATATATTTGACAAATTTAATATTAATTAATAGAAAATTGTGAAAGGAGGTGACGTGGTGATTGCACATAGTCCAAATTTGTTGTAGGAAAAGGTCAATGATACTCTTTGAAAAATTTAAACCTTAAGATATTTGTCATAGCTTGGATTAATTGTTGATATACATGAGAATTCTTCTATATGATTCATGATGATCTTAGGTGATATGTGCAAGTTCTGTAGATGCGCTTGATGGAAACATCTCATGCCTGAATGTGCAATCACCATACTTGATTCTACTTCACTTATACATCTTCCATTCAGCTTACAATCCCAATACAAAGTTGAGTGCATGCTAGAAAATGGGCATTTGAATGTATACATGTAGATTTATCTTGGTTTTATTTAACTATGTAGAATTAAGCACTCAATCCACCCATCTGTTGAAGGGAAATTGGTCGTATGCATATGTGGTATAAAAGCAACCCCATCACATGTTTTATTTTCTATATGGGTCTCCAGAGTAAAAATCAGTCAGGGTTTCCATATGGGTTTAAATGGTGCATTTAACTATTTTCAGGTCAACATCCCAAGAGGCTTAAAATGACTACAATTCTAGCAATAACCATATCAGGCTGAAGTCCTGAATCCTAGAAATTGTCAATATGAGAAAGGACACAGTCTGGCAGATCATATAAGTGACATAATCATTGTCTTGGGACATATATTAACTATAGGTTCCACAAATTTGAGTTAATCATGACACTAATGACATTTTCCCCTCAGCTTCTGCATTCTGCATTCAATCTAGGAATAAAGGGAGACTTCATTTATTTCAAGCTTTCATCACTACCCACACGATACTTTGTGTCAGTTCAATAGACCTACAATGCATATCGGTATGAGGCAAGGCAAACCTCATGAATAATGCTTCAGCATGTAACCCTGGAATAATACATTCATTTAATTTTATAGAAGTCTGTAGAGTATTTGCAAGCTTGTAGGTCTCCTACACACTGTTTCAACAAAACTAATGCCAAAGTATGTGAATAATGTATGACTAGAGAGCCTTAGTTGCATTGGATACTAACCTTAAGGACATAACGGGTAACTTCAATTCTTTACAAATTTTCCATGTCTACAGGGAATTGAAACAACATGTGGATGCACTTTCTAAAGGACTTCTCCTACCACCTAGGGAATTACTTCTTGTGTAAATTCAAGAGGGTATCCATCAGGACACTAGGAGGTATATTTAATTATTATATAAACCAGGGAAAATTGAGGGAAAGTCATAATATGGGGCATAATAGTTGAGTTTTTTTTTTTTATTAGTACAACTATAGTTCTAACAAAAACTATAGTTTTTTTTATATATGGCAGCATACTTAAAGACTGCAAAAAAATTGGATTCGCAGGAATATATATATATATATATATATAATGCATCATAAGAAGTTTTTTTCTTTAGTTTTTAGAAATTAAAATGCAATTTTTTTTTCCAAAAAGGAAATTGTTCATTGATTTGTGAATATTTTTTGGGAAATTTGGTAGAAATATCCCCATGGAAAATATTAGCCACTAAATTTTTTTCTAGTAAAGCCTGCTACGTAGTAGAAATTGTTTTTGATGTTCTTTTTTTATTATCATTTTGTTACCAACATAATACAAAATTAAAATCACCATTAAAATATGCATGTATGCATTGATGATCGAAATACGAATAAAAAGCTCAACAATATACACTAGATAAATCAGATTAAATTTTCAAGTTAAAAGTCAAAGTATAAATAAACAATTTGGCTAAATTTTTTATTAAAAATGGAAGGAATAAATAACTAAAATGTTAATGAACAAGTGTTTAGGAGATGAACAAGTACTTATGAGATTTTCGGCAGCCACAAAACTATTTTGGATGTACGTAGGGACTCAATGGGTTATTGGTAGGTTGGAAAAAGTTGGAAAATGAAATGGTTGGTTCATATTTATTGCTAGGAAACAATGAACATTTTATATATTGATAGTAATGGATTTATAAAGAGGAAGTTGATAGGTATAAATTAAAGAACAAAATATATTTTTCCAACTTGAGACAGAAGACTACACCCAAGGCCCACTTGGGGCTTTTTCCTTCCAACGTACAATTCCTAGGCTACTTGGGTAAATAAACCAACAAGTCCTAGGCTACTTTGGTATGCGATTTGTAATTTGTACCAAAAAGATACCTACTTCTATCAAAAAGCACAATTTTTCCTTCAAACTGGAACAAAGAAAATCTTCAAAAACATCTTCAAGAATAGGTGCACTGCAAACTACAAATCGTAGTGGTGTATTTTCCATGTTCATTTATTATAACCTTCTAGCCATGTCATCCCTTGCCAATTGTGTTGATGTAAACAAGAAATTTCTTCAAAAACTATTATGTACTAAAGATGAATGGAGCTGACATCTAATTTAATTCTTTCCATGGGTACATTTGGTTTGTAATAGTCTTGTTTTCACTCAGAATTAATTTATGAAAAGTTCATATTGAATGATTCAACATTGATGGTTTGTAGATACTCTATAGTCGAAGGTTCTTAGTTTCACCTTAGTCGAAGGTTCTTAGTTTCACCTTATTTGGTTAAGTATTAGTTCATGGTTAAAATGTGTATGATGAGTTCATCAATCACCAAACCGAGGCAGGAAATAGAGACTGATACCACAGATATTGTCACCACCGATTCATCTATTCTTCCATGTGGCATATCCGGAACCCCATTCTTGCATCCCCCGACTAATAATATATTGTACGAGGTCATGGCAACACTTACATTACCAAACATGGCTCTCATGATTCCAGTCTGGTATTTGGCCCCATTGGCCATGTCAGGAAACTCAGGTATTACCTCTACAGGTAGCATCCCTATTACCTCTACAGAGGCCATCATAACTCAAAAAACCCCATAGCGACATTAGCCGACCCCACCAAAAAGGGAAAGAGAAAAGGGAAGAAGGTGGACACTCCCAAAGTCCATATGACATCTCCACCTTGTGCACTGTGCAATGAATTTGGCCATCCTACCAACATTTTCCCCGAGTTAGATGAGTTAAAATCTCTTCTAGAGGCCTAAAGAATTACTATGACCCCAACTCCAAAAATAAAAATGAATTCCTAATTATCCAAAACAATAACATTATAAAGCCCCCTTGCCGCGACTTTAGATAAAAGTCACATGCATGATAAGTGAATGAAGTTTGTAAATTCATATTATGTGGAAGTGATGGAACCGGCCTCTAAATCCAACCCCACCAAAATACATATCCAGTATTCATGTCTATTCGGTAAATTCGGGTAAACTGAAGTTCCGAAAAACAATGACTTCTTCTGATTGGTTAAATAAACCATCATTTGCTTAGGGTTCACCATACCTAATTTTCCATCCAGTTGTTTTTAATGTTATTTTTTAAAAATTAATTTGTTTAAAATTTGAGAATTCATTGAAATCAAGAGTTTGATCGGTAAAATCTGCACAATCCAAATACTTTAAATGTATTTTAGAATGGTGAATCTATATATGCATTCAAAATTTTAAATAATACAAATCAAGGTTTCGCGCCAATTTTTTCGAACTCCATGCCAAAAATATCATAAACTCCAAAAAATGATTAAAATGAACTCCATTTTCAGTAACATAAAAATTCAATATAAGGTTTCCGGTCAACAGAATCATACATATCCCTGTTGTCGGTTTTGTTTTAACTGGAATCATGACTATTGTTATTGGTCGTTGTAGATAAATACGAATTGATACCTATCCATTTCGGGTAAACATAAATCATATCTATTCAAATCTGCCCCTTAGCTGACTACAGAAACTAACTGATGCGAAGCTGCATAAAAAGGAAAATCGTACCAATTTCATCGATACATGTTCATTTTCCTTATAAAGAGCTTTAGTCGACATAGTTTATAAGGAGTCACTGGAATAAGTGGAGGTATCTTCCCTAGAGGAACCAACAGAGAATGCAGCAGAAGGTAGAGGAAACCCTTATTTGGAATCGAATTCAAGGGCCTAAATTTAAATTAGTTAAATGGAATATTCAGGAAAAAATGCAGTGGGTTAAGAATATTCAAGAACATGAACAACCAAAAGGAGAAAAAAGTTACTGTTTTAATTAATTTTGTTTTCCCAAAATCCATCATACAGTGTTAAGGTAATCTGAAGTACTGGAAATTCCCCAGCTAATATTTTTAATTCACTTGTAAATTCAGGGCACAATCATTGTGATTTCTTTAGCAAACCGTACCATCTGTGCGCAGTCTCTGAATCTGCCTCACACAACACATCTGTACAACATCAACACTTATTTTTTATCAGTAACAACTGCAATATTACTGGTTGGAAATTTGTCCATTGAAGAAAAGTAATTGTTAATATTCTTAAACCTACTTATTCTATGGATTCCTAGTCGAAACAATATATTGCAAGGTAAAGTAAATCGAATTTTAATTGAGTCTTTGTAAAATGAAATTCAAAGAAACCATCACAATATTTTCCCATGCACATTTCCTCGAAAGTGCCTTGGATATTTCTCGTGCCCATTCTCTCAAAAATATTCACTTTGAACATGTTAGATTATTGAGGGAGATAAATTCTTCACAATGTTATTGTAGCATAAGGACTAAAGTGAGAAAAATAATCCCACTTCCAATCTTGGTTTATATAAAAAATTATTTTTGGAGAGCCGACCAGATTATAGTGAACCTTCAATTCTAGAAATGCTTCAATTCCTAGGGTTTAGTCCATTCATCCACAACCATAGCTCAAATGGCACATGGCCCTTGTGACCCAACCAACCAAACCAAAGTGACCTAGTTCCATGGAAAACCAACATCACGATAAACCACAACACTAAACCAGCCAAGGCTACCTAGTTCCATGGAATCCCGTGATACCAGATTAAGAAATATCTTGCAGATACTTTTGATGGTGTGAAATGGAGTCACCAACATAAAAAATACATACATAGTCTAACGCTCATCCTATAGTTATGGCCAGGCTTGAAAAATACCCTACAATTCCAGGTATATTAAAGTCATAAATAATTTAGCTAATTCCCCAGGACTCAAAATGCCTTTCGGTGATGCACTTACAATTCCATCCGAGTAACATGCATACCACAACATCAATGTGAATTTAGTTATCAAAAACCAAGATGCCATGAAAAATCTCTGATCTAGTGAATGTTAAAGAAATATTAGAAATGAAACACTGGCCAGACCATCTGTCCCTTCATTTCTAGCTTCCAAACTCAATCCCTGCCACACTTCTCTCAATGCTAAATAAACTACACCATTATGTATTACAAAATATGTCAATATTTTCTTGTAGCTATATCAACCTAGATTTATCTTAATTCTAGATCTAGTAATTGTCCAGAGGATCAAATCTCTTGAGGTGCAAACCTCTTTTAGAGTGAGAAGAGATTTTATCCCTCACGACACTTGGTAGATATCAAGTTAAGATGGATGTAAACTGGTCTTGTCCCCTTTAAATAAGCTATATTCCACATGTATGTCATAGATCAATACCATGGGTCAATATTTATTTTAATTTTTATTATTTTATTATTTTGTTTTACATAGAATTGGACATTATAACATCTCTTGCATATTGAGTTGAGATAAAGAGTGTGTCTTAGCTCAAATATCCATTCATGGAACATTATTGAGTTCCATGAGAATGCAATATATTTAGCTTTTAATTCCAAGAGAATGAAATATATTTAGCTTGTATACAATTTGTTGGTAAATGTCAAAATGTTCTGAGAACCAGGTCATGTGTACTATAAAATCACATGCCAACATTCTAGGTATCATCAAATAAGAGATACACAAAATCACATGTGAACATTCTAGGTATCATCAATTAAGAGATCCACGATATCATTGAGGAAGCTTTTTCCAACGTGCATCAATGAGAGAATCTCAAAAGTCCCCTAATCCCTGTATCTTGCCAAGTTAATCGATGTGAAAATGCTGAAGGCCCGACATATCTTGCAATTGATGAATACCCGAGAGATATTATTTGTTTGGAAATATCTCCTAGAACTATTTAACATATTTGTGTTTGTGTTCTCAAGTGACTTTTGGAAGGACTTTGTTATGTAAGTGTCAAAAGATGATATTTATGTACCCTGTTTCAAAATCCAACAACAACTAATCTGCAGCCATAATTACATTGATACTTATGTGTCTAAATATAATCATAATAATGTGATAATGCCCCACTTTCATGGATTTCCAAAATCAGTAGTACTGACATCAGAAGGAGATTCACTCTGTCTACTAGTTGCAGTTTTGATGTTTTCTAACATATCATGATGTTCGGTATTATTTGTTCCACAAACCATGACTTTGGTCATAGTGAAATCACTTAAGATCCCACAACTGCTATTTCTATTGATTCAAGATGTCCTTTTCACGGGGTCCTTTGATTCCAAAGGGGATAGATCACTCTGATGCAAAAAGATTTAACTAAGAAAATGCCTTTCTCTAACTAGATCTTAGGTTCTTATATTGATAGTTTTGCATCCAACTGATTTTGAAAAATTGAGAAAAAAAGTATAGTTTCATTTATTTGTGTTGAGATTTTTATTTTTATTTATAGTGCATTCAATTATGATTCCAAAAAATACCAAATTGATCAGTTTACATACGAACCCAATCATACTTTCCATCATTTTTCACTAAAATATCACTACAATCCATCTTATGTTAGCTTTGAAATACTTAAACTCCCGAGGATATGACAACTAAGGACAACGAGGCCTCTTATTGGTTCAGAAATGCACCATCAAGCTTTTATCTCTAGCAACCTATAGTCCCTGCCTTTTGTGCACATTTGAAGGGTAACAAAGTTTACAAGTCTGTGAAACAATAATCAAGAATGTCTATAAAATAAGCGAAGTTCAGGTATGATACACTTGACCCTATCCAAAGCGTTAAAATAAAGATATATTAGGCGTTTAAAATCTGAAGTTGTAGTGTAGTGTTTAGGCCTTCTTGTCAAACACACTAAGATATTTACCCCTGTTCCATTTATGTGTTGCACTAGATCTATTGCGATCACTGATTTATAAACAATATTTACAGTGCTAAGTAATATTTTTGAACAACCGTAAGGTATATATATATATATATATATATGGCTGTCAAGGTTGAATTAAATTATGGGTATGAAACCTTACTATATAGTGAATCATTGAAATTATGGTGTTGATTGTGACTCTCTTGATGGAAGACTATTAATTTGGCCTCCGTTCTAAATGTGTATCTCTAAATTTAAAGGTTAAAATAATAGCTTAAGGAAAGTAACTTGATTCAGGCATTGTAGCCATTAATCAGATCCTTGGCTTGGAAATATTTTTCAATCTCTGTTAGGGAGTTTTGAAGGAAAATGCCAACATTGTAAGGGTTTCAGTGAAGCCTTAAGAGAAGAAAACAACACAACTCATATCTTCAAGAAGTGTTGGCCTATGTTGAGTTGAAAAACTTCATTGTAGAATCAGATGCACTAAGTTAATCATTGATTTCATGTCCAACATCTTGGTAGGAGCAAAAGCCTTAAGCCAATCATTGATTTCAAATTTTTTTGTGATTATTGTACTTGCATACATCATTAATTACACATATGTGAGTATTCATGTTCAATTATTGAAGTCTCAATTTACTTACAAATTAAAAATAATAGTGGGATTTGATTATATATATATATAGAACGACTGCAAGTAGGCATTCATAAACATTCAAAGTTGACAATATATCATTTTTCAGACTTGTCTTGCAAATAAAATAACAAGAGAACCATTTTTAATTAGGTTTCATCTGTCTAGTAGGTATGTGTGGAGTTGTTGAGTAAGGACTTGTTTGTTCTTGTACTATTCCACAACTCTTTTTGGACTATGGTCTTGCCCAAGTGTTTGTTTCTTGTCACCATCTTTTTTCCTTGAGTATAAGTTTGTTTTAGGCCTTCTTGGCTAGGTTATTGGTGTTGAAGAATGTAACTAGTGTAGGTAGTAGATATCTAAAATAAATATTGACAAGTATAGTAAGTATTGACTCAAGTACAATTTATGAAGACCAAACCTCATTAAATTCGTCAACAGTAGGCGGTTGTTGATTTTCCATGGTATTCACCATTTGTACTCCAAGTTATTTTATTTACTTTTGCCAAAAATATATTCCCTGCATTTGAAATCCAGACTGCTTTCTATCATTTTCCAAATAGCAACATAAATGTTCTATATTCACAACAATGAAACCAAAATGTTGGACCTTAAAGCAACCATACTAACCTTATCTCAATAAATATAATTTACATACAAACAAAATATATAAACATCAATGTTTCTAGCAAGAAAAAGTATATATCTATGTGCAAGCATATTTACCACAACCTATGCTTGTAGCTACTACCTACACCACAACCCCATCTTGCAATCTTTCACCTGAACTGCAAACGAACCTTTGTATCCCATTTTTCATTAAAACCTAAGCTTACAATATGCATTTTAACCCACAATATTCGCCCACCCCAATCACCCAATTAATCAATAAATATGAAAGTATACATTAGTAATCAAGTTTTCACAAGTTAAAAATAAAAAATATATAAAACCCCAAATGTAACGTTGATTGTGGATATATTCTTCATTGAATCCCTTTGAAGGTAGTCTATAAAAATTTCATTAGATATTATATATGGTCTCATAAATCTGTGGTTTCATGATGGTTGAACATACTGATGGAAGTTCTACCATTAGGATTGAATCATTGTAACTAGTATGGATGTCTAATGATGACATGATTAGTGAAAGACATCAGTATCACATGGATCATAATCAACTGATAAATCTGCATAGAATTTCCTTGAAGGAAATTGCATAAATACAATAGCTCATCATTTCACCAAATTGAGGCATAAAGAAATATGAAAGCATCGACTATTGCTTGTACAGTGCCATGTAGCATATAAATATACAAAATTCCATTAAAAAACTGTGTTTTTATTGTGTTCTTTATTGATCAGTTTGTATGGATATGCAATTTAAAGTTTACCTAGTACATTTCTATATACTTTCTGTGTTGTAATTTGGGATTTAGTTATCTTGAATACTATATAAATGTTGGGCCACAAAATTTCAGAGAATTAAACAAAAAATGAAACAAAACAAAAACTCACCACCTTAAGGCTTATATCCAACTAAATGTCATCCATGAATTATAGATGGGCGCTATATTTGGGAGAAATAAGGTCTCAGATATTTTCTTTGCATTATACTCTGAAAAAAAATCCAGAAATTTGTGATGCTTTCTGAGAAAAAAAGTTCTTCTAGGGAACATATAAGATGTTCTGAAAATAGGGATAGTATGGAAAATATAAAGAAGCAAAGAAAACTACTAGCTCTTGAATCAAGGAATAGCTAATCTCCTCATCTGAACAAACTCCATGGAAAATAAAATTAACATATATGTAGAAAAAATCGACAAGAACAACTTCAATTTGAATGATGAAAATGTGGCTCTTTTGTTAACCTATAGGCATGAATTAAAACTTTTTGATGCGTGCCAGCTCCACAATTTACTGAGATACATGAGATTGGGACCTAAAATACATAGGAATTTTGAAGGAGATAATCACTTGCTAAATAAACCAGTAACAAATTTTTCTTTCAAAACGTGAAAATATTCCTCTAATCTATTTAAAAACTCATTTAGGAGAACTAGAAAACAAAAAAAAACAGTGTACGAAAGAGTTATAAAGAACCTGTTGTAGAAGGGAAATCCACTGGTTGGTCATAAGCATGACAACAACACAAGAAGGAAAATTCGATGCTTTTAGACTCTTACTCGTCTTAAAACCTTCATTGGCCCTGACATTACCTCAACATGAAAAAAAAAATTGGTTGATATATTCCACGACCACCTCAGAGCACAGAGTATATTGACAGAATGTCGACATGTTCGGATGTTCCGGCATGTTTGAATGTTCCGAAGAGTGTGAGTAAACGAAAAATAACTTGAACTCTTCGCGAGAGGTCCTCAAAGCCTCCATAAAACCAGTTATCTGGAATGCAGGATGGAAATTTTCATATTACCTCTCAAACAGATTAATAAAATACAGAGCTTGTGCTGCCCCGAAAGACATAGAAGTAAGAGGGGCACTCTCTTCACTCGACCTGCGCACAATCCTCTGGATCCCCATCTGTTCACATTGAGAGAATGTGAAATAACCCCTCCGACCACCCACATTCCCAAACCAATAGCACCAAAAAGACCAAAGCTACCTCTGAAAATATAAAATGGCAAAGTCACATTCCTCCACACAATTCTAGGAGTACCAGGATGGGCCACCACTTAATTTTCGCCCACATTACACCCCTCTATTCCTTCCTATGATCCTGAGGTAAAATTCACAACTGAAGGATTATTTTTAGACCCAGATGCCAAGTTAGCAGATGAGAAATTTCCGTCATCTGTAATTGAAAAAATGGCCAAATCCAATTCTCAATGATGAGCTTCCAGGATCTGCATACTTAATTCCCAATCATCGAAACCAGTAATGGCTTGAAAATATGCCACTTTGTCATAAATTTCCTTCAGATAATCAACCATTTCTCCTCTCTTTTCTCAAGTAATATCATGCTTAGGGTTTCTATTTTAACTACACCGCAATCTCACAAACCTTCCTTATTGATTGACGCAGAAAATTGGTGAGGAAATCCAGGTTCATGGCATAATTTTGCCTCGCAATATGCAATTTTTCCAGTGATCAAAAAATCCATGACATTCTAGAAAGGGAAAAAAGTTGGCCAACCTAAATAAAACTTGCAGGTTTCTCCAAAAAAATTTGTCCAATATGATTGCTTTAAATGATCACAAAGCCCAAATAATATTCAAGAGAAAAAATTGCAAATTGTCAACCCAAAAAAGACATAAGCCCTATCACCCTAGTGCTGCTATGTATCGAAAGGTTGCATTTTCATATCCATTTCAATGAAACAGAGCAAAACGTACATACCTCAGCCTGTTTACATAAAAACCCAATCTTTTCCTCGATCTGGCTTTCTCTGGTTTTACAGCAAGAACTTTGCAGAGCACCGACTCGGGCCTTGATTTAATGGAATAGTAAAGGGGGTGATTGCAACCAAATATGACTTGAAACCAGGAAATCGAGCGAATAAAACCTAATCCAACCTCCAAACTAGGAAATCTGGGTGAATGAAATCTCATCCAACGTCTAAACAAAGAGAATAGGGCTTTGTCCGCCTTATTTTTTATGGCTAAAATATAATAATTAATTATTTTTTAAATAATTATTTGGCTAACTATACAAAATTGATGTAATATAATAAATTCGCCCTTCCAAAATATAAAGCCCCTTAAATTTCGCCCTTGGGCTAAAATTCGCCCCTAAAATTTTCTATGATCCAAGTGTAGGCAATAGAACCAAAAATTTTAAGATGAATTACTTTGGACTTTCTTCCAAACCATGGTTATTTGGGACCTTATACTTCATTGCCATCGTGGGAGATCTATTCAATAGGTATAAATTTGTGAACATTGCCTTAGATCAAAACCTCCTTGGAATAGACTTCCTCTGCAACATACACTTGGCCATCTTTGTGATAGTACAGTTTTGCCTCTCAACCAATACATTTTGTTGTGGAGTGTAAGGTATAGTATATTGTATTTGGATCCCATGTTTAGCAAAAAATTTATTGAAATATTTTAAGTAGAATTCCCCACCAATATCATATCTAAGAGGCAATATGACAACCTAACTCTTTCTCTATTAATGCTTTGAACTTTTGAAATTCATTGAACACATAATATTTTAATTATAGAGAATATACCCGCATTTTTCTACTGAAATAATCAACAAACGGAAGGAACTACCTATCAAAAATGGTTGATGTCATGTTCATTGGTCCACATATGTCTGAAAGTACCAGCTGAAGGAACTTCTACACTCTCCAAGCTTGTCCTTCATAAAATGGTATTCGACGTAGCTTCCCTTCCTGGAAAGCTCTGCAAATTCTATGGATCTTCTACATAATGTTCGGAAATCCATATACAATTTTCTTTCATCCCAACTGAGAGAGATATGTGAAGTTGAGGTGCCCATACCTATGATGCCATAGGGGTGATATATTTCGCAATAAAATTACCTTTAACTCACAATTTATACTAAGGTAAATATTCAAAAATCTTAAGACAGTGAAAACGCAGAGATTCATCTAAAATGGAGCATTATAATATTGGACATAGAAAGAATTCATCATTGCATAGTTTCCAAAAAGCTCAAATAACCCCAATTTTATGTTGAACCTACCACTTAATTTTAGGTTCAAATACTAATCCATCAAATTCTCAAGTGCAAAGGTGAAATAAGAAAGGTACGAGTCACTATAGGAGATCAATGTTTCTTTTCAAATTTCTTCTTCCTTTAACTAGAGGGAATGATGAGATCCTAAGAGTTTAAAATTTAGTGTTTTCAAAACTTGGGCACATATGACATGAATAATATGAAATGTTTATTTCCATTAAGCATGAGGATAGAATGATTAACTTAAATCTTATTTAACACAATCCCTCTAGATTTGTCTCTTCAAATGTGAGGGCACCCACTCTCATAAAGGACATGTTGGGAGTTTAAAATTTAGTGTTTTCAAACCTTGGGCACATATGACATGAAATATATGAAATTTTTATTTCCATTAGGCATGAGGGCATAATGATTAACTTAAATGGTCTTTAACACAATCCATCTATACTCGTCTCTTCAAATGTGAGGGCTCCCACTCTCATGTTCACATTTATCGATATTAGCCTTTAGGAAAAGATAAGAAAATATAAATTGGACTAATGTATCAATCCATGTGAACATGATATCCATTCACTATCTCACACACTCAATGTGAAAAAAATTTCTCCTAACAGACATGATTTGGGCAGTATATCAGTTGCCTCAAAAACTTAAGTTTGAGTCAATTCTTCATGCAACATGACACTAAGAAGTTGCTAAGTTGTCTCGTACTAATATGTTAAGCTGGTCAAAATTAGTTCAGAAATTATAGATGACTCTCATGATGTTGAAATGTTATTTAATCTTACAAATTGGCATACTTTCTTAGTCCCAAAGTTCTCAAAACTTTCCTCAAATATTAATCCTAAAGAAGCCTAATAATAGGTGAACATGGATAGGCCAGCTTGAATTTTCTCACATGTATTCCATCTCACTTAGAAACTTATTTTGGGAACTCTTATACATTTACTATGTCATTTTTCTAAGGCCTAAGATGGGAAAAGTAAATAACAAGTGTGTGCAAGCAGCAACACAATTGACTAGATTGAGCTCAGCCTAGTCTTATGATGGATGTACAGTTTAGGGGCTTCTTTCCTAATTCAAAAACGTTGAAGATATATAAACTAACTATTTAATTTGTCCTACAATTCCAATAGTGTACATGGGAAGCTTCTCTGAAAATCTCTTTTGTTTCATATGGTAGCCTCTGAATAGGCTAAGCTTGTACTAGCATAATGCAAACATGACCTGCAAATCACGACTGTCTTTTGGTTTCTGAAGGCTGCTGCATTATTGACTGAATAGTGAGGTATAAACCAGTGAATAAGTTTCAATCTTTGGATAAGTCACAATATATATTATAATTTTGTCTTGCATATTGGCCTCTTGACCAATTTTTTCTAGGAATTCATGTTAGGAAAAAATAAGTTCTTTCCTGATAGGTTATGACCCTCTTGAAAATACCAGGTTCACTAGAACATTGGAAGAAAATATATAATTCACGTATCATGCTACCACTACAAGACATTGCAGAAAATAGAAACCAAGGTGAAAAAGTATCTACAACTACATTGTAGACATGTTATAGTGAAAATAATTTCTTGAATGTCTATTCTCCAACATCCATAGCATTACCAAAAATAATCATAGTTTTTATTTAACTCCAAATAATATACATTTCAATAAGAATTTGTAAATCATAGTTTTACCTTGTGGGAATGATTTTCATTATGCCCTTCTCTCATTTTCAGTCAAAAACTAGATTTCCTATATTGATGATGTTCCTACTGTAATATGACCAACTATCGGAAAAATATCTCACAGTAATTCTAAATAAAATGAGAAATGTACCCAAATAATAAAGAAACTAAAAATGATAGTAGTTATTGCAGGGTACGCAACTAAATAGGTAGTACGCATGATATGGTATTCCATAATTCACTACCTTTCCCATTTATAAAATAGCTTCTACAACAATTCCGTTGAATATTAGTTCTTTATGTTGCTATTTATTGAGATTTTGTATCACATGGGGACTACAATCAGCCTTTCCATAGGAGATACATATGTCTTATGCAATTGGCATACCATTTATGTTACTGTAACTAACATTTCCTGATAAGAAGTTAAAGTTGTAACATTGCATTTGCTTATTTTGGCATTTACTTAATTTTTATGTATGGCATATATAATACCAGCCTTCCATTGGGATTCATACATGACTAAATGAAAAAATATTTAACTATTTCTAAATGAAAAAATGTGACAAGATAGGATTGGAGGGGTTTTGTGAAAATTATAATGAAAATAAAAAAGTGAAGGCCTACACCTCCAGTGAAAAGATAGTAGGGCTTCTTATTTATAATCTTCTAGAGTTACTATTATTATTATTTGTTCATTTATTTTTTACTGTTTCTCCCTGGTCAAGGTGTTTCTCAATTTTCTCATCTCTGAATGCTAAACATGTTGCTTGATGTCTTGTAGTGGAAACACCTCACATCTTAGCATAGGTCCAAGATCTAGTTCTGGTATAATAGTGCAAATTGTGGAAGATTTGGTAAGTGCCTACTACTGAAAGCCTCACCACTATGACCCAAGTGCTATTTGGCCACAACTAGAGGGTTAGTGCATTGGGCAAAAGAGAATGTCGTGTGCGTTGATGCTGCAAAAAGAGAATATTTTTGCAAGGAGTTTTTCCCATCTTGTGCAAGAGAAGTTTGCATCTGCAAGATGCACATATCATTCTCTTTACCCAATAAAATAACCTTTTAGTGTTGCATGAGCTTCTAGCCTCTTTATACTAAGGAACTGTCAAAAACTTTATCACTCTTGGTTCGTATTTATCCTTTGAGTTTAGTCTGATTGCAAGACTTTTTCCTTCACATTCCTTCTCAATGTTTCTACCATAACCTCAGAGCTACTCGGGTTTGGGGTTGTTCCCTAGATATCTCTTGGGTTCTGGACTGACCTCCTGATCTACTGGCAGAAGTTCTATACCTCCAACAGTTATATCACTTATCATAGGCATTTTTTGTTTCTCCAAAATGTCATTACTCTCGCAAAAGGGTGCATTCTAATTTAATATTCTTTCTCCCACAACTCAAAAATGTTGTGTGCAATGTGGTTCCTATTGGGTGATTTTGATGGCTTCTACAAACTAGTTATTAGACAATGTTTCTAACCTCTTAGGAAGGAGCTACTTAGTGGTAGCTGCCTCTCTAACAATTGCTGGTACTAGTTGTTCATTAGTATATTGAAAAATTCATTTTTGGGGTTAATGTTTCAATTTTATCAAGTGTATCTTGTTTCATATTCAACACAAGATGGAATTTTCATGCACTCAGTTCATTGGAGCAAGGCTTTCTGGCTTTCCTTGAATATTTAAAGCAAGTTACAGAGGCGATCCCTAAAGATGGAGCTTAATTGACAACAATTCAAGCTCCTCTCAATGGATGTTTTCTAATCCCTCTTCTTCTACTCCTTCCCCTTGTGAATTTCATTTGTTTACAAGGCATGACAAAGATACCCATAAGTCTAAAATTTAGCCCAAAATAAAATGTAATGATAGCGGAAATGGTACGAGGATATTTTTATTATCACTAATGGGCTTCCAATTCTAATGAGGGATGTCTTAAGCAAAGAGTTCTCAACACATATTTCAGTGGCTGAGAAAAAGGCAAGATAAGGTTAAAATGATTATAGTCAACAATCCTTGTTACATAAGTGGTTGTTGTGGACTTCCCAATCCATGGTGGGAATGCCTCTAGTACTAAGTACGATAATTCTAACAATTAAAAAAATTGGAAAAACAATTCTAAACTCGTAATTAGTCTTAATCATCACTGACTACTTCACTTTAGACAAGGATGCTTTATTTGTGAAATTTTTTTGAATTATATTTAATGGTAGTGATCAAAATATTATTACACAAGACCATGTGAATTTTCTTAATTTTCCTTCAAAATGTTAACCTTGGTCTAAAATTTTAGGGTTGGATTAAGGATAAGGAACAAATGCAAGTTATGAAGGTTCGTCAATTCACTTTTTATATTGACTTCTCTTTGATAGTATTAAGTATGATGGCACTCTTGACTGTTGTGACATTATTCCTTGGAAGTCTTTATCAACATGATTTCCATGCAAGCTATTATACATTGTCTTGAAACTTCCCTATTTTTGCAGAGAAGTTATCGTCATGCTAGTGATTAATTTGAAACTATATTTTAGTGGACAAATTCATTGTTTTTTGGTGGAATAGTTCATAATGTATTCTGATTTTTTTTTGTAAGTGTACTAGTCACGATGATAAATGTGTGGTTTACTTCAGATGGTTCTCAGTTCTTTCTAGATACACTTTTCATCATTTCATTTGAATACTTCTCTAGTGCTTTACCTTCATACTTTATCCCCTGCAAATTTTCTCCTGAGGTCCATGTTGTTATGTTTATTTGATGTTTCTGTGGAAACGTTTTCTTGAGGTTCTGCAAGGTAAATCCCAATGCAAAAAATAATATTTTACATATTGATATTTATTCAAGACATTGTTGTGTGATACTTGAATTTCATAAATCTAGATTTCTATTCTGTTATCTATTCAATATATAATAAGAGACCCATGGATTGTTCATATTTCTCAAAATGTGGAGTTGTTCCTTTCATGTTGCACGTTCTTTTATATTTTTATGTTTTGATTCAAATTTCTAGTTGTGCTTTCCAGTTATTCTGCTACGTAGTACATTCTTTATTTGATTATATCAAAAGTCTTACCAATACGATAACATTTATTATTGTATGTGGACATTTTTGTTTAGGATGTTCCATAATAGAATCAAGATGAGGAGTTGGATCATGCAATTTCACTTTCTCTTTCTGAAGAAATAACCATACCAGATGGTATATGATGGAAATTTCATTTTTTTACAGTTAATTTTAGTTTAATTATGCCATTTAGCTCGATGCTTTTAATATATTCAACTAAAATTTTGTTGCTTAATAAGACTTTTCCATTTCCACGTTTTAGTGAAATTGTTTATGGTTTGATACTCTCATATGACCTTTATCAAGCTACATGCACCCTCATTAGAAAAAAAAAGAGAATCTTGATTGCCATGACTATCTTTCTTTGTCATTGTTGACTTAACAAAGTCTTTTAGCTAAGAAACTAGTTTCAAGGTTATCGCATAACTTGTCATAAAAATTGAACAAAGTTTATATCCAAAATGTAACTTGTAAACTACTTAGTTGGTTTTAGGCTTTCCATTTAAAATCAAGTCCAGTTTGAACTTTGAACGAGTTGTTCCATATACTTGAATATTAAGAGATTTTGGTGTAAGGATTAAAAATCAGCCCATAAGGCCTCTCAGTTATTCATTTATTTCATCTAAATATAACATTTACTATTAAATTAGAACCACTTGGAACAAATACGTCATAGATGAAGATCATACTTGGTAGAGTGTTGTAGTGTAAAAATATGAGCAAGGGCACTGAATTCTTTCAGTTTTCCTGGTTCGTACTACCACCCCTTGTAGTACCTCCACGAGTTTCAAATGGATGTTCCAAAATATCTGGTATCTATTATCATCATGGCATTTATGGTATCCCATCCCCATGTTTATGGGCAATACCTTGGTTGTTGGGAATCAATATTTATTTTGGTATGGTTTTGTTATTGAGTTCCATTTTGGTCTTGAATATTGTGCTCCATATTTATAAGATCAAACTGAAATTTGTGAATTACCCATCTCTTTTCATGATTAATTGACTTTAAAATCTCATAGTAGGTGTTGGTACAAAATATCATGCAAAGGGATGGTGTTAAATTTTACAAAATGCATCGCTTATTCCTCCTGTGCATATTCATAATTACATATTTAATGAAAGAAGAAAGAATACTTAGTTGTGGAAAATAGGAAATGCTTGTGACTCTTTCATCACCTTGGTTTTCCAGTGCATATGCGAACAAAATGAGATAAATCCTAAGACTAACTAAATACTTAAAAAACATCCTTATATTGCAATAGGTACTGTGAAAAATATTTGAAGTACATGGTGGTATCTGCAAAGCTAGCCATGTCAATGAGGAGACTGGTAGTGTAACTGACTATGTTGTCTGGCAACGATCCTGGAAACCATCAATCAATAAGTTGTCTATGGCATGCTTGGTGGTGCTATCTATAGATATATTGCTATGGAGTTCTAGAAAAAATCTGTGAAATTATGCACTTTGTATAGATTAGGGTGGGATAATAAGAAACTTTTTTTTAAATATCCAAAGGTGATAAAAAACAAGTACAATCTATTGACAAGTAATCTAAATATGAGTGCTTTTTGTGAATGAATATTGGTAAAGTGCTTGTTGTGAATGAAATTATAAACGTATTTAATCATTAATAGTTTTGGTAAATATTAAGTATTTAATCATGAATAGCTTTGGTAAATATTAGGTATCATAGAGGAAATTAATCAATTGATTTATTGTCTTTTTATTATGTATATTGAATATCATGTTTATTATTATTGTCATTTTATTATGTATATTGAACATATTATTTCTAACGACTTTTGATCTTCCTAAATATTCTATTCCTTTGGTGTATCTTTGCACCTTTAGGGATAATTGATAGTTTAAAGTATAATTATTTAAAGGGTCCTCACACAATGGAAGAGCACCTGCTTTACAATCAAGAGGTTGGTGGTTCGATTTCATCGTACCCTGATATTCATAGGGAATGACGGCGATCAAATTTTTGTGATGAATGCTCTTTTGACCATCACCAGTGATCTTATGGTGACTATTATCACTATAGTAATTATAAAGTCGTGAGATTTTTTATTTTTAGTGAAATAATGCTAGAGGTAACCACACCAACTTCAAACTCTAGCATCTAGCCTTCCTAGGGTTCAGAGAGGGTTCTCTCTTTAAAATTTAACTTTGTTTAATTGGTAAATATTAGGCTAGTTATGAATGTGCAACTTTGGTTTGGCTTTGATTGATTTGGTGGGAAAAAATCACTTGAAGGGATGGATAGTGGGAGATCTATTTGTCCATTGGGCTAAGGAGTCAAAATCAAGCAAACAAAACTGGGATCAATGCCAAAAATTCAAATGTTTTCAGAGCAAGATAGATAACCCTTGGAGATCTTGGAAAGTTGTTTTTGTGAGGTGGTATGATCACGATAAAGGGAAATTAAGAATCCTTTGATCTGGAAAAGGAAGTAGTAGGTAGAGGTCAAATGAGAGAGGGAGAAATTAAGGGTTCCCTACACTGGAAATCAGAGGAAAATATTGAAATGATAACTAGTTAAAAACATGGTGCTCTTAACAAATCCTGTAGTAATATTCCTAGTTATTCATTCAAATTTAGAACAAACATAGATGGATGTACGTAAAAAAAGAAAGATAATAATGACAAGTAATGAAATAATTCACTCCAAATTTCTCATCAAAGAAATCCTGAAGTATGATGCCAATTGGGTTGATCCAGTCTGCTACTCAAAATTTGAATCATGAAAACCTTCAAGTCCAACAAAAATAACTATAACAATTTACAACAATTTATTCCACCTAAAATACTTCTAAAGATGAAGTATTTATACATAGTTATTTACAAAATATCCTAGAATGATTCTAGGAATTATCTAAGGGAAATAAAATATCTTTACAACAATAATAGAGATAACTTCTTAACAATTCAACAAGCTGTCCTATTTATTCAAAAAAAATAGAAACTGCTTTGAGGATAAGATGTAGTTGGCTACCTTGTTGTCCTCATTGCTGGCTTTAGATATTTTAAATTTGTTTTGGAATCTGATCTCCCTTGTCTGATACCCTTTCTCTGATTCTCTTTATTCACTGATACTCTGTAACTCAGATACTCTTTAACCATAGTCAAAATTGTTTACTACTGAAAAAGTATGTTTTGATTGTAAATCAACAAATAGTTTTCCTTTCATCTGTCTGCCTTTTTATCTTTCATAATAAATATATGAGTGACTGCCATTTAGGAATTTGTATCTTCTTAAATTTCCTGAAGTTTTCATCATCTTTAGTGTATCTGGAAAAAGTTGGCTTGATGAAAAACAAGTGTCTTATCTCATGCTATAAATAGAATAAGTCTTCAAAGCTTTTGAGTAAGACCTTTCCTGTTGGAATGCCTTGTCCTGGTGGTTTATTTACCTGTTATTTTGTAAATTCTCTAATATTTTTATCATATTCATTCTGAGGCATCAGTTTATCATTAATGACCATAATTTTAGGCAGTCCCTTTTGCCTCAAATTTGTAAACTTGATCATAAACCTGGTTATGACAATATTCATATCCTCACACTTTTATTCCAGTTGCTTCAATAGATTCTTCTTTGTAGTAACTTTCCTAATTTCTAGGATAGTTTCAATCATGTCAATAATCTTGATTTCTTCTAGTTCTTGTCTATTTTTGTTGTTAAGGAATGTGATTAGCTTTAAATATTATTCTGGTTTTTCAGCCAGCTCACTTTGAGTCTTCTAAATTTCTACTTGGGCTGCTAGTAATCACTCTCTCTGTTCAAAGATTACCTGAATTGAAGGCCATACATCATGGATGGCTTCAATGATATTGTTCCAAAGATAGTTTTTGATCTATGATATTTTTTCCTTCAATGTCAATTCCTTCTACAATTTCTTCAATTCTTCATTCAGTCTGATTGAATTTTTCTCATGTGTTTTTGCATTTATTTGAGCCAATTTGTTTGACTTTTCAAGATTTTCTACCACCTGTTTCAATATGCTGATTTCATTTTTCTTAAGAGACATTTCCTCCATGGATTTCACTAATTTTTTGGCTCCATTTGAATGATGAACTGCTATTGTAGATGATTCAGTAGCTGAGTTTATGGATGAAGTTACTAGCACTGCAGTAGCCAGTGGTTCTTTGGGTGCTAACATTTCAGCTAAAGTTGAAGGCACAACTGTAGTGATTATAGGAATAAATGTAGGAATCTCTGTTATTTTTGGTATTTCTTTCTTTAATATTCCAAATTTTTATCCTTGAAGATAAATGGAATGTTAGAGTTGTTTCATCACTAGATAGGTGAATAAATGGGTAGGGAGGCCCATTAACCTCTTTATAAGGATCAATAACACCCCTAATGTGAAAGGAGTAATAATAAGCAGCTTATTTTGAGCACCCTTAGGTGTGAAAAAATATGGGGACATGTTGATTCAGTCAAATTTGACCGAGTCAACTAAGTTGTCTAGATACATTGAATCTTCTTTGGACAACGCAGTTTTGGTGGAGGACAACTTGCATGAGATTGATGGCACATGTGGATGGGACCCAATGAGGAGAGGTTCACTTGGTATATATGAAGAGGATGGAGGCCTTTTTTATTGATTCTTCTATATTTTGATCTATTTATCTTGTTTGTTTAGACTTGGATTCCCCTTGTTGTTAAACAACGTAGCACTGGGTGTTCCCGGGCGGGAATCCCACCTCTTCCCTTGAGAAGCCTATTGCGAGAGCTTGTCCTGTATTGATCCACATCCAGGCTCAAGGCCAAGCATCATTCTTCAGTCCCAACATTATTTCTGCAGCATAATATTGCTGATTTGCAAGGTGTTGTAGTGGAGGATTCTTACACCACTTCCGGGTATGTTTCTTAGTAGAAGGTGCTTTCCTCCTCTTGAGAAATCAACGAGGAAGATTTATGAGCACATTTTATATCTTGGCAGCAGGCCAAAGTGGTTCTTATCTCCTATAGTGCAGTCCCTTGAAGGAACTGCATCATTTTATGCAGATTTGCTGCAGCAGGGTTAAGACCCTTATTTTTGAGCTAGTTTCCCGGGGAAAGGGCCAACCCTTCTCCTGGAAAGCTAGAGGAAGGGATCATGATCCCTATTTTGTATTATTTAACTATATTTCTATAATTTTTCAATAAGACTGAATTTTCTAAGCTAAATATTTAGATCTGCTCTTTCTTGTACATGTGTTTCATAAAACCCTTGCCGGGTTAGCTTTATAATGCAATAAGGAGGCAAGATCTCTGTTTTCTTGTCATATTATTCCATGTAACTCCAAATCCATGTTATTTCATTATTTTAATGTAGAAACCCTCATAAAATAATGCTATATATGCTTCAGGCTTTTTCTGCATAGCTTAAGTCATGGGATTTGGTTATTTTTAAGCTGTCAAGTCGCCGGGAGGTCTGTTTAACATATCAAAGGGGATTTATTTTTTATCCCCTTTTTTATGTGAGGGCCTAAAGACATATTCTAAGGGAAACCAGTGTTATTTCACCTATTAAAAATGCATATCTTCGTAAATAACGTTTCTAGGGTCTAATTTTTGCATTTTACCCACTTGGGAAAGTGCAGGCATTCTTCTTTTGCTATTGTTTCACTCATTTGAGGGATATGTTTTTTTGAACACATTATATGAGTATATTTTTTGGATCTCCAAATTTGGAATATCCTAAGATATTCCTATTGTTGTAGAAAATCCCAATTTTGGGATATTACTGTGGTATCAAAGCTTCAATCTTGTCTCAACCTGTGGAACTCAGTCATGAAACTATCCAAAGAAGGAGAGATGAATAGAATGAAGACTCCATTATGTGGAGGAAAGAGGGAAGGTAAGATTACAAAGCTTATTCCAAAATCTATGGAGTGCATCAATGAAAATCTTAAGAAGATGAGAGGAGAGATGAAATCTCCTGATGAGTTTGGATCTAGAGCCAGATCTAGGTTGGTACATGGTATGTGTCAGAATGTAGCTACACCCTATTATGCATAGTGTAGTCAAATGCCCAGGTTATCTATGAAAGAGATGAAAGAAGAGAAAATGTCGGAGGAGGGAACTCTGAGCAATTTCCTGCAAGAGTATGAATCTAAAACTGAGAGGTTTAGAGATCATATTACTTTCAAAGAGTTTTGCAAGATCAAGGCGGGAATGAGATAGCTACATGGCATAGACCTATTTTCTCTATTTGCCTTGTATGGATCCCCAACTTGCTCAACCAAAGCTTGGGTGGAGGAGTTGTGTACTTATCTGCAGCAACACCCAGTTTCTGAAGAAGAAGCCATCAGAGTTGTATCACTGCACTTTGAAGGTAAGGCGTATGCATGGTGCATGTTTGAGTAATTTTCATTGCAAAATGTTAATACTTCTTCTTTTGGAAAGTTCACTAAAATGTTGATTGAGAGATTTGATACAAAACATGAGGAAATCAAACTAATAACACTTTTGCATAAATTGGAAGGGCCTGCAAACTCAAAGCCACTTCAGAAACCTATTGGAGGAGATCACATCTTGCATGATACCTTGTTGAAGGCAAGATATTTGTTTCACAACCTTGGAAAAGAAGGCATGAAGGGTCCTTTGCAAAGGAGGATCCTCTTATTTAGCAGTTACCTCTTTTTCATATTGAAGATGAAGAGAAGGATGGGGGTTACAACAATGTCACATCTAGAGCATATCTAGTGCCTCATGCAGAGAAAGGAGGAGCACATGATCCAAAAATAGGGTTTCTTGTGTCATTACAAGAAGTTCCCTAGGATCTCACATATGGAAGGCAAAGTAAATCCAATGAGCAGCATGGTTTTGAGATGCTATTGATGGAAGCAGAAGGTAGGGAGGAAGGACATCATCACTTGATGAAGAGCACACACCTCTATCTATTTCAAAGAGATAGTGCAAGGAGGAAGGAGACTTGTTTGCAATGTGAATGCAAGGGAAATTTTGTCCAACCATATAGACAATCTTCTCTTGCCATGGATGTCTCACTACATGGAGGCATTCACCTGAGGAGGCCAGTAGCCTTGGAGGTGGTAAGAGAAATCTTGCCATTGGGTTCACCACTCTTGGATTTCGGAGAGGTGAAAACTTTGGAGGAGTCCAGTGCAGCACAGAGAGTTTTGGATAAACTAAAAGAGGATGAGTACATCCTCCCTTTTTCAGCACCACCCACTCTCACTACCTGTACTGCGCTGACAGAGGTTGATTCAGTCATGGAGGATGGAAACTTCATGGTGAAAGGGAGCTGCTCCATGGATTTGGAGAAATAGAGGGTACTTCCATTGAGGGGGAATCCTCCATACATTGGAGTAGATGGAGGCCACTCATGCTTTCTTTGGCCAAGACCTAGAGATTCTTTTTGGAGGAGATATTTTCATGGGAGGCCAACTTCCAAAGATCACTAATTCTTTTTTAGCATGAGCAGCTGCATGATGGGTGTGGCAGAAATATGGAGGATGAATTTCTCATGAGGGATTTCAAAGGAAAGGACAACAACATATGTAGAGATTCACATTGCAGCTCAGCGATGTCGCTTAGGAGGATTGATCCTTATTGGAGGTCTCAACTCTTGGTAGAGTACTCCAAGGATCTTGGTGCTTGCATGATTCTTGATGATCCTAATGGAGATGTTATATATATGGTGGATTACATGGTCATATATTCTTATGGCAGAGTATTCTTGACTAGAGATTCTAAGCTCAAGGAGAAGTTGTTGCATGCAGCACCTGAGGACTTTTTTTCCATGAATTTTGATGCATATCTTTCCTTGGCAATGGAGTTCCTTTGGGAGGGCATTCAGCAAGACATATTTTAGCATATGGAGAGATGCACAGCCCAGATGATGATGGAGAGGATGTCACAGACACCGTCCTACTCATTGGGAGTGAGGGAGCATTTTTAGTTGAGCCATTTCAGCTCAAGTCCTCAAGTACATAATGGATAATGTACAATTTCACCTTATGTTTTGCACTTCTTGTATTTTTGTGAGCAGCATATTGTACCAAGAAGTATTATTCCTTATTTCATATTGTATAATGATGTATTTGAAGCCATTTGTAGCATTTATATTGGCTATCTCATTGGTGGTTTGTGGGGAAGGCCACATGATTTTTGGTGTGCACCATTGACACCCTTTTATACTTTCATGCTTATATATTGTAAAATGATTGTGGCAGCAAACAGGTGGCTGGAAAAACACTTTTTTTTTTTTTTAATTTAATGCAGGCAAGGATTTCACTACACTGGTTCCTTGTATGTGACCTTGATCCACTTTCCGGTTGTCATGTGACAACTTGTTTCTATTGGTTTTTGCTTCCATGTATTGCAGATGTCTCTATGTTCATGGGAAGCTTTGATTGGAGAGTGGGATATGAGTTGAAGATGCCCATTGGGAGGATGATTATCCCTACTTGGCATGATGCATGTTCCCGGAGGAGCAATGTGCAACCCATGATTGCCAACTTACATCTCTCTTCTTCATGTAGGAGAAGCCATTTGGAGAGTTTGAGTTTTTGGAGGAGGAACTTCATGGTTTATTTGCTTGATGGGGTAGCTTGGGCCACTCTTGGAAGTCATGATATTTCAGGCCAAGATTAGCAGCAGCCCCACACTTATCTTAGATGGAGAGAGAAACCACTTGGTTGGGAGTATCCAGTCTCTCCATGCAGCCCCAACACATTGTATGAACCGGGGGTTGAGGATCTTTTTGAGTTAACTAGATTGGCTCATTTCATTTGGATGATAACATGGGTGTGGGAGTCACTCATTGGGAATAATATTCCTCATGTTCATCATCAATCCTACCTTGAGGAGGCCATTGGACACCAGGGAGGTTTCCATTTACAGCTTCCACCTTTCTATGATATGAGCCATATAGTTTTGCATGCTTGGGAAGAAACATTAGATGACAGATTCGTAGCAGATCATTTTGAGTAGTGGTGGAGACTTTTGATGAGGAGGCCAAAAGAAGAGGAGGGGAGGATATTTTCTCTTCTTATGAAATTGCTCGAGGACAAGAAATATTTTGGAGGGTAGGACTGTAATATTCCAAATTTTTAGCCTTCAAGCTAAATGGAATATTAGAGTTGTTTCATCACTAGATAGGTGAATAAATGGGTAGGGAGGCCCATTAACCTCTTTAGAAGGATCAATAAAACCTCTAATGTGAAAGGAGTAAGAATAAGTAGCATATTTTGAGCACCCTTAGGTGTGAACAGAGATGGGGATATGTTGATTCAGTCAAATTTGGCCAAGTCAACTAAGTTGTCTAGATACATTGAACCTCCTTTGGACAACATATTTTTGGTGGAGGACAACTTGCATGAGCTTGATGGCACATGTGGATGGGACCCAATGAGGAGAGGTTCACTTGCTATATATAAAGAGGATGGAGGCCTTTGTCATTGATGCTTTTGTATTTCGATCTATTGATCTTGCCTGTTTAGACTTGGCTTCCCCTCCCTGTTCAGAAAGGTAGCACTGGGTGTTCCCGGGCGGGAATCCCACCTCCTCCCTTGAGAAGCCTCTTGGGAGAGCTTGTCCTGTACTTCTCCACCTCCAGGCTCAAGGCCAAGCATCATTCTTCATTCCCAGCGTTATTTCTGTAGCAAAATATTGCTGAGTTGCAGGGTGTTGCAGTGGATGATTCTTACACCACTTCCAGGTCTGTTTCTCAGTAGAAGGTGCTTTCCTCCTCTCGAGAAATCAGATAGGAAGATTTTTGAGAACACTCCAGATCTTGGAAGCAAGCCAAAGTGGTTATCATATCCTACAACGTAGTCCCTTGAAGGAATTGTGTCATTTTATGTAGAGTTGCTGCAGTAGGGTTAAGACCCTTATTTTTGAGCTAGTTTCCTAGGGAAAGGGCCAACCCTTCTCCAAGAAAGCTAGAGGAAGGTATCCTCATCCCCCCTTTGTATTATTTAGATATATTTCTATAATTTTGCAGTAATAATATTTTTTTTGAGCCAAATATTCATATCTTCTCTTTCTTGTACATGTGTTTCATGCAACCCTTGCCCGGTTATCTTTATAATGCAATAAGGAGGCCAGATCTCTGTTTTATTGGCCTATTATTCCATGTAAATCCGAATGCATGTTATTTCATTATTTTACTTCATAAATCCTCATAAAATAACACTGTATATGCTTCATTCATTTTCTGCATAACTTAAGTCAAGGGATTTGGCTATTTTTAAGCTATCGGGTAGCTGAGAGGTCTGTTTAACATATCAAAATGGTTTTATTTCTGATCCCATTTTGTGTGTGAGGGCCTAACAGCATATGCTAAGGGAACCCAGCATTATTTCACCATGTAAAAACACATATCTTAAGAAATAACGTTTCCAGGGTCTAATTCTTGCATTTTCCCCAATTGGGAAAGTGTAGGCACTCTTCTTTTGCTGTTGTTTCACTCATTTGACGACTATGTGTTTTTAAACACATCATATGAGTATATTTTCTAGATATCCAACTTTGGAATATCCTAAGATATTCCTATTGTTGTAGAAAATCCCAATTTCAGGATATTACACTTTCTCCTGGACAAGATGGTCCATCTGTATTTCCATTTCCATGATTTGGGTTATCAAATGAAAAATAAAATTCATCATGTCATATTTTTCTTTTCGTACTTCTATTATTTCTTTTATTTGAGGATGTTCACTTTGAGGAATCTTAATTTGTTTCCTCAAAGCTACAATATTTGCATTCTTCTTTTTCACCAATAACTCAACTGCTTTGATATTAGTAGGGTCATATCCTACCTGCAAAGCTAATTTTTCAAAGTATTTTATCCTAAGATATTTGGCATAAAAATATTAATTTTTCATTTTCATCTGATCTTGCATGTTGGAAATGGTGTTTTGGAGCTTCTAAGTACTCATGGCTTTAGTTGTGACAATAGAGTATAGCATTTTTGAAGTTTGTCTATGGAACTCAATTTGATAAAGAGCATGAATATTATCTGTTTGGACTTCCAAATCAACCTTTTTATAATCTGCCACTGTCTTTGGGAATTTGATTGTGGGCTATAGCACTGACATAATTATATTTTTATTTGAATAATAAAATGCAAACAAGTCTGTTTCGTACACTTGGTGTCTATTTGAGATATTGAGAATAAATAATGTTTTTTATCTCTTCATTCTTCAGCTTGATATGTTTATATTTTTCTTTGATGTCTAGGTATTTCTCTTCAACTGCCTATAATGAAGAGGCTTCCATGCTCTATTTTCTTTCTATCAACTGTGCATATTCATTGTTAACTTGTTCTTCATTTTGATTCTTAATAGCTGGCTCCTTGATGATCACAGTGGCAACATCTGTTTCAGGAAAGTCAGTGTTGGTATGTATAAGCTCTGTTTCTTCCACATCAATTTTTAACTTTCCTTTACCTGTTGAAATTAACTTAGGCCTCTTGTTATATATTAACTTGATTTTAGTTTCATTTGTAGTTTCTGCAATAATGGCACCTTCTTCCCTTACTCTCTTAGTGGATTTTTCTAGTTGTTTTGCAGTCTCCAAAGTGTGACTATCATCATTGTTGTTTACTGCATCTGTTAAGGTATTTTCAGTCCACTCAATCTGATTTTCATATTTTTCTATCTCTGGTTTTGCTTCATGGATGAAAGGGGTTAACTTGCATTTAACCCTTAGTTTACTCAGGATCCCTTGTGGATCATAATTCCAAGGAAAACTTTCTTAAGATCTTAATTCCAATAACTGCTTTGCTGCTTCTTTCTTTGCATCCCTATGATTTTAGATGAATGGCCCTATTTTATTCTTTAATTTGAACTAAGTTTTCTTCTTTATTGTCATGAATTTTATAGAATCAGAGTTTAGGATTTTCCTGCTATACTCCAAGGCAAAGATCCTCATTGAAACATGCTTGGGTAACTTGTAAGGTAACAATTTTGACCCAAAGACTTTGATCTCAGTATGCTTTTCATATAAATACCAATCACCAACTTTATTCTACTCTAAAAACTATAATATCTTTTTAATTTCTTCATTTATCCTTGGCTGCTCTGTTTTTGTTAACATTGTGATCACTGCATGTAGAAATAACTCTGAAAATTATGCATAAGTGAAATCTGTACATTCATTCCTGAGCAAAGATGTCCAGAAAATGACAGAAAGAGGATTTCCCTCTATGTCAAGCTTTTGGAGAGTGTCTGCAAAATTATCTGATTGAAAGTATAAAAACACGTGGAAAAGGAAGGAAGTATATTTGAACACTCCTTCAATTGGGAAATTGATCAATTGATAATGAGTATTATCTACAATGAAACTAGCATAATCAAAGATTACTGATGGGGGTTGCCCTGGGGTAAAAGTGGATAAGAACCCCAATATGGACTCATCTGTGGGTTCATCAGTAAAATATCCTAGAATGAAGGAAAGCATGGAAATGACATGTCTTGAATATTCTGGGAATTTGGCAGTAGAATATGGAGGATTTAGTTTAGGAATTTCTACATGTGAGGGTGTAAATGTCTGGAAAATCATGAATCTTTTGGAAAAATCAAGCCCAATATACAGTTTGGTAAGAGCCTCTATCGATAAAGGGATTTCTTGAGGGTCAAGTTGAAGTTGTAGCATCTGGTTAATTGATTCAACAGTAATGGTGAAAAGCACTTCTTTATTGGAATTTACAATGGCTCTTTGTTGAGGCACATAATATTGTTGACATAACCTAATGACTTCCTAGCATGGGTGAGTTAATGGGAGAACATATTTGGACAAGTTGGATTGCCAAACATGGAGTTATTATTAATTATCTAAGGACTTTTCATAGCACCAATTATGGATATTTAGCAGGTTAAATTAAATAATGGTATCTGTTATCTTATAATCAACATCAGTCAATGGAATTTGTTCAATGTCTATGATTGGAGGTTGTACAGGATTTACAACAATAGCAATCTTAGAAGACGTGGCTGGAGTGGATTTTGGCATTTTGGAAGCTTTAGGATTGCTAGAGCTCTGCTTTTTATGCATTTTGTCTACTTTCTGCAAGTTTAGAAAGTTTGCAGAAGTATTTTTACTTTTAGTAGATGCTTTTTGGATAAAACAGGCAAAGTATAGTCCTTTCTTTGGGTTTTCTTTCCAATTAGGACCGTCAAATAGGATTTATAGTCTTTTGAACTAGTTTTAAACAAGAAACAAGGGTTTCTTGAGTATTTCACTAAGAAATTAGGTTGAAAAGTCTTTTGAGAATGAGCGCAGAGGTTTAGGATATCTACAGAGGTTTTCTGGCTTAATTTAGAGCTTAAAATAGTTCATAAAACTATAAAAAATCACAATTTTCCTCCAAAGCAATAGGAAACAGTATAAAAGGGTTTCTGGAGAAAATTTGACAAGGTTTGTCCTGATTTTTGGTCCTTTTGATGGCTTTTTTTGTTAATTTTTTAATTTCTGAATGGGAAAATATTCTTTAAAAGGATTTTCAAATTGAAAACAGGCTAAATTTGGAACAAAAACCTATTATTTACAGGTTTAGGGTTTCAAAAACAGTTTCTGAAATATTTTTATAGATTGGACAGTTCCTTGCTGGTCTTTGGACAACACAAAGCTCCTCAATGATCTTCAATTGGCTGCTGGTTGAGATTTGAGGTATTTTGGCAAGAAATGGTGGAAAAATCTTGTTTTAACAGCAGGAGGCTCATGCAGGAATAAAGCGTAGAAGGATATGAAATAGAATGTATTACCAAGGTTTATTGTCCATATTAGGGCTAATGGGCGATAGTAATAAATGGCAGTCATGTCATAAAAAACGGGCGGTATTGGGCTTAAAGGTTTAAAAGAGTAAGTGGTTATCATGTGCGCTTTTAGTGGTAAGCTTTTTTTAGGCAAATGAACATGATCCAATAGAAATCAAACACATGGAGGAGAGATATAATTTCAATACAAGTTATTTCACCCAAGTTTGAGATGGGGGTGATCGCGCAAGTTTTCTGTGCGATATGGGCTTCTATCCATCAGATCTCCAGTTCGATTATGAATGACCCAAATTTATTGGGAAGTTGCATTGGGATAGGGGAGTGGGACCGGGGTTTATTAACGCAACAGAGATAGGTTTAAAACTTCATAAATATGTGTTTAAATCAAGTTTAAAACTTAGGTTATACGATGGGTGCGCGGGTAAGGTTTATGTGTGGATGGGTTTGAAACCTTAGAAATAACCATTAATTAAAGTTTAACACTTTATATTACATGGTTTGAGCAGGGGGGATAAGAATTATATATGTTTCATTTAAAACATTCAATATATGTTTCAACAGTATGCGGGAGCGAGTTTTATTATATAGTTGTTCGAACCTTTGACATGTGTTTGAACACTATAGGGGGTGGGATATTTGTTCTAATGATAGTTTTAAACCAATGGGATAGGCCGGGGTTTTAATATTGTACACATGGGGTATTAAACATTGGTTTAGAACTAAAAATAGAGGGTTTTTTGGATTTATTAAAATAAAAGGGATTTAATAATATATGGGTGGGTGAAGTTAGGGATTTTAATAGAATAAGTTAGAAGTTAATTAATATGAAATAAAGGGATAATATAATGAAAACAAAATACATGTTAACTCTGAGTAAAGAACAAAAAATAAAGCATTGGTTGTATTTGTTGTATTACTTCACACTTTAACTTAGGATAAATGCATTTTGAGGGTTTATGAATGTTTTTGAAAGGGAATGAGATTAGTTATTTAGGGTTTCACTTTTACTAAGTAAAAATGGGTTTTACTTAGGAAAAAGGGATTATGATTTATGAATGAAGGGTAAATGCTGATGAATATGATTCTAGTGTAAGAATTCAATATTTTTTAGCTGACCAGTCATCGAGCCTTGGGTCTAATCCCAACAAAAGTCAGAGAAATTCTCTGAGCCTTTTTTACTAAAAGTTTAGAACAATAAATATTTGTAGGGGAGGGGAAATTACTGATTTTTTCTTGATGATTCTTTATTACATGATTTCTCAATTGCTTCTACCTACCCATATTTGTTTCTAACATTTTTACTTCATTTTCATGGGTGCATTTAGGCTTGCAACCCTAAAACATTTTTCTTTCAAAGCGTAAAACTATATAAGTCTACCTTATTTCGTATGAGGGCTCAGATTAAAATGTTGAGCTCCTCATTATTATCTAGCTATATATTGATTTGTCAAGTTTAAACTATCTGGCATATCTTTATTCTCTATCTAAAAGATGAAATTGAAAGCATGAAAAATTAAGATTAAAATGTTTAACTGATCATGGATTATGGCATTCATTGACAATCTCCACATAATCATTATTCTTGCAGTAAAGTACATTGTAGTGGAACTTTGAATTGCTCACTTTCAGGTCTTATTTTATCTCTCTTTTCTTTTGGGGTCTATATTTTTCTAAGTCCTTTGATCTTTCTTTTAGGATTTTTTACCCTCTTTTTGGATTTTTATTATTTTTCATTTTTTTCAAAATATGGGAAAACAACTTGTAGAAAGCAAGGTATGGACATATTTACAAAACTATCATAGTCAATTCAGAAATTATGAATCCTATTATTATAGGACCCTAACAATGGCTCCACTTGGAGATGGCATTTCCTGGTGAAATGTCAAGAACTTTTAGATCAGTAGCCTTTGGAATTTGATTGTGATGACCCTATAAATGCCTTCTGATATCTGCAGTTATTCATAATTATGATATTTACCTCTCAAAGCTTAGGGCCTTCTCTCCGGGCTTCAACTTGGTTAGGGAAACATCCAATCCAATCTAAAATTTGCAATGTATATGTACAATGATCAAAGTGAATAAAAACTAACTAGTTGTTAAACCAGGAGAGTAGTAGTGCCTTAGCATTCTTCCATTTACTGGTCCTTCTTGCAAATTTGTTCCATCCATTTCTTTCAAAAAGAAAGCATTATTAGCTCTATATCCATAAATCACATAAGGTCCTTTCCACACCAAATAAAATTTTCCATGTTTACCTTTGTCTTTTCTTCTGGAATCCCACTTTAACACTTGGTCTCCATTGTAAAAATCATCTTCTTTACTCTTTTTATCAAAAAAATTCTTTATTTTATCCTGAATGTCTTGAGACTTGATATAAACTTCTTCCCTTGTTTTTTGCAAGTGAATAGTTTGATTTATCCTTCTTTGAATGTCATTTTTTTCAACTTGTAACTCTTGGATAATTTTCATCACTAGTACACGTAGGGAGGATGGAAAAAAAACATCCATTCCATAGACAAGTTGGTAAGGGAGGTACCAATGGATTTTTTAGTAGTAAGTCTATCTACCCATAAGGAATTTACTAACTTCTTATTCCAAGTCTTTTTATTGTCTTCAAGTAACTTTTTTATAATTTTTACAAGGCTCTTGTTTGAGGATTCAACTAGACCATTACCCTGAGGGTAATATGCAGTAGAGTGGCCTAGGGTAATATGGTATTTATGGAAAAAATCAATCATCTTTTTGGATTTGACTGTTGCTACATTATCAGTAATTATCTTTTGGGGACATCCAAATCTTGAAATAATGTTGTTATCTATAAAGTAAATAATGACAATATCTGTGGCTTATCTGGAGGGTATGGCTTCAATCCACTTGGTAAAATAGTCAGCGGCTATCAAAATCCACTTATGTTGGCTTGAAGATGGACGGTGAATTTCACCAATGAAGTCTAAACCCCATTTTTGAAATGGAATTTTAGTTTAAATGGGCTTTAACGGTAGGGGTAACTGTTTTTTCTTGCCCTAAAAAATTTGGCACTTGTGCAAGGAAGTCACAAACTTTTTGAAATCAACAAACAAAGTAGGCCAGTAAAAACCAGCTCTCAAGATCTTGTTTGCAGTAGTTTTCCAATATAGATGTCCTCCACAGTCACGTGCATGATATTCTCCAAGTATTTTGTCAGCTTCTTCCTTTAATAAACAATTTAATAAAATCCCACTATGATCTCTCCAAAAAATTACATTGTCTAAAATACAAAATCTTATTGCCTTTAGTTTTCAAAATATGGCTTTGGTTCTTGAAAATCTAGGAGGAGCTTGTAAATTTAGTAATACAAATATGATATCTGTATACCAAGGTGAGTCTAAAAAGGATTTACTGATCGTTGGAGTCGCCATCTCTTCCTGATCATCTATTTGGATAATAAAATTTCTGTCTAGGGCATTATAATTAGATTCAGCCATAATTCTGGCTAATCCTTGACCTTTGATGAGTTTTTTGGGTTTTATCTCTATGTCATATTATAAGATAGTGGAAATCCACTTACCTCTTCTTCCATTAGGACCATTTTGAGTAAGAATGTCTTTTACTACAGAATTTGGGACATAGGCAATGATGTGATAGTAGAGAATATAAACTCTGAAGTCTTTAATGGCCTTTACCAAAGCTAAGGCTTGTTTCTCCATGATGTTGTACTTCAATGGGGCATCTCTAAGGGCCTTCCTAAAGAAATATATGGGCTTTTCAAATCCCTGGTAATTTTTCTGTAGTAAAACTACAACAATGGTGTGTCCTGAAGCTAATGAAAAAACAATGAAATCCTTCTTAAATTCAGGACTTATTAGGACTGGAGTTTTGGTTAAGGCCTATTTGATGGAGCGAAATGATTGTTTGGCCTAGATAGTCCATTTAAGAACTGAATATTTTTTAAGAATGTTGTTTAGCTCTCTAATTATATCAACTAAATTGGATATGAATCTTCTTAAAAAATTAATCTTACTTAGAAAGGCTTGTAACTCTTTGATGTTTCTTGGTGGACTGATGTTAAGAATTTCTTATATCCTAGTAGGATCTATTCTGATTCCTTCTTTAGAAATTATGTGTCCAAGTAACTTGCCTTCTTCTAATCCAAATAAAATTTTCTTAGGGTTTAAAGAGATGCCAAATTTCATGCATTTAATAAAAAGTTGTCTCGGATGATTCAAGTGTTCATTATCAGTTTTGGAAAACACAATAATGTCATCTAAGTAAATCACTAATAAATCATGTATTTACTTTGCAAAATATATGTCCATATCTCTTTGAAAGGTTTCCCCTATATTCATTAGACCAAAAGGGATTTTTACATACATAAAAGTGCCTCAAGGAGTAGTAAATGTTGTTTTAGCTTGATCTTATTTTTGGACTAAAATCTAGTTGTATCCTGAAAAACCATATAAAAGTGAAATCCTAGAAGGGTCAGCTACCCTTTGTAATATGTGATCCATTTTAGGTAAAGTGTAATTATCTTTTAAGGACACTTTATTTAGATTCCTAAAGTCGACACACAATCTAATCTCTCCTATTTTCTTTCTTGTTGGAACTAGGTTGGAAACAAAATCAAAATACTTGATTGGTGAAATTATCTGTGCATCTTACATTATTTTCACTTATTTTTCTATCAAAGGCAATAAAAAAAGGTTAATTCTTCTCAACTTTTGTTTAAAGGGTTTTTGATCTTCTTTTATTGGAATTTTATTTGAATTATGTTGGTATCATAGGATTTGAGATCCTCATAACTCCAAGAAAAAACATCTTCATATTCCTTTAAAAGAGCAATATATTTTTCCTCTTGTTGTTGAGGTAAGGTTTCGGAAATTTTGATTATTTTGGGTTTTAACTCTGTACCAATATTGCATTCTTCATATCTGATCTAATTGGCTCCATTTTGGGTTTTCTAGCTACATCATTTGAGTCAAAAATATCTTCTAAGGGAGTTAAAACTTTGGGTAAGAAATTATCCTTAAGATTCAATATGTCAGATTCATAATCAATAATTTCTTCAATCTCTACTCTCTTTAAGTTATCTATATCTGAATGACTAAATCTATTTGGTTTAATAAACTTTACTTTATCTACATCTATGTTATTCAAATCAATTTCACAATCTAAATCTTGATCTATATTACAATCTGTGTATATCTTACAGTTTTGAAATTCACCTTCATTATTCATAAACTTGTAAATCTGTTCATCTTGAGAAAAAAATTCCAATATTTGAGGTTGTCTGGAATTATTGGTCCATGCTTGACTTCAAAAATATATCTGTGATTAGGTTATAATGGTAAATTGCATGTAATAGAAAAGGTTGCTAAACAGTGATCCTGCATATTTTTCTTTCTAGGTATAGCAACAAATTTACATTCCAATAAATCATGAGTTAAACCTAGCACAGTTTCTCTGTATCGGCTTAATCTAGGATTGTAAACAGAATATACTCCATTTATTTGTTTTATGATCAACTCTGAATCTCCCATGATTAATATTCTTTTGCCTCCTGAGTTTCTAATAATTTGGAGTCCTAGAATGAGTGCTTCATACTTAGCCATATTATTGGTACATTTGAAATTGAGCCTAAAAGCATGGCCTTATGAGTGATTAGTCTCCATGCTGGTTATCCAAACTCCTGCTCCTACCCCTAACTTATTTACTGAACCATGAAAGTCTAAATCCCATAAATATTCATGAAAGATATTATCATTGTTTGGTGTTTTATTTTTATCTATTAGTTCAATTTTGATTTCATTAGTTTCAGAGTTACATGAGATAAAAGAATCAAGGTCAGTTGGTGTAGAGTAAATTGGATAATTTATAGATATTTCTGCACTACTGAGCATATAATTCATCAATGTTTCCCTATATAACTTCTTAGGCTGACCAAAACCTGATATAGTAGCATAAGACATGTCCAATTATAGAGATCCCTGTAACTTTTCTCCCCACGAGTGAGATAGCAACATTCCATATTTAGGTGGGATGTCAGCTATTACAATTTCCATTAATATACTCTTACCAGGATATTGAACTAGTGTTACACACAAATCTTTGATTAAAACTAGGCATTTAACTTTACTTGAATCAAATGCAAACATATCTTTGTAGGGCCTTGTGATTTCTAAATTCAGAGTTTCCATTATGGCTTTGGGTATTAGATTATGGGAAGCTCCTGAATCTAGCATTGCATTGTGTAAAATTTGATCATGAATGGTAAGACTAATATAAAATGGAGGAACTACTACATCTGCATGTTTTCCATTCACATCTGGGCCAAAAATCAACTCTGGCTGATCATCATTCAGATTTATGGAATCTTCTCCATCATTTATGTTTAATGTTTCAGTTATGGTTGATTTATACAAGTCATGTTTTACCAATTATGTCAGAGGAATTGGTATTTTTAGCTTTGCAATTTAAGATTGTATGTTGAATGTAGGTTGTGATTTACTTATTTGAATCAATTCCTCTTTTGTAACTGTAGTTTGTGTTAGTTTCTCTTGTTTTTCTACAGTTATGTTTTTATTTTCAATTGGTTTGACATTCTCTGTTTGATTTTCTTGTGTTTTACTGCTCCTAATTTTCTTTTCAGGGATTTTTTGTGAAGCAGTAGATGTTCTTTTAGATTTATAATTATCAACAGATGTTTTTGAAGTAGCATTTGTTTCCACTGATTTAGGATCAACAGAGGGTATTTTAGGATCTAAATTTGTTGTTTTAACAGAATTAGAAGCTTTTGCAGTAGAATATTTTTGTGAATATTTTTTAGCTTGAGAAACTTCATCAGTAATATCCATAATATTAGGGCTTGATATATTTTTAGGACTATAAATGTTTTGGGGAGAACTAGAGTTTTGCTTATTTTCCCTTGGGAGAATTTGCAGAACTTTTGTTTTGGGAGCTTATACTGCTATTTATTATATGTTTGGGAAGTTTTCTTGGTAGAAGACTCATTTTTTTTCTTATTTATAAGGTTATATTGACTGTTTATTTCATTTATAGCAAAATCATAACCTTTTTTATAATCAAAGGATTCACTTGAATCTAATTTTAGTTGTTGGATTTCAAATAATTCCTGATCTTCCTGAGTGAGAAAAATAGTATTATTATCATTTATTCCCATTATATTTATTGCATCCTCATCATCATCATTATTCTGAGAACTTTTAGCATAGTTCTATTGGAAGGGGGGCATTATTTTCCAGCCTGGGGCTGTTTCTTTTGCTTTTCCTGAATTTGTGTTTTTCCTAAAATCGAGATTTTTGATTTTTTGTTGATTATCCCATTGAGGTCTTATTTATATGTTTTCTAGTCTATCCATCTTTCTCTCTAAAATTTTAGCTAACATGTGTATTTTTGTGTCTAAAATTGAAGTTTATTCTTTAATGGTCACTCTTCTCTCATTTCTTAGTCTAGATTTTTTCGCTAAAATGTTTACTTCTACACTAACACCATCTGTTTGCATTATTTATAAGGTTTCTACATTTCTTTCCCTCAACTGATAAGCCATGTCTGTGTCAGATCCATAAGGGAATTTGAGTAGGAAAGAAGCAGGAGAGGGTTTAATATTTGCAGGGATGGAATTGTAAACACTGTTATATCTAGTGCAGTAGTCTTGGACTAACTCATTTGGAGCTCTTCTCAGGGCATAAAATTCAAACGATATCTAGAGTGGATTCTTCTTCTTTTCCCATTTATTTAAAAACAATCTATGAAATACAGTTCTAATTCTGTTACACTACCAGCAACAAGACCTTTAAACCACTTCTTAACTTCTCCTGTTAATGTTAGTGCAAATAATCTCATTTGAACATCTTAATCACCAATCTAATGGAGTTCAAAGAAATATGTCATTTTACTAATGTGTTGCTGAGCTTTATAGTGGGTTGTGGCATCAAATTGGGTATCTTACTCTGATATTCTTGAGGCATGTCATGAAGCTGTACTGGTAAGACAAGAGGAGCATACCTAGCAGCCATAGCTTTAAGTTTAGCTTGGCTAGGAGGTAAATTAGAAGTGATTGGGGCTGAACTGGAAGTGGTAGCTGATGAACTAAAAGCTTCAGTTGAGGTGTTGGGAAATGAAATTGGAATATATGTGAAAATACTAGGGAATGAGGATGAAGTGGGTGGTGGAAATAGTACTCTAGGCTGTAAAGGTAGTTTAGGGATAAATGGATATGTAGATGTGTTGGTATTGGAAGCTACATATGATGTAGCAGCATATAGAGATGAATCTACCGCTGGTATTATGGTGGTGTATAACTGTGAAACTAAAGGCTTAGTGGTATATGCTAATAATTGAGCTAATTAAATAGCTTCATCAATATCTTTGAGAATAGTAGCATTAATTTCTTCAATTTTAGTCTGATATTCAACTTTCTTTGATTTAGATTCTACTATAATATTTTTGTATTTTGTTTCCAAAAATGAAATAAAAATAGGGTCTAAAATAGTAGTATAAAGATTATTTTCAGATTGACCTCTAAACAAAGAATGTTCAAATTTCAGATCGAAATCTATATCTTGCAAACTTACTAAATCTTGTGGTAATGAATTGACTCTTTTTAATGAAACTTCAGCTTCTAAATTTTCTATCTATTTTTTCTTTTTGCTAATCCAATCTAGCTTATCTACTATAACAATAGGTTTAGGATCTGGGTTAGAATTAGTATAGTAAATTTTCCTAGAAGCCAAAAATAAAATTTTTTAATACCCACAACTTATAAAAGCAATCTTAAATTAAAAGGATAAATAAAATGATCTCCTTTAAGACGATTTTTATGACGGAGGATTGGTTAGTTCCTGAGTATGGTCACCAGTATGTTATCACTCTAGTACTTCTAAAGTTGTGAGATTTTTGGTTTTTAGTCAAAGAACAATAGAGGTAACCATAGAAAAAATTAAAACTCTAGGATCTATCCTTCCTAGGGTTTAGAGAAGGATCTCTCTTAAAATTTAATATTGTTTGATTGGTAAATATTAGGCTAGTTATGAATGTGCAGCTTTGGTTTGGTTTTGATTGATTTGGTGGGAAAAAATCACTTGAAGGGATGGATAGTGGGATATCTATTTGTCCATTGGGCTAAGGAGTCAAAATAAAACAAACAGAAGTGGGATCAAGGCCAAAAAGTCAAATTTTTTCAAGGAAAGATAGATAACCCTTGGAGATATTGGAAAGATGTTTTGTGAGGTGATATGATCGAGATAAAGGGAAATTAAGAATCCTTTGATTCGAAAAAGTAAGTAGTAGGCCAAGGTCAAACAAGAGAGGGAGAAATTAAGGGATCCCTACACTAGAAATTAGAGGAAAACATAGAAATGATAACTAGTTATAAATAGGGTGCTCTTAACAAATCCTATAGTAATACTCCTAATTATTCATTCAAATTTAGAACAAACATAGATCAATGTATGTAACAAAGAAAGATAACAATGAAAAGTAAGGAAACACTTCACTCCAAATATTTCATCACAGGAATCCTGAAGTATGATGCCAATTGGTTTGATCCAGTCTGTTACTCGAAATTTGAATCACAAAAGCCTTCAAGCCCAACAAAAATAACTATAGCAATCTACAACAGTTGATTCCACCTAAAATACTTCTAAAGATGAATTATTTATACATAGTTCTTTACAAAATATCTTATAATTATTCTAGGAATTGTCTAAGGGAAATAAAATATCTTTACAACAATAATAGAGAAAATTGTTTAACAAGTCAGCTAGTTGTCCTATTTATTCAAAAAAAATCAAAACTGCTTTAAGGATAAGATGCAGCTGGCTGCCTTGGTGTCCTCCTTGTTGGCTTTAGATATTTTAAATTTGTTTTTTAATTTGATCTGCCTTGTCTGATACTCTTTCTCTGATTCTCTTTATTCACTAATACTCTCTAACTCGGATACTCTTTAACCATAGTCAAAACTGTTTACTGCTGAAAAAATATGTTTTGATTGTAAATCAACAAACAATTTTCCTTTCATCTGTCTATCTTTTTATCTTTCATAATAAATCTGTGAGTTACTGCGAATCCTCATCTTTAGGAATTTGTATCTTCTTTAATTTCCTGAAGTTTTCATTAGCTTCAGTGTATCTAGAAAAAGCTGGCTTGATGACAAACAAGTGTCTTATCTCATGCTGTAAATAGAATAAGTCTTCAAAGCTTTTAAGTAAGACTTTTCCTGTTGGAATGCCTTGTCCTGGTGGTTTATTTACCTTTTATTTTGTAAATTCTCTGATATTTTTATCATAGTCATTCTGAGGCATCAATTTATCATTAATGGTCATAATTTCAGGTAGTCATTTTTTCCTAAAATTTGTCAACTTGATCATAAACCTTGTTATGGAAGTATTCATATTCTCACACTTTTCTTCCAGTGATTCATTAGATTCTTCTTTGTAGTAAATTTCCTAATTTCTTGGATAATTTCATTCATGTCAGTAATCTTGAGTTCTTCTAATTCTTGTCTAGTTTTGCTGTTAAGGAATGTGATTAGCTTTAAATCTTGCTCTAGTTTGTCAGCCAGTTCACTTTGAGTCTTCTGAATTTCTTCTTGGGCTGCTAGTAATAACTCTCTCTGTTCAAAGATTACCTGAATTGAAGGCCATACATCATGAATGGCTTCAACGCTATTGTTCCAAACATATATTTTGATCTATGATATTTGTTCCTTCAATGTCAATTCCTTCTGCAATTTCTTCAATTCTTCATTCAGTCTGATGGCATTTTGCTCATGTGTTTTTTCATTTATCTGAGCCAATTTGTTCGACTTCTTAGGATTTTCTACCACTTGTTTCATTCTGTTGATTTCATTTGTCTTAAGAGACATTTCCTGCATGGCTTTCACCAATTTGCTGGCTTCATCTGTATGTTGAACTGTTGTTGTAGATGATTCAATAACTAAGGTTCTCGATGATGTTATTGGCACTGCAATAGCCAATGGTTCTTTGGGTGCTAAATTTTCAGCTAAATTTGAAGGCACAACTGTAGTGATTACATGAATAACTGTAGGAATCTCTCGTATTTTTGGTATTTATTTCTCCTGGAAAAGCTTGTCCCTCTGTATTTCCATTTCCTTGATTTGGGCTCTCAACTGAAAAATCAAATTCATCATGTCATATTTTTCTTTTTGTCCTTCTATTATTTCTTTTGTTTGAGGATGTTCACTTTGAGGAAGTTTAAGTTGTTTCCTCAAAGCTGAAATATCTTCATTCTTCTTTTTCACCAATAACTCTGCTGCTTTGATATTAGCAGGGTCATATCCGACCTGCAAAACTAGTTCTTCAAAGGATTTTATCCTGAGATATTTGGAAAAAAAATTTGATTTGTCCATTTTCATCTGATCTTGCATGTTGGAAATGGTGTTCTGGAGCTTCTGAGCACTCATGGATTTAGTTGTGAAAATATAGTATAGCATTTCTAAAGTTTGTCTATGGAACTCAATCTGATCAAGAGCATGAATATTATCTATCTGGACTTCCAAACCAACCTTTTTATAATCTGGCATTGTCTTTGGGGATTTGACTGTGGGCTCCAACACTGACATAATTATATTTTGATTTGAATAATCAAATGCAGACAAAATTTTGTCTTGCACACATGGCGTCTATTTGAGATATTGAGAATAAATATTTTTTTTTTATTTCTTCATTCTTCAACTTGTTATGTTTGTATTTTTCTTTGATGTCTAGGGATTTCTCCTTTGCTTCCTATGATGAAGAGGCTTTCATGCTCTGTTGTCTTTCTATAAACTGTGCATATTCATTGTTAACATGTTCTTCATTCTGATTCTTAGTAGTTGGCTCCTTGATGATCACAGTGGCAACATTTGTTTAAGGCAAATCAATGTTGGTATCTATAAGCTTTGTTTCTTCCACATCAATTGTTACCTTTCCTTTACCTGATGAACTTAACTTAGGCCTCATGCTATATATTAACTTGAATTTAGTTTCAGTTGTAGTTTCTATAATATAGGAACCTTCTTCCCTTACTCTCTTAGTGGATTTTTTTGGCTGATTTGAAATCTCCAAAGTGTGACTAGTATCACTGTTTTTTACTGCATATATTAAGGTATTTTCAATCCACTCAATCTGATTTTCATATTTTTCTATCTCTAGTTTTTCTTCATGGATGAAAGGGATTAACTTGCATTTATCCCTTAGTTTACTCAGGACCCCTTGTGGATCATAATTCTAATGAAAACTTTCTTCAAATCTGAATTCCAATAACTGCTTTGCTACTTCTTTCTCTGCATCCCCATGATTGCAGATGAATGGCCCTATCTAATTCTTTAATTTGAACTGATTTTTATTCTTTGTTGTCATGAAATTTATAGAATCTTTAGGATCTACTTTATATACTCCAAGGAAAATATCCTCATTGAAACATGCTTGGGTAACTTGTAAGGCAACAAGTTTGACCCAAAGACTCTGATCTCAGTATGCTTTTAATATAAATACCAATCACCAACTTTATTCTGCTCTGACAACTACAATATCTTTTTCATTTTTAAATTTATCCTTGGCTGCTCTGTTTTTGTTAACATTGTGATCACTGGATGTAGAAATAACTCTGAAAATTCCGCATAAGTGAAATTTGTTCATTCTTTCCAGAGAAAAGATGTCTAGAAAACGACAGAAATAGGATTTCCCTCTATGTCAAGATTTTGGAGAGTGACTAGAAAATTATCTGATTGAAAGTATAAAAACATATGGAAAAGGAAGGAAGTATATATGAACACTCCTTTAATTGGAAAATTGATCAATTGATAATAAATATTATCTGCAATGAAACCAACATAATCAAATATTACTGATGGGGCTTTCCCTGGGGTAAAAGTGGATAAGAACCCTAAGATGGAATCATCTATATGTTCACTAGTAAAATATCCTAGGATGAAGGAAAGCATGGAATTGACATGTCTTGAACCTTTTGGGAATTTGGCAGTAGAATATGGGGGATTTATTTTAGGAATTTCTACATGTGAGGGAATAAATGTCTAGAAAATCATGAATCTCTTGGGAAAATCAAGGCCAATATATATTTTGGTAAGGGCCTGTATGGATAAAGGGGTTGCTTGAGGGTCAGGCTAAAGTTGTAGCATATGGTTAATTGATTCAACAGTAATGGTGAAAATCACTTCTTTATTGGCATTTACAATGGCTCTTTGTTCAGGCACATAATAATGTTGACATAACCTAATGACTTCCTGGCATGGGTGAGTTAATGGGACAACATATTTGGGCAAGTGGGATTCCAAAATATGGACTTATTCTCCATTATCTAAGAACTTTTCATAGCACCAATTATGGATATCTAGTAGGTTAAATTCAACAATGGGATCTGTTATCTTATAATCAACATCAGCCAATGGAATGTGTTAAATGTCCATGACTAGAGGTTGTAAAGGATTGACAACAATAACAATCTTAGAAGACATGGCTAGAGTGGATTTTGGCACTTTGGAAGCTTCAGGCTTACTAGAGCTTTGCTTTTTAGGCATTTTGGCTACTTTTTGCAAGTTTGGATAGTTTGCAGAAGTATTTTTACTTTTAGCAGAGGCTTTTTGTATAAAACAGGAAAAGTATGGTATTTTCTTTGGGTTTTCTTTCCAATTAGGTCTGTCAAAGAGGATTTATAGGCTTTTGAAATGGTTTTAAACAAGAAAAAGAGATTCTTGAGTCTTTCACTAAGAAATTAGGTTGAAGAGTATTTTGAGAATGGGTGCAGAGGTTTAGGATATCTACTGAGGTTTTCTGGCTTAATTTAGAGCTTAAAATAGTTCATAGACTATAAAAACTCACAATTTTCCTCCAAAGTCGTAGGAAATAGTAAAATAGGGTTTCTGAAGAAAATTTGACATGGTTTGGTCGGTTTTTTGGTCTTTTTGATGGCTTATTTTGTTAATTTTTTAACTTTTGAATGGGAAAATATTCTTTAAAAGGATTTTCAAATTGAAAACAGGCTAAATTTGGAATAAAAACCTATTATTTGCAGGTCTAGGGTTTCAGAAATAGTTTCTGAAATCTTTGTGCATATTGGATAGTTCCTTGCTGGTTTTTGGAGCAATGCAAAGCTCCTAAATGATATTCAATTGGTTTTTGGTTCAGAGTTGAGGTATTTTGGCAAGAAAATGGCGGAAAAAGCTTGTTTTAATAGTCGGGAGGCTTGTGTAGGATTAACGTGCAGAACGATATGAAATAGAATGTGTTACCAAGGTTTATTATGCATATTAGGGCTAATGGGGGATGGTAATAAATGGCATTGATGTCATAAAAAATGGGTGGTTTCGGGCTTACAGGTTTAAAACAGTAAGTGGTTATCGCGTGCGTTTTTAGTGGTAAGTTGTCTTGGGGCAAACGAACACAATCCAATAGAAATCGAACACATGGAGGAGAGATATAGTTTCAATACCACTTATTTCATGCAAGTTTGAGATGGGGTTGATCACATAATTTTTATATGCAATATGGGCTTCTATCCGTTGGATCTGGGGTTCGATTGTGAATGACCTAGATTGATTGGGAAGTTGCATTGGGATAGGGGAGTGGGACCGGGGTTTATTAACACAATGGGGATAGGTTTAAAACTTCATAAATATGTGTTTAAATCAAGTTTAAACCTTAGGTTATATGATGGGCGCACAGGTAAGGTTTATGTGTGGATGGGTTTTAAACCTTAGAAATAACCATTAATTAAAGTTTCACACTTTATATTATATGGTTTGAGTGGGGGGGATAAGACTTATGTATGTTTTATTTAAAACATTCAAGAGACGTTTCAACAGTATGCGGGAGCGAGTTTTATTATATAGTTGTTCAAACCTTTGACATGTGTTTGAACATTATAGGGTGCGAGATATTTGTTTTAAAGATAGGTTTAAACCAACGGGATAGGGAAGGGTTTTAATATTGCACACATGGGGTATTAAACATTGGTTTAGAACTAAAAATAGAGGGTTTTGTGGATTTATTAAAATAAAAGGGATTTAATAATATATGAATGGGTGAAGTTAGGGATTTAATAGAATAAGTTAGAAGTTAATTAATATGAAATAAAGGGATAATGTAATGAAAACAAAATACATGTTAACTCTAAGTAAAGTGAAAAAAATAGAGCATCAGTTGTCTTTGTTGTATTACGTCACACTTTAACTTAGGATAAATTCATTTTGAGGGTTTATAAATGTTTTTGAAAGGGAATGAGATTAGTTATTTAGGGTTTCACTTTTAAAAAGTAAAAATGGGTTTTACTTAGGAAAAAGGGATTATGATTTATGAATGAAGAGTAAATTCTGATGAATATGAGTCTAGTGTGGGAATTCAATTTTTTTTTATCTAATCAGTCATCGAGCATTGCGTCTGGTCCCAACAAAAGTTAGAGAAATGCTCTAAGCCTTTTTGACTGATAGTTTAGAACACTGAATATTTGTAAGGGAGGGGAAATTAGTGTTTTTTTCCTGATGATGCTTTATTACATGATTTCTCAACTGCTTCTACCTACCCATCTTTCTTTCTAACATTTTTACTTCATTTTCATGGGTGCATTTAGGCTTGCAACCCTAAAACGTTTTTCTTTCAAAGCATAAAACTATCTAAGTCTACCTTATTTCATCTGAGGGCTCAAATTAAACTGTTGAGCTCCTCATTATTCTCTAGCTATCTACTGATTTGTCAAGTTCAAACTGTTTGACATATCTTTATTCTCTATCTAAAACATGAAATTTAAAGCATGAAAAGTTAAGATTAAGTTGTTTAAATGATCATGGATTATGGCATTTATTGACAATCTGCACATAATCATTATTCTTGCAGTAAATTACATAGTAGTGGCACTTTGAATTGCTCACTTTCAGCTCTTATGTTATCTCTCTTTTCTTTTGGGGTGTATATTTTTCTAAGTCCTTTGATATTTCTTTTAGGACATTTCACCCTCTTTTTGGATTTTTATTATTTTTCATTTTTTTCAAAATATGGGAAAACAACTTGCAGAAAGCAAGGTATGTACATATTTACAAGACTATCATAGTCAATTCAGAAATTAAGAATCTTATTATAATAGGACCCTAACAGTGACATTTTTCGAAGCTCACCAAAATATGAAATGGTGACAGTCAACGAACGCCACCATATATACACATCAATACTGATGACCATGAAAGGTCCGTCACCATAAATCATTGTTGTTGATATGAAATGGTGAGTTTCATTTCTTTTCATTATAGTCATTATTCGTGACAGACCTTGATGTCACCAATGAGCTTATCATGACATTTTTTGACCCTCACCAAATATGAAATGGTGACAGTCAATGAATGTCACCATATATATGCACCAATAGTGATGGTCATGAAAATTCCACCACAAAAAGTCGTTTTTTTTCATATGAAATGGTGACAGTCACCATCTGTCATTATAATCAATATTCGTGATGGACCTTGAATGTCACCACAACACATAATTTTAGCAATGTCACCTTTTGTGACATTCAGTTTTTTGGTGATAGAGACTATTTCCCATCACCATTGCTCATATGAAATGGTGACGATCACTATCCATCATTATAAATTATTATTAGTGATGTTGAATATCACCACAACACCCTATACTTTCGGCAACGCCACCTTTGGTGACGTTCAGTTTTTAGTTCAAAGGCTGTTTTGACCCTCACCAATGAGCTTATGGTGATATTTTTCACCCCTAACCAATGTCATTTTTTCTTGTAGTGTTGATCCAAGGAATACACATGTTGTATACTTTTAATGGCCCCTGCTACATAAAAAAAAATTGAAATACATGAAAAACGTGATTGAAATCACATGTTTTGAGGTATTTCTCATTTTTCGTGTAGTAAGGTCCATCAAAAGTATGCAACATGGGTACTTCTTGGATTAGGAATTAAATTATGCATCCAATGTGTATTCCTGATCGAAATTTTAGTAAAACATTAGGGAGATAAGTTGAAAATATGAGTTCAAAAAGTAGTTTCATTATTTTAATCTTTTTACTTTTTTACTCCAAAAATAGTGAATCACCCCCATGGTTGACGTCATCATCTTGAATCTTATTGGTTCTTATAAGTATACTTTGGTTGTACATTTTTCTAAGGAAGCCCATTTTAGACCTCAAAATTCCCCTAATGAATCATTCACTACATAAATTCAGGAGATAAGTGGACACATACTTTTTGTTAAAAATTTAATCCTGCATACATATTCCAATATGAGTTATAACATCATACAATTTATAGATTTGGAATGCCATCTTTCAAAGGGCTTGGCCTAGTGCTTCTTTTGTCATTAATGTTGTACTCTTAAGGTGGATACTTATTTATCTCAAGCATGATTTGGTTCTAAGCTCTTTTTTTTTGTTTTTTCAAATCTATTAATATATTGGCATGTAAGGGATAAGTGCATATAATATTGTGTTTTTTGTAGAAAATATTATGATAATATATGCTCCTTTGGAGCAAAAAAATTCATTTTAACATGTATTTTAATCTATTTTAGCCAACTACATAATTTTGTAAGAACTAAACCTTTTATCATCTTTTATCAAAATGTCTATTAATCCACTACTCCAAACCTGCTTTTTCTAGATCCATTAGTGTGAAGCTTGTGCACTTTAACAAGTTTTTTTGGGTGTATCATTATATCATCATAGATTTTAGTGTAAACTTAGACTCTATTGACATAATTCTAGTGGGCATTTTTTTTATTAAGTATAATACATATTTTAAGTTCTAATATTTTTCTATTGGTATCTGATTTATAGGCATGTCCCTTGTCTCAGTTTGGAATAGGTTTTCAGGATACCCATTAATTATTACTGCAAATGATCCTAACCAGAAATAAATTCTAACCCACTTAGTCAACCTTAAGAATATCAAAAATCTATAAGCACTTTGTAGAGAGAACTATCGAGGCATAAAAAGGTATCTTTCAAACACCTAATTAGCTTACATTAATCATCAATCTAGGAGCAAATTTTTATTTCAAGAGTGTACTTTGTCTAAGGCTACAATTAACTAAGATTAATGTTGTGAAGATGTACTACAGAATTCTGAATACAAGAATAAACAAATGCTTGTAAAGGAATCTAATTACAGTAACATAAATGGAAATGCTCTGGAACCTTAATTAAATCAAGCTGCAAAACATCGTCAAGGATACAGTAGCAGTAACTCCTTCCCTTAGAAATCAATGCAGGATAACCAATCTGGGGACTTGGAAGCAATAACTAGTGTCCTCTACAGTTGGTAATCTTAAAACAATCGAAATAAAATCAAGCTCGAACTACTTGCTGATAAAGATAATTGAAAGGAACTGCAAAGGCTAGAAAGGAACAACAACTTGTAACTCCTATGTATACACAGCAACTGTAACCAACCTATATGCTAAATTAAAGCTAAGAATTAGAAATGAGCAATAACTAGAAATGGAACAACAATATAAATTGAACAGTAATTACAAACTTAACTAATCTCAATACTTCAATCTGTTGTCGACTAATACTACAGATCAATCAGTTACAAAGAATCACAGACTAATATAACAACAACTTAGAATCAAATACAGAACATCAAAGCTTTCACAACGATAGCAGGATAAATGAACAACAAATGTATTTCTTGCAAAGAATAAAATAGCAATGCAATTCATTAACGAATCTGTGTTCAATCTAATAGCACTCAATCAACTCTATAATCGAAATAAATAGTAAACACAACTTCACACAATAGTAAAAAAATATTAAGAATACAAACAGCAAGGTAATTCCACTAGAGCTAGGCCCTTAGCGCCAGTGAAATACTGTTAGGCTACTTCAGAACTTAAGAGATGAAACGAAACGCGTGTTTGGTATTCATTGAACATAAAGTATTACAGAGGCTATTCTCTCAAAGCTGAGAGTCAATAAACATAATATTACAGAGGAAATTTCTGAATATAAGAACTTTTTCTAACCCCTTGATCACTAAAGTACATTGCTTTATATATTAGACCCTGACGGAGAAGACAAGGAATAAGATGAGTTTGAACATCGATCCCTCAGGATCGAAGGATCCTGAGGGATTCACTCCTCTTCATTTTGTTATAATCTTGTTTACTTTGACTGAGACCAAGTTGTCCCCTTCCTCTTTTTAGCAATTCGTTTAGATCTCCTTGTCTTTGGCTGGATGTGGTTCAACGCTGATAGAGTAGTAGTTACATTGATCTCAGCCTCACCTTTGGTATAGTTGTTCGCTTCGTCTAATTCTTGTTTTACCAACAAAAAGAAACCTTTAGTCATATTTTTACAATGAACATAAACCTTTCCAATTCCATCATAATTCTCATAATAAATTACCTTCCCAAGGTAAAAAGGAGTATTTCTATAGTAAAAGAATGAGAAAATACACAGTAATTTCATACCTTTTTCACTTCCCAATATACCCCCCTGCTTAATATTTTTAATGTCCTCATGAAAACTATAGTTCACATGGAGAGCATTCAAATAATAAGCCAGATAATGTTTGTCATCAAAAATCCTAAAACCATGTAATGTAGCTAGTTCCTCAAAAACATGCTCTGCCGTCCTTCGGGGAGTTTGTAAATGGCTTTGTAGTCTGAAGCAGGGTACCATGCAATAGGGCTTCGAAACCTACACCCTAGCCAGAATGGTCCTTCTTTTAAAATAATATTACTATAGGAAACCAATAGGTCTGCATCTAGCCCAAAGTTTTTATAATTAAATAGTTCTATGTTTTGCACATTCTGATTGGAAATTCTCCACCGGACCTTAGCTGCTATATAAGATTGGTTTCTAATGGATAAGAAATAATCTGTTCCATTCAAGATAATCGATTTGTGGACAGGCCCCAATGCTTGGATAACATCTTCCTTTGTCATCAAACTTCTATGCCTAGCCCAAAATTGGGATGGGTTGTGAGGTTCACTCCTAACCCACAAATCTAATTCATTTTCTTGCCTTTGGAAAGCATTGTAGGCTTTAAGCCATTTTAATTGATTTACAGCAAAGGAAATAAATGCCTGATGTTGGAAATCTCCCACAAAAGGGCTAGGATTTGATTCACAATCATTTTCAAGTATTAGATTATGTAAATAAAATTCACACAAAAGGCACTGTACTTTGATCCCATAAAGTTTGCAGCATGATACAAAGTCATCTATAGTTTTTAGCTCTATGGATTTCCATGCCTTAATTGCCTTAATATTTAGCTGTAAATATCTTTCTATTAAAGATAAAGAATAGTTTATGGCGGGGAATCTACAGGCTAAGACGTCAGTGTACAAGGAGCAGAGAGTGTCCATTCGATTGTAGGCTAGTTTTAATTGGTTCATTACCTTGTCAGTCTTTTCCTCTGCTCTTCGACACTTTTTGTGAGCTTCCGCTTCTGCTTCGTGAATACTCTTCATCTGTTGTTGCAATTCCTGATATCTCTTCCTTGGGAAAATGTATTCTTCCAACCTTTGCCTTTCTATTCGGGCTTGTGCCAACTCCTCTTGGAGTCTGGCTAGTGTCGGATCACTAAAAGTATGCTGACTACTAGATTGCATTTTTTCACTTGAAATAGGTCCCTCTGGAACAACTTGCGTTGGAACAACTGTTTTTTGTTCCGTATCTCCATAATTGGGCTCAGGCATGGCTTCTTCAACTTGGGGGTTCCTCTTAGCGGCCGCTTTTCTCTTTTTTGAAGCTCGCTTAGTGGCTATGCTTCTTCTCTTAGGGGCTTGCTTAGGAATTTGTTTAATTCTCAGAACCCTAATGGTTTGCCTAATCTATTCTATGAGTTTATGAAGCTTCATTCACTCCCTACGAAGATTTTCAATATCAGTTACTTTCGTCCTCTTTTTTAATGGAACAATTTTTCCTTTATCTGAACCTGTTTGCTCGACAGGGTGTTGGTCCATATCCACAGTGCCTTCAGTTAAGTTCTCTTCTTGGTCTTCTGCTTGGGGTTCCTCTTCCACATCCATATGCCCTTGGCTAAAATCTTCGGGAATCATATCCTCTGTTAAGTTTGCAATCTCCTGAGGGCTTCCAAGTTGGGATATTACTTCGGTGTTCTCTTTTTCTTGTTCATGCCTTCTAGGGGAAGCAACCCTAGCTTCGCTAGGGTTTTTTGTTTCATCTAGTATTTCTTCAGTTGTATCTTTGTTGACTACAGAGTGCTCCTGTAACTGATTAATATCAATGTTAAGATCCAAAGGGCTCTGAGGCTGTACATAGTCACTCATATTGGCCAGAATTTGGGCCAATTGGTCTTCCTGTAAAGGGCTTACGGTAGCATTCTCGGGAGGCTATGTTCCCTCGTTGTCACTATTATGATTTTCTTCATCCTCCTCATAGGTATGATAGCTTCCTTCTTCCTCATCCGAATATCGAATTTCTCCTTCAATTGCTTCTTCCTCAATATTTCCCTCCTTTGCACTCGATTGTTTGTCACCACTACTGTGGTGGCTTATTTCTTCTTCGTCCGAGTAGCAAATTTATCCTTCCATTTCCTCTTCTTTATCAGTACGAGGGCTTTCTCCCTCCAATTGTGGAGGTTGTTCATCCTATGAGCTGTGAAATTCCAAGGGCTGGCTACTGCTACTCGGAATTCCTTCCATCATCCCGCTACTTTGTTTTGAATGAAGGGACTATCTGTGAGTTGATGGCTCAGCTATTGAGGCAGCCATTCTCTTCCGTTTCGAGGCAGGTAAGGCCAACCCTCCATTAATGGAGAATATTAACTCTTCCCAGCTAGTATGTTGCTGGGCGAGGCTATGACATACTATTAATCGAATTAAGAAATGGTGGCTGACCACCATATCTACGTGTTGATATTTTCTTATGTTACGGGCAATATCATACAACAAGGAATTTAAAAATGTAGCAAATTGATAATGCATTTATGTTTTAATACAGCTAGTAGCTTAAGGTGTCGAGGTCTTACCACATCTTTCCTTCCGTCGCATGTTATATAGGCCTGCACAATCTTGGCCAATTTCCTCCATGGTTCTCCCAATGATGCTGGCTGAACTGCTTTGCCTTTGACAACCAATGTCTGTCCGTCATCCTGAAAGATTTTCATGGCTTCTCGAAGCCTGAGCTTCTTCTGCATCCATATAGTTCCTTGTGCTGGTATGCCTGACACTTCTGCAATTATTTCATCAGATACAACTATCTATCTTCCTCTAACCATGGAGAACCCTTCTTGCAAGTTCTGTAAGAATTCGGTGGCCACTGCTTAGTGAGGTTGTTGCATCTTCATGAAATATGTAATCCATCCTATTATTTCCAAAGTCTCTCGTGCAACATTAGAAATGAACAGCACCTGTGGCTCACTGCGAATTGGTCGTCCTCCCATCGTCTCTACACCTTGTTATTTTTTTCCAAGCACACAGTGATCACAATGGAACAACACAACACGTTAAATTGGAATGATGTCGTTATTTCCTAAAATGCAGGGATTTAATTTGCATACAGGTAAAGAAATAACGGGATTTGATCTACATGCAGACATCCGCACCCCCCTGCTTGATGATAGGTCGCCCTCGACCATCAATTGAGAGAGGCAACGTGGCAAAGTAGTAGTACAGTAGGAAAAAGTAGGCATAATTATTATACGTTCAATCAAATTATAGCAATTACTAAAATCAATGCGTGTGATAAATCGGTAACAGATAAAAAATCGTTTTGTAATGATTCAAATATGAGGAGAAGGGACAGCTTAGGATAAACATAAGTATAATTGCATTTATTACCACTTCAAACTAATATGATTGATTTGTAATGATATTCATGTATAATGCTTCGAAATGGAAGGTTAAGAATTCGTACTTTCATTTGATATTAAATAGAGATATAGGAAAAATGGTTAAATATGACTATTGATGTGCATAAATATGACTCCAATACCATCAGCAGAGCTCTGTTGCCCACAGGTGTCCATAACCTTGACAGAGTTGCTTTGTCACCCTTGGAACCATTATCCTTTATTTATGATAAGGAAGTGCTTGTTAAATGTCATAATGGAGGCCATTGTGCTGGCTTGGTGACCTGATAAATCATAATGCCATTCACCAGGAAGAAGTGAAAAGTGTGCAGGCCGGCTCATGATGAGACCTCCTATTCCAAGGACTTCCTTAATTTTTTCAATTTTCCATTGGACCATATCCCTGGTTTGGTGGCCATGATGGGAATGCCACTTCACTGACTTCCTTATGATCATGACAGGCTGGATCTTAATGAGACCCCCTATCCTCCATCTGCCAAATCATAAAATTATTAGTGAAACATATAAATATTTTTATTTTTCATATAGCACTTTCCTAGTTATTCATAAAGGATGGCTCAGCACTCCTTAAGAGTAGGGATGGTGGAAGAAGTCTGAACATCTCAATAGAAAAAAAATATGCCCTTATTCCTACTCCATAAATAAAAATAAAAGAATGTTATAACATATAGGAAATAACCAATCATGATAAGGATAATCGATCAGATTAATTCAATGGTAATAAAACAACAAAATTATGTTATTGATTATGTCCCTTTTTCCTGTTTTCTTATCATTACTAAAAAAATTTCTTAAAAATGATGATTTATTTTGATTTTCTGATTACAGTAAGCTTTAATTTGTATGATTGTATATAAATAATATGTTTTCCTTTAGAAGAGTCATCATAAATTATCAAAATGCTAATCTAAAACAGGAAAAAAAATCCACTCAAAAGGTGTTGTTCCTTTAAAAAGAACAACAGAAATAATCTGCGAAACTACTGTTCCTTTCGAAAGGAACAACAAAAGTGTGCAAAAATGCTATTCCTTTTGAAAGGAACAACAAAAATCTGCAGAACTGTTGTTCCTTTCGAAAGGAATAGAAAAACTCAAAACAAGTGAAATGAATAGAGTTTTTGAAAAAAACCAAAATCTATGAAACAAACAGCGAAAACTGAAATAAGCAGAGATTTGAAAAAAATGAATTCCCTAAAACAAATAATCCAAATAAATAAACAATATTTATGTACAATTAAAAAAAAAAGAAATGATTTAATAAACTGGTGCCCAGGAGGAGTTATCCCCTTCAGCAAGAATTTCCATGGCAGAATCTTCCCGCAACTGTTGGTAAAAGGATTCCCGGGTAAGCAGTTTATGATAAAATCGTACTCGATAACCATTTACCTTAAAGGAATGCCTAGATCCATCAATGGTAGCTAATGTAATAGTGCCATTATCATGCACTTTTTGTATTTCATAGGGTCTGAGCCATTGTGTTTGGAGTTTCCCTAGAAAATCTTGAATCCTAGAATCATATAGGAGTGCCCAGTCTCCTTCGTGGAAGATCTTTTCTTTGATCAAGGCGTCATGCCATTTTTCTCTCTATTGTTGAATTAACGATGTGTGATGAAGATCAGAGAGCCTAATTTCATCTAACTCATTAATTTGCTGCAGTCTTTTGGCCTAGGCTTCATTTAAATCTAGACCCACCTTTTGAGCTGTTCTCAATGTCTGAATTTCAAATTCTATTGGAAAGATGGGTTCTTTTCCAAATAACAATTGATATGGTGAATATCCCATAGTGGGTCTCCACGTTGTTCGATATGCCCACAATGCTTCTGGAAATCTGTAGGCCCAATCACGTCTGTGTGAGGCAACGATTTTTGTTAATATAGATTCAATCACTTTGTTCATGCTCTCAACTTGACCATTGGCATGTGGGTGGTATGGGGTTGTAATATTGTGCTAAATGTGATAGTTTTGTAGTGTTTTAGCTAATTTATTACCTACAAAAATTGGTCCTCCATATGTGATTATGTCCCTTGGGAGGCCATATCGAACAAAGATTTGGAAAAGAAACTGTATTACAGTGTCCTCTGTAGCTTTTGAAAGAGCCTCTACTTCAACCCATTTGGTGACATACTTAGTTGAAACTAGGATGTATGTTTTTTGGTTTGATGGGGGGATAATAGGACCAACAAATTCAAGGGCCCAACATTTAAATGGTTCAATCACTAGTTGAGGGTTCAAAGGCATTTCATCAGACTGCCCAGGGCAACCTGCCCTTTGGCAGCTATCACAGGCCTACACAAATTCTTAGCATCTTTAAAGATAGTAGGCCAATAATAGCATGTTCGTAAAAATTTATGGGCAATTCTACGATCTGCAAAATTCCCGCCACACTTTCCATCATGGCATGCTTTCAAAATTTCAAATACCGCATCCTCCTAAATGCATCTTCTTATTTTCATATCTGCACTTGTATGAAATAGGTAGCCCCCGATCCAAGAGAATCAGGTACTACGGTGTATTATCTGATTTTGTTCATTAAGGGATAGATGTTTAGGCAATTTACCTATTGCCAAATAATTTTCTATATCAGCATACCATGGGGTTCTAACAGTAACAGTGAATAGATGTTCATCTAGGAAGTGGTCTTCAACTGCTTCTGTATCTGTTGGATTTGGCATTCTTAACAGAAAGTCAGCTACATGGTTCTCTTTCCCAGGTTGATCTTTGATTGTAATGTCGAATTCCTGTAATAAAATCAACCATCTTGTCACCCTTCCATTTGTAACAGGTTTATTTTCTAAAAATTTAATGGAAGAGTGATCAGTATATAGTACTATAGGATACCCAGTTATATAATGTCTAAACTTATTTATAGCATGTATTACAGCTAAAAATTCCTTCTCAGTCATAGTGTAATTTAATTCAGCAGGGGACAGATTTTTGCTAATATAATAAATTTCATATGGCTTCTTGTCTTTCTCCTGCCCAAGTACTGCTTCAATTGTTGTGTCTGAGGCATCAGATGAAATTTGGAATGGAAAATTCCAATTTGGGCCCCTAAGCACTGGGGCTGTTGAAACAAGCTTCTTCAGATCATTAAAGGCTTTGTCACATTTATCTATCCAGATGAAATCAACATTTCCAGTTAGTGCATATAAAGGTGTAGCTATTCGAGAATAATGGTCTATAAATCTTCTATAGTAACCAGAAAATCCAAGAAAGCTACGTACCTCTATCTGTGTGGTGGGTGTGGGTATTAACAAGATTATTTGAATTTTAGCTAGGTCCACCTGAATTCCAGCTGCTGAAATATAATGGCCTAAGATAACTCCTTCGGTCATCATCATATGACACTTTTCATTGCTTAAACAAATCCTAGTGTGAATACATCTTTACAACACCTTTTCTAAATTTTCCAATGCTGGCTCAAATTCATCCCCATAAGGTGTGAAGTCATCCATATATAATTCGAGACCTTCATTTATTAAGTCTGCAAATATGCTAAGAATGGCCCTTTGGAATGCAACAAGGGCATTGCATAGGCCAAAAGGTAAGACTCGGTAGGAAAATGTCCCCCATGGACAGGTAAAAGTAGTTTTATATTTGTCTTCAGGGGCAATCTGAATTTGATTGTACCCACTGAAGCCATCTAGGAAGGAAAATAGTTTCTTTCCTTCCAATATGTCTAGTACTTGGTCAATGAAAGGAAGGGGAAAGTGGTCCTTCTATGTTGCCTTGTTAAGTTCACGGTAGTCTACACATATTCTCCACTTTCTGTTCTTTTTTGGTACCAGTACTAATGGAGAGACCCACTTGCTATCAAATATTGGGTAGATGAAATTAACATCCAATAGTTTTTGTAGTTCAGCTTTCACAATATCTTTAAGGTGAGGGTTTAGTCTTCTTTGGGGTTGGTGAATGGGTCTCGCATATTTTTCAATATAGATGTGGTGTGTGCACAATTGAGGATCAATTCCTTTCATATCGAGGTAATCCCATGCAAAGGCTACTTTGTATTTCCGCAATAGTTGGACCAACTTCTCTCCTTGTTTAGTAGTCAGATTTTTGTTAATGTTTAAAGTTTTTCCTAGCTCAATTTCTACAGTCTTGCTATTGTACATAGAAGTAGTAGGTATTACTTGATCAAGAATGTCTTTCAAAGGATCTTCTTTTTCTTTATAATCAAATTCTTCCTTGATCATGTGACATTGCAAATGAGATCTGATTTGTGGTTTATTAATAAAATTATTAATGATATCATCCTCTGTTTGATCTTTAAAATCGAGAGCATTTTCTATAGTTAGAGGTGATCTCATATTTTCCATAAGATATGATACAAGTTGTTTTCTTGTTCTGATTATTGATAGACTTGGCTGGGCTGGGGGATATAAGGCTAAATTCTTGACATAGTTTCCCCTTTTTATTGTCATGTTGCCTTGTCGACATCCAATATAAGCATCGGCAGTTGCCAACCAAGGTCTACCTAAGATTAACAGGTGTCCATCTAGCCAGTTCTTTGGATTGATAACCAGGAAGTCAGCAGGGTATTCCCGGGAATCTACAGATACCATTACATCTTGTAGTGTACCCTCTAGTTCGACTACTGATCGGTCATCCAATTCCAATAAGGTTGTTGTTGGTTCTAGCAATGTAATGCCAAGTTTTTGATAGGTAGTAGTTGTTAGGATATTTATTTCTGCTCCCAAATCAACTAAGGCATTTGGAAATAATTGCCCATTGATTTGCACCGTCACTATAGGATTTCCTGGGTCTTCATATTTGATAGGTGTTTCCATCCATGATAATAAGTCAGATAAAGTACCGACTATTTGGACAGTTGGATTGGTGGTTGTTCTCCTCTTTGGATTCTTTATGCATAATTCCTTTATGGTTTTTGCATATATAGGAATATCTTGGATAGCTTGGACGAGAGGGATTTTTATTAAAAAAAAAATTTAATTCTCCTAGAAGGTCAAAATTAGGATGTTCTAATGGGCGTGGTATAATTAATCGTTCTGGGAATGGTGGAGAGGAAGTTGTTACTTGTCGTTGATCTTATTTTTGAACTTCCTTTTCTTTCTGTAATGTTTGTTCTACAGGTAACGGATCTTCAACATGAACATCGTTGTTTCTCTCTATTTCTACTATGCGCCCAGACCTTAATTAAAGGTCATTGCACTCCCTCAGTTGAGTTTCTAATTTTGGGGGTTCCATTATTTTGACAGAATGAACTGGCCTATTGTTTGGTTTTGGGTTGGGCTGGGCTAGGCTGGGAGTTGTGGTCTTAATTTGGTTTGAGGGTTTGTATAAGGAGCTGGCAGTGTAGGTTGAGAGAGAGGGATTGTTCCAGCTGGCTGATTTGTACGTCTTTGCCAGTTTGACTGCTAGGCCTGACTCTGTGATGTAGAGGGGGACCACTGTGTTGGATAGTTATTGTTTTTCCAAAACGGTGGGCAGAAAGGAAAGCTAGGCCAATTATTTTGATTTTTTTGATTTGGCCAAGATGTTGTAGGGAATGGCTATTGTGACCAATTGGGGAAAGGTGGTTGATTTTGCCACATTCCACTATATTGTTGAGCATTGTATTGAGGAGGCTAAAAAGAAGAAAACGGATCAGTTGGCACACTTGATTGTCGTGGCTGCCATTTTCGGCGCTGATTAAGCAGACATACCACTTGTGATTCTTCTTCTAGCTCCTTGTAAACTAATTTTAAGCCAGGAAGAGAGGGACATCCTTCTGTAGGGTGATATTTCTTGCAAATGGCATAGAATTTAATTACATCCAACGGACATTCTTTGTGGCTATTTTTATTCCTGCATCTAGGACAGAATACTGCCAAATTTTTCTCTTCTTCTGCTTGCTTTTGTTTGGCTTGCATAGCGTCAAACTGCATTGTTAGAGTCCCAAGTATATCTATCTTAAAATCTTCCAGCAGGTTTCCAATCTCTGCACAAGTCACACCTTCATTAGAGGTCTTGTTGTCTCTTGTAATCATATCACGTTCTGCTGATTTTAACCTTGTGTTGCCCCTTGAACTCCTGATACACAAATCAATGATGTCAGCATCACTTTCCTGATATATATCACCTTTTCCCATAATATTCAATGTTTCAACCCATTGATCTTTCATTCCCCTAATTAATTTAGTTTTCAACACATTATCAGGTAAAGGTAAGGATGCATAGGGAGATCTCTGAAGATTGTATTGAAACCGTTCCACATATTCTTCCAAGGTTTCATTTGGTTTTGCTGTCATTTGGAATATTTCATCTTTTAGTTCCCGAGACCTGCAATAATCTTGATATTTCTTTAAAAATGTAGCCTTCATCTGATCCCAATCAGTTATGACACCACCACCTAATCCCATAAACCATCGTAAGGCTGCCCCTTTTAATGTAGAAGGGAATAGTTTTAGTTTTTGGTGATCAGTGGTATAATCATATCCCCTATATAACACATCAAATGAAAAAAAAAAACGCATCTAGATCTTCTGATGTTAAGCCATGAAAAATGGGAATATGTTGAAGAGGAATGGCCTTCATAGGCGCATTGAATGCAGTATCTACTATAGGATATTACAGTGTAGAGGTTTGCTGGGTTGTCTGCTGATTCTGATTTTGGTTCTGGGCCATTTGGTAAAAAATTTGCCAATATCCTTCTTGGATCTCCAAGGAATTCCTAGGCTGACTAGCAGGGACAGGAATGGCTTTGACAGCACTCCCCTTGTCTGGAACAATGAGTATTCCTCGAGGTGTTTCAGGACCTTGATTTTGACTGAGTTTAACAACACTTCCTTTATCCGGACTGCTTACTGTTTGGACTATTTCAATAGGGGATGTTGGGTCTCCTGTTTCTCCTGTTTCCCCTTCTCCTTCACGGATATTACTAGAGTTCCCTTCTTGAGGAGAAATTATGCAAGGATTCTCAATTTCTTAGTAATCTTGCTCAATTCCCTATGTTTGACTGTGTATCTCAGCAAAGGCTTCAGATGGTGACTCTGTAGCCTGAAGGGAACTAGTAGGCTATCTCGAAATAGTTTTTTTAAATCCTACTGATGGCTGAGGTTCATTTCTTTTAAGGATTTGGTCAATAAAATTTGTTCGCCCAAGGGTCACTGGTCCCTTAGCTTTTTAAATTTTAGGAGGAATTTTTTTTTGCTTACTTGGTCTATTCATTCAAGAAAACAAACCTTCATTCCTACCCAAGGAAAGAAGCTTACCTAATTTTGCTGTGAAGTGGGTTGTGAGCAAGTGTGTTTCTTGCCCAGTGCTCAGGTTCTTACCTTCCATCTTTAATACCCAATTCTTTGCAAGCAAAATAAAATCAGTTGTGCATCACTCTTTTAAAATGGCATACACTTTGCCCGGCAATGGCACCAAAATTTCGAGGCATAAAAAGGTATCTTTCAAACACCTAATTAGCTTACATTAATCATCAATCCGGGAGCGAATTTTTATTTCAAGAGTGTACTCTGTCTGAGGCTGCAATTAACTAAGAGTAATGTTGTGAAGATGTAGTGCAGAATTCTGAATACAAGAATAAAAAAATGCTTGTAAAGGAATATAATTATAGTAACATAAATGGAAATTCTCTGGAACCTTAATTAAATCAAGCTGCAAAACATCGATCAGGGATACAGTAGCAGTAACTCCTTCCCTTAGAAATAGTTGCAAGATAACCAATCTGGGGACTTGGAAGCAATAACCAGTGTCCTCTATAGTTGGTGATCTTAAAACAATCAAAATAAAATCAAGCTCGAACTACTTGCTGATAAAGATAACTGAAAGGAACTATAAAGGCTAAAAAGGAACAACAACTTGTAACTCCTATGTATACACATCAAATGTAACCAAACTATTTTCTAAATTAAAGCTATGAATAAAAAATGAGCAATAACTAGAAATGGAACAACAATATAAATTGAACAGCAATTACAAACTTAACTAATCTCAATACTTCAATCTGTCGTCAGCCAATACTACAGATCAATAAATCACAAATAATCATAGACTAATAGAACAACAACTTAGCATCGAATACAAAACATCAAAGATTTCACAATGATAGTAGGATAAATGAACAACAAATGTATTTCTTTCAAAGAATAAAATAGCAATGCAATTCATTAATGAATATGTGTTCAATCTAATAGCAGTCAATCAATTATGTAATCGAAATAAACAGTAAACACAACTTCACACAACAGTAAAAAAATATTAAGAATACAAATAGCAAGGTAATTCCACCAGAGTCGGGCCCTTAGTGCTAGTGAAATATTGCTGGGCTACTTCAGAACTTAAGAGATGAAATGAAATGCGTGTTTTATATTAGTCGAACATAAAGTATTATAGAGGATGTTCTCTCAAAGACGAGAGTCAATAAACATAATATTACAGATGAAATGTCTGAATATAAGAACTTTTCTCAACCCCTTGATCACTAAAGGACATTTATTTATATATTAGACCCTGACGGACAAGACAAGGAATAAGATGAGTTTGAACAGTGATCCCTCAGGATCGAAGGATCTTGAGGGATTCGCTCCTCTTCATTTTGTTATCATCTTGTTTACTTTAACCGAGGCCGAGTTGTCCCCTGCCTCTTTTCATCAATTCGTTCAGATCTCCTTGTCTTTGGCTGGATGTGGTTCAACGCTAATGGAGCAACAGTTACATTGATCTAAGCCTCGCCTTTGGTACAGTTGTTCACTTCGTCTAATTCCTGTTTTATCAACAAAAAGAAACCTTAGTCATCTTTTTAAAATGAACATAAACCTTTCCAATTCCATCATAATTCTCATGATAAATTACCTTCCCAAGGTAAAAAGGAGTATGTCTATAGTAAAATAATGAGAAAATACAGAGTAATTTCATACCTTTTTCACTACCCAACAAGAACCATGTCTAATTTTGACAACATTCCTGTCTTCTTTCCCACTGCTCATGTTCAATCCCTTGAGCTACCATTATCTTATAGATTTTATGTGCCTACCACAAAGCTTACTCTGTTTCCCTCAATATTATATTTTTAGGACTACCTTAGTCTACTAGTGTAATATGCCCAAATTTTCACCTGATATTTGGAATATTAGAGTTCTTAATTTTCTTAATGAATTAAGTAAATAAAAGGGTGTAGGGACCCATAATCCTCAAGATGAATAAATATCCACTTTTTATGTGTGAATGTAGATTAATAAAGCCTATATCTACATAATGAGGTAGTGGAGCCACAACTAATGTGAATGGAATTGGAGATCATGTCCCATTTATGAGATAGATCATGGAGGTTGACGCAATCAACTAAGATCTTGGAAGAGATAAAATTGAAGATCATGGAGCATTCATGATGAGATGATGGAGGAAGTTCTGAAATTAATGCACACATGATGGAGAGGGTGTACATTGCACCTAGACATGATGGATGACTTGGATAGACAACGCAGTCAAACATGGAGGATATTTTCCACATGCACGAAGCAGTTTAGATGAGGGCCAAGGCACAGGAAGGCTAAAACACTATATAAAGAAGATGAAGGAAATAATGAATGAATGCTTGAGATTATTGATGTTGAGGATCTGTTTAGATCTTTAATTGTCATGTGACATTCCATTGCTTTCTTGGGTTGTTTAGCAAAGATTGCAAGTGTTGTTTAGCACAGGGTGTTCCTGGTCAGGAATCCCACCTCTTTATTTGAGTAGCTCTGGAAAGACTATTGTACTTAATTCTACATCAGGCATTGGTGCCACATATCTTTTCCTACTTTCTGCAGAACATCCATATTCAGAAATTGCAGATTTCTGAAGATCAGTTTGAAAGGAGGAGGTTTTCCTTCAACATTTCAGTTGAGGAACCAGTGGAGGATTATTCCTGTCACCTTGGGCTTGAAGATTAGAATTCCCAGAGCTTCATTTCAGATCTGGCATCAAGCCACAAGTTATTGACCTCCTATCAGCAGTAACCCCTTTATAAATTATGATGTCCATTATTGTAGATCCAAGGAGGAAGGAAGTTCCTAGCATTTCAGATAGTAATCCTATGAGGGATCATCCTCTCGCCTTGTCATCAGTATTTCAATAAGCCTGGAGTCTATTGCATCATATTTTAGTAGCATAGAGCCTCTCTTCCCCTTACAGTGCAATTTTTATGAGCAGTTGTGTTGTAGCAATTGTGATCATCATTGGAGGATTGAGAAGCTAGATCTAGAGCTTCTAGATTGTAGATCTGAAGGAGGGATCAACCCTTCAAGCTTAGATCTGATCTTGTGACGTATTTTAGCCATCCAATTTTTAGATCTAGCTTCAGATCTGTAATCCTAGCAGATAAAGGATTAAGCCCTAGGAGGGTGATTTTGCAAAGTTGTAGATCTAGAAAATCCTTTCTGGGTTATCTTGGGAACCCATCACATTGGGCAGATCTTGAATCTTGGCATCATTAGAGCTTTTTATCTCCCTAGATCTGCATTTCCTTTTCAGTATTTACATGTATATTAGCAGCAGCAGGGACAATGCAATATATCTTCTATGAGCTCACCAGTTACACAATGCTAGTTGCAGCACCATTGTAGGGTGATTCTAGGGCTTCTCTTGGTCTAGATCTACTCATTTTCTATACATTGTATAACTGATTCATCTCCACATAATAAAACGCCTCAGCTTCTCTGTAAATTCTGATGTTGTCTTGAGATTTATTATTTACTTAGGTTCAGTTCTTATATTTTGTTTAAGTATTATTGCATTCTCCCATTTGGGATCTTACAATGGTATTAGAGCATGATCTTTGGCTCAACTTGTGGACACTTCATCTTTTACATCAAAAGAAGAAGTAGATAGATGAGATCTATCATGAAGGAGGAGTATAGTTTTGCCACTCCTATCTTTAGATACATGAAAGATCTCTCCAAGGAGGTCTATCAAATGAAGAAGGAAAGGAAAAGCAAGGATCCAAGAAGAAGATTAAAGAGGAAGGTCCAAGCACTTCCTATCAATAGAAAAGAAAAATGGAGAATCATAGATCTCCTCATAGATCTTCTATGTCCACTTTCTTTGAAGAAGGTGAGAGGCATATAAATGAAGAAAGAAGAGAACCTGAGACTAGTGAGACTCTTAGTTTGTATCTTGAAGAGTACAATGAACAGTCTAGAGCATTCAAAGAGAGTCTAACTCTCCAATAATTCTTTGAACTAAAAGAAGAAATAAGATCCCATAGCAGCAATAGAAGGAAGAGGAACAATATATTCTATTTGCCTACATTTGATGGGTCCTCCTCAAGTAATGTTAAGGCTTGGAGGAAAGAGTTAGATTCATTTTAATGCTACATCCTGTGGATGAAAAAGAGGTTGTCCAAATTGCATCATTTCATCTTTTAGGTGAAGCTAATGATTGGTGGTTTGGTCACATGGAGCATGAAAAGGTGACTAAATATTCAGATTTATTTCACAAGTTGAGGAAGAAGTTTTATGTGATAAAACCAGAGATGTATCACAAAGAGACATTTCCTCAGGAAATAAAATAGGATGTCAATCTTGTCACTCTGGACAAGAAGTCACTACATTCACCACCAGCTGCAGAAGTACTTTCATCCAGAGAAGAGACACTTGCAACTTTGCAAGATAGTCTTGAGCTCTGAACACATAGAGTCCCGTGCATGATTCAGGAGATGCATGAAGAAGAGGAGGAAGATTCCAATGCTGGTACATTAGTAGAAGAGAAACCATCTCTCTTACCAGTAGTTGGACACACCATTGTCTCGGTTGGAGGAACTCTTGTGTTTTTTCAAGAGGTTCCCACACAATGGTTGATCCAAGCTATGCATACACATTCATTACCTATTGTTTCAGTAGATCTTATTGAAACCTATGGGGACATGCCATTAGGGCCAATGCATAACCAAGGGTTAAAACAAAATGCTGATTTGATGCGACAACATATCACAGTGCAGAGGACCCTTGATTTGATCAAGGAGGAGATGAAAAGCTATCCCATTTTGTCATGGATGGACTGCATTCAACCTTTTGAGTTGAAGTGTAGAGTTTTAGAATAAGGTATGAGCATGATCCTATGTATAATGACTAGTTATGAGATCAGTATTGTACCTTTCTTTGAGAAAACATATGTGTTACCATGCAGATCTATAGTGTTGTCACTTAGTAGCAGTGATAATGAAGAGGCCCCATTATTATTGGAGCATTATGAAGATAGCTTCACTCATGAAGAAATGGAGGTTAAGATGATGGATGGTAGACATCTTGAGGTGAGAAATATTTTCTCCTTTCTTTATGACACTTTCTCAATGAGAATTTCACAGCTCAAAGGGAGACTTCTACCTACAGCAGATCTAGAACCTCATTGGTTTTGGAAGGCCATGGATGAGAAGAAGATCTCATTAAGAGATCTCATTGGAGGTGCACTTCAAAAGTTCATGGAGTGCAGAGTTATTAAACAGTTTGAGGATGTTGGTGTCCTACAATGGGAGGATACCAAGTATTTGCAAAATGATATCTATCATCCACGTTGGGATGAATGGTTGATAGTGTGGAGAAAGGAGTTGCCAAACCACTTGCAGATCTATCATACAAGCTAGTAAGAAGAATGGCTACACTGGTTGCTCTTGGGGGAGTATGGTTACTACCCAAAGATTCATATTTTCTTGTCTCATGCCTTATGTCTCAATGATAGAATTCATAAGAAAAAGGCATTGTTAATATGGTTTTTGAAGAAAGAATTTGGACATCACATGTTATATCTTATGTCCTTGTATTTACTCTTGTTTGGGATATGTCTCATATCTTTACACATATTTTTGTTTGGGATGTATCTCATGTTCATGTATGTAATTGGGTTTGGGAGAAAGTATAACTCTCACATGATGTGGCATAAAGGATCTTGTTTGTATTATGTTGATGGGACATCTCACATGTCTATTATTTTATTGTTGCTCCATGACTTGCATTATGACAATGCAAGAAGCTAGAAAGAATCTTTGTTTCTATGGTTACTATTAGGAGAGTATGGGATGAATTATTCCCATAAATTGCATGATACTATTGGAGGATGGCGACAGGAGGTGTTGCAGCATTGGCTTCTATTGGGTGATTATGGTCATTGTACATGGTATGATGATTAAGTGATGGGGCAGAAAGATGCATTATTAAGGTGGCTTCTCTTAAGAGAATATGGCCACTAGATTTGGTACAATGATGATGGGGTATGGTAGTAAGAGGCATTGCTAAGATGGATTCTTTTGAGAGAGTATGGCTCTCATTTAATCTTGATGTTGATTTTGCATGGAAACAAGAAGCATTGTTGTGGTGGCTTATTTTGAGAGAGTATGGCTCTCTTACTTATTTCCATGATGATGTAGCATGGCAGCAGGAGGCTTTGCTGTGTTGGTTTTTATTAGGAGAATATGGTTTGACATTTTTCATGTTTTCCCATATGTATCTACTTATTATTTTTTACTATGATGATGTGATGTTTGATTCCTACATATCCAACAGGTCTAATGATGTGAGCATTGATAGATGCAATCTACACTATGTATCATGGGTTGGAAATATAGTTCATAAGTTGGGACTTTCCACTTTTGGAATGAACCACTTTATCTTATGTATCTCATGTATATAGGATAACATTGGTCATCATATGGTTTCCACTTGGAGATTCATTGATGAGGATGGGTATCTAACGTTTAAGTTGGAAGCCATTCTAGACATTCTAGAGGGGAAGCTTTGGAGCTGGACATGCATGACACTTTGTGACAGATGGGAAGGCCTTCCACATGAGGATTCCATTTGGAGGGAAGATGTGTGCTGTGGAATCCAGTTTTGCAGTTGCTTGAGGACAAGAAACATTTTTCCGGGGAGGACTATAATATTCCCAAATTTTCACCTGATATTTGAAATATTAGAATTCTTAATTTTCTTAATGAATTAAGTAAATAAAAGGGTGGAGGGACCCATAATCCTCAATATGAATAAATATACACTTTTTATGTTTGAATGTGAATTAATTAAGCCTAGATCTACATAATGATGTAGTGGAGCCATTACTAATGTGAATGGAATTGGAGATCATGTCTCATTTATGAGATAGATAATGGAGGTTGACATAGTCAACTAAGATGTTGGAAGAGATCAAATAGTATATCATGGAGCATTCATGATGAGATGATGGAGGAAGTTGTGAAATTAATGCACAAATGATGGAGAGGGTGTACATTACATTTAGACATGATGGATGACTTGGATAGAAAACACAGTCAAACATGGAGGATCTTGTCCACATGCACAACACAGTTTAGAGGAGGGCCAAGGCATGGGAAGGCTCAAACACTATATAAATAAGATGAAGGAAATAATTAAGGGATGCTTGATATTATTGGTGTTGCATATCTGTTTAGATATGGAATTTTCATGTGACATTCCATTGCTTTCTTGGGTTGTTTAGCAAGGATTGAAAGTGTTGTTTAGCACAGGGTGTTCCTAGTCAGGAATCCCACCTCTTTCTTTGAGTAGATCTGGAAAGATTATTGTACTTAATTCTACATTAGGCATTCAAACCACATATCTTTTCCTACTTTCTATAGAACATCCATATTTAGAAATTGCAGATTTCTGAAGATCAGTTTGAAGGGAGGAGGTTGTCCTTCAACATTTCAATTGAGGAACCGTTGGAGGATTATTCCTATCACCATGGGCTTGAATAACGACATTCCCAGAGCTTCATTTCATATCTGGCATCGGGCCAAAAGTTATTGACCTCCTAGCATAAGTAATCCCTTCAAGAATTACGTTTTCTATTATTCCAGATCCAAAGGAGGAAGGAAGTTGCTATAATTTCAGCTAGTAATCCTGTGAGGGATTATCCCCTCACCTTGTCATCAGTATTTCTATGTTTCCATAAGCCTGGAGTCTATTGCAGCATATTTCAGCAGGCATAGAGCCTCTCTTTCCCTTACAATGTATTTTTTATGAGCAGTTATGTTGCAACAACTGTGAGCATCATTGGAGGATTGAGAAGCTAGATCTAGAGCTTCTAACTTGTAGATCTGAAGGAGGGATAAGCCCTTCAAGCTTAGATCTGATCTTGTGAGATATTTCATCCATCTATTTTTCAGATCTAGCTTTAGATCTATAACCCCAACAAATAAAGGATTAAGCCCTAGGAGGATTATTTTCTAAAGTTGTAAATATGGAAAATCCTTTCTGGGTTATCTTGGGAACCCATCACATTGGCCAGATATTGAATCTTGGCATCATCAGAGATCTTGATCTCCCTAGATCTGCATTTTCCTTTGCATCATTTACATGTATATCAGCAATAGCAGGGACATCACAGTATTTCTTTCGTAAGCTCACCAGTTACATAGTGCTAGTTGCAGCACCATTGTAGGGTGATTCTAGGCCTTCTCTTATTCTAGATCTACTCATTTTCTATACATTGTGTAACTAATTCATCTCCACACAATAAAATGGCTCAGTTTATCTGTAAATTCTGATGTTGTCTTGAGATTTATTGTTTACTTAGTTGCAGTTCTTATATTATGTTTAAGTATTATTTCATTCTCCCCTTTGGGATATTACAACTTGTAACTATTTTACATATTATTTTGTAAACTCTATTATGAAATATGGCCTAATTCCATTTGGTTATCTGACTTCAATTTTCACAACACATATCTTAGAGCCTTAAATTATTTAGATGTTCTTCCTGGCACGTTCAAGGGTCATATTTTAATATTGCTAGAAGAGCCATGTCATATTATAAAAGCATCTTTTTCTTTCTTATATGTCTACTGTTATGACCTTACTAATGCGCATTTGGATTTTAGTTCTCTGACAACATTTGTTTCTCTCCCATTTATTAGCCTATCATAGTTTAGAGTTTTTCCTAAAAAATTCCTCCTACTTTAACACTTCTAAATGATGCAATATCATATTCTCTTCGACATTTCATTCTGTTGTTAACTACTCTTTTCATGTATAACTATGTTTCCTTCCCTATCAATGTTTCTGAAGCATTCCTGCTTTATACATTTGATTATATATTTTCATGTTTTTTTTTTGTCATAAGAATATACATGTTAGTCCTCATTTTAGTTTTTCTCTATTTCCACTTATATTTGTAAGTCTTCAGCATATATGAATGTATAAAACATAAAATTTATCTTCCCAGACCTAAGGTGGCATTTTTGGTTGATGCTTTTTGAGCATCAAATGATCTTGTAGTGCACAAGAGATCTTATTTTGCTTATTTTAACATAACTTTTTGCTTTTGAGTTTGTGCAACTTGGGGTACAGATGTAACTCTTCACTTCGTAGGTCTCCAAATTTACTCCATGTCTTAGGAGGCTTGCCTTGGTCATGTGTGCTACAAGGCATGCTCTAAATAATCTCCCCTACAACGAGGTGAATGTTAAAAGCCTAGTATTTATCTTTGCATGTCTTTAATAGAGGTTAACTCTAACTTGAACCTACATCTTGTCCAATTATTTCTTTACATTATTGATCCTTTCATTGTGGAGGTATATTTTCTATTATTTCAACTAAATTTTCTTTCCATGTGTCTTATTCCCCTTCCATTTTTTTCACTATGGATATCTTATTTCATTATCATTCATCACACACCTTTCCTACCCTCTTCTAGAGCTTCTATGGGATTTGAAAATTATTTCTTCCCTTAATCGCCAGTTGATGCATTTTTATTGTTCAATAATACTTCTCCATTTGAGTGGAATTTCTTTACCAAATTTCATATTCTTGGACCTAGTTATTGATATATTATTTATTTTAATTCACTTCCTCAATCACAACTGGTTTTTTTATTCCATTTTCTCTTATCACTTCATAAGTGTCATTTATTGGTGCCATTTAACTCTGTTTAAATTTGACCTTTTACTGTGAGTCTGTTTTTCTTTTGATTGTTTACTATTCTATAATTCATGCATTCATCTTCCTCATCCATTCTAGTTTCTCAATTTAACACCACTCAATTTTAAATTCCAAATTTGGTTCTGAGTTTATTTTCATGTTTGACTATTCTCTCTTTTATGCTTTGATTTTCCCCCATTTCACTATCTCAATTTAACTCCTCCTAGTATTTTGACCTTCTCTACACAGTTTATCTGTAAACAGTAGGACTATGGCATATCCATTTCACCAACATTGATACTTCATGGAATTAAATTAAATTTAGGTATGTGCAATTAAAAGTATGTTGAGAACATGGTCAACTATTGTTTATCAACTGATTATAATGCTTAGTTTGAAAATATGATAGAAATTCTGGGTCAATTGAATGCCAAGCTATGGAAACCAATTCTATTTTGTTTGTGATATGCTTCCCTTACTACAATCCCAACAATATTTGATGAAATATCTGGGATTTTGGACATGAAATTTTCCTTACTAGTCCAAATGAGTAATATGATACCTACACCATTTCTCTTTTAGAAAAAAAGAATATGCCCTTGTTGGTTTTTTGCAACTAGTTAGTTCCAAGGACAAGTTTTCCATGACGCCCAAAAAAGATTCCATATCTGAAATCTGATTGTTCACTTCTCTTGATTAATATAATTTCTATTTGAGTTTTCTGTTTTCTTTTTCGAAGTGTTCCCTATTTCTTTTTCGAAGTGTTCCCTATTGCTTTCCTCTCTAAGTTGGTCTATTTTATTTCCAAATTTTTTACTTCCTATACTCCCTTTTCTATTGCAATCCTCTTCCATTTGTGGGAGTCTATCTTTGCTTTTTATATTTCCAACATGGCATTCTTCCTGTAGTGTATGGTCCAACAAACTTTAGATTCTCTTGTTTTTATTTTATTTTCTCTCTTCATGTTGCAAATTTTCCTCTTCTTATAGCTCTATTAATTATATAACATATTTATTATATCCTTTGGGCTTGGGGTTCCTCTTTATTTACTATATTTTGGGATGATTCCTTCTATTTAGATATAGACTTGGTCCTAGGTCTATGATGCCTTTAAACTTGAGATTCGTACTTGATTATTTGTTTCCTTTTCTTGGGCTTAGGGGGTTTCCACCATCTTCACTAGTGTGGCTACAATATCCTTTTCAGATACCTTTAGTTTAATCTTCTACTTTTCTTTACTTAAAAGACCCAGGGCTAGTGGCTACTTTTTCTTTTCCTTTCCTAATAGTTGCGGTGGCTACTTCTTATTTTTCTTTCTTCATAATAGTGAGCCCTACATGTTTTAAGGCTTCTTAGGTATTTTAGAATCCCTATTTATTCATATATATGAACCCAATCTATGGAATAGGATGTTCTAAGCTGTCTAAGGCATCATAAAAAATCAATTATATAATCCCATGATGGGTGAAAGACTCGTGTTTATTGCCTTTCACCTTACCACTCATCTCATTTAATGATTGTAAGAGCAAATTAAGTTTTTTTTATATTTTTAGATGTTTGTAGTGAGATTGGTGTCTAATTTGATATAGTAGTCTCAGCTGATATGCATATACCTTAGTGTCTACAAGTCACCAATGATCAAATTTACTCTTTCCATATGATTTATAGGGTCATTAGGTCAATCTGTTATATTTTCAAATAAAATTTGATATGTCTCTTTATTGTCAAATGAGTCTTGAGTCATGTACTAGGTGTCATTACTACTCCCTTCATTTTCAAGGTCATAAAATGGCATCATGGTCATGTCATCATTCCTTGAGAGAGGTCATAAAATGAGTGTCTTGCTCATCATTTTGGTCATTAAATCATAACATGCATACTTCAAGGGTTAAAAGTTCCAAATCATGTTTTAAGATATGCATTTGGTGTCATCATTAGGTCATGTCATCACCATAGTCACCATCATGGGAGTTAGTAATTAGGGAAAATTTTTCAAAAAATATTTCAAAGGTACCTTTACCCCACATGGAGATGTAACCTTTCTAAAAAGAGCAATAAAATATGCAGTAAACTACCTCATCCTGTCATTTCTCAAAAAGGCATGTGATGTCACACCATCACCAAAGAAAAAAATTTGACCTTCAAGAAATAAAAGGAACATACAAGCATTCAAAAGCTTCATTCCATACTCAAAAAGAACTTCACCACCATTGTGCTTCATCTTAGCCATCAAAACCTTGAATTTTTGTAATATTCCTTTTTTTTGGTATCACCTATGATAGGGTTAGGATGGGCTTCCATAGTTGGGAGTAGACAGGTCACAGATACAGGTTGATGTCATCAGCAGGCCCAGGGTATTTTTGGAGGATTTTCGAGGATTTTATATGAGGATCGATGGCATTTTCTTGATATATTCCATCATCTACATAGTTTTGCTTTCGTTCCGGGGCATTCCTACAACGTTTAGAAAAATGAGTTATTTTTGGGCTTAACTCAATTAATTACGCTCAAGGTGGCATTCTAAGACGAATACATGATAAAAAACCTTAGTGTAATATCTCGTTGGAACCGAAATGAGGAGGTCTTCAAGATGAGATGCTAAGAAGTGACTTATAGTGGCCAAAGATATTACTATGGGTGATATACTATTTTCCTTAATTAAAAATGAATTTAATTAGTTATTTAATTAAAGGAAAAAGTAATATTTAGAGGAAAAGGGGCCAAAAGTGACTTAAGTGGAATGTAATTAAATTAAGGCCACTTTGATAGAGTCAATGGTTGATATTCTAGAATAATAATAAAATAATAAAATAAGATGCTTCTAGAGGATTGGATATCTATCCATAAGATCTATAAAACGAGAAGCGAAGGTCATTTTGAGATATATTAGATTGGATCATTGTTTGTGTGAGAGGTTTGAGAACTAGGATTCTCTACTTCGCAGTAGCCCTAGGACGGAAACCCTCAGGTGATTTAGTGAGAGTAGGTGACCCCCCATCTCTTCCCTTGGTGGATCCATTTATGATTCACAGGTTGTAGTTATATCTAGTTTTTTTTGGGAGGCCAGTTGTAGAATTATTGTAGATCTATTTGTGGCCATTTCTTAAGCCATCTCTAGTTTTTGTATTAGAAGTTTATATTAATAAAATAAGGCTGAGATATTATGTATGATTATAATGTTTATTATTCAGTTGCATGTTCTATTTTCCATTTTCCCTAAATATTGTGGTTAATTGTTTATAATGTTGACGACATGGATTTGTGAAGCTATTTTTACATGGAAATCTTCTGGTGATTTAAGGTTAAATTAATTTCTGGAAAAATTCATAAAATATCCCATTTGGGATATTACAGTGGTATCAGAGCCGATGATCTTGCTAGAATGAGGCTTTACTTTACAAATTACTAGAAAGGCCATGTTCAAGTGTTTTATTGCACATGAACTTCATAATAAGATCAAAGATTTATTATTTTGCACGCATTATTGCACCATTGATTCTGATCTTAGTTTCTCGAGCTATTTATATTCATATTCTACATTTGGTTGTCTCAGTTTGGAGTGCGTATTTATGGAGGATGTAATTGGGTTCTTGTGTTTGTTATTGGTTTCAAGGTTCATTAGCTTTTCAGCTATATGCGAACCTCCAAGGGCTGAGACTGATATTCTATTTTTGGAGCAGCGTGGCAGTCTTTAGGCCAGTGCAAAGGAGAGTTGAGCCTAGTTGTGGAGGAAGGTCTCAACCATTTGAGATTTATTTGTTGAGGAAGTATATGAAGGATTAATTGTTGCACATTTGGAGGGTTTTTGAATAGTTCGTTGATCATTTTGTAGAAAATGTATTCAGCAATTACTTGGAGAGCGTAGAGCTTATTGGGGTCAATTTTGGACAATCGTGATTTTGCCAAAAAAAAATTGGGTTCTCATTGCATTAGCTTGAGGAGTTTGGGAGTAATTTTTGAGGATTTTCTGAGCATCGGATGAAGGTGTTTTTGCCATTCCATTGCAAAAGGTAGTGTAGAATTGTTGCGTGAGAGCATTTTTCTCAACCAAATTCATATTGAAGGGAAAAATTATTCATCTATAATTTTCCCGATATTTTTCTAGGTTTTTTTAGTACAGTCTCTGGTTAAAATATTGACATTTTTTGAGGAGCAGATCAAGCCACTTAGGCAGTCCCTACTTAGCGAGCAGTTATAGGAGTTAGGAAAAAAGGGAAAATTTTGAAATTTGGAATTAGAGAAAACCATTTTTGGGTTCTGTGAGTAGATTCCATGGTTAAAATCCCATAATTTTCTCAGCAGTATATCAGCTCATTTACAAAGTCCCTACTCAACCAACAGCTGCAAAATGTAGGAGAAAAAGGGTAATATTTTGAAGGTTGGAATTCAAGGAAACCATTTCTAGGTTTTTCTAGGTTTTGGGAAAGGATCACCCTCCCAAATTCCTATAATTTTATGATCAATACAAAGGCCCAACCAACAATCTGAATTCAGCTAGCCATAACATTTCCAACAATTGTAGAATTTCCAGAGTCAATGAAAAGCTGAGGAGAGGTCATTTACTTGCATCTAGGGTAACATATTTTTGTTGTGGAGGTAAATCCCCTCTGTGGACAGAGGCAATCCCACTAGCCCTAGAGTGGGGATAGCAACAATCGAAACATGAAAAGTTATTGGTTTCTACTTAAAAAAGATAGAATCACGATAGATCACTTATCGTGATCTTTCGCTGTTGTTGTTGAAGAAGAAGTGGCGCTTCCGTTCCTAGCTGGACATGTCACGATCCATGAGCTTACCGCATCCAGATACCTGTACACATGAAAATAAGAAAGACAACATGCAACGTAATATTTCACACTTTTATAACTATCGATCAGTCATAGAGGAATGAATGAAATTGCATTATATAATGAAAAACACAATCATGCAACCGATAGCAGATTCATGTATATTAAGATACGAGAGAAAGATTACAACTGGTGCTCTGACATCATGATCTTCCGTTGACAGGGTTCCAGCGGGACTTGTCTCACAAAGCTCATCAGGGATTTGACATAACTCTCTCTTTCACAGGGTTCTCCTTAGCTCTCCTCTTGATTTTCACTTAGCTATAATTTCCTTCCCAAAAGTTCAGCTAGCTAGAAAATGGAGAGGGTAGGCTTTTATAGAGGGAGAAGGAGAGGTTAGGCTCCATATAATCATGGGGTAGAGTCCTATCTCTTAGGAATATTCCATGAGAGGTGGAAAACCACTTCCTAATCAGGGAGATCCGAAGACAAACAACCCAACCTCATTTGGATGATCCGTTCTGAAGTTGTTAGAATCAAACTTCCACCTTCTATTGTTAAAAAAAATTCCTTAAAAGGATTGGCGCAGGCATACCACATGGATAGAGCACCAACTGGCACGCCCACTAGTGTGCATTTTCCCCATTGGCGCGAGGGATGAACCAACTACCCGCGCGAATGTTAAAACATTGATTTTTAGGGTTTTCCAGAGGAAATGTTCTTGAGGATAATTCTTGTCCTTATGAAAAAGAATGCCATCAAGGTGTTTTTAGGACATTTTAATATTCATAGGTCATGGGAATAGTCCTCCAATGTATGGGATAAGGGATTGCAGGGACGGTGACAAAATGTTGTGTAATAGATGCCCCCTAAAGCATGAGGTCTGAGAGAGAGGGAGGGGTGAAATGCCTTATGAGAACATTCCCAACAGAAAACACTACCATTGGAAGACTTGTGATTACAAATAAAACTGATATCTCTGATACATGATATGTGGTATGGGCGCAACCATCCATAATAGAGTGTAAAAAAACTAGGATCCAAGGTATGGACGTAGCCATCTCGTAAATAAGGACCAACAAGAAGACTCAGGTATGGTCGCAACCATCCAATCGAATGAGTCATGTAATAAATCATAATAATCCACAAATAATCCATAGCTTGGATGTTTATCAGACAAAATCCAGGGTCTTGCACTCCATCTCGACCTGAACAGAGTACAAGTTCGAGCACGCGAATATGTGAGATAAATTTGAACATGCAAGAACATCGTCTGATTACCAGCCAATAATGAAATCCGTTAATAGACGCAAGAGGAACCACCAATAATGATGATGGATCTCAAGGTACAAGAGGTACAATCTACGGAATGTGAACAGTGAGCTGGTGTCGAACACCCACAGAATCATCCAATCGAAGGCAAATAATGAAAACCTTGCATCGAGTGCGAAGAACCTGCCATTAAGGCATGCAGGCTCCAAGGTACCTGAAGGGAGTCCCTAGATCAGCTTCTTGGATAATAATCTGAAGTCGACAAGAAGTGACCTTGATCGAAGGTGGGCAATAATGTTTCCCACATCATTAACAAGAGATAGAGGAACATAATGTTTCTGAATCAAGACCAACAGGGAATCAGAGGGAGGTTGAATACTGTAGAGGAAAACTTCTCTTGAATATATCGGTGACACGGCATTGGATTTGGTAGTATTTGACATCACTGGATCTAAGGTCATGGTGACGTGGAAAAAAGCAGATGAGCGGTCAAAAGAGATTATCCAAACCCATGGAGACAAGTAGATAACGAGATGAGATATCCCCAACCTGACACGAATGCAGACAAGTTCCATGTTCAAGAGTGGCATACTGTCGACACGACTATAATACTGGTTCCATTTTCCCCCACCATTTCTGGCGAGTACCCCAATTATTTTTGAAAACAAGATTTGAACGGGATAGCATGTGCTTGCGATATAAGTTTTTCCTTCGGACAAATCCAACGTAGTACATTTAACAAGCCCTAGGAAGGAGGAACTCGAGTAACATCATGACGATAGAGTCTGATGTCATTAGTTTTTAACGAGTCTCACAAAGGAAGAACTCAGTGTCTTTTCAGGTTTAGAGAGTTTGAAAAGACAGCGGAAAAGAAAACTCCAATAGTTCCTTTTCGTAAATAGTCCCACAAATCCGAAAAGGTAGAAAACTATGTCTGAGAGAACATCCTAGTCACGATAGGCTAGGGTATTCATTTTTAGAAAGTAATCTATCCCGGCCTAAAAAAGGGGTAAATGTAGACTGGGTAGATGTCATTTCGCAGCCAATTTAACGAGCTCAAAATGACAAGCAAGTCGGCGATTTTTTCAGTTTTAGAGAGTCAGAAAAGAGTTGAAAGGTGACTTCAGTAGTGCCTTTTCATGTTTTTTACTGAGTCTAAAAAAGTATAAAACTCGTGTCGTTGTCCTAATCGCGTGAAAACCTATCGCTGCACAAAAAGCAAGTGTAAAACCCATTTTTCGACAAAAATATAATAAAATATCGGAAAAACAAGTCCCAAAACCTAACTTTGATTTTGAAAAGTTATAAATATTACCAATAGTAAAAACTTATTTACTTTTCACCTTTTTACCTCTTTGCAAAGCGATACTGAGCCATTTCCTTTGCGATCTTGAGGTGACAATTGTGAACAATCCAGTGCACTGATCCGGATTTCGTCTTCTTCAGGTAAGAGCCACTTCCATTAGCCATATTTTAAGCCATATTTCATAGCTTTTAATTGTCATTTTTCATTCCTAAGGAGAGGAATTGAAAAATTAGAGCATCCACAGTTGGCGTGGGTATCAGGCATGGACCCGTGCTAATCAACCCTTTTTCACAAAGGGGCCGCGCCAACCGTGGCACCCATCATTCCGCTTAAATTTAACAAAAAATGAGCCAATTAATTGTTTTTTTAAGCACCCAAGGGATCCTAAAATGTGTTTATGACCAAATTTATGCAGGTATAAAGAAAAAATGGTAATTGAATGGAAGGAAAGAGAGCACAGTGAGGAACATGAGTTGGCAATGGGAAATGAGCAGTGTATGAATTCTCTTCGAAATTTCAGATTGAAAAAATTATTCCTAATAGCATGTCTCTGGGCTCAGCCCGAACTACTGCAATATCTGATTAGCATCTAGGATGAGGATGAGGAGAATTTTAAACTTCAAGATCAAGTACTTGAGTTCGAAGTGTCAGACATGTACTTCATCATTGGATTGTCACATAGGCGTCTAGTTCCTATCTTGATTGGCACCAGGCCCTCAGGAGAAAACATGATAATGGTCATGGACAGGGTGTGTGCAGGGGTACGCAAAGGGTCAGGTAGAAGAAAGGTAGACATTCAAACCATTCCTGATCTAGCACTCAGAGTAGTGCTACATACTATTATGCAGGTTGCGGGGTCGCAGGCACCGCACGAGGCTACCAAGACACATCTCCTTCTTGCATCACAGTGCATGAACCCAACAGTGTTTGACTGGGCCACAACCGTGACTATGAATATCAAACAACAACTGAATAAATGCCAAAAGAAAAAACTGAAATAGTTTTCATATGGGTCAATTTGGTATCGTTCTTCCTGGAACGACTACCTATCTTCCAGTGCCAGGGGGCTACAGTCCCAGATCCACCATTAAGAGAGCTATGGATGGCTCAATGGGAAGTATTGATGCCCATGGCAGGGGGTAGCCAGCAGATGTCCTGGTGGCCTGAGTTCTTTGGATGGCTCCGGCGATAGCTGATATTCATAGAAGACTGGCACTATGTGGGCATTGATTTCACTGGAGACCTAGACCTTCCACTTCTTGAAGGAGAGGACTGGGATGAGGAGATGGGTAAGTCTCTTTTTAATTTTATGAGTTTTATGATTTTTTGGAATACATGCATTCCCTAACAGTTGATCCTATATATATGCAAACTTTTTCCTAGAGAGGCCCGCCGGGATCTCACCAGTAGTGAGGAGGACCCCTCTCTCTTATGACCCTCAAGGTGAGGAGGGTGAGGGGGATGAGTTTGTACAAAACTTAGAAGGGATCGCTTGCAGAGTTCCATATTATGCTCGTTTAGCTGATGTTCCCTTATCTTATCAGAGGCACATCATAGGGGTGCCGAGTCGACTCCACTACTTACTGAGGTGGTTGGTGTGGGAAGTGACGGGCTACCATGAGCACCATGTTGATTATTCACCTAGGATTTTTATATGTATATTTTTTTGAGAGACATGTTGTATCTGGATGTAAATGAAACAAACATGTATATTTTTGGTTTTATATTATGCACATGTTTCAAACACTCGACATATATATACATATATTTTCTACGTGGATTTTACTTACATATGATGATGTTTTTACAAATTGCATAAATGTCTATATAATACCATGTTGGCTACTGCATCTGTTAGTGTATTCATTCGTCTTGGTATGTGTTGATATGTAATGTAATCAAAATTTATTTCAAGTAAATGAATATGTAGATACAGTCTTAAAATTCATGGGTTTCTAACTGAATAATGACCATTGAGCTGTAAAACCACAAGCTGTGAATCTAGATGTACAAGTAATGCCCGAATATCGAGTTAACAACCTTGTTTAATAATTCCAAAATGACACTATATTTTGCGACATTATTTGTATCAAGCCCTAAAAAAACACCTTGTAAATTAACCAACTCACCAGCAGGATTGTAAATTACCCAAGCTACTGAAATCAGGTTCCTGGTACTGCAGGAGGAACCATCCGCGAAACCAACATAAGGAGTAATAGACATTTGCACAATCAGGAAGACCCAATAAGCAGAAAACACTTACAAAGCACACCACACCACACATGAAAAAAAATGAAAAAATCACCTATGTACACATACTTATGCAAGAATGATTCAAGCATAATATTTCTTCAGGTACAACCCATTTCTGGGCTATGCCAAAGGAAGACCTTCATAATCGATCAGCTCATAAGCCCCATTTTTCAATACTCGTTTAATGATATAGGGCCCATGCCACATAGGTTGTAATTTTCTTGCCCCAAGATTATCATGGGCTTGATCATACAAGAGGACGAGGTCCCCTTCGATAAAAGAGCGCGAAGAAACTGTTTGGTCGAAATGATCTTTAACCCGCTTTTTTCTGTGCCTCGATGACTAAAGAAGCCAAGCGGTGAGTTTCGTCCAATCTCTCGAGATATAGGAGACATTCTTCCTCTAGGAAAGTATCAGGTAGTAATTCCACAACCAATTTTAGTGAAGGGATCTCACATTCAACCGGAAGAGTAGCTTCCAGGCCATACACCAACTGAAATGGTGTGAATTCGGTTGCATTCTTCACTGATGTTCGGTAGGCCCAAAGAGCTGCAAACAACTGGAGATGTCGATTTGATTTTTTTATACCAATTGTTCATTGAAGCATCATGACAAGCACCTTGTTCACAGTTTCAACCTGTTAGCCCCCTTATGAAATTTTTGACAAGTTAGCTGGGGGCTAGATTGTTTTGAGCCTTCAAGGAATGCCTTTCCCCTGAAAATCCATCCTCCTTGAAGTCTCTCAATTGCTGTGCCTAATACAAATCCCCTCCTGCTAGTAAACTGCTGAAAAGGGCCTGTCATTCCTTCCTTTATCCCTGTAACATACATCATTTCTCCCCTTTTTCCTTTTTTCCAAATCCCCTTTCTGTTACCCTCATTTAGCCTCTTTTTCCCCCTTGGCTTCCCTTGTATTTCCCCTTTTTTACCCCTCAAATCCCCCTTTAATCCCCTTTAAATTCCCCCTCTTACCCTTTGTTTAGCCTTTTTCCCTTTTTTCCCCTTATCGTTTCCCTTTAAATCCCTTGAAACCCATTAAAATGGGCAAAAAACCCATATTCCGACCTTAATTCAGGCCCTAGCCCCTTTCCCATTAAGCCCCTTCAACCACTTCCCCACATATGCCCGTCACCCAAGACCAAGCGCTTAAGTCCTGGGGCCAATCGCAATCGGAAGCCGGGCGGGTGCGAAAATCCTTTGTAACAACTGAAAAAACCCGATGCGATTGTTTTATTACGTTAAGCCCTGTGATCTGTTCCGCACCGTTGATCTGCTTCGATCAAATGGCTGAGCGCTAATCGCAGGCCCCCCTCCCATCGCAATCGGAACATGTTAAGTCTGCCCCGCGATTGAAACCTTCCGATTTGATCACGGCCATCCATATGTTTCATGATCCAACGGTCCCGCACTGATCGCACTGCCCCTCCGATGGTCCTCCCCACCGTCGATTTGGACCTGAGATCAACGGCCAGTGCTTAATCGCAAGCCCATGCCCAATCGCAATCGAAAGGCCCTCTCTCCGTCCCCCGATTAGAACCTGGCCGTTCGTTTCCCAGCCGATCCAACGGTCAGCGCTCAATCGCTTCCCCTTCCGATCGCTGATCGCAAACCTTCCCTCTGCCTCCCCGATTAAATCCTGGCCATCCATCTGTTACATGATCCAACGACCATTGCTCTTCCCTTTTCCTCTGATCGTGTCCTCTCTCTGTCCTCCGATTCAATCTGGACCATCCGTTTCTCCGCAGATCAACGGTCCAGTATTAATCACAGCTTCTTTCGCCTCCCCCCCGATTACATCTGGGCCGTTCATCCTTCCCCGATCTAGCAGTCAGGATCTAATCGCCCTCCGCCTCTGCTGGGTCCCACTATTTCATTCATCATCATCGCATTTCTTGCATTTTGATTATTTTGTCAGTTTCATATATTGTTACCATGGGTCAATCTCCACCGTTGATCTTCGTCTCCAGGCCAGGATCTAACGGTCTGCGCTGCATATTCACACCGGACCCTATTATCCGTGCATTCCACCACTCCACTACATTTTCTTCGTTCGTTTTCATCATACCGTTGTTTCCACCACCGCCGCACCACCATTTCGTTCACCCTGCGTCCATTGCTCTGTCCACCGTTTTCGTCACAAAGTGTGTTGTGTTGCAGAGTTTCTAGAAGAAGAGGACCGCCGCTGTTCAATGTACTTCCTCAATGGCAAGCGGCACAGTCAGGATCAAATCCAATGAGTCAGTACCATCAGGAAGGTCAAGGAATGGGGCTGTCAAGACTTACATTAAAGGAAAGCAGAGATCAAACGCTGAAAATATTGCCGGCGCCATTAAAAGCTCGAGCTAACCCGACAGAGGCAGTCATGAAGCAGCAAGGATTTTCAGTACAGGGCAGAGGGATTAGTGCGCGTCAACAAAGATCTTAAGCCCTGAAACAGAGGTTTAAAGAGGCAAAGCATCATTTTAAAAGACCCCGAGGATCGATTCTAGAGATCCTGAACATCAATAAGAGGTAATATCAAGGTTTCTTATCAGCAAAATGTCTTTCCATAAAGGACAGGTCTTCCATACAGTATTTATTATGCGCCGTGTCCCTGAAGGAGTTCTCCATCCCAGCTATATTTCAGAGCAATCTAACATCCATGAGGTAGACCTCCCAGCAAGTTATTTCATTTTGTTCAAATCACCTGAAGTACTACAGCCCAAAGGTCAAATCGTATCCGGAGCAGATATTTCTTTCACGAGAGAGGTGACAATGATTAAATATACAGTGTATCAAGCAGAATGGGCCTCGGCCCTGCATTCATTGTGGGGTTTAATTATAACATTTAAAACTCACCTACCTCCTCAGCCGGTCCTCTGTGTCTCTTCTACTATAAAGCACAGAGGGATATCATTGTAATGGTTGTTGCTGCATTATCAGTGAATTGCAAGCCTTTGTGTCTCGAGCCAAGTTTCCTATGTGGTAGTGGTATGATAGGCTGAGAAATAGGATGTATTCATGCTGAATGTAAAAGCTTTGGGTGGTGATGTACCTGATTGGTGTTGTGTTTAACATGATAAGCAGTTTTCATCGGATCCTGATCTACAGCAGTTGGTGATGTTCTTCTTATCTCTGTGTTTATTTCCATTTCATTTCATGTTCTTCTGATTGACATCTGAATGCATGATATAAGATTTACCCTTGTTAGGTACCTTATATCCCAGCTCTCTCAGTCTTTAATTTTTTCAGCTCATTGTGTGTCTGAATATTGTTTTTAATTAACTAAATCAGTGTAGTGGATGATTATTGCCTACTCTCTAATGTGCAAATTAATAGAATCAGTGTTCGGATGTCTTTGTTAATATTTAATTGAAGAGGTTAGGAACATTGGGAGGTGTAAAGCCTGTCACTGCCTCTTCATAACCTGCCCTTCCAATACAAACCTTTTCAAGACCCCTGGTGTTGCCTATGGTTTTGTCCAAGCAGGCCTGGAGTTAAATGACCTCTGGCCTGATCTATAGACGGAATCAGATGGTTTTCCATCCTTCATTTTCATCCCCTAGTGTGTCATCTCACCAATCAGTCTTTAAGATCCAATTGCTCTAGATGACTAGCCCAATTGAAGCTTACACATTGAACATAAGTAAATCCTTTCTTGACTCCATTGCCCAATGGCCTTGATGTTCCGTGAGTTATCTATCTTTGTCTAGCTTCCTTCTTTACCCATCCTTGTCTTATGATGAAACCTTCCTTCCTGATTCTCAACAACCAAACTCAAACAATCAAACAAACGACCTTGAGCCTATAACTAGCCTAAAAGCATAATTGAGAACCTTACAGACATATATCCTTTGATAATCATAGAGAGATCCCTCTCTGGACCTAGGAGGGCTAGATCCTAAGGTCTGAAAGTGGTTCTATGTTGTCTCATCTTTTGGTCTCTGTCAACTGGCCAAAACATGGGAACCCCAACATAATGGCGACTCCGCTGGGGAATTCTGAGTGCTTTCATTTCAAACATCCTTAAGCTTAGAGCTCTGGCTAGGTTGACAGTAAGTCACACCTTTCTTGAATCAGCCTCCATTATTGAATATCCACCATACTCTTAGACAAAGCCTAGATAGGGCCAGGTAGCCTCCAGATCTAATCCTCTATTCAGGGGTGACATATCTGGTAAATGCCCTCCCAGTCAATCTCTGGTTGGAGCTTGCTGCTTTAGAGGATATTCCTGAAAGGTGATAGTGCCTGAGCACTGTGGTGGACATTGTACCCTAGAATCATCTTAAACCCTTCACCTGGTGACTCCATTGTTCCTAAACGTTAAAGACTCCACTGGTGATCAGTAGGCCTGCTGATTATTTCGGTTTCACATCAGACTCCACTGGGAGACCAGTTCCCAAGACAATATTAACCACAGTAGAAATAACAAGTAGGGCTAAGCTGCTTGGCTTATAAACAGCACTCTGGCTTACAGAACCATTCATACAAGAGCTTTCCCTGATCCAAACACACCTGAAACAGTTGATAATCCTGAGATAATCCTTAAAATAACACCTGTAAGTAGGAGATCAACTATTTCCGGCAACATTCATAGAGCCAATTCTGCACCAGAAGATCTTATAGCTCTATTAGACCCTTTCTTCGACCTAGGCATCCAAAACAGATTACCTAGAACTAGCTCATTCAGTGTTTCTGACCAGCCAGACACTAGGGACAGTGAAACCCCTCCTTCCACACCACCTGATCTCCACTTTCTCCAAAACTTGGGGCTTTCTCACCCTAGATCTGCTCAACAGACTTCTGCTAGCCCTACCATCCCTGTCATCCAACTACCAACTGCTCAAGCCAACCCTATACCTCAGCAGAACATCATCATGGCAGCCTGGTATGCACCTCTAGTTTTGCCTCAGCCTCTACTGCCCTTACCAAATGATTATCAGTCAAAAATCCCACACTTCCCTGCTAAAGAGCCTACAACAGCGCAACAACATGTAGATAAAATGGAGGAATCTTTTGACTATATGGAAATTGATGATGAAACAATCAAAATGAGAATTTTTGTGTAGAGCCTGGGGGGAGAGGTTAAAAAGTGGTTTAAGAACCTACCCGCTGGTAGTATCCAAGATCTCCCTGCTTTATACCAGACTTTCATCAACAAATGGGAAACTAGAGCAAACCCTCGCCAGCTCCTAGCAGAATACATGTCCCTTAAGAGGAACATGGGGGAAAGCGTTCATGATTACACCACTAGATTCAACAGTATTTACAACTCCCTTCCTCCACACATGAAACCTCTGCAAGGTATGGCCCTGGCAAAATATCCTGATGGATTTGATGCTGACATGGCCTATGAGCTTAGAGATAAAGAATATACCACGTTGGAGGATATGCAGAAAGGGGTAGTAAACATAGAGGAAAATTTGATTGAAAAAAGGGCCAAACTGAGAGCTGAGAAGAGAGTAACATACAAGGATGACACTATAGCCTGCACTTCAGATCCTAATATCGACAGATTGTCTAAGAATCTGGATAAGCTATGCCAAGTGGTCAAAAATATGGCTATCACTCAGAACAGGAACCAAAATCAAAACCAAAACCAAAACTTTAGAAGAAACAACAACACCCCCAACAGACAAAAAGAGTCAGATCAGCAAGTCATTCCCCCTTTCCAAAACTTCCTTGATGAGCATGAGGGAATCATAGAAGAGTCTGAAGGGAATGTGATAAACATGTTCGAAACAGAAGATTCGATCCTAAACTGTGATTTAGAAGAGGACCAACCCTCAACCTCTTATGGGGAGGAGGAATGGTTTGAATCTGAGGATTATAGGTTGGGATTCGAAAATGCCATGTTACAGGTCAGAGAACAATATGAGCTCAGGAGTAAAAAGAACCAAGACACTTCCAAACCTAAAACTCCTGAGGTAACCATCAAAAAGAGGCCTAAAAAATCTTCTAAAGTAGCTGCTGTGAACAACAACTCAACGGCCAAGAGTTCTGAGAGTAACAAAGAAAAGGACAACCAAAACAATGAAAAACAAAGTCAACCAACCAGTAGCACTAGCACCTCAGTTAGTGCTCCTGATAAAACTGTGTCTACACATGTACATAATGAGAAGACACAAACCGATCCAGCTACTAAGGTGGTTGCAAATAAAACAAAGTTGAATACTTCCAAGAGTTAATCCACTTTCAGTTTAGAAAGTGAGATTGCAAAAATCAAAATCTCTGTACCATTATCTGAGCTGGCCTCTCAGGATGTATATAAGGGCCAGATTTTGAAAGCATTAAATCTGAGTATAAATAATGACACTGTAAATTTGAGCGATGATCATCCTGCCCTCTTATTCGGTCCCAAGATTGAGGGGAAATTTCAGGAAGGGGTAGTTCCACCTTTTTATATCGGTCTTAACATTCATGACAAGATCCTCCATAATGCCATGCATGACTCCGGTGCATCACACAATCTAATGCCTAAAGTAGTCATGGAGAAGCTAGGCCTAGAAATTACCAGACCTTACAAAGACTTATACTCTTTTGACTCTAGTAGAGTAAAATGCCTAGGCCTTATCAAAGATTTATGTGTGAGTTTGACTCAGATTCCTGCGAAATGTATGGTCATGGATGTAGTGGTGGCAGACGTGCCACCCAAGTATGGCATGTTATTATCTAGATCATGGGGAGCCAAGCTGCAAGGCACCATGCAGATGGATGGTTCATATGCCACTATCCCTATATTTGGCCAATCAAGAAGACTGTATAGAGATTCCCAAATGAAATTCCTAGTCAGTAGCCCCGAGAAACCTGAAAATTCACCATTATACTCTGTGCATACCGATCTTGACTCCTTCATTTTTTGTAATGATGAATCCTTAGAAGAGCCAGAGTCCCAGAGTAGGCATACGAATGAGAACACCGAGCCTATGGACCTCCACATAATGGCCACTTTGGAAGAATATGATCAGGAAAACCATGGGCAACGCACTGAAAACAAAGAGGAAGTCAGCAATGAAGCCTGTAGAATCTGTGGTGGACCTCTCACTCCAAGTGAAACAGAAACAGAACAAGAACAGCCGGCCAACCACCTCCCTGACATCCATGGCCTCTATGAACAACAGGATAGCTTACAATCTAGTACAGACCTCCCAACTCAACCTAATGGTGAACCCAGCTGTAAGGGAGAAAGTGAAGTGGAAGTAAACAAAGAACCCCTGTGGGAAATGAACTTTGATGGGTCCTGTACTAGACAAAGTGTTGGAGCGGGAGTGTGGCTGCGTAACACCAAAAATGACCACACAGAGAACCACGCTGTCAACCTGCATTTCAAATGCACGAACAACATTGCAGAATATGAGGCTCTAATCTTGGGTTTAAATCTGTCGTGAGAGGAGACTCTGAGTTAGTAATCAAACAGATGAATGGTGAGTATTCAGCAAAACACCCCAGGCTTAGGGCATATAGGAACGATACTCTAGATTTGCTGAAAACGTTCATTGAATATGATTTAGTATTCATTCCTAGGGGTCAAAATGCTATTGCAAATGGACTAGCCTGCCTAGCTAGCTCTTATCCTAAGGCCCCAGTTGACCAAAAAATCATCATTCAGACTAAATTCAGGCCTGCAGTGCCAGACAATGAAAAATACTGGCAGGTCTTTGAAGGAGACAAACAGATTGAAGATTTCCTAATGGGAAGAAATGAGTTTGAATTTTCTGATTCGGACTCAAAATCTGATGACAGCTGCCCAAGTGAGGATTCCCCAGATGAACTAGAAACACCTTGTAGTATAGAAATAAAATCTTTTTCTGAAGAAACTGGGGATTCAGCCATAAAACGTGAAAACGCAGATAGAGAAGAAATGGAGGTGTTGCAAGCCAAAGACAAGAACATACCAAGAGGCTTAGCACCCTTAGAGGACCTCTTTGATTTCGATGATGTTGCAAAGAAGCCCACAATAGAACATGCAGAATCAGATGTAGAAGAGTGTAACATAGGCACTAAAGACAAACCCAAAATGATAAAACTGGCTAAGTCTATACCTGCAAACATGAAGAAAAGATACATTGACTTGTTTAAGGAATTCATTGATGTGTTTGCGTGGAGCTATGAAGACTTAAAGGCCTATGACACCAACATTATACAACATAAGATACCACTAAAGGAAAATCAGAAGCCTTTCAGACAAAAACTTCGAAGAATTAATCCAAAACAATTGCCTGCAGTAGAAAAGGAAATTAAGAAGATGTATGATGTAGGCATTATAGTCCCTGTAAGGTTTTCTGATTGGGTGTCGAACTTAGTGGCTGTAAGGAAGAAAACAGGGGAGATTAGACTGTGCATAGACTTCAGAAACCTCAATAGAGCCTCCCTGAAAGATAACTACCCCTTGCCTAGAATGGAACATATCTTACAGAAGGTAGTGGGCTCTAAAAGAATCTCCCTGCTTGATGGTTTTTCAGGATACAACCAGGTTCTAGTACTCCCAGAAGATCAACTCAAAACAACTTTTACCACTCCATGGGGCACCTTCATGTATGTGAAAATGCCTTTTGGATTGATGAATGCTGGAGCTACCTTCCAGAGAGCAATGGATATTGCTTTCTCATATGAGATTGGACACTTTATAGTTATCTACTTGGATGACTTAACTGTCTTTTCTAGAACAGAAGAAGAACACTTAAAACATCTGAGGAAAGTTTTCGAAAAATGTAGAAGGTACGGTCTATCCCTAAATCCTAAGAAGATTGTTTTTGGGCTGCAAGAAGGTAAGCTTCTTGGCCACATTATATCTGAGAAAGGGATTAGGATAGACCCCCAGCGAGTTGAGGGAATACTTCAAATTACACATCCAAGAAACATCAAGGAGCTACAGTCCTTCATTGGGAAGATCAATTTTCTTGGAAGATTTATCCCCAACCTTGCTGAGAATCTTAGGAAAATGACTGAAATGCTGAAGAAAGATGCTGGAATTAAGTGGACTGTCGAAGCCAAGAAATATTTTGAGTCAGTAAAGCTTGCACTCACCCAGGCCCCTGTCCTTATCAGCCCTAACTTCTCAAAATATTTTCTGATCTTTTCATTTGCCTCCCCACACACCATAGCAGCAGTTTTGCTGCAGAAAAATGCGGAAGGTAAGGAACAGCCTATTGCCTTCTTCAGTAAAGCCCTGAGAGATGCACCCTTAAAGTAAAACATCATGGAAAAGCAGGCCTATGCCCTGATTAAGGCCTTGAAAGATTTTAGGGTGTACATTCTGCATTCTCACACCATTGCCTATGTGCCAAATATAGTGGTCAAAGATATCTTGTCCCAAGACTCAGATGGGAAACGGGGCAAATGGATTGCTACAATTTTAGAATATGACATTGAGATCAAACCCACCAAGCTGATCAAAGGTCAGGGCCTGGCCCAATTGATGGCTGAATCTAATCTACAGGCCCTTGATATTAACATGATGAATACCCTGGATGAGCAGGAACAATTGCCCCATCCAACTGTGGAGGAGCAGTTTCAAAACTCTCCTTGGTATGCTGATATCCTTTACGTGCTCACACACCTCAATGCCCCTCCGGAACTGTCCAAAAAAAAGGCCAGATTCATAAAACTCAAAGCTAGAAATTACTGCATTATGAATGAGAGTCTATATTGGAAAAATCCAAACGGTCTTTTGCTGAAATGTTTGCCTGAAACTGAAGCCGAAAAAATCAAACAAGAATTCCATGCTGGGGAGTGTGGAGACCACCTGAGTTGGAAGGCCACTGCAAATAAGATACTCAGGGCTGGTTACTATTGGCCCACACTCTTCAGTGATGTCCATAAGATGATCCTCACCTGCCACAAATGCCAAATTTTTGAAGGCAAAAGAAAGCTCCTCCCCCTCCCTCTGCAACCTATCACCATAGAAGGTCCTTTCGTGCAATGGGGCTTAGACTTCATTGGAGAAATCCACCCCTCTTCTTCTGGGCAACACAAATGGATCTTGACTACTACTGATTACTTAACTAAGTGGATCGAAGCCATACCCACTAGGAATGCCACTGATTCTGTCATCATTAGGTTCCTAGAAGACTTCATCCTCTCTCAGTTTGGCTGCCCAAGGAAAATAATCACTGACAATGCTGCTGCTTTCGGATCCAAAAGAATGATTGATTTCTGTCACAGGTACGGAATTTCGCTTGGACATTCAACTGCCTATTACCCCCAGGGTAATGGCTTGGCTGAATCATCAAATAAAAGCCTGGTTACAATAATTAAGAAGCTGCTGGAAGAGAATAAAAGGTCTTGGCATAAAAGGTTGATACATGCTTTGTGGGCAGACAGGCTCACTACAAAGAAATCTATTGGCATATCCCCTTTCTAGCTGGTTTATGGGACAGAAGCAGTTTTTCCTACTAGCCTTGGGATACCAGTGGTAAAGCTTATTCAAGAAATTCAATCAGAAGAAGACGGCATGATAAGGAGAATTAATGAAACAATCCATCTTCAGCAAAAAAGGGAGCAGGTTTATAACAGAGCTGTCAAAGTGTAGGAAAACATGAAGAGACAGTTTGACAAAAGAACCAAAGCAGAAAATTTCAAAGTTGGGGACAAGGTCCTAAAGTGGGATTCAAGAAGAGAAGATAAAGGCAAACATGGCAAGTTCGACAGCTTGTGGCAAGGTCCCTTCATCATTCAAGCCACTGTGGGTCCTAATGCATTTTTCTTGCAAGAACTTGATGGTACAGAGCTGTTTGGGGGTCCTGTCAATGGCAGGATGCTTAAACACTATTTCTTCTAATTCTCCATTTCCAGTTTCATTTCCATTGTATATACCGTTGCAAATTTTCATTTTCAGCAAAAAAGAGAAGAAAATGTCCCAAAAAACAGAATGAGAAGAGAGGTTCAGACATGCTCAAAACATGAACCTCTGAGGCAAAAGATTGGCTCTAATAAACTCAAAATATGAGCCAAAAGGAACAAAAAGAGCTGGTCCTAACAAGCTCAAAATCTGGATCAGCAGTGACAAAAGATCCAGCTCTAATATGCCCAAAATCAGAGCTGGAGCAAAGGAAAGAAGTGACTCAAATATGCTCAAAACATGAGTCACAAGAGAGAAAGAAGGATGTTTCACAGTTGCAAAATTCCATGCCTTCATAGTTTTGTTTTCTTCAAGTCTCTGCCCAGCAAGTCAGACAGTCTAATCCTGGCTTGGCTGTGTTTAAATTTCCCGTCTTAGAATGTAGGTGAAGAAACCTGTTGGACAGTTTAATCCCAACAGGTAGTGGTTTAGGTAGAGAAATAGATGAGGCCAACTGTCTAATCTGGCCTCATGGAGAAATAAGGGTAGAATTAGAATAGGTTTATTCTTGTTTTGCAAATTAAAATTGTAAAGGGTCTGCTAGTTCAAATGCACCCAAGGGAAAGTTGTTAGAGTTCTAGTTTGGGTAGGTATATTGGTTGGGAATATGTTTCTGCTGATTTGTGTATCTAATATATTGTGGCAGCTAATCTAAAGGAAGAAAAAATATGGCTTATAGCAGCAGGCATCTGGCCTACACCAAGAGATCAGTTTCTGAATTCTTGACTCCTTCAAGAAGAAGCCATCCCCATGTGGAGCCACTGTTAGCCTCCCTATGAAATTTTTGACAAGTCAGCTGGGGGCTAGATTGTTTTGAGCCTTCAAGGAATGCCTTTCCCCTGAAAATCCATCCTCCTTGAAGTCTCTCAATTGCTGTGCCTAATACAAATCCCCTCCTGCTAGTAAACTGCTGAAAAGGGCCTGTCATTCCTTACTTTATCCCTGCAACATACATCATTTCTCCCCTTTTTCCTTTTGTCCAAATCCCCTTTCTGTTACCCTCATTTAGCCTAATTTTCCCCCTTGGCTCCCCTTATATTTCCCATTTTTTACCCCTCAAATCCCCCTTTAATCCCCTTTAAATTCCCCCTCTTACCCTTTGTTTAGCCTTTTTCCCTTTTTTCCCCTTATCGTTTCCCTTTAAATCCCTTGAAACCCATTAAAATGGGCAAAAAACCCATATTCCGACCTTAATTCAGGCCCTAGCCCCTTTCCCATTAAGCCCCTTCAACCACTTCCCCACATATGCCCATCACCCAAGACCAAGCGCTTAAGTCCCAGGGCCAATCGCAATTGGAAGTCGGGCGGGTGCGAAAATCCTTTGTAACAACTGAAAAAACCCGATGCGATTATTTTATTACGTTAAGTCCCGCGATCTGTTCTGCACCGTTGATCTGCTTCGATCGAACGGCAGAGCGTTAATCGCAGGCCCCCCTCCCATCGCAATCGTAACAGGTTAAGTCCGCCCCCCGATTGAAACCTTCCGATTTGATCACGACCATCCATATGTTTCATGATCCAACGGTCCAGCGCTGATCGCACTACCCCTCTGATGGTCCTCCCCACCGTCGATCTGGACCCGAGATCAACGGCCACCGCTTAATCACAAGCCCATTCCCGATCGCAATCGCAAGACCCTCTTTCCGTCCCCCGATTAGATCCTGGCCGTCCGTTTCCCAGCCGATCCAACGGTCAGCGCTCAATCACTTCCCCTTCCGATCGCTGATCACAAACCTTCCCTCTGCCTCCTTGATTAAATCCTGGCCATCCGTCTGTTACATGATCCAACGGCCATCGCTCTTCCCTTTTTCATTGATTGCGAGTCCTCTCTCTGTCCTCCGATTCAATCTGGACCGTCCGTTTCTCCGAAGATCAATGGTCTAGCATTAATCGCAGCTTCTTCCGCCTCCCCCCCGATTACATCTGGGCCATTCATCCTTCCCCGATCTAACGGTCAGGATCTAATCGCCCTCTGCCTCTGCTGGGTCCCACTATTTCATTCATCACCGTCGCATTTCTTGCATTTTGATAATTTTGTCAGTTTCGTATATTGTTACCATGGGTCAATCTCCACCGTTGATCTTCGTCTCCAGGCCAGGATCTAATGGTCTGCGCTGCATATTCACACCGGACCCTATTATCCGTGCATTCCACCACTCCACTGCATTTTCATCATTCGTTTGCATCATACCGTTGTTTCCGCCACCGCCGCACCACCATTTCGTTCACCCTGCGTCCATTGCTCCGTCCACCGTTTTCGTCACAAAGTGTGCTGTGTTGCAGAGCTTCTAGAGGAAGAGGACCGCCGTTGTTCAATGTACTGCCTCAATGGCAAGCGGCACAGTCAGGATCAAATCCAATGAGTCAGTACCATCAGGAAGGTCAAGGAATGGGGCTGTCAGGACTTACATTAAAGGAAAGCAGAGATCAAACGCCGAAAATCTTGCCGGCGCCATTAAAAGCTCGAGCTAACCCGACAGAGGTAGTCATGAAGCAGCAAGGATTTTCAGTACAGCGCAGAGGGATTAGTGCACGTCAAAAAAGATCTTAAGCCCTGAAACAGAGGTTTAAAGAGGCAAAGCATCATTTTAAAAGACCCCGTGGATCGATTCTAGAGATCCTGAACATCAATAAGAGGTAATATCAAGGTTTCTTATCAGCAAAATGTCTTTCCATAAAGGACAGGTCTTCCATACAGTATTTATTATGCGCCATGTCCCTGAATGAGTTCTTCGTCCCAGCTATAGTTCAGAGCAATCTAACATCCATGAGGCAGACCTCCCAGCAAGTTATTTCATTTTGTTCAAATCACCTGAAGTACTACAGCCCAAAGGTCAAATCGTATCCGGAGCAGATCTTTCTTTCACGAGAGAGGTGACAATGATTAAATATACAGTGTATCAAGCAGAATGGGCCTCGGCCCTGCATTCATTGTGGGGTTTAATTATAACATTTAAAACTCACCTACCTCCTCAGCCGGTCCTCTGTGTCTCTTCTGCTATAAAGCACAGAGGGATATCATTGTAATGGTTGTTGCTGCATTATCAGTGAATTGCAAGCCTTTGTGTCTCGAGCCAAGTTTCCTGTGTGGTAGTGGTATGATAGGCTAAGAAATAGGATGTATTCAGGCTGAATGTAAAAGCTTTGTGCGGTGATGTACCCGATTGGTGTTGTGCTTAACATGATAAGTAGTTTTCATCGGATCCTGATGTACAACAGTTGGTGATGTTCTTCTTATCTCTGTGTTTATTTCCATTTCATTTCATGTTCTTCTGACTGACATATGAATGCATGATATAATATTTACCCTTGTTAGGTACCTTATATCCCAGCTCTCTCAGTCTTTAATGTTTTTAGCTCATTGTGTGTCTGAATATTGTTTTTAATTAACTAAACCACTGTAGTGGATGATTATTGCCTGCTCTCTGATGTGCAAGTTAATAGAATCAGTGTTCGGATGTCTTTGTTAAGATTTAATTGAAGAGGTTAGGAACATTGGGAGGTGTAAAGCCTGTCGCTGCCTCTTCATAACCTGCCCTTCCAATACAAACCTTTTCAAGACCCCTGGTGTTGCCTATGGTTTTGTCCAAGCAGGCCTGGAGTTAAATGACCTCTGGCCTGATCTATAGACGGAATCAGACAGTTTTCCATCCTTCATTCTCATCCCTTAGTGTTCCATCCCACCAATCAGTCTTTGAGATCCAAATTGCTCTAGATGACTAGCCCGATTGAAGCTTACACATTGAACATAAGTAAATCCTTTCTTGACTCCATTGCCCAATGGCCTTGATGTTCCCTGAGTTATCTATCTTTGTCTAGCTTCCTTCTTTACCCATCCTTGTCTTATGATGAAACCTTCCTTCCTGATTCTCAACAACCAAACTCAAACAATCAAACAAACGACCTTGAGCCTATAACTAGCCTAAAATAATAATTGAGAACCTTACAGACATATATCCTTTGATAATCATAGAGAGATCCCTCTCTGGACCTAGGAGGGCTAGATCCTAAGGTCTAAAAGTGGTTCTATGTTGTCTCATCTTTTGGTCTCTGTCAACCTGGCCAAAACATGGGAACCCCAACACAACCTAGCCATTTTCCTGAGGGTACTATGGCATTGAGCTGTTGCGATGCAAGCCCAACTTAGATGTCAGCTCTGCCATCATATAGTCCCGAAAATGAGAGCCATGATCAGTGACAATGGCTTGAGGAATGTCGAAATGCATGATCACATGGTTGAAAATGAATTGTGCAGTTGTCTTACCGTCTATAGCCAGTGTAGGCATTGCTTCAGCCCACTTGGTGAAATAATCTACGGCAACGATGATATAAGCATGCCCCCCAGTCGAGTGAGGGTTAAACGTCATAAAATCAATGCCCCATTTGGAAAAATGGCCTATGGTAATGACAGGATGTAATGGGAGAGATGGCGCACGCATCTTGCATTGGAAAATCTGGCAGTCAAGACACTTTCGTACTGAAACAATACAATTTTTAAATATAGATCGCCAGAAATAGCCCGCACGAAGGATTTTTTGTGCGGTAGCATAACTAGACATGTGACCGCCACAGGCACCACTGTGAAAGTCATTCAGAACTTTCTTAGCCTCTTCTAACGTCAAACACCGGAAGAGTACAGAATCGACTCTAACACGATATAGGGTTTCTCCAACAATGCGATATGATTTCAACTAATTTCAAACACGACGTCGAGCATCCTTCATTAACTCTGACTATAAGGTAGATGTCTAGAGGTACACAAGGATATCACCATACCATGGATCGGGAGTGCTGATTAAGAAGAGAGTTTTGTTTGGGATATGATCCTCGGATTGAGATGGAAAAGATTCGGTAGGGAGAGAACAAATGAGATCAGTAAAAACCAGCGATTTCTTTGACTTGGTAGTAGTGAACTCCAAATCAAACTCTTGGAGGATGAAAATCCACTTCGAGTACTTTCCCCCCAGCAATTTTTGAGACAAAATGTAAGTCATGGGGTTGCAGTTGAAAATCGCGGTTACCATGCGTAATAGGATGTAATGGCAAAACTTCTGAACAGCCTGGAGCATGGCCAACACCAATTTATCGATGTGTGCATAATGTGTTTCAGTGTCAAGGAGGTTCCGAGACAGATAGTAAACCATGTGTTCATTACCGTCATCATCATCCTGTACCAGAACCATGGTAATCGTACTGAATGCGGCAGCTAAATAGAGGGTAAAGTCTCGATGATAATTTGGAGGATGGATTAAAAGGAGTTTTAACAAGAAACGTCTTAAGGTTATCGAAATATTGTTGAGAAGTCTCGTCCCAATAGAAAGGGACATCCTGTTTTAGAAGTCGCGTAAACCCTTTGGATACCTCTGCATAGTTTGAGATGAAACGACATAAGAAATTCAATTTCCCTTGAAGACTCTAAAGTTGATGCAACGACGATGGGGAGGGGAGATTAATAATAGCCTCGAACTTGAGAGGGTCAAGGAAAATTTCATCCTTAGAGACAATGAATCGTAAAAGCCGACCAGAGTCAACGCAAAAGACGCACTTATGAGGATTAAGCTTGATTTTGTAACTTCTGCAGCAGAGAAAAATCTGGTGGAGATGTTCCAGATGGTCTTCCCGTAGAGCTGAATGAGCCAGAAGGTCATCAAGGTATGGATGAACAACATTACGTATGTCGTGAAAGGCGTAATACATGGCACGTTGGAAGGTGGCCCCAACATTTTTTAAGCCGAAAGGGAGCTTCTTATAGGCGAATGTTTCCCATGGACATATGAAAGCAGTCTTATGTTGATCGGATGGAAGGATATTGATTTGATTATAACCCAAAAATTTGTCCACAAGGGAAAATATCTCACTCCCTGCACAATCATCAATGATCTAATCTATAAAGGAGGTGGGATAGTTGTCCTTAGGGCAAGCCCGATTGATATCTCGATAGTCAACAGAGACTTGAATTGTGCCCTGCTTCTTATCCACAAGGACAATATTGGAAACCCACTCCGTCAGAGGGATCAGATATATGAAACCTGCTTTAAGAAGTTTCTCAACTTTAGCTTTTATAGCAGCGAATTTCTGAGGATGCACTGGATGCAGATGCTGGCGCACAGGCTTCGCATTGGGATAGGTTGGAATTTCACGCACGACGATATTGGGATTGATTCCAGGCATCTCTTCATAAGACCACGCGAAAAAATCATGGAATTCGTTGAAGAGACTACTGTACACTTGAATCTCATCGGGAGAACAAGTGACTCCCACATGGATGTTCTCGACGACCCTCAGTTTAACGGAGATGTCAATAGGCATCGTTTGGGTAATATTACTCAGATTTAATTTCGAAAATACTTCATGAGTCAATATTGGCTTTTGGAGAGGTGGAGATGGAACCTGAGATGCAAAACGCAAGAGACAATTAGACATTGCCCCCAAGTCGGGCATAAACAAGGAACGATGGTATCCATCGCTCCACGGAAGATCTTCAAGAGACATAGTCTCCACAATAGCTTTGTCAGACAGAAAAACTTCTCTCAAAGTATCGGGTGAATCTGCATCACCGAGCCAAGGGGATTGAGAATAAAAATCAAGAGCCATGCTCAAAGGAGCATTACCAGTAGGAGGAGGATCTGATGCGGAAATGATCTCACAATAATTGATTTCAACCAGGATCAGAGGCATCGATTCTCCAAAAGAGGCAACCTGTTCAGGAGAAGGGATGATCCATGGATCATCCAACCTAGAGATCATATTGACTTGAATGGTTTTCAGTGGTGGAATGGGGAAAATACCAATGAGAATGGGGTCCTTGAAAAGACCTAGTCCTATACTGTTAGGGGGATTAGGAATTTGATCCATGTACGACACGTTGTTCTCGGAGGATGAGGTAAAGAAAGACAACTAATCGACCGTAATAATCTTTCCCTCATGTGGAAACTTCAAAAGTAGAAAGAGGGTGGACGGAATGCACAACATGGCATGGGTCCAACCACGACCAAGTAGAAGATTTTAGTTGAGTTTAGCATCAACAACTTCCACTTTGACATTGACTGTCTTACCTTGCAATGTAATCGGTAGACTCATGATAACACCCAAGGGTTTTTATTCCCTTCCATCGAATGCCTTGAGGGCATTGGGATATGAAGTGAGGGCTGGAGAGCCAATGGCCTTCCAGCAAGCAGATGACATAACGTAGGTAGAGGCACCTTCATCCACAATGGACCTGTGAATATTGAGGCCGTTAATACCGATTTGTATAACTTGTGCGATCTGGTGCGGAAGTCGGGGGACAAAATTCTCTAGATCGAAGGTGAGAAGGCCAGAATCGGCAGGATCAATTCCGTCGATTGCAGATAAAAAAGATTTATGTTGAGATGGACAACTCTTAAGTACTTCCAATGCAAACATCGTGGAAGGCACCTGTGCCAAATCCTCAACGATGCTATAATGTTGAGCAACACTGGCGTTCGGATTATAGGAAGATTTTTAGAGAACACCTTTGGAAGGTGGTCATACAATAGGTTCAGCACTGGGCCTTTCAATCTCAAGAGGATCAGAGGTAGGCGGGGGAGTTGGGCCATCAACAACTTCCTTCCCCACTGCCTGGCATGATCCGGCATAATCCTTCGACCGAGTGGCAATAGAAATAGGTGCAGCACCATTCATCATGAAAACCTGAGATCCAAACAGTGCAAATGGAGAAGGCTGCTCGACCATCTGGGTCTGCTAAGATGGAAAAGGTTCCTTAAGAACTTCCATAGTTCCCTTAGAGCCCTTAAGAATTTTACTAACCTCGGATCGTCTAGGAAAATCTTTGGTGTAGTGGTCTTCATCACAGATCAAGAAAGGGTACTTCGGTTTTCGCTGTGAACCATCATCAGCACGTGGTTTCGATGATTCTGGTTTTGGGGCATCGGATTTGAATTTTCTTTTTCCCTTATTTTTCCTTTTGGAAGTCTTGTCCATAGGATTGGCTTGGATGACATTGACCTCCACGATCTTACCAGAATCTGGAGTAGTCTGAGGAGAATAATTGTTGGAAGAATTCGATTTCTTCTTCCCATTGGAAGACTTACGAGAATTCTGAGATACGGAACCAATAACACCGTATACTAATGGATTAGCCGATGCTTTAGAGGTCCTTGGTTGCGGGGCATCATTCAAGATGTATTATAACGTGCCGGACTGATAGTACACTAAATCGTGGTACTGGGCACGAGAAATGGCTTGTTCCTCAGTTACACATGCCCCCATAGCAATGTCTTGTGCAATATTTTTGACAAAAGAGGTAGTGAACCAGTGAGTTAGAAGTTGATCAGGAATATCAAACTTGATCAGACGACGACGATTTCTCCATTCGTGAATGTGGTCTGAAATATGAGTGGCTTTTTCCTATTTTAGAGATGTTAGGAGATTCGTAAAAAAAAGGTAATTGGAAATGCGTCATGAATTCCATAGCTAGAGTATTAAAATCTTGAAAAATACCACTAGGTAGTTATATATACCATTTAGGAGTAGCACTAGTGAGAGCGCACTGGAAAATATGTAGATGAATCGAGTCATCGATCCAAGAATTTCAAGAACACCATAAGTGGTATGTCATGACATGTGCTTGGGGTTCTTCTCCAGATTTTCCCTCAAAATTAGGAAAATCACTAGTGACCTTTGTGAGAACTAGAGGCCAATATGGATTAGGAAGAATCGGATCATTGGTCAATTTGGACACGTTTGGTAACTCTAACGTGGCAAGAAAAGGTAATTGAGAGTTAAAAGGCATGCCAAGTCTCCGATAAGGACCTGTACCTATACTCCATCCTGGTTGAGTATAAATCTTCCCCCATTGGTTCTGTCCTGGAGGATTCTGACCATGGGGGGTATAATCCGGATAATGAGGTTGATACGGCGGCTGATAACCAGGATACGAGGGTTGATAACCAGGGTACTGATTCTAATTATACGTGGGCCCCGTTTGAGTAGTGTAAGGAGTATAAGTATAGCCTGGTTGTTGAGGAAAATAACCAAAACTTTGGGGTGGGTTTTAAACTTGTCAAGACTGACCTTGAAGGTAATAGCCACCTTGGGGTCGAATGGTTCCTGGTAAGTGGCCCCTGCTGAGTTGGATAAGTCGGGCGCACAGGTGGATTCGGCTGTGGCATAGAATATATCAACAGTTGAGTAGGGTTAAAAGGATGTGGAGGTTGTCCTAGTTGAACAAGTTGACCTGGCTGTGCAGGTAGCCCTAGTTGAATAGGTTGACCTAGCTAATTACAGACACCAAGTGGACCCGGCTGAGCAGGTTTTCTTGATGGTGGGAGTGGGCCAGGTTGACCTATGATAGGACCATACGATGGCTTAGATGTGAAACAGTTTGACTAATTGGAAAATGAGGCTGTTGAGGTTGCACCAAAGGTTGAGAAGGATGGTTTTGCCCCCCAGGACCATATGGTGGTCTAGGTTGATACCCCAGTTTCCCTGCCGGTCCTTGAGGTTGCCCTGGTTGGACCACAGGGTGAGGCTGCAGAGGTTGACCTTGAGGATTGTAAGACTACCCTTGCAGGCTGTAAAGTAATCCCTGCTTGACTGAAGGTGTCCCTGCGGGTCGTACGCATACCCTAGCTGGGCCGAAGGTTGTCCCTGGAAGGGTTGTTCTTGTGGGCTAGAAGTAATCCTTGCTAAAACAAAGGTTGTCCCTGAAAGGGCTACCCTTTTTGACTAGAAGGTTTCCTAGGCTGGGTAGATAGAAAACCTTTAATATAATGATAAGCCTCAGGAGTAAGAAAATGATGGGGGTTTCCCTTCTCATCATATTGATATGGAAATATGTAAATCGGAGCACCATCCACTCCATAATGGGAAAATTAAAGACGATTAAGATCCTGAGAGGACTAACCAACCTCGTAGATCGGCGGCTGTAAAGACATCCGGTACTCCTCGGGAGAAATGTTAAATGGAATGGAAGAAGCTATATAAAAGTCTTCAGGAATCGACAAGGTCCTAGCTAATTGAGTAGTGACAACAGGCGTAGACGCAATCACATAGACAGTAGGTCTAACAAGTGCCGATGTGACAAAAGGAGATGTCGTAAGAGGTGTTGATGGCAACATCCCTAACGAGGGAATGGTCGAATTCGTGGAGGGAGTCGACATTCCCATAGAGGAAATAGTGGCCATGACCTGACTTAAAGACCTATATCCAGCTGGAAGTGATGGACTAGGTGAAGACAAAATAGATGGTTCAGGGATGTCTTCAAGAAAAAGCTGGTAGTCTTTACCAGAAGTAGGAATTCCCTCACTAGGAGTAGGACTGGATGAGTCCATATCTGACCCTGCCGTAAGATATTCTAAAAGACGACGGGGACTAGGAGGTATTATAGTAGCTAAAAAATAATGGAGTCTCCAAATTTTTGTGGAGGTAAATCCCCTCTGCAGATAGAGGTGATCCCACTAGCCCTAGAGTGGGTCTAGCGACAATCGAAACATGCAAAGTTATTGGTTCCTAGTTACAAAAGATAAATTCACAATAGATCTCTTACCATGATCCTTCACTGTTGTTGTCGAAGAAGAAGTGGCGCTTCCATTCCTAGCTAGAAAATTCATGATCCATGAGCTTACTGCATCCAGATACCTGTACACATGAAAATAAGAAAGAAAACATGCAACGTAATATTTCACACTTTTATAACTATCGATCAGTCAGAGAGGAACGAATGAAATTTCATTATACAATGAAAAACATAATCATGGAACCAATAGCAGAGTCATGTATATTAATATACGAGAGAACGATTACAATTAGTGCTCTAACGTCGTGATCTTCCTTCAACAAGGTTCCAGCGGGACATGTCTCACAAAGCTCGTCAGGGATTCAACAGAACTCTCTCTCTCGTAGGGTTCTCGTTAGCTCTCCTATTGATTGTCACTTAGCTATAATTTTCTTCCCAAAAGTTCAGCTAGCTAGCAAATGGAGAGGGTAAGATTTTATAGAGGGAGAAGGAGAGGATAGGCTCCCTATAATCATGGGGGAGAGTCCTATCTCTTAGGAAGGTTCCATGAGAGGTGGAAAACCACTTCCTAATCAGGGGATCTGGAGACAAACAACCCAACCTCATTTCGATGATCCGTTCTGAAGTTGTTAGAATCAAAATTCTGCCTTCTATTGTTAAAAAACATTCCTTAAAAGGCTTGGCGCGAGCATAACACAGGGACATAGTGCCAGCTGGCGTGCCAACTAGTGTGCATTTTCCCCATTGGCACGAGGGATGAATAGGCTACCCGCACCAATGCCAAAAAATGGATTTTTAGGGTTTTCCAGAGGAAATGTTCTTGCGGAGAATTGTTGTCCTTATGCAAAAGGATGCCATCAAGGTGTTTTCAGGACATTTTACTATTCACAGTTCATGGGAATAGTCCTCCAATGTATGGGATGAGGGATTGCAGGGACAGTGAAAAAATGTTGTGAAATAAATGCCCCCTAAAGTATAAGGTCCAAGAGAGAGGGAGGGGTGAAATTATTTATGAGAATGCACCCAACTGAAAACATTGCCATTGGGAGATCTGCGAATACAAATAAAACTAATATCTCTGATACATGATATGTGGTATGGGCACAACCATCCATAATAGAGTGTACAAAAATTGGGATCCAAGGTATGGATGCAGCCATCCGTAAATAAGGACCAACAAGAAGACTCAGGTATGGTCGCAGCCATCCAATCGAATGATTCATGTAATAAATCATAATAATCCACAAAGAATCAGTAGGCTGGATGTTTATTAGACAAAATCCAGGGTCTTGTGCTCCATATCGACCCGAACAAAGTATGATTTCGAGCATGCGAATATGTGAGTTGAAGTCAAACATGAAAGAATATCATCTGATTACCAGCTAATAATGAAAGTCATTAGCAGACGTGAGAGGAACCACCAATAATGATGATGGCTCTCAAGGTACAAGAGGTACAATCTACGGAATGTGAATAGTGACCTAGCATCAAACACCTGCAGAATCATCTGATCGAAAGCCAATAATGAAAACCTTGCGTCGAATGTGAAGAACCTTCCATTGAGGCATGCAGGCTCCAAGGTACCTGAAGGAAGTATCTAGATCAGCTTCTTGGATAATGAGCTAAAGTCGACAAGAAGTGACCTTGATCGAAGATGGGTCATAATGTTTCCCATATCATCGACACGAGACAGAGGAACATAAATTTTTTGAATCAAGACCAACAGAAAATCAGAGGGAGGTTGAAAACTGGAGAGGCCAACTTCTCTTGAACATATTGGTGCCACGACATTGGATTTCGTAGTATTTGAAATCACTGAATCTGAGGTCATGGTGACGTGGCAAAGAGCAGATAAGCAGTCAAAAGAGATTATCCAAACCCATGGAGGCAAGCAGATAACGAGATGAGATATCCCCAACGTGACATGAATGCAGACAAGTGCCATGTTCAAGAGCGACATATTGTCGACACAACTATAATACTGGTTCCATTTTCCCCCACCATTTCTGGCGAGTACCCAAATTACTTTTGAAAACAAGCTTGAATGGGATGCCATGTGCTTGTGATATAATTTTGTCCTTTGGACAAATCCAACTTAATACATTTAATGATCCCTAGGAAGGAGGAACTCGAGTAACGTCATTACGATGGAGTCTGATGTCATTAGTTTTTAATGAGTATGACAAAGGAAGAACTCAACGTCTTTTCATGTTTAGAGAGTTTGAAAAGACATCGGAAAAGAAAACTCCAGCAGTCCCTTTTTGTAAATAGTCCCATAGATCCAAAAAGGTAGAAAACTATGTCTGAGAGAACCTCCTAGTCGCGATAGGCTAGGGTATTCCTTTCTCGTAAATAATCTATCCCAGCCTGAAAAAGGGGTAAACTTATACTGGGTAGATGTTGTTTCGTAGCCAATTTAACGAGCTCAAAACGACAAGCGACTCGGCGATATTTTCATTTTTAGAGAGTCATAAAATAGCTGAAAGGTGACTCCAGTAGTGCCTTTTTTGTGTTTTTTATCGAGTCCAAAAAATTATAAAATACAACTTGTGTCATCGTCCTAATTGCGTGAAAACTTGTCCCTGCACAAAAAGCAAGTGTAAAACCCATTTTTCGACAAAAATATAATAAAATATCGGAAAAACAAGTCCCAAATCCTAACTTTGATTTTGAAAAGTTATAAATATTACCAATAGTAAAAACTTATTTACTTTTCACCTTTTTACCTCTTTGCAGAACGATAGTGAGCCATTTCCTTTTGTGATCTTGAGGTGACGATTGTGAACAATCTAGTGCACTGATCTGGATTCCATCTTCTTCAGGTAAGATTCGCTTCCATTAGCCATCTTTTAAGCCATATTTCATAGCTTTTAATTGTCATTTGGCATTCCTGAGGGGAGGAATTGCAAAATTAGGGCCTCCGCGATCGGCGCCGGTATCAGGCACAGACCCATGCCAACCGACCCTTTTTCACACAGGGATCATGCTAGGTAGTGAAACTATTAGAAAAATAGTTGCACCAACCATGCAACCCATCATTCCACTTAAATTTAACAAAAAATGAGCCAATTAATTGTTGTTTTGAAAACCCAAGGGATCTTACAATGTGTTTATGACCAAATTGATGCAGGTAAATCCCCACTACGGATAGAGGCGATCCCAATGTAAAAGGAGGGAAGTGTTCCCCGGCTCCAAATTTGAAAAAAGCATTGGACAAGGGCCAATTGAAATCAACTGGTCCTCCAAAGGGAAGTTCAGATATAACCGGTCCCCCGTCGGGAAACTCGGATACAATGTGTTGCTAATGCTCAGTAGAGGACTGGGAGACGTCTGATGAATCGTCTGAATAAGGACTAATAGTAGACGAAACTGATGGTTCCACCATTGTGACTATAGAAAAAAGAGGAAGAGATCAAAAACAAAAAGGCACAGGAAAAAACCTAGGCAAACAAAAATAGGCTGAAAAATCAATCTCTAAATGGGCGTGTGAACGTAGGTGATTAATTTTACCACATTGAAACTGGAAATTTTACTGTTTCATGTTTTAAGAGTCTAGAAACAAGAAAAATATGACTCTATCACTTTTAGTTTGGAAACAAATGTGAAAATACAAGCTCTTGATGATATTTTCAAGTTTAGGGAGTCAGTAAAGATAAAATTGACTTCTCTGGTAATCTAGGTAAAAGGGTGTACCAGATATCTGTGAACTACCATATACACCTTGGTAAAAATGAAAGAGAAATCAACCAAGTACTTGACGTATGTGCAGGTAATCTCCCTGAATGTTGTGTCAAGTGTATCATCGGTAAAAGGCGACAGACTCAGCTTCCTACGGATAAAGTATTTTCAACCTAATGGGGTCTCCCTTTATATACTCGACGGTACGGGAGCACAAGTCTGTACTAGCGCTGTCTGTAGCCAGATGGCGAGCGACAGCTGCTAGGCTTAAAGATGCCGAAACACGTCTCTACCTTAGACTACTAAATGTTTCGTTAAGTTTCAATTCTGCCTTAGGTTAATTCAGTAAATTTCAAATTTGATCTTCAATTTACATTTCGATTTCAAGGCCCTATTAAATGTTGGATCTCACAAAACCTCTAAATGCAAACTACATGCCACAAAATATCACTTTGTTCAACGAAGAGCTATCTACGCGAGAGTGGAGAGCTTTTAAATGACAGCAAAATGAACACACAAAAACATCGGCTACTTTTTTCAATGCAAGTTAATGAAACTAGAAAACTTCTCTCTAGAGTTATATAACACTAGTATTGTGAAAGAGCTTTCAATTTTCACTATGCCAATCGAAATGCAAAAGATTTTGTTTTTTTGTATTTTTTAATATATTAGAGAAAATGCAATAAACGAATGAAAAATAATGAAAACATCAATTTGAGAAAAGAAAAAGAGAGAGCTGAAACAAAAAAAGTTCACTCAATTCAAACGCACACAATCAAGACTCAAACCGATGACAAAAACCCTCAAAGCGAAGAAGAATCTCAAAATAGACTCAAACAAACCGTGTAATTTAGGCTTGGAGCAACACAAAGTGAAATTGAATGAAAGAGAGGACAATCACTCAATTAACACAATGATTCAATGGGGTTCAACAATTCTTACACAGTAATTTGTCACCGTCCCTGAAATCCCCCATCCCGCACATTGGAGGGCCTTTTTATGTGACCTCTGAGCAGTGACATGACCTGAAACCACTTTCATCGAATCCCCCTTGAAAAGGACAATCATTCCTCTGAAGACAGTTTCATGTAAAAATCCCTAAAAATAGACCTTTTGGCATTGGCGCAACCAGCCAGTTCAGCCCTTGCGCCAATGGGGGAAATCCACCAAAGAGGGCGCGCCAACTAGCACTCTGTTCCAGTGTATTACTCACGCCAAGCTTAATAAGGATTGTTTTTTAAAAATAAATGGTGTAATTTTTATTTGAACAAAATCCTAAACGAGTCTCTAAAATGAGTTGCGAGGTTTGGCTCCAGATCTCCATGTAGGGGAAGTGGTTTTCCACCTATCATGGAAGCTTCCTTGGGGATAGGGCCAATCCCACCATTGTAGGGATCCAAACTCCCCTTCCACCATCTATATAAGCTTGCCATTTTCACTTTGCAAGCTAGCATGAATAGAGCTGAATCAGTAGTGAGGAGACTGTCATCAGATAGCCAGAGAGAGAGAGCCTTGTCCCATCCCAACGAGCTTCATCGAGACGTGCTCCACTGTCGACCCTGCCAAAGGAAGATCCAGCATCAGAGCTTAAGGTTGTATCATTCCTTCATTTTATTAATGATAAGAGACTTTGATTATGGTTTTAATTGTGTATTTTTATCTTTTATGCAATGAGTTACATCTTCTCTGACTGATGCTTAGTTACAAGATTTAGATTATATGGTGTATATCGTCGTGTCTCTTCACATGTGTGCAAGTGTTCGGACGCGGCAAGCGGGAGAGTCATGATCTGCCAAAGTGGAGGATGGGAAGCATCATCCTTATTTTGACGACCATCGCATAGGACCTAAGGTAGGCAACTTATCATTAATTGTCATTTTGTAACTATAGACCTGCGTCTTAGCATGACTCGGTTGTTGCTAGACTCTATCTGGGCTAGTAGGGATCACCTTTATCTGCAGAGGGGATTTACCTCTCCAACAAACTAGAGACTCCATTGGGGACACATTGATTGGAGTTTTTCTTGTATTTTTGGTTGATTTTTGTCTTTGTCTGCTTGATTAGCTCTTCTAGTTCATCTTTTTTTAGTGTTAAACATATATTTAGCCTCACCATACCTGATCTGCTCCCTGTTTTCTCTTTTTTATTTTTCTCATTAGTAAACTTGACTGGCGTGGTTTTTTCCCTGATAGTCACGCCAAATGGCACTTATTGCTAGTTCAATCCCCGTGCCAATCCTATTATGGTGCTAGTTGTAGCCAGACAGTCGCACCAATCCTGTGTAGTGCTAGGGTTTGCTTCTTTCTAAGCTTTCTGAGCTTCATTTTTGGTTGTGGTGTCATTTTTTCAACTGCCTGAGTGTCCTGAAGCCTTGGTTGACTGTGTGTGACCTCTATCCTTTGGTTGTTTTCCCTCTACTATCAACTTTACATTCTAGCCCTAGGGCATCTAGGTGCTATAGTGTGCTCAGCCTCCCGTGGGAGTTTTTGGTTTTCATTTGTCTGGTCAACTTCGTTGTTGCTTATTTGCATTCGTTTGGTGGTTTTCCATTGTTTTATTGCGTTATTCGAGTGATTTCTATTTTTCTCATTCGAGTGTCGCTTTGTCTTGTTTTGAGCCTAGATTACACGTTTCATTTGAGTCTTTGGGATTCCTCTTTCATTTGAGGGATTTCTCCATCAATTTGAGGTCTGATTATGTGTTTGCATTGATTAAACTTGCTTGTCTTTACTATTTTTCTATCACTTCTCAAATTGTTCTTTTCATTAGTTTTCATCTTGCTCTTAAAACATTGAAAAAAAAAACAAGTCTTTTGCTTTTGATTAGTTAATGTAAATTGAAATCTTTTCTGCGTTATTAGTGTTATATAACTCTAAAGGAAAAACTTTTAATTTCATTAGCATGCATTAGACACAGTAGTGGTTGTTTTGTGATCATTTTGTTATTGTGTGAAAGCTCTCAACCTTCCCTTAGTTAGCTATTCATCGAACAAAGTGATATATTCTGGCATGTAGTGTACATTTAGAGGATTTTGAGACATAACATTCGGTAGGGCCTGGAAATTGAAACATAATTGAAGATTAACTCTAAAATTTATTCAATTTACCTTAAGGCAACATTGAAACATTAACAAAATATTTAGAGGTCTAGGCTAGTGACGTGTTCTGGCATCATTAAACCTAGTAGCTGTCGCTCGCTTCCTGGCTTCAGACAGCACTAGTACAGACTTGTGCTCCCTGTAGCGTCGCGTGTATAAAGGGAGACCCCACTAGGTTGCTATTCTTTATCCGTAGGAAGACGAGTCTGCCACCCTATACCCGTGATACACCGGACACAGCATTCGGGGAGATTTCCTGCACGTACGTCAATTCCTTGGTTGATTTCTCTTTCATTTTGAAACCAAGCTGTATATTATAGTTCACGGATATCTGGTACACCCTTTTGCTTGGATTTCCAGAGTAGTCATTTTGATATTTTCTGACTCATTAAATTTTAAATGATCATCAAGCGCTTGTCCTTTCACGCTTGTTTCCAAATTGAAAGAGATAGAGTCACCTTTTATCCATTTCTTGACTCTTAAAACATGAAACAATAAAGTTTCTAAGTTTCAATGTGGTAAAATAAATCACCTGCGATCACATGCCCTTTTAGAGTTTTCTTGTTGGCTGTTTGATTGTGTACCTTGGTTTACGCCCATGTGCTTTGTTTGATCTCTTCCTCTTGTCATTACTGTCACAGTGGCGGAACCTTCAATTTCATCTACTTGTAGTCCTTACACAGATGATTCATCAGAGGTTTCTTAGTCCTTTGTTGAACCTCAACAACCCATAGTCTCTGAGTTTCCCGACGGGGGACCGGTTCTATCTGAGCTTCCCTTTGGAATACCAGTTGAGTTCAATTGGTCCTTATCCAATGCTTGGTTTGGATTTAGAGTAGGGGAATATTTCCTTCCTCTTACATCGGGTTCACTTTTTTTAGCTGCTGTTATTCCTCCTAGTCCTCATCGTCTTTTAGAAGATCTAGCGGCGGGGTCAGATATGGAATCATCCAGTCCTTCTCCTAGTGAGGAAATCCCTACATTTGGTGAAGATGACCAGTTGTTCCCAGAAAACAACCCCAAATTATCTATCATGTCTTCGCCTGGTCCTTTGCTTCCAGCAGGGTATAGATCCTTAAGTCAGATTATGACCATTGTCGCCTCTATGGGAGTATCAACTCCCTCTACGAGTCTAGTTATTCCTTCGTTAGGGATGTCCCCAAGGACACCCCTCACATCATCCCCTCAGGTCACATCAATACCTGTTAGGCCTACCGTCTGTGTATCTGCATCTACACCCGCTGTGACTACTCACTCCATAAGGACATCATCCCTTCCTGAAGACGTCTACGTAGCATCTACTATTCTGGAGAATATATCTCTAGAGGAGTATCAGTTGTCTCTAAAGTAGTTGAACTCTAATCTTGGTCAGTCCTCCCAAGATCCCGACCATCCTTATTTTTCCCATTATGCACAGGATTGTACACCCATTTACATTTTTCCATATCAGTACGATGAGCAGGGAAACCCTCTACATTTTCCTACTCCGGAGGCTTATTCATATGTTCAAAGTTTTTTTTCTGCCCAAGCTGGGCAACATTCCAACCCGCAAGGGAAACCCTTCCAGGACCAACGTTCAGGCCAGCCTGGTTATCTCTATGACCCGCAAGGACAACCCTTATAGGGCCAACTTTCGGGCCAGCAGGGGTTCTTATACGGTCCGCAAGGACAGTCCTACAACCCTCAAGGTCAGCCTATACAGCCTCACCCTATGGTCCAACCAGGGAAACCTCAAGGACCCACAGGTCAACCGGGGTACCAACTGGGATCGTTGTACAGTCTTGGGAGGGAAATCCAACCCTCTCAACCTATGGTGCAACCTCTGCAACCTTAGTTTCCTGTTGGTTCGAATGTTGCATAGCCAGGGCCCTCTTATAGTCCTGGTATAGGTCAAACTGGTTATCAAGCACAGCCTAACCCTATCTCACCACCAGGCCAACCGGCTCATTCGGGGCAGCTTGGTGTCCCTCTTCAGCTAGGTCAACCTATTCAACTAGCGAAACCTACTCGCCCAGGTCAACCTATTCAACCAGGGTAGCTCGTTCACCCAGGTCAACCTGTTTAACCAGGCCAACCTGCACATCCAGTCAACCCTGGTCAATAGCCGATTTACTCTATGCTGCAGCCAAATCCGCCTATGCGCCCAACTTATTAGGCTCAGCAGGGCCCCACTTACCAACAACCCACTCAACCCCATGGTGGTTATTACCTCTAAGGTCAATCTCGACTAGTTTACAACCCGCCCCAAGGTTCTAATTATTATATTCAACAACCGAGCTATACCTATACTCAGCAGTCAAATCCATATACTGCTCAGACGGGGCCGACATATAATTAGGGTCCATACCGCAGTTATAAACCCCCATACACTGGTTATTAGCAACCGTATCAGTCTAATGATATGAATTATACCCCCTACGGTCAAAATCCCCTGGGACGGAACCAATGGGAGCAAAGTTATGCTCAACCAGGGTGGATTACAGTTACAGGTCCTTATCGAGGGCCTGGTATGCCTTTTAATCCTCAGTTACCTTTCCTTGCTACGTTGGAATTTTTGAATGTTTATAAATTGACCAATGATTCGATTCTTCACAATCCTTATTGGCCTCCGGTTCCAACCAAGGTGCCTGTTGACTGTCCCAAATTTGAAGGTAAAGCTGGAGAGGACCCCCAAGCTCATGTAATGACCTACCATCTGTGGTGTTCATCAAACTCTTGGGTAGATGATTTAATTCATCTGCATCTCTTCCAGCACACTCTTACCGGTGCTGCCACTAAGTGGTATATAGAATTACCCCGTGGTATCTTTCAATACTTCAATACATTAGCTATGGCTTTTCTGACACATTTCTAGTTACCGGTTTGTTATGAAGCTGGGACGCATCTCCTGAATTCTTTGAAGTAGGATGAATCCACCCACATATTTGATCATATTCATGAGTGGCGACGTCATCGTAGACTGATCAAGTTTGATATACCTGATCAGCTACTAACTCATTGGTTCACTATCTCCTTTGTTAACAATATCGCTCAAGATATTGCTATGGGGGCATGTCTGACCAAAGAATAAGCCATCGCTCGTGCCCAATACCTTGATTTATTGTACTCTCAGTCCGTCACGCTCTATGATATCTTTACTGATGCCCAACGGCCAGGGAAATCTAAAGCACTAGCCACCCCATTAGTGGACAGTGTTATTAGTTATGTTTCTCAAAATTCTCGAAAATCCTCTAATGGGAAGCAGAAGTATAATTCTTCGAATAATTCTTCTCTTCCCACCCCTCCAGATTCTGGTAAGACTGCGAAGGTCAATTTTGTTCTGGCTAATATTATGGAAAAGGACTCCAAAGGAAAGAATAAGGGTAAAGGAAAATCCAAACCCGATGCCCTGAAACCAGAGTCTTCTAAACCTCATGCTGACGATGGTTCCCAACGTAAACCGAAGTACCCCTACCTTATCTGTGAAGGATATCATTATACCAAATATTTTCCTCGATGATCTGAAGTTAGTCAACTTCTGAAGGGCTCCAAAGGGACTCTGGCAGTTCTCAAAGAACTATTCCCATCTCAGCAGACCTAGATGGTTGAGCAGCCCTCACCATCTGCACCATTTGGGTCCCAAGTTTTTATGATGAATGGTGCTGCACCTATCTCAATTTCTACGCGTTCGAAGGATTATGCTGGATCATGCCGGGAAGCTGGGAAGGAAGTCATTGTTGGCCCACCTCCCCCACCTGTCTCTGGTCCTTTAGAAATTGAGAAGCCCAACGTTGAACCTGTTCTGAGGCCACCTTCTAAAGGTGTTCTGCGAAAATCTTCCTATAACCCAAACGCCCGTGCCGCTCAACACTACAACATCGTTCAGGATTTGGCATAGGCACCTTCTACAATGTCTGTGTTGGAAGTGCTTAAAAGTTTCCCATCACAACAGAAAGCTCTGTTTTCTGCAATCGGTGGAATCAATCTTGCCGATTCCAGTCTTCTCACCTTCGACCTAGAAAATTTTGTTCCCCGACTTCCACATCAAATCACTCTTCTTATAAAAATTGGGATCAATGGCCTCAACATTCATAGAGCCATTGTGGATGAAGGTGCCTCCACCTATGTTATGTCATCTGCCTGCTGGAAGGCCATTGGCTCTCCAACTCTTACTTCATCTCCTAATGCCCTAGAGGCATTTGATGGTCGAGAATCAAAACCCCTGGGTGTTCTTGAGAGTTTTCCGATCACGTTATAGGGTAAGACAGTCAATGTAGAAGTAGAAGTGGTTGACGCCAAGCTTAACTACAATCTCATTCTTGGTCGCAGTTGGACTCACGCCATGCTATGCATTCTGTCCAAGATCTTCTGGCTTCGGAAGTTCCCTCATGAGGGAAAAATTATCACTATGGATCAGTTTTCTTTCTTCACCTCATCCTCCGAGAACAATGTCCCTTACGTGGATCAGATCCCCAATCCCTCTGATAGTGCAGGACCCAGTATTTTCAAGGACCTCGTCCTCATGGGTGTTTTTCCTGTGCCACCACCACACACCGTTCAAGTTAACATGATCTCTAGTTCAGATGACCCTTGGATCATCCCTTCGCCTGAACAGGTGAACTCTTTCGGAGAATCGATTCCTTTAACTCCAGTTGAGATTAATTACTGCCATATCATCACTGCATGTGATCCTCCTCCTCCTGAAAATGCTCCTTCAAGCATGGCTTTAGATATATATTCTCAATCCCCTTGGATTTGCGATGCAGATTCGCTTGACCCTTTAAGATAAGACTTCCCTTCTAATGAAGCTATCGTCGAAATGATATCTCTTGAAGATCTACTATGGAGTGATGGACATCATCGTTCCTCGTTCATGCCTGGCCCGGGGGTAATTTCTGATTGTCTAGAGCGCTTCGCATCTCATGTTCCTTAGAGTTCACCACTGCTAAGTCGACGAAATCATTGGTTTTTTCTGATCTTATTTCCTCTCACCCGACAGACTCCCTTCCATCCCAATATAAGGATCATATCCCAGATGAAACACTCTTTCTTATCAGGCTCGTGATCCATGGTATGGTGACATTATTGTGTATCTTAAAACATCCACATTCTGGTCCGAGTTGACCAAATATTCTCGATGTCATATTCGACATCAATCTCAACCATACCGCATTGTAGGAGATACCCTGTATCATGTCGGAGTTGATTCTGTGCTCCGCCTGTGCTTGACCTTGGAAGAGGTTGAAAGAGTCTTAAATGATTGTCACAGTGGCTCCTGTGGTAGTCACATGTCTGGATATTCCACCACCCAGAAGATTCTGCATGTGGGTTACTTCTGGCCGTCTATATTCAAAGATTGTATTGTTGCAGTCCAAAAATGTCATGCATGCCAAGTCTTTCAGTGCAAGATGCACGTGCCACCCCTACCCTTGCATCTTGTCATTACCGTAGGCCCTTTTGCTAAATGGGGCATAGATTTTATGACATGTAACCCTCACTCAGCTGAGGGGCATGCTTATATAATCGTTTTCATGGACTACTTCACTAAGTGGGTCAAAGCGATGCCTACATTGGCTGCCGACGATAAGACAGCTGCCCAATTTATTTTCAACCATGTTATTATGTGTTTCGGAGTCCCGCAAGAAATTGTCACTGATAATGGCACTCATTTATGGGATTACATGATGGCTGAGCTGACATCAAAGTTGCGCTTATGCCATGATAGCTCAATGCCATACCACCCCCAAGAAAATGGTCAGGTTGAGGCCGTGAACAAGGTATTGGTCACGATGCTTCAATGAACGATTGGTATCCACAAATCCAATTGGCATATCCAATTGTTCTCAACTCTCTAGGCTTATCGAACATCTATAAAGAGTGCAACCAGATTCACACCTTTCCAATTGGTGTATGGTCTAGAAGCGACTCTCCCGGTTGAATGTAAAATTCTTTCTTTGAAGTTGGCTGTGGAACTATTGCTCGACACTTCTATGGATGAAGAACGTCTCTTGTATTTGGAACAACTGGATGAAACCCGGTGCTTGGCTACCTTGGTTATTGAGGCACAGAAAAAGTGGGTCCAAGCTCACTTTGATCAATTAGTTTCTCCACGTTCTTTCATTGAAGGAGACCTTGTCCTCCTATATGACCAAGCACATGATAAACTTGGAGCGAGTAAATTCCATCCTATGTGGCATGGGCCCTATATCGTTAAACGAGTATTAAGAAATGGGGCCTATGAGCTAATCGATTATGAAGGTGTTCCTTTAGCACAGCTTAGGAATGGGTTGTACCTTAAGAAGTACTACGCTTGAGATATTCTTGTGTGGTATGTGTGTACATAAGTGAGTGATTTCATTTTTGTGCATGTGTGGTGTGGTGTGCTTTGTAAGCGTCTTTCTGCTAATTGGGTCTTCCTGATTGTGCAGATGGCTATTACTCCTTTTTTCAGTTTCGCGGATGGTGCCTCCCGTAGTACCAGGAATATGTCCTCAGTAGCCTGGCTAATCTATGATCTTGCTGGTGAGTTGGTCAATTTGCAAGGTGTTTTTCTGGGGCCTACCACAAAGAATGTCATGGAGTATAGTGCCATTTTGGAATTGTTAAACGAGGCTGTTAACCTCGGTATGCATGCATTAATTGTGTATCTGGACTCACATCTTGTAGTATTACAACTTAATGGTCATTATTCAGTTAGAAACCCATCCATTTTACAACTGTATCTATGTATTTGTTTACTAGAAAGAAATTTTGATTACATTACATATCAACACATACCCAAACACATGAATGCGTTAACAGATGTAGTAGTTAATATGGTTTTAGATAGACATTTATGCAACTTGTAAAAACATCATCATATGTAAAAATATTCATCTAGAAATATATATACGTGTGTGTGTGTGTGTGTCGAAATGTTTTCAGTTTGTGTACATCACATAAAATCAAAAAATATACATGTATGTTTTAATAATAGCCGGAGACAACATGTCTCTAAAAAATATGCATATAAAAGCCCTAGATGACTGATCAGTGTGGTGCTCATGGTAGCATGTCACCACGCGCACCAATTGCCTCAGTAATCGATGGAGGAAACTAGGCACCCCCACGGTATGCCTCTAGTAAGCCATCGGGACATCTGCTAGCCAAGCGTAATCTGGGATCCCCCGAGCAATTCCCTCCAGGTTCTATACTAGCTCACTCCCCTCACCACCATCAGCTCGAGGATTGTGTGCGAGAGGGGTCCTCTGTGCGATGGGCGACATCCCGATGGGCCTTTCTGGGCCAACGTGTACATACATATAGAAATTCTTATTAGAATAGGCATGTATCACAAAAAAATCATAAATACATAAAAATGAAAAAGAGTCTTACCCAGCTCCTCATCCCTATCATCCCCCTCCAGAAATGGAAGATCTGGGTCTCCCATGAAGTCGGTACCGCCATAGGGCCAGTCCTCAACAACGATCAGCTGTCACCGTAGCCATACAAAAAACTCGGGCCTCCATGACATTTGTTGGCCCCCTCGTGATCTGGGCATGAATGCTGCCCATCGAGCCATCCGTGGCTCCCTCAATGATGGCTCAGCAACTATCGCCCCCTGGACCTGGAAAATTGGTAGTCGTTCAAGGATGAATGATACCAGGATGGAACCATACCCAAACTGTTTTATTTTGGACTTCTTGCACTTCATCAGCTACCGTTTGATGTTCATTGTTACAGCAGTGGCCCAATCAAAAAGTGTTAGGTTCATGCATTCAGATGCTAGTAGGAGCCATGCTTTGGTTACCTCGTGCGGTGCCTGTGACCCCGCAGCCCGCGTAATGGTGTGGAGCACTACTCGGAGTGCTAGATCGGGGACCATGTGGATATCGACCTTCCCACTGCCTAATCCTGTCTGTGCCCCTGGGCACACTCTTGCCATCACCATTTCCATTTTCTCACCATATGGCCTAGTATATGTCAAGATCGACACTGGACCTCTACGGGAGAGTCCAGTTATGAAATAGACATCATAAACTTCATGTTCCAACACTTGGTCCCGAAGCCTAAACACTTCTTCCTTCTCGTCCCAAATTCTGATCAAATACTGCAGTAGCTCAGGTTGTTCTCTCAAACATGGTGTTAGGAAGAACTTTTTCAGACCACAGTTTCAGAGAGCATTCATGCATGCTTTATTTTGCATGGCCATTTCATCCTCTTCACCATGCTCCCTTTCCTTCCACTCGATCACTATTGTGGCCATTTATCCACACCAACATGGTCATAAACACCTCATTAGATCTCTGGAACACTCAGAAATTCATCTGATTGGCTCACATTTTAATAAATTCAAGCTGAAATTTGAGTTGCGCCATTGGCGCGGGTCCGTGCCCGATACCTGCGCCAATTGGCCGAGCCCTAATTTTGAAAAGGTCCCCTCAGGGATCCAAAAACACAATGGAAATCTATAAAAAGGGAATCAAAATAAATCTAAGGAGAATGCCTCTTACCTGGAATGAACAAGAACTGAAATGATGTATTGGATTGACCATAATCCCCGCCGCAAGTTTGCACAGCAAAAGCTCACTGTTGCACTCATAAGAGGTAAAAAGTAAAAGTGAATATGTTTTTACTATTTTTGGCATATTTAAAACTTTTCAAAATCAAAATTAGGTTTTGAAAGCCATTTTTCCAATATTTTATTATATTTTGTCGAAAAATGGATTTTACGCTCGCTTTCATGTGCAGCAACAGGTTTTCATGCAGCTTGGGCGATGATACGAGTTGTATTTTATACTTTTTCGGACTCGGTAAAAACACGAAAAATTCATTTATGAAGTCATATTTCAGCTCTTTTTTGAATCTCTAAACATGAAAGGATTGCCGAGTCACTTGTCGTTTTGATCTTCTTAAATTGGCTACGAAATGACATCTACCCAGTATACGTTTACCCCTTTTTCGGGCTGGGATAGCTTATTTATGAAAAAGGAATACCCTAGCCTAACGCGACTAAGAGGCTTTGTCAGACACAGTTCTCTACCTTTTTGGATCTGAGGAACTATCTATGAAAAGGGACTGTTGGAGTTTACTTTTCCTTTGTCTTTTCAAACTCTGTAAACATGAAAAGACACTGAGTTCTTCCTTTTTCAGACTCGTTAAAATGTGATGACATCAGATTCCATCGTAATGACGATATTCGAGTTCCTCCTTGCTAGGGCTCGTTAAATGTACTAGGTTGGATTTTTTCAAAGGATGAAATTATATCACAAGCATATGCTATCCCCTTCAAGATTGCTTTAAAAAATAATTGAGGTGCTCGCCAGAAATGGTGGGGAAAATGGAACCAGTCTCATTGTCGTGTCGGTAGTATGTCTCTCTTGAACATGGCACTTGTCTATATTCGTGTCAGGTTGGGGACATCTCATCTCATTTCCTGCTTTCCTCCATGGGTTTGGGAAATCCCTTTTGAACTCTCATCTGCTCTTTTCCTCGTCATCATGACCTCTGATATTTTGATGTCAAATATTTCCAAATCCACTGTCGTGTCGCCGATATGTTCAAGAGAAGTTGACCTTTGCAGTTTCAACCCTCCTCTGATTCTCATCTGATCCTGATTCACAAACATTATGTTCCTCTATCTCTTGTCGATGATGTGGGAAACACTATGGCCCACCTTCGATCAAGGTTTCTTTCTGTCAACTTTAGCTCATTATCCAGGAAGCTAATCTAGAGACTCCCTTCTGGTACCTTAGAGCTTGCATGCCTCAATGGTAGGTTCTTCACATTCGACGCAAGGTTTTCATCATTGATCTTTGATCGGATGATTCTGCAGGTGTTTGACGCCAGATCACTGTTCACATTCCGTGGATTGTACCTGTAGTACCTTAAGGGCCATTGTCCTTATTGGTGGTTCCTCTCACGTATGTTAATAGCTTTCATCATTGGCTGGTAATCAGACGATATTCTTGCATTTTCGACTTCAGCTCACTTACTCACATTCTAGAACTTGTACTCTGTTCGGGTCTAGATGGAGCGCAAGACCCTGGGTTTTATCTAATGAAATCCAGGCTGCGGATTTTGTGGATTATCATGATTGGTTACATGACTCATTGATTGGATGGCTGCGACCATACCTGAGTTTATTTATCGATCCTCACTGGATGGCTGCGTTCATGCCTCGTATCTTGATTATTGTATTCTCTTTTATGGATGGATGTGCCCATACCACACATCATGTATTTGAGATATTAGTTGTACTTGTCTATGCAGGTTTTCCGACGGCAGTGTTTTCAGTTGGAAACGTTCTCGTAAAGAATTTCACCCCTGTCTCTCTCTCAGGCCTCATGCTTTAGGGGGCATCTGTTACACACTAATTTGTCACCATCCTTGCAATCCCCCATCCCGCACATTGGAGGGCATTTTTTCGTGATCTGTGAGCAGAGAAATTACCTAAAACCACTTTCATGGCATCCCGCTTGACAAGGATAATCATTCCTTTGAAGACAATTTTCTGTAAAAAGCCCTAAAAATATACCTTTTGGCTTTGGCGTGACCAGCCAGTTCAACCCTCGCGCCAATGGGGGAAATCCACCAAAGAGGGCGCACCAACTAGCACTCTATCCCAGTGTATTAATCGTGTCAATCTTAATAAGGATTGTTTTTTAAAAATAAATGTCGGAAGTTTGATTCCAACCAACTCCTGAACGAGTCTCTAAAATTATTTGGGAGGTTTGGCTCTGGATCTCCATGTAGGGGAAGTGGTTTTCCACCTATCATGGAATATTCCTTGAGGATAGGGCCAATCCCACCATTGTAGGGATCCAAAATCCCCTTCCACCATCTATATAAGCTTTTCGTTTTCCCTTTGCAAGATAGCTTGAATAGAGCTAAATCAGTAGTGAGGAGACTATTGTCAGATAGCCAGAGAGAGAGAGCCTTATCCCATCCCGACGAGATTCATCGAGACGTGCTCCACTGTCAACCCTGCCGAAGGAAAATATAGCGTGAGAGCATAAGGTTGTATCATTCCTTATTTTTATTAATGATAAGGGACTTTGATTATGGTTTCACTCGTGTATCTTTATCTTTAATGCAATGAGTTACATATTCTCTGATTGATGTTTAGTTACAAGATTTAGATTCTATGATGTATATCGTCATGTCTCTTTACATGTGTGTAGGTGTTCGGATGCGCCAAGCAGAAGGATCGTGATCTGTCGAAGCGGAGGATGGGAAGCGTCATCCTTCTTTAGATGATCATCGCGTAGGAACTAAAGTAGGAAAATTATCATTTCTTGTCATTTTGTAAATAGAGACCTGTGTCTTAGCGTGACTCGGTTTTTGCTAGACCCAATCTAGGCTAGTAGGGATTGCTTCTGTCTGCAGAAGGGATTTACCTCTCCAACAACAAGATGAATGAAAATAAGCAAAAACAAAGTTGACCGGGAAAGAAAAGACCCAAAACTCCCATGGAAGGCTCAGAACACTGAAGCACCTAGAAGCCCTAGGGCTAGAATGAAAAACTCATAGAAAAAGGCAAAAAGCCGGAGGACAGGGGCTAAACACAGTAAAAAAGGACTTCAAAGCACTCAAAAAATCATAAAAAATGAACCAGGACTAAAATTCAAGCTCAGAGAGACCAAGAATAGGAAAACCCTAATACCAACCAGGGTTGGCGCGCCTGTTTGGCTGTAATATGCGCCAAACGGGGGTTGGCGCAGGGGCCTAACTAACAACTAGTGCCAGTTAGTGTGACTGTCAGGGGTATAACCGCGCCAATCAATTTTACCCTAGAAAAAAGATGAAAATGGACAAATAGAGGTTGGATCTGGTCTTCTGGGGGTTGAACAGGGTTTTAACACCAAGGAAGGTGAACCAGAAAAGCAGAATAATCAATCAAAAGCCAAAAAACAACCCAATGGAGGAAGGACTAACTCCCACTGATTCCCTGGTGGAGTCGCCAAAATTTTGTGGAGGTAAATCCCCTCTACGGACAGAGGAAATCCCACTAGCCCTAGAGTGGGTGTAGCAACAATCAAAACATGAAAAGTTATTGGTTCCTTGTTACAAAAGATAGAATCGCGATAGATCGCTTACCATGATCCTTCGTTGTTGTTGTCAAAGAAGAAGTGGCACTTCCGTTCCTAGCTGGACAAGTCATGATCCGTGAACTTGCTGCATCCAGATACCTGTACACATGCAAAGAAGAAAGACAACATGCAACGTAATATTTCACACTTTTATAACTATCGATCAGTCAGAGAGGAACGAATGAAATTGCATTATAGAATGAAAAACACAATCATGGAACCAATAGTAGAGTCATGTATATTAAGATACGAGAGAATGATTACAACCAGTGCTCTGACGTCGTGATCTTCCTTCGACAGGGTTCCAGCGGGACGTGTCTCACAAAGCTTGTCAATGATTCAACAGAACTCTCTCTCTGACAGGGTTCTCCTTAGCTCTACTATTGATTGTCACTTAGCTATAATTTCCTTCCCAAAAGTTCAGCTAGCTAGCAAATGCAGAGGGCAGGCTTTTATAGATGGAGAAGGAGAGGTTAGGCTCCCTATAATTATGGGGGTGAGTCCTATCTCTTAGGAAGGTTTCATGAGAAGTGGAAAACCGCTTCCTAATCAGGGAGATCCGGAGACAAACAACCCAACCTCATTTTGATGATCCGTTCTGAAGTTGTTAGAATCAAAATTCCACCGTCTATTGTTAAGAAACATTCATTAAAAGTATTGGCATGGGCATAACACAGGTATAGAGCACCAGTTGGCGTGCCCACTAGTGTGCATTTTCCCCATTGGTGCAAGGGATGAACTGGCTACCTGCGCCAATGCCAAAAGATGGATTTTTAGGGTTTTACAGAGGAAATTTTCTTGAGGATAATTCTTTTCCTTATGCAAAAGGATTCCATCAAGGTGTTTTTAGGACATTTTACTATTCACAAGTAATGGGAATATTCCTCTAATGTACGGGATGAGGTATTACAGGGATGGTGACAAAATGTTGTGTAACACTTTTATCTTTATTTGCTAAGATGAATTCCTCTTTTTGTGAAAAAATGATTTTGCTAGAGCCCAATTTATTTTCTAGAGCCTAAATTATTTGGCAGAACTAGATTTAACTGTTGTGGTAGGGTATTGAAATGAACAACATAACAACATGCCAATAATGCATCATTGTTGTTGGCATTAGTTTCATTTCCAATTTATGGTTGGGCAATGTATTAATCTATGTAGGGTGTTTTTATGTTACCTTTCATTGTTATCATAACTTTCTATTGTTGTCATAAACATGCAGCTCTTAAAATACCTCCTAAACCCACATGGAAACACAACCGTTGAAGCCTTGAACCAAAATGTTTCTATGGACCAGGAACCCAAGAAGAACAATATACCTTTCTCAAAGGGGGTCTATGTCATTCTTCAAAAGGGGCAATCCAGGGACCTACAGAAAGAACCAGAAATAGGGAACAAAATCCTTATGCTTCAGACATATTTTAAACACATGAAGATCACATGGAGAATTCTTTCCAAACTTGAGGAACTTGATGAACTCCTTTACAAAGTAAAAATTCAGTTGGGAGAATGTTAATTTGGGCCTTAAAACCATGTATTATTTCTCTCATACAACCCAAGTTCTTGGAGGAAACTTGTGGAGGGGTCACACTTCCAATTGCATCTTGTCTCAGCAACATCATGAGACTAATCGCCCCTACATCCCCTTAAAATGATGACATTATGAGGAGAGTTTTGAGACTGATGGTAGGCACTGTTCAGGATTTGGAAAACAATGAAGGATCTACCTTTGGGAAGAAGCTTGAGGTTTTAGGAGGTATAGCCACATTAAGAACATATTTCATCATGTTAGATCTTGAATGTGATGGCCTTATTTGATAGATGTTCCAATTCTTCTTCAGCATTAGGATACATCATGTTGACATAGTCATAGCACACATGTAATCCATCATATTGTCATGTATGAGAGACTGTGAGGCCATTTTCCAAGAGTTGCAGACTAGGGTGTTGAGTATTTGGAGGAGAGAGCATTTGGTCTCACCCACTACTTATGAGCTAGACCAAGGGGTCGTTGAGAAGAATATTGGGCTATTCAGGAGACATTTGACCAAGGAGGTGTTGCTCCAGTTTTGTGGATTAGGCAGTAGAAATTAGTTGAGGAGGAAGGGACTTTTATTCATCTATAAAGAACCTTGGGGGCCTGATCACTCATGCTTGAGTGATGCAGATGACGTGGTGGAGGAAAAACAAAAGGAACTTCCTTCTATATGCTAGGATGAGGACTCTTCAGTAGATGAGTCCATGGGATCATATGAGGATGCTTATGGGGAGTGAGAACAGTCATGAAAAGTTGATGGCAGTAGGACAAAGCTGTATTCCAATGTGCAGGGTGAGAAATCAAGGGACTCTAATAGAGATACTTTGGGTGATGAGTCACTTGTGATGATTCAGCGGGAGTAGCATATGATGGAGCATGATTCAGCAGAGGAGGAGGTTATGCACATCATGCATGATAATCCTTTGGGGGAGAGCAAGATGGAGGCTGACATTGAGTGTGTGATGGATGTACGGATACACTTAGGGTCAGCCATGGGTGAGGAGTAGAAAGATGTATGGGCATCTAGCAGGGAGGTAGTAATTGCAGATAGCTATCCTCATGAGATGTTGGAGGATGATGGGATAGTTCTGCGGGAAGCTAGTATACAATAGGAACATGAAATTCCTGATCAAGAAAGGGATGATCCATTGGATATGGTAGAGCATTCATCGTCGAGATGATACACAGATGAGGTGTAGATAGATGCATGTTCAGTCATCATAACAGCAGTGCTTTCATGGACTATAACTGTCTAGGAGTACATCGATGGGGCTTGCAACATATGTCACCCACTTTGGCCTTGTATAGAGAGAGGGGCCTTCCTCTACATGTAGATCTTATCCGTAGATGGGATAGAGCAACATGAGTTGAGTATGGGTTGGCGAAATCACTCCAAACGTGGTCCTTATGGAGATGTCACTAAATTGAATTCTTCTTCCTTGTTATATTGGCAGGAGATCATGAGTTGGTACCCTCTTTAAGGTATGATCTTCTTCATAGGGAGCATAGCAGATCAGAGGCCCTTAGACATGACATATGTTACAGATTTCCATTGGCAGTGGGGCAGAGGCCGAAAGTGCTTCAAAATTCCATCCCGACTTTAGTAGAGCAGGGTTAGCATCAAATAGAGTCCAAATTTGGATTGGATAGTGTTGATGAGTTCGTATTCTATTGATAGAGTATTATTCTTAGTCCCGGGTACATTTCAGCAAGAGAACTTGGACAAGAGAGATGTTACATGTTCCATTAGGCCATGGATTTTGGATCAAAAGACCATGAGTATTTTAGTAGCAGTAGCTCAACATCCACATATCAGGATTTTCCTTGGCCTAGATCAGGAGTTGGATAGAGAGAGGTGATGAGTTGGTAAGCAGTTGGTGGGGCAACTTATACAGTTAGAGGTACATCACAGAAGGAGCCATGGAACATTGATGCTTGCTGGAAGACTTCGCTTCATGGGGCAATAGCTATAGCCAGAGGCAGTACGCAGTCCAAGCCATGGGACTTCGGTGATTATTAGCCATGGTGGCATTGGGATCTGAGAGGATTTTCTAATGACAAGTACAATGAGAGATCTGTTTGGGATCCTCGCATTAAGGGGTCTATTATGAGTGGCTTGACACATAAATATTTAATTGTTTTTAATGTGGATGGCTTGGATTTCAGAAGGTATTTTTACATGGAAATATTCTGGTGATTTATGGTTTAATTAACTTTTGGAAAAATTCATAAAATATCCCATTTTAGATATTACAATTTTTCATCACCAAACCCTTGCCTTCAAGCATGCTACGCTTCTTCACTAGCACATTGCACTTTTGGAAAACACACCTCATTATTCACTCCACAGGTTTCAGAGACTCATGAAAAAATATGAACCAACTCGTATGAAGGAGATCAATGCTTCACCACTCATCAAGAGGGCATTTGAACAAGGAGGCTACCTATGGTTTTGTGAGAAAATAAAATAGGTAGGCTGCCATTCTAATTTGACTAGTCTATTTTCCACCCATTTCAAGAGGAACATTACCACCATAGCAGAGATGGAATTCTTGGTATTAGTAGAGGTGATTGACATGATTTTTAGGTCATTTGCTGCACACAATGATAATTTTTCTTCAAAATATGTTTTGGAAGTAATGAAGATGAATTTTAGAAAAGTGAAAGAGGTTTTGTTCAATAATAGACCAAATAAAAAAATCCTCCTTTAGTTTATTCACAGGTGTTATGATTTGAGAGAAATGCAAAAAATATAGTTGCTACAAGAGAGTTGTTACACGTTTGGATAGCATGACTTCAAGTCATTTTTTCATAGGTTTGGAGCAGATGTTTTCAGTCCTTGATGACTCTATTGTGTAGTAGAAATCATAATATTTACAATAATACCATGTTCATCCAAAATATCCTCTGGGAATGCCTCCGAACCATTATACAAAATTTATTTACACTTCTGTTGTGAGCACGTTGCACTTCTGCAATTTTCACTACATTTTTAACGACCAAAGTCAAATTTTGATTATTAAAAAATGGGAACGTATTTTTGAAAAATGGAGGAATTTTTTTTTCATAACATACCTAAAAAAAAAATCTGTCAGTTTTGGTAAAAATTTTATGGTTAGAGAGATATTGCTCTATCTTTGAGCCCTATTTTTGCATAAAACCCACAAATTTGACCCTACAGAAATAGAATGTGGCCACACTACACTTCTTTGAAGAGCATCCAAATGAGGCAAAATTCACATGTGTGGATAGGTATTGGATATTGAATCATGGTATCTGCTTGTTTTTTCATGGAAGCTCATATATTTCAAGAAAAAGCCAAAAAACATGCAAAATTTCATGTTTATGCCACCTTTCTTGACCCCATAGTGCGCTTCTAGAGTATTCTTGGGAGAATGGATTTTTAGGTGTCATGGATATGGTTTTTTGCAGGTTTGGTGCTTCAGAGGCCTAGTGGAAATCCTAATATATCTTCACCAATCATCATTTCAACTTAAATATCAGGTTAAGCCACCCAAAAAGGGCTTCAAAGACCACACTGCGCTTCTGAGCTTTTTCCTATACCTTTGTCAGAAAGTCGATTTTTTGAGTTTTCTGAGTAAAATTCAATCTCTCATTATGTAATTTGTCTTTTTAGGATTTTATATGATGTAATTAAATTAAATAGTGCTGGTAAAGGTTAAATTTACGTAAATTCATGGTCATCAATGCTTGTAAAGTCAGTTAAGGCTAAATAGGGAGTTAATTCCTAACCTCCCTAGTTTTAGGTTTGGTTAGAGAGATTAATTGAATCATTTCCTATAATGATGGATTCAACCAATTAGAGGGGGGTAATATAGTTATTTATCTATATGTATCCCTTATGAAGTCAAATAAAAGGTTGGATTTTATTTAGACAAAAGCTTGGAGCTAGTGTACATCATATATTTGTAGGAAATATATAGGAAGTTGTAGCTATTATCTTGGGATTCTTGTGGCATGATTTAGTGATAGTGTTTTTCCTTTGTTTTATCATCATATTGAATATTTTTATCTCCTTATTACCATTAATAGGATTTCAGGTGATTATATCATGAATTTTTAAGCAGACTTCATAGTTTATATGCTTTGTTTTTTATGAGATTTTCATTTTTGTCTCATTTCTTTTGATAAATGAATTCATAGTCTTATGCTCATGTTTATCCGTCTCCATTTCAACCATATACCACAATGAAAACAAAAATATGTCACTGATCATACCTACCTTGCCCCATCTTATCCCTGCAACTGATAATTTGAAACCCTGACCTAGTTCCCTAGACCTTTGAGCCTGATCTAACAAACCCTAAAAATGAAACCCTAGTGAACTGTATATCTAGAATATTATCTATTTTCCCTCCAGTCACTTCATTGGATGTGAGATTGCAGAGAGGGCCCTCTCATATTTTGTAGGGATAGCTACCAAGTCCAAAATTGGTTTAAGGTTACCTCCTTCATTCTCCTTTCTTAGCCTTAGGACACTGAGAAGTGATAACGTACCCCACTAAATCTCCCATCATAAGAGATGCATTTCACTATGTGTTATCCGAATTCATTCCAAGGAGATAGAAAACTCTTGCTTTTGAATCCATATTTATCCTATATTAATTCCTTATTATCCAAGAAAAAAAATATTTTCAGCAAGAGTGGCTTCTTGCCTCTCCTCCTTATCCCATGGTAAGACTTGAGGAATGCATGTGATTCTATGAATTGTTTCATTGATACGAATCACCAATACTCTCACTACGATCACATACTCTTTCCCCATGTAGTTATGAAAGTCAAGGAAAATTCACAGGCCACATCATCATCATAAACTCTTCTCAAAATACCTTAGCCATCGACTTCTCTAAAAAATTGCTACAACCTTAATTATCTGATAAAATATAATAGTGTTTGTGGGATCTCTTCCATTAAAACCTAACCCCATTATATAAAAGAAGACATAAATTTCGTTTTGGAAATAAATGGGGTTATCATATTATTTTACATATATTTTTTTCTTGCCTTATAAACTTGAATTTAGCATCCTGTAATTCTTTTTATATAAATTCTTGAAGGAAGAGTTATAAATTTTGAACAACCAATATTTGCATTCTAGGAACAATTGTAGTAGAATAATTCGAAAAAAAAGTAAAAGAAGAGGGTAAAAAAAACCAAATGACTTTCCATTGTTGTGGTTTTCTTCTATTGAGCTTATTGTCCTTCCGTTGTGGTTCTTTTCTATTGAGCTTATTGTGCTTTCGTTTTGGTTTTATTCTATTGAGATTATTGTGCTTCCTATTTGGAGTTTCTTGTAGATTATTGAAATCTTATAGTTGTTCGTGTATCTAATATTGAAGAAATAATTATTCTTCTTTTAGCAAATTAACGAGGAGAAGTGAAATGATATGGTTGAGAAAAAAGGGTGGTGAAAATGAAATGGATCAACACCAAGAATATAATCATAACCTTTAGTCATGTCTTCTCTTTACTTGTCCTTGCAATTTAATTAATGATCTCTTTAGATAAAATATATTTTTTTGTCATTTAATTTTGGATGAATATTGTTGATGTTGTTATCACTAAGGTGGAACCAATTGAGTTGTTCAATGGTCAACCTAATGCAACTATTTTAAACCACTTTATACTAAAATTTAGCCCTTCCAGTCAGAGAGGGATCTCTCAAATAAAAAAAATGAATATTCAAGATGAAACTTAGATTGTAGATGGCTAACTCCTTTTGTATTTTAAGTGAATTTGCAGGTGGAAGATGTATGAAAGGCTATCATTGGGCATGGAGTCAACTATGGGACTTCAATCACAAACATATGTAGTTCATGGAAGCTGAGGTAATTAATCTTAAAATATAATTTTTTACAGCATACACATAACACATGAAGGAAATTGGAGCATAATACTATGAATTCCAGGTAATCATGAGAATATGAAGATGATAATAATATGAGAAACGGAAAAAACACAATCACATAAGCTTAAAATAAACCTCGGGTCTAGAACAAAATTTCTGCAACCGTATATTAGCTTGGCTAAACAACATTACATAATAGTCCTCTCATCTTCATTCGTCAACCAACCCTTCTCAAATTCAATAAGCCTCTCATTTATCGAGTGAGATATTTGTTTCAAAGTTCTGTTACCTGGGCTAAACTTTGATACTGACCTAGAGACCTAGTTCAACTAGGATTACATCACTTTGAAGAATAATAGGGGTATTTACATTTTAGTAGAGTTGGTAATCAAAAGGGACTCTATGACTACTAATTACTTAAAAAAAAATCTAACAACCCATGTTTTTTTTTCATCCCTATCGAATCAAACTTCCATGTAGAGGTGGCCAACTGATACACTAGATTTAAGGTCTTTATTCAACTGAATTGAAGATGAGTTGTCCATTTATATGAGGTGGCATCATGATGAAATTTTTTAGCCATGTCATCCATTTGGAGTGGATTTCTGAGCTGCCCCATTAAATAGATGACCGAATGATATTCATGATCCCATTTGATGACCCAACCCCCTTTTCTTCTACGTTGACTACCCAAAAAAGGTCAAAAATGTATAACGCTGAAAAAGAAAAAGCATTAGGAAATTTCACAACATATGTTGTTGGAATTATTGAAGTTCAACTAAAATATTTTCTCAGAGATCAACCACTTGGAGAAAAATATTCTCACATAAATACTGGCATCAATATGTTGCCCAATATGTCCATTAGAGTGAGCAACACAACTTATGTTTTAAAAGTTTTATGATAAGAAATATCCCATAACCAAATTTAGCAACTTTACCATAGAAATGAATAAAATCTAAGCTGTCATGAGCTCCTTGAAAGTCTTTCAAATGTTTGAGCTTCACTAATGTATTGCAGCGATAATCCTGAAATATCCATGCTAGCAATTTGTCGGAAAGAAAATGAACCCGTTGTTGGAAATACTGAGAAGGGGGGTGAATCAGTATTCCTTTCAATTAGAGCATTAGTTAATATTCAATTATTATTAGTGTTTGTATAACGATAGCAGCAAACAAAAGGAACACAAATGCACACAGTTTTTAAGGTGGAAACCCACTCCTAGATGAAACCCACCTAATGCTTTTCTAATAATTCTTTAATATTCAAATCCAATTGAAAGTAAAGCTCCAACTTCCTAGAATCTAGAAAAGGATTCTTTTCCAGCCCCCACTGGATGGACGCTCCAACGCCCGAGATTCTTCAATAGTCAACTGAATGGATGCCCCAACACCCAATGAGCTACAACTCACGCTAGCACCACCCTACCACCCTATATAAGAATAAAATAAGAATGGACTCCCGTACCAGAGAAAATAGTCCACTTTACAATGATATATAATGATGTAGAAGAAAAAGACAAACTAGACCATAACCCCAACTATGACACAACCACCTAATGATGATCGTAGACCTCTCGACACTGCCTCTTCAACTCTTGGCAGATAGACTCCAGAATTTTTTTTACAATAATGTATTTACAATTACTTAGTACAATGATACGTTTATAGTGAATTTATGCAGTGCTTCCCACTTGAAGACTTCATGTGATGAACTTCTTACTGTTATTCTGCACCTTGGTTGATGCTCTTGTCATGCTACCCTCTGTTGCACTTTGCTTTGCTTTGCTACCCTAGAAAGTTTGGTCCTTTGTAGCCCTTGACAACACATGATCTAGCTTTTTCTTTCCTTCTAGGAGCTCAAAATTGAATTTGATGTATCTCTGTTATTTTAGATCCCCAATATCTGATTTTCAGTCTAACCCAATTTGGATTCTTCAAGAGAGAGTTATGCCCAATTTATCACAATGCCCTAATTATGGACTGTTTCAGTAGAGATAACTTGTACGACATGCCACATTTCATTGTTTCTTCATTCATCCCTAAAATTGATAGAACAAAAACTACAGTTTGTGCAAGATCTTCCAATTTTTATAGAATTCCAATCTGATACTCAGAGAGAGAGTTATGATGATTTTCCCAAGGTCACTTCTTTGAGATTAATTTCAGGAGCCTGCAAAAGCACCGACTTCCACAGATCATATCTATGAAAATATTATGCACCTTGATCTAAAATTTTCACAGGAGCTTCCTCGGGATTGCAGCTTTGCCTCATAAAAATTTCAGATTTTGAACCTTCGTAGAAACAATTCTAGAGAAAAAATTCCACGATGACCTGTTTCAGATGGCGAAATCCCTTGCATAAGGAGGATATGAGGATCACAATTTATATACATGCTTAGGTTGAGAGGGGATTCAACAAGTGAATGTGGGAGGTATTTTAGGAGCTTAAAAAATATTAATTATGAATTTTCAATGACCCATTCCACAACCCCATGGGGTTCTAGCCCACTAACTAGGGTTACAAACTTCAAACATGAATATCTCTCAAACTGTGAAGAATTAAGTGGTGTGCCATATATCAACGGAAACATATAGACAAGTAGAAACCATCAAAATAATTCTTGACCTAGAATATATCAATTTCATAGGTAAAAATTCCCATGCAATATTGGGGTAGGCCTTGGTGCTGCTTGGGTTGACATCAATGACAACTTCTAATCAACAATCTCCCACTTTGGCATTGATGGCAAAAAAAGTACTCCCCCTGCGATCATGACATCTCTTCCTAGAACATTCTCTCCCCCTTTGACATCAATGGAAAAGGGTAACTTCCCCTGAAACACAAACATCTTATGGACTTGCACACACTTCCACTCCCCCTGAAATACAACCATCCTGCAAACCTGTACATACTTCCACTCCCCCTTTATATTTTGAATATGGAAAATATGATGAGAACTTAGGAGAATCCCAAGATTCTGGCGAAGATATTCCAATGCTTCATGAGTACTCTCACGATCATCAACACTTCTTGCCAAATTTTCATCTGTAAAGGAATGAATAATGATATTTTTACCCTTGGGATACCACAAGTTGTATTATGTTGTTCCCCTTAGATATAGAAGAATTCTTTTGATGGAAATAATATGTGATTCTTTTGGTGCTGCTTGGAATCTTGCTACTTGTCCAACTGCTTGCATAACATCTGGCTGAGAGGTTGTTACTTGTAGAAGACTACCAATCACATATCTACACAAGTTTTGATCCACATCCTTAGATCAGTCTTCTATGCTCAATTTGCAACCTTATACCATCGAAGTAAGGATGGGTTTGCAATCTTCCATTTAAAATTTCTTGAGCATTTCCTTCATGTACTTGGCTTGACATATAAATATTCCTTTCTCTTGTTAAGATATTTGAAGCCCTAAGAAGTATGTCAGCTCACCAAGTAAAGACATCTCAAAATAACTTTGCATCTTTGTAGCAAAATTATTACTTAGTCGATCATCATTGCTACCAAATATTATAGCATCCCCTTTAGCTATTATACATGCTTTAGTTGCTTCATCCAAAAAATATATGTCGTTTTGAGCTTGACTTGTTGTAGCATCAATTTCACCATACCTACCTTTCCTGATTTCACATTTTGTGGAGTTGAATAGTATTGTGTGTCCTTATTCACACATTTTTCCAGCACTAAGTAGATTGTGATTCATGTTTTCAACCAATATAACATTCTTGGCTAGAGAATCTTTGCTTATGAGAGTGACAGTACCTAATCCTATAAAATTTATAGATCCATCATTTCCAAAGGACACGGTTCCATCCTTCTTATCTTTCAGAGATACAAATTTATTTCTATCTCCATTCATATGCATTGAGAAACCGCTATCAACATACCACACATCTTTGTTGTTTTGAGCCTTGAGAGCAAGAGCATAATTATCAGTCTTCTTCTTCTTCCATGTTCATTCGTTCTCTGGCTTCGAAGATTCTTCTAGAGGATTTTCAAGTCTGCAGTCTCTGGCTATGTCGTTTTGGCATTTGTAACATTCAATATAATTTCTTAAAAGTTCAAATCTATTGATGTTTCGCTGAGCCCTGGGAGGTTCATATTTGACATATCTCTTGTAATTGTATTTATTCGTGGGGTACATGTGACATTCTATAGCTTTATGACCAAATTTTCCACATGAATATTAGTAGCCATAAAAAATATGTTGGTACTTGGATGGAAATATTCATCGAAGAATTGTCTTCCAAGGTTGTTCTTGTGAATCTTGTCCAATGAAGTCTACATACATGTCAGATCTCATAGGTTCATTATATTTTGTTGTATAAGGTCTTGTTTCTTCTTCTTTATAACCGATGCCAACTATTTCATCGTAATATCCTTTATTGTTGATGATTTCTTCCAATGCCCTTGAGCTGTTGGCATAATTTTGGATAGTTTTTCCTTTCTTCACTTCCTTATGCAGCAAGGCTACTTCGGCTTATAATTCTTTCTTTTCTTGGTTGCTTTCTTCCAACTTCTTTTGAAGTGAACCTTCAATGAATTTATGTTCTTCAACTTCAATTATGAGACCTTGAACTTGTTCTTAAAGAGTATTGGAATGGATCTTCTTTGCCTTGAGCTCTTTTATAAGTTTAGTTGCTTCCTTAGCAAATTATTCTATGGTCAATCGTTCTTCTTCGTTGTTTGATACTTCTTGTTTATTGTGCTTGGCCATAAACAGCACTCTCTCATTGGATTCTTCTTCGTTGTCATTGTCTTGATCGGATTATGAGCTATCTTCTTTAGAGAGAAAGTTCCTTTTGGATCCTTGCTTGTTGAATTTATAAAAGCCTTTATTTCCTTTTGAGTTCCCATCACTTATGTTTGCACATTTTGATGTGGAATTCCCAACCTCACCACAGCCGAAACATATCAATGGAAGTTTACCTTTTAATTTTCCCTTACTAATTTTTATTTTTCTCGTAAAGTAAGCATATTATTCATCTGAAAGACATTCTTCATCATCTCCCTTTTCTTCACACTTGCAGGTGCATGTCTTTTTAATTGAAGTTCATTTTTCCTTATGGGTTTTCTTAGATGCAACGAACATAGTTTCTAGATGCGAATTACCCTCTTCTTCATCAAGTCTCATTTCATATGCTATGATAACTCCATGTAATTCCTCTTTTTTGAGTTTGTCCAGATTTTCACTGTATTCTAAGACTTATACCTTTAGGTTGAATCTCCCTGGTAACTTTCTAAGAATATTTCGTATAATAGTATTCTCATCAACTGGCTCTCCCAATCCTTCCAGAGTATTGGTTATTTCATCAAGGTATTGGAAGTATGCAGTAATGTTGCAATCTTCTTTCATTCTTAGTTGCTCAAATTTTTCTCTATAGATTTGAAGCTTTGCTTCTTTGACATTTGAGTCACTTGAATATATATTCTCAAGCTTCTCCCATAAATTTTTAGTGGTTTTACAACCCAACACCTTATGGTAAGTAGATACAATAAGTCCACTGATAATAATATTCTTTTATTTTGCATCATTTACCAAATTCTTCTTACCTTTTTCATCCGTGGTTGATGTAAATCCATTTTGAACAGTGTCCCATACTTCATAACCTTGTGCCAAGAGATAGACCCCCATTATTCCTTTCCAGAGTGCATAAATATTTTCATTGAATAGAGGTACACCATTCTTGGTATGCTCCATGACCTCCTTCCAGCTGTTAAACTTCTTTTGAAGGAACGAAACTCTGATACCAATTGTTGGAAATACAGAGGGGGGAGGTGAATAAATATTCCTTTCAATTAGAGCATTATTTAATATTTAACTATTATCAATGTTTGTATAATGATAGCATCAAACAAAAGGAGCACAAATGCACACAGTTTTTAAGGTGGAAACCCACTCCGGGACAAAAACCACCTAATGCTTTTCTAATAATTCTTTAATATTCAACTCTAATTGAAAATAAAGCTCCAACTTCCTAGAATCTAGAAAAGAATTCTTCTCCAACTCCCACTGGATGGATGCTCTAGTGCCCGAGATTCTTCAGTAGTCAACTGAACAGATGCCCCAACACCCAATGAGCTACAACTCACCCTATCACCACCCTACCACCCCATAGAAGAATAAAATAAGAATGGACTCCCGTACCAGGGAAAATGGTCCAATTTACAATGATATAAAATGATGTATAAGAAGAAGACAGACTAGACCATAACCCCAACTATGACACAAAAACCTAATGATGATCCTGACCTCCCAATACTGCCTCTTCAACTCTTGGCAGATAGACACTAGAACAATTTTTACAATAATGTATTTACAATGACTTATTACAATGATACCTTTACAGTGTCTGTATGCAGTGCTGCCCACTTGAAGCCTTCATGTGATGAACTTCTTGCTGTTATTCTACACCTTGGTTGTTGCTCTGGTCATGCTACCCTCTGCTTCACCTTGCTTTTCTTTTCTATCCTAGAAAGTCTGGTCCTTTGCAGCCCTTGACAACACATGATCCAACTTTTTCTTTCCTTCTAGGAGATCGATATTGAATATAGTGTGTCTCTATTATTTCACATCCCCAATATCTTATTTTCCATCTTGTAGTATTCCTCTGGGTTTTCTTTCCAATGCCACAGGTCTTACCAAATTTGGATTCTTCAAGGGAGAGTTATGCCTAATTTATCACAATGCCCTAATTATGGACTGTTTACGTAGAGAAAATTGTACCCCATGCCATGTGTCATTGTTTCTTCATTCAACTCTAAAATTGATAGAACATAAACTATAGTTCATGTAATATCTTCCACTTTTTATAGAATTCCAATCCGATACTTAGAGAGAGAGTTATGACAATTTTCCCAAGGTCACGTATTTGAGATGAATTTCGGGAGCCTGCAAAAACGCTAACTTCCACAGATCATATCTCCGAAAATATTGCACACCTTGATCTGAAATTTTCACAGGAGCTTCCACGGGATTTCAGCTTCACATCATAATTTTTTTAGCTTTCTAACCTCCGTAGAAAAAACATTAGAGCGAAAATTCCACGATGACCTGTTTCAGATGGTGAAATTCCTTGCATAAGGAGGATATGAGGTGATGCAGGGGCATCAGACACTAGCCAGCAATGTAGGAGTTTTGTCCACATGTTGTGGCTAGGAGGGTTTGAAAACATTTGAATTGTTATAGCTAGGTGTCAACACCTCAGCTGACTGTATTATTTAGATTAGTTAGAGTCATAGAAGTCGAATAGCTCAGTTATTCTAGTTGTCATATATCAGTTCATTGAACTATTATAATTAGGTTATTGATTTTCTAAAACGGTCCTCTCAGAGGAACCGAAGAGCCATATGTTTATGTATATAAATGTAATCCCCGAGATGGATTAGGGGAGAGAGCAAGAGAGAGAGATATTTCTACAATAAACTCTGTGTGTGAACAATTGTTTCTAGTTAAATGATTTCAAAGCTTATTTTCCATTGAATTGCCTCGAACTGCAAATTGTGAAGCAATTGAATTATGTGTATATATACAATTACTGAGTCGAACCATTGTATCGACTCCACATCCATGTGTCTGTTGTTTCTCTATAAATTATTCTAATAAACCCTGTTAAATCAATACTACACGCAGGCGAGGTTCGTGCAGAGGAATTGTGGTCATGAACGCTGTTTAATTTGGAAGATTTCCTGCTTTGTAAAGATATAGATTTGTTTCTTTCAAACCTGGAACCATGGTCTAGACGTGAGTTAAATGAATAATAAGGCCAACGTGACCCCGCATTAACCCTGGTCAATCACTGTAGCAAAACCACGAGCGGATTTGAGGAGGGAGATTGCCCATATCGCACTGCTTTTGGTGTACAGGCGGTATTCCCCAGTCGAGGAGCGATTCCATAGAGGAGCGGACGCGTGGTGAAGTGGACCCCTAGAAAACCACCGTTTAAACTGTGCCATCACACGTTAACATCTGTACCAGGACGCCGAGTGATATTGACCAGAGCCGGCGATCTGGGAAAGGGCCATCGAATGGTGGTCGCTTGCAGGAGATGCGCGAACGATAAGAGAGGTACGGTGCATGAGTTTGATTGGTCCATTGACCATAGAAGTGAGGCCAGGGCTAAATGTTTATTACATAGTTAATTATTCAAAACAGAGAGTTGGTTTTAATATAAAGTTTTGAAAGGCATAAAACGTTGGTCATAAGGTTGACGACATAATATAATGTTTGAGAATATAATTTAAAGTTCAAACATTGTGGATAGTATTATTTATCAAATTCTATGAATTTGATAATTAAATAAAAATAAAATAAAAGAGACACGTGGGGTAAACCAAAGAGAAATGCGGCCAAAGCCACATCATCGTTGACTAGCTCTCCTTGGGGCATACATTTCAGCTTTGTTGTGTCACTTGTGGTATCAGAGCTGTTGTCTGAAGTTGTTTTGCTGACATGGCAATCCGAGTTGGTAGAGGTGATGGCAGAAGGAGACCTGTTGCCAACGCTGAAGTGTTGGGGATGTTGCAGAGGGTCAAGGCCAAAATGGATGTCATAGAGAAAAGGCAGACCATAGATCCTGAAGACATTAGAGAACTTGAAACAGAAGAAGCCAAAGAAAATGATGAGATACTTCCTGACATGAGGCACCATAGAACTGTTCTGGGGTCTGTAGTTAAGCCCATAATTGAAGTGTCGAGTTATGCAGGGGGATTGAATCTAGAAGAACTAGTGGACTAGATTAATGAATTGAACAAGTGCTTTGATTATGAAGAAATAAGTGAATATAAGAAGGTCAAGTTTGCAGTAACAAATCTGAAGGGACATGCTGCACTTTGGTGGGACGGAGTGCGGGCAGAGAGGAGGAAAGTTGGCAAGAAACCTATCAAGATCTAGACCAGAATGATGGCTAAATTAAAAGGTAAATTCTTGCCTAGTGATTACAAGCTGACATTGTATAAGCAAATGCAGAACCTGAGATAGAGGTTGCTGACAGTAACGAAATACACAGAGGAATTCTATAGAGTAAGCATAAGGGCTGGGCAATTCCAAGACACACCTGAGAAGACTGCCAGATATGTGAATGGTCTCAAGCTAGAGATCCAATATGAGATTGGTCTCCTATCTCCTAAGACAGTGGAAGAGGCCTACCAGATGGCCTTAAAAGCAGAGGAGAAACTTCCGAGGAAACAGTCTGCCAAGAAGAGAGGTAATTTCCGTGGAAAGGGAAGTCAGGGTGGTAGAGGAGAGCCTGCCACACCCAGGGATGGAGCTAATAGTAGCTCACCTCAGAATGCATCCACAAAGGATGATGCAAGGGGAAGAAGGGTTTCTTACAGAGGAAAAGGAAGAGGAGGGAGAGACAGAGGCAGAGGTAGAGAATTGAGGTGTTATAGATGTCAGCAAGTGGTACATAAGAACTATGAGTGTCTAGAGAATGTGGATGCTGGTCCAAGGAATGTTGTTGTTGCCCAGACTAGAGAAGAGGCAGAAGTTGAAGCAGAAATTCTTCCAGAGAGGGGAGAATCCTTGGTGGTAAATATGGTCCTGTTGAAGCAAGCCAAGGAGGTCACTGACCCTACACAGAGGAATACTTTGTTTAGGAGCATATGCAAAGTCCAAGGGAAATGCTGCCAGCTAGTCATTGATAGTGGCAGCACAGACAATCTGGTTTCCACTGAGGTAATATACAAGATGAAGTTGAAGACAAGGGAGCATCCAACTCCCTACAGGGTGTCCTGGCTGCATAAAAGGCACCAGCTGGTTGTAAAAGAGCAATGTGAGATAAAGCTGCAAATGGGAAAATATAAAGATAAGGTCCTGTGTGATGTAATGCCCATGGATGTGTGTCATATACTACTGGGTAGACCTTGGCAGTTTGATAAAGCAGTAGTGCATGATGGCAAGAATAACACTTAGAAGTTCTTCAAAGATGGGGTACATCATACATTGATACCCATGGAAGAAGGAGAGCCATCCAGCAGAGTGATTGATCCAAAGACCTTGTTGCTGAGCAGGAAGAAATATATGTAGCAGATAGAAGAAGAAGAGGTAAGTTTTTCTTTAGTTTGCAAAACTAAGGTAGTTCTTACTTCTACAAATATTTCTGATTTTCCAATAGAAATCCAATAAATGTTAGATGATTATTGTGACATTATTGTGGATGATTTACCTGATGAGCTACCACCTGTAAGGAAGATCAGCCATTAGATATATTTTATCCCTGGTTCAAATCTAAAAAATAAGGCAGCCTACAGAATGACTCCCAAGGAAAATGAGGAAATCAGGAGACAAGTACAGGAGTTGGTGGACAAAGGATTGATCAGAGAAAGTCTGAGTCCATGTGCTGTACCAGCAGTATTGAGCCCAAAGAAAGATGGAGGCTGGAGGATGTGTACTGATTCCAGAGCAATCAATAAGATCATAATCAGGTACATATTCCCTTTGCCCAGAGTTGAGGACTTAATGGACTGTTTGAGTGGTGCTAAATATTTCTCAAAGATATATTTAAAAAGTGGATACAATAAGATTAGAATAAGAGAGGGTGCTGAGTGGAAAACTGCCTTTAAAACAAATGAAGGATTGTATGAATGGATGGTAATGCCTTTTGGGTTGTAAAATGCACCTACCACTTTTATGAGACTTATGAATGAGGTATTGAAAGATTTCATTGATAAATTTGTGATAGTGTATCTGGATGATATATTAGTTTTCAGCAGAACTAAAGAAGAACATTTAAGGCATCTCAATCTTGTCTTGAAGAAGCTGCACCAGAAGAGATTGCTGATAAATCTGAAGAAATTTTCATTCATGAAAGAGGAGTTGGTGTATTTGGGGTTTTTTGTTTCTGCAGAAGGATTGAAGATGGACCCAGAAAAGGTTAAGGCAATTGTGGAGTGGCCTTCACCGAGGAATGTTTTTGAGGTAAGAAGTTTCCATGGACTTGCTAGTTTTTACAGGAAGTTTATAAGAAACTTTAGTAAGATTAATGCACCCATAATTGAGACAATAAAGAAGAGAAAAAATCCATTTAAGTGGACTGCTGAAGAAAAAATAAATTTTAAACTGTTGAAGCAAAATATAACAGAGAAACCTATTTTGATTCTGCCCGATTTTACAAAACCATTTCAAGTAAAATGTGATGCCAGTGGAGAGGCCGTTGGAGCTGTGTTGAGTTAGGATGATAGGCCTGTGGCATATTTCAGTGAGAATTTGAATGGCACTAAAAGAAATTATTCCTCTTATGAGAAGGAATTCTATGCAAGTGTTCAAGCATTGAAGAAATGGAGACATTATTTGATGTCCAAGGAATTCGTATTATATTCTGACAATCATGCTTTGTAGTATATTGTACAACAGCCCAAGTTGAAACATAAGCATGCTAAATGGGTTGTGTATGTCCAAAGTTTTAATTTTTTTTTGAAACATATAAGTGGCCAAGCCAATAAAGTAGCTGATGCTTTGAGTAGGAGGAACATGCTTGTTCAAGAAACAAATTTTGAAGTTGTAGGATTTGACTTTCTCAAAGAATTATATAAAATAGATCAAGATTTTAAAGAAGCATTTGAGGCATGTAGTAACCCTATTTTAATATATAGAAGCCAATGACTGGATTATTTTGTGCAGGAGGACTTGTTATTCAAAAGAAGCCAACTTTGTGTACCAAGATGTTCCATGAGGGAAAATTTGATTGAAGAGAAGCATAGTGGTGGACTTGCTGGACACTTTGGTGCTGATAAGACTTATGAGTAGCTGAGTCAATTTTATTACTGGCCTAAGATGAGAATAGAGGTGGACAAATTTGTGAAGAATTGCAAGATTTTTAAATATGCCAAAGGAAGGAGCCAAAATGCAGGATTGTACACTCCCTTGCCTATTCCAGACAGGTCTTTGGACATGGTGAGTATGGATTTTGTTCTAGGATTGCCCAAGACTTAGAGAGGGAATGATGCAGTCTTTGTTGTGGTGGATAGATTCTCCAAAATGGCACATTTTGTTCCATGCTATAAAACTAGTGATGCCACACATGTTGCTAACTTGTTCTTCAAAGAAGTTGTTAGATTGCATGGGTTGCCCAAGAGTATTGTTTCAGAAAGAGACACCAGATTTGTGGGGCACTTTTGGAGGACATTGTGGAAGAAACTTGGTACCAAACTGAGTTTCATCTCATCTTATCATCCTCAGAATGATGGACAGACTGAGGTAGTGAATAGGATTCTGGGAAATTTACTTAGAAGTCTTGCAGGAGAGCATCCCAAGCAGTGGGATCATATTTTTCCCAAGGAAAAATATGCATATAATGACTCACTGAACAGGAGCACAGGGTAGAGTCCATTTCATATTGCTTATGGAATGCACCCCAGAGGAATATCAGAGTTAAGAAATCTGGGAAGAGCAAAGCTAAGGAGTGCAGATGGTGAGGAATTCGCTTAAGAGATCGAAGCCATACATGAACAAGTAAAACAACAACTAGAAGGCAGCAACATCAAATACAAAAACAGAGCAAACTTGAGCAGAAAAGAAGTTCATTTTGAAGTAGGAGATCTGATTTTGGTACAATTGAGAAAGGAGAGATTCCCAAAGAAGCAGTACAAGAAATTGAAATTCAAAAAGATTGGGCCATGCAAGATACTTAGAAATTTTTCTGCAAATGCTTATGAGATCGAATTACCTCCTGATGTTGGAATATCTCCCATTTTTAATGCTGCAGATTTGTACAAGTATGAGGATGATGGTGTAGAAGATGAATTAGCAGACAAGGAACAGATCGAGTGGAAAAAGCAGCTACCTCCAACACAACCATTGCAACCAGAGAAGATATTGGACAAAAGAGTGTTTAGAAGGACAAGAGGACGAGAGTACTTTCAATACTTGATCAAATGGAAGGATAATATAGAGGAAGATGCCACTTGGATGAATGAAGAAATGTTGCAGAGGATAGGTAGATCAGTGGAAGAGCTCATGGATAGGAGCCCATGAAGAAAATTTCCCTTGGGAGTCTGATGTAGGGGCATTAGACACTAGCCACCAATGTAGGAGTTTTGTCCACATGTTGTGGCTAGGAGAGTTTGAAAACATTTGAATTGTTACAACTAGGTGTCAATACCTCAGCTGATTGTATTATTTATATTATTTAGAGTCATAGAAGTCGAATAGCTCAGTTAGTCTAGCTGTCATATTTTATTTCATTGAATTATTGTAATTAGGCTGTTGATTTTCTAAAACGGTCCTCTCAGAGGAACCGAAGAGTCATATGTTTATGTATATAAATGTAATCCCCCAGATGGATTAAGGGAGAGAGCAAGATAGAGAGAGATTTCTGCAATAAACTCTGTATGTGAACAATTGTTTCCAGTTAAATGATTTCAAAGCTTATTTTCCATTGAATTGCCTCGAACTGCAAATTGTGAAGAATTGTTCAATTGTGAAGCAATTGAATTCTGTGTATATATATAATTACTGAGTCGAACCATTGTATCGACTCCACATCCATGTGTCTATTTTTTCTCTGTAAATTATTCGAATAAACCCTGTTAAATCAATACTACCCGCAGGCGAGGTTCGTGAAGAGGAATTGTAGTCGTGAACGTTGTTTAATTTGAAAGATTTCCCGCTTTGTAAAGATATAGAGTTGTTTCTTTCGAACCTGGAACCGTGGTCTAGACGTGAGTTAAATGACTAAGAAGGCCAGCGCGACCCCGCATTAACCCTGGTCAATCACTGTAGCAAAACCATGAGAAAATTTGAGGAGGCGGATTGCCCATATCGCACCGCTTTTGGTGTACAGGCGGTATTCCCCGGTCGAGGAGAAATTCCATAGAGGAGAGAATGCGTGGTGAATTGGACCCCCAGAAAACCATCATTTAAACTGCGCCATTGCATGTTAACATCCATACCAGGACGCCAAGCGATATTGACGAGAGCCGTCGATCTGGGAAAGGGCTATCGGACGGTGGTCGCTTGCAAGAGATGTGCGAACGATAACCAAGGTGCGCGGACGATAAGAGAGGTACGGTGCATGAGTTTGATTGGTCCATTGACCATAGAAGTGATTCCAGGGCTAAAGGTTTATTACATAGTTATTTATTCAAAATAGAGCGTTGGTTTTAACATAAAGTTTCAAAAGGCATAAAACGTTGGTCATAAGGTTGACGGCATAATATAGGGTTCAGGAATATAATTTAAAGTTAAAACATTGTGGATATTATTATTTATCAAATTCTACGAATTTGATAATTAAATAAAAAGACAATAAAAGAGCCATGTGGGGTAAACCAAAGAGAAATGCGGGTAGAGCCACGTCACCATTGACCAGCTCTCCTTGGGGCGGACATTTCAGTTTTGTTGTGTCATGAGGATCACAATTTATATAAATGCTTAGGCTGCGAGGGGCTTAAAGAAGTGAATGTGGGAGGGATTTTAGGATCTTAAAAAATATTAATTATGACTTTTCAATGACCCATGCCACAACCCCATGGGGTTTTATCCCACTACTGGGGTTACAAACTTCAAACTTGAATATCTCTCAAGCCGTGAAGAATTATGTGGCCTGCCATATATCAATGGAAACATCTCGACAAGTATAAACCATAAAAATAATTCTTAAACCATAATATATTAATTTGGTAGTTAAAAATTCCCATGCAATATTTGGGTAGCCCTTGGTGCTTATTGGGACATCAATGAAAACCGCTGATCAAAAAAATCCCCCTTTGGCATTGATGGCAACACAAGTACTCCCCCTTCGATCATGAAACCTCTTCCTACAACATTCTCTTCCCCTTTGACATCAATGGCAAAGGGTAACTCCCCCTGACACACAACCATCTTGTGGACTTGTACACACTTCCACTCCCCCTGACATACGGCCATCCTGCAAGACTGTACACACTTCCACTCCCCCTTTATATTCTGAATAAGGAAAATCTAATGAGAACTTGTGAGAATCCCAAGATTCTCGCGAAGATATTCCAATGCTTCACGATTACTCTCATGATCATTAACACTTCATTCCTAGTCTACATCTGTAAAGGAATGAATAATGAGATTTTTACCCTTGGGATACCACAAGCCATATTCTGTTGTTCCCTTTAGATATCGAAGAATTATTTTGATGGCAATAATATGCAATTATTTTGGTGATGATTGGAATCTTGCTACTTCTCCAACTGCTTTCATAACATCTAGCTGAGAGGCTGTTACATATATAAGAATACCAATCATATATCTATACAAGCGTTGATCCACATCCTTAGATGAGTCATCTATGCTCAATTTGCAACCTGTTACCATCAGATTAAGGATGGGTTATTAATATTCCATTTTAAATTTCTTCAGCATTTTCTTGATGTACTTGGTTTGAAATATAAATATTCCTTTCTCTTGCTGAGATATTTGAAGCCCTAAGAAGTATGTCAGCTCACCAAGTAAAGACTTCTCTAGATCACTTTGCATATTTGTATCAAAATTCTTACTTAGTCGATCATCATTGCTACCAAATATTATATCATCCTCTTTAGCTATCACACATGCTTTATTTGGTTCATCTAGAACATATATGTCGTTTGAAGCTCAACTTGCTGTAGCCACAATTTCACCATACCTGCCTTTCCTGATTTGACATTTTGTGGAGTTGAATAGTATTGTGTGTCCTTGATAACACATTTTTCCAACACTAAGAAAATTGTGATTCATGTTTTCAACCAATATAACATTCTTGGCTAGAGCTTCTTTACTTCCGAGAGTGACAGTACCTGATCCTATAACATTTGAAGATCCATAATTTCCAAAGGACACGGTTCCATATTTCATATCTTTCAGATATACAAATTTATTTCTATCTCCAACCAGATGCGTTGAGAAACTGCTATCAACATACCACATATCTTTGTTGTTTTGAGCCTTGAGAGCGAGAGCACAATTATTAGTCTTCTTCCTCTACCATGTTCGTTCATTCTGTGGCTTTGAAGATTCTTCTGGAGGATTTTCAAGTTTACAGTCTCTGGCTATGTGTCCAAAGTGTCGACATTTTTAACATTCAATATTATTTCTTAAATGTTAAAATATATTGATGTTTGGTTGAGCCCTGGGAGGTTCATATTTGACAGATCTATTGGAATTGTATTCATTCCTTGGGTACGTGTGACATTCTACAACTTTATGACTAAATTTTCCACATGAATAATAGTAGCCATAAAAAATATTTTGGTACCTAGATGGAAATCTTCATTGAGGAATTGTCTTCCAAGGCTATTCTTGTGAATCTTGTCCAATGAAGTCTACATGAATGTCAGATCTCATAGGTTCATTTTATTTTTTTGTAGAAGGTCCTGCTTCTTCTTCTTTGTAACTGATGCCAGTCCTATCATTGTAAGATCATTGATTGTTGATGAGTTCTTTCAATGCCCTTGAGCTGTTGGCATAGTTTTGGATAGTTTTTCATTTCTTCACTCCCTTACGCAACAAGACTACTTTGGCTTCTAATTCTTCCTTTTCTTGGTTTCTTTCTTCAAACTTCTTTCGAAGTGACTCTTCCATGCATTTTTGTTCTTCAACTTCAATTTTGAGACCTTGAACTTGTTCTTCAAGAGTATTGGAATGGATCTTCTCTTCCTTGAGCTCTTTTATAAGTTTTATTGCTTCCTTAGAAAATTCTTCTATGGTGAATCCTTCTTCTTCGTTGTTTGATACCTCTTGTTTATTGTGCTTGGCCATAAACAATACTCTCTCATTGGCTTCTTCTTCACTATCATTTTCTTCATCGGATGATGAGCTATATTCTTTAGAGAGAAAGTTCCTTTTGGATCCTTGCTTGTTGAATTTATAAAAGCCTTTGTTTCCTTTTGAGTTTCCATCACTTTTGTTCGGACATTTTGATGAGAAATACCCAACCTCACCACAGCCGAAACATATCAATGGAAGTTTACCTTTGAATTTTCCCTTACCATTTTTTAGTTTTCTCGTAAAGTAAGCATATTCTTCATCTGAAAGACCTTCTTCATCATCTCCCTTTTCTTCACACTTGCAGGTGCATGTATTTTTAATTGAAGGTTGTTTGTCCTTATGGGTTTTCTTAGATGCAACGAACGCAGTTTCTAGATGTGAAGTACCCTCTTCTTCATCAACTCTCATTTAATATGTTATGAGAACTCCATGTAATTCCTCTTTGCTGAGTTTGTCCAGATTTTCACTGTATTCTAAGACCGATACCTTTGGGTTGAATCTCCCTGGTAATGTTCTAAGAATTTTTCCTATAATAGTCTTATCGTCAACTGGCTCTCCCAATCCTTCCAAAGTATTGGTTATTTCATCAACGTATTGGAAGTATGCAGTAATGTTGCAATCTTCTTTCATTCTGAGTTACTCAAATTTTTCTCTATAGATTTGAAGCTTTTCTTCTTTGACATTTGAGTCATATCCATATATATTCTCAAGCTTGTCCAATACATTTTTGGCGGTTTTACAACCCAATACCTTATGATAAGAAGATTCAATAATTCCACTGATAATAATATTCTTTTCTTTTGCATCATTTAGAAAATTCTTTTTACCTTGTTCATCCGCGGTTGATGTAAATCCATTTTGAAAATTGTCTCATACTTCATAACCTTGGGCCAAGAGATAGAACTCCATTCTTCCTTTCCAGAGTGCATAATTATTTTCACTAAATAGAGGTACACCATTCTTTGTATGCTCCATGACCTTCTTCTAGTTCTTAAACTGATATTGAAGGAACCAAGCTCTGATACCAATTGTTGGAAATACTGAGAAGTGGGGTGAATTAGTATTCCTTTCAATTAGAGCATTATTTAATCTTCAATTATTATCAGTGTTTGTATAATGATAGTAGAAAACAAAAGGAACACAAATGCACAATTTTTTTAAGGTGGAAACCCACTTCGGGACAAAAACCACCTAACTTTTTTCTAATAATTCTTTAAAATTCAACTCCAATTGAAAATAAAGCTCCAACTTTCTAGAATCTAGAAAAGCATTCTTCTCCGGCTCTGACTGTATGGACGCTCCAATGCCCGAGATTCTTTAGTATTCAACTGAACGGATGCCCCAACACCCAATGAGCTACAACTCACCCTAGCACCACCCTACCAACCTATGGAAGAATAAAAGAAAAATGGACTCCCGTACCAAGGAAAATGGTCCACTTTACAATGATATAGAATGATGTAGAAGAAGAAGACACACTAGACCATAACCCCAACTATGAAACAACACCCTAATGATGATCCTAGACCTCGTGACACTGCCTCATCAACTCTTGGTAGATAGACACTAGAACAATTTTTACAATAATGTATTTACAACGACTTAGTACAATGATACTTTATAGTGACTGTATGCAGTGCTGCCCACTTGAAGACTTCCTGTGATGAACTTATTTTTGTTGTTCTGCACCTTTTTTGTTGCTCTTGTCATGCTACCCTCTGCTGCACATTGCTTTTCTTTTCGGCCCTATAAAGTTTCGGCCTTTGCAGCCCTTGACAACAAATGATCTAGCTTTTTCTTGCTTTCTAGGGGCTCGAAATTGAATCTGGTGTATCTATGTTATTTGAGATCCCCAATATCTAATTTTGGTCCTGTATTATTCCCCTAAGTCTTCTTTCCAATGCCACAGGTGTGACCCAATTTGGTTTCTTCTAGAGAGAGTTATGCCCAAGTTATCACAATTCCCTAATTATGGATTGTTTCAACAGAGTGAACTTGTACAGTGTACCATGTGTCATTGTTTCTTCATTTAGCTCTAAAATTGATAGAACAAAAACTACAGGCCATGCACTATCTACCAAATTTTACATAATTCCAATCTGATATACAGAGAGAGAGTTATGATGATTTTCCCAAGGTCACTTCTTTGATATGAATTTCGGGAACCTGCAAAAGCACTGACTGCCACAGATCATATCTATTCAAATATTGCGCACCTTGATCTGAAATTTTCATAGGAGCTTCCTCAATATTTCGGCCTCGCCTCAATTTTTTTTTATCTTTTGAACCTTTGTAGAAAAAATGTCAGAGCGAAACTTGCACGATGACCTGTTTCAGATGGCGAAATCCCTTGCATAAGGAGGATATGAGGATCACAATTTATTTAAATGCTTAGGTTGAGAGGGGCTTCAACAAGTGAACATGGGATGGATTTTAGGAGCTTAAAAAATATTAATTATGACTTTTCAATGACCCATGCCACAACCCCATGGGGTTTTAGCCCACTAAATGGGTTTACAAACTTCAAACATGAATATCTCTCAAACCGTGAAGAATTACGTGGCGTGCCATATATGAACGGAAATATCTCGACAAGTAGAAACCATCAAAATAATTCTTAACCCAGAATATATTAATTTGGTAGGTAAAAATTTCCATGCAATATTTGGTTATCCCTTGGTGCTGCTTGGGTTGACATCAATGACAACCGCTATTCAACAATCTCCCCCTTTGGCATTGATGGCAACACAAGTACTCCCCCTGCGATCATGAAACCTCTTCCTACAACATTCCCTCCCCCTTTGACATCAATGGCAAAGGGTAACTCCCCCTAACACACAACCATCTTGCAGACTTATACACACTTCCACTCCCCCGACATACAACCATCCTACGAACTTGTACACACTTCCACTCCCCCCTTCTATTCTGAATAAGAAAATTCTAATGGGAACTTGGGAGAATCCCATGATTCTGGTGAAGATATTCCAATGCTTCACGAGTACTCTCATGATCATCAACACTTCATGCCCAATCTGCATCTATAAAGGAATGAACAATGATATTGTTACCCTTGGGATACCACAAGCCAAATTCTGTTGTTCCCTTTAGATATCGAAGAATTCGTTTGATGGTAATAATATGTGATTCTTTTGGTGCTGCTTAAAATCTTGCTACTTGTCCAACTTCTTGCATAACATTTGGCTGAGAGGCTGTTACATATAGAAGACTACCAATCATATATTTGTATAAGCTTTGATCCACATCCTTAGATGAGTCGTATATGCTCAATTTGCAACATGTTACCATTAGAGTAAGGATGGGTTTGCAATATTCCATTTTAAATTTCTTGAGAATTTCCTTGATGTAATAGGATTGACATATAAATATTCCTTTCTCTTGCTGAGATATTGGAAGCCCTAAGAAGTATGTTAGCTCACCAAGTAAATACATCTCGAGACCATTTTGCATCTTTGTAACAAACTTCTTACTTAGTCGAACATCATTGCTACCAAATATTATATCATCCTCTTTAGCTATTAGACATGCTTTAGGTTGCTCATCCAGAACATTTATGTTGTTTGGAGCTCGACTTGTTGTAGCCACAATTTCACCATACCTGCCTTTCCTGATTTCACATTTTTTGGAGTTGAATAGTATTGTGTGTACTTGATCACACATTGGTCCAACACGAAGCAGATTGTGATTCATGTTTTCAACCAATATAACATTCTTGGCTAGAGCATCTTTTCTTCTAAAAGTGATAGTACCTGATCCTATAACATTTGAAGTTCCATCATTTCCAAAGGACATGGCTCCATCCTTCTTGTCTTTCAGAGATACAAATTTATTTCTATCTCCAGTCATATGCTTTGAGCAACTGCTATAAACATACCACACATCTTTTTTGTTTTGAGCCTTGAGAGTGAGAGCACAATTATCAGTCTTATTCTTCTTCCATGTTCGTTCATTTTGTGGCTTTGAAGATTCTTCTGGAGGATTTTCAAGTATGCAGTCTCTGGCTATGTGTCCAAAGTTTTGAAATTTGTAACATTCAATATTATTTCTTAAATGTTCAAATATATTGATGTTTCGTTGATCCCTGGGAGGTTCATGTTTGATAGATCTCCTGTAATTGTATTCATTCCCGAGGTACGTGCGACATTCTATAGCTTTATGAAAAAAATTTCCACATGAATAACAGTAGCCATAAAAAATATGTTGGTAGCTGGATGGAAATCTTCGTTGAGGAATTGTCTTCCAAGGTTGTCCTTGAAAATCTTGGCCATTGAAGTCTACATGCATGTCAGATCTCATAAGTTCATTGTATTTTGTTGTAGAAGTTCCTGCTTCTTCTTCTTTGTAACCGATGCTAGTTCTGTCATTGTAAGATCATTGGTTGTTGATGGGTTCTTCCAATGCCCTTGAGATGTTGGCATAGTTTAGGATAGTTTTTCCTTTCTTCACTTCCTTACGCAACAAGACTATTTCGGCTTCTAATTCTTCCTTTTCTTGGTTTCTTTCTTCCAACTTCTTTGGAAGTGACTCTTCCATGCGTTTTTGTTCTTCAACTTCAATTTTGAGACCTTGAACTTGTTCTTCAAGAGTATTGGAATGGATCTTCTCTACCTTGAGCTCTTTGATAAGTTTGATTGCTTCCTTAGAAAATTCTTCTATGGTCAATCCTTCTTGTTCATTGTTTGAAACCTATTTTTTATTGTGCTTGGCCATAAACAATACTCTCTCATTGGCTTCTTCTTCACTGTCATTGTCTTCATCAGATGATGAGCTATATTCTTTAGAGAGAAAGTTCCTTTTGGATCCTTGCTTGTTGAATTTATAAAAGCCTTTCTTTCCTTTTGAGTTTCCATCACTTATGTTAGGACATTTTGATGTGAAATTCCCAACCTCACCATAGCAGAAACATATCAATGGAAGTTTACCTTTGAAATTTCCCTTACCAATTTTTAGTTTTCTCTTAAAGTAAGAATATTCTTCATCTGAAATACCTTCTTCATCATCTCTCTTTTCTTCACACTTGCAGGTGCATGTCATTTTAATTGAAGGTTGTTTGTCCTTATGGGTTTTATTAGATGCAACGAACACAGTTTTTAGATGTGAAGTACCCTCTTCTTCATCAAGTCTCATTTCCTATGCTATGAGAACTCCATGTAATTCCTCTTTGCTGAGTTTTTCTAGATTTTCATTATATTCTAAGACCGATACCTTTGGGTTTAATCTCCCTGGTAACGTTATAAGAATATTTCGTATAGTAGTCCTCTTGTCAACTGGCTCTCCCAATCCATCCAGAGTATTGGTTATTTCATCAAGGTATTGGAATTATGCAGTAATGTTGCAATCTTCTTTCATTCTAAGTTGCTCAAATTTTTCTCTATAGACTTGAAGCTTTGCTTCTTTGACATTTGAGTCACCTGCATATATATTCTCAAGCTTTTACCATAAATTTTTGTTGGTTTTACAACCCAAAACCTTATGATAAGAAGATTCAATAAGTCTACAGATAATAATCTTCTTTGATTTTGCAACATTTAACAAATTCTTCTTACCTTGTTCATCCACAGTTGATGTAAATCCATTTTGAGCAGTGTCCCGTACTTCATAACCTTGCGGCAAGAGATAGAACTCCATTCTTCCTTTTCATTGTGCATAATTATTTTCATTGAAGAGAGGTACACCATTCTTTGTATGCTCCATGACCTCCTTCTAGCTGTTAAACTTATATTGAAGGAACCAAGCTCTGATACCAATTGTTGGAAATACTGAGAGGGGGGGTGAATCAGTATTCCTTTCAATTAGAGCATTAGTTAATCTTCAATTATTATCAGTGCTTGTATAATGATAGCAGAAAACAAAAGGAAAAAAAATGCACACAGTTTTTAAGGTGGAAACCCACTTCGGGTCGAAATCCACCTAATGATTTTCTAATAATTCTTTAATATTCAACTCCAATTGAAAATAAAGCTCCAAATTCCTAGAATCTAGAAAATACTTCTTCTCCAGCTCCCACTGGATGGACACTCCAATGCCCGAGATTCTTCAATATTCAACTAAACGGATGCCCCAACACCCAATGAGCTACAACTCACCCTAGCACCACCCTAACACCCTATAGAAGAATAAAATAAGAATGGACTCCCGTACCAGGGAAAATGGTCCACTTTACGATGATCTAGAATGATGTAGAAGAATAAAACACACTAGACCATAACCCCAACTATGACACAACCACCTAATGATGATCCTAGACCTCCCGACACTGCCTCTTCAACTCTTGGCAGATAGACACTAGAAAAGTTTTTACAATAATTTATTTACAATGACTTAGTACAATGATACCTTTACAGTGATTGTATGTAGTGCTACTCACATGAAGACTTCGTGTGATGAACTTATTATTGTTTTTCTGCACCTTGTTTGCTTCTCTTCTCATGCTACCCTCTGCTACACCTTGTTTTTCTTTGCTGCCCTAGAAATTCTAGTCGTTTGCAGCCATTGACAACACATGATCTAGCTTTTTCTTGCCTTCTAGGAGCTCGATATTGAATCTGGTGTATCTCTGTTATTTTAGATCCCCAATCTCTGATTTTTGGTCCTATAGTAGTCCTCTGAGTCTTATTTCAAATGTCATATTTCTAACCCAATTTTGATTCTTCAAGGGAGAGTTATGCCCAATTTATCACAATGCCCTAATTATGGACTATTTCAGTAGAGCATACTTGTACAGCGTGCCATGTGTCATTGTTTCTTCATTCAACTCTAAAATTAATAGAACAAAAACTAAAGTATGTGCAATATCTACCACGTTTTACATAATTCCAATCTGATACACAGAGAGATATTTATGACGATTTTCTGAAGGTCACTTCTTTGAGATGAATTTTAGGAGCCTACAAAAACATTGACTTCCACAGATTATATCTCCGAAAATATTCTGCACCTTCATCTGAAATTTTCACAAGAGCTTCCTCAAGATTTCAGCTTCACCTCATAAAAAATTTCAGCTTTTGAACCTTCGTAGAAAAAATGTTAGAGCGAAATTCCATGATGACCTATTTCAGATAGAAAAATCCCTTGCATAAGGAGGATATGAGGAACACAAGTGAATGCTTAGGTAGAGAGGGGATTCAACAAGTGAATGTGGGATCGATTTTAGGAGCTTAAAAAATATTAATTATGACTTTTCAATTACCCATGCCACAACCCCATGGGGTTTTAGCCCACTAACTGGGGTTACAAACTTCAAACATGAATATCTATCAAACCATGAAGAATTACATGGTATGCCATATATCAATGGAAACATCTCGACAAGTAGAAACCATAAAAAGAATTATTGACCCAGAATATATTAATTTTGTAGGTCAAAACTCCCATAAAATATTGGGGTAGCCCTTGGTTCTTCTTGGGTTGACATCAATGACAACCGATGATCAAAAATCTCCCCATTTGGCATTGATGGCAACAAAAGTACTCCCCCTGTGATCATGACACCTCTTCCTCCAACATTCTCTACCCCTTTGACATCAATGGAAAAGGGTAACTCCCCTTAACACATAACCATCTTGCGAACTTGTAAACACTTCCACTCCCCCTGAAATACAACCATCCTGTGAACCTGCACACACTTCCACTCCCCCTTTATATTCTGAATAAGGAAAATATAATGAGAACTTGGGAGAATCCCAAGATTCTGGCGAAGATACTCCAATGCTTCACGAGTTCTCTCACGATCATCAACACTTCCTACCCAATCTGCATCTGTAAAGGAATGAATAATGAGATTGTTACCCTTGGGATACCACAAGCCATATTCTGTTGTTCCCTTTAGATATCAAAGAATTCTTTTGATGGAAATAATATGTGATTCTTTTGATGCTGCTTGGAATCTTGCTACTTGTCCAACTGCTTGCATAACATCTAGCTGAGAGGCTATTACATATAGAAGACTACCAATCATATATATATACAAGCATTGATCCACATCCTTAGATGAGTCATCTATGCTCAATTTGCAACATGTTACCATTGGATTAAGGATGGGTTTTCAATCTTCCATTTTAAATTTCTTGACCATTTCCTTGATGTACTTGGCTTGACATATAAATATTCCTTTCTCTTGTTGAGATAATTGAATCCCTAAGAAGTATGTCAGCTCACCAAGTAAAGACATCTCCAAATCACTTTTCATATTTGTAGCAAACATCTTACTTAGCTGATCATCATTGATACCAAATATTATATTATCCTCTTTAGATATTAGACATGCTTTAGTTGCTTCATCCAGAATATATATGTCATTTGGAGCTCAACTTGTTGTAGCCACAATTTGACCATACCTTCCTTTCTCGATTTCACATTTTGTGGAGTTGAATAGTATTGTGTGTCCTTGATAACACATTTTTCCAACACTAAGCAGATTGTGATTCATGTTTTCAACCAATCTAACATTCTTGGCTCGAGCATATTTGCTTATGAGAGTGACAGTACCTGATCCTATAACATTTGAAGACCCATCATTTCCAAAGGACATGGTTCCATCCTTCTTATCTTTCATAGATACAAATTTATTTCTATCTCCAGTCATATGCGTTGAGAAACCGCTATCAACATACCACACATCTTTGTTGTTTTGAGCCTTGAGAGGGAGAGTACAATTATCAGTCTTCTTATTCTTCCATGTTTGTTAATTCTGTGGCTTTGAAGATTCTTCTGGAGGATTTTCAAGTCTGCAGTCTCTGGCTATGTGTCCAAAGTTTCGACATTTGTAATATTCAATATTATTTCTTAAATGTTCAAATCTATTGATGTTTCGCTGATCCCTGGGAGGTTCATATTTGACAGATCTCTTGGAATTGTATTTGTTCCTAGGGTATGTGCAACATTATATAGCGTTATGACCAAATTTTCCACATGAATAACAATAGCCTTAAAAAATATGTTGGTACCCAGATGGAAATCTTCGTCGAGGAATTATCTTCCAAGGTTGTTCTTGCGAATCTTGTCTAATGAAGTCTACATGCATGTCAGATCTCATAGGTTCATTGTATTTTGTTGTAGAAGGTCCTGCTTCTTCTTCTTTGTAACCGATGCCAGTTTTGGCATTGTAAGATCGTTGATTGTTGATGAGTTCTTCCAATGCCCTTGAGCTGTTGGCATAGTTTTGGATAGTTTTTCCTTTCTTCACTTCCTTACGCAACAAGACTACTTCGGCTTGTAATTCTTCCTTTTCTTGGTTTCTTTCTTCCAACTTATTTTGAAGTGACTCTTCAATGCATTTGCATTCTTCAACTTCAATTTTGAGACCTTAAAATTTTTCTTCAAGAGTATTGGAATGGATCTTCTCTACCTTGAGCTCTTTTATAAGTTTGACTGCTTCGTTAGAAATTTCTTCTATGGTCAATCCTTCTTCTTTGTTATTTGATACCTCTTGTTTATTGTGCTTGGTGATAAAATATACTCTCTCATTGGCTTATTCTTCATTGTCATTGTCTTCATCGAATGATGAGATATCTTCTTTAGAGAGAAATTTCCCTTTAGATCCTTGTTTGTTGAATTTAATAAAAGCCTTTCTTTCCTTTTTAGTTGCCATCACTTATGTTCGAACATTTTCATGTGAAATGCCCAACCTCACCACAACTGAAACATATCAATGGAAGTTTACCTTTGAATTTTCCCTTACCAATTTTTAGTTTTCTCGTAAAGTAAGCATATTCCTAATCTTGAAGACCTTCTTCATCATCTCCCTTTTCTTCACACTTGCAGGTGCATGTATTTTTAATTGAAGGTTGTTTGTCCTTATGGGTTTTATTAGACGCAACGAACGTAGTTTCTAGATGCGAAGTACCGTCTTCTTCATCAAGTCTCATTTCATATGCTATAAGAACTCCATGTAATTCCTCTTTGCTGATTTTGTCCAGATTTTCACTGTATTCTAATACTGATACCTTTGGGTTGAATCTCCCTGGTAGTGTTCTAATAATCTTTCATATAATAGTCTTCTCTTCAGCTAGCTCTCCCAATCCTTCCAGAGTATTGGTTATTTCATCAACGTATTGGAAGTATGTAGTAATGTTGAAATATCATTTCATTCTGAGTTGCTCAAATTTTTCTCTATAGATTTGAAGCTTTGCTTCTTTGACATTTGAGTCACCTGCATGTATATTCTCAAGCTTGTCCCATACGTTTTTTGGCTATTTTACAACCCAACGCCTTATGGTAAGCAGATTCAATAAGTCCACTCATAATAATATTCTTTTCTTTTGCATCATTTACCAAATTATTCCTACCTTGTTCATCTACGATTGATGTAAATCCATTTTGAACAGTCTCCCATACTTCATAACCTTGCTCCAAGAGATAGACCTCCATTATTCCTTTTGAGAGTGCATAATTATTTTCATTGAATAGAGGTACACAATTCTTGGTATGCTCCATGATCTCCTTCCAGCTGTTAAAATTCTATTGAAGGAACCAAGCTCTAATACCAATTGTTGGAAATATTGAGAGGGGGGGTGAATCAGTATTCCTTTCAATTAGAGCATTAGTTAATCTTCAATTATTATCAGTGTTTGTATAATGATAGCAACAAACAAAAGGAACACAAATGCACACAATTTTTAAGGTGGAAATTGTTGGCTCGAGGGGTCCTAACTCAGGTTCGGAGTTCAAGGTTTGCCAACAAACCCCTATACCACTAGCCCTTTCGGTAATGACCTACTTGCGCAGGTCAAAGTTTCACCCGAAGTAGTATGGGTGGGTGGTGGAACCAAGTTTCCGCACCCTAAAAAAGGATAGGTAAGGAAAGCAGAGCTACGTCCTGCCTCAAGATGTCCAGATCTTTCCAAGCACAATATCTCATAAAACAGAATAAAATATATCTAGATGCAGTAAAACACTTACACAGAAATTTCACAGCTAAATACAGAATACACATAATAAAACAATTACCAATGATTTTCATAAACATTACGCATAGATTCAGTTCTTAAACAACCTTTTTTATTCATCAATTCATCAATTCCCTCTTACAATACCTGTCCCAGCCTACACACACAGCAGCAAGGTCCGCACACAGTAGGACTCTTGATCTCCGCGCACACAGGCAGCAGGAGTCCTTCCCCAGAAACCCAAATAAACTTAATAAACCACAATTCACATCAGTATCTCTTCATTTCTCTACCTTACAATTCAAAATGTTCCTCTATTTATAACAATCTAGCCTAAAATTTTCTATGATCTGCAAACCATGGTTTTTGGACCCCGGGTTTACCCTTTGACCCATTACAATAATTTCAGGGCTTTGACCCACCCCAAAAACCCTACGCTAGACTAAATATAATAAAAAATATACAAAATCAGACCAGTTTCGTAGCTCGTAGGAGACCTTGTTCCAACAGTCCCACAACAAAATCTTGTGACTCGTCTCGTGTCACTGTGGTGGTGCAGTCTCTGTCTGTGCACGTAAGGTGTGGAGGGTTGCTATCAGTGGAGGGAGCACTTCTTGACTCTAGGTGGTAGCACTCTACGCAAGGTCTACAAGTTTCTGGGAGGTTGGTCCTTCAGTGGCTGTGGTGACACTGTCAAGGGTCTGAGTAAGTCGCTTGGTCGCGCCATGAATATCCTGCAAAAGTTGGAGGGTTGTGGCAACCCAAGGCTTTAGACATTCCGCCATGATGTGGTGTTTATGCTGGAGTTTCTCAATATCATCCTAGAGATCATTGTTCTTTTTTAACCATGCCAAGCATTTTGTAGGTACCAAGGTGGGCAGCATGGCATTGACTTGCTCGAAAGCTTCTTCCTTATATCATAAGTATTGATTTATTTCATGAAGAACCGGATCACGCTGGACCTTTGTCCAAATTTGCATGGCTGATTCCATCAGCCGGGCACCTTGTCAAATCTGCCCCGAAATAAAATTTGTTGCATTGGTGACTAGGGCGGCGCATTGGGCGCTGACTTCTGGAGGTGTTTCGGGCTACAGTTTGGCCTGTAAGTCAGAGATTTGTTGTTCCAGTTGTGTCTTGAAGATGTGTATTTCCGTTCGATATGCTTTGAGTGCCGCAACCAAATTTTCCACTTTAGCCTGAGGTGTGTCCGCGGTCGAGATCTCATATGTAACCTCTGTATAGAGATGGTGGATCATTGTTTCAAGCTCCGCCTACTGTAACATGGAAAGGATAAATTCAACAGCTTGCTACGTGATGGTGTGCTCAGCTGTAGCAAGCTGTTGGTGCACTCGCTGGACACGATGGAAAATATTCTAGAAGACAATGTTATGGAGGCCCTGTAAGGCTTCGTGGGGTAGCTTAGCTAGGTCCAATTGGGTTCTTGTGTTTGCTGGGAGCTGATTTCCTACTAGGGCAGTGTTAGGTATAGTCCAGAGACGAATGTCCTCCATGAATAGCGCTGAATTGCTATCGACCAAAGGGGTCCGTGCCTGGCCAACACTGGTCGGCAGCGTATTGATTTTTATCTAGAGAGCGCGAAGCTCGGCCTGGAGAGTGTCGACCACAACCTTATATTGTGCCCTGAAAGATGCCCACTTGTCTTCTGTAGTTGTGGTGACTGCATCCGTGATTTTCTTAAGGTCACCATCAGTCAGTGTGAACGTTGCATCATATTGTGTGCGGTGGGCGCGCTATTTCTTTCGAGATCCTGGTGTCGGATCCCCTGACCACTTTGTACTTGGGGGAGGGGTGGAATCTCTGTTATACCCTACCTAGGCCTTAGCCGTGGTGGTCTATGGTAGCCTTGTATCTCTGTTCTTGGCTATGTCTGAGGCCATCTAGCGGGGCTCCACAGTCTCCCCACGGGTATCTGTGAGGCCTTTTCTCCAGGTAGGGGGCCATAGGGTGATCATCAGGTCAATATCTTCATCTGCTACCATATAAGGGAGTGTCTTCCACATCTTATTGTTGAGGCTACGGATCTGAATATGGTGCATGGTAACTTGGAACGCGGAAAAACTCTTGTATTTGTCATATATCGTCGAGGACAGCCGGGGTTGGGAGTTTATGGTAGCTTCCACACTGCTCTGGAAGAGGATCCAAGATTTTTTTTTATCCTCGATGTGTTGCGCATCCTTACAGTCCCATAAGTGACATACCCAGCTCCTTCGCACATCCCAGGAGGAAGTTCAGTGAGGACCGACTCCACGGGGGTGTCCCAGGCGACTAGCACTATTAGGAGTAATAACCATGATAAAAATAAAGACGTCCCTTGCTCTTGGGATTCGCGGACATTGGCCAAAAATTCATCCCACAAGTATTGAGCCTAATTGAAAGAGATGCCCTTCACACACCGGCCAGCCAACTGAATTACATAGGCAGGGACAGTCGCAACCTGACACTTCCTCATTAGCTTGCAAGCTAAGAGCCCAGTACCCATCTGTGTAGCTAGGTCATTCATATTATGGATCACAAACCCTCGTTGATTTCGATGCACCACGTAGGTCATCCGTACAAACATAGCGGTAGCTACTTTGTACTTTGTGCCTACCCGCTCTAAAGGGTGCAGCCCTTGCATAGGATGGCTTGTAATCTTGTGGATCAACGCAGCATCAATAGGGACCCTATCTCGAGTCCATAAGAAACCATCATGAATGAGGGCAAGAAACTGGAAATCCAATTGATTTGTGACGTTGTAATGGCCAAAATGGGACATATGGAATAGATTCAAAAGTCCTGACTTGGCTAAGCCGCATATCCAGCGCTGGGTTACCACCATGACTCCATCATTTCCCTGGATTGTATCAAAATATAATTCGGGGGCCAATTCAGGGAGGGTTTCAAACTCCACCATGTCATGATCATCAAACTTGACCTCGTGGAGTCATATGCAAGGATCACTGATGACAGGGACTTCTCCCACAGTTAAGGGGGTTTGCAGATAGGTGAACAAGACATCCAAGTTTTTTGGCACTTTCATAGATGGCCTACGTGGGCGAACGAAGGGACGTAACCAATCGATTGGGTTAGCAGGTAGAGCACCTTCCTGTGCATCTTGATCTAGAGGTGATGCTGGAAGAGACCTAGCGTGCCTTGGAGAAGTCCTAGGCTTCCCTGTAGCCCACCTCACTTCTTTCGGAGCTTTTCCCAAACCTTGTGCCTTGCCTTTGCCTTTCCTTGTGACTGGCATAGAGGGAAATTCTTCCAGTTCAGATTCAACCTCCATGATTTCTTCAACATCAGGCCTCGTTGGGGCTGATGGTTCGGCAGGGTTAGTGGCCGACATCCTTGCACGAAAAATGAATCCCACCCCTGGGTGACTACTATCAGATGGAGTAGGTTGACTAGACATGAGAGGGATAGTGTGGATTTGAAAAATGTGATTGCTTAAGTTTTTCCAAGAGACGAGTGATGAGGGAAAGTTGTGCAAGTGAAATGGCACCTCTGGCTGAACTATCCTACTCTTTTTATAGTACCCCCAAATGTGCAATGGTGAGGTAAAATTTATCTGAGACGAGTCCCCCAGGAAATGGTAAAAAATCTCCACATTTCATTCCATTAAATTCTCGGAGGTCGCTCCTTCCAATGGTAACTTTTTCTTTTTACCAATGGGTATTGTTCTAATGGCTAGTTTCCGTATCGTCGATAGGCCTGACCCATCTGTCACGCTAGGGTCACCCACCTGCATCGGCTGCATGTCCCCCCCCAACACAGGCTTGCTTCCTAGGCAACTCATGACCCATGACAAAGAGAACCTTATTGTTTGTGTAAGTGAGGTTTTAAAGGCGGCTGTAGTCAGAGTGTGTTGTCTTAACCACAACTATTTTGTTGTTGTAGAGGTGGCCAGATGTATGAGAGCTCTACCTCCTGAACCTATGGCTGGTGTAGAGTGTGTTTTAATGCTACCTTCTCATGGGTCAGCCTGACCCTTTCCCGGGGTTGGCCCATAGTAGCTGCCAATTCTTGGTCTCGTCAGGGTCCTTACCTCCGAGGAAACATAGAGGAAGTTTTTTGTGATTTGAAGAAAATGCAGCATAGAGATGTCACGTAACCAGTTCTGCCAAGTCTCTATTTCCTCATCGGGATCAGATAAGCATTCAGTATCCCCTTCCCCACAAAGTATTTCGTCCCTTGCTAGGTTGTCCGCGTCTTGCGCAGTCAGCTTATAAATATAGTCCACATCTTCCTCCTTAGGTACTAGTTCCGTGTAGTGTTTACCTTCCATAGGGTCTAACAGTACGATTACCCTTGTGCCATTATTTTCGAATACCATGCTTCATTTTTTCAAGTTAATGATACTGCCCATGTCGATGGCCCAATCCAATCCCAATAGCACAGGGTAGGGTTCCGCATCCTCGATGATTTTAATGAATTCAAATTCAACCCAGACCTTTACTCCTACAATATCTACCATAATCCCCGATAGCCTTCCCAATGGTATGATATTTTCTTGATTAACCATGCGTAGCTAGATAGTGGACCATTCCAACTTTGGTTCACCCATTCATTGCCAGGTTTGTTTGGGTAAAATATTGGCGTCTGATCCAAGGTCTATGATAACCTGATCCATCTTGTAATTGCCAATCTGGGCCGTCAACCACATCTCCCTCCCAGTGCGTTTCTGATACCTGTAAAATTTGTGTACATCCTTAATATCGGGGGACATCACAGAGCACGTTGCGTAGCTATCTATTAAAGCATGCAGATTTTTCACTACCCTTGGGTTTCACAGAAATTTCATACATGCCTGTATGAAAGGTTTGACCTCCTCAACTACCTTAAAACCCTCAGGGAGTAGGGATGTAGATGCCTCGATCCCGAGGAACTCCCTTCGAGCTTCCATAAACGTTTCCCTTTCTTTTTCTAGGTCCAGCCCTTCTTGTCTACTAAATGCTTTTTGGATCATCGTTCCAGTTTGGACGTTCTCATCAATTCCTCTAGTAGCTAATCCACTGGCTGTAACAACATTTATGCTTAGGCCCTTACCCCTTACCTCAGCCTTAACCCTCTACACCTTCTGTGTAGGTGGGATTTGCTTCTCCTATATTTTTTCTATCAATACTGGACAATATTCAAGCATATGGTCCAACTGTTTGCAATACCTGCAAGACTACCTCGTAGGGTTTGAGAAATCCTTCACAAAATGCCTTGTGTCTCCATAGTTATAGCAGATCAATTGGCCCCTGCTTCGACCTGTGCTTCCACTTCGGCCTCCTTCCCTGCTTCTGGAGGGGGAGCCATTCATGCCTGCGGGGGTTTTTGGTGAGGCAGGGCCTGACTGTACCTTATACATGTTTTCTCAATCTATCACTAGATCATAGGTCCGATAGTTCTACTCATCATGCCCTACTGACCGATAGAACCAGCACCAGTGTTAATTTTGTTTGGGAACGTTGATTCTCGGACGAGGGAAACAGTTGGTATCATGCAGCCCAACTATGCAGCCATCCTTGCACCAGGACGCATGTCCACTTGGGCCCTGTCATCCTGGGATGGGTCATTTGCTTGATCCTGGGTGTCTCAGGCACAAGTCCTTCGTATGCCCTAATACTTGACATTGTAGGCACCATAGTTTTGTGCCAGCTTCCCTCCCTCGTTCCTGTCATAGGTCATGAATCTCCATGTGCATTGCCCTGAGCTACGCCTAGATTTGTTGTACTCCTAACGAAGCATCTATCTTGGGCGTAGCTTCTAATTTCATAGCAGCCTTGTAATGTTCCTAACTAGCCCAAGCTAGTAGGGATATTCAATGTCATTTTATTTTTTATGTTTTATGAATAAAATGTAAAGGAGGACAAATAAAAACTCCTAAACATGAGAATAAATCAATGCCCAATGTGAACAGAGTCAAATTAGGGCTTTCTCAATAAAATCCACTTGTATGTGAAATAGGTTCAAGCTATTTTACCGTGTCAACGGGACCAAATCATAAAGTAGTCTAAATACAATGAACCTCTTAGATGATCAGCACAGTCCTATGAGGAGGTCCTCCATGTGAAAGGGGGAAAATGAATGAAGATGGTTTAGGGTTTTGCAAACCCTAATCTTATATAAGGAAGGGAAAGACTCAAGAAAATATTGTTGATGGTATTTCAATTTTTAGATTTCTTGAGCAACTCAAACTCTCTTGGTTGTTTAGCTAAGAGAGAGGAATTTCATGTTTAGGAATTCCTCTTCCTTCCTTGAGGGTCTCTTGGAGGATATTGTGTTGCATTGATCAACTATCTGGCATTTTGGACAAGCTTCACCTCCCTTGACAACATAAATCTTGATTAGGCTTCACTATTTAGAAATATGCAGCAAGTGGAATTATGTCTATTCATATCTGAAGAGTTCTATTGCATCTTTTCAGTGGGGAAGTCATCTAAACCATTTGCAGGAGTGTAATAGCTACTTAGAGCTTCATATTTCCATCTTGGCATGAGGCCAAAGGGGTGATATACCTCATCTATGTAGTTAGCTTCAGAAACTTCATTATTTTGTAGGCAGAGTTGCAGTGTCCATTTTTTAGCAGTTTGGAGGAGAGATCTCTAGTGAAAGGACTCCTTTCCTTCATTGAGGTGATCCATGGATTGGACAACCAATCCATGTTATATTTTAGATATGATCTTCTGTGTAACATATTCTTCAAAAATTTCTAAATTTTACTGCAGATCCATGGTGTAGATCTCAGATCTATTCAGTGTTCTTCATGTTATGCTGAGATCCCCAAGGGGAAATGTACTTAAAAGTAATTTTTTCATATAGATCCCACTTAGATCTATATTTTTGTGCTATGATATGTTATATATGTGAAAAATAATATAACACTACTATAGATTCATTTAAATTACATTTTCTGGTTCATCCTGCAATTCCTTGTGTTGTAATGTTGGGTTTTGAGGCATTTCTTCATGTATAGAGCAGTATTTCCTCATGTAAAACTATTGGATCATATTATAAAATTTCCATACTATTATTCCTATATAAATACATCTAACCCTTCAGAAAATCACGTTGCTGAAGCTTCATTCCAATCTGCATACTTTAAGCCATGGGGAATCAGGGTTTTCTAGCCTAGTCAGGAATTGAGGATTTGTTTAACATAGTAAAACGCATTTTTGTGAGCTTAAATTCGGTATGTAGGTCCCAATTAACCTAATATATCATATCCAGCCATTCTCTTCCCTTATTTTTACGTTGATACTTGAATACATTCATTTTAGGTCATAAATCCTCACTTTTCCCCACTATCGGATGAAGGGATTGAACCTATTTCTTTCTTCTATGTTTATAATTGGTATATGAGTGCATATAAGAATATTTTATGAATTAGTAACTCTCTTCACTTTCATCAGGTCGTTTTACTTTGCTGCAGCCCCTCATTGGGATTTTTTTTTTAAGGTAACTAGGTGTGGGAGATATGTTTAACCCACCTAGTCTTATTTGTTTCAGCTAAAATTTTGGATTAAGATTGTATATTGTCTTATATACAGGATCCAAGAGTTATTTTCCTGTTCCAAATCATATTTTTCTGAAAATTTGTTTTTCAGTGCATGATTCATGAGTTGTTCCTAAAAGGGAACATTATAGTGGTATCAGAGCTTGATCTCTAGCTCAGCCTGTGAGATAAATTTTTTAGAGTAAGTGAGAAGATAATAATAGAGGACAGAATGATGGAGAGGGTCAGATTACTCTCATCTATTTTTAGATCCATGAAGAACCTCCCCAAGGAGGATGAGAAAACAAAAGAGAAAGTACCCTGCACTTCGTATTCTAATCAAGAAGACAGAAATAGAAGCAGGAGGAAGACTCCAAATTTTGGAGGAAAGAAGGAAGATAAGCTCACAAATATTCTTCCTAAATATATTCAGAGCATTCATGAATATCTAAAGCAACTCAGAAGGGAGATGTCTGAAGAATCTCCAAAAAGGTTTGAACCTCAGTCAAACTCTAGATCTTCGCATAGTGGGTGTGAGAATGCACAGTAAAATATTAAGCTCAGATCTACTCTGAGACAAATATAATAATAAGAAGAAGTTACTAAGGGGGAAACTCTTAGTAATTTCTTGAAGAAAGATGAGTCTCAAGCCCTGAAACTCAGAAATCAGTTCTGTCTTTCAGAGCATTTCAAGGCCAAGGTGAACAACAGAAAGCAGAGTGATAGATTCACTCTATCGACCTTTGAAGGGTTACCTACATGTTCAGCTAAAGAATGGGTGAAAGAGCTGGACACCTTCCTACAGCTGCACCAAATTCCTGAAGAAGAAGCCATAAGAATTACAACCTTACATTTGGGAGGTAAGGCCTATGCTTGGTTGAAATTTGAGTTTCTCTTTTGCAGTAATGTAAAAAATTCATCATACATAAGCTTCACTAAAGAATTAATGAAGAGTTTTGATAAGACAGTTCATGAAAAACATATGGTGAAGTCAAACCAAAGAACTCAAATGAAAGCCCTGCATAAAAATGCAGATCCATTTCAGAAACACATGGAAAGGGCTGAAAACTTGCATCATGCCTTGCTAGAGGCAAGACTACCTTCCCACATCTTTGAAAAAAAGAACAAATATGTCTCTTTTTCAAAGGTGGATCATTCCATTGGGAGGTTGCCCAATTTTGTTGCTGAGATAAGGAGCAACAACAATGTTATATCTAGATCTGATCTAGTGCCTCATGCAGAGGAAGAAGGATATTTTGCTCCAACAAGATGGATTCTTGTGGCATGGAAATAAAATCCCCAAGATCTCATGTATGGAGATCAAGGCACAATTCATGATCTAAATGTTCCATCGATGAGAAGGTGTAGAACCATGGAGACACAAAGTGAAGATAGGGAAGAGAGCCAATCTCATTCCTATCCATTGCAGAGGGTTGATGCACCTAAGAAGGTGATTGGATTACACAATGGAAGCATGGAGTGTTTTCTCCATTCATATGTTCAGTCACCTCTTTTGATGATGTCTCATTGCATGGAGAAATTACACCAAGGAGACCACTGGATCAGAAAAGGAGAATGAGTGCTTCATCTGTTGAGGCACAAATCATTGATTTCAAAAGAGTGGAGACCTTGGAAAGTCTTGATATAGCTCCGAGGGTCTGGGGTAGACTCAAGAAGGAGAGAATCAGTCTCTCAACATCATCCACACCCACTCTCATTTCAGTTTCCGTGCTATGGCAGGAGAAACAGAGGAATGGTAGCAACCCTCCCACTTATACATTTGGCATGGGAGCTATCTATGCTCCTAACTCTTTGGAAGAGTTAACTAAGTGACCTCCTTTCTCCTTGAGGATGGAAGGAGACTCATATATGAGCTGCTCCTTTTGCATGAGAAAAAGCTATGGTAAGGACATTGTTTGTTTACTTGCTGATTTACATATTGATTCCTTAACCATATATGTGCATGATGTTGCTTCAAGGAGGAGCATTCTTACTTTGAGGCTACATGGTCTACTTGAGGCCATGAGGAATGTTGATGACCACTCACTTGGTGGACTTGGGGAAGATTTGTATTTTGGGGGACATGATTACCATGCATCATACATCACTCATGTTCTCCAAATACACGAGGAGAATGTAGTAGCTAACCGGCGGTTGAAAAACCACATATTTTGTCATTCTGTATTGAAGTTTATGCTCAAACTGCACTGGTTGCATATGAGGGATCATTTCCCTACTCACTTGCTACATATGGCAGCCAACATGACTTTCATTATGGCTCCTTATGCTACTATTGGTCACATTATTGTCAGGAGCATGATTGGGAGAGAGGCACATGGGTTGAATGTGTCCTTTGGGGGGAATATCCCCATATTTTTTGCAGGACATGTTCTAATGGGAGCATGGGAGATGATGTGGCCACCATATTTCAGCATTTGTTCTTTCTTGAGGTGAGCCATGTGATTGATAGGGAGCCATATGATGATGATGACCTCCTATCCATCACATATGAGAAGCATTGGGCCAACTTGATTCACAATGTAGGAGGAAATATCCTTGGAGATCTAAACTCCATCTTGCCACTTGAGGGCCACCTTGTTGCAGTCCAAGATCAGCCTTCACTCTACACTTGGCATAAGTGGAGAGATGAACATCGTGGGGTAGGCTATGATTCTTACCACTTGGATATTTTCAGCCCAACTTCTTTGCTGGAGCTCAAGGTGGAAGAGGATTTTTAGAAGTTGCCTTATCTGGAGGTAACTATATTCTTATGGAAGATAGCATGGGTGTGGTAGACACTCGTTGGGAGAAATTTTCCCCATGCTCTTCATCACTCCTACCTTAATGAGCCCATTGAGCAACAAGAAGATCACCACTTTCACCTTCCATTTTCTCATGATGTACACTTGCTATCCTACACTTGGAGGAAATCATTGGAGGACAAATTCATTGCTTATCATTTTCAGCCATGGTGGGGTCCATTGATGAGGCCAGAAGAAGAGGGAAGGAGAAGTTTGGTTCTACCCTCCAATTTCTTGAGGACAAGCAACATTTTGAAGGGGGAGGACTATAATGTTCATAACTAGCCCAATCTAGTAGGGATATTCAATGTCATTTTATTTTTTATGTTTTATGAATAAAATGTAAAGGAAGACAAATAAAAACTCCTAAACATGAGAATAATTCAATGCCCAATGTGAACAGAGTCGAACCGGGGATTTCTCAATAAAATCCACTTGTATGTGAAACAGGTTCAAGCTATTTGACCGAGTCAACAGGACCAGATCATAAAGCAGACCAGATACAATGAACCTCCTAGATGATCATCGCAGTCCTATGAGGAGGTCATCCATGTGAAAGGGGGCAAATGAATGAATATGGTTTATGGTTTTGCAAACCTTAATCTTATATAAGGAAGGGAAAGACTCAAGAAAAGGTTGTTGATAATATTTTTATTTTGAGATTTCTTGAGCAACTCAAACTCTCTTGGCTATTTAGCTAAGAGAGAGGAATTTGCTGTTTAGGAATTCCTCTTCCTTCCTTAAGGGTCTCTTGGAAGAAATTGTGCTGCATTGATCCACTATCTGGCATTTTGGCCAAGCTTCACCTCCCTTGAAAGTGTAAATCCTGATTAGGGCTTCACTATTTAGAGAGCTGCAACAAGTGGAATCAGGTCTATTCAGATCTGAAGAGTTCTATTGCATCTTTTCAGTGGGGAAGTCATCCAAACCATTGGCAAGAGTGAAATAGTTTCTTAGAGCTTCAGAGTTCCATCTTGGCATGAGGCCAAAGGGGTGATATACTTCATCTGTGTAGTTAGCTTTAGAAACAACATTATTTTGCAGGAATATATGCAGTGTCCATTTGTTAGCAGTTTGGAGGAGAGATCTCCGGTGAAAGGACTCCTTTCCTTCACTGAGGTGATCCATGGATTGGCCAACCAATCCATGTTATATTTCTGATCTGATATACTATGTAACATATTCTTCAGAAATTTCTAAATTTTATCGCAAATCCATGTTGTAGATCTCAGATCTATTCAGTGTTCTTCATGTTTTGTTGAGATATCCAAGGGGAATGTACTTAAAAGTCATTTTTGCATATAGATCCCACTTAGGTCTATATTTTTGTACTAAGATCTATTATATATCTAAAACATAATATAACACTACTACAGATTCCTGTAAATTACATTTTCTGGTTCATCTTGCAATTCCTTCTGTTGTAATGCTGGGTTTTGAGGCATTTCTTCATGTATAAAGCAGTATTTCCTCATGTAAAACTATTGGATCATATTATAAACTTGAAATTATTTTATTCCTATATAAATACATCTAACTCTTTAGAAAATCATGCTGCTGAAGCTTCAATCCAATCTGCATACTTTAAGCCATGGGGAATCAGGGTTTTCTAGCCTAGTCGGGAATGGAGGATCTGTTTAACATAGTAAAACTCCTTTTTTTGAGCTGAAATTATGTATGTATGTCCCTCTTAACCTAAGATATCAGATCCATCCATCCTCTGAAATTTTTTTACGTTGATACTTGAATACATTCATTTTAGGTCACAAATCCTCACTTTTCCCCACTATCGGATGAAGGGATTGAACCTCTTTCTTGCTGATGTGTTTATAATTGGTATATGAGTGTCTATCAAAATATTTTATTTATTATTATCTCTTTTCACTTTCATAATGTCGTTTTACTTTGCTGCAGCCCCTCATTGGGCATTTTCTTAAAGGTAACTAGGTGTGGGAGATTTGTTTAACCCACCTAGTCTTATTTTTTTCAGCTCAAATATTGGATTAAAATTGAATAATGTATAATATAAAGGATATAAGAGTTATTTTCCTATTCCAAAGCATATTGTTCTGAAAATGGGTTTTTCAGTGCATGATTCATGAGCTATTCCTAAAAGGGAACATTACAGGCCTCCAAAGCTTTGTCTTGTGAGTCGAAGTTCTGGTGGCTCATAGGTACATGTAGGTGATGGATTAGCATAGAAATGAACCATTCTATATTATTTTTGTTTTCATACTTAAATTATCCTTCTCTGATAGCTTTCTTGAGGCATTGATCAGCTTCCCACATAGACTCAGTTGTTCCATTCTTAAAATCTTTCACGTTTGCTATGATCTGAGAGTAGGAATTAGCTTTCCAAAATTTTTGTTTTAGGGCATATTTAATATCTTGAATGGATTTGCTCCTGTTTTGAGATAGGTACAGCATATACCAGTCCAGTGCTCTCTCCTCGAAGACTAGGGATAGCTGCACCCTTTTCATAGTATCACTCACCACACCTTGCGCCGTCCATACTCAGTCTACAACAAACCAAAATCAGTCCATGTTCTCATCTCCTGTTCCTTTAAAGATAGGTAATTTCAAGTGCACTGCCATGTCTCCTTTCGGTGGTGTCCTAGGTGAAGTTCTATCCTTACCCAGTTCTGATGGTGGTGTAGCTGGCGGGCTTTGCACAACTACTCCTTTCCGCGGGCTATAGATAGATTTCTCCCCTTCTTGATTGGTTCGATAGCATTTACCACTTCGCGTTGTACCCTCATTCAAATTATAATTCATCCACTCGAACCTGCTCTTCCTCTTTGTCAGGCTTCCAGTACTCTCTCGTCATTACCCGATCCCTTTCTCAAAATGCTTCGAGTCCTGGCAACGAAACCATTTGTTGGCTCAAGGGGTCCTGACCCAGGTTCGGAGTTCAAGGCTTGGGAACAAACCCCTATACCACTGGCCCTTTTGGCAATGACCTAATTGTGCAGGTCAAAGTCTCACCTGAAGTAGTAGTGGTGGGTACTAGAACCAGGTTTCTGCACCCTAAGAAAGGATAAGTAAGGCAAGCAGAGCTGCGTCCTACCTTGAGATGTCCATATCTTCTCGATCAGGACTTATAGGTCTCTTTTTTCATCCACATGCACAAGGTCAATTATACTATGGTGCTCAATAATCATATACTTCCAAATAGTAGCTCAATATTGCATAAAAAAGAATAAAACAGATCTAGATGCAGTAAAACACTTACACAAAAATTTCGTAGCTGAATACATAATACACATAATACACCAATTAACAATGATTCACATAAACAGTATGCATAGATTTAGTTCTTAAAAAACCTTTCTTATTCATCAATTCATCAATTACCTCTTACAATACCCGTCATAGCCTGCGCACATAGCAGCATGGTCCAGACACAGCAGGAGTCCTTCCCCAAAAACCCAAACAGACTTACTAAACCACAATTCACATTAATAGCTCTTCATTGCTCTACCTTACAATTCAAAATGTTCCTCTATTTATAACAAGGTAGCCTAAACTTTCCTATGGTCTGCAAATCGTGGTTTTCAGACCCCAGGTTTACCCTTTAACCATTAAAATGATTTCGGGGCTTTGACCCACCCCAAAAACCTTGTGATAGAGTAAATATAATAAAAAATATACAAAATTAGACCAATTTTGTAGCTCGTAGGAGACCCTATTCCAACAGAAACCCACTCCGGGACAAAAACCACCTAATGCTTTTCTAATAATTCTTTAATATTCAACTCCAATTGAAAATAAATCTCCAACTTCCTAGAATCTAGAAAATAATTCTTCTCTATCTCCCACTAGATGGATGCTCCAACACCCGAGATTCTTCAGTAGTCAACTGAATGGATTCCCCAACACCCAATGAGCTACAACTCACCCTAGCACCACCCTACCACCCTATAGAATACTAAAATGAAAATGGACTCCTGTACTAGGGAAAATGGTCCACTTTAAAATGATATAGAATGATGTAGAAGAAGACACACTATACCATAACCCCAACTATTACACAACCACCTAATTATGATCCTAGACCTCCCGACACTGCCTCTTCAACTCTTGGAAGATAGACACTAGAACATTTTTTCCAATAATGTATTTACAATGACTTAGTACAATGATACCTTTACAGTGACTATATGCAGTGCTTCCCACTTGAAAACTTCATGTGATGAACTTCTTGCTGCTATTCTGCACCTTGGTTGCTGTTCTCTTCATGCTACCCTCTGATACACCTTTCTTTTCTTTGCTTCCCTAGAAATTCTGGTCCTTTGTAGCCCTTGACAACACATGATCTATCTTTTTCTTGCCTTCTAGGAGCTTTATATTGAATCTGGTGTATATCTCTTATTTCAGATCCCCAATATCTGATTTTCAGTCCTTTAGTAGTCCTCTATGTCTTCTTTCCAATGCCACAGGTCTGACCCAATTTGGATTCTTCAAGAAATATTTATCACCAATTTATCACAATTCCCTAATTATGGACTGTTTCAATAGAGCGAACTTGTACGGCGTGCCGCGTGTCACTTTTTATTAATTCAGCTCTGAAATTAATAGAACAAAAACTATATTTCATGCACTATCTACCATATTTTACATAATTCTAGTCTGATACTGAGAGAGATAGTTATGACGATTTTCCCAAGGTCACTTCTTTGAGATGAATTTCAAGAGCCTGCAAAAGCACTGACTTCCACAGATCATATATCTGAAAATATTGTGCTCCTTGATCTGAAATTTTCATAGGAGCTTCCTCAAGATTTGGGCTATGCCTCATAAAAATTTCATCTTTTTAACCTTCATAGCAAAAATTTTAGAGCGAAAATTCCACGATGACCTATTTTAGATGGTGAAATCCCTTACATAAGGAGGATATGAGGATCAAAATTTATATAAATTCTTAGGTTGAGAGGGGCTTCAACAAGTGAATGTGGGAGGGATTTTAGGATCTTAAAAAGTATTGATTATGACTTTTCAATAACCCATGCCACAAACCCATGGGGTTTTATCCCACTAACTGGGGTTACAAACTTCAAACATGAATATCTCTCAAACCGTGAAGAATTACGTGGCATGCCATATATCAACGGAAACATCTTGACAAGTAGAAACCATAAAAATAATTCTTGACCCATAATATATTAATTTGGAAGGTTAAAATTCCCATGTAATATTGGTGTAGCCCTTGGTGCTGCTTGGGTTGACATCAATGACAACTGCTGTTCAACACCCGTATGCATTTCATTCCATATGAGGGTTTGGGCTTTCACATAACTGACTGGAACAAGAATACACCATGAACTGTGATACCTTTGTGCAATGGTTATGATTTTCTCACTATGGTGTGGTATCTCGGCCTCCAACTAGATCATTGACATTTGAAACAAAGCATTGGCACTTGATTACACAACTAGGTAGTCTATATGACATGAAGGATGACATGGAAAAGTTGATAGGATCACGGGGAATGAGTCAGATAATTAAAGGGCAGTTTTTAAGCCTACCTGGAGGGGGGGGTGGGTGCAGTCTCAACTTCATAATGACTTGTAGAGGTGGTGGTTTTGAGAAATAGATTTACCCGACCCCCGCATAGTCCGTGAATATTGTTCGGAAACACTGTGGGGTGCGGGTTTGGATGTGTGTAGTTCATTTGAGTGAAAAAGATCTTGGCCCTTCAAATCTGCAAGATCTTTATTTCATGTGGCAATATCATGTCACTTTATTACATAATGAATTAACCATATAAATATATGATTAACACTTTAAAATATACTTTATTCTAAATTATTTTCTTAACATTCCTTTGACATAACCCCTATCACATGTAAGATGACCTTCAAGACCCCTCACATATGCATTTTTTTAAAATTTTAATTTCAAAGACCTTATTCAAATCTAATTGACTCAACCCAATTAACTTAAGAACAACCCTAATGGTTATCATGGATAACAGATGTATCATGTGACTATGGTATCTCTACCAATTATAAGAGAAAATTTATATAATTACCTCCTCTCACTTCTTACATGGAAGATATGAGCCTGAATTGGCTCAAGCTAGAGTGTCGAGCTATCCATTTTTTATATAAAAAAATTTATGACAAAAAAAATTACGTACAGTTTTGACCTATATGCAACGAAATGAAATTGTATAAAAATATTAGTAAAGGAAGGGATCAAAATACAATCATACCTAAAGGGTTTGGATGAGTGAATAATGGTGTTATTTATACCACTATACAATGTTGCATTTTATATGATGAAGTTTCTACATGACTACCTGTAGAGGTTCCTATGGAGGCATAGGGTACCATGTAGAAGCTAAGGTACTCCAAATTTTCATTTTTGGTTGAGTATAATTGACGCAGGGCTCACCCTGCAATAACCCAGAATCTTCTTTATCCATGCATATAAGAATGCATCTCAACTATTGCCCCAATAAAACTCAAATCTGGCAATCTCAACTCTTCAATCCAAAATTAGAAACTTCGCGTGGAAGCTTTTTCCAAACATATGGTTTAAAACCATTTCACAATAATCATGTCTCAACATCAAATTGTTTATCAATCCATATTCAAATGCTTAATTAAACCATACCAATGCCTTCTAAAACCTTCATTCATTTCAGCACCAACATTCTCATGTGTTTATACACCATCACAATTTCTTCCTGCATGTGTTGGATTCAATCAAAAGTCAAATGCGCCCTTGGGTTTTTTTTTACTAACATTATTTATTCAAAACCCCAATTGTATGGAATCATACATTCCATTGTCAAACCCAATTTGAATGTCAATTAATGTTTAGTTTCATACACAGTTTATAGCCATTCAACCAAAGATTCAATAAAACCCAATGATTCAAAATACAACCAATTTGAAATCTCACTCAAGTCACACAAACTCAAACCAGATTTAAATCTCGAACATGGCAACTTAACTTACCTTCTCAATTGATCACTGGTAATGTGATTCAACATTTGTTACACACCATAGCCTTTCAACTCATAGCGCTAGTTTTTGGCGCTTGCATAATCTCCTTGTGCCATGATTCAAACTCTATAAAACTCAATATTAATTCAACAATTGAATGTTCAGCGATTTCTCACAATATTGACCCTGCATGCAGCGTGTGCCCACTATTCACTTTTACCCGTCTTGAAATTCAAACAATTCAATCATTTCAGTGAAACATATTACTGACCTTTCAACGCATTTACCATTCTGCTCAGGATGCTCTCTGACTTTGCATCTTTCTCCAAAGTTAACACAGTGTTTAAACAATTTCCAGAGGTCTGCATCTTTCATACATCACTCAACAATAACTATAACCTCTGCACATTTGACCAAGTGTGGATTCCATTCTGCGCTGTTGACTTCCTTTAAAATGCCCTTCCGGCATTCATTATCTCGGCATTCAGTCTTCTGCAACCCATTGTGAGTTCAACGCATTACTGTTATTTCAGCATTTGACAGTCAACATTAATACATTTACGTTGTAGGCGCACTCCATCACTCCTTGTTCCTGTAGTTAAACTCACAAAACCCAAACATTGAATTCAGTTATGCATAAGATTATATCTTGTTGCTTCACGCATTTGCCAAAGACTGTTTCTGCAATCGGACTACAACATCTATCATAACAGGGTAAACATATTCAACTGTCTTTTGAACCCATTCACGTTTCAATATATATATACTCCTTTACCATTCAATGCAACAGCGCTCTCAACGCACTAACGAATAGCAATTTCTGCTATCGACCCTCAGGATTACACAAGCCTGACATAATAGAGTTTTGCGTACAGGATTTCACACCAAAACTGCAGACTTAAAATGTATTAAAATGTTGGTGCTCTTCTCTTTTCATTTTCTATTAATCAAATTCAGATCGATATAACACAATCATTGATAAGCTCATGCACAGATAACAATTTCTATATTAATATCAATCCTTTTAGCTTGGACACATAAATCGATCTCACAATTTCTTTTATTGCAGGTTTCCTTTGGTCGATCTTTCCAACAATTGATACCTCAATCATATATATACAGTTAACCAGAATTAAATATAACTTCCACAATCAATCAATGTATATAAACTGAAACAAAACAATGACTTACAAACTTTTGCTGGCCAGATATTTCAATTCTGTGGCCCTTTACAATTGTTGAAGGCTTACAGCCTTGCTGTTCAAGCCTACTCTCAATCTCACACTCTCTCCCAATCTTAATGTCTTTTCCTCTCAAACCCCTTCCTATTTATACAATTTTTAAAAAATTATCTAATTAAATGCTCAATCCCCTTAATATCTCAACAAATCCCTAAATCTCTCAACATCCCTAAAAGATAGATTCTCATCCCTAAAACTTAGAACTAATTCCAACTTAGGCTTCCTCATTAATTCTAAATAATCTAGAAACTAATTTCTCTCACATTTACAATTTCTCACAAATAATTAATTAATCACTCAAAATAATATTAATATTTACATGAAATTTTAATATTTCTTCAAAACATGAAACCCCCTAGCTTAGGTAAAATACAAGGTGTTTTTCGGAGCCAATGCTCCTGCATCAGACTCCCCATGTAAGAAAATTCATGACCACCTGGTCATAAGTCTGGATATTTCCTCCTGGATCCCAAATTTTATTTTGTAATCTTTCCTTGCTTGGCAATTGCTTTACTGCTGTTGTTATATGCTGTTGTCCTCCAGGTTTCCATATTTTGTGCTGTAATGCTCCACTTGCTTTGCCTTCAAGATCTGCTACTATCTTCCTCTTGTTGTCACTCATTTTCTTTCTTGCTACTGTCTTTCTCTGAGGCATTTTCATCATTAACCTCCCTATCAACTCAATTTCTCTGTCCAGTATATCCTCTGTTTGCTGATTGTTTCCAGCATCTTCAATAAAACATGTTTCTCTAGCTGTCACTATGGATGTTGCTCCACAGGTTGCTACCATAAATGTTGCGGCCTCCCAAACTTCCTGTCCCTCTGCAACATTCCTTTGCTCATCATCTGCAATTTCTTTCTCTGGTACCAGCAAACATTTCAGTGTTTCATCAACATGCTGCAAATTAACTCCAGCATAATCTCCATCTTTCCCTTTGACAATCTTCAGAAATTGTCCATCATCATCAAGTTTTGCAAACACTGTAGCTTCATCCTGTACTACTGCAGCAGCTCCAAAATTTTGTCCATCAGTCTTCTCTTGGCTATACAAACAAGCCAACTCTTTCTTGTCACCTATGGTAACAAGCCTCTGCTTATGAGACATGACTGTCTCATCCTCTACCTGCAACAGTTTTTCTTCTTCCAAGACAATCCCAAATGATGGACTGTTTTCTACATCATCTGTAAACACAATCAAATGGTCAGCATCAAAATCATAACACTCACTTGTCGATTCAGTCATCTGCAGCTCCAAGTCTTCTTCAGGACTCAGAAAATCTTCACTGGCTTTTTCCTCAGCTTTCTCTGGCAACACTTCGGGAGGCCGCTTCCCGTAGTTCCTTTCCATTTTCTTTTCCGTCATCACATTAGTATGCTGATTTGCATTCACTATGAGACCTGCCAACTAGTCTTCATAGCATACCATCATCCGTTTCCATGGCTCATTCTTCATGAAAACTTTCCTACCTTGTTTCCTCAAAGAAATTATCCCCGCACATAAATCCTCCGTTCCCTCCAATTTCTCTTCCGGAGATCTAGTTTCCTATACAATTCAATAAATTCATTAGAGTAGAACTTGAAAACTTCACAAAAACTTTCCATACCTTCACTCAGTTGCTGACCAATCACTCACCGGTCCTTTTCTTCTACAATGTGTTCCCCGATTAGACTCCTTCGTCTTCATCTCCTTCTGAGGTCTTGATATCTCATCATTGATCTGAACAGCCTTCAGATTCACCTCTTCTTGAACAAACTCTAAAGCTTGTTCATCTTCCTGTACTATACCTGCAAACATGCACAACTCGTCAGTTTTAAAACCACAATACTTTTCAGTCTTGACTGCTTCCTCCAACACATCCTTCTGAACAAATCTGCATGTGGAATCTTCAAATTCCATCTCTGGTTCAAGAAATCTAAGTTCCTTTTTCAACAAGTAAATCACAATTTGCCTCAACCTCCTCTGCAATTGTCGCCAAATCACTCTCTTTCCCTTCAGTGGAAAGATCCATCCTCTATTCTGGTTTTCCTGCTCTTGCAGCCATTCTTCTAGTACCTGCAATTGTACCTTCATTACTGCAATCTCTCTTCCTCTGACTTCATCAGTCATCTTACCTCTGTGGCATTCCTCTGAACCTCTTCTCTGATCCTCCATGATCATTTCCTTCATGAGTTTCTCACTCACCCTGAGTTGTACTAGCCTCTGCAACAGCAATATCTTCTGTTGCCACTTAGCTCACCAAGCTCTTCTCTCTCAGTCTTTTGGTAAGTACTTGGTTCACTGCCTCTGGAACCCTTGAGCACTCTCTCTGCTCTCTCTAGGCTATCTCTTCAAATCACCTTCTTCTTTAGGACACTGCAATTTTCCTCCTTATCCAGCCTTTAGCTGAATGCCAGGTTCACTGCCATCATCTTATCTCAACCATAAATTCAATCACAAAATTCAAATCAGGAAATCATCTCACCTTTAAGATCTTGCAGGATCTTGTCTCCATTTACTTCCGCCATCCTGTTCACTTGCAATTGTGTATGCTGCATATCAAATTTAAAATCTGATCTTCATCATTCATCAAAAATACATTTTAGTTCAACAAACCTTCTTGTCCTCATTCAGAAAATAAACATTTTTTATTTCAAAAGAGCCAAGCTCTGATACCAAAAGTGACGCAGGGCTCACCCTGCAATAATCCAGAATCTTCTTTATCCATGCATATAAGAATGCATCTCAACTATGGCCCCAATAAAACTCAAATCTGGCAATCTCAACTCTTCAATCCAAAATTAGAAACTTCGTGTGGAAGCTTTTTCCAAACATATGGTTTAAAACCATTTCACAATAATCATGTCTCAACATCAAATTGTTTATCAATCCATATTCAAATGCTTCATTAAACCATACCAATGCCTTCTAAAACCTTCATTCATTTCAGCACCAACATTCTCATGTGTTTATACACCATCACAATTTCTTCCTACATGTGCTAGATTCAATCAAAAGTCAAATGCGCCCTTGGGTTTTTTTTTACTAACATTATTTATTCAAAACCCCAATTGTATGGAATCATACATTCCATTGTCAAACCCAATTTGAATGTCAATTAATGTTTAGTTTCATACACATTTTATAGCCATTCAACCAAAGATTCAATAAAACCCAATGATTCAAAATACAACCAATCTGAAATCTCATTCAAGTCACACAAACTCAAACCAGATTTAAATCTCGAACCTGGCAACTTAACTTACCTTCTCAATTTATCACTGGGAATGTGATTCAACATTTTTTACATACCATAGCCTTTCAACTCATAGCGCTAGTTTTTGGCGCTTGCATAATCTCCTCGTGCCATGATTCAAACTCTATAAAACTCGATATTAATTCAACAATTGAATGTTCAGCGATTTCTCACAATATCGACCCTGCATGTAGCGTGTGCCCACTATTCTCTTTTACCTGTCTCGAAATTCAAACAATTCAATCATTTCAGTGAAACATATTACTGACCTTTCAACGCATTTACCTTCCCGCTCAGCATGCTCTCTGACTTTGCGTCTTTCTCCAAAGTTAACACAGTGTTTAAACAATTTCCAGAGGTCTGCATATTTCATATAGCACTCAACAATAACTATAACCTCCGCACATTTGACCAAGTGTGGATTCCATTCTGCGCTGTTGAGTTCCTTTAAAACGCCCTTCCAGCATTCATTAACTCGGCATTCAGTCTTCTGCAACCCATTGTGAGTTCAACGCATTACTGTTCTTTTAGCATTTGACAGTCAACATTAATACATTTACGTTGTAGGCGCACTCCATCACTCCTTGTTCCTGTAGTTAAACTCACAAAACCCAAACATTGAATTCAGCTATGCATAAGATTATATCTTGTTGCTTCACGCATTTGCCAAATACTGTTTCTGCAATCGGACTACGGCATCTATCATAACAGGGTAAACATATTCAACTGTCTTTTGAAACCATTCACGTTTCAATATATATATACTCCTTTACCATTCAACGCAACAACACTCTCAATGCACTAACGAATAGCAATTTTTGCTATCGACCCCTCAGGATTACACAAGCCTGACATAATAGAGTTTTGCGTACAGGATTTCACACCAAAACTGCAGACTTAAAATGTATTAAAATGCTGGTGCTCTTCTCTTTTCATTTTCTATTAATCAAATTCAGATCAATATAACACAACCATTTATAAGCTCATGCACAGATAACAATTGTTATATTAATATCAATCCTTTTAGCTTGGACACATAAATCGATCTCACAATTTCTTTTATTGCAGGTTTCCTTTGGTCGATCTTTCCAACAATCGATATCTCAATCATATATATACAGTTAACCATAAATAAATATAACTTCCACAATCAATCAATGTATATAAACTGAAACAAAACAATGACTTACAAACTTTTGCTGGCCAGATATTTCAATTCTGTGGCCCTTTACAATTGCTGAAGGCTTACAGCCTTGCTGTTCAAGCCTACTCTCAATCTCACACTCTCTCCCAATATTAATGTATTTTTCTCTCAAACCCCTTCCTATTTATACAATTTTTAAAAAATGATCTAATTAAATGCTCAATCCCCTTAATATCTCAACAAATCCATAAATCTCTCAACATCCCTAAAAGATAGATTCTCATCCCTAAAACTTAGAACTAATTCCAACTTAGGCTCCCTCATTAATTCTAAATAATCTAGAAACTAATTTCTCTCACATTTACAATTTCTCACAAATAATTAATTAATCACTCAAAATAATATTAATATTTACATGAAATTTTAATATTTCTTCAAAACATGAAACCCCCTAGCTTAGATAAAATACAAGGTGTTTTTCAGAGCTAATGCTCCTGCATCAGACTCCCCATTTAAGAAAATTCATGACCACCTGGTCATAAGTCTGGATAATTATTTCCTCCTGGATCCCAAATTTTATTTTCCCTGCTTGTCAATTGCTTTACTGCTGTTGTTATCTGCTTTTGTCCTCCAGGGTTCCATATTTTGTGCTGTAATGCTCCACTTGCTTTGCCTTCAAGATCTACTACTGTCTTCCTCTTGTTGTCACTCCTTTTCTTTCTTGCTACTGTCTTTCTCTGAGGCATTTTCATCATTAACCTCCCTATCAACTCAATTTCTCTGTCCATTATATCCTCTATTTGCTGATTGTTTCCAGCATCTTCAATAAAGCATGTTGCTCTAGCTGTCACTATGGATGTTGCTCCACATGTTACTACCATAAATGTTGCGGCCTCCCAAACTTCCTGTCCCTCTGCAACATTCCTTTGCTCATCATCTGCAATTTCATCTGTAGTTTCTTTCTCTGGTTCCAGCAAACATTTCAGTGTTTCATCAACATGCTGCAAATTAACTCCAGCATAATCTCCATCTTCTCCTTCGACAATCTTCAGAAATTGTCCATCATCATCAAGTTTTGCAAACACTGTAGCTTCACCCTATGTCACTGTAGCAGCTCCAAAATTTCGTACACCAGTATTCTCTTGGCTATACAGACAAGCCAACTCTTTCTTGTCACCCATGGTAACAAGCCTCTGCTTATGAGACATAATTGTCTCATCTTCTTTCTGTAAATGTTCACCTCCTTTCAAGACAATTCCAAATGATGGACTGTCTTCTACATCACCTGTAAACACAATCAAATTGTCAGCATCAAAATCACAAGACCTACTGGTCTCACTTGTCGATTCAGTCACCAAGTTTTCTCTCTGCAGCTCCAAGTCTTCTTCAGGACTCAAAAAATCTTCACTGGCTTTTTCCTCAGCTTTCTCTGGCAACACTTCAGTATGCTGCTCTGAGTTCCTTTCGAACTCCTCTGTCAGCACATCAGTATGCTGATTTGCATTCACCATGAGACTGTCAGCTAGTCTCGCCTTCTTACCATCATCTACTTCATGACTGTCCTTCATCAAAAAATTTCCTGCCTTGTTTCCTCAGCAAATTATCTTGCACATAAATCCTCTGTCTCTCCAATTCTCTTCTCTGGAGATCTAGTTTCCTGTACAATTCAATAACTTCATTTGGAGTAGAACTTGGAAAATTCACACAACTTTCCATACCTTCACTAGTGCTTGACCAATCATCAGCTGTTCCTTTTCTTTCTACACCAACATCCTAATTAGACTCCTTCGTCTTCATCTCCTTCTGAGATCTTGCTATCTCATCATTGATTTGAACAGCCTTCAGATTCACCTCTTCTTGAACAAAATCTAAAGCTTGTTCATCTCCCTGTACTGTACCTGCAAACATACACAACTTGTCAGTTTTAAAACCACAAGACTTTTCAGTCTTGACTGCTTCCTCCAACACATCCTTCTGAACAAATCTGCGTGTGGAATCTTCAAATTCCATCTCTGGCTCAAGAACTCTAAGTTCCTTTTTCAACAAGGCAATCACAATTTTCCTCAACCTCCTCTGCAATTTTTGCCAAATCACTGTCTTTCCCTTCAGTGGAAAGATCCATCCTCTATTCTGGTTTTCCTGCTCTTGCAGCCATTCTTCTAGTACCTGCAATTGTACCTTCATTACTGCAATCTCTCTTCCTCTGACTTCATCAGTCATGTTACGTCTGTGGCATTCCTCTGAACCTCTTCTCTGATCCTCCATGATCATTTCCTTCATGAGTTTACACTCACCATGAGTTGTACTAGCCTCTGCAACAGCAATATCTTCTGCTGCCACTTAGCTCACCAAGCTCTTCTCTCTCAGTCTTTTGGTAAGTACTTGGTTCACTGCCTCTGGAACCCTTGAGCACTCTCTCTGCTCTCTCCAAGCTATCTCTTCAAATAACCTTCTTTTTCAGGACACTGCAATTTTCCTCCTTATCCAGCCTTTAGCTGAATGCCAGGTTCACTGCCATCATCTTATCTCAACCATAAATTAAATCACAAAATTCAAATCAGGAAATCATCTCACCTTTAAGATCTTGCAGGATCTTGTCTCCATTAACTTCCTCCATCCTGTTCACTTGCAATTGTGTATGCTGCATATCAGATTTAAAATCTGATCTTCATCATTCATCAAAAATACATTTCAGTTCAACAAACCTTCTTGTCCTCATTCAGAAAATAAACATTTTTTATTTCAACAGAGCCAAGCTCTGACACCAAAAATGATGCAGGGCTCACCCTGCAATAACCCAGAATCTTCTTTATCCATGCATATAAGAATGCATCTCAACTATTGCCCCAATAAAACTCAAATCTGGAAATCTCAACTCTTCAATCCAAAATTAGAAACTTCATGTGGAAGCTTTTTCCAAACATATGGTTTAAAACCATTTCACAATAATCATGTCTCAACATCAAATTGTTTATCAATCCATATTCAAATGCTTCATTAAACCATACCAATGCCTTCTAAAACCTTCATTCATTTCAGCACCAACATTCTCATGTGTTTATACACCATCACAATTTCTTCCTACATGTGCTAGATTCAATCAAAAGTCAAATGTGCCCTTGGGTTTTTTTTTACTAACATTATTTATTCAAAACCCCAATTGTATGGAATCATACATTCCATTGTCAAACCCAATTTGAATGTCAATTAATGTTTAGTTTCATACATAGTTTATAGCCATTCAACCAAAGATTCAATAAAACCCAATGATTCAAAATACAACCAATCTGAAATCTCATTCAAGTCACACAAACTCAAACCAGATTTAAATCTTGAACCTGGCAACTTAACTTACCTTCTCAATTGATCACTGGCAATGTGATTCAACATTTGTTACACACCATAGCCTTTCAACTCATAGCGCTAGTTTTTGGTGCTTGCATAATCTCCTCGTGCCATGATTCAAACTCTATAAAACTCGATATTAATTCAACAATTGAATGTTCAGCGATTTCTCACAATATCGACCCTGCATGCAGCGTGTGCCCACTATTCACTTTTACCTGTCTCGAAATTCAAACAATTCAATCATTTCAGTGAAACATATTACTGACCTTTCAACGCATTTACCGTTCTGCTCAGCATGCTCTCTGACTTTGAGTCTTTCTCCAAAGTTAACACAGTGTTTAAACAATTTCCAGAGGTCTGCATCTTTCATACAGCACTCAACAATAACTATAACCTCTGCACATTTGACCAAGTGTGGATTCCATTCTGCGCTGTTGAGTTCCTTTAAAATGCCCTTCCGGCATTCATTAACTCGGCATTCAGTCTTCTGCAACCCATTGTGAGTTCAACGCATTACTGTTCTTTTAGCATTTGACAGTCAACATTAATACATTTACGCTGTAGGCGCACTCCATCACTCCTTGTTCCTGTAGTTAAACTCACAAAACCCAAACATTGGATTCAGTTATGCATAAGATTATATCTTGTTGCTTCACGCATTTGCCAAAGACTGTTTCTGCAATCGGACTACGACATCTATCATAACAGGGTAAACATATTCAAATGTCTTTTGAACCCATTCACGTCTCAATATATATATACTCCTTTACCATTCAACGCAACAACGCTCTCAACGCACTAACGAATAGCAATTTCTGCTATCGACCCCTCAAGATTACACAAGCCTGACATAATAGAGTTTTGCGTACAGGATTTCACACCAAAACTGCAGACTTAAAATGTATTAAAATGCTGGTGCTCTTCTCTTTTCATTTTCTATTAATCAAATTCAGATCGATATAACACAACCATTCATAAGCTCATGCACAGATAACAATTGTTATATTAATATCAATCCTTTTAGCTTGGACACATAAATCGATCTCACAATTTCTTTTATTGCAGGTTTCCTTTGGTCGATCTTTCCAACAATCGATACCTCAATCATATATATACAGTTAACCAGAAATAAATATAACTTCCACAATCAATCAATGTATATAAACTGAAACAAAACAATGACTTACAAACTTTTGCTGGCCAGATATTTCAGTTCTGTGGCCCTTTACAATTGCTGAAGGCTTACAGCCTTGCTGTTCAAGCCTACTCTCAATCTCACACTCTCTCCCAATATTAATGTCTTTTCCTCTCAAAACCCTTCCTGTTTATACAATTTTTAAAAAATGATCTAATTAAATGCTCAATCCCCTTAATATCTCAACAAATCCCTAAATCTCTCAACATCCCTAAAAGATAGATTCTCAACCCTAAAACTTACAACTAATTCCAACTTAGGCTCCCTCATTAATTCTAAATAATCTAGAAACTAATTTCTCTCACATTTACAATTTCTCACAAATAATTAATTAATCACTCAAAATAATATTAATATTTACATGAAATTTTAATATTTCTTCAAAACATGAAACCCCCTAGCTTAGATAAAATACAAGGTGTTTTTCGGAGCTAATGCTCCTGCATCAATAATTCATGCATTTAGGGTATTCTATTTAAAATATTAAGGCTGGACTATGAAAATTTCAATGAATTTTATCTTTTCCTTGGTCCTATAGCCTCCCTCTAGAAATAAAAGGAATTTGCAATTTTTTTCATTTTGGTGAGAATTTAGGTGGAAAATTTTCTTCATTGGATAGGGGTTAATGAAAAGTTATAAAAAATTAACAAGGATGAATATGGAATGGAAATAAAATAGGATGAAATGGAAATGGATATTGAAACTGGTAATTATGAGATAGCTTTGGTAATGTATGAAATGGAATGGTTTTGCTACAATGTGAAAATATGTGTTTTTATGACCTTGCAACGAATTTTTTAAAATTTCTTTATATCCTTGTACTTTATACTAATGTGATTTATGCTTCCCTATTTCAAGTTTATTCTTTGGTAGGTTGTTCAATTACCTTCTAATTTCTTAACAAATAAAATATAAACTATGCATGTAATTACCAATCCCATGTTCATTTGGAACTTGTGAACTATCGTGCATGGTATATGTGAATATAATATGTTGAATTGCTAAAGAAGTTGAATTATTAGTTAATTAATTAATTACAAAGTGTAGGTGTCATTTTTTTGTTATGTATCCTAGCTTGCTCTACATGTATTAGCCAAACTTCGTGCTTACAATTTAGCATCTATTTAGTGGTTACATTTCAGGATCATTGTTATTGTTCATTTTATTTTGACATATTGAATTAATTAATAATGAGAAGCACTCCCAATTAGTTTTCTATAGCCTATATCGAGTAGGATTCAATCATGTAGCTCATTATTCATAATTGGATCATATGTACTCACTATTTTTTACTTTTTGGCATGAAAAGCAGTCTTTTACAGACATATTTTTATGTTGTCACAACATATTTTGATGCAGTCACACATTTTAGGTTTGATAATTATAGGTCATTTATAAGCTACAAATTTCTTCAAAGTTTCAATTATACTTGAGTATTTAAATGAACATATTTAGTATCTTATACGTAACTATTTTTCCCTCCAACCACTTTTCATAACTTCCATAACCATTAGGTAGGGATATATAGTTTCATTTCTATTTTTCTTGTTTAGTAAAATATTTTCCAAGACTTTACAAAGTTTTATAATTTATTGAAATTTGCAGAATTTAAAATTTATAAAGTTTCAAGGTTTAATTTTTTAAAGCTTGATTCTTTAAAGGGTGCTAGCTCAATGGAAGAGCACTTGTAATTAGGATATTGGTAGTACGATTCCATCATGCCATGATATTCATATGGAATGGCGACAATCTGTTTTGGTGACATATTCTCTTTTGACCATCACCAATGAGCCTATGGTGACATTTTTCGACCCTCACCAAAATATGAAATGGTGATAGTCAATGAACGTCGCCAAATATATGCATCAATAATAATGACCATGAAAGGTCCATCACAATATTTAATCATTGTTATTCATATGAAATGGTGGCAGTCACTATCGATCATTATAATCATTTTTGTGACAGACCTTGAATGTCACCACAACACCTATAATTTTGGTGACGGAGTCTAAGGCCTGTCACCATTGCTCATATGAAATTGTGACAATCACTATTCGTCATTATAAAACATTACTGGTGACGTACCTTGAATTTCACCACAACGCCTATACTTTTGGTGGCGCCACCTTTGGTGACATTCAATTTTTTGGTGATGGAGGTTAAGGTCCATCACCATTACTCATATGAAATCATGATAGTCAATATTTGCCACTATAAAAAAATATTGATGACAGACCTTGAATGTCACCACAACACCTATACTTTTGCTGATGCCACTTTTGGTGGCATTTAATTTTGGGTGGCATATGCCCTTTTGACCATCACCAATGAGCTTATGGTGACATTTTTTGACCCTTGCCAATGTCCTTTTTTTTGTAGTAAGGGTTGAGTATCGAGACTGCATATTTCATAGTTGTTAGAGGCATGAAATATGTTTTTTTTAGTTACAAGAGGAAATGGATGAGCTTGAGGGTTAAGACTACACAACGCACAGTTCCCGAGGGCTAAGTGATATTGATTTTCTCAGGGAAGATCTTTTTATAAGTTGGCTAAGTGTGGGATCTGTTGGGTCAAAGTGAATAAGGAAAAACATTTAACATGTTCACACACTTAGAAAAGTCTCTGAAACATCATTTATCACCCAGAAGACAAGAAAAAAATTATCCCCTCAATGTGATGACAATACAACAACTTCCTCCAAGTGTGACACTATAGGTACACTTTGTGACGACAATGACGACACTTGTGCGACAACACATAAAACATTGGGAATGAGTCTAATACATATCTATATGAGAAATAAAACTGATTAACACCAAATTTACCCCTTGAAACAAACCATAAGTCCACTTATGAGATGTGCAGCACTTTCCATACCCAAAAGATGACACTTGTGACAATAAGAGGAAAGTGAAAACGACACTTGAAAAATGAAATGACATTGAAAGTGACACATGCTAGAATTAATATAGCATAAAAATGACACTTATTAAAGTGGAAAAAAGAAAAATCGACAATCATAAACATTAAATTGGCACTTGTGAAAGCGAAATTTCACAAAAGAGAGTTGGAAAAACTCACCAAAATAGAATCACAATCACAACCAAAAGTGAGAGACTGTCAATGAAATTGGGAACTTACTAATCACATAGGTTTAACATTGCACAAGAAATTTTTTCATGGGCTTGTGCTATGCATGTTCAATATTTCATAAAAGAGTGTTCTCATGAACTTTCTACAAATTGAGCATGTGCGAGCACATGACTTTGACACTCAAAAACTGAGAAGATGAATAGAATACTTAACAAAGCATCGATCAACAATAAAGTGAATATGGAATGAATGATCACAATATCCATATTAGGCTCCATAATTCAAGTGTAGATCAAATTTTGGAGGGTGTTTTTCGTAGCAACAACAAATGGAAAGTAGAAGGGAGTTACTTACTAAGTAATCGCAGTCACAAATTCTATCCGAAGAGGTGAATCAATTGTGAAGTTATTAAGTGCATAATGAAATGAGAGGAGAGGAATTTCAATATATAATAAAACGGGATGTGCAAAGAGGTCTCAGTTTAAAATTGTGACTTATATCTGTCATATGCAATGAGGAAGTTTTGGTCACAATTCGCACTTTCAGTGAGTAGTCGACAAGGCACTAGGAACTAAATATATGATTTGTGAGTTAATAAGATAATGGATTATTAATTTTCACATATCACATTTATAGAGGCCATAGGTTGAACTATTTTTAATTATATGTGTGACATGAGACTAAGAAGATGAGCTTCATAGTGTAAGTCGCAAATTGCACTTCTAGAGGCCATGTAGACTAACACTGCAAGCTACAATTGAAACTTACAAAAAAGGTAGAAAATATAAGTTTTCAAGGCCTCAAGGCTTAGCTTTCAAGGATTCAATGCAACCAATTTTAGGTCACAAGAGGGGTCAGGTTTTAGGAAATCATAGGAAAAGTTTGAAAATGATTTGAATAATGGGGACTCCAGATTTCGAAATCCTTGAAAATTTAGGGTTGTTGTAGAAGCTATAATAGAGGCAAAGTTTATTTGATGATGAATTTAAATAATCACTAATTGAAATCACACTTATTCTCTAGTCAAGGATATCAACAAATTTTGACATTATCTCTTAAGAAAGAACACAGAGGTAAGTGTCCCTTTACCTACTATGAAATCCGTATTGTCTTTGTTGATTTTTGATATGTATTCTAAACTTACAATTACTTCTAATGATTTAATGTTTATAATATTCTTATTCATAATTGAGTAATTACACATAATTCATCAACAATAAAACATCTATGACAGTAGGATCATAAAGAGACATCCAAATAAGAAACATAAGAATCTACCCTGGGAAAACACACTTGCGGGAAAAACTCAAAAACCTTTTCGTTAGAAAAATTATTCATTAAAGAACATATACATCTAATCCTTTTAGTAAAAAAAAGGTCTAATTGAACATAGGTAATCTAGGTCAAGCCTAGTCAAACAAAGTTTAAGTAGTCTCACAAATTCGGTTTGTTTAAAAGAATTTCTTTTCTACTATGGATTCGATCTACCTAGATAGTCATCCTACCCAAATTTCGTCTACCATAAATTTTTTTCTTCACATTTGATCTTCATAGAAATTCATTCTTTCTTCTTCACTTTGATCTACCCTTGTTTCTCTCACTCCACTTGAACAAAAATGATCTAATTTAATGACTTGAATTTGAGAACAAATTGACATTTATATGGTGAATTAAAGAGTCTGAACGGTTTTGTCAAGGGGCCAGGCCGACTTGATCATTAGGAGGTTCAATTTATCTTTTGGCACCATAATTTAAATTTTAAAGTCTGAATTTACCTCCTTTGAATCCGACTTGAAAAACTATATTTTTCTTTATTATTTATCATATAATCTTGAGGGATAAATATAAATTATGAATATCGACCATAGCTACAAAATTAAACACTCCCTATTAGCTAGGAAGGTATTAATAATGAGTATCTTTATGTTCTTATGTTGAAAAAAATCTCTAAGAAAAGGCTCATTGTTTATTATTAGCAACAACATCATCTGATTACCATGATATTAGTCAACAAATTTGACCCCATCATAAAATATACAACATCAATAAGGTACCATAATTATGGTCATCATCCCTGACTTATGGTACATCATTAGCTTTGACTAGTCACCATGATTATAATCGGTGCCTCTAACCCATGATATAGAGACTATTCCTGGTTCACCATCATCATAGTCAATATTTTTGACTCAAGGTGAAACCCTAAGGACACACTTAATACATTTGAGTAATATGGTCCTAAATACAAAGGCCTCACTCTAGGCGAGAATGATAAATGGGCTCACTCAACCTATATGGAGAGTACTCCTAATCCTGATACTAAAAGGCACCTAATCAAATCTATGGGGTAGTAATTTTTGACCTCTAGTACCATTCTTCCTAATCCTAATAAACATACTTGAATCATAGAGAATGATTGTCCCTAAATAAGCTATGTATGTTGATGTGTTAATCCAGTACTTGTGGAAATAATCCTACATTAACATCATGTTCAACAAGTCGTCACTTGGACCAATTCTCCAATTATCCAAGTCATTACTTGGAACATGGTCAACACCTGTGACTTATGGTAAAACCACGCGCTACTGCCATTCCTGTTGTTGGGGTCATATAATTTATAGGATCACAACATGATTGAATATTTTATCTCAATCATATGAAATTGTAAATAATATTGCATGTTGCAAATGATTTCCAAAAGAATATAAATAAAATAGAAATAAAAAAATTAAAAGAGGGTATTTGAAAAGAAAAAAAGAAAAAGAATAAAAATTATGATGAAAGAACCCCATAAAAAAAAACAAAAATATAGAACTGAAAGTGATACAAATTTAAATGCCACTACCTGATACATATTTTTATTCTTTAGGAATAAATTGAATTTTGTGTGCTTCTTGTTTAAAATTCCACAACCCTATGTCATTGTTTAGATCATACAGTGTAATCATGATTAAAAAAAAATCAATTTCTGTTAATTAGATTAGAGAATAAATTAGCCAAACTGTGTAATCTTCGCTAATGTTAGTTAGGTATATGAATAAGTTGCTTCAAATGTTTAAGCTAGATCAATGAAAAACAATGATAGATAAGATTATAATAGGTGTTTTTCCCCTTAACTTAAATAAAATAAAACAATGGTCTACACATCTAAATGCACCCTTTTATTGGTCAGAATTAGTCTTAGGTTATGGGAAAGTTGAGTTAAAAAGGTTCAAAGGAGTAATACAGGTTGATTTTAAATTATGTGGCATTTAATTCTAGGTTTAAGCTTATCAAATTTTTTATCCTAAGTTCAAGAGAATTATGTATTTTAGCCTAAGTATTTCGCCCATATGATAATGTTTGAAATGAACAGAGGGAGATTTTTCGTATGTGGTTAAGCTCCATGCTCAAATAGGTTTTCCAATAATCACCTCATCAGATCAATGACTGACAAGGATTGTTGTCCCCCTACCCTATCGGTCCCACCCCTAAGTGTCGGTCCCTCAACATCTCACACCCATCCTTACAAAACGCTTACCTCTTCGACCCCCCTACGAAATCCACCAACCCTCCATATTTTCCCACTAGCTCTTCCCGTGTACTCCTCTCCACCCCTATCCCGACACTTGGCCATGTCCATTACACATTTATTGTTTCTCGAGATAATTGGTTGAATTCAATAATGAAGCTGTGCCTCCAATGAGAATGTGCCATCACCATAAAACCCCCTCTCTGTATCATTTTCAATCCCTTTTCTCACAAATTTCTCACTCGGCCTTATTTTCAAAAAATTTCTGACACAGTAAGATTCCACGATCGAAAAAGCAATAGATTGAGCACAGGAAAAAGCCATTGTTGCCACCTACAACCGAGTGTCAGCAAATCCCTGGTAACCTCCCACTGTCAATTTTCCCTTTCCTATAATTTGAATAGTCAACATGCCTCCTAAGAGGAAAAATAATGATGATCCAGTCAACCCAATTCTCCCTCCCACAGCTGATCTTGACCATATTTCCCTTGCAGACAAGGATTATAAAATCACTGAGACCAAATTGGAATTTGATCTCTTTGAGTTATACTACTGGTTCGAGGATAATTTCATTGATCAAAATGATGAAATTGGACTCTGGGAGTCCAATTTACCCTTCTATATTTTTCCTTAGACCTATCATTTACCATATTTCATTAGAAAGTTCCATGCCTGCTATTTTACCAATCAGATAGTTGTTGTAGCCCCAAGTGGGGAGTTTTTTTTTCACCATCACCACTCAAACAATAAACCAAATGATGTAGGTCCCTCAGAATAGAATTTAGCATCCCTTTTTCAGTAGAAGCCTTGAATGACCTATACCAAAAATTAGACTTCTCTAAGAGGGCCAAAATTTTTGATATTTTTCTACCTGAAAATGCCTAATTGCCTAAGAAGAATCCACCTTATGCTGCATCCACGTTTCCTGACTAATCCAAGCAAAATATTTATGTTCCTTCATGTTTTTTAGGATATTATTCTAATTAATGGGTAGATGAGCCAATCCAAGGTTTTCTATCAATTTTATCTACTTATAAAAAACCCTCTTTTGTGTTTAATTTTAGTCAATTTATTGCTGACAACATACATGAAAAATTCCTAAAGTTACCAACTGACAGAATTTTCAAGTATGCCTCAATTCTTGCATACATGTTCATATAGTATTTGGTAGATAGGTTCCCATGCTCACTACATAAGCTAGATGAAGAAGGAAACCCACAGTAAGTGATTTTTTGGACTTATTTCATGAGGAAAGATCCAAATAAGTACACCTTCAATGATTACGTAGAGTATTTCATTAATCCAGTCATGAATTTTTTGACCAGAAATGTAGAGACAAGAATCAGTGATGATATTAATAAATTTTTGCACTTAATTGAGCAAGCCAAAACAAGAGATTGGTACCTATATCAGAACTACACAGAGATAAGAGTGTGTGGGTGTAATTTTCCACCATAAAAACTACCTAAATACCTCCTAGTGAAATTATTTTATCTTTAATACATAAGACAAATGATTAATGTTGATGAAATACATTTTGTTTTAGCCAAAAATAAGTCTCAGTTTAGAATAAAGACGTTGGTTTGTCCCTTTATTTGTAACAGCAAGGCAACTTGTGAAGAAGCAGATAAAATTCTGAAACAAATCAATTTCATTTCGATCTTTCATTGGCTTGAGGGGTCTTGACCCAGCTTTGAAGTTCATGGATAAACCAACAAACCCTCCAACTACTGGCCCTTTCAGCAATGACCTGCTTGCGCAGATTAAAATCTCACCGGAAGCGGTATGGGGGGTGGTGGAACCAAGTTTCTGTGCCCTGAGGGAGAAAATAATGAAGTGGCACTATTCAAATCAACTACAAACTTGTATCAAGAATAAATAGATGCGCGCAATAGAATAAGGAAAAATAACAAAATGTGTGCAACCCTTAGTAGAACAAGATAGAGTTGCAGAGGGCTTCAGCGCAGATAATCATAACAGAACTAGATCCAAATATAAACAATGTAATTACTTAAGAATATTTATCGATCATCAATAACCATGCATAACCATAACTATTATCTTCGTGCAATAATCAATAAGAAACACAGAAAAAATGTGATCTAAACAGAACATAAACAGTAAATAACTCATATAAATTACCAAAAGTTTACCAAAATATGTCCTTTATATTAACTTTAGATCCTTCTAATACATATCAAACTTTCCCTTACATAACCCTTCCTCTCACACAACTAATGGAGTCTGCACATAGCCAAGACTAGGTCTTCGTGAACACAGCCAACAAGAGCCTTTCAACCAAACCCAGAAAAACCCTTCACAATGTATTACAGAAGCATAAACCTAGATCCAAAACATTACATTTCATTACTTACTGAACTATTTTCCTTAGACTTAATATATCTATTTATATTCCTTTAGCGCACAGATAATATGGTCTCAAACCATGGTTTGGGGCCCACAGTTTACCCTTAAATCCATTTACATAAAAATTAAGGACTTTGACCCACCCCAAAGCCCCTTGACTCATTCTATCAATGCACATATACAAGACATACAAAATTACATCAAAAATTATGCCTTAAGCGACCCCGCCCTAACAGGCCCCCAACACAAACATGTAACTCGTCATGAGTCACTGAGGTGCATGCTCCTTGATATTGGCTTGGAGCATGCTGAAAAAATATTTCAGAGGGAGCACTAATTCCATACTTTGCGCTGCATCTCCCTATTCTTGGTGAACTTAATTTTTTATAGTGGTACATTTAGTGGTTATCTCGATGTTGTGTTATGTCTGTTGAATATTCTTCAAAGTGTTATCTAGTGTGTGTGAAAGCTGAAGAGCATCCTCAACCCATAGTTTCATGCGTGCTTACAATAATTTCTCTTTGCGGCACATGTCTTCAATCTATGTTTTTGTTGTCTATCACCCCTGAAGATGAGCTAGGTGTTGAGTAAGGACCAAGTTTGATGCCACTATCCTGATCACTTGAAACTGTTATTCCTTCTTATGGAGCCTGTCGCGCAACTTCCAAACAATTGGATCATTTTGTACTGATGTCAATACACTCATAGCTTCATCTAATAGGTTGTCACATTGGGTGACTGCAGTAGTGATACTATGTTGAAATTCAACAAGAAAATTCAACACACACACACTAGTGTGGGATCGCAGGTCACACAGTGATGAATCCTAATGACACATTAGTGTGCAAGCCAATTTTTAAATAAACTGGAAAATTAATTGTAATCTTATCTCATAACAACTTGTAATAGTTAATTAAGTGTGATAGACTTATTTATCTCAATAATTTTGAGTTGAGGGTCTACAGATAGGCATGTAGAGTGATTATATTATTAACATGGTCCAGTTGTAGTTGTAGCACTAGTGTAGTGTGGGTGGGATGAGTTAACTCACAATAATTGAGATAAAATCAGTTTAACTAGTTCTAACTATTTGATGAGCTAGTGGAAGATCAAGTGAATTAAAATAGATTTAATTCACCAGTAGTGATCTACCAAGTAACTAATGATTCACTATTTATAGTTGCATTCATGCTAATTCTGGTGGATACCCAGTTGAGACAAGGGTTCAAGGCTAGTAAACTATAAGTTGTATTTTAGGAAAAATTCCCAAGTGCAGTTATAAAACCATGGGAAGCCCATGATGAATTGCGCAATCAAAAAAGGTTGAATTTCCTATTTATTAAGGGTTTAATTCTCTATGGATTGTGTAAGCAGAGTAGGTTGATAATGGGATATGATTTTGTCCAATTTTTCCTAGATCAGTGTGAAGCAATTGGTAGAGTGTATGAGGTTTTGGTGAGCACAAATACATTGTATTGTTTCATGATTCCTCTGTTTATTATACAATAAATATTGAGGGGTTTTGAGCAGTTTATTTCCTCGGGAATATCTAGTGTTGTGTATTGATTTAATTCTTTCTCTAGATATTTCCTTGGGAATATCTAGTGTTTACATGATTTATATTCCACAAATATTGTAGAAGGATTCAGTATCTTTTTTTAGTACATTACATGATTGAGTTGAATCCATTGCTGTAATTTCTACATGGTATCAGAGTGCCAGGAATCACAACAGTGGAGAAGAAATTGATTTTGTGTTCAACAATATTCTAATTTGTAGGTACTTTCTTTGGAGCTATAAGCAGATAAATATTTCTTTAAATTGCTTGAGGCTTGAATATGCACTCGAGGGAAGTTTGAATTATATTGCATGGAAGGACATGATGGAGGTAGTGTTGGAGGACAATGGGTTGAATGAATTCATAGATAATGATATTCCCAAGCCCGCAACAGAAAATACCCAACTTCTTGATGCATGAAAAAAGAATGTAGCAAAGGTGAGGAGGATCTTATTAGAGGGAGTTCAAGATCACATTGTCTTGAGTCTCCATGGAAAGGAAATGCCATATGCTATATGGAAGGCCTTGACAGATCTATTTCAAAATAGAAATGACCATAGAAAATTTTCACTCAAGGACAAGCTCAGGAAAATAAAAATAAAGAAGTGGAAGGGGAGGAAGTCCCATTCCAAATCTGAGACTGAAAATTAAGGTAAGAAGTTTGATGTGAAAAAGGTGAAATTTTTTCATTGTCATGATCATGGACACTATGTAATAAATTTTCCCCAAAAGAATAATAACAACAAGAAGGCTCTAGGAGCTGCAGTGGGTGAAGCTTTGGCCTCAAAGTTTGAGTTGGAATTCTCTCTCATCGCATACATGGCATCAACTGTGATGGGATATTTGTGGTACTTGGATATTGGAGCATCTTTCCACATGACAGGAAACAAATAACTCTTTAGTAGCTTGGAGGAGAAGTATCCTCAGATTCACATCGATATGGGTGATGACGGGAGGTGGTTAGTGGTTTGATCCAAGTGAAGAAGATAGAAGATGGGAGTGTGGAGAAATACAAGGCTATATTTATGGCTCGTGGATTCTCACAGGTAGAGGGGATTGACTATGAGGATACTTTTGCATCAGTTGCAAGGTACTCATCGATTAGATCTATCCTTGCACTCTCAACACAAATGTGATGGATGATACATCAAATGGATGTAAAGATAGCCTTTCTCAATGGATTTTTGAGGAAGAAGTGTACATTGAGCAGCCAGAAGGTTTTGAGACCTTTGATAGGGATTCTCATCTGTGAAGACATAGTAGAGCATTATATGGGATGAAGCAAGCACCTCATGCTTGGTGCACCAGGATTGACATCTACTTCACTAGGTTAGGCTTCATAAAGAGTGAAGCAGATGCGAACCTATATCATATTGTGGTTGATTGTAATATATTGATTATTGTAATTTATGTAGATGATATTATACTAACAGGTGATGATCAGCTCATAACTTCTTGCAAAGTGGATCTTGCAAGAGAGTTTGAGATGAAGGACATGGGGCTCTTGCATTATTTCCTAGGTTTTTAAATATGGCAAAGAGATAGGGATGTATTTGTATCTTAGGGAAAGTATGCCAAGGGGATCTTGAGGAAGTTCCACATGGAGGGAAGCAAACCCATGGAGACTCCTCTTGCAAGTAATTGGAGGAAGGAGGATGCTACTTTAGGGTAGGTATTGGACACTATTGTTGATAGAAAACTTGTGGGTTCACTTATGTATTTGGTGAACACACAACCATACATATGATATGCAGTTAAAAAAATTAGTCAAGCTATGGTTAAGCCTACCAAACTCTTTCGGAAGGCGTGGAAACATATGTTGAGATATCTTAGGTGCACTAGAGAGTATGGATTATGGTACATGTGGACAAAGGGAGTCAAGCTTCAAGGCTTCATCGATGTAGATTGGGCAGATAGTCCATCAGACAAGAAGAGCACATCAAGGGGCATCTTCAGCATTGGATCAACAACACTTTCTTGGTACAGCAGGAAGCAGAGATGAGCTACACTCAGTTTAGCTGAGGCAGACTACATGGGAGCTATTCAAGCTGCTTGTGAGGCCATATGGATGAGGAAGATACTTGTTGGTTTTTTTTGTCATCAGATGGATCTGACAGTGATACATTGTGATAGACAGAGTGGCATAAATATCTCGGTTAATCTAGTATTCCATGACAGGTCCAAGCATATTGACACCCAGTACCACCATCTCAAATATTGTGTTTAGAGGCACATTATGGTGTTGTAGTACATTCCCATGAAGTATGAGAATGCAGATATCTTGACGAAGGCGCTTTCAAAGAGAAAATTAGAATATGACAGAGGCAGGATCAGGGTAGAAGATAATCCATTTCTTGTTGAGAGGGAGTTTTTAAATTCAACAAGAAAATGCAACACACACACTAGTGTGGGATCACAGATCACACAGTGATGGATCCTAGTGACACATTAGTGTGCAAGCCCATTTTTAAATAAATTGGAAAATTATTTGTAATATTCTCTCATAACAACTTTTAATAGCTAACTAAGTGGGATAGACTTGGTTAGCTCAAGAATTTTGAGTTGAGGGCATAAGGATAGGCATGTAGAGTGATTCTATTATAAACGGCCTCTGGTTGTAGTTGTAGCACAAGTGTAGTGTGGGTGGGATCAATTAACTCGCAATAATTGAGTTAAAATCAGTTTAACTAGTTCTAACTGTTTGATGAGATAGTGGAAGATCAAGTGAATTAAAATATATTTAATTCACCAGTAGTGATCTACCAAGTAATTGATGATTCAATATTTATAGTTGCATGCATACCAATTCCGGTGGATCCCTAGTTGAGACAAACGTGTTAGTATGAATCTTAATTCGAAGCGTACGAAAAAAGACCACTTTAGTTGTGCATAAAAAACAACCCTAACAGCAAATATGGCTACCAATATCTTCAGATCTGCAGTTAGGTGATCAAGATAAATGCCGTAAAAATATAGATCTATGCATTAGAAGACATTAAACAGTAGAAAAAACAATATTTACTCCATGCATCCAATAGATAAGACAAGAATATGTTGAACAAATTTTGTATTAAGGGCACCTCGGAGGAAAACACAGGAGGGTGTTCCAAATTCTCCTCAATGGGATGGGTTCTTGTGAGTCCTCAACACCTCAAATCTAAAATTCCTCTCTCTTGATGGTGTAGAAAACCCAAACAAAAATGGTAGCAAAATATGACTATGATGGTGGATCAATAGTCAGACCAAAAGTATAGATCCAGAGTGATCTTTAGGAAATAAAAAGTGGTAAATGAATGGGAAAACCCTTATATTTATAACAAAATATTGAGCTTGTCTAGATATTGGTGCATAGTTAAAATATTATTAACCAAATCAAGATTCAACTTTTATGGAATATTTTATTATATTTATTGGAGGGAAAAGGAATTTGACTTGGGTCAAATCCCTTTATTTGTAAATTATAAATAAATAAATGATTTATTTATCATTTTAAGGATGTAGTTGAATAATAATTAAATAAATAATGATTTATTTAATTATTTAAGGGTGTTTTAGTCATATTCAACAAATAATATTATTTAAATAAGGTTTAAATAATTATTCTTAGGAAATAATCAGATAAATAATGATTTATATAATTAATTTTCTTGTTTTGGGTTAAATATAACGAGGAATGTTAACCAAACTGTTGTTTAACTAATTATTCTTTGAGGAAAATAAAAAAATGTAGATTTATTTAATATTTCCTCATGGAGTTTCCTATTTAGACCATAAACAACTTAATCAAGGTGGTTTACTAAGTTATTTTTCATAGTGAATGCAATTTTACTTAGGGTAAAATTGGTCTTACATGGTGTACTTGGGTCCATCTAATAACAATAGGTTAGATGACCAAAAAATGGTGTAACAGATTTCCCCCCAGCGTGGGAGTGTTAGGAGCTAATCGTGTGACCGAAGTATGTTGTAAGAACTCAATCACTAGACATCGAAGGGGAATTCAAAGAGAGAAGAGTATAAGGTAGACCAAAGTGTTGAAAGAACTAGACCCTGAGGAGGCAAGAATTACAGGTGTGGAAAGTCTCTTTGATGAGTGAGTACCTATGCTATAGGCAGCGGGGGAGGCATACCTATGCCCGCCGAGGCAAAGTACAAACAATAAGGCGTCCAGAAAACCACGTGACTGGCCAAAATGGTACATGCTGGCATAAACATGAGCCAGAAAAACAACACGATAATGAATCCCACATACATATTGTGCCTAGGATAACAGCCAGGACCAGTAGAATGATATTTGAGTACATGAGATATAAATGCAACCTAGATGCCCTTGAAAACAGGAAAGGGCTCTAAAAATCTGACTGATATATTCAAACAAAAGGGTGCTGCAAGCAGCTGAGGCCGACATCATCAAATGTATGGAGTTGCATCAAAGACTGTAATGAAGAGGTCATCGGAGTGAGTGTGGGGATACCTGTAGGGCCACCCCCTCATGAGGGTTGAGACATCTCACAAACACCTGGGAATCACCGATATCAGCTGTTGCATCACTAAACCATCAAGTATATGGATCTCAATCATGATGAAAGGAGTTGGAGCTGAGAAACAATCAATTCAAAGGGAAATAAGGAGTCCCTTTGCCTGATTCGAGGCACCGAACAAGGGTGGAAGTTGGAACCAAGGTACAATGCTCTCTAGAACTGTCTTCTGGAATGAATGAGCTGATGTCGACAAAAGGAGGTCCATCATGGGTGAGGCAATAAGGGATCCTAAACTAAGGCACGAGAGAAAATAGTAGAGCGACTGACAGACTGACACCAGTGAGAATGATGAAATGGGGGGTACTAAGTAGCGAACAGACAACTTCCCTTGTTAGAGCATAAAGGGCATGGATGACCTGTCAGCGACTGACACAATATCATGAGGGATAGGGGACAGTGGGACTGAAGGCCATAATGTGTGACACGAGAGAGGGATCAAGCAATGAAGGATGGATGACTATAGCGGGATGCGAAAGGACTCAGGATAGACTCCATGAATGTAATGATGACTCAAATCGGATGCTCTAAAAAAGGGCGACTTGATGGTGTTGCCACACATAAAAGGTCCAATGGGGACCATAAAAACATGAGTACAAGATGGTAACTCATGACGAAAGTCAATACGAGCGTGGACAAGTATGGAGGCAAAGTGGTGTCCCTAGTACGAGTGTTACAAGTGAAGAAATTCAATTTTTAGGAGGGGTGAAGTGACGCTTCTTGTAAAAAATGTGTCTTGGTGAAGTATCAAATAACTAAAAACTAACAAACACCCATTTGAGGGCTCGGTGAGATATTTCCAACAATACAGATAGTTCATCAAAATGAGCTACGGTTTGGCCGTAGCAGGCGAAAGAAAAATCAGGGGTTTTCTTTTAATAAGGCATTTTCCCTCCAAATTCACTCATTGCCAGTGGAGCTATGGTGAATGTAGTGAGGAAAGAAAGGCCCTAAATCTTGCGGCGATTGTACCATAAAAACCGATCGATGGAATTGAGATCCGCCAGTTGTAGGTAAGAGGCCTAATCCTACTCTTTCATTTCAGTGGATGAAATTTTATTTTAGGTACCTAGAGCTCATGAATAGGCCAGGTCGCACTTTTGGGGGTCTGTCCTTGGACCTGGGTAGTAGGTATTGGGAAAAAAAACTATGACCTATCCTAGGAAATGACCTGAAAAGTGCGACCCGTCAGAGAAAGGGGGTTTCAGTGCTGTTTTTCGCTAAGCTCTGGTATTTTTTATGGTTGAGGGGCATAGGTGCCCCCAAGCATGTTATGTTCATGCCAAAATGTATTTATAAAGAGGGGGAATCTAAACACATTTTAATGATGTGATGTGCCATTTGTTTTTTTTATGGTTATGTAGTTTGAGGAAGGGAATAGAGGATTACCAATCTCTTTTGGTACTAAATATATGATTCAAATGGACTTTAAGTTTCCAGGTTGGCATACATGGTGTCACTATCCCAAAGAGAGGATCTAGAGATAATGAACTGGTGCTCTCCCAGAAGACTCACAGGTTGTTTAACAAAAACGTCGAAGGGACTGGGTTGTTTATGTAATATGAAGGAATGATGAGGGGTATCATCGCTAGAGTGATCTGAAGTGATATGGGACTCTAGAGGTTCTTCTAAATGTGGAAGAATAATGGTACTAGATTTGAAATGACCAAATACACTAGAAGAGTTGTGGAGAATTTATTCTCCTGGTTTCTCAAATATGGGTACCCCCTTACCCAAACATTGGGTGTCAATGTAATGGCCACAAGGTGTATGTGGTTCGAATTCATGGGTTCGATGTAAGGGGGGATAGATAAAGTGAGGGGTGGTGACTACTTCCATAATGTTGTCATCGTAATAGAATATGGGGTGACTGGTGGAAGAAATACCACCTGACACGACAAAGCTACCTAACTCATCATCATGAGAAGAGAGGATCACATGCGCATCGTCACAAGTGGTGACAGAAGAGTAAGCACATAAAGGATCTATCGATGTTGAGCATAGGGTGATCACTGAACAGAATTCAAGCGAAAAATCAGGGGAAGTCTCTAAGGGGACTTCCACTGAGGGTCTCATGGATGATGATAGGTAGAAAATGGTGGACTAAAGCTCCGTCATCTCAACATCAGGAGGGATAATGTCAATGGGAGAGTTCTTGTCCTCTAGTTTTTCTGAAGAAAAAAACGCAAACAGGGGAGCAGTGGACTCATTATGCTTGGTCTCGAATCATCAAACTACCACTAGAGAGGTGTGGAAGTTATTGAGGCAAGGACAAAGGTGGATATAATGGCCATGGAGATCACACAAAGCATAGGGGTGGTTGGTGTGAATAGTCTTTGGTTTCCTTGCTACAGTCGAGGAAGGAACAGAGGTTTTTGGGACCGTAGAGTTATGGGATGCGACATTAACCATGGGCTTGATATTAGGCAACTCCGGACAAGTATGGGTGCCATGACCGACAACATCACACAAAGCACACTAGATGGTATTCTTTGGAGGCCTAGGAGGGGTAGCGTTTGTCGGGGTAACCTTGTCTTTTGATGCCTTATTGTGAGATTTTACCTTCTTACCCGAAGTGGTCGCAATAGGAGGTGGTTCCTCTTGAGGTGGCTGAGGCACTGTTGCAGTGGGAGAAGTCATGGGGACCGGTTGAACCAGGGTCAAAGCAAGATAAGGTTGGGGTTGACCAGGTGGGGTAGCGGCTGGAGGATCAAGGTACCAGACGGGAATCTCAAGGGTCAAGTTAGGAAGAGAGAGGGTGGCCATGACAGGTACCGTGTACACTCTTGGGGGAGGAGCTAGGAACAGTATTTGACCAGAGGGGTAATGGACAGGCGGGATGACTCCTAAATGGTTAAGGCCTGGCAGAACCATTCCAGGCGGGTAAAGAGGCTCATGGATACTAGCTGAAGGGCCAGGAGGAGGAGGTCCAGAAGGCTGAATTGAAGGGCTAGGAGTAGGCTCTAGAGGGTGAGGAGGCTGCTGACTAGCTGAGGTGGGCCACTTGAGGGCAGCCTGAGATGATTGCATCATGCAAACATTCGATGAGCTGGGATCGGATAGAGGAGGGGGAAGACCAGGGAATGTACCAAGTGATGAGGAAAATTTGTAGACTCTGGGTGAGACACTGGTCAAAGGATCGACGATTCACTTATTGTCCAATGAAGAGATGGTGGACTCAGAGGAGGTTTGAGACTTCTGTTCGTAATATGCCAACTGGTAAATGGTGACTATCTTTCCATTATGAGGGAAGAACATCTTACAGTGAATCGCAGATGGGACAGAAGACATCGCATAAGTGTAGCTACAACCCAATATAATTTTTTAATCTAAGGGGGCATCTATGACTTCTACGTCAACGCAAACAGTCTTGCCCGCAAGAGTGATAGGACAATTGTGGAAAAAGCCAATAGGTTGGGAGGTGTGGACATCTCACGCTTGAAGAGTAATCATGGAAGGAGCCAACTTAGGTGATCTGAGTTGCTTCCAAACTGAAGCAGACATCACAGAGGTGGATGCCCCCTCATTAATAATGCACCAAGAAACGTTGGCATTCTGGATCTTGACTGCGATTTGGAAGGTGACAGAAGAAGGGAGAGGAGGATGCTCTGACCGGTCAACATCAAATACAATCAATTTATTGTCGGAAGGATATACAATGCCCATGGTAGATAGTAGAGCTTTTCATTGTGAAGGGCATGACTGGAGGAGTTCCAGCATTGAAATGGTAGCAAGAGATTGCGCCAAATCATCTAATATGTTATACGAATGGGTAGCTTTTCCAGAAGAAGCATTTCGGCATAGTGGTCCTTTATGGATCTTGGTATTAACCTCTGCCTTAGGCTGAGGGATCTACAAGGGACCATTAGGTGTCGAAAGAGGCTCTATAGAGACCGAAGGAGGCGGCTTGGGGACAGACGTAGCGGGAGGCTTGTTATACTGGCGGGACAGAGTCTGAATATTGATGTCTATGGTTAGAGGTTAGGCAGAGTTCATCATGAGAACCTAGTAATTGGAGGTACCAGATGGAAGATTTTGAGTGGCCACCTATCCTTCAAGTGGTTGGGTAGCCACAAATCCCTCTTTTGCATACACTTGCTCTTGAGGGGGTGGTGGCTACTGTTGCGGGGGTTGAGAAGGCAAGGGAGGCAGAGGTGCTAATGCCGGAGGAGTTGGAGCACCAAGCTGCAGATATAGATAATAAGGACGTTGGGTAGCAATGTGATAAATAGGAGGTATGCTATATCCTGGATACATGCTACCGAGAGGGGGAAAAGTGCAGGAGGTGTTGCGCCCCCACCCCCAAGAAAACCATAGCCCATGGGAGGTTGAGCGTATAGATTAGAGAGAGATATAATGATACCGTTGGTGGAATGAGGTGCCCCTGGTGCGTTGGCACCATCGAGTCTGGGAAGATCAGGTAGAACGATATAAAAATAACCCAATTGAGCGTAGATCAGGTCATATTTTAATGCCATTTGGAGGGTGGATTCTTCAGTTTGAGGAAAATGTGATGTGACATCTTTCTTGATAGGAGGCAAGAGATATCTAAGGAAACAATCCATGTATACACGGTCTTCGAAGGTAGGGGATTAACATAGGCTCTTTCTTCTCCACCATTCCTGAACATGATCGGATAGGCAGGTCACAAATGATTGATGGAAAGAAGTCAAAAGTTTGATACCAGTGTCATAACGAAGGGGAAGTTAGAAGTAAGAAAAAAAATCCCGAGCAAGAGTCACAAAGGTAGTATGAGAGGAAGTGGCATGATCAACATACCACTTAGAAGCTTCACTTGTAAGCGTGCGTTGGAACAACCAAAGATGGACAGAGTCATCGGTAATGGAGTTAGACGAACACCACATGTGGAAATATCAAACATGATTTGAAGGATCTTCTCCAACAAGGCCTTCAAAATTTGGGATGTCGGAAGGGAGCTTTGTCAGCATAGGAGGCCAACTAGCATCATGGTGTATAGGTTCGTTTTTCAACTGGTCAAAGTCAGGGAAGCTGAGGCCATCATGAAGGGGAGAAAAGGCGCAGCTGGGGTAGTGTCCATTGCGGTCCCACTAGTGGTATTCCCAGCATGAGGGCTAGGGTTTCCACCAGCATTAGGTCTTGCACCAGAAATGGTGAAGGTGACAGGGGGAGAACTGATGGCGGAATGAGAAGGAGAACCCAATGGACCAGAAGAAGAGTCGGAGTGTGGACTTGATGGAGGAATAACTCGAATCCTACATGGAGGAGTAAGTCTTCCTACCGAAAATTGAGGATGAAGGCCAAAAAGTCTCCGGGATAAATGCCTTGGTGGCACAATGATGATGACACAAACACAACACAAAGGAAAAAGAGATTGACAAGGGCAGGGAGGTGCAGGATCAACTAATTGCAATGTCGAAACAAGGGCAGAGAGGTGCAGGATCAATTGATTTCAATGTTTTAGAGTCTTTGCTTGGAAGTGTTAACCAAGCCCTTTTTCACTTAGGGTGTGTGTGTAAAGTGTGTAAATTTTATTTTTTAAACCCAGACGTTTGTAGAGAAAAAAGAAAAAGTGTATTGTATAGTTGTAAATAAACTTGCAAATGACAATATATAAGCCTACAAAAATAGAAAATAAATAGCTAATGATGCAATAATCTAAACCTAAGGAGGCGGGCCTCTCAAACAATAGTCTATAGGTGAGTAAAAAATTAATCAGAACACACTAAAATATCCAATAGATCTAAGGTCAGGAGGGATAGGGATCTAAAAGACAAATCTGCTGGAAAGTGGTGCAGAAAACAGCAACAAATCAGAGGAAAAGTTGTTGTAAATAGGGTGGAAAAAGGCTATCTCCTAGAGGGAAATGGATTGAAACCTAGAGAAAAACCCAAAAAAAGCTAAGTGAGGTGATTTGGATGGATAAAAAACTGATATAAAGTGGATCTGAAGGTGAGGTATCAGATCTGAGAAAATGGCTGAAGACTGAAATTTTAGACGACTTGCAACAACAAAAACTCTTCCACAAAAAGTGGAGGGTACTGAAGCCCTAGGGCGCTAGGTTCCCACTTATTTGAGAAATAATGAAAGATTACAGGTCAAAAACAGGCAGAGACAGAGGTCATACAACCCTGAACAAAGGCTCAGTCAAACCCAAAAAACTTTCGAAAAAATACTTGCAAAAATTCCAGGTCATAGTTTCTGACCTGTTTTCAGCAGAGGTATCAGTTTTTGGGCTGAAAGGTGCGTCTTGAAGGTCTAGGTTGCATTTTCTAGGCCAAAATGTGTGACTTGCACTTCTGGCACTCTCAGCAGTAGATTTCATAAAAAAGTGTCGTCTCAGCTACGGTTGATGTCTGTCACCTGCGCAAAAGGTCCGAAAACATGCGGAAGTTAGAATTTTTATTGTTTTAAGGTTTTATAGGTTAAAAAAACATCAAGAAAAGAAAAAACAAGGGGCTGAAGAGAAATCCTAGGGTTTGAAGAATTTGGATATGCAATGACTATAAAAACGACAATAGCCGTAATCGTAAACCCATGTGGAGTCATCAGTTGTTAGTATGAATCTTAATTCCAAGCGTATGAAAAAATACCACTTTAGATGTGCATAAAAAACAACCCTAACAGCAAATATGGCTACCAATATCTCTAGATTTGCAGTTAGGTGATCAAGATAAATGCTACAAAAATATAGATCTATGCATTATAAGACATTAAACAGTAGAAAAAACAAGATTTACTCCATGCATCCAATATACAAGACAAGAATATGTTGAATGAATTTTGTATTAAGGGCACCTGGGAGGAAAAAACATGAGGGTGTTCCTAGTTCTCCTCAATGGGATGGGTTCTTGTGAGTCCTCAACACTTTAGATCTAAAATTCCTCTCTCTTGATGGTGTAGAAAGCCCAGACAAAAATGGTAGCAAAATATGACTGTGATGGTGGATCAATAGTCAGACCAAAAGTATAGATCCAGAGTGATATTTAGGCAACAAAAGGTGGTAAATGAATGGGAAAACCCTTCTATTTATAACAAAATATTGAGTTAGTCTAGATATTGGTGCATAATTAAAATATTATTAACCAAATCAAGATCCAAATTTTATGGAATCCCTTTATTTCTAAATAATAAATAAATAAATTGTTTATTTATGATTTTAAGGATGTGGTTGAATGATAATCAAATAAATAATGATTTATTTAATTATTTAAGGGTGATTTAGTCATATTCAACAAAGAATATTATTTAAATAATTTTTAAATAATTATTCTTAGGAAATAATAAGATAAATAATGATTTATCTAATTAATTTCCCTATTTTGGGTTAAATATAACCAGGAATATTAATCAAACCATTGTTTAACTAATTATTCTTTGAGGAAAATTAAACAAATGTAGATTTATTTAATATTTCCTCATGGGGTTTCCTATTTAGACCATAAACAACTTAATAAAGGTGGTTTATTAACTTATTTTTCATAGTGAATGCAATTTTACTTGGGGTACAATTGGTCTTACATGGTGTACTTGGGTCCATCTAATAACAATAGGTTAGATGACCAAAAAATGGTGTAACAAAAGGTTCAAGACTAGTAAACTATCAGTTGTATTTTAGGAAAATTTCCCAGGTGAAGTTATAAAACCGTGGGAATCCCATGATGAATTTTACAATAAAGGAAGGTCGAATCTCCTATTTAATAGGGGTTTAATTCTATAGGAATTGCGTAAGTAGGGTAGGTTGATAATTTTCTATGCATTTGTCCAATATTTCCTAGATCAGTGTGAAGCAATTGATTGAGCATATGAGGTTGTGGTGAGCACTTGGTTGATTATACAATGTGGTGAGTAATTGATTGAGCATATAAATTGTATTGTTTCATGACTCCTTGGTTGATTATACAATAAGTGTGGAGGGGTTTTGAGTAGTTTCTTTCCACAAGAATATCTGGTGTTATGTATTGATTTAATTCTTTCTCTTACTTGCATGTAAATGAGAAATCATGATTTATATTCCGAAAATATTTTAGAAGGATTTAGTATCTTTTTTTAGTACATTACATGATCATGTTGAATCCATTGGTGTAATTTCTACATATTGTCTCTGGCTTGTTTCACCTCAATTTCTCTTTGGGAATGAACTTCTAGTGGAGTCTCTAACAACAAATTTGTCTTTAGATCTACAATTAGTTGCTCAAACTCCATTCTGATAGTCTGCACCTTAGTGCGTGATTCTTTAAATGTGGAAACCAATCCCTATAATTTTTCCTTTGGTGCAGCTATGGCCAGGATAGCTGGAACATCACGACAAAATTGATGGATTTTGGTCTCCAGTGCAGTGCGTTGGGCTTCAGCTTTGGGACAAGTTGCTTCTGCTGCTTTTTTTTTGGTGGGCTACTTCCACCCTCTTCTAATATTTCGTTGTGTGGGTGTGAGCAATAGCCTCTCTATACTGAAGTTCGTTAGTGATCATCAAGTTCATCAAGTGTGGCTTCCCTGAAAGTAATGAAGAAATATTTATATTTATGTCACATGTTCCACGGAATTGGGCACGCCGAATGCCATCCATATTAATGGCTGGTGTGGGGATTTGGACAAGGCAGGCATCCCCAGTAGCTAGTAATTCAACATTTAACGGTTGTGTGCTTCTAACTTGTGCGCTGGTCTGGCTCGCCTAAGATACGCTTGCTTGTATCTGGCTCGTCTACATCTTCATCTCCTGTATTCCAACCTGAACTATATCCAGCGTAGATTTTTACTGCACCTCCATGTCGGTCTGGCGATCCTTGGTCATAGACGTCACAATGTTGGAAATTTCATGCAGATAATATTTTGTCAACGTCAAGACCTCCTGCCCGACATCTTTGGAACCCTTTTTCTTATTTCTTGATCCACCAGTGGCTTGAGAGCCGCACTTGGTTCCCTTAGAGGTTTCTATTTCTCCTATTTCCTTCGACATAGACCCATTATTCTATGGCTTTATTTATTTTTCTAGGTCGATGGTTTCACCAGTGGCAGTTGGTGTTGCTTCTTTCTATGTCACTCTTTCTGGTGGTTTCACTTTCTAGCTACTAGTGTGTGGCTTCGTTGGTGTGATATGGGTCAACCATGCGGATGGACATTCTGCCATCACTCTAAGAAAATAATCCTTGGTTACTAAGTAAGGTAACTCATACCATACTCCTTCCATGATGCATTTTTCGTGGATGTGAATTTTGTGGAATGTAGCTTTGAGATCAACTACCATCTTATACTGATCATATAGTGTAGGTGATAGACGCAACTTTGACTATACCGCTTGATAAAGAGTGTAATCATAAAGAGCCCAAAAGATATTATTTTCTCTGGCGCACACCGGGTCTGAAAGGTTCCAAAACATCGCATAGTGTCCAACCTCACACATTTGAGGCTTGATGTCTGAGAACTGTGTGTCTTCAGGGGTCTTCCACCCAATGAATGAAATCAATAATAAAATCCAAGCGTAATAGAATTGCTTGCCTTCCTCCTATTCTTTGCATGCATTTTCTAAAAATTCATTTCATATATAGTTGGACCAGTTATAAATAACAACTTTTTCGCACCGTTCATCGACTGGAATGATGTGTGCATTTACCTCCTTTGGTCTACAATTGCACATAATATTGCCTAATATGGGTCATTTATTTCCTCGACCACAGTACCCTGACTCTTCCTTGTGACTTAATTTTTTTTTAATTTGGTCCATGACGATTGTTTATTGTGCCTTATTGCTGAAATTAGCAATAGGGTTAGCTCCTTTAGCAGGCAGACCCATGATCCTATGGATCAATGTGGCATCAATAAGGATGTGCTCTCCCAACCACAGTGAATCATCATGCACTAGCAGGAGAATTTGTCTGAGGCATATGTAATTTATGGGGCTGTGCCCAAAATGAGGGATTTGGAGTAATTTTAGCAGGCCTACCTTATGCAAACTGAGCACCCATATTTTTGGTTCGAGGTTCCGAATGCATCCTTCATAAGTGATTTGATTGAGATAAAACTCCAGCGCAAGATTTGGGAATTTTTCGACATCTGCAATGTGCCAATCGTCGAATATGAGTTGTGGTACTTTAGCAAACATGTCCCCTTCCATCAAGACATTCTTAGGGATCAATGGCATATGGATGCTTGCACACACCTTTTGCATATCTTTGGGAATTATAGGTCAGGGTTTCCATGGCGCAACATAACTCAGCGGCCGTGAGAATGGGGTCACTTCAACCACATCCTCCTCTCCTTCAAAAATTGTTTCAGGGACTTTGGTCATAGGCCTTTTCAACTTCTCATCCACAGTAGGGTGTGGCTTTGGGGTATTTTTCCCTTGGATATTTTTGGGTACTAGAAGACTGTCACTTTGTAGACTTGGAGGGCATAGGTGTTTCAACAATTGGGACTTTAGGTGCAGCAAGTTCATTTGTAGGTCTTGTGGCTATCATAATTTCAGGAATAATGTATCCCAACCGTACTCGGTGCAACGTATCCTCAAACCCTAAATCCAAACGATACATAGACACAAAGTATGCAGCGACAATCAGGGAGATCAACGCAAAGAATTCACCTAGAAATAAAAGGGAACTATTGAGACCCCATATGTCATATTTATACTTGTGGCACATCTTCAATGGCTCCTTTTGCATTAATGTGTCTCCATAAATGGAAAAGCGGTCCCAAATCTAGAAAAATCCCTTCATTAAATGTAAGCTAGATGCTCCCATAAACGGTAATAAAACTGTCTTTTCCAGTGGCTAGTTTTTGACACCTCTGCGACACAGTCAACTTCCTCATGCAACTATTGTGCGCATGTCGCACCTTACTATGCATATACTCCAGAGCTAATGATAACCATCTATAGATCATTCTCCCAACACAGGCTTATTGACTAGGTACTTCAAACCATATTGATTAGTGTCCGTCGTGTCCCTTAATAACCCTAAAATTTTCTGAAATTCATCATCCCATTAAAATTTCGCACCTCTTCGAAGTAATTTAGTAATGGGTGCAATAATCAACTCATGATTCATAAGGAGTTTCCTATAGTATCCAACAAGGCTCATCATGGAGCGCACCTGTCTACAGTTCTCAAGGGGAGAAATCGAGTTCCTAGTGATTGCGCCTTGTTCCCTAAATTCCATGATCACCTACTGTCTGCAGTTCACAATTTCCTTCATCGACGCATTAATAATTTTTGGAATCAAAGCTTGGCCAACCGTATCAAATCCTCCCTCAAAGCTAAAGGTAAGGATAGAAATTTCTATTAGCGCATGCCATTCACTAATGCCTTCGCGTAGCTCTGTCTCCAAATACCATTCAGTAGGCACCTTCCCCAATGTGTGAATAAACATATGGACCCATTCAGATCTTGGTTGTACACCCCATACCTAATTGCATCTCGCCAAATGTCTGCACGGATCCTCTTTGCTAGAGTACACATCTTCCATTTTAATGACTGGACATTCAAACCACAACCTCATCCCACGTGCACATTCCTCCTAGTTGCCCATGTTATCCTTGTGAGTTTCCCACCATTTTTCTAGAGTAGAGCACAAGCCAAGATCTAAAGCATGGATCTCTATCCTTCAGGCACAGTCCTTTTAAGCTCTCCTATAAACATGTTTATATCATTTAATCCATCATAGTACAGAAAATCACGTACCTCAAATGTTATACATCATAGATACTGGGTCACGTGATTATGTCATAGTACAGATACCTCATGCAACAAGTTCTGCCAATTTTCTAGTTCTACGCTAGAGTGTAAGAAGCAAGAGTTATCCTGATCTTGCTTAATATCTCCATCTATTGTCGGATTAATCCAATCTTCCTCCCACAAGGTCAACCAATATATTTTATCGATCTCATCATCAAAACGTACCAGTTTTGTATATATTTTTCCTTCTAAATGATCTAGAGGAATGTTTACCCTGACTTCATTGCTTTCAAATTCCATCCTTCTTTGCTTCAGATTGATAAGACAATCCATGTCAATGGCCCAATCTATTCCTAGTAGCACAGGATAGGGATCAGTATCATTTACAATTTCGATAACTTCAAAGTCTGCCATCACCTTAACACCCTCTATATTTACCACAACTTGCAACAACCTCCCTAAAGGAATGATCTTCTACTGAATGGCCATGTGCAGTTGAATGGTAGACCACTCCATCTTTGGTTCTCCATTTTCTACCATGTTATCTTAGGTATAACATTATCATCATATCCCATATCAAGAATAAATTAGTCCATTTCATAAGCACCAATCTATGTGGTCATACACATCTCGCGACCCATTCTTTTCCTTTCCTTGTATATTTTGTTGACCGCTTGTTGTTCTACCATCAATTGTTCCTTTTGTACGCAATTATTTATCGAATTCTGCAGATTTTCTACTTCCCTCTTGTTGTGAAATAAATTTATACATGTTTTTAGAAATGGTTTGATATCTTCATCTCCTCCTTCTTCCTTCATTGTTCTTCCTGATGTTGATGCACTTCCTTCTGTAAATTCCTTCAGTGCTTCAACAAAGGTCTCCTTCGAGCGCTAAAAATTAAAACCTTCCTTATTTTCAGGTTCTTTATAGATCCATACATCAGTGGTTGTTTTCTTTCCCTTATCCTCATTGGTGGCTATGCCGCTCCTGGTCACCACATTCATAATGGGATCTTCTTCATGGGTTTCAGCATGAACCATATTAAGATTTTTTGTTGGAGTCTGTGTCTTTTTTTCCCGCATTTTAGAAATTAAGACAAGATAATCTTCTATGGGATGATAAAATTTTCTACAATAACTGTAGGACTATCATGTTGGATTTGGAAAGTCACGCGCATAATGGCCAAAATATCCACAGTTATAGAAAATGATTGGTCCTCTTCCTCACCAAGCTGATCCACATCCTCGACCTCTTCCTCTGCCTTGAAATCCTCCATGCCCAGAAGGGGATGTTGGTGATGTAGGCTTAGCTTGAATTCTGTATATTTTAGCTTTATCTAACATCATATCATAAGTGTGAAAAAATTTAGGGGCTAATATTTGCAGGTGGGCTAATTGTATATTTTTTTTCCAAAAAAAAGATTCATCAACTTCCATTTTTCCTAAAAATTATTTGCCCAAATTTTAGATCATAAAATTATTTTACCTTAAAAATCTCCAAATTTTTATAGATACTATATAAAATCATTAGAAATTTGAATATTTTTACAAGCATATCGCTAAACATTTCATAGTTTGCTTGTTAGGGACTAGTAATATTCGCCAATGTTTCTAAACTTTAAGCTAAATTTCCATCCTTAAAATTTCCCCTCGCAACAATGCTCATCATCATGCCCTAATGATGAACAGAAACTACAAAATAGTTGCTTCAAGTAAGGTTGGTACTTTATGATCCTTGGGCAGGAATCTGTATCATGTAATCCAGTAATTTGACATATTTTGCACCATACAAGTTTCTTCAATGGACTAGGACGTCCATTGTTCAAATAATTTTTGAAGACTGGACACTGATCCTTATGTTTCCTAGAAGATTTACATCTTTTGTACCAAAGATCTGCACAAACCTCCTTGCCCTTGTCCTTGCATAGGCTTTTAATCTCTAGATTCATGGCTTCCAACTAATTTTGTATCTATTGAGCTCCCAGCGTAATAGGTGTTGGAGTAGCCTCTAGTTTCATATCAACCTTTGTAGCCTTAGATTGTGTGGAAATATTTTTCTGACCTAAGGGTTAGCACATATGTGGGAGTAACATAGCAATGAGACATTCCTTATGTTGATTATCATCAATGACAAATCCACCATCTCTGATGATGTGCTTCAACCTCTTATCAGCCTCCCATACTAATTCATTTGCCACCTGAAGAATCTCCTTCATTTATATCACTAGCTGTGTGTATAACTTAGGCTTCTTAAACTACTCTTTTAGGGCCACCTTCATCTTTTCCTAGCTATCATTAGGGTTCTATTGAGCATACTTGATGTACCAATATAATGCACAATCTTGAAAAGTAGTAGACAATTGTGCCTTTCTAATATTAATATTGTTAACCTGCTAAGCCTGCCACATGACCTTAGTCACAAACTAGAAGTGGTCAGTGCCCTCATTTCCAAGGCCTCTGAAATTAGGAAACTTCATTGATGCAGTCATGTCTACTTCTTGGGGAGGTGGAGATGGTGATGGACTACATGGTGGAGTGGGTGTTGTGTGATGTGAGTGCAAAAGTGGAGTGGATGTGGTTGGAAATAGACTCAATGGTTTCTAGTGTGATGAACTTTCTCCTTCAGAATAACTAGAGCTACTAGTTTCTAGTTCACCTTCACTTTGAGATCTAGGCTTTAGAGGGCTATAAATATTTTTTTTAGAATCTTTGCGAAAAACTCTTCCTCTATGCGTAGTTGGGCCTCTTAGAGGCATTCAAGAAATATGTTTGGATAGAAAACCCCATTCACATAATAGAATTTTCAGTAACAATTTCAGAGAGTGTGAGAACTTACCTCTAGGGTGTTTGAAAAACCTTCATTTTGCTTCAGAATATGACACAAATTGATTAATGGAAAATTCAGTCACAAATAATCCCAAGAGGCAATCAATATAATGAACTACCACACAGGTTATCTTATCGTCTTATTTATCTACTTGTTGGATCAATTCAAGAGTCCACTCAGAGACTGCGTCATCTTTTATGCAGGTATTGAATTCAACTAAGCGTGAAAACCACTCTTGTAGCTCATTCACAAAGGAGAAAAATAATATTTCATGTACTTATGTATAAATATATTTTTTTACCCATTGTTCGTCACACAACTTAGTACTTCTATTCTCTTGCAGTGCGAATTTAAGGATATTTCTATCCAGCCAATCTTGCAATTCATTTCATGAAGGATGCCACAACATCAAATCCCCCACAAAATTATTTTGTTCCTAGAAACAAAACCATTTTTTGGATTGAGGGGACCTAATCTAGGTTCATAGCTTATGGATAAACCAACAAACCCTCCAACTACTGACCCTTTCAGCAATGACCTGCTTGCGCAGATCAAAGTCTCACCCGAGGCAATATCGGGGGGTGTTCGAACTAGGTTTCCGCACCTTGAGGGATAAAATAATGAAGTGGCCATATTCAAATTGGTTGTAGAGTTGTATCAAGCATAAACAGATGTGTGTAATAAAATAAAGTATAATCACAGAACATGCGCAACCCTTAACAAGACAAGACATAGTCTCATATTGCTTTAGTTCAAATAATCATAACAAAATTAGATCTAGATATAAATAATGAAATTACTTAAGTGGATTTATCGATCATAAAAAATCATGCATAACAATAAATAATATCTTCACATAATAATCAATAAGAAACACAGAAAAAGTGTGATCTAAACAGAACAAAAACAATAAATAACTCAGATCAATCACCACAAGTTTGCCAAAATATGTCCTTTATATTAACTTCAGATCTTGTCAATACATATCAGACTTTCGCTTACATAACCCTTCCGTGCACACAGTGAGCAGAGTCTGCACACATCTAGGACTAGGTATCCGTGCACACAACCAGCAGGAGCCTTTCAACCCAACCCAGACAAAACCCTTCACAACGTACTACATACGCATAAACTTAGATCCAAAACATTACATTTCATTACTTACTAAATTATTTTCCTTAGACTCTATCTATCTATTTATATTCCTTTAGTGCACAGATACTATGGTCTAAAATCATGGTTTGAGGCCCACATTTTACCCTTAAACTCATTTATATAAACATTAGGTACTTTGACCCACCCTAAAGCCTCTTGACTCATTTTCAAAGTGTGCATATACAATAATTATACAAAATTAAATCAAAGATTGTGCCTCAGGGGACCCCGCTCCAATAGCTTCAGATGGTCTTATGACCCATTTGGCCTAGTCTCCAGGATAAGGGTGGAATAGGAAACCCCTCCTTATGTGCACACACAGAAGCTAGATATTGAAATTCATATGAATCAATTGGAATGGATAGATAAAACCTTATAGGAAGCAGAGGAGAAACTCATGTCCATCTCTACTTACAGAATCCTACTCCTCCAGGGAAGAGAAAGAAGATACAAAGTGAGAAATGATCCCCTTGAATTATAGGGATCTCATGAAAGGAATTTCAAATAATCTATGGAAATAAAGATAAAATGAGTCCTAAGAAATATTTGGAAAAATAATCAGAACAAAAAGCTACCATAGTCATCAAAGATCCACTTTCTTCAGCAAAATCAAGTACTAAATTCACAACGTCCCCAGAAACATCATCAGTGTCACAAGACCATCAGGACCCAGCCCAAACATCTAATCTAATTCATGGAGATAAAGAGAAAATTATTTTTGAGAAATACAAAGAGATAAAGCTCAAGAATGAGATCCTTAAAGGCATCACATACACTCAATTCTGGAAATACTGCTTCTAGTGCTCAAAGAAGGCTTCTATTAGCCTTTGATAAAGAGAATGGAAGAATGAAAATGGAATTTTTGCAAGCTCATATTCCACATCCACTAATAGTTGTTGACTATAAGAATAACTTCTTTGAATTTGATACAAACGACATTCATCCCATCGATCAAATGGAGATGCATAAGAAAATAGGAGAAATGATATTTTATGCTTTGACTAACACTTCAATGAATGCTTATAAGTTGTAGGTGTCTCTTAATAATGTTCAATCTCAACTAAATATTGAAAGCATTTCATCACTAGAAAAGGATACCAAAATAAAATCATTAGAATAATTGGTCATAAATATGGGGTATAATCCATAGAATGTCAAAGCAGACGAATAGTTAACAAAAAATAAGATTCATTTCCTATTTTATTTGTGATAAAAGATAAATTGATCACTCAGGAGGACTACAACAAGAATTTGAAAGATGTAGCCAAAGATAGCTCCAAGTTTGCAGGTATAATGGGCAGTATTATAGGTGTTGTACATATTTACCCCTGCCTATGAATTTCGGTTTGCTGCCCCATTTGAATCCTTTTCGAATCTTCACTATGGCCTAAATATCCTCATGCTCCCGTCCGAAATTATCCTTTCGCCCGAAAATACATTATGCAAAGGTTTAAAATCTGCCATTTAAATTTATATTGAGCCTTAGCCCCTTTTCCTGTCAACAACACATGACCTGAGCCCGAAAACCACAAGCCAAAGGGAAGAGAGCTTATTGTTTTATGTTATCGGGGGCGATAGAAACCGTTCGATCGAATTAAATCAATGGAGCGGAGATCTTTTTATATGGTGGCCCCCGCGTCCGTATCCCACTGCAGAAACCGGTGGTATTGTCCCGCACAACTTCCACCGAGCTGGTGGTATTTACCATGGGGGTAGCAATTCCATTTAAAACATGCCGCGTGTCTTTGGTATGGGCCCTAAAACCGCTTTCCCCGTGCGTTAAAGTTTGTACAATCGTCGGGCAGCGGAATCCACCCGCACCGTTAGATCTGCTGGCCTCAATCCAACAGTGGATATCCTTCAGAGTCGCTTGCTCATTAACGTGTGTCCGCCGTGATCTGTGGCCCACCATTGTGTTGCCCTCGTCGCCTCCTAACCATCAATCCACCTTCCAAGATCCGACAGCCAGAAATCAGTCTCCCCATTTGTTGACTGCGATTCCACGTTGTCTTTCTACCTATCCCCCGTACACCCATGTGTCATGCCCTCATGTATCCTTGACGTCATCCTGTCGCATATATATATATATATATATATATATATATCTGTGTGTGTGTGTGTGTGTGTGTGTGTGTGTGTGTGTGTGTGTGTGCTTTCATTTGTACTCTTCATTCTTTTTCATTCCTCACGTTCAAACTGTTTCACGTGGAGGAGTCGTATTCCGTCTGCTCAACCAAAGCCTCCATTGTCTTTCCTCCACCACCCTGCGTGTTCCTCTCATCTGTTCGAGTCCTTTGTGTCATCACCGTCTCCATCCCCATGTTCCTTACCTCTGAGTCTGGTTTTTCTAATATATCTGAGGGTTTTGCAGGTTACAAGATAACAAGGAAGCGCTTTAATTTTTTGCCTCAGTTGCAGAGGATGAGAGCATGTCAAAGGACGACATTCTGTTGGTAAAATTTAAAGAAGATTTTGAGGGCAGGTGTGTGAAATGACCATCATTAAAACAAAGATATGAACCTACATAAACCTCCAGAGAAAATCAAGGGATGCTCCGCCCTGCATTAAAGATCCAGGATTTAAATTCAAAGTTAAAAGGCTGAGAGTACAGTACAAAATCACAGAGAAATCTTAAGGTTTTATGGCAGCATATTTTTCCTCTTTCAGTAAGAGGCAGAGCGATGTATATTTTATTATTTTTGTCATGTTTATAAGGAGATTTTCATCTCCCAACATTTATTTCTAGAGACAGATTGTAAAGTACAGTCATTTATAGTTAGTCATTCATAGAGTGGGCGTGAATGTTTTCCGCCATTTTATTCGAATCGAGTCATTAAATGTGCTTCATCTACCTCCTTCTCTAGAATTCTCTATATTTTCTATAAAGGCCCGAAAAGAAGACATTGTAAGGGTTCCAGATTTCGATCAGCAGATTGTGCAGTGAAAAGGCTTTTGTATACATTCTGTAATATTTCTGTATGAAGGTTCAGAGTCCGTAGGGTCTCAGTGAGGAGAATTTATAACTGTAATGAGGATTCTGGTCTCTAGTATCTCACAGTATGTAATTTTCTCTTATGTGTTAATACAATATCTCTTTCATGCTTACTATCTTCTTGTATCATGTTCTAGAATGCGAGTGGCTCACTAGTTTGCAGTAAGGATTCATCCTTGTTGATGCCCTTTATGGAATTAGTCAAGCTTTAAATAGGCATAGTCATGATATATTGTTCCATGTTCACCTCATCCATATTTTTTTCTATGTTAGTTGCTTGAGGAGGGTGCTTTTAAAACGCCATTGTCATATAAGGATTCATAAATTGGTATGCCCTTATATGGTTCTGTTGTGTATCTGGGTATCAGTCTCATGCCAGCTAATATCTTCTTATGTTTCTTCACTACACTCACTTTCTGATATTTGATTTCTATGATATATTATCTGAACTGGCCCTCTTTACAGTAATTTGTCTCTTAACTGTCTGATGCCTTTGTATTGGAGTTTTACATGATGTTCCTACATAATTCTTATCCTTGTATCAGCTTCTGAGAGAGATTGGTCCCATTCTAAACTAATTTCCTTGTTCAAACAAGAGATAGTAAGTGAGCTTTTGGATTGACAACCCAAGCTATATGAAGAGCTCCTTACTATATTAAGATGTCCTAGGCACTGGTCTATGGAAACTCTAGATTGTCTCTAGGGGGTGACAAAATTGTCCACAACATCTTTCTGGCGCCGTTGCCAGGGATCAAATTCAAGAATATTAGTTTCCCTGGGCCTCGAAAAAAAAATTTCACTCTCTAATTGGGTGAGCACAGAGAGTTGAAGAGTTGCGTATCTCTCACCTTGGCGACTCCACTGGTCTTTATTTGATAAATTTTATTGGTAGTCCTGGCTTCTCGAAAGCCACATTTGAGGTCAGATACATCTCAGTCGAAAACACCTTACGTGTCTGACCCAGAGAAAATCATTCATAAAAGAGTTTGGAAGGAGAGGAAGTCAGTTGGTGCTGAAAACCCTGAATATTCCGTCAAATATTATCCGCCCTCTTCTTCTCAAGAGATCAGAACAGAAAATCCCGAGTTTTACTCAGAAACTCCACGTAGAGGAAGTGTCCGGATTGAAGAAGATTCTCACCCGACTCCCGAGGCTGAGGAAATTAAAGAAGTCACAGAAGTAGCCGCTGTTAGTCATGAATTATTCCCAGGTATGCCTCAGACCTCCATATCATATATTCCCATTGTTATTCACACTCCACTTCCTCCTACTCCTCTCCCTTCATTTGTATCTTAGACTGTTGTACAACCCCCAACTCCCCCAATGGCTAATGTTCTTGCTTTTCTATTGAACAAATATGCTCCACTGGCCTTTCCCCAAGTGCTGAATGATATGCCACAAGATTATATAAATATTCTGCCAAGATTTAATGGTGAAAATGAAGTTGATGCTTAGAAACATCTTGAGACTTTCTGTTCTTTTGCAGAGAACTTAAATGTTGAACACCTTGATGTGGTCTTGAGATTGTTTGTGCAGTCTTTGGAAGGGGAAGCCAGAAAATGGTTCAAGACATTGGGAAACCGTTCTGTGACCACCTCGGACCAGATGGAAAATACTTTTCTCAGGAAGTGGGGGGAAAAGAAATATCATGGTCAGTGTCTTACTGAGTTTAATACTATGAAGAAGAAACAGAATGAAGGGGTATCAGAATTTATCAAAAGATTCAACAAGTTATATTTGAGCTTGCCTCCTGAAATGAAACCCCATGAAGCAGCTGCCAAGATAATTTTTATAGCAGCCTTTGATTTTGACTTTGGATTCTCCTTGAGAGAAAGAAAACCTGCCACTTTAGATGATGCACAGTCAGACGCTCTGGAATTGGAAGCAAACTTTTCCTCCACTGGGAAACTAAAGGGAAAATATGAACAAGATACTAGGAGGAGAGGCAAAGAAGAGGTTTCCACCTCTAATCAGGAAAAATATTCGGATAAAATGGATGAAATAAGCAAAATGATAAAGAAGATGGTCAAGCTTGAACTGGAAGCTAAAAATGCAGCTCCCAAGAACTATTACAATGCTCCAAACAGAGGATACAATCCCCAGTATAGAAGACCACCATTGCAGATATTGACGAGAGAAGCAAAAGAACAACAAGACCAGGTACCCCATCCCTTGTACCTGGAAGGATCAACAGATGACTCCAATGGAGATGCAGCTTATGGATTAGAAGATTCAAATATGGCTTTTTCAAATACTGATGATATGGATTTCCCATTGCAAGACGAGGACGAAGAAGCGGAGATTGATCATTATTGTAAGCAATTTTCTGATTTCATGCAAGCACAATTCAATGTAAAATATGATCTCAGATCTTCAAGGAAGAGAACCAGAACTCAAGATCAAGAAGAGGAGCCACCTCAAAAAGAAGTATCTGCTCATAAGGAATCAACAACAAAGAAGAACATAGAAAAAGGTAAGAATCCTATAAATACTCCCTTGTAGTCCAATGATCTGATTCCTTCTTCTTCAAAAATAGTCAGTCCTCCTAATGCTGAGCCAGTGTCAAAAGAAGTCAATTCTTCAGCCGAAAATAAGGAGTCAAAAGAATTTGTGATAGAAAAACCCCCATCTTCTTTCAATCTGCAAAAAGAACTTGAGAAGATTAAGATTCCAGTCCCCTTAACAGAATTATTAAAACAGCCTGTATATCAGTCTCAAGTTACTTCCTTCATACTCCCTCCTGAAACACCAATTGTGCCTGATAGTCTAAACCTGCAAGAAGAAAGACCCATGGTAGTCTTTGGCCCACATGTCGAGGAGATAGACCCCTCTACTCCTCCCTTTTATGTGTCCCTAGTTATTCATGACCTGTTGTTGCACAATTTTATGTTAGATTATAGGGCTTCCCACAATCTTATGCCTCTGTCTGTCATGGAACAATTAAGACTGAAAATTACAAGACCATACAAAGACCTATATTCATTTGATTCTAAAAGAGTAAAATGCTTGGGAATGGTTAAAGATCTAGTGGTCAATTTGGCACAAATTCTAGCAAAGAGTGTGGTCATGGACATTGTAGTTGCTAATATCCCAGCCTGCTTTGGCATGCTACTGTCAAGGTCCTGGGGTACGAAAATTGGTGGGTCAATCAAGTTGGACTTAACATATGCTACTATCCCAGTCTTTGGAGGTCAGGAAAGGAGGTTGTACTGGGAGACTAGATTTGTTAAAATGGTAACTAAGGCTGACTGTTCAGAGAATTCTCTAGTTTATAACAAAGAGGGAGACTTCTCATGTTTGATGTTAGAAGAAAATCAAAATTATGTTCATGAGCCTCTCTTTGGTCATTTTCAAGCTGAGTGGCCTAAAGAAGATCAGGAATCAGAAATTTGGACTTTGCATTTTGATGGAGCAAACTCAAGAGAAGGTAATGGAGCTGGGGTGTTGCTAATCTCTCCTGCAGGAAAATGGGTGCCACTGTCTTTTAAATTGGAGTATGAGGCTAAAAGAAATGTAGCTGAATATGAGGCACTATTATTGGGGTTACAGACAGCTAGAAGCATGGACATCCAATGTTTAAAAGTATTGCGAGACTCTGAGCTGGTGGTAAGACAGATCAAAAATCAATGCCAAACTAAGCATCCACGGCTAAGAGCTTATAGAAACGAAGTATGGGACATGATAGAAAATTTCTTCTTGGCATTCAACATACAGTTCATGCCCCGAGAGAAAAACAGAATAGTCGATCCTCTTGCTGTAGCTGCCAGCACATTCCGTCCTCCTCAGAATCCACTTTTAAGATATGAAGTGGAGGTACGGTATAGACCATCTATTCCAGATAATATAAAGCATTGGCAGGTTTTTGAAGATGATGAATAGATGAAGAGATTTATGGAAACAGTGGGATAATTCTCCAATATGGAGATTGATGATAATGAGGAGGAAGAAGCCGAAAATACCGTAGAAAACAAATGGGAAGAAAGAATAGTAGGTAACAGAATGTTGCAACTAAAAGGAAATGTTATACCTAGAGGGCTGGTGCCTCTAGAAAGACTATTCAACAAGGATGACATTCCATTGCAACCAAATAAGATGACAGAAGAAGATCAAGTGGGAGATTTGAATCTGGGTACTTGTGCTGATCCCAAAATTGTCAAATTATCTAAAAGAGTCCCAGAGGAATATAAAGAAAAATATCTGAAGTTGTTTCAATCTTATAAAGATGTATTTGCTTGGTCCTATCAGGACCTAAAAACTTTTGATGTAAATACAATGCAACATAAGATTCCATTGAGGGAAGATGCAAAGCCATATAAGCAGAAACTTAGACAGATAAATCCTCTGTTGCTTCCCTCCATTGAAAAAGAAGTCAAGAAGCTACTAAAAGCCAAAATAATTGTGCCATTGAGATACTAAGAATGGGTAGCAAACCTTGTTCCTGTTTGGAAGAAAAAAGGAGAAATAAGGCTGTGTGTAGATTTCAGGAATTTGAATAGAGCATCATTGAAAGATAATTATCCACTGCCTAAAATGGACCACATCCTACAGAAAGTGGTGGGAGCATCCAAAATGTCAATGATGGATGGATTTTCTGGTTATAATCAGGTAGCTGTATTTCCAGAAGACCAGAAGAAAACTGCATTTACTACACCATGGGGAACTTTTATGTATGCTAGGATGCCATTTGGATTAATTAATGCAGGAGCTACTTTTCAGAGAGCAATGGACATATCCTTTGTTGGAGAGCAGGACAAGTTTTTGGTGGTATATCTTGATGATATCACAGTGTTTTCAAAGAATGATGATGAGCATATTGAACATTTAAGAAGAACTTTTGAAAAATTCAGAAGGTATGGCCTTTCTCTCAATCCTCAAAAATCTTTGTTTGCATTAGATGAGGGAAAACTCTTAGGGCACATTGTAACTAAAGATGGTGTGAGAATAGACCCTAAGAGAGTTGAAGTAATAAACAACATTCCTTTATCGAGGAATAAGAAGGAAGTACAGGTGTTTTTAGGCAGAATCAATTTTTTGAGAAGGTTTATTCCTAACTATGCTGAGATAGTTAGACATATAACTGATATGTTGAAAAAGGAGAATGAAGTAAAATGGTCCCAGGAGTCTAGAGATGCATTCACAAGGATAAAACATGCATTTTTTGAAGCTCCTGTGCTAGCTGGACCAGATTACAACAAGCCTTTTATGATCTTTTCATTTGCTTCACCCCATACAATTGCAGGAGTATTATTACAAAAAAATGAAGAGGGATATGAACAGCCTATAGCTTTCTTCAGTCAAGTGCTTTATGATGCTGAATTGAAATATAATATATTGGAGAAGTAGGCATATGCCCTGGTAAAGTCCCTTAAAGCTTTTAGAGTGTATGCTTTGCAATCTCACATTACTGCATATGTTCCCACAGCAGCTGTCAAAGACATTCTTGTTCAGGGAGATAGCGAAGGTAGAAGAGGAAGATGGATTGCAAAAATTCAGGAGTATGATTTGGACATAAAGCCTACTAAGTTGATTAAAGGACAGGGACTTGCTAAGATGTTATCTGAATCAAATCATCAAGCCTTGGGCATTAACTTATCCATGATAGCAAATGAAGAATCTGAAAAAGGAGAAAAGCAGCAAGGACTGGAGATGGCCACTCAAAAGATACATATGAAATATCTAACTAGTCCTTGGTATAAAGAAATAGTTGAATATCTTTTAACTCTTAGCTGTCCCCCAAGTTGTGATAAGATAAAATACAGAGCTGTAAGAATGAAATCTCAAAAATACATGATTGCTAATGGGCAGCTATATTGGAGAGACCCTTCAGGTATACTACTGTTATGCCTCACAGAAAATGAAGTGGAGAATATATTGATTGAATTCCATGAGGGAATATGTAGAGGGCATTACAGCTGGAGGGCTACAGCTCATAAAATCCTGAAGGCTGGTTTTTACTGGCCAAAATTGTATACAGATACCTTTACTTGGGTCAGAGCATGTGACAAGTGCCAAATATTTGCAGAAAGACAGAAATTAGCAGCTTTGCCCTTGATTCCTATTCATGTAAATGAACCATTTCAAAAATGGGGATTAGATTTTATAGGAGAAATACATCCCCCATCAAGTGGCCAATATAAATGGATACTAACAGCCACAGATTACTTCACGAAATGGGTGGAAGCCATACCTACAAGAAATGCTACAGATGCTGTGATAATGAAGTTTATGGAGGAAAATATCATATTTAGGTTTGGTTGTCCTGCTAGAATTGTAACTAATAATGCACAAGCTTTTAAATATGCCAGGTTTGTAAATTTTTGCCAACGATATAATATCATATTGAATCACTCTACTGCTTACTATCCAAAGGGAAATGGCTTAGCAGAGTCTTCTAATAAAACCCTGGTGAGAGCCCTAAAGAAAACAATCAGTGAAAATCAGAAAAAACTGGGACTCTCAGTTAAAGTTTGCTCTATGGGCGAATAGGATAACCACCAAAAGAGCAATAGGGAAATCCCCCTATGAGTTGGTTTATGGCCGATCTGCTGTGTTTCCTGTGCAATTGGCATTGCCAGTAGCACGTTTTATGCAGGAAAGTCAGGAAGAACCAGATGACATGATCAGAAGGATTAATCAACTGGTAGAATTGGAGGAAACACGAAACCAGGTGAACCAGAGATTAATATAATATCAGGAGAAGATGAAGAATGTATTTGATCATCATGCGAAAGATAGAAAATTTCAAGTTGGAGACCTGGTTCTCAGGTGGGATGTTCGCAGAGCTGAAAAGGGCAAGCATGCTAAGTTTGATCCGCTCTGGTTTGGGCCATTCAAAATAGTGAATCTAGGAAGAAACAACACTTTTTCTTTAGAGAACCTACAGGGTGATCTGTTGGATGCCCCTGTGAATGGCCAATTCCTCAAACCATACTTCCAATTCTGACCCAGGCTGGGGTGCTTGATTGTATTATATTGTATATAAATTGTTTAGGTTTTCGTTTTCATGAAGAAAGAGTGCTAGCAATTACCTGAGGTGGAATCGCAGAGGAAATTGAAGAACAGAACAAAATATTCAGTGGTCTGCGTGTTTTCGACATGCCCGAGGATGAACATGCCGTCCCCAGATGGAGCCGGTGTTGTACATATTTACCCCTGCCTATGAATTTCGGTTTGCTGCCCCATTTGAATCCTTTTGGAATCTTCACTATGGCCTAAATATCCTCATGCTCCCGTCCGACATTATCCTTTCGCCCGAAAATACATTATGCAAAGGTTTAAAATCTGCCATTTAAAGTTATATTGAGCCTTAGGCCCTTTTCCTATCGACAACACATGACCTGAGCCCGAAAACCACAAGACAAAGGGAAGAGAGCTTATTGTTTTATGTTATCGGGGGCGATAGCAACCGTTCGATCGAATTAAATCAACAGAGCGGAGATCTTTTTATATGGTGGCCCCCGCGTCCGTATCCCACTGCAGAAACTGGTGGTATTGTCCCGCACCGCTTCCACTGAGCCTGCGGTATTTACCATGGGGGCAGCGATTCCATTTAAAACATGTTGCGTGTCTTTGGTATGGGCCCTAAAACCACTTTCCCCACGCGTTAAAGTCTGTACAATCGCCGGGCAGTGGAATCCACCCGCACCGTTGGATCCGCTGGCCTCAATCCGAGGGTGTATATCCTTCAGAGTCGCTCGTTTGTTAACGTGTGTTCGTCGTGATCTGTGGCCCACCATTGTGTTGCCCTCATCGCCTCCTAACCGTCGATCCACCTTCCAAGATCCGACGGCCAGAAATCAGTCTCCCCATCTGTTGACTCCGCTGCCATGTTGTCTTTCCACCTATCCCCCGTACACCCATGTGTCATGCCCTCATGTATCCTTGACGTCATCCTGTCACATATATATATATATATATATATGTGTGTGTGTGTGTGTGTGTGCTTTCATTTGTACTCTTTTTTCTTTTTCATTCTTCACGTTCAAACTGTTTCATGTGGAGGAGTCATATTCTGTCTGCTCAACCAAAGCCTCCATTGTCTTTCCTCCACCACCCTACGTGTTCCTCTCATCTGTTCGAGACCTCTACATCATCACCATCTCCATCCCCACGTTCCTTACCTCTAAGTCTAGTTTTTCTAATATATCTGAGGGTTTTTCAGGTTACAAGATAACAAGGAAGCGCTTTAATTTGTTGCCTCAGTTGCAGAGGATGAGAGCATGTCAAAGGACGACATTCTATTGGTAAAATTTAAAGAAGAAGCTGAGGGCAGGTGTGTGAAATGACCATCATTAAAACAAAAATATGAACCTACAGAACCCTCCAGAGAAAATCAAGGGACGCTCCGCCATGCATTAAAGATCCAGGATTTAAATTCAAAGTTAAAAGGCTGAGATTACAGTACAAAATCACAGAGAAATCTTAAGGTTTTATGGCAGCAGATTTTTCCTCTTTTAGTAAGAGGCAGAGCGATGTATATTTTATTATTTGTGTCATGTTTATAAGGAGATTTTCATCTCCCAGCATTTATTTCTAGAGACAGATTGTAAAGTACAGTCATTTATAGTTAGTCATTCATAGAGTGGGCGCGAATGTTTTCCGCCATTTTATTCGAATCGAGTCATTAAATGTGCTTCATCTACCTCCTTCTCTAGAATTCTCTATCTTTTCTATAAAGACCCGAAAAGAAGACATTGTAAGGGTTCCAGATTTCGATCAGCAGACTGTGCAGTGAAAAGGCTTTTGTATACATTCTGTAATATTTCTGTATGAAGGTTCAGAGCCCGTAGGGTCTCAGTGAGGAGAAGTTATAACTGTAATGAGGATTCTAGTCTCTATTATCTCACAGTATGTAATTTTCTCTTATGTGTTAATACAATATCTCTTTCATGCTTACTATCTTCTTGTATCATGTTCTAGAATGTGAGTGGCTCACTAGTTTGCAGTAAGGATTCATCCTTGTTGATGCCCTTTCTAGAATTAGTCAAGCGCTTTAAATAGGCCTAGTCATGATATATTGTTCCATGTTCACTTCATCCATATTTTCTGCTATGTTAGTTGCTTGAGGAGGGTGCTTTTAAAACGCCATTGTCATATAAGGATTCATAAATTGGTATGCCCTTATATGGTTCTGTTGTGTATTTGGGTATCAGTCTCATGCCAGCTAATATCTTCTTATGTTTCTTCACTGCACTCACTTTCTGATATTTGATTTCTGTGATATATTATCTGAACTGGCCCTCTTTACAGTAAGTTGTCTCTTAACTGTCTGATGCCTTTGTATTGGAGTTTTACATGATGTTCCTACACAATTCTTATCCTTGTATCAACTTCTGAGAGAGATTGGTCCCATTCTAAACTAATTTCCTTGTTCAAACAAGAGATAGTAAGTGAGCTTTTGGATTGACAACCCAAGCTATATGAAGAGCTCCTTACTATATTAAGATGTCCTAGGCACTAGTCTATGGCAACTCTAGAATGTCTCTAGGGGGTCACAAAATTTACCACAACAATAGGAAAAGCCTTTCTTCAGGCACTGGAGAATGCTTTAACCATACAACATGAGGTAAATCATACTTTTGTCATCAAGACTATTTTTTCCAAGTAGATTGAAGTAGATGAGTTCTACAGGAGGATGACTAGGTTTTATGTTCTAAATGAAGAAACGTGGGATAAGTTATGTGATTTAATATATTAAGTGAGTAATTCTATGTTCAATCAAAATATCTACAATGCAGAAAGGATCAAAGTGACAAATCAACAACAACTTCCTTCAAATAAGGCCCAACTTTCGAATAGTTCCAACTTGCCCTATTAGTTTGTAATAAGAGATATAATTTGTTTAAAATTTTCCTAAAATATATCCTGATCAGTTATGATAGGACTTTTGTAAAAAATTGCATAAATACTTCAGATTTCGAAGTATTAAGGATTGATATTTTCATTCCAAAAGAAATTGTACTTTTCCAGTTGATTGGATGATCAATAATAAAGGGACTATTTCACAAGATTCATGTCTTAGACTATTAAGTGAAGTGCTTCTCTCACTATCTATTTGTTTATTTCTTTGTTTCCATACTTATGTGTTCTTAAATTTGAAGTTTTTTATAGAACGTTGATGAAAAACATTTGTTGAAAGATACATTTTGATTCTAGCTATGGATAATTTAAATGTTTTCCTCTAATATTAAGTTATATAATTCTTAATTGTACTTTTTTCTTAATTGAATTTATTTTATTTCTACTATTACACTTGATTTAAATATGAAAATTTCAGTTAGTTCAACTACCTTTCCCTACGAAACCCCTTTGAAAATATGATACATATCCATGTTAAGTTTTAGAATCCATAGCCCAATGTAATTTTATGCATTTAATCAACCAAACCAATTAAAACAAATCTCATACAATCAAACAAAAAATTGAGCATTCATAACTAGCTTAATATCTTAAATACAACAAAGTTAAATTTGACAGAGAGAACCCTCTCTGAGTTTAGGAAGGCTAGATCCTAAACTCCAAAGTGTTTTTGTGGTTACCTCTATGGTTTCTTCCACAACCTTGAAAATTACAGAGTGATAACATAGTGGTGACCGTACTAGGGAAGACAATACTGTGACCATTTCTACAAATTCATTTCCCTGGTTAAAGAGATTTATTTCAGGAAAAATAATTTTTTTCACTTTCATAAATAAATTTTCAGAGGTTGTGCACCTTATTAAATAATAGTGTGTGTGATTTTATAACTTTTAGTTCTGGCTCCTAAATAATCTACACTATATCTCATCTTGATCAAGAACCTGCTAAAATTGTAGATGAACCTAAAAAATTGATTAGAAAAAGGAGTTTAGCTGAAATTCAGGGAAGTATTAGTCCCCCACCCAGAGAAAGACCTCTCCCTGAGATTTTTTTCACTTTATAAGATATTGAGTTTGACATACCATTCAAACACAGTCTATGTAGAACTAAGTATGAAAGTTTTTTTGAAGGAACAATGTTTGATTAATTAGTTTTGCAAACTTTTACATTTGAAATTCAACCTGTTAGACCATAATCTGATTTGAAAATTATCCAAAGCTTTGAAAAATTACAGGATCTAGTATCAGACCTTGGTCAAGCTATGCATGAAGCTTACATCCAAATTTTTTTTTAACTCTTTACCTTAACAATAGCAACATATTTTTCTTGTTTTCTATCAATTCATCTTACATCAACTAGCCCCACTTCCTCTATAATCTCCACTACTTCTCGAATAGCATCTCATACATTGCTTCAACCTATAGTATCAATTTCTACACCTACACCACTCATACCCTTATCTACCATTCATCCACAAATATCAATCATGGCAACAAGGTATGCTCCCTTCATTTTGGCCGCATCTTTACACAATATTCCCCAAGAATATCAAAATAAAATCCCTCAGTTTGATGGTATTGAAACCATCACTACTCAACAACATGTTGAAAAAATGATTGATCTTTCTGATCTTCAATAATTTGATGAGGAAGATTTAAAAATGAGACTGCTTGCTCGAAGTCTAATCGGGGAAGTTAGAAAATGGTTCAGGGCCTTAGCACTAGCCAGTCTAAATGATCTCACAGATTTTCACCAATCATTCCTTAATAGATGAAGGATAAATAAAAACCCCCTTCAGATATTATTAGAATATGAGAACATTAGAAGGCCCCTTGGAGAGAATGTGCATGATTAATCCACCATATTTAACAATGTTTATAATGAAATTCCAACAAACATTAAGCCCCTTCAAGGGTTATCCATAATTAAATTCCCAGATGGTTTCGATGTTGATATGTCTTACAAATTAAGAGAAGTAAATCCTGCAACCTTGGAAGAAATGCAAAGAGATGTTTTCAGTGTAGAGGCTAATTTCTTAGCCAAAAGATCTAGGCTTAGGATCTAGAGGATAGTGAAAATCAAAGAAGAACCATCAACATATTCCTCTGATGCTAAGATAGATTCCCTAGTTAGAAAAATGGAAAGAATGATGGAGAGAATCAACATTACTGATAGGACCCTTCCCAGAGAAAATCAACCTGGTCCTCAAATTAGAAATCTTAAATTTTAGAAGGAACCCACCACAAATTAAACAAAGAGATAAAAAGGTACTAGACCAACAGGTCAAGCCTCCTTTTCAAGAAAACTATATTAATGAGGATGGATAAATAGTTGAAGACCTAGATGATACTCAAATCAACTTAATGGAGATAAATGGTGATGATTCTGTGTTTCTTACTTAGTAAGAACAAGAATTTCTTATGCTTTCAGAAACAGAAGTTGATTCTGAAGAATCAGATGACTAACAATAAGGCTTTGAAAATGATATCATGGAAGTTCACATGAAATACAATCTTAGAAGTAAGAAAACTACATGTAGCTCTACCAAGGAAGCTGTTGAAACTCAAGGTAAAAATAAATTGATACTCATGCAAATAAAAGTCTTGATATTCTTCCTAAAATTATTCTAGAAAATCCAATTAAAAAAACATTTGATACTGCCTCAAAAATAACTCAGATAGATGTTCCAGCCACTAGCTAGCTAAAAGAAAACACCCAAAATGATGTTGCTGAAAAACCAAATTTCCTGAACATGAGTAAAGTATAGAAATCCTTCAATATTGAAAATGAGTTAAAAAATCTTAAAATAACCTTTCCACTAACATATCTTATGAGACAGAATGTGTATAGGTCCCAAGTAATGAAAGCTCTGAACATAGGGGAAGGGGAAGATATAGTCAATTTGAATGATGACCAACCTAAAATTTTGTTTGGACCTGAAGTAGATGGAAAATCTCAAGAAGGAGGTGTAACTCCATTTTATATTAGTCTCAACATTCATGACAAATTTTTTCATAATTCCATGCTAGACTCAGGAGCCTCACACAACTTTATGCCTAAGGCTGTCATGGAGAAACTAGGACTTGACATCACCAGACTGTACAAACATTTTTTCTCTTCTCATTCAAGAAAAGTGAAGTACTTAGGTCTCATCAAGGACTTGTGTGTTAATTTAGCACATATTCCAACTAATAGTCGGGTGATGGACATAGTTGTTGTAGATATATCCCCTAAGTATTGCATATTATTTTCTCGCTCATGGCGAGCTAAGTTGCAAGGTACCCTTCAGATGGACATGACTTTTGCTACCATCCTCGTGTTCGGTCAGAAAATAAGGTTATATAGGGAGACACTAATGAAGTTCATGGTCAGTAACCAAGAGAAAACCCATAATAATATTTTATACTCTATCCACTCATACATTGACTCATTCATACTGTATAATGATGGGGATATGGAAAACCACATTTCCAACTTAGATACCGGTATCTATGAAATGGAAGAAAAAAACTAGCAGTAGTGGAACATAATACACAAGATGAACCTCTTTGGAATATGTATTTTGATTGAGCTATTAGTAAAGAGGGACCAGGGATATGAGTATGGGTTTTAAACTCAGGAACTAACCATGTAGAGGGACATTCATATAGGCTAAAATTTCAATGTACAAATAATATTGCTGAATATGAAGAATTTATACTAGGGTTACAGTTGTTGAAAAAACTTCGTGCTCAAATAATTTCCATTCATGGATATTAAGAAATGATAATAAAATAAATCAAGGGAGAATATTCTTTTAAACACCCTAGACTAAGATCCTACAAAAATGATGTCTTGGATTTTTTTGAATGTTTTGAATAATATGACTTATCAGTAATCCCAAGTGTTAGTGTCAGTCTAGTCATATTTCCATCAGTGATCAAAGTTACTCTTTGCATTTTCATATTAGGAGTCCCATAATAATCAATTTCACCATTCCGCTAGGTCATGGATTCATTGATGGTATAAATTCTTCATTAGTTTTCCCTCAAGTGAAACTTGCTGATTTTTCTCTCTATTGTCTTTAGTCATTATTCACTTTCATTCTTAAAATCATATCAGTAGGTCATAGGATGGGTCTGATTAGTTTCTAAGGGTCTTACCATGGTCAAATTAATGAGTCAAATGTCAATAATATCAGCAAGGTCATGAGGAAGTCAATAAACTCAAAGTCACAGCACCAGGAAGAATCAGAGAGACATTTTATTCAGTTTGATGTAATTTTCACCTCAAAACCATGTTTTGAGGTGAAAACATAATACTTTGCCTTTCAGTCACAATTCAGAAGCTAAGTGATGTCCCTGCCTTTAGAGGAGTTTTCCGCAGCATGTTCAGCGCCAAATCATCTTCCAAGTAGATCCATCAGAAAGAGCCCGAAAAGAGCTTTCTAACAGTATGCTACACTCTCAAAACTGACTTCTGGATTGAAATTTATGCTTAAGTGAAGTAAAAGCCCTTATGTCCTCATATACACCCTATTTCCCCATTTTCACTTAAACTTTGTTTTATTAAAGTTTTATTTCCCTTTAAAAACCCCTTTTCCTCTTTTCGATTTACAACGTTGCATTATAAATAATTTAACACATATGCAATTGAATTATTAACCACTTCCCCTTTTCCATAACCCCGTAAAATTTATAACAAAGTTTATGTTATATATAATTCTGCCGTTCCAACCACTTCCCCACCATGATTCATAATAAAACTTTATAATAAATTTTTATATTATAAACCTCGCCGCTCTTTAATCGCATGTTTTGTTTTCAAAGTTCTGATCGATCAATTGCAACATTCTCTGATGTGATTGATCACATCACTCCCTCCGATCCTCCGATCGCAACATTCCCCGATCGCACCCCTCCTCCGATCAATCGCAACATGCTCCGATTGAACCTTCCCCTTTTCCAAAACTCTGATGCAATTGTTTCATTTACCTCCGATTGGCCCCACCCAACGAGATCTTGACCATTGATCCGATCGCCGATCGGACGACTCATACGTGATCGGACCATCGCAATCAGAACTTACATAAGGCTCTCTTCGATCCAATCGCACCGCTTAATCCCTTCCCCCTAATTAATAATCCCCAATTGATCCAGCACCATCGATCTTCCCCGCAGATCGGACGGCCCACATCCAATCGCGCCATCACAATCGACATTCCCATATATGTTACATTTCGCTCCCCTCTGATTTCCGATTGCGATTGACCCTCGGTCGCAGCACATAAAAACCTCTGCCATTCATTATAAAACCCATTTCTCCTTTGTAAATGTTAAAACTCCTCCATTTTGTTTATTACAAAGGCTTTCTCCCCATCGGATCGCAATATTTGTAATGTGTTACCAGCCGCTCCCTCCTCCGATTTCGATTCTGATTGCGGTGATTATATTGAAATGTGTTTTGTTATATATATCACTCCGCCTACCCTGCTCCCCGGTTCTGATTGCGATTACACTTGTATTTTACTATGTTATGTCACTCCTCCCCTCAATCCCGATTTTGATTTCAACACTCCATTATATATCCTGCTGCCCATCCATTCTAATTGCGATTATAACACGGGTCCCACCTCCTCTCCCTTCCTTCCTATTTATTATTCTCCCTTCACTAAAGGAAAAATTCATTCGAAAGGTATGTTCATTAAAAATTTAGTTTTATTTGAATGGAAATAAGACAGTCAGTTGGCCAAAAAGCTTTAAATAAAATAAACATATCTACAAAAACAAAGAAATAGGACCAGATTGCCTATTTTTTCCTTAGTAATGATTCAAAAGAATTTTCGCTACAGGTTTTGCCTCCCCATTGGTTATCAGCGAATTTCAAGTGGAATAATGTAACCTTGTTCCATCTTTAGGACAGATGGATGGCTCTTTTTATATCTTCATGATTTCAGTTGAAACAACTCCCTATTTTCGTCGATCTGTTTTCCCACCTCTAAGCCTATTTATTGTATTTTAAATCATCTGTAAAGCTGTCTGGAAAGTCTGAGGGTCTGAATAGTCAATAACTTAGAAATTAAGGGAATAGTGTGGAAGAATATCTCTACGCTACATTTTACAGTTTGACAGGGATTAATAAAGATGCAACTCTGATTTGTGGGATTCATGTGGTATGAGATTTAGCATTTGTTCTCTCCTTTGTTTCATATGTGAATTGTTATGTGTTCTATTCATCCATAAACATTTCCTTTTAAATACTTTCAAGATAGAAATGTAGAATCCATTTTATATGCTCTGCCTTGGGAAATCATTCATGCTCAGTTTTTTTCTTCTGTTTGAAAAGGATCCATTTGTTGTGCCCTTTTCAGCTCCTCACCAGTCTTTCCATCCCATCTTATTTCAACTTGATTGCTAAGTTTCCTACCTATCTTTCCCCATGAAATTCCCTGTGTCCTAATTTAATTCCCAGCTTCAACTATCCCTTTATATCCCGCACATCCCTGAAAATTCATTTATTTTATTAAAACCTTTTCCCCATCATTTTACCTAGCCTAATATCATATCATTATTGTGTTTATATGAATATTATTTTACGGAGAGAGCCCTCTCCTATCCTTGTAGGGCTAGATACAAGGCTGAGCGTGGTTTGATGTTACCCTAGATTCTGCCTTTTTCAGCCCGAGGTAGATTTAGGCTATAACATAGTGGCGACCATACTAGGGAAGAAAAGTTTGTTGTTTGCATTATAAACTACAGACGGAGCTTGAAGTTAGCCAGGTAGCCTTCGAAACGCTCTTGCTTTGCATTATCGAAAGTAGATAAATGTTGCTTCAGTCAATCTCTGGTCTAGTTTATGAAATGAACATCTGGTTTCCTCAGTAAAATGTAATCAAGTTCAAATTTGATTGTTGATGGTGGAAAATGATCAAACATAGGAAGGCTGAAAATATTTCACCTGACAACTCCAACTCAATGTAAAGACTCCACTGGAGGACCGAATCTTTCAGCGGGAAAATGGAAGGACCTTACACAAATTTTAGGTATCCAAAGTGGAATGGTATTTAGGACCTAATCTGCTTTCTTGTAAATTACTTCTTTGCTGTTATTGAAGCTATCCTGAAAGTTTTTCAGAATTTGTTGTATGATAAAGGTGATCAAAATATTCACTCAACCTATTCAAAAAGTGTAAATACTGAGTTTTCCTTTGATCTTGGCCTCCATCCTTTTCCCAAATATTATGATGATTCTCTTCGGATTGACGAGCCTAAAGAGACCAAAATTGATCTCGTGGCTCCTGTATATACTTCTACACCTTCTATAGTCTCGGATAGGTATAAAACTCTTGTTTTACCTTCTGTACTTCATACTTTCCCTACAAATTATTACCTATATTTTATGAGATTTGATGGTGAATGTAACAATGTCAACGCTGAGCAACATGTGCAGAATGTTGAGACTTTCTTAGACCTTTTTGAAGTTGATGAAGAAGATGTTAGTATTAGGCTTTCTGCTCTTTCTTTGCAAGGCAAAGTCAAGAGTTACTTCAAAACCCTGCCTGATGACAGCATCTCATAATTCCAATAGTTTTTTAGATTTTTTCTCGACAGATGGGTGGTCAGACAGAATCCTTTCCTTATTTTAGACGAGTATGCCCAGCTGAAAAGACAGTCAAGGGAGACAATACAACAGTTTTCCGCCAGATTCAATCGAGTCTATTATTCGATACCTGCCAATATAAGACCCCCTCTTGGCTCAACCCTTTTACATTACCTGAGTGCTTTTGATCCAAAAATGGAGTTTTAGCTGAGAGAAAGAAACACAGCAACACTTGAAGAGATATAGAATAGTGCAGTAAATGTAGAGGCTCATTTGTTGATCCGAAGGGCAAAGTTGAAAGAAGAAGAGATAAAAAACATAGATCCGAAGAAATCGACATCTCTAGAGGTAAAGATTGACATTTTGGTAAGTGCAGTGGAAGAGATGATGTAGAGGATCATCACAAGGAATGAGTATAATGTTCAAGCCCATGGCTCGATGGTTGAAGAAGAACAAGTTGTTGATCCAAAACATTTTGTTTCTTATCCCAGTTGTCATAGATCTGATAATGATTGTTTTGTAGATCATCTTGGAGAAGAGAGACCTATTGATTTGAAATGTATTCTTGATGATGTGCTTTATACTGATGATTTTCCTCAGTCTGATCAGTATGATGATGATTATGTTCTCCAAAAAAAAGCTAATCTTGCAGAAAAATCAACAGCTAGTTTGTGGAAGGAGGAAGTTTACCTTCAGCAGCTTGAGTTCAGTGATCAACTGATGCATATCATCTATGACAATGACGAGGAAAGTGTAGCAAATTTTGAACTAAGTGAAGGATTTTTGCCTTTTTTTTTTTATTCATTTCAGTTTATCAGAGACAACATTAATGGAATCCAAAATCAACTGTCAACAAGTCTTGATCTGGACCATCTTGAGGGCAATGAAAACCTTGTTCAAGACTTCTCATATCCATATTTGTAGCCCTCGAATGCCATTTATTGTCAAGTTGCAGATGAAGACTTGGAAGCTGGAACATATGATCAAATGATACAAGATGACTCTGTACCATTTTGTTTTGAATCATTTCAGTTTTTGAAGGGTAAATTGCATAGTATATCTTGAAATGAGCAGCTTGTAGAAAATCATGTAATCTCATCAGAAACAATAGAAAATGGGTTGCAACAATTTTTTCAAGTTTTTCACGATCCAATAGTTGATGTGTTGGATGATGTCTGCAATCAAAGTTTTTCTCCATTGACTATATGTAAGCTTGAAATGTGTACTGATACAAACTTCATCCGACAGCCGATCTCTTTGTCATTTTTAGCAGGAGTCTCGTCACAAAGCTCAAAAAAAAGTTTTCATTCATGGTGTGAGGAGAAGAAAAGTAATCCATTGGATGAGCTAAGTCCCAGTGTGCATGAACTTCAAGATCCTTATGTAGTGTTTTTGGAGGCGAATAGAGAATCCATAGTATTCAAAGGATATGTTCACAAGCTTTCATGGGAGTTGCCTTTCAGTAGTTCTCTCTTGTTGTTCATAAATGGGCACTTGCAGAGAATTCAAACAGCAACTGGAATACTTACCTAGTTGCATTGGTTGTTTCATTTCACTTGATCAGGTGATGAATGAAACTGTTAGAGTAGGTTGTATTGAATAAGCTTCAAAATGAGCATATTTTCCAGTTTGTCGGTTGTGCTTAAGTATCGAGTCAGTTCTTAGTTGAGTGAGAGCAAATTTGTGTCGTCAAGTCAGCAGTTTTTAGTCATGCATTTCAGCTTGAGTTTTTTTATTACATTTCCTAATGGATGAAGGCACTGTCTTCTTTCCAAAGATCTATAGTTCTTGGCACCTCCAAGGAGCTCCCATCCCCATTGGAGCCAATGTTAGTGCCAGTCGTGTCATACTGCCATCAGTGGTCAAAGTTACTCTTTGCATTTTCATATTAGGATTCCCATAATAATCAATTTCACCATTCCGCTAGGTCTTTGATTCATTGATGGTAGAAATTCTTCATTATTTTTCCCTCAAGTGAAACTTGCTGATTTTTCTCTCTATGGTCTTTAGTCATTATTCACTTTCATTCTTAAAATCATATCAGTAGGTCATAGGATGGGTCTGATTAGTTTCTAAGGGTCTTACCATGGTCAAATTAATGAATCAAATGTCAATAATATCAGCAAGGTCATGAGGAAGTCAATAAACCCAAATTCATAGCACTAGGAAGAATCAGAGAGACATTTTATTCAGTTTGATGTAATTTTCACCTCAAAACCATGTTTTGAGGTGAAAACATAATACTTTGCCTTTCAGTCATAATTCAGAAGCTAAGTGATGTCCCTGCCTTGAAAGTATTTTTCCACAGCATGTTCAGTGCCAAATCATCTTCCAAGCAGATCCATCAGAAAGAGCCCGGAAAGAGCTTTCCAACGATATGCTACACTCTCAAAATTGACTTCTGGATTGAAATTTATGCTTAAGTGAAGTAAAAGCCCTTATGTCCTCATATACCCCCTATTTCCCCATTTTCCCTTAAACTTTGTTTTATTAAAGTTTTATTTCCCTTTAAAAACCCCTTTTCCTCTTTCCGATTTACAACGTCGCATTATAAATCATTTAACACATATGCGATTGAATTATTAACCACTTCCCCTTTTCCATAACCCCGTAAACTTTATAAAAAAGTTTATTTTATATATAATTCCGTCGTTCCAACCACTTCTCCACCATGCTTCATAATAAAAATTTATAATAAAGTTTTATATTATAAACCCCACCACTCTTTAATCGCATGTTTTGTTTTCAAAGTTCTGATCGATCAATCGCAACATTCTCTGATGCGATTGATCGCATCACTCCCTTAGATCCTCTGATCACAACATTCCCCGATCGCACCCCTCCTCCGAAAAATCGCAACATGCTTCGATTGAACCTTCCCCCTTTCCAAAAATCCGACGCGATTCTTTCATTTACCTTCGATTGGCCCCACCCGACGAGATCTTGACCGTTGATCTGATCGCCGATCGGACAACTCATACGTGATCGGGCCATCGCAATTGGAACTTACATAAGGCTCTCTCCGATCCAATCGCACCTCTTAATCCCTTCCCCCCGATTAAAAATACCCGATTGATCTAGCACCGTCGATCTTCCACGCAGATCAGATGATGCACATCCAATCGGACCATCGCAATTGGTATTCCCATATATGTTACAATTTTCTCCCCTCCGATTTTCGATTGCGATTAACCCTCGGTCCCACCATATAAAAACCTCTGCCATTCATTATAAAACCCATTTATCCTTTGTAAAAGTTAAAATTCCTCGATTTTTTTTATTACAAAGGTTTTCTCCCCATCGCATCGCAATGTTTGTAATGTGTTACCCCCCGCTCCCTCCGCCAATTCTGATTCCGATTGTGGTGATTATATTGAAATGTGTTTTGTTATATATATCACTCCGCCTACCCCACTCCCCGGTTTCGATTGCGATTATAACATGGGTCCCAGGTCCTCTCCCTTCCTTCCTATTTATTATTCTCCCTTGAGTAAAGGAAAAATTCATTTGAAAGGTATGTTCATTAAAAATTTAGTTTTATTTGAATGGAAAGCAGACAGTCAGTTGGCCGAAAAGATTGAAATAAAATAAAGATATCTACAATAGCAAAGAAATAGGATCGAATTGCCTATTTTTTCCTCAGTAACGATTCAAAAGAATTTTTGCTACAGGTTTTTCCTCCCCATTGGTTATCACTGAATTTCAAGTGGAATAATGTAACCTTGTTCCATCTTTAGGACAGATGTATGGCTCATTTTCTATCTTCATGATTTCGGTTGAAACAAATCCCTATTTTCGCCGATCTTTTTTCCCACCTCTAAGCCTATTTATTGTATTGTAAATAATTTGTAAAGCTGTCTGGAAAGTCTGAGGGTTTGAATAGTCAGTAACTCAGAATGTAAGGGAATAGTGTGGAAGAACATCTATGTGCTACATTGTACAACTTGACAGGGATTAATAAAGATGCAGCTCTGATTTGTGGGATTCATGTGGTATGAGATTTAGCATTTGTTCTCTCCTTTGTTTCATATGTGAATTGTTATGTTTTATATTCATCCATAAACATTTCCTTTTAAATTCTTTCAAGATAGAAAGGTAGAATCCATTTTATATGCTTTGCCTTGGGAAATCATTCATGCTCTGTGTTTTTCTTCTGTTTGAAAATGGTCCATTTGTTGTGCCCTTTTCATCTCCTCACCAGTCTTTCCATCCCATCTTATTTCAGCTTTATTGCTAAGTTTCCTACCTATCTTGCCCAATGAAATACCCTGTGTCCTAATTTAATTCCCAGTTTCAACTGTCCCTTTATATCTCACACATCCCTGAAAATTCATTTATTTTATTAAAACATTTTCCCCATCATTTTACCTAGCCTAATATCAGATTATTATTGTGTTTATTTGAATATTCTTTTACGGAGAGAGCCCTCTCCTATCCATGTAGGGCTAGCTACAAGGCTGAGCATGGTTTGATGTTACCCTAGATTTTTCCTTTTTCAGCCTAAGGTAGATTTAGGCTATAACACCAGGAAATCAGAATATTTTGGCTGATGGTCTGGCCACTTCTTCCAGTACCTTCAAAATTCCTTTCTGTCCCAGTCATAAGTACATAGTCGAGGTAAAAAATAGGCCAACGGTCCGAGAAAATGTTAGATATTGGCAAGTTTTTGGGAATGATCAACAAATTGAATTTTTTTTGCAATCCAAGGATGAATTATGAAGAATCTAACATTGATGTAAATTTTGAGTTGGAAAATACTGTAGATGTAAAGTTTGATTTATAAAACCAATTAGGAAATCTTGTAAATAATGATGTAAATGAAGTAAAATTACTAGATATAGATCAAGAAACAGAGGAAATAGAAATAATCCAATTTAAATATAATGCTTTACCTACAGGGTTAGTTCCATTAGAAGAATTGTTTGACCTTAATGATGTAGCCAAGAAACCCAAAATTGAACCCACAAGAGCTGAAGTGGAAGGCTGCAACATAGGAAATGAGCAAGACCCAAATATGGTAAAGCTATCTAAATCATTGCCTCCTACTGAAAAGTATAAATATATCAGTTTGTTCAAATAATTTAAAGATATTTTTTCCTGGAGTTATGAAGACTTAAAATCTTATGACATCGGCATCATACAACACAAAATTCCTATTAAAGAAGATCAAAAACCTTTCAAACAAAAAAATAGAAGGATAAACCGAAAGTTGATGCCTTTAATTGAAAAATAGGTTAAGAATTTGCATGATGCTAAGATTATATTACCTTTGAGGTACTCTAACTGGGTATCCAACTTAGTCCCAACTAGGAAGAAGATAGGTGAAATCAGACTTTGGGTAGATTTCAGGAATCTTAATAAAGTCTCTCTGAAAGAAAATTACCCCTTTCCTAAGATGGATGATATCTTACAAAAGGTAGTTGGCTCCTGTAGGGTTTCTCTTTTAGATGGTTTCTCCAGTTATAACCAGGTTTTATTCCACCCTGATGACCAAGATAAGACATTATTTACTACTCCATGGGGTACCTTCATGTATGTGAAGATTCCTTTTGGATTAATGAATGCTAGAGCTACATTTTACAAAGCAATAGACATTGCTTTTGTTGATGAAATTCATAGATTAATAATCATATATCTTGATGACATCATTGTTTACTAAAAAATAGATGAAGAGTATCTGCTACATTTGAGGAGATTATTTGAGAAGTGTAGGAAATTGGGAATTTACCTTAACCCGAAGAAAAGATTATTTGGCCTAGAGGAACACAAACTTCTGTGGCATATCATTTCCAAAGAGGGTATCGGAATTGAGCCCAGTAGGATTGAGGCCATTTTAAAGATAATTCATCCTAGGAATATAAAATAACTTCAATCGTTTATTGGTAAAATAAACTTTCTAAGGATATTTATCCCAAAACTGGCATAAATCCTCAGCAACATAAAAAATATGTTAATAAAATACACAGAATTAAAATGGATTATTGAGGCTAAAAATTCATTTGACCAAGTTAAAAAATCACTAACAAAATCACCTGTGTTAATAAGCCTTGACTTCAAAAAATATTTCATAACCTTTTCATTTGCATCTGAACACACTGTTGCATTAGTCCTCTTGCATAAAAACAACCAAGGACATGAGTGTAATATCCCAAATGACTGAATTGCTACAACAATGAGAATATCTTAAGATATTCTAAAGTTGGAGATCCAACAATATGAAAACACAACAATGGAGTAGCAGTGACACTCAACTCATAAAAATGTGAGAAATATCCATAGCCATATTATTAATAAATAACAGCAGTAAATGAATACAAGATCTTGAGGAAAATGTTACTCAAGATAGGCAATGTTCAGCCTAAAGAAATAAGTACATAAATCATGATAAAACACTACTACACAAGTGTGCCCAAGCTATGACTGCACATTTTTATAAGAACAACTGCATGCTAACCCAAATACATGGATATACATATATATAGCTCATTCAACATTGGGAGTGAAGATCTCAGCTCCCAAAGACTACCTTAGGTCAATCCTGGAAGGATTGGTTGTAATATACAAAATCAGCAAAATGTGAGAGTTTTTGGCTAGCTGCAGCGACTCAAGAACTCGAAATAAGTGGATAAGGTTGAAGATGTTGCATCCGATGAAAATACCTCCTCCAATGGATCTCTAGAATGAAAGGCTCATCCTCTCACCTAATATCTCACCCTCTAAACATATCTGCAAGGCCCCACAGGATGTGCTCACTAGAAATAACGCAGTCACTGAAGAAAATTGCGTTGTAGGGGCAAGAGAATGGGTTGGTCCAATGCCAAGATCTGTAATCATATCCAAATGCTTCCAAACTGATTTCTCAAAGGAAAGAGAGATTCTTCCTCTGAAAAATAGCTGATGGAAGTGGTGTTGTGATCCCTCACTGCAACACCCAGCAACACAACATTATTCTGCTGCAGAAATAATGTTGTCTTGGAGGAGGATGCTTGGCCTCAGGCCTAGATGCGAGGAAAATCATTGAAATCCATCAACAGGCCTATCAATAAGGAGAGGAAATCCTAAACAGGAATCCCTTGTGCTAAGTAGCACTGCAATTCAGCTAAATAGCTGGAGTTTGCACAAAGTCTGAATAGAACATAAAATGAATAATACATAACATGAAAAAAAATGGTTGCCTTGCCCTCCTTTTAAACAAGTGAAGGCCCCCTCTCCATCGGTCCCACTCCTCTTAGGGTTTCCTCCACAAAATAACCCTCTTCCCATTCATACCGCACTGTTCTCTAAGTTTTCTCCACCTCTTATCCCAATGCTATTGACTTGGTCGAAGTTGACCTTGTCCACTTGCAATTGACCATGTTCACACATGAGGGTGTGAAAACCAGCTCTAATGATGATCCCCTCTCATAATATGATGGATTTTATTGATTTTTGCATTATTCATGGACCTCCTTACCCATTTATTCTCCTCCTAGGTGAAATCATCAAAAATTAATATTCCAATTTATTGTAGGAAAATTTTGGAATATTACAGTCCTCCCCTCCCAAATGTTGCTTCTCCTCAAGAAACTGCAAGGCTAGGACTGAAAAGCCTCCTCCCAAGGCATGGAGTCTATAATGTGTTGAGCAACACCTTCCTCATGTGGATCCGCTATCCCCCCAAGAAATCATCCATGCAAAATGAGTTACCTCCCAACATGGCAACTCCTGAAAGTAATCTTCCACCTCTGGCTCCGTCAATGTAGGTGGGCTGAAAATTTGATCTTGGTAGAAAAAATATCCTACACCACACTGTCCTCCTCTCCACTTAGGATAAGTGTAGAGTGTATGCTGATCCCGGGCTACAATTAAATTTCCCTCAAATGGAAAGATGTATATTAATCCTCTAAGGATATCTCCTCCAACATTCTGAAACATGTTGGCCTAAATCATCTCATATGTGATGAGTTGGAAGTCATAATCATATGGCATCACATTCCTCCTATGGCTCACCTCATAAGGAAACAAAGGTACTGCTGTAGTGGCCATACCATCTCCCATTATCCCTTTAGAACATGTAGTGCAAAAAGTGTGGGAGTTTTCTCTCTCCAAGGACACATTCACCCAATGTATCTCTCCTCCAATCATGCTCCCAATAAAATCTCTAGAAATATCAACCAAGGGAACCATAAGAAGAATCATGCTGGCTGTCGTGTGAAGTAAAGGGGAAGTAAAATGGTCCCTCAAATGTAGCCAACGTAGTTTGACTCTCCATTGCCATAGAAAATAAAATGATGGGTGGCCTCCCCACCATTTGTTTGTTGCCCCAATATCTTCACAAATCTTGAGAAAGTGAATGATTTAATGTGCAATGTGAGTATATTCTCCACAAGAAATATCCTCTCCATATCCTCTTAGGGAGTGATCATCCATAATGGCCTTATGTAGACCACCAAATCTAGAAGGAAAAATATCCCTTATTTGAGAAAAATCCTTCAAATATATGGTTAAGAGATGCATATATATAGACAAATAATTATGCAAGTCAACAATACTCTTACCATATGTTTTGCTCATATAAATGGAGTGGCTCATAGATGATTCTCCCCTCATCCTCAAAGGGAAAAGAGTTGACTGTACTAACTCCTCCATTTTTACATGATCCATGGAGTGCCTCCTCAAGTTCTTCAAGTGGTCCCTCCCACAAGAAGAAAGGAAATGTAATGTGGCATTCATGGTTAGCTCATGGTTCCTTATAAAATGTAAAACATGTATAGTAGGGAGAATCATGCTCCCAATGGGAATCCTTAGTCTCAAGCTCACTCTCCAATCAAAGCTTCACATGAATTCAGAGATACTAGCAATACATCGAAGCAAAAACCAATAGAAACAAGTTGTCACATGACAACCAGAAAGTTCCAGCCACTTTTTTGCTGCCACAATCTCTTTAAAGGATATAAACATGAGAGTACAAAAGGATGCCAATGGTGTACACCAAAAATCATGTGGCTTCCCCCAAAAACCACCAATGAGATAGCCAATATCAATGCTACAAATGGCTTCGAGTACATCATTATACAATATGCAAGAAGGAATAATCCTCCTTGGTACAATATGATGCTCATAAAAAGACAAGAAGTACAAAACATAGGGTGAAATTGTACATTCTCCATTATGTACTCGAAAAATTGAGCTGAAATGGCTCAACTGAAAATGCTCCCTTACTCCCAATGAGTAGGAAGGTGGCTATGACATCCTCTCCATCATCGTCCAAGCTCTACATCTCTCCATATGCTAAAATATTTCTTGCTGAATGCCCTCCCAAATGAAATCCTCTGCCAAGGTAAGATATGCATCAAAATGCATGGTGTTGTCGACCCTAGAGACAGCCTTGAGTTGCGAAATACCAGTGCCTAGGACATCTTATATAGCAAGGATCATATGACATAACATGGGAATTTATCAACAAAAGGCTCTCATGCTATCTCTTGTAAATAGGAAGGTTAATTAGAATGGGACCAAAACTTTCAGAAACTTGACACAAGGAAAGCGATACTGCAGAGGCAAGTTGTGGAACTCTAATGCAAATGCATCAGACAATTCAAAGGCATCTTACTGTAAATAGGGTCGGTTCAAAAATACCTCACAGAAATAAATAATCAGAAGGTGTTTACTGCGTATGCAAGATGTAAGATAATACTAACTGTCATTGAGACACTATCCAAGAACAATTATTAACATGTAATGGGCTTACCAATTTAAGAATCCATACATGACAATAGCGTTTTAAAAATAACATCCCAAAGAAGCTAATATAGTAGAAGTATGGTTGAAGTGGAAAGTGAAACAGTATATCATTTCTGAGCCATATTTAAAGCGCTTTACTAGTTCAAGAATGAGTATCAACTAGAATAAAATCATACCAAAAACCAGTAAGCCACTCGCATTCCAGAACATGATACAAGAAAAGCGGATGTAACGAAATGAATGACTAAACTAACACATAAAGGGAAGAGTTACAAACTGTGAGACACCAAAGACCAGAATCCTCATTAAATATGGAAATCCTCCTCACTGAAACCCAACGGGATTTGTACATTCATATAAGAGTTCAACAAAATGCATACAAAAATTCTCTCACCGCACAATTTTCTGATAAATCTGGAACCCCATACAATTTGTTCTTGGGGATTCTTATACGAGAATCCGTGATAGCGGGAGTAGATGTTTCATTTAATCTGATTCATTAAGATATAATGGTGGAAGAGTTCACACCCACACTGCTCAATAACCTTGCACTGTACTCTGTAGTCTGGTCCGGAGATCTCTCTCAGGTCAAGATTGACCTCAGATGTCTTCCTAAAGTCCTTCTGGAAATGGTGAACTAGACAGAAAGTCCTGGTGCCTCCATACTCCATAACTGCTGGTTCTGACAGTCTTTAAGAGGCTTCTGTCAATGTAGTTGACTATTTTTGGGCTTGAGGAGGCATGAAGGCTTTAATGGAAAGATGTCCTTTTTGGAGAAAGACATCCCACTAATATTAAACACAGATATGATTGTCTTGTGTGCTCTTCAGTCTTCCAACTGCGCCTTCTTCTTTTGAATGCAGGGCTAAGTATTAATTATTCAATAACAGGCTTAAACCCATTTAATCCTTATTTCTGATACACTCTTCCGCTACTGTAGTGGCACCTCTATTTTCCGAAACACAGTGACTGTGATCATGGCAGTAGAGCGAAATTCCCAATCTATAAAACCCTGCACATTCAAAATAATTAACTATAAAATCCAAGGGATGGTGGAAGAGATGCTTTGAAAGCCTTTGGAATCTTGGTGGAATGGTGAATGCAGGAGAAAATTGGGGGGGAGGAAACAAGAATTGATGCTAAACCCAAAGTTTAGCGAAGAAAAATGATGGAAATGAATGAATGTGGGCCATTTGATGGTGGGATCCGGCAGGCGGAGGGCGATTAAATTTGGACCATTGATCTTAGGAGGAGATCAACGATGGAGGTTTAATGGTGAGGTTAACAGAGGCTCTGATGAAGAAAGGTGAATGAAAAGCGTGATGAGATGTGGACCATCGATCTTGGATCATACGAACGGTCACGATCTAATCAGCAAGTCACAATCGAGAGAGGAAGAGGGTGCTAATTTTAGAACTTGCGATCATTGACGTGCGATTGAGTTCTAGCCATTGGATCGCGAAAGGGGATCAATGCTGGGGATTCAATCAGAAGGGAAGATAGGTAGGGTAACGAGCAAGGAGCGATGAGATCTGAACCATTGGATCAGACAGGACAGACGACTCAGATTCAATTGGGGGATCGCAATCGGGGATGACAGAGGGTGGTACCTTAAAAAAATTTCGATTGCGATTGGAGTGGCGATAAGATTAGCACTGTACCATCGAATCTCGAGAGATCAACGGTTGAAAACAAAATGGAAGCTGACAGTGTAAAAATTCATTGCATCGAGGAAAATATGTTAATCAAAAGAATGTGCGCTCACTGAGAGACCCCTGATTGCGATAAGTGCCTGCGGGCTAGCACTTGGTCTTGGCGCCTGGGCATATGGGGAAGTAGTTAAGGGGCTGGCCTAAAAGGGGCTTAGCCTATCATAAGGTGGAAAGTGGGTTTTTGGCCTGTTTTTAATGTATTTTAAGGCCAACAAGGGGTAACGATAAGGGGGATGAAGGGATTTTTGGCCAAACAAAGGTTATTTGTGAGGTTAAAAGGGGAATTGAATGATCAATGAGGGATTAGTAAGGAATTAGGAGAAGGGAAAAATGGTGTTGAAAACAGAGGATTAATGGGAATAAAACAAAGGAAATGGAGGCCTTTTTGGGCATTTTTCTTCACAGAAACATAAATATTTTTTAACTGGAAATAGCAGTGGGATTCATCAAAGGAAAAAGATCATAAAAGGACTTCAAGGATGATGTGTTTTCATTAGGAAAGCATTCCTTGAAAGATCGGAGACAGTTTGACCCCCCGTTTGCTTGTCAAAAATTAATAGGGTGCTAACATGATCAACATTGGCTCCACCTGGGGACAACACGTTCATCCCTGGGCATGTTGAGAACTTTGTAGACCACCTGTTAATCTTCCATGTGGACACCACTCTTCAGCACCTTTACTTTTCTCTTCATGATTCATCATGACACCCACATTATTCAAACAAGGAAGAAAACAAAAAACTAATGTACAGTATATTACATCAGGTTGTCTATGCCTGAATCAGAACTGGAAGTAGGGTTTGAGGAACTGACCATTTACAGGGGCATCGAGTACATTTCCATGTAAATTTTCCAACCTGAAAGTGTTATTGCCCCCTTGTTCCATGATTTTAAAAGGGTCGAACCAGAGTGGGTCGAATTTACCATGTTTCCCCTTTTCATCTCTTCGAATATCCCATCTGAGCACTAAATCCCAAACCTGCAACTTCCTATCCTTGGAATTATGATCAAAAAGGTCCTTCATCTTCTCTTGATATTCAGTTATCCTTTGACTTACCTGGTTCCGTGTTTCTTCTAACTCCACCAGCTGATTTATTCTCCTGGTCACATCATCAGGTTCTTCTTGACTTTCTTGCATGAATCAAGCTACTGGTAAGGCTAAATATACAGGGAATATTGCTGCCATCCCATGTACTAATTCATATGGGGACTTCCTGTTTGCTCTCTTGCTGGTAATCCTGTTGGCCCACAGGGAAAATTTCAATTGGGAATCCCAATTTTTCTGATTTTCGTTGATAGCCTTCTTCAGTGACCTCACCAAGGTTTTATTTGAAGACTTTGCCAGACTGTTTCCTTGTGGGTAATAGGTTGTAGAGTGACCTAGTGCAATGTTATACTATTGGCAGAATTTGACAAACTTTGTAGATTTAAAAGCCTGTGCATTGTCGGTCACTATCTTGGCAGGGCAGCTAAACCTGGATATGATGTTTTCTTCCATGAATTTCATTATCACAGCATCTGTTGCATTCCTTGTAGGTATAGCTTCCACCCATTTTTTGAAATAATTTGTGGCAATTAATATCCACTTATGTTGACCACTCGACGGAGGATGTATTTCACCGATGAAGTTGATTCCCATTGCTGGAATGGTTCGTCGATGTGAACAGGAATCATGGGCAGAGGTGCCAACTTCGGTCTTTCATCAAATCTTTGGCATTTCTCACAAGCAATGACCTGGGTAGACACATCTCCAAAGATTTTGGGCTAGTAGAAACTAGCCTTCAGGATTTTGTGAGTAGTGGCCCTCCAGCTGTAATGACCCCCACAGATTCCTTCATGAAATTCGGCCATTATATTTTCTACCTCATCCTCTATGAGACACAGGAGCTGAATACTTGAAGGATCTCACCAGTACAGCCGACCATTGGCAACAACGAATTTCTGTGATCTCAACCTTAATGTTCTGTATTTAGTTTTGTCACAGCTAGGAGGGCAGCTGAGTGTGAGAAGGTATTCCACTATCTCTTTGTACCACGGGCTGGTGAGGTATTTCATATGTGTCTTCTGAGTAGCTATCTCTACTCCTTGTTGCTCTTCTTTCCTCTCAGAATATTCATTTTCTATCATGGAAAGATTTATGCCCAGAGCCTGATAGTTTGATTCAGACAAGATTTTGGCTAGCCCTTGTCCCTTGATTAGTTTGGTAGGGCGAATGTCTAGCTCGTATTCTTGTATTTTGGCTATCCACTTCCCCCTTTTTCCTTCACTATCCCGTTGGATAAGGATGTATTTTACTACAGCTGTGGGCACAAATATTGTGATATGTGACTGTAGGACATACATACGAAATGCCCTGAGGGACTTCACCAGAGAATATGCCTGCTTTTCTAATATTTTCTATTTCAGCACAGCATCACAGAGCACCTGACTGAAGAAATCAATGGGTTGCTCATACCCTTCTTCATTTTTTTGCAATAAAACTCCTGCCACTGTATGACGTGATGCAAATGAAAATATCATGAAAGGTTTGGCATAGTCTGGTCCTACTAGCATTGGGGCTTCTGCAAAGGCATTTTTTATCCTGGAAAAGGCTTCTCGTGATTCCTGGGACCACTTTACCTCATTATTATTCTTCAGTGTTTCAGTTAGATGTCTAACTATCTCAGCATAGTTAGGGATAAACCTCCTCAGAAAGTTAATGCGCCCTAGGAACACCTACACCTCCTTTTTATTTCTAGGAAGAGAAATGCCATTTATAACTTATACTCTTTTAGGATCTATTTTTACCCCATCTTTGGTTACAATATGTCTGAAAATCTTACCCTCTTCTAATGCAAACAATGACTTGTGTGGATTAAGAGAGAGACCATACATTCTGAATTTCTCAAAAGTTCTACGTAAATGCTCAATGTGCTCAGTATCATCCCTTGAAAACACAGTGATATCATCAAGGTATACCACCACAAACTTATCTTGCTCCCCAACAAAGGCAATGTCCATGGCTCTTTGAATAGTGGCCCCTGCGTTGATCAACCCAAAAGGCATCCTAGCATACATAAACGTACCCTAGGGAGTGGTAAAGGCAGCCTTCTTCTGATCCTCTGGTAGTACAACCACCTGATTGTAGCCAGAGAATCCATCCATCATTGACATCCAAGAATCTCCCACCACTTTCTACAGAATATGATCCATCTTAGGCAGTGGGTAATTATCCTTTAAGGATGCTCGATTCAGATTCCGGAAGTCAACACACAACCTTATTTCTCCATTCTTTTTCCGGACAGGGACTAAATTTTCCACCCATTTAGAATATCTCAATGGCTCAATGATTTTTTCTTCAACAGTTTCTTAATTTATTTCTCTATAGAGGGAAGCAGAAGAGGGTTAATCTGTCTAGGCTTCTGCTTGTGCAGCTTCGCATCTCCTTTCAGAGGAATTTTGTGCTGCATGATGCTGATATCAAAAGTTTTCAGGTCCTGATAGGACCATGAAAACACATCTTTTTAGGACTGAAATAATTTTTGGTAGAGTTCTTTATATTCTTCTGGGACCTTCTTGGATAATTTTACAACTTTGGGATCATCATCAGTACCAAGGTTAAGATCTTCTACCTAGTTTTCCTCTGTGACTTTGTTTGGCTTTAGTGGGACATTTTTCTTGTCAAAAAATCTTTCTAGAGGAACCATCCCTCTAGGTATAACACTTCCCTTCAATTGCAACACTTCATGACCTGCCATTCTTTCCTCCCATTTGTTTTCTGAAATATCTTCAACCTCTTCCTCTTCACAAGCATCAATGCCCATGTTGGAGAATTCCTCTATTGTTTCCAGGAATATTTTCACTTGTTATTCATCCTCAAACACCTGCCAATGTTTGATGTTATCTGGGATTGATGGTCGATAACGTACCTTAATTTCATATCTTAAAAGAGGGTTTTTAGGTGGACGGAATGTACTTACAGCCACAGCAAGGGAATCAGCCATCCTGTTCTGCTCTCTAGGCATAAATTGAATGTTAAATGCCAAGAAAAATTTCTCCACCAAATCCCAAATTTCGTTCATATAAGCCCTCAGCCTAGGATTTTTGGTTTGGCACTGATTCTTCACTTGTCTAACCACCAGTTCTGAATCTCTGAGAACCTTTAAACTCTGTATGTTCATGCTCCTGGCTATCTGTAACCCCAACAAAAGTGCTTCATATTCAACCACATTATTAGTGGCTTCATATTCTAGCTTGAAAGACAGTGGGACCCATTGGCCTGTAGGAGAAATCAATAATACTCCAGCCCCATTACCCTCTCTAGAATTTGCTCCATCAAAGTGAAGTGTCCAGATTCCTACTTCACAGATCTCTGAGGGCTACTTGGTCTTGATCTGGTGGAATGATGGTTCTTGAGAATAATCTTAGTCTTCCTCCAGCATCAAACATGAGAAATCACCTTCTTTACTGTAGACTGGTGAATTAACCGAGTTATCAGCCTTAGTAACCATCTTGAAAAATCTAGTTTCCCTGTACAACCTTCTCTCCTGACCACCAAAAACTGGGACGTTAGCATATGTTAAATACAACTTAATTGACCCACCGATTTTTGTCCCCGAGGACCTTGACAGCAGCATGCCAAAGCGAGCTGGGATGTTAGCCACCACGATGTCCATCACTACACTTTTCGATGGGATTTGGGCCAAATTGACCACCAAATCCTTGATCATACCCAGGCATTTAACTCTTTTCGAATCAAACGAATAGAGGTCCTTATATGGACGGGTGATTTGTAGTCTTAGTTGTTCCATGACTGACAGAGGCAATAGATTATGGGAAGCTTCCGAATCTAACATACAATTATGTAATAGTAGGTCATGAATAACTAGAGACACATATAAAGGAGGACTAGAAGCATCCAATTCCTCAACATGGGGGCCAAACATGACCATGGGTCTTTCTTCTTGAAGGTTGAGACTATCTGCGATATGTGCTACTTCTGGAGGGAGCATGAAAGAGGTGACCCAGGATTGATATGCATGCTGCTTCATCAATTCAGTCAGGGGAATAGGGATTTTGACCTTCTCAAGATCCTTTTGTAAACTAAAGGTAGGAGAGTATTTTTCTATCACGACCTCCTTTGACTCTTTATTTTCGGCCAAGGTTTTGGCTTCTTTTGACTCAGGCTTGGTATTAGGGGGAATGACTAATTTTGAAGAGGAAGGTAATTGATCATTAGACTAAAAAGATTCGTTTAAATGTCCCTTACCTTTGCCTGTGACCTTTTGCACTGTCGACTCCTTATGAGCAAGTGATTCCTTCAGGGGTGGCTCTTCTTCTTGACCTTGAGTACGAGTCCTCTTCCTAGAAGATCTGAGATCATATCTTCTATTGAACTGTGCTTGCATGAAATCAACAAACTGCTTACAGTAGTCACCAACCTCTGGGTCTTCTATGCCTCTAGCCTTCTCTTCTTCTTGTAATGAGCTCTCGGTTCCATCACTTCCTTGCAAGGGGCATTCTACTTCATCACTATTCGAAAAGGCAAGATTTGCATCCTCTAGCTCACAGGCAGTGTCTTCAGTAGGAACATTTACCTATCCTTCCAAGTACAGCGGGTGTGGTACTTGATCTTGCTGTTCTTTTCGTTCCCTTTGCAGTATTTGCAGGGGTGGTTTCCTATACTGAGGATTGTAACCCCTATTTGGAGCATTCTGGAAATTCTTGGAGGATGAATTTTTGGCCTCTAGTTCCAGTCTGACCAGCTTACTAGAAAGTTTCTTAATCATTTTGTTCATTTCTTCAATTCTATCATTAGTTGAGTCTCTGTCTTGGCTAGAGGTAGATACCTCCTCTTTGCCCTTGCTTCTCGTATCATGTTCTGGCTTTCCCCTTGATTTACCAGTGGAGGCAAAATTTGCCTCCAACTCCAGTGCATCTGTTTGAGCATCATCCAGGGTGGCAGGCTTTCTTTCTCTCAGAGAGAAACCAAATTCTGAGTCAAAAGCTGCCATGAAGACAACCTTAGAAATGGTTTGATGAGGTTTCTTATCAGCATGAAGGCTCAAATACAATTTGTTAAATCTCTTGATAAATTCTGATACCCCTTCATTATGTCTTTTCTTGAGTGTCTTAAACTCGGTAAGACAATGTCCATGATCTTTCTTCTCCCCCCATTTTCTGAGAAAACTATCTTCCATTCCTTCCCAAGTGGTTATGGAACAGTATCCCAATGTCTTGAACCATTTTCTGGCTTTGCCATCAAGATATTTCACAAACAGTCTTAGGACTACATCTAGGTGTTCCACATTGAAGTTCTCTGTGAAAGAGCAGAAGGCTTCAAGATGTTTTTGAGCTTCAATCTCATTTTCCCCATTGAATCGGGGTAATATATTCAGATAATCCTGTGGCATATCTTTGATCACTTGAGGTAGTGCCAGGGGGGCATATTTATTCAACAAGAAGCCAGGAACATTGGCCATTGGAGGAGGTGGAGGTAGTGCAAGAATTTGATGTGTAAAAGGAGGAGGCGGAGGTGGAAATGCAGTATGAATGACAATAGGAATGTATTGGACAACATCTTGAGGTGTTGATAGGAACAACAGGCTGTTAAAAGCAGATAATTCAGTGACTTCCTTGACCTCTTCGACTTCAGGAGTAGGGTGAAAGTCATCTCTAATTCAGACACCTCCCCGGGGTGGAATATCTGAGTAGTAGTCGGTTTCTCCCACAGTGGAGTCGGGACCTTGCACTTGGGCAACTTGAGAGGAGGAGGATGGAAAGTCTTCTAGAGAGAATTCAAGAATCTCAGTATGGACTGATTGTCTTTCCCTCCAACTCCTCCTATGTAGGATCTTCTCTGGGTCAGACACAAAAGGTGTCTTTGGCTAAGATGTATCTAACCTCAAGTGTGGCTTACGAGGAGCTAGGACTGCAAGTGAATTTTTTCTGATGAATGAATGTGGAGTTGCTAAGGTGAGGGATCTACAACTCCCAACTCTCCATGCTCACCTATTTGAAGAGTGAATAAGGTTTTGTCGAGGCCCAGGGATTTCACTTTTCTCAACTTCGGTCCCTGGCAACGGTGCCAAAAAGATGTTGTCGACCCTAGAGACAGCCTTGAGTTGCGAAATACCAGTGCCTAGGACATCTTATATAGCAAGGAGCATATTACATAACATGGGAATTCATCAGCTAAAGGCTCTCATTATACTTCTTGTAAACAGGAAGGTTAATTAGATTGGGACCAAAAATTTCAGAAACTTGACACAAGGAAAGCGATACTGCAGAGGAAAGGTGTGGAACTCTAATACAAATGCATCAGAAAATCCAAAGGCAGCTTACTTTAAAGAGGGTCGGTTCAAAAATACCTCACAGAAATAAATAATCAGAAGGTGTTTACTACATATGCAAGATGTAAGATAATACTAACTGTCATTGAGACGCTATCGAGGAACAAGTATTAACATGTAATGGGCTTACCAATTTAAGAATCCATACATGACAATAGAATTTTAAAAATAACATCCCGAAGAAGATAATATAGTAGAAGTATGGTTGAAGTGGAAAGTGAAATAGTATATCATTTCTGAGCCATATTTAAAGCGCTTCACTGGTTCAAGCATGAGTATCAACTAGGATAAATTCATACCGAAAACCAGTGAGCCACTCGCATTCCAAAACATGATACAAGAAAAGCGGATGAAATGAAATGAATGATTAAACTAACACATAAAGGGAAGAGTTACAAACTGTGAGACACCAAAGACTAGAATCCTCATTAAATATGGAACTCCTCCTCATAAGAGTTCAACAAAATGCATACAAAATTTCTCTCACCTCACAATTTTCTGATAAATCTAGAACCCCATACAATCTATTCTTGGGAATTCTTATAGGAGAATCTATGATATCGGGAGTAGATGTTTCATTTAATTTGATTCATTAAGAAAGAATGGCGGAAGCGTTCATGCCCACACTGCTCAATAACCTTGCGTTGTACTCTGTAGTCTGGTTCGGAGATCTCTGTTAGGTCCAGATTGACCTCGAACGTCTTCCTGAAGTGCTTCTAGAAATGGTGAACTAGATAGAAAGTCCTCGTGCTTCCATAATCCATAAATGTTGGTTCTGATAGTCTTTAAGAGGCTTCTGTCAGCATAGTTGACTACTTTTTGGCTCGAGGAGGCATGGAGGCTTTAATGGAAATATGTCCTTTTTGGAGAAAGACTTCCCGCTGATATTAAACATAGATATGATCGTTTCATGTGCTCTTCAGTCTTCCAACTGCACCTTCTTCTTTTGAATGCGGGGTTAAGCACTAATTATTCAATAACAGGCTTAAACCCCTTTAATCCTTGCTGCTAATACACTCTGCCACTACTGTAGTGGTGCCTCTGTTTTCCAAAACACAGTGACTGTGATCATGGTAGCAAAGCGAAATTCCCAATCTATAAAACCCTACACATTCAAAATAATTAATTATAAAATCCAAGGGATGGTGGAAGAGATGCTTTGAAAGCCTGTGGAATGGTGAATGTAGGCAAAAATGGGGGGGAAGAAACAAGAATTGATGCTAAAACCCAAATTTTAGTGAAGAAAAATGATGGAAATGAATGAATGCGGGCCATTTGATGGTGGGACCTGGCGGGAAGAGGGTGATTAACTTTTGACCATTAATCTTAGGAGGAGATCAATGGTGGAGGTTGAATGGGGAGGTTAACAGAGGCTCCGATGAAGAAAGGTGAATGAAAAGCACAATGCGATGTGGACCTTCGATCTTGGATCATACGGACGATCATGATCTAATCGACAAGTCGCAATGAGGAGAGGCAAAGGGTGCTAATTTTAGAACTTGTGATAGGTGACGTGCGATTGAGCGCCAGCCGTCGGATCATGAAATGAGATCAACGGTGGGGATTCAATCGAAAGGTAAGATAGGTGGGGTAATGAGCAAGGAGCGATGAGATCTGAACCATTGGATAAGACATGACGGATGACTCAGATTCAATTGGGGGATCACAATCAGGGATGACAGAGGGTGGTACCTTAAAAATTTTGCGATTGCAATTGGAGTGGCGATGTGATTAGCGCTGGACCATCGGATCTCGAGAGATAAACGGTTGAAAACAAAACGAAAGCCGACAGTGTAAAACTTCATCGCATCGGGGAAAATCTGTTAATCAAAAGAATGTGTGCTCGCTGCGAGACCCCCGATTGTGATAAGCACCTACGAGATAGCACCTGGTCTTGGTGCCTGGGCATATGGGGAAGTAGTTGAGGGGCTGGCCTAAAAGGGGCTTAGCCTTTCATAAGGTGGAAAGTGGGTTTTTGGCCCGTTTTTAATGTATTTTAAGGCCAACAAGGGGTAACGGTGAGGGGGATGAAGGGATTTTTGGCCAAACAAAGGGTATTTGTGAGGTTAAAAGGGGAATTGAATGATCAATGAGGGGTTAATTAGGAATTAGGAGAAGGGAAAAATGGTGTTGAAAACAGAGGATTAATGGGAATAAAATAAAGGAAATGGAGGCCTTTCTGGGCATTTTTCTTCACAGAAACAGAAAGGTTTTTTAACTGGAAACAGCAGTGGGATTCATCAAAGGACAAATAGCATAAAAGGACTTCAAGGATGATGTGTTTTCATTAGGAAATCATTCCTTGAAAGCTCGAAGACAGTTTGACCCTCCGTTATCCTGTCAAAAATTAATAGGGGGCTAACATGATCGACACATGGAAAAGAAGTCCTCATGTGCTACATGCAACAACTTCTCCTTGAGACTAGAATCTCTAGTCAAGAATACTCTTCCATGTGAATAGATGACCATATCATACACCATACACTCATCATCTCCATCCGAGTCATTGAGAACCATGCATGCACCAAGATCCTTGGAGTACTCTACTAAGAGTTGAGATCTCTAGTAAGGATCAATCCTCCTAAGAGACAGTGTTGGTGTTCTAGCATGTGAAGCTCTCCTCATGTTGCTGCCTGCTACTTTGACATCCCTCATGCCAAATTTCTCCTCCAAAATCTTCACCTCTCCAAAATCCAAGAGCGGTGAATCCAAGGACAAGATGTCTTTCATCAATGATAGATCTGGTGGCCTCCCTGGTGAAATTCCTCTATGAAGTGAGACATAAATTTCAAGAGTGGACTGTACATATGGTTGGGAAATCTTGCCCTTGCTCTCACAACGCAATACAGTCTGCCTCCTCTTTTCACTAGCTCTCTGAAATAGAGAATGGTGTGTGCCTCTTATCACATGATGTTGCTCTTCCTACCTTCCTCCTCCTTCCAGCTGCAATGCTATACAATCATGCTGCTCACTGACTATGCTTGGACCCCCATGTATGAGATCCTAGGGACTTCCTTGCAAAGATGCAATAATCCCTCTGGTGGGAGCAAGAGCTCCTCCTTCCTCTGCATGAGGTGCTAGATCAACTCTAGAAATGACAACGTTTTTGTCCTTAGCCTCCTCAACATGAGTGGGAAACCCTCCACTGATTGGATCCTCTTTTGGAAAAGGGATCTCTTTTCCTCCTTGTGCCAAAATACAAAATGAAGGTCTTGCCTCCAAGAAAGTATCATGCAAGATATCAGCCTCCTCTATGGTTTTATGAAGTGATTTTGAGTCTATGGTTTCTTCCATCACATGCAAGGGTTTTCTTTGTTTAGAAGTGTTATTTTCCTCCACATGTGTTTCAGAATTCTTCCTACCAAATATTTCCACCAAAGTTCTAATGAAAATTTCATAGGAAGAAGCATTTTCATTCTTCAAAGTAAAGGACTCAAATAACCACCATTCATAGACCTTACCTCCAAAGTGCAGCGCTGCTACTCTGATGGCTTCATCTTCAGGAATCTGATGCTACTATAGAAAGGTGTCTAGCTCTTCCACCCAAGCCCTGGCTAAACAAGTAGGGGAACCATCAAAGATATATAGAATAAATCTATCCATATTAAGTTGCTTGTTCCTCTTCACCTTGACCTTGAAAAACTTTGGAAAAATGACATGAGCTCTAAACTTCTGAGTTTGAGATTCATTCTCATGCAAGAACCCACTAAGAGTTCCTCTTTCAAGCATTCCTCCTTCTTATTTTTCTCTTCTGGAAAAATTGGCCATGTGACTACATTGTACATCATAGGGTGTGGCTGCATGATCACACTCCCTATAAGAAAATATAGAGTTTGAATCAGTTTCAAACCCTCTTGGTGATGTTGTACATATCTCCCTCCCTATCTTCTCGAATTCTTCATGAATGCTCTATACAGATCTTGGAAGAAGCTTTGTAAGCTTATCTTCCTTTGTCTCTCCATATAATGGAGTCTTCATCTTCTCTCTCCTTGATAGCATAATGGCTGAGATCCACAGGCTGAGCCAAGATTATGCTTTGATACCACTATAATATCCTAAATGAGGGAATTTCTACAACAATGATAATATCTTAAGATATTCTAAAGTTGGAGATCCAGCAATATGAAAACAAAAAAATGGAGTAGCAATGACACTTAAATCATAAAAATGTGAGAAATATCCATAGCCATCTTATTAAGAAATAGCAGCAGTAAATTAATACAATATCTTGAGGAAAATGTTACTCAAGATAGGCAATGTTCAGCCTCAAGAAACAAGTACAGAAATCATAATAAAGCACTGCTACACAAGTGTGCCCAAGCTATGAATACGTAGTTTTACAAAAAAAAATGCATGCTAACATATGTCAAATACATGGATATAAAAATATATGGCTCATGCAACATTGGGAGTGAAGATCTTAGCTCCCAAAGACTACCTCAGGTCAATCCTGGAAGGATTGGCTATAATATACAAAATCTGCAAAATTCCGGAATTGCTAGATATTTGCAGCAACTCAAGAACTGGAAATAAGTGGAGAAGGTTGAATATGTTTCATCCGATGAAAATAACTCCTCCAATTGATCTCTAGAATGAAAGGCTGATCCTCTCACCTAATATCTTACCCTCCAAACATATCTACAAGGCCCCACAACATGTGCTCACTAGAAATAACGCAGTCACTGAAGCAAACTGTGCTATAAGGGCAAGAGAATGGGTTGGCCCAATGCCAAGATCTGAAATCAGCTCCAAATTCTTCCAAACTAATCTCTTAAAGGAAAGAGAGACTCCTCCTCTCAAAAATAGCTGATGGAAGTGGTGTTGTGAACCCTCACTGCAACACCCATCAACACAACATTATTCTGCTATAGAAATAACGCTGTCTTAGAGGAGGATGCTTGGCCTCAAGCCTGGATGTGAGGAAAATCAGTGCAATCCCTCAAGAGGCCTCTCAAGAAGGAGAGGAAATCATAAACATTAATCCCTCATGCTAAGTAGCACTGCAATTCAGCTAGAGAGTTGGAGATTGCACAAAGTCTGAATAGACCATAAAATCAATAATACATAACATGAGAAAAAATGGTTGCCTTGCCCTCCTTTTAAACAAGTGAAGGCCCCCTCTCCATGGGTCTCACTTCTTTTAGGGTTTCCTCTGCCAAATAACCCTCTTCCCATTCATACTGTGCTGTTTCTCTAAGTGTTCTCCACCTCTTATCCCAACACTGTTGACTTGGTCAAGGTTGACCTTGTCCACTTGCAATTGACCCCGTTCACACATGAGGGTGTGAAAACTAGCTCTAATGATGATCCCCTCTCATACTATGAGGGATTTTATTGAGATTTTCATTATGCATGGGCCTCCTTACCCATTTATTCTCCTCCTAGGTGAAATCATAAAAAATTAATATTCCAATTTATTGTAGGAAAATTTTGGAATATTACAATGAGAAACACATTGCTTTCTTTAGTAAGGCTCTAATATATGTTGCCTCAAATACAATATAATGTAAAAGAAACCATTTTATATTATAAAATAAATTAAGGTTTTCATAGTATATATTCTTCATTCCCACATAATTGCTTCTGTTCCAAATTATGTGGTCAAAGATATCCCAACTCAAAATGGACTTGATGGGAATAGAGGTATGTGGATTTCCATTATCCTTGAATATGATATTGAAATTAAACCCAACAAGATCATTAAAGTTCAAGGATTAGCTAAGTTAATGGCTGAGCATAATTTTCATGCTTTGGATATTAATTTTGTAGCTGCATTGGATGAACAAGAAAAGAAGACAACTCCACAAATAGATGAGGCTTTTACAATATCTCCCTCATATGCAGACCTCATTTTTCTATTATTAAAATTTGTAAGCTCCTCTTGGTTTGACCAAAACAAAAGCTATATTTATCATGTTTAAGGATATCAAATTTTGTATCTTAAACAGTAATTTGTATTGGAAAGATACTGGTGGAATTCTACTAAATTGTTTGTTGAAAGATGAGGCAAAAACAACCATGCATGAATTCCATGAAGAAGACTATGGCGGAAATTTGTATTGGAAAACCACTTCCAATGAGATCCTAAGAGTTGGTTTTTACTAGTCAAAACTCTTTGTTGATTTCCATAAGAAAGTTACTTCCTGTCACATGTGCCAAATTTTTGAAGGCAAGAGGAAAATACTACCTTTTCCCTTGAAACCCATATATATTGAAATTCCTTTCCAATGACGGGGTTTGTATTTAATTGAAGAAACCCATCCACCATTTTTATCCCAGCACAAATGGATCCTCATAGCCATTGACTATTTTACTAAATGATTGAAGCCATACCGTCAAGACAAGAAACAGATGTTGTGATCATCAAATATTTAGAATCTAATATACTGTCATGATTTGGATGTCCCTGGAAACTTATCATAGACAATGCAACAACTTTAAAGTAAAATAGAATGGTGGAATTTTTCAGTAAATATTAGATCACTCTAGGAAATTAAGCTATTTATTTCCCTCAGGGGAATGGGTTAATCGATTCCTCAAATAATGGTTTAGTCAATATAATGAAAAAACTACTGGAAGATGACAAAAGGTCATGGAACAATAAGCTGGTAAATGCAATGTGGGCTGAGAGACTCACCACTAAGAAATCCATTAGCATGTCCCCATACCAATTAGTTTATGGAATGGATGTTGTATTTCCAACTTATTTATGTGTCCCAGTTATGAAAACAATGCAATAGTTGTAGGTGGAATCAAACGATATTCAGATAAGGATAAATCAGAACATATACTTGCAACAATCCAGTGAATAACTGTACAACAAAACCAAATTCATACAGGAAAATGTCAACAAAATTTATGACAGAAGGACCAAGGCGGATGATTTTCAGTTAGGGGACAATGTTTTAAAATGGGATTCAAGAAGATAAGAGAAGGTTAAACATGGTAAGTTTGAAAAAATACAGATAGGAACTTATATCATCCATGCCCACATGGGTGATAATGCATTTTTACTCAAAGAATCGGATGGAACAGTGCTACCTGGTGGACCTATAAATGGCAGGATGGTCAAGAATTATTTTCCACAGGAATAGAAGTGTTTATTGATAAAATCATTCTAAATATCATTGTCTTTTATTATTTTGATTGAGTGACCTATTATCAAGAGTTGAATCCCGTAGAGAAGGCCCTAAGCTCCTGATTAATGTGCCACCATAACTACTACAACAACTCCAAAAGAAATCAAATGCAGAAAAGTGTTGAAAGTAGAACATTCAAGGCTACTGGTCAAAGGTTCTTGGCACCTCACAGGGAGAGAGCCATCCCCAACTACAACCATTGTTAGGGTCTTATAATTTATAGGATCAAAAGTTGATTGAATATTTTCTCTCATTCATATGAAATTGTAAATAATATTGCATGTTGCAAATGATTTCCAAAAAAATTATAAATAAATAAATGAAAAGAGGGTATTTAAAAAGAAAAATAGAAAAAATAATAAAAAATGATGATGAAGGAACCCCATGAAAAAAAAAACAAAAAAATAGAGCTGAAAGGGACGCAAATTTAAATGCCACTACTTGATAGAGAGTTTGATTCTTCAATAATATATTGAATGTTGTGTGCAGCTTGTTTAAAATTCCACAACCCTAAGTCATTGTTTAGATCATACAATGTAATCATGATCAAACAATTTTCAATTTCTGTTAATTAGAATAGAGAATAAATTAGGAAAATTGTGTAATCTTGGCTAATGTTAGTTAGGTATATGAGTAATTTGATTCAATTTTTTAAGCTGGATCAATGCAAAAAAATGATAAATAGGATTAGATTAGGCATTTTTCCCCTTAAAGAAAATAAAACAAGTGTCTACACATCTAAATGCGCCCTTTGATTGGTCAGAATTAGTCTTAGATTAGGAGAAAGTTGAGTTAAAAAGGTTGATTTTCCATTATGTGGCCTTTTGTCCTAATTTTAATCTTATCAAATGTTTTTATCCTAAGTTCAGGGGTATTATGTATTTTAGCCTAAGTATTATGCCCATATGATAATGTTCTAAAGAGATAAAAGGAGATTTTTCATGTGTGGTTAAGGTCCATGATCATATCGTATTTCCGATCATCACCTCGTCAGATCAACAACTAACAATAATTTTCATCCACCTTGCCCATCCTAGATTTATTAATTGGGGAGGGGTTTCGGGGGGGGGGGGTACGAAAATAAGTTTCCTTCTCGACGGTCCCACCCCTACGTGTTGATGACTCAACATTTCGCACCCCTCTTACAAACTGCTTATCGCTTCGACCCCCCTCTGAAATCCGCCAACCCTCCATATTTTCCTGCCAACTCTTCCCATGGGCTCCCGTCCACTGCTATCCCCACAACTGGCCATGTCTGTTACACATTTATTATTTCCCGAGATAATTTTTTGAATTTAACGATGGACCCACGCCTCCAACAATACCGTGCCATCACCATAAAACCCCCTTTGCACATAATTTTCACTCCCTTTGCACACATACTGCTCACTCGGCCTTATTTTTGAAATTGTGCTGAAAATGTTAGCTTCCACATTCAACAAAGGAACTGATGGAGCACATGAAAAGGAAATTGTTTCCATCTACAACCCACTATTAGCAAATGCCTAGTAACCTTCCACTTTAATTTTTTCCTTTCCTACAATTTGAATAGTAAACATGCCTCCTAAGAGGAAAAATAATGATGATCCAATCAACCCAATGCTCCCTCCCACAGTCGATCTTGACCATATTCCCCTTGCAGATAGGGATTATAAAATCTTAGAGAAAAAATGTGAATTTTATACCTTTGAGTTATACTGCTAGTTCAAAGATAATTTCATTGATCAAACTAATGAAATTGGACTTTGGGAGTCCAATTTACCCTTCCATATTTTCCCCAAACCTATCAATTACCTGATTTCATTAGAAAGTGCCATGCCTACTATTTTCCCAATCAGAGAGTTGTTGTAGCCTGTTGGCTCGAGGGGTTCTGACCCATGTTCGGAGGTTAAGGTTTGCCAACAAACCCCTATACTACTATCCCTTTCGACAGTGACCTGCTTGCACAGACCAAAGTCTCACTCGAAGCAGTATGGGAGGGTGCTGGAACTAGGTTTCTGCACCCTGAGAGAGAGCAGGTAAGTCAGCAGAGCTGTGTTACAGTCTATCAACTTCGTAATTAATAGATCTATATATAGAATTATATCACTGAGTTTATATCTAATAATTACCTTCGCATCCATGTGCATTAGTACAACAACTATAATTGCAATAATCAATAGATCATCGATTTATCGAACAGAAACATGGATACTTTCGCAACTATAAATAGATATATTCGTAGGTTTTCTAATCAGTGTAGCTACAAGAGTTACTATCACAGATCTAATCAGTACCTTCATATCAGCAACATCACATGTAATATTATAAACACATCAACAATGGATAACCAATAGATTCAACAGTTCGCATAAACTTCAGACAACGCAAAGATACTCTAACCAGATCCACATATATTATCATTCAAAACCCAATACACTACCTTATATACTATTCACACAGCCAGCAAGGTCCATACACAGTAAGACTGAGGATCTCCTCACACACAACTAGTAAGAGTCCTTTCCCTAGCAACCTGAATAGATCTAACAATTCACAACTATCATCAATATCTTTTCTTTTCCTCTACCTATGACTCAAAAAAAGTTCATCTACTTATACTTATTTAGCCTATGCATCCAATGGTCTGCAAAACATGGTTTTCAGAATCTTGGTCTACCCTTGACCTGTTACAATGAATTAGGGGTTTTTACCCACCCCAAAACCCTTGCGTTAGGATAATTAAGAACAAAATTTATAAAACTTATACAAAATCACAGATTTTAGGGGACCCTACTCCAACAGTCCCCCAACACAGTCTTGTGACTTTTCCAGAGTCATGGTGGTCGTGGGTCCTCCATTTTAGCCTAAAGCCACTTGACTGGATTGACTAGTAGGGGCAACACCCCTTCGCTTTGCGCAGCAACAATCTAAGCTATATCTACCAACTTCTATGAATTTGTTCCTTCAGTAGCAGCTACGACACTCTCCAATGTCTGGTTCAACTATTTCACTGCAACATCAACATCATGGGATAGCTTGAGGGCCTAGTCTGCCTATGGCTGGAGGTGATTACTTAGCGTCTTCTTCCGATGTCAAAGGGCGTCCATGTCGACTCTGAGGGACTGGCTGGTGTGCAGTCGGGCCAATCGTTAGGCAGGGACCAATGTGGTCAAGGTAGCCTCCAACTGATCGAACTCCTCTTCCTTTTGGAGAAATTTTTGAGTAACTTGCTATAGGAGAGGATCCCACTATACCTTGGTCCAGAGCTACATTGCTGTCTCCAATAATTTTGCACCCTGAGCAATTTGGCCTATGATCACATTTGTGGCAGCTGTAATCAATGCAGCTCACTGGGCCTTGACTTCCAGAGGCATTTCTAGCTGCAGCTTGGCCTACAAGTTGGCGATTTTCTATTTCATTTTAATTTTAACCACCTGGATCTCTCCCGTGAGGATCTTAAGGCTGTGACCAACCCTTCAATTTTTTCCTGGGGGGTAGTTGTGGCTGGTATTTAATCTGTAACATATGCATAGAGTCTACCAATTAAATGCTCCAACTCCATCTGCTGCACAGTGGTGATGGAACACGTAGCTTGTACCTTAATTACCTCAGCCATTTGTTCTATAATGGTCTAGTCCACAGTGTTGAGACGTTGGTGGACCTGATGGTCCCTGTGTTGAATTTCTTGGAAAAATGAGCTATGTAGGACCTGTAGTGATTCCCGTGGAAAAATTTTTAGATCTAGCTAGACCTATGTATAGGCCCGGACTTGCGCTCCCAAGTCAGGTGGACTTACTGTGAAGGCTGGTCCTGGCAGGTGACAGAGGTGTCTTTCGACTACAACAAGTGTCATACTACTAACAACGAGGTCTGAGTGGATTTGGACCAAACTAGTTTTTACTGCGTCCATTTTCAGTTGCAGGGCTCGGAGCTCAGCCTGAAGGGAGTCAACTGTGGCCTTCTGCTACTCTCCTAGAGCTAGCCACTTGTCCTCTGTAGCCAAGGTGACCATATCTGCAATTTATTCAAGGTCGCCTTTCGTGAGTGTAATCGTTTCATCGCGTTCTGTTTGATGAGAGCGTTGATTCTTTCATGGCCCTTTAGCGGTCTCACCTATTCGCTTTGTTCCTCTGGGGGAGTCAGTACCTCCCATCTCCTGGCCCTCTGTACCTATATTTCGCTACGACCTCTCTTGCGACGTCACTTCTGCACCCTTTGCCATATTTTTATCCGGCTGCGAGCCCCGCTGTGATCCTACGAGCCCTTCTTTCCCCGTGCCCTTGTTAGTTTTGTTAGTTCCTTTGGGCGTGTTTTTTGGGTTAACCTTTGTAGTACTCACCCCTGTGGTTCCCATCTTACCAGTTTTGAACTCAATATTCCATTACGGAGACTAGGTAGTGACTATGCGATCAGTATCCTCCTTCGCAGCCATATATGGGAGCAAGGCCAAGGTTTTATCCTTGTGTGCTCTGATTTGGATGTTGTGCATTGTGATCTAAAATTTTTCGATGGGCTTGTACTTGTCATAGACTGTGGGGGACAAGAGCAGACGGGATTTTATAACTGCTTCCAAGCTACTCTGAAAAAGGACCCAAAAGACCCGATTGTCCTCAATACACTGCGTGTCCTTGGAATCCCATAAGTTGGCATAGTGCGCCATTTCGCACATGTCAAGAGTGAGCTCGTGGAGGACTACTTCTTCTAGTGCTTCCCATGTGACCAACGCGATGAGCAGCAGTAGCCAAGAATGGCAGAATGGGCACCCTTGTTCCTAGGCTTTATGGACATTTTCCAAAAAATTGGTACACATGTGCTGGTACCAATTGAAGAAAACGCCTTTTACGCACTCTCCTGCCAATTGAATGACATACATTGGGATGGTGGTGGCTTGGCACTTGCACATTAGCTTACATGCTAACAACAAGGTACCCATCTGCATTCTCGGTTCGCTGATGGTACTGATCATAAAACCTTGCGTATTTCGTAGCATATGGTAAGTCTCACGCACGCTATTAGCAATATTTTGCACATACTTCTTACCCACCCGTAGCATCGGGTTAGGCCCTTCCATGGGGAGGCCTGTAATTCAATGAATTAGCGCAGCATCAATAGGGATGCGAACCCGGATCCAAAAGCTACTGTTATTGACCAAGGAAAGAATCTAGTGCACCAAGCGATCTGTAACATTATAGTGGCCAAAATGTGGCATCCCTAGCAGGTTTAGTAGCCCAGAACTACCCAACCCATGCACCCAGTGCATAGGGATGACTTGCACCCCGTCATCTTCCAGTATCTGTTCCAGGTAAAACTTGGGTGCCAGATGGGGAGAGGCCTGATAGTTGGCTAAGTAATGATCATCGAACTTCACCTAATGAAGCTTGTGAAAGGGTTCGCCAATGATGGGGAACTCACTCAAGGTTAGTGGCATCTATAGGTATGTGATGAGGCCATCGAGGTTCTTTTCCATACAGGTTTAGGGCCTACGAGGTCGGAAAAATGGTGGCAACCAATTGATTGGTTGAGAAACTTGGGCCTTTTCTTGACGAGATAAAGGGTGGCCTGCTGGTTTAGGTGAGCTGACTAGGGCCGCCCCTCCTGGTGACTTCACCTTATGGGGAGAAGTGCAAGGTTTTACCCCTGCCCAATTTTTAGGCTTTCATGACCCTTGCGCTTTCTCTTTTCCTTTATTTGCTACTATAGGTGGCGTGAAGATGACTGCTTCGGCTTCTGATTTGAACTCTATGACTTCCTCGGTTTCTAGCTCTTCAGAGGCTATCGTCTGAGAAGCCTCAGCAGTGTTGGTGGCTGTCATTCTAGAGTAGAAAATGAATCCAAATTCTGGGTGGCTACTATCAAAGGGGGGGGTTGGCCAGACATGAAAGGAGTCCAATAGGCCCAAACTATCTTAAGGAATAAACCCATAGATCACAACAAAGAAAAAAGACATGGAACCCTCTTCCGACCTAACCTTCCCCTTTTATAACCTCAGAGGGCCACTAATGGTCAACTGAACCTTAATTGATACTTACCCTTCGATAAACGGTAAAAAATCTCCGGAAATTGCCTTATTAAATGCTAGCCACCCACTCCTTTCAATGGTAATGTAAGCTTCTTACCTGATTTTATTGTTCCAACAACTAGTTTTCGCACCTCTTGTGAGCCCATCGCACCCCTGCACTCCCAGTGCACCTACTTCATTTTGAATACACACTTGCACCTCCTGAGCACTCCTCCAGGTTTCCAAGTTTGTGGTCGCTTCCTACGCATACCTTGGTCATCCTCATCTTCCTTGGTGGGCATATCTTGCCCTATGTAGCTACTTCGGCCATATAGTCATTTGATCCAATACAGCTTAAGCTGGATACCATTGACATACCTTGGAAACATATCGTTGCGCAGGGTAGCTAGCCAAACAGCTCCACCATCTGTTATTTCCTTAGTTGTGTAGGGACCAAGCTAGTGTTGTCAGAACTTCCTTGGGTGTTTCAAAAACTGGCTATCATATAAGAGGACCAACTCACCCTCAAAAAATGTCTTTTGGCGAATATGTCGATCATGCCAGGCCTTATCGCGGGCCTTCTGAACCTGCTGATGGAAATTATCAATAAAATGATATTCCTCCAAAGCCATAAGTTGTGCTAAGCGCTCCTCCATGATTGCAGGTTTTTCCATGTTCATAAATGTTGTGATACATAGACTAGGAATAATATACTCCATTGGCATAATGGCCTCCTTTCCATAGACCATCCTGAATGGGGTTTTCCCCATTAGCTTCTTGTAGGTTGTTCGGTAGGCACAAAGAACTGTTGTGATGTGCATGTCCCAATCACTGCGATCAGCGTTGCAGACTTTAGTCAGTGCTTGCTCCAAGATTTTTTTAAAAGCCTTGACTACTCCGTTAGCCTATGGACGATATGGGGTGATCTTCGTATGATGGATCCGGAATTCCTCAGTCAAAGCGTGTATCGTTTCATTAACAAAGTGCGTACCTCTATCGCTCATAAGGATATTTGGACATCCAAATCTTGTTAGAATTTGCTCAAAGATGAAGTGTGTAGTAATATTTGTAGTACAATTCTTTACCACTTGTGCTTCGATCCACCTAGTTACATAATGAGTAGTATTAATTATGTAGCATGCACCCGTCTTCTTCGCTGGTGGGTTGATCGGTCCTAGAAAATCAATGGCCCATTTGTCGAAGACTTGCAAATCCATTTGTAGTTTTAAATGCATCTTGTCTCTACGTGATGGCCTTCCTGTCCATCGCTATGTATCACAAGCTTTACAATAGTCATGGGAGTTGCTATGTAGGGTAGGCCACCATAGCCCAGCCCGCAAGATCTTTTGTGTCGTCTCCTTGCCTATGTAGTGACCTCCTTCTATGCCTTCGTGAGCTTCCATCAAGATAGTGTTCCTTTCATGCTCCAAAACGTATCTGTGCAGCACTTCATCAGCCCCTAATTTATATAAATGTCCTGCGATAATGGTAAAATCTATCGCCCAGGTAATCAATTCATTCTTTTTTTGTACCGAATAGTTTGCAGGTGCGATTCATGTAGTCAGGAACTAAATTATATAAGAGAAGTGTACATCAACTACCTTAATGAAGAATAGTTATGCATCAAGAAAGCATTCCTCCAGGTTAGTGAGCTTGTCGCCTGTCTCAATTCGGGACAAGTGATTTGGCCCAGCATTCAACTTCCTTGGTTTGACTATGATTTCAAAGTCGTATTCTTGAAACAACAAACTATCCTGTACCCCCCCCCCCCCCCCCCCCAACATAGGCTTGTTTACCAGGTACTTTAAAGCCGAATGATCTGTAAACATTTTAAAGTGTCCTCCTAATAGGTAGTGCCGATATTTCTGCAGTGCATAGACCATGGCCAATCCTTCCTTCTCTGTGGTGGCATAATTTCACTCCGCATTCAATATTTTGTGACTAGAAAATGTGATTAGGTGATCAATTTCACCTGTGCGAGGCTGCATAAGGACTTCTCCTAGGGCAATCCATAAATCATCAACATGAACATGAAATACCTTCGCCCAATCAAGAAAAATAAGAATAGGTGTAGAGACCATCTTTTCCTTGAGTAGATCAAAGCTTTTCTGGCACTCGTCATCCCAAAAAAATGAGACATCCTTCTTAAGTAGCTTTTCTAGGGGTGTTGTGATCATTTCATAACCCTGAATGAATTTTCTGTAGTAGCCTGTATGTCCAAGGATTGAACGCAGCTGTTTCTTCGTCGTAGGTACTGCCAGATTGATAATAAATTCCACCTTCGCAGGATCCACCATCAACCCATGTCGGAAAACTGTGTGTCCGAGAAAGATTCCAAAGGGTATGTAGAAGATACATTTCTTGATATTTAGGGAAATATAGTGTTTACGGAAAGCATCCAACATCATGCGCAGGTTTGAAACGTGTGCCTTTACCAAGCTGAAGATAGTCCAATCATCGAAGTACACTTCTAGGAATTTGTGGATGAGTTCCTTGAACACTACGACAATGACCCACGAGAAGATAACAGGGGAATTCTTGAGTCCAAATGGCATGACTGTATACTAGAAGGATCCCCATTCAGTGGTAAATGTAATTTTTTTGTGATCTTCTGGTGCGATTTTGATCTGATGGTATCCTGAGAACCTGTTAGTGAATGAGTATGCTTCCTGGTCTCCTACACTATCCAAGATCTCATCTGAGAATGGTGTTGGAAAGGGGTCATGTACGCAAGCATCATTTAGTTTACATAAATCTACATAGAAGATAGTAGTAAAAGCACAAAACAATGCTAGTATTTAAAATGGATCACCTATATTTACAGTGGATGAGAGTGGACCTCTTCAATGATGTAAATAAATCTTGAAGAACTTACCATTCACAGGCAGTCTAAGCACTTCACCATCAAAATTTTCTAGTAAGAAATTATTGTTACCATTTTCTTCAACAATCTTGAAAGGTCAAAACCATAGAGGATTAAAATTACCATGTTTTCCTTTATATTTTCTTTTTACATCCCATATAAGTACTAAATCTACTAGCTGCATAGATATATATTTTTCCTTTCTGTCAAACAAAGACTTCATCAATTCCTGATAAATAATCAAATTCTGATTCTGATCCGAATTTATGTAGGAATAGGATAAAATACTGAAATAAAAATAAACACAAAGATTCAACAGGAATAGCATCACTTCATTTCATTAATATTAAATACTGAAAAATGCATACTGACAAAATGGAAAATAAACTAGCTTAGGAAATGGTAGCTTATCTCTGAGAAGAGATGTGGTAGCGACATTCGTCTGAACTATGTTACAATGAGGCTCAAGGGACTTTTTATTATTGAACAATAAGAGAAAACCATAAACAACCAAAACCATAACCCAAGGAGATGTAACACCAAGAGTTTATGGACCCCATTGGGGTTAGTTGGGTAGAAAATTTCCAGAGTCATAACTTGGTCATATTATCTTTGTTTGGTGTGTATGATACCTCGTTGGAAATATCTCTTTGATGAATATAGATGATGATGTGATTTTTTTGAAATCAATAGAGGAATCATGCCCAAAAAATGTTGTTTGGGGCCTCAGAATGGCTCCATAAGTTCAAGAACCGAAAAAACTACTAAAAATAGTAAATAAGAAAACTGATGAAAGTGACTAGGTGGAATAGGTGGGTGGCCACCAATATCCACCTGGATCAGATTCACCTATTCCATGTTTTCTTGAAGTTGTACCAACTTATTTATTCTTCTAGTCAGAGCATTTGGCTCCTCTTCAACATCTTGCAGGATCTTAGCTATTAGCATAACTAAATATATAGGGATGATTGCAGATTTCCCATAGACTAACTCAAAAGGGGAATTCCTAGTGGACCTCTTGGTGGTAACCCTATTATCTCATAGGGAAAACTTCATTTGTGAATCCTACTTCTTTTGATTTTCAGATATTGTCTTCTTTAGAATCCTTACCAAGGTTTATTTGAGAATTCATCCAATCCATTTCTTTTTGGATAATAGGTGGTAGAATGGCCTACTATAATGTTTTATATTTGGAAAAAATCAATAAAATTAGATGAGTTGAACACCTGATAATTTCCAGTTACAATTTTCTTGGGGAAACTAAACCTTGCAAGGATTTTTTCCTCTGTAAACTTAAGGACTACAACATCGATTTCATTTCTGGCTTGGATTGATTCTACCCACTTAGTGAAGTAATCAGTGGTTGTGAGTATCCACTTGTGTTGACCACTAGAAGGTGGGTGTATTTATCTAATGAAGTCCAACCAAAATTTCCTAAAGGGTCCTTCAACGAGAACAATAATTAAATTAAGGGGTACTAAATTCTATTTTCTGCAAACATTTAACACTTCTCACATGCCCGAACATAGGTATGCACCTCACCAAAAAACTTAGACCAATAAAATCCTAGCTTGAGAATTTTGTGCATTGTAGCTCTCCAACTATAATTTCTTCCACAAACAAAATTATGGAATTCATTAATCACCTTCTAGATTTCTTATTTAGTCAAACATAAAAGTAAAATCCCCACTGGGTCCTTCCAATATAGTTGGCAATTTTAGATAACAAATTTATGGGCTTGCATCTTCACAGTCTTGTACTTAACTTTGTCAAAATTTATTGGGCACCTCATAACAATTAAATAATGGAAAATATGTTTATACCAGTGGGACACAATGTATTTAATCTGGATTTTCTAAGTTGGGGTTTCAATCCCTTGTTGTTCCTCCAATTTTCCACTTTATCCATCCTTTCTAGCCAATAATTTTAGGCCCAAGGCTTGGAAAATTGCTTTAGATATAATTTTAGCTATCCCCTGCCCCTTGATTAGCTTGGTAGGCTTGATATCCATAGCATATTCATTTATTTTGAAAATCCATTTGCCTTTTTTTTCCTCACTATCACCCTGCACCAAGATATCTTTCAAAACAACTATAGGAAAATAACTAGTTATGTTTGATTGCAGGACATAGATTCTAAAAGCCTTTAGGGCTTTTACCAAGGAATATTCTTGTTTCTATAAAATATTATATTTTATCTCAACGTATCATAGTGCTTGAATGAAAAATGAAATTGGTTGCTCGTGCCCTTCATCATTTTTCTACAATAAGACAACAACTATTGTGTGAAGGGAAGCATGAGAAAAAAATGGTTTAAGATAATCTAGGCTGACTAATAGAGGAGATTCTATAAAATAATTTTTGATCCTGGAGAATGATTCTCGAGCTTCTACAGTCCACTTCACTTCCTTGTCCTTCTATAACATCTCTATAATTTCTTTGACTATTTCAGAATAATTAGGTATAAACCTCCTCAAAACATTAATTCTACCTAATAATAACTGTATTTATTTCTTATTTCTCGGTAATGGATGTCACAGATGGCTTCCACCCTTTGGGATCAATAATTATTCCTTCCTTTTCCACAATGTGCCATAGTAGTTCTCCCTCACTTAGAGAAAACTAATATTTCTTTCGATTTAAAGACATAGCATACTTCCTGCATTTCTCGAAGGTGAGCCATAGATATTCAATGTTCTCTTCATATATTTTTGAAAAAAGAAATGATGCCATTTAGGTAAATTACTACTAATTTTTTTCTTTCTCCCACAAAAGATATATCCATGGCTCTCTAAAAAGTGGTTCCTATGTTTATGAGGCCAAAGGGAAATTTTTCATACATAAATGTTCCCTAGGGTGTGGTGAAAGAGGTTTTCTTCTGATATTAAGGGTGCACATCGACCTGATTGTAACCAGAGAAACCATCCATCATATACATCTGGGCATAACCTACCACCTTCTGCAGAATGTAGTCCATTTTAGGGAGAGGGTAGTTATATTTTTATGGGTCCTTGTTTAGATTCTTGAATTTAACACATAACCTTAGTTCCCCATTCTTTTTTCTGGTAGGGACTAAATTTTATACCTAGTCTAAATACCTCAAAGCTATAATGATATTGGCCTAGAATAACTTCCTCACCTCTTTCACAATTTATGGGAGTAACCAAGGGTTAATTTCCCTGTGCTTTTATTTGTATGGTTTCACCCCACTCGTCAAATGGATTTTATGTTGAATGATAGTAGTGTTAAATGTTTTCAAATAATCATATGACCAAGAAAAAACATCCATATAATGTTTAAAAAGGTCCGAATACCTTTTCTTGTACTCTTCAAGAACTCCCTTTGTCAACTTGATTACCCTGGGATCTTGTTTTGTACCAATGTTACAGTCTTCCACCTACTCCTCAAGTTCTTGTTCAGTTGACTTGACATCCACATCATTTGGATTAAAAAAACTTTCAAATGGGACCAATCCCCTAGGGATAGTACTACCCTTCAGCTGTAGAATCTTGTTTCTAGCACTGGTTTCTCCCCAACTGACTTGTTCTTCATCTATCATTTTCTCATCCTCATGGTCAATTACTGAGTATGAAAAATATCTGATAATATCCATGAAGTTTTTGATGTGTTCCTCATCTTAAAACACCTCCCAATACTTGAAATTGTTTTGTACTGAAGGTTTGTACCTAAACTCAAATTTGTTTCTGAGAAAGGGGTTTTGAGGAGGCTTAAAGTGATGCAGGAGCATGAGGTTTGAAGGATAAAACTTCATTTTTTTCCAGAAAATCCAAAAAAAATTACAAGAAAAGGAGTGGGATCCTTTAGCCTACGATTTATTGTTTTAGTAGATAGAATTTGACTAATATTTAGGGATTGAACTACTTATATTTGATTCAATGTATTTAGTTTTTAGTTTAGGATTTTTAGGCAAATATTATGGAATAGGATTCCATCCAAGATTGGGAAAATTCAATTCAAATGAATCAGATTGAAAGGATTGTGAAAAAAATATATATTTGTAAGTTTTAAATGTATCGGGGAGGAGGATTTGATGGAGAATTAATTAAATGAGAAGATCATGGCAATTCCCCTGTACCTTTGAAATTGTATCCAGAATTGACAATTCAAAGAAATCTTATTTCTTTTGAAACCGTTCTAAGTTTATCTTAGTCAAGTGAAGCTCCTTGAATTATTTTCTATGTATAATGTTTAATTATATACTTTGCATTCACTATGGAGGAAGAATGGTTGCTTGTGTTGTAAAACTGAAGGACTTTTAGTGTTTGAAGTAAGGAAACCGTGACTTCTTGAAGGGGTAGTGAATTTGATAGAACTTAAGAAAATGAGATCATTATAGTGCGCATGGAGTCAATCAAAACATTTGAAACAAATCTGGTGGAAATCATAATTTATTTAATAGGGATTTAATATCTACTCAGATCTAAAATATGTTCAACAGATATTTAGTAGCAGTAAAAACCGTCCAACTGAAATCCAACAGATATCACATTTAAATTTGCATATTGATTAATCATTGGAATGGACCCAATGAATTTATAAACCAAATTTAATTAATTCAATTGATTGTCCAGTATTCAAGTGATCTGATGACCATCACATGAGAGCTTGAAGATCTATGGATATCCCATTTTTAGATGCAAGGATTTTAAACGTTCAAACAAACCCGATAAAATCATAAATTCAATTTTATGATTAAGCCATCTTTGCAACAGATCATAAATCTGCCAGCTTTTGCATCAGAGTCAAAGATCTAATCATGTGTTCACATATTAAGTTGCATGGAGTTTAAATGAGTAAATTGGATGCGATAAAGTATAGTGAAGGTTTAATGAGGTTTGGAATCCATTATTAAATCAACGTGATGGTTAATTTTTATTAATGTTGCATTTTATAATTGGCTCAATTGTGTTGTCGTTATTGACGTGAAAGGATTTTCATTGGGTTAATGTAAAAAAATTTGTATAAGGGTTGGTCTGTTGGTAAAAGAGGAGAATTACAATGGTTGTTTCACCATTCTAACATTTATTTTAATAAATATTTCATAGTTTATAAAAAAAGGGTTGAAAATTGGTTTTTAATGCATTTAAATTCTGGGTTATAAAGTTAAAAGTTTGATGATTGATACTGAGAAACAAATTGAGGAAATTCCACCCGAACTCGAAGACATTATCTCAAAATTTGAGAGTTTTTCATTAACACCTGCATCCATACCACCATTAATGGTATAAGAGCAACATTTAGGCACTGAAAAAGATCTCAAAGTTCAGGAAATGTAATCCAACATGGCTCACAGAGTTGGAAGAGGAGGTGGTGTTCGTCGAAGAAGATGAAGACCAGTTGCAAGTGCCGAAGTGATGGAGGTTATGCAATAGATGCAAGCTAGATTAGAAGCAATGGAAATGGGAAACCAAAGAGATGCATATGTCGGAGATGTAAACGAACCTGAATTTGAATCTGAAGAAGAGGGAGAACCTGTAGAAGTTACTCATTAAATGAGATTTTCTAAGTTAATGTTGGGATCTACATCTAAATCTAGAATTGAAGTTTTGGTTTTTACAGGAAGCTTAAACCCAAAAGAGTTGATATATTGGGTAAATGACATGGATACGTTCTTCAATTATGAATAAATGGATGAAGGAAAAAGAGTTAAGTTTGCAGTCACAAAATTGAAAGGTCATGTAGCGCTTTGGTGGGATGGAGTGTAGGCAGAAAGAAGGAGACTTGGTAAACAGCCAATAAAGAATTGGAACATGATGGCGGCAAAGCTGAGAGGTAATTTTTTTCCAAGTTATTATTAGCTTTCATTATTTAGACAAATGCATAATCTTAGAAAGAGATCAATTACAGTCCAAGAATATACAGAGGAATTTTACGAAGTGGGCATAAGAGAAGGAAAAATTCAAGATACAACAGAAAAGATTGCAAGATATGTTAATGGTCTCAGAATGGAGATCCAAGATGACGTAAGTCTGTTGTCTCCTAAAACAGTGGAAGAGGCTTATTAGATGGCCTTCAAGGCTAAATAAAAACTCATAAGGAAGCAGTCTGCTAGAAGTAGAGGTACTTTTCGAGGAAAAGGAATTCATGGTGGTAGAGGAATATCTACAGCACCAAGAGAAGGAGCTAGCAGCAGCTCAAGTTAGCATACACACACAGAAGGTGATGCAAGTGGTAGAAGGAGTTTTTCTAGAGGAAGAGGAGTAAGAGTTAGAGGAAGAGAAATTAGATGTTATAGATGTAATAAGCTTGGACACAGATCTTATGAATGTCTAGAGAATGTGGGGACAAACCAGTGAAATGTGATTTTTTCTCGAAATGAGAAGGAAGAAACATAAATGATAGAAGAACCAAAAGTGCTAGAAGCATAAAATACACCAGAGAAAGGAGAATCTTTGGTATTTAACAAAATTTTGTTAAAACCAACAAAGGAAGTTGTTTAACCAACACAGTGAAAAACCTTTTTTAGAAGTGGTGCAAAGTTCAAAGAAAATGTTTTCAAATGGTAATTGATAGTGGCAACACTGATAATTTGATCTCTAAAGAAGTGGTGGAGAAATTTAAATTGAAGACAAAGGAACACCCAACACTGTACAAGGTGTCATGGCTTTAGAAAGGACATCAACTATTAGTGAATGAACAATGTGAACTAGAATTCCAGTTGGGCAGTTACAAAGATAGAATTATGTGTGATGTGATGCATATGGATGTATGCCACATATTTTTGGGTAGACCTTGGTAGTATGACAAAGGAGTTATGCATGATGGGAAGAAGAACATATACAAGTTTTGTAAAGATGGTGTTAATCATTCATTGTTGCCGATAGAAGAAGAAGAGACATAAAAAAGAAGATATGATCTGAAAGATTTGTTGTTGAGTAGAAAATAATATATGTAGCAGATTGAAGATGATGAGGTAAATTTTGCATTAATTTGCAAATCCAAGGTAGTAATTACTTCCACTAAAATTTCTGATTTACCAATTGAAATTCAAGAGATGCTGGAAAATTGTTGTGATATCATTGTAGATGATTTTCCAGATGAATTACCACCTATTAGAAAAATCATCCATCATATGGATTTGATTCCTGGAGCAAATTTGTCAAATAAAGTAGCATACAGGATGACTCCCATAGAAAATTAAGAAATCATGAAGCATGTGCAGGAGCTGTTGGATAAATAACTAATCATATAAAGTTTGAGTCCTTGTGTAGTACCAACAGTGTTGAGTCCAAAAAAACATGGAGGCTGGAGAATGTGCACTGATTCAAGAGAAATAAACAAAATAACAATCAGGTATAGATTTCATTTACCTAGAATTGAAGATTTGATGGATTGTTTAAGTGGGGCAAGATATTTTACAAATCTAGATTTAAAGAGTGGCTATCATCAAATTAGGATAAGGGAAGGAGATGAATGGAAAACAGCCTTTAAAAAAAATGAAGGATTGTATGAATGGATGGTAATGCCATTTGGATTATCAAATTATCCTAGTATATTTATGAGGCTTATGAATGAAGTACTTAAAGAATTTACTAGTAAATTTGTAATAGTATATCTGGATGATATATTAGTTTACAACAAGTCCAAAGAAGAACACCTGAGACATCTGAATTATGTCTTAAGGAAGCTGCATCAAGAAAATTTGCTAGAAAATTTAAAAAAATGTTCATTCATGAAGGAAGAATTGATATACTTAGGATTTGTTGTTTCTGCTGATGGATTGAAGATGGACCCAAAGAAGATAAAGGTAATCATAGAATGGCCTTCACCCAAGAGTGTTTTTGAGGTAATAAGCTTCCATGGTATTGCTAGTTTTTATAGAAAATTCATAAGGAATTTTAGTAAGATCAATGCTCCTATTATTGAAAATATAAAGAAGGACAAAAAACCATTTGAATTGACTGATACAATAGAAAAAAAAATTCAGTTGTTGAAAGGGAATATAACAGAAAACCCCATTTTAGTTTTTCCTGATTTTAATAAACCTTTTCAAGTGAAATGTGATGCCAGTGGAGAAGCTGTTGGAGTTGTGCTCAGTCAAGAAGACAAACCTGTAGCTTATTTCAGTGAAAAACTGAATGACACAAGAAGAAAATATTCTTCTTATGACAAAGAATTTTATGTAGTTGTAAAAGCATTAAAGAAGTGGAGACATTACCTGATGTCTAAAGAGTTTGTGCTTTATTTAGACAATCATGCATTGCAGTATATTATGCAACAACCAAAACTAAATTAGAAACATGAAAAATGGGTAGAATATCTTCAGAGTTTCAATTTTGTATTGAAACATATAACTGGCCAAGACAACAAAGTAGGATATGCCTTAAGTAGAAAAAACATTTTAGTTCAACAAAGTCAAATTAAAGTGTTGTGTTTTGATTTTCTTAAATAATTATATAAAACAAATTTGGATTTTAAAGAGGCATTGGAAGCATGCAGTAATCTTGTTTTGTTGGACCGAAGTAAGTGGCTGGATTTTTTCTTGCAAGAAGGTTTACTATTTAAAATAAATCAGTTGTGCATACCAAATTGTTCTATGAGAGAAAATTTAATTAAAGAGAAACGTAGTGGTGGACTTGGTGGATATTTTGGTGCAAATAAGACTTATGAATAGCTAAGTCATTTTTATTTTTGGTCAAAGATGAGAACTGAAGTGAAGAAGTATGTGCGAAATTGTAAAGTTTGTCAATATGCAAAAGAAAGAAGTCAAAACACAGGTTTGTATGTTCTATTACCTATTTGAGACAGACCTTGGGATATGGTAGGTATGGATTTTGTTTTGGGTTTCCCAAAAAAACAGAGAGGGAATGATGCAATTTATGTTGTAGTTGACAGATTTCCTAAAATGGCACATTTTATTCCATGTTATAAAACCAATGATGCTACTCATGTTGCTAATTTGTTTTTCAAAGAGATTGTAAGGTTACATGGGTTACCTAAAAGTATTGTCTCTGATAGGGACACTAGATTTGTTAGTCATTTCTGGAGGACATTGTGGAAAAATATTGGTACTAAACTGAGTTTCAGCTCATCTTATCACCCTAAAACTGATGGACATATTGAGGTGGTGAACAGAAGCTTGGGTAATCTTTTGAGAAGTCTTGCAGCTGAACATCCTAAAGAGTGGGATCATATTTTGGCACAGGCTGAATATGCTTATAATGACCCTCCTAACAAGCATACAGGACAAAGTCCATTTTATATATTTTACGGAATGCACCCAAGCGGAGTTTATGAATTAAGTAATTTGGGAAAAGCAGAGATGAGAAGTGCTAATGGAAAAGATTTTGCTTCAAAAATTCAAGCAATACATGAACAAGTAAAACAACAGCTACATGACAGCAACATCAAGTACAAAACCAGAGAATATTTGAAGAAAAGAGAAGTTAACTTTGAGGTTGGAGATTTGGTTCTAGCACACCTGAAGAAGGAAATATTTCCAAAAAGGGTGTATAACAAACTAAAATTTAAAAAAAATGGGCCATGCAGAGTATTGAGAAAATTATCTGCAAATGCTTATGAAATTGAATTACCCCCTGACATTGGAATATCTCCAATTTTTAATGTTGTTGATTTGTATAGGTATGAAGACAGTGACACAGAGGATAAAGCTGAAGACAAAGAAAATATTGACTGCTTGAAATAGTACCCACGGAAAAAACACTGCAGCCAAAGAATATTTTAGAAAAAATATTGTCTAAGAAGATAAGAGGATGAGAATACTTTGAGTATTTGATCAAGTGGAAATATCAACCAGTTGCAGAAGCTACTTGGATGAAAGATACCATGCTAAAGAAATTGGGTAGTTCTATAGAAGACGTCATGGACAGGAGCCCATTATAATATTCCAAAATTTTAGCCTCCAAGATAAATGGAATATTAGAGTTGTTTTATTACTAGGAGGATGAATAAATGGGTAGGGAAGCCCATTAACCTCTTTAGAAGGATCAATAACACTCCTAATGTGAAAAGTGCTAAGAATAAGAAGCTTATTTGAGCACCATTGGGTGTGAACAGAGATGGGGACATGTTGATTCAGTCAACTTTGACCAAGTCAACAAAGCTGTCTAGATACATTGAACCACCTTGTTGGACAACGCAGTTTTGGTGGAGGACAACTTGCATGAGCTTGATGGCACATGTGGATGGGACCGAATGGGGAGAGGTTCACTTGATATATATGAAGAGGATGGGGGCCTTTTTTAGGCATGCTTTTGTATTTTGATCTATTGATCTTGGTTGTTTAGACTTGGCTTCCCCTTGCTGTTTAGCAAGGTAGCACTGGGTGTTCCTAGGCGGGAATCCCATATCTTCCCTTGAGAGGCCTCTTAGGAGAGCTTGTTTAGTATTGATCCACATCTAGGCTCAAGGACAAGCATAATTCTTCAGTCCCAACATTATTTCTGCAGCATAATATTGCTGAGTTGCAAGGTGTTGCAGTGGAGGATTCTTACACCACTTCTAGGTCTGTTTCTAAGTAGAGGGTTCCTTCCTTCTCTTGAGAAATCAGCTAGGAAGATTTCTGAGCACATTTTAGATATTGGAAGTAGGCCAAAGTGGTTTTCATCTCCTATAGCGCAGTCCCTTGTAGGAAGTGTTTCATTTTATGCAGAGCTGTTGCAGCAGGGTTAATACCCTTGTTTTTGAGCTAGTTTCCTAGGGAAAGGACCAACCTTTCTCCCGGAAAACTAGAGGAAGGGATCCCAATCCATCTTTTGTATTATTCAGATAAATTTATATAATGTTGCAGTAATACTGCATTTTTGAGCTAAATATTCAGATCTGCTCTTTCTTGTACATGTGCTCCATGAAACCCTTGCCGGGTTAGCTTTATAATGCAATAAGGAGGCCATATCTCTGTTTTCTTGGCATATTATTCCATGTAACTCTAGATCCATTTTATTTCATTATTTTCCTGTAGAAACCTTCATAAAATAATGCTGTCTATGATTCAGTATTTTTCTACATAACTCAAGTCATGGGATTTGGTTATTTTTAAGCTGTCAGGTAGCCGAGAGGTCTGTTTAACATATCAAAAGGGATTTATTTCTGATCCCATTTTGTATGTGACAGCCTAAGAACATATTCTAATGGAACCCAATGTTATTTCACCCAGCAAAAATGCAGATCTTCAAGAATAACGTTTGTAGGGTCTAATTTCTACATTTTCCCCACTTGGGAATGTGTAGACATTCTTCTTTTGTTGTTGTTTCACTCATTTGAGCACTGTGTGTTTTTGAACACATAATATGAGTGTATTTTCTAGATCTCCAGATCTGGAATATCTTAAGATATTCCCGATAGTGTATAAAATCCCTATTTTGGGATATTATAGTGGTATCAGAGCTTCAATATTTTCTCAGCCTGTGGAACTTAGCCATGTAGCTATCCAGAGAAGGAGATATGAACAGAAAGAAGACTCCATAATATGGAGGAAATATGGAAGATAAGCTTACAAAGCTTCTTCCAAAATATGTGCAGTGCATCAATGAAAATCTTAAGAAGATTAGAGGAGAGATGGAATATCCTGATGAGTTTGGATCTAGAGCCAAATCTAGATTGGTACATGATAGGTGTGAGCATGAAGCTAAACCCTATTATGCACAGCACTGTAAATTCCCAGGTTTTATATGAGAGAGATGAAAAAAGAGAAAATGTCGAAGGAGGGAGCTCTTAGCAATTCCCAGCAAGAGTATGAATATCAAACTGAGAAGTTTAGAGATCATATTACTTTCAAAGAGTTCTGCAAGATCAAGATGGAGAGGATCCAGCTGCATGACATGGATATATTTTCTCTATCTAATTTTGATGGATCCCCAACTTGCTCAGCCAAAGCTTGGGTTGAGGAGTTGTGTACTTATCTGCAACATCACCCAGTTTATGAAGGAGAAGCCATCATAGTTGCAACGCTGTAATTTGAAGGTAAGGCCTATGGTTGGTGGATATTTGAGTCATTTTAATTTAACAATGTTAATACTTCTTCTTTTGAAAAGTTGATTAAAAGCTTGGTTGAAATATTTGATGCAAAACATGAAACAATCAAACCAATGAAACTTTTGCATAAGTTGGGAGAACTTGCAAACTCAAAACCACTTCAGAAACCTATTGGAGGAGATCATATCTTGCATGATACCTTGCTAAAGGCAAGATATTTGTTTCATAAACTTGGATAAGAGGACATGAAGGGTTCTTTTTCAAAGGAGGGTCCTCTTATTGAATAGTTGCCTCCTATTCATATTGAAGATGAAGAGAAGGATGGGGGTTACAGTGTTGTCACATCTAGAGCATATCTAGTGCCTCATGCAGAGGAAGGAGGAGCACATTCTCCAATAGGAGGATTTCTTGTGTCATTACAACAAGTTCCCCAGGATATCACATATGGGAGAAAAGGGAAAATCAATGGGAATTATGATTGTGAGATGGTGTTGATGGAAGGAGAAGGTAGGGAGGAAGGACCTCATCACTTAATGAAGAGCGCACACCCCTATCTATTTCAGAGAGCTGGTACAAGGAAGAGGGAGACTGGTTTGCACTGTGAGGGCAAGGGCAAGGTTGCCCAACCATATAGACAGTCTTCTCTTTCCATGGATGTCTCACTACATGGAGGAATTCCACTGGGGAGGCCACCAGACTTGGAGTTGGTAAGAGAAATATTTCCATTTGGTTCAGCACTATTGGATTCCAGGGAGGTGAAAACTTTGGAGAAGTCCAGTGCAACGTAGAGAGTTTGGGATAAACTCAAGGAGGAGGAGGGCATCCTCCCATTTTCAGCACCACCCACTCTCACTACCTGTACTGCGCTAATAGAGGTTGCTGCAGTCATGGAGGATGGCACCTTCATGGTGCAAGGGAGCTGCTCCATGGATTTGGAGAAATAGATGGTACTTCCTTTGAGGAAGGAATCCTCCATACATTGGAGTAGATGGAGGCCACTGATGCTTGCATTGGCCAAGATTGAGAGATTATTTTTAGAGGAGAGCTTATCATGGGAGGCCAACTTCCAAAGGTCACTACTTCTTTTTGAACATGAGAAGCTACATGATGGGCATGGAAGAAATCTAGAGGATGACATTAGCATGAGGTATTTCAAAGGAAAGGACAATAGCATATGTAGAGCTACACATTGCAGATCACCAGCATTGTCCCTTGGGAGGATTGATCCTTATTGGAGGTCTCAACTCTTGGTGGAGTACTCCAAGGATCTTGGTGCTTGCATGATTCTTGATGACCCTAATAAAGATTATAGATATATGGTGGATGATATGGCCATACATTCTTATGGTAGAGTCTTCTTGACTAGAGCTTCTAAGCTCAAGGAGAAGCTGCTGGATGCAGCACATGAAAACTTCTTTTCCATGCATTTTGATGCACATCTTGCCTTGGCAGAGGAGTTCATTTGGGATGGAATTCAAAAAGAAATATTTCAACATATGGAGAGATGCATAGCCTAGATGATGATGGAGAGGAATTCATAGCCACCTTCCTACTCATTGGGAGTAAGGGAGCATTTTCAGTTGAGCCATTTTAGCTCAAGTCTTCAAGTGCATAATGGGGATTGTACAATTTCACCTTATGTTTTGTACTTCTTGTCTTTTAATGAGAAACATATTGTACCAAGGAGGATTATTCCTTCTTTAATATTATATAATGATGTACTTGAAGCCATTTGTAGCATTGAGATTGGCTATCTCATTGGTGGTTTGTGGGGAAAGCCACATGATTTTTGGTGTGCACCATTGACACCCTTTTGTACTTTCATGCTTATATTTTGTAAAATTATTGTGGCAGAAAACAAGTGGCTGGAAAAGCACTTGTTTTTGTTTGATTTGATGCAGGCAAGGAATGCACTACACTGGTTCCTTGTATGGAACCTTGATCCACTTTCCAGTTGTCATGTGATAACTTGTTTCTATTGGGTTTTGCTTCCATGTATTTTCGATATCTCTATATTCATGAGAAGCTTTGGTTGGAGAGTGGGATATGAGTTGGAGATTCCAATTGGGAGGATGATTCCCCCTAATTTTCATGATGCATGTTTCTGGAGGAGAAATGGGCAGCCCATGATTGCCAAATTAGATATCTCTTCTTCATGTAGGAGAAGCCATTTGGAGAGTTTGAGTTTTTGGAGGAGGCACTTCATGGTTTATTTTTTTGATGGGGTAGCTCGGGCCACTCTTGGAGGTCATGATATTTCAGCCCAAGATTAGCAGCAGCCCCACACTTACCATAGATGGAGAGAGAAACCACTTGGTTGGAAGGATCTAATCTCTCCCTATAGGCCCAACACCTTGTATAAACCGGGGGTTGAGGATCTTTTTGAGCTAACTAGATTCGCTCATTTCATTTGGATGATAGCATGGGTGTGGGAGTCACTCATCAGGAATAATATTTCCCATTTTCATCATCACTCCTACCTTGAGGAGGCCATTGGACAGCAGGGAGGTTTCCACTTACATCTTCCACCTCTCTATGATGTAATCCATATGGTTTTGCATGCTTGGGAGGGAACATTGGAGGATAGATTTTTAGCAGATCATGTTGAGCAGTGGTAGAGAATTTTTTATGAGGAGGCCACAAGAAGAGGAGGGGAGGATTTTTTCTCTCCTTATACAGTTGCTTGAGGACAAGCAACATTTTGGAGGGGAGGACTGTAATATTCCAAAATTTTAGCCGCCAAGATTAAATGGAATATTAGAGTTTTTTTATCACTAGGAAGGTGAATAAATGGGTAGGGAGGCCCATTAACCTATTTATAAGGATCAATAACACTCCTAATGTGAAAAGGGGTAAGAATATATATATATATATATATATATATATATATATATATATATATATATATATATATATATATAAGTAGCTTATTTGAGCACCCTTGGGTGTGAACAGAGATGGGGACATGTTGATTCAGTCATCTTTGACCAAGTCAACAAAGTTGTCTAGATACATTGAACTACCTTATTGGAAAGCGGAGTTTTGGTTGAGGACAACGTGCATCAGCTTGATGGCACATGTAGATGGGACCAAATGAGGAGAGGTTCACTTGCTATATATGAAGAGGATGGAGGCCTTTGTTAGGCATGCTTTTTTATTTAGATCTATTGATCTTGTTTGTTTATACTTGGCTTCCCCTTGTTGTTTAGCAAGGTAGCACTGGGTGTTCCTGGGTGGGAATCCCACCTCTTCCCTTGAGAGTCCTCTTGGGAGAGATTTCTTAGTATTTCTCCACATCCTGGCTCAAGGCCAAGCATCATTCTTTAGTCCCAACATTATTTCTGCAGTAGAATATTGCTGAGTTGCAGGGTGTTGCAGTGGAGGATTCTTACACCACTTCCAGGTCTATTTCTAAGTAGAGGGTTCCTTCCTTCTCTTGAGAAATCAGCTAGGAAGATTTCTGAGCACATTTCAGATATTGAAAGTAGGCCAAAGTGGTTCTCATCTCCTACAGCACAGTCCCTTGTAGGAACTGCGTAATTTTATGCAGAGTTGTTGCAGCAGGGTTAAGACCCTTGTTTTTGAGCTAGTTTCCTAGGGAAAGGGCCAACCCTTCTCTCGAAAAGCTATAGGAAGGGATCCCAATCCCTCTTTTGTATTATTCAGCTATATTTCTGTAATTTTTCAGTAATACTACATTTTCTGAGCAGAATATTCAGATCTTCTCTTTCTTGTACATGTGCTCCATGAAACCCTTTCCGGGTTAGCTTTATAATGCAATAAGGAGGCCAAATCTCTGTTTTCTTGGCATGTTATTCCACGTAACTCTAGATACATGTTATTTCATTATTTTACTGTAGAAACCCTCATAAAATAACGTTGTCTATGATTCATTATTTTTCTACATAACTCAAGTCATGGGATTTGGCTATTTTTAAGTTGTCAGGTAGCCGAGAGGTTTGTTTAACATATCAAAAGGGATTTATTTCTGATCCCATTTTTTATGTGATATCCTAACAACATATTCTAAGGCAACCCAACATTATTTGACCCAACAAAAATGCAGATCTTTAGAAATAACGTTTGCAGGGTCTAATTTCTGCATTTTCCCCACTTGGGAAGGTGTAGACATTCTTCTTTTGTTGTTTTTTCACTCATTTGAGGGTTGTGTGTTTTTTAACACATCATATGATTCTATTTTCTGGATCCCCACATCTGTAATATCTTAAGATATTCCTGATAGTGTAGAAAATCCCTATTTTTGGATATTACACCCATGAAGAATTTTGTCCTCATGAGTCTGATGTAGGAGCATAAGGCTCAAAGGATAAAACTTCATTTTATTCCAAAAAAAAAAAAAAAAATTACAAGCAGAGTGGGATCCTTTAGCCTGCGATTTATTGTTTTACTAGATAGGATTTGACTGATATTTAGGGATTGAACTACTTATATTTTATTCAATGTATTTATTTTTTAGTTTAGGATTTTTAGGAAAATATTATGGAATAGGATTCTATCCAAGATTGGGAAAATTCTATTCAAAAGAATCTAATTGAAATGATTGTAAAAATATTATATATTTGTAAGTTTGAAATGTATCGGGGAGGAGGATTTCATGGAGAATTAATCAAATGAGAAGATCATGGCAATTTCTCTGTACCTTTGAAATTGTATTCGGAATTGACAATTGAAAGAAATCTTATTTCTTTTGAAACCGTTTTAATTTTATCTTAGTCAAGTGAAGCTCCTTGATTTATTTTCTGCGTATAATGTTTAATTATATACTCTGCATTCACTGTGGAGGATGAATGGTTTCTTGTGTTGTCAACAGAAAGACTTTTACTATTTGGAGTATGAAAATTGTGACTTCTTGAAGGGGTAGTGAATTTGAAAAAACTGAAGAAAATGAGATCATTGTATTGTGCATGGAGTCAATCACAACATTTGAAACCAATCCAGTGGAAATCATAATTTATTTTGCAGGGATTTAATATCTACTCAAATCTCAAATCTGTTCAACATAGATTTAGTAGCAGCGAAAACCATCTGATTGAAAGCCAACAGATATCGCATTTAAAGTTGCACTATGATTAATCATTGGAATGGACCCGATGAATTTATAAACCGAATTTAATTAATTCAATTGACTGTCCAGTATTCAAGTGATCCGATGACCATCTCATGACCGCTTGAAGATCTATGGATATCGCATTTTTAGATGCAAGGAGTTTAAATGTTCAAATGGGCCCAATAAAATCATAGATTCGATTTTATGATTGAGCCATTTGTGCAGCAGTTCATAAATATGACGACTTTCGCATCACAGTCAAAGATATGATGGTGTTCGCATATTAAGTTGCATGGAGTTTAAATGAGTAAATTGGATGTGATAAAGTATATTCAAGGTTTAATGAGGTTTGGAATTTTTTATTAAATCAACGTGATGGTTAATTTTTATTAATGTTGCATTTTATAATTGGTGCAATTATGTTGTCGTTATTGACGTGAAAGGATTTGCGTTGGGTTAATGTAAATGATTTTGTATAAGGGTTGGTCTGTTGTTAAAAGATGAGAATTACGATGCTTGTTTCACCATTGTAACATTTATTTTAATAAAGGTTTCATAGTTTCTAAAAACAAGGGTTGAAAATTGGTTTTTAATTCATTTAAATTTTGGGTTATAAAGTTAAAATTTTGATGACTCATACTAAGAAATAAATTGAGGAAATTCCACCCGAACTCAAAGAGATTGTCTCAAAATTTGAGATTTTTTCATTAACACTTGCATCTAGACCACCATAAAGTTACTAGTAGAAACATCCAAGGAGTCAGACATTCAATTTATCTCTCTGGGCATAAATTTATATTAAAGGCTAAGAAAAAGTTATCAATTAGATCCCATACTTCATTTCGGAAAGCCTTCAGTATTTGATGTTTAGTTTGGCATTTATTTCTTATTTGTTTAACCACTAGCTTCGAATCTCTAAACACTACCAAGCACCCAATGTTGAGATTTCTAGTAACTTGCAAACCTAATAACAAGGCTTCATATTCAACAACATTATTAGTAGCTTCAACCTCTAGATTGAAGGAGAGAGGTGTCAGGCTACCTTTTGGTGACACCAACAACACACCTACCCCATTTCCTTCCCTAGAATAAGAATCATAAAATTATATATTCCATACCTTATCACATTACAGTGATTGCTTATTTAGCTGCAAAAAACATTCCACCTATGTTTCATACAATATTAGATCATTTTTCACTAGGAAAAAACAAGATAAGGGCATTATTTGAACAATCATCTCTTGTAACTATATTTACAATATAGTTGGCATTCTTCTGCACAAAACACAAGGATGGTAGCATATGTTAAATCAAGTTTGATGGATCCTCCAATTTTAGTTTCCCATGACTTGGACAAAAGCATACCAAACCTTGTAGGGATATCAACAACTACAATATCCATTACTACACTCATGATAATCTGAACCAAATTGACCACTAGATATTTAATCATACCTAACCATTTTACTCTCTTTGAATCAAAGGAGTATATATATATATATATTTATGATTTTGTTATTTGCAACCCCAACTACTCCATAACAGACAATGGAATTAGATTGTGAGAAGCTCCTGAGTCAATAATATAGTTGTGTATTAAGAGCTCATGAATTACCAAGTTAACATAGCAAAGGGAAATGGAAGATTCATTCCCCTCAACATGAGGTCCAAATACAACCATAGGTCTTTCTTATTGGAGGTCCAGGCTATCCTGCAAAGGATCCATCACGGATGGACACGTGAAATGAGTTACTTGGGCTTTATAATTAGGCTTATTTAATAATTCAGTCAAGGGAACATAGATTTGAAACTTCTCCAACTCCTTTTCAATATTAAAGTTGGAGGATCTCATATGAGTTGTGGCAACATCAACAGGCTCTTTCTCCTTATCAAACACTAGCTTCGATTGTAGGGGAAACTACTCTATTTTAGAAACTTTAGACTTATGAAGAATGGAATTTGAGGACTCTTTCTTGTTTTGTGGGACCTAGTCTAGATTATTATTTCCTTTTTCTTCTAGTTTAGGAGGATTTTAGGAAGGAAGATCCTCATTTTAATCTTGCATTCTATATATTTTCCTCGAATATCTAATATTATATTTTCTATGTAACTAATCCTGCATGAATTAAAAAAACTATCTATAATATTTTTCAATCTCTCCATCATCCAGTGGGGCATACAAATCATCCCCTTCTTCCTGATGTGCTTCAACTCAATATTCCTATTCACAAAGATAATATAACTAGTTTTCTTGAAATTCCATGGTTTCTTCAACATGTTCCTCTGGATCATATTCCAAATATAAAGGAGTTTCAATATGATCTTGTTGATCTTTTCTCTCCCTTTTGCGACTCTAGTTTCACAAGATTGTTAGGAAAATTTCTTATTAGTTTTCTCATCTCCTCCATCTTCTCCTCTTGGGTTTCCTTCCCATGGTTTGAATAAATAGTTTCCTATTTTCCTATCCTTTTATCACAAAAACTCATTTTTCCCTTTCCATTTCCTAGTGGAGCTGAAATTTGCTTCAACTTATAGGGAATCTATTTAAATTTGTTCTAGGGTACGAGACTTCCTTCCATGAGAGTGAACTGAAACACTGGTTCAAAAGCCCCATCAAAAATAGCCTTAGCAGCATCTTGTGGAGGTTTAATTTCAGTAGGAATATTGTTGTACAATTTGTTAAATATTTTTATGAATTCTGAAACATCTTCATTATGATTTTTCTTCATTGAATTGAATTCAATGAGGATGTACCCATGGTCCCTTTTCTCTCCCCACTTCTACATAAAATAATTTTCCATCTCCCCCTAGGATGTGATTGAAGCATTTGGGATGGATTTGAACCATTTTTTGGCCTCCCCATATAGAGACTGGACAAAGAGTCTTAACACCACATCTAGGTGTTCTACATTTATATTTTCTACAAATTCACAAAAAATTTCTATATGTATTTGAGCTGAGATATCGTCTCCTCTAGTAAATCGTGGTAGGAGTTTTAGAGAATCTTGTGGCATACTATTGGGGTTGTGGAAAGTCTAGTGGAGCATATTTATTTAGGAGAAATCTTGGGAAAACCATGTTTTACAAGGGAAGTGGTAGGAGGTTTATCAAATGATCTTTATAATGATTTGTCTGAATTTCAATTGGCTCGAGATGAGTTGGAAGACTATTTACACTTTGTGTTGAAATTTTTATGAGAATGTCTTTAACTTCCTCACTTTATAGGAAGGTGTGAAATGTAAAGGGAGGAGAACTAGCAGAGACTTATTTGGTTTTAACTCTTGAGGAAAAAAGGTTATATAATGTACAAATTTTCTTGAAATATTCTGAAGCTTTGGAGGAATAATCATATTAATTTATCATAGACTTTTGAGAGATGGAAGATGATACTTCCGGAAAATAGGTCACATGGGTGACAAGGGTTCTTTTTTTCCATATCCTACTATATATTATCTTTTGAGGGGTCAAACACAGGAGGAATTCTCTGTAATGAAGTATCAAAGTGATTGTGTTGCATTTTGAAAGCTCGGATGCTCAAAATGAGATTGAAAATGTGGAATCACCAAGGTGATAGATCTTCAACCCACATCCCTTTCTTCTCACCTTACCAAATGGTGTATAAATGCCGTATCTAGGAAGATATTCTAATTGGTTGCCGAAAATGGCACCAAAATATGTTGTGACTCCTAGAGACAACCCCTGGGTTGAAGACATACTAGTGCCTAGGAAATCTTGATGAATGCTTTTTGGATTTCCTAGAGTTGTTAGTTACACTCAATATTTAATTAGATTTTAAGCCAGAATTGGTTCAAAATCTTCTTTAAGAAAATAAATAAAAATATGTCTACAGAATAATACTCATAGAAGCATTAAGGTCTAGTTATGGTGTCCACCGTTACATGAACATGTATTTTATTGGTCATTTTAGTATTTGGAGAGAATAATTGTTAATAGGATATGTAAAACACACATGGATTAAACTAAGAATCTAGTGCATCAAAATTCAGGATGAAATGGATGAGAGAAAGAAACTTAAGTGAATTTATAAGATACATGGAGCCCATAATAAGCATAATATTTCTTATTCAAACATAGGCATATTATATAAAAATGAGGCTAAGATGAATCCATGAATCATTTAAAAAATATCCCCAAATTACATTACATGTAATTTAAGAATAATAGTGAAGGGATAGTGAACAGATAAAAAAGAGAATACATACTACACAATTATGGAAGCCAGAATCGCCAAAAGGTTTCATTAATATTTAGCAGGGAATACATTTCATTTACAGTTTGTCAAACTTCCCACTTGAAAAAAAAAATTAAATCCTTGGTTTTGTGTCATAATTTTTTTTTATAGGGCCTTAGGAAGAGAACACTTTACAAAATATTCTTTCCTGATTTGGAATTGAATCATCATAGAAAAAATATCAGTGTGCTTAGTGGTAAAGATGTACTAGATGAATTCTAACTAACTCTCATTGTTTCTTCTAAAATAAAATATTTACATAAAACAAAAAGTGTCATGATTGACATGATCAGAAGAATCCCTAATCACAATACACAAGTTTTGGAGGCAATGTCATTGGGTCAGTGATTTGAAGTACTAGAGGGTGAATGAAATGTTCGCATCTCTGGCACAACGCTGGAGCTGGTAGAGGAGCATGGAAGAGCCATTGATAGATAGGAAATATTGATATTTGTGAGCCTAGGAAGGAACAAGGTCTTCACCAACCCTAAAAATTGGAAATCCCTTCTCAAGTAATTCATCACAGTATTACCCTTCAAATTCGAAGTATTTTCATCAGAGGAATCCACCTTTCTCTTGACCTCCACTAGCATTTAATTGTATTGCTCCTACTGGATAAAAACTCTTATAAAGCCCCAATAATGAGACAATCACTCTTTGACTCTCTCCTCAAACTTAGCATTGAATGAAGCCATGTATTTTATTACCACCACTAGGTATTCTTCAGCTTTGGCACTGGCCTCCTCCTTTTGAACAATTTTGGAGATATCCATGGTAGCAGACACTCTATCCACAACATCTATAACCCTCATCTCACTGAGTGGTTTATCATTTACTTATTGAATAAAATTCTTGCCAATATGGGATTTCTTTCACCTTCTTCCTTAACAACTAGGATGAATAACTCATAATCCTTGATTACAATCTTATGCTCATCCATCAAAGTTATATGTTCCTAGTTTCTTTTCATCTCTACTATGATTTCATCCCAAACAAGTTGCTTGGCCTGCAGGAGATACATGTTTCCTTTTAGCTTACCTTTGAGCTCAGAAATATCCTGGTTTTCTACATGTATGTTCTTACTGATAAGGTCTTCATTAGTCCTGCCAGTCTCAACCTGTTTATCTTTCTTCTCTAGGCTTCTCTAGGTAGTGTCCAAATCCTTCTGCACCTTCTTAAGCTCCCCTTATGAGATCTAGAGCTCGATGAGGGTCTTGGTGAAAATTTTTATAGGATTTTTAATGTTCTCAAGCACCAACACTGCATAGATGTGAGTTTCTATTCTCTATTGAAGTTTTGTTGGCTACTCCTTAATATCTACTACCTCATTGTTTCTATCTATAAACTCTTTTCTGAGAGTCTCTTTATCTTCTTCCACATGTGAAAGTTCCTTAGAATGAAAATTCTCATTAGCTGGCATCTCCATATTATGTCTTAACTCATGTACTTCTTATTGTGAGCTTTGGAGAAGGGCCTAAAAAGTAGCGTTATCCTCTAGATTCAACCCCAACTTTACAGTCAACTCCTTGAAGTTTTTGTTATGCATGTGTAGAGATCAGGAGTTAGCTCTCTCCTACTTTAACCTTGTTTTGGCCTTCTCGAACATCTTCTCGACCTTTCTTATGATCATTGCATTACAGTTATTCTCATTGTATAGCATCTCTCCTACGTGCTCGTGGAAATTGATTTTATCAGGGAGAGGGACACTTGCCAAACATTACAGGAATTTAGAGGTCTAAAATGGGCCTCCTAAGGAAATTATAAAATAATAGTGGAAATAATAAAATAATATTAGATTACATCACCAAATTTTAGAGGGAAAACAAAAAACTATTTTTTCAACTTGTATTTTCAACTTATCTCCCAATCGGTTTACTCAAATTTTGAGTGGAAACACTCATTGGATGCAAAATTTCATTCCTCATCCAAGGATTACCCATGTTTCATACTTTCGATAGACCCTGCTACATGAAAAACATGATTTCAATCACGTTTTTTTTATGTATTTCTCATTTTTTGTGTAAAAGGGTCCATCAAAAGTATGCAACATAGGTACTTCTTGGATGAGAAATTAAATTTTGCATCCAACGAGTACTATGGCTCGAAATTTGGGTAAAACCTTATGGAGATAATTTGAAAATATGAGTTGAGAAAGTAGTTTTATTATTTTATTGTTTTTTAATATGTTTACTTTTTTACTCCAAAAATGGTGAAACATCCCCCATGGTTGACATCATCATCTTGAATCATATTGGTTCTTATAAATTTTATTTTGGTTGTACAATTTTCTTAGGAGGCCCATTTTAGACCTCAAAATTTCTCTAATGGTCTAAGGAGACATCCGGGGCTTTAGATTTGAAGCGTGATGGCAGTGATTGCACTAAAGGGTGCTATAGTGAGAATTTAATTTGATTTATCTCCAAATACATAACAACCAAAATTATAGTCTGGTATGGGACTGAGTGGGATGCCATCTGTTGCTACATTTTTTCCCCGCTCTTCGTGTTTATTTCTTAAATTCCTTTTCAGCAAGCCAACTAGGCTTAGTTGTATTTGAAATTCCTATTGAACTTAGGATAGTTATCTTTGTGGATGATGAGGCACCAAATTGAAATGGGTCCTCAAAATTCCCTTAGAATACTGGTTGGTTTGGTTTTGACTCAACCAACCTTGTCTCAATTTCTTCTTCTTCTATCTCTTGAGTTTTGGCCTATTTTTCGGTGTGCACATCTTCCATCTCTACATATCAAATTTGGTCAATGGTCCTTTTCTATGCCTTCTCCTTTGTTGCTAGAGTCTTGATCTCCATGTCTTTGTTAATAGGGCATGAATCAAATTTAGCCTTCCATTTGATCTGAGGCCTGCATTCATGGTCATAAGTTGAAGCCTTTATTCTTTCCCTTTTCTTGACAATGACATGATGAGGCTCATAATGACAGAAATATTGTTGGGTGTGTGTTATATTATTTCGGGGGGTTTGGAGGGGGTTGGTAGCCACCTTGCATGGGGTCTAGGGAAGTGCCCCTAGATTTTTTTTTGGACCTTATATTAGGTGGGTGGACCCTCCTATGGTTTTGTACATGGGTTTGCACATGGTTTTGTGCAAGATGGTTGTATACTCATTGTATTTTGTAGATCCGGTCAAGGGAACTACGGTTATGTTATAATCCAGGGTTAATGGATCAAAGTTTATGAATTCTTTGACATGTATATATATGTGTTGTAACATTAAAAGGAATATAATGAAAAATCAAGCTGGTAGTTTCGATTTGGGATCCAGGGGAAAATATTTTTGTATATATTTTTTATGTTTTATTCTCTTTCTATTGCTTATTTTATATTTTTAAGAATTTGTTTGTAGATCATTTGTGTACAGATTTAAAACCTACACATCCCCTAAATCAAAATTCAGTTTTTTTATTAATTCCTTAGTTTCTTGGAAGGCCTTCTTGGAACTGAAAATAAAAGTCCATGTAGGATTGCCCAAGTTAAACATATAACTCTTCTTAGAAGGAACACAGTGAACTTGGTCCACATTAAAAATTTGTCTCATGAATTCCAGATTGAATATCCTCATGGGAATAAACAAAGGCAAGTGATAAGGAGGAAGCTCATGCACATAGATCCTAATATGTGTGTAATATTCAAATAGGTACTAGTCTCCCACCCTGGTGTCGTTGCTAATTTGAAGGATTACTTTTTGTTGAGGGAGGAATCTTCAAGGAGAAACATTGTGGATAATTTTATAAGAAATGGCCATGTAAGAGGAGATGAACTGATAAAATCCATAATTATAGTCTTTCTCCTAACAACAACATCTCAGTAAAAAATTGACTTCCTCTATTTGTTGGGAGCCAATAGGCTAATACGCAGACACTAAAACTCATCCACATGAGTGTACACAAACAAGAACAATAGGGAATAATTTTTAAAGTAGGAAATGGTAGGAAAATGATGCAGTTGGAATTTAATGCCTGCAATTAGGTAAGCATGGATGTCAAAAAAATGGCTAGGATGCACCATATCCCATAGAAACCATAGAGGATTTATTATCCATATTGTAATTTTCATCCCCAAACATATGAGAAACAGGGATAATTTTAAGGATGGAAAATTATCTTGAAGTTTAAAAAATTGGCGAATCTCACTAGTCCCTAATATGCAAACTATAAAATGTTTATTGATGTATTTGTAAAATTATTCAAATTTATAATTATATTTTATATATTTTATATATAATGTTGGAGATTTTTAAGTTAAAATAATTTTATATTGTAAAATTTGGGCGAATCATTTTTATAAAAAAATGGAAATTGGCGAATATTTTTTTGGAAAAACCATGGAAAATTAGCCCACCTGCGAATATTAGCCCCTAAAATTTTCCATGATGAGAAATTAATAACAAAATGGGATGAATGGGATCTACAAATATGTTTATAGTAAACCTATCAACAATGGGCAGAGACTGTACCCCAGGGGCCAAGACCATTTGCAGAAACGATTGTTGCTCATCAGCTGAAAGGATGGTGTAATGGTAGACCAAAGTGGTATTTTTGAACAACCGGGGTTTAGGGGAGATTTGCCAAATTATGGATTTTTAGATTAGTTATGGGTCACCTCAAGGATTTTTTCCCTAGTGGAGGAGAAAAATGAACTCTTCACTTCTATGTAAGCAGTTGTTAACTATGAGAAAAACTCAAGGAAGTAGTATATAGAGGGGGTAGTATGGTAGTAGAGGCTTGAGTCACCCACAAAAAAATGGGTCTTCTCCTTTGACACGTTCACTATATAGATGGAATCAAATTTATGTGAGGTGATAGGAAAAAGAGGGGTATGAAATTTGTGCCTTCGTGTCCATGAGATATTCAACACTAGAGGAGGGTTTGACCTCCCAATATTTAGGGGTCTCAGATGTCACTTTCTTCATGTTTTAATGAATATTCGAATGATTTAAAGGTGGAAGGGACCGATTGGTCACCTGGTTTTCCTAGAGACAAATAAGAACATCGTTGGAGGGGAGTTCTGGAATGGCTGAGTAATTAAAAAATGTTACAAAGTCGACAAATGGTGGGAGGTTTTTGCATAGGGAAGCAATAATTTTTTTTAAGAATTTAGAACAAGAAGGTTATTTTTAGGCAAAGATAGGGAAACAATCATTTGACATGGGATGACGTCATAGCGGCGAGCACATGGCAGAAGGGGATTGGGGGCCAATATATTACAGGTGGATGGGTGTGGGTGCTGGGAAATTATAATTTACCTTTTAGTTTCCTCACTAGCTTGAAAATGGCGCCATCAGAATTATAACATGGTGGGTCGTCCCCACCATCCTCTAGTGGGTGGGAGAATAAGAGGTTGGATCTAGTGGTTACCCCTCGGAATCAATATAAGCCTTTGGATTGTTGGGCCCACCCATTTGACTTGTCAACTCTCAGAGGTAGCGACGTTCTATCTCCCATGCAGATTACTGCACTGAAAAACTTTTTGGGGCTGGTTAAGTGGATATGGACGACGATCTGCCCCTAAAATGCTCAAACATTAACCAAATGGATGCACCTATTCAAAATTCATATTTTAGCTTGTTGCACTTGCTCGATGGAGGGTTCCATGGGTGGGGGATTTAACATTAGAGCTTCTTCCATGGCACCATAGCTTTATAGTTTCTCCCATGACTGATTTGATTAATTTTCAAGCCAAGAGTATTGCATTAAACCTCTTATCCTTTTTTAAAAAGTGATGAAGGGAAACAACATAATAATGACCTGTGGATGTTGTATTATGATGGATCAAAAATGCAGATGGAGGTAGTGCAAGCTATATCTTGATGGATCCTAAAAACAATAATTTTTTGATTTCTCATTGTTTAGAATTTCAATGTACTAACAACACTATCGAATATAAGGCATTGATTCTTGGACTAATGAAATCCATAAACCTAAAGGTAGAGTGTCTATAGGTAATTGGTGACTCTGAGATTATCATTAGATAGGTAGAAAATACTATTTCCTTTCACCTCATCTACAAAACTACCAATATGAGGTATGGAGATTGATTTATGTGTTTAAATATTTTAATATTAAAACTGTTGAGGGAGTAGATTGTCAGGAAAACAAGTCTAGAGGAAATATGTATATGAAAATTGCGCTAAGACTTGAAGGGAAGTAAGTGGTGACTTCAAAGAGGATATATAGTACCTAACATGTAGCATATGGTTTCAGAGATAAGTACAAATAAATATTCATGAAAATTATCCTAGTAAGAGGGAGAAGACTATATTAAGACATTTGCTCCAAAATGTCAGGATTTTGAGGTACATAAAAAGGAGTCTCATGTTCGCAAGAAAAGAAGGATTTGTACATACACCTCATAATTTATATACTTGGATTAATGGATCAAATTTGATCTTGTTATTATATGGATTAAGTAGAATGAATCACATGACACACAATAAAAATTTCTTCCATGATAGTGAGAATGATATTCTTTTTATGAGTGGACCATGCTAGACAACATATATGCTTTAGTATATAGGAAGAAAAAATCATAGAAACTAGGATTTCCACAACAATAGATCTATATCTTTGTTTGAGGAAGCACCCAGTCAGTGTGACCGAAAAGAAACTGTGGTGATGGATCCATTTAAGGAATTAAATCTATTTATGGTTGAGCCAAGGCATGTGGCTCAAAGTGTGTTGAAGAAATTGCATGGTACAATTGGACATGTATTGAAGTTATGAAGTTTAGTTGTTGAAATGTACAAATTCATATTGAGAAGAGAGAAATAAAGAAAAGAAGAACACATTAGGACAATGATTCAGTTTTGATTCTACTTGCATGGGAAGAATACATTTGTTGCACTCAAGGCTACAGAAGTTGAGTATATTACATCTATTTTGACGATTTGTGAAGTGTTTGGCTTCAGTAACCGGTCGCAGAATTGTTTAATTATTTGTAGGAGATGACCATGATGACAGTCAAAGCACATTCCAATACATGGTATAAAACTGATCAGTGAGGCTCACAAAGTCTCTATCCTAGGGATAAGTTTGTATACTTTAGGGACAAGCATGATAAGTTCATATACTTTAGGGAAAAGCATGAGAATTTTGTATACTTTAAGGACAAGGCCAACTGGTGCATAATATTTTCCTTGGTTAGAGGGAGTGGTGATGTTTTTGCATTAAAGGGTATACATTCTCCCTAGGTAAAAATACAGACAGGTCAAAGTATTGACCAAGGGCCACAAAATGTATCTAGGGAGAATGTCCTAGAGAGCATCGAGGCCCAGTGTGCTCCTTAGGTTGAGTGAATTCCTGTAGAATCAAGAAAGAGAGTTACCATTCAATTAAAATGCAGGTGTTATCACTCTGTAATTTCCAAGGTTGTGTAAGAAACCACAGAGGTAACCAAAAAACCACTTTGGAGTTTAGGATCTAGCCTTCCTAAACTCAGATAGGGGTCTCTCTGTAAAATTTAACTTTGTTGTATTTATGATATTAGGCCAGTTATGGAAGCTCAATTATTTGTTTGATTGTTTGAGATTTTTTTTAATTGGTTTGGTTGATTAAATGCCTAAAATTCCATTGGGCTATGAAGTCTAAAACTTAACATGGATCTATCTCAGATTTTCAAAGGTTTTCATAGGGTAAGGTAGCTGAACTAACTGGATTTTTTAGATTTAAATGATGTGTAATAGTATAAATAAAATAGTTTCAATTAAGAAAAAGATAAATTAAGAATTATTTAACTTAATATCAGAGGAAAACATTTAAATTATCCACAACTAGAATTAGAGTGTATCTTTCAACAAATTTTGTTCATCAAATTTCTATAAAATACTTTAGGTTTAAGAACAAATAAGTATGGAAAAAAATAAATAAACACATAGAAAATGAGAGAAGCACTTCACCAAATAGTACAACACACAACTCTTGTGAAATAGTCCTTTTATTACTAATCAACCAATCAAATGGAAAATTACAATAGCTTCTAGAATGCAAAAATCAACCGTTAATACTTTGAAATCTGAAGTATTTATAAAATTACTAACAAAAATCCTGTCATAACTGATCAGGATATATTTTAGGAAAATATAAAACAAATTATATCTCTTATTACAAACTAATAGGGCAAGCTAGAATTGTTTGAAACATGGCCCTGATTTGAAGGAAATTATTGTTGATATATCACTTTGATCCTTTCTACATTTTTGATCATTTGATTGAAGATAGGGTTACTCACTTAATATATTAAATCACATAATTTATCCCACCTTTATTCATTCAGAATAGACAACTAAGTCACCCGCCTGTAGATCTGATCTACTTCAGTGTACTTGGAAAAAGTAGGCTTGATGAAAAAATATGATTTACCTCATGTTGTAAGGTTAAATCATTCTCCAGTGCCTCAAGAAAGGTTTTTCCTTTTATCTTACCTGTTATACCTACAAAATTGAAGTTTTCCTTGGCCACATATTTCAATTTCTTGTTGTAGTACTCCTAAGTGATGAATTTATCATTTATCACAAATAAAATATGAAATCCCTTTTTGTTCAACACTTCAAACTTGTTGAGAAACACATTGACACCAATATCCAACCCTGACATTTTTCTTCCAAATGTAGAATGCAATTCTTTTTGGTCAACACCTTCTTTACCTCAAGTGTTTTTTTATTTCTATCTTCAATTACCACTTCATCCAACTCATATTTATTCTTAGAATTCAGAAACTTGATAATATGAGTGGCTTTAGTGGGATTATCATCCATATTTTCTTTGATGCCTTCAATGGTTATTTTAGCTTTCTGTATCAACTCCTTCTATTCAAAAATGATTTGTATGGAAGGAAAAATTTCATTCATTCAGTTAAGGATGTATGTCGATATGTTATTTCTTTCTTGGGCCAAGGTCTGGCCCATGCCTGTCTCTTTTCCCAATCGTTGTATCCTTTCCATTAATCTCTAGGACCTTTGTGCCTCAACCATGTGTGATGCCTCACTTATGTTCTTATTCTCCTGTAAGGCCTTTATGTGTCCCTACAACTTCTTGATTTCTTCATTTTGTATTGACATATCTTCCATTGATTTTGTAAGTTTGCTTGTAGCATTTGTGGGTTGGGCTGGAGGTGTTGTTGATGTAGAAGTACCCTATAGTTGGTATTACAGTGAGGGGCACTGCATCTAAACGAACCATGGACAAATTTTCATTTTATTACTTTTATTTTATTAATTTATCCATATTTGTCTCCATATTTCTAATTTTTGCATTCTTCTTCATGATCAACTTCAGCATGTATTCCTTCTAACTCTCATATTTCTTTTGTTTATGGGTCATTTCTTACTGTAACCTTTAGCTTATTTCTAAGTGTTGCAATATGAAAATTCTTCTTTTTTCTTAACTCTTCGACTTCTTAGACATTCTCAGGATTATACACCACCTTTATGACAATTATTCTAATGATTGTATTCTAGTATCCTTTTCCATATATGAAATCATTTCAATATTCAACTGATATTGAACATTAGCAAGTGACACCTACAACTTAGAAGAATTCATTGAAGTGTTAGCCAAAGTATAAAATATCATTTCTCCTATTTCTTATGCATCTCTATTTGTTTGATGGGATGAATGTTCTTTTTATCAAATTTAAAGTAGGTCTTATTGTAGTCAAGAGTTGTCTATGGATGTGGAATATGAGCTTGTAAGAATGCCATTTTCATTATTGCCTTCTCTATATCAAAGGATGATAGAAGCTTTCTTTCAGCATTGACACTTGGTTTCCATAATTGAGCATAGGTATTACCTTTAAGAATCTCATTCTTAAGCTTTATCTCTTTTTATTTGTCGAAAATACTTTTCTCCTTATCTCCATGAATTAGATCAGATGTTTGGGATGGGTCCTGATGGTATTTTGACACTGTTGATGCTGTTGGGGACCCTGTGAATTTACTAACTGATTGTGCAGAAGAAAGTGGATCTTTGAGGACTATGGTAGCTTGTTTTTCTGCTTCTTTTTCTAAGTCTTTCTTAGGACTCCTTTTAGGTTTTTTTCTATAGATTATTTTAAATTCCTTTGTTGAGATTCTTTCAACTAAAGGGTATCCTCCCTCTCTTTGTCTATTTTTTTTCTTCTCTTGAGGAGTAGGAGTTTTTAAATTATAGGTGGACATGAGTTTCTCCTCTACTTCATGTAAGGTGTTCTCTTCCCATTCCAACTCATTCATATACCTTTAAATCTATGGCCTCTATGTGTGAACATAAGGAGTGGTTTTTTGTTCCACCCTTAGCTTGGAGACTAGGCCAAATGGGGCATAAGACCATGTGAAGCTCAAAGTGAAATTAATTTGTTTCAAGAGTTTATCTACTTCTTCACTAGCTAGAAGATGCCCTTCTATTGCAAATAAAGGGACCAACTAGTGTATTTATTTTGAACTGAGACTTCTTTTTGGCTGAAAAAAATGCATTTCATCAACATTAATCATTTGTATTATGTATTCAAGAGAAGATACTCTTAGAGGGAGGTATTTAGGCAGTTTTTATGGTGGAAAATCACACCCATACACTCTTATTTCTGTGTATTTCTGATAGAGGTACCAATATCTTGTTTTGGCTTGCTGAATTAGGTGAAAAAATTTCTTAATGTCATCACTGAATCTTGGCTCTGCATTATTGGTCAAGAGACTAATGAGTGGATGAATGAACCATTCTATATAATCTTTGAAGGTGTGCTAATCTACATCGTTCCTCACCAAAGAAGTCCATAAAATGACTGACTTTGGGTTTCCTTCTTCATCTAACTTCTGCAGTGAGCATGGGAACCTGTATTCTTGATAATATATGAACATGTAGGCAAGAATTGAGGCATACTTGAGCATTCCTTTTGTTGGTAACTTTAGGAATTGTTCATGTATGTTGTCAGCAATAAATTGACTAAAATTAAACACAACAGTGGGTTTTTTTATTAGTATATAAAATTGACAGAAAGCCTAGGATTGGTTCATCTACCCATTCATCATAATAATATCCTAACATACATGAAAGAACATAAAAAAATTTCTTGGCTTGGTCAGGAAACATAGATCCAGCATAAGGTGAATTCTTCTTTGGAAATTGGGCATTTTCATGTAGAAAAATCTTGAAAACTTTGGCCCTCTTGGAGAAGTATAATTTTTGGTATAGGTCATTCAAAGCTTCTACTGAGAAAGGGGTGCTAAATTTTTTCTAAAAGACCTGCATCATTTTTTTTATTTTTTCAGGGGTGATTGTGAAAAATACTTCCCCATTTGGTGCTATGTTGGAACAGGGTCCCCTAAAAGCTACGATTTTGTATAATTTTTTTCTATTTTAGTCTAATTAGCATAACGCAGGGGTTTTGGGGTCGATTAAAACCCCTAAAGGATTGTAACAGGTCAATGGTAGACCAAGATTCTGAAAACCATGGTTTGCGGACCATTAGATGCATAGGCTAAATTGGTATAAGTATATGGACCTTTTTTGAGTCATAGGTAGAAGAAGAGAATAAATATTAATGATAGTTGCAAATTTTTAGATCTATTCAAGTTGCTAGGGAAAGGAATCCTATTGGTTGTGTGCGCGGAGATCGTCAGTCCTACTATGTGCGGACCCTGATGACTGTGTGTGCAGGCTGTAAGGGATTGTATTGGATTTTGAATGATAATATATGTGGATCTGGTTAGAGTGTCTCAGCATTGTCTAAAGTTTATGTGAACTGTTGAATCTATTGGTTATCCATTGTTGATGCGTTTATGATATTACATGTGATGTTGTTGATACGAAGGTACTAATTAGATCTGTGATAGTAACTCTGGTAGCTACATTGATTAGCAAACCTACGAATAGATTTGTTTATAGCCACGAATGTATCCTTGTTTTTGTTATATAAATATATGATCTGTTGAATACTGCAATTATAGTTGTTGTCCTGATGCACGTGGATGCGAAGGTAATTAGTAGATATAAACTTGATGATATAAGTCTGTAGTTAGATCTGTTAATTATGAAGCTGATAGACTATAATGTAGCTCTGTTGACTTACCTGCTCTCTCTCAGTGTGCAGAAACCTGGTTCCAGCACCCTCCCATACTGCTTCGGGTGAGAATTTGGCCTGCACAAGTAGGTCACTACTGAAAGGGATAGTAGTATAGGTGTTTGTTGGCAAAACTTAACCTTCAAACATGGGTAATTGCCGAAAGGGCCAATAGTATAGGGGTTTTTTGGCAAACCTTAACCTCTGAACCTGGGTCAGGACCCCTTGAGCCAAAAAATGATTCTATTGCCAAGACCAGGATAATTTTGAGAGAGATCAGGTGATGCAAAGAGAATATTAGAGGCCTGAGAAGGAGATCGATCTGTCTACAGTCCAATAAGAAATTCTATGGCGCAGAACTCTCTGTCCACGACACTTTCGAACCCTCATAGGGGTAAGAACTCACGCCCAACACCGTTAGAAGACGACATGGCCTCGCGCATGAAGCTACCCACCTTCAAGGGCGTAGGGGGATGAAGATATGAATCAATTCTAGTTTGTCACAGGATCAGTATGGACTACGCAAAACGTAGCCAACGATGTCGTGAAAAGGGCACAACTATCCCTGGCCTTTGAAGGAAAGGCCTTGGACTGGTACATGGGATACATTCACCAGCATGCAAACATGACCGTCGAGGAAATCAAGAATGCCTTGAATTATCAATTCAAGAAGCCTAATCCTACTCTCAGATAGTTAACGATCTGAAATACTTAAAGCAAGGAACAACTGAGTCTATATGGGAGGCTGACCAACAGTTAAAGAAGGTAATTAGAGAGGGATGATTCATGTACGATGACAGGCAACACACAGAGTGGTTCATTGCTATACTGCTACCCCAACTGCATGTGCCAATGGGACATCAAGCCATCAAATCATAGGAAAAGGCCTTGGAGATTGCTATGAATATGGAGGCTGCACCAAGAGATGATATCTAGCTAGGAGTACAACAAATCAAAGACTAGCTAGTAGCAATGCACATGGAAATCCAGAATCTATGGAAAGAGTGAGGAACATAGGCTAGCCCTGAAAGATGGTGCATACGATGTAGGGTGAATGGCCACACCCAGGATAATTGTCCTCTGCTAGCCGACTATATGCAGACCGGGGGACCCAGTCCATTGTGTCTAACCCCTTGATGTGAGGAGCTTATCCCTTTGAAGGAGGATTCTATCCCTTCATAGTTGGAACTGAAACCTCCTCTTTTGCGCTATAAAAAGAGGCCTTGGGTATCCTCAAGGGGATTTCAAGCTTTAGAATTATTTGAGGTTGAGTTTTTTTGGAATTCAGACTCATTTAACTAATATTTTGTGAGGAGAGATCACATACCTCTATCTGCCTCAGTCGGAAGAGTGCAAGGCTTGTAAGAGTAGAGGAGATTCCTTCTTTGGACCCCGGGAAGGCCTGTTCAACGTCAAGGCTAAGGTTGTAAGGTTTTCCTTCTTTCAAAGTTAATACAAATGAATTCATTTTTCTCAATAAGATGTTAATTAACTATTTATTTCATGGATTCCTTGATCACCATGATAGGCATGATTTATTATATTTAATATACAAGTGCTATTTAATGTTTGCTTGCTTGTGACTGTAGGTCTATAAATATAACTCCTTCAAGTGATCGAGGGACAACTACTTCGAACAAGCATTGGATCTACGGTGAGACTTTAACACCTTTATAGTATTCTTTTGTAAATCACATATGTCTAGAGAAAGATAGGTTTATTTGGTTGTTTGTTGCTAGATTACTTTTTGGTACTAGGGAGATCGATCTTGTCCACAAGATTGATTTATCCAGTCAACACGATGACAATATCAGCTCATTCACAACAAAAATTTGGATTTTTCTTTGATAATGACTCCTATAAACACTAATGATGATCTTTCAAAATAACTAAGGGACCTTCATACATGAAAAATTTTTGAAAATAAAAAATTTAAAAACCTATTAAACCCTAAGTAACTTACCCTAATTAAATCAAGACAAAACTAATGGTTATCATGGATAAAAATGGCTCTAATGGGGATGATTTTCCCCTGTGGTGTAGCAAATAACCAACAACTCTAGTGCCTTATTGGAAACTAAAAAATTACAAGTTTGATGAAGTCCTCTCCAATTCTTTATGGCCTTCTCCTCGAGCTCAAACTTGCTGAAAATATCACCTTCACTTGCAAGCATGATAAAGAAAAATGGAATATATACAATGGTGTCTCTTTCAGTATACTGAGTTAAGAAGAATAGTGTTTGAGAAACCTACCATTAACAGGTCATCCTTGACACATTTTTCCATCCATCTCTTGAAGTATGAAAGTATTGATTCCACGATATGCTAAGATATTATAGGATCCTTTCCAGATATTTTAAAATTTTCCATGTTTCGCTTTGTCTTCTATCTTAGCCTCCCACCTCAAAACCACATATTTAATATTGAAATTTTCCTCCTTTGTCTTTCTGTCAAATGTCTTTTTGACCCTATTTTGATACTATTGATATTTATTTTACACTTCTTCCCTCTTTTCTTGCAAAGCAATGAGCTGATTAATCCTTCTTTAGACTACATTTGGTTCTTCCTCTAATCCTTGCAATAATTTCATCACTAGAACTCCAAGGGAACTAGGAAATATTGCTTCATTTCCATAGACAAACTCATAAATATAGGTTCCCATAGATATTTTGGTACAAATTCTGTCATCCCATAAGGAAAATTTTAGCTTCAAGTGCCATGACCTTTTGTTCTCATACAAAAATTTCTTAGTAATTTGGACTATGCTCTTATTTGATGACTCAGCCAAGCCATTACCTTGAGGATAATAAGTTGTGGAGTGACCAAGGGTGATATTTTACTGATTGGAAAAAATTATTAGCTTTTTAGAATTGAAAGCCTAATAATTTTTAGTGATAATCTTCATGGGACAACCAAACCTTGATAAAATATTATTTTCCAGAAAATGTATGATAATTGAGCCTATAGCTTTCCTTGTAGGGACCACTTCAATCCATTTTGTAAAATAATCAATGGTTGTTAAGATCCACCAATGTCGGACTGAATATGAAGGATGTATCTTGCCAATAAAATTCAAACCCCATTACTGGAAAGGGGCCTCTACAAATATGGGTTTCAAAGGTAATAATATCATCTTTCTTTTTCCATCAAAGATTTGACATTCATGGAAGGTAGCAATCTTTTTGTAAACATATTTGAAAATTGAAGGTCAATAAAATACTGATCTAAGTATCTTGTTTGTTTTTTCTTTCCAATAATGATTATCTCCACATTCACCCTTATTAAATTCATCAATCACCTTCTCATATTCATCTTCTATTAGGATGGCTAAGAGTATCCCACCGGTATCTTTCAAATACAAATTCCTATTCAAGATGAAGTACCTTAGATATTTCATCTTGACAAATATGGATTTGGACTTGGTCAATTAAGGAGGAGCCCTATGATGTTGTAAAAAAAAATTGATATCCTTATACCAATCAGATATAGTGAATATTTCTTCTATAGGGATCAATTCTTCTTCTTCTTCAACTACATCTGAAATTTCTGTTATAAAATTCACATCTAGACAATCAAAATTTGATTGGTTCATCAACTTTTCTAGCCCTTTTCCTTCCACCAATTTTGTAGGCCTAATCTCAAAATCATATTCCGGCAAAGTGGTAATCCACTTACTTCTCTCACCATCTAGATCATCTTGGGTTAATATGTCCTTTACCACCACATTAGGAACAAAAGCCACAATGTGAGAATGAGCAAAATAAACTCTAAAATCCTTGAGTTCCTTCACTAGATCATAGGATTTCTTCTCCATAATGTTGTACTTTAATTCATAATTTCCAAGTGTCCTACTGAAAAAAAAATGGTTGTTCATTACCTTTTTTCTTTTGTTGTAATAAAACTCCTGCATTTGTATGTTGAGAAGGAAAAGTAAAACCTAGAAATTCCTTTGAAAAATCAAGATTTATGAATACTGGAGCTTGAGTAAAAGCCTTCTTGATCTCTTCAAAATAATTTTTCACCTCTATTGTCCATTTAATATCCAATATTTTCTAAGGATCTTGGTGATATAATTCACAATTTCTGCAAAATTATGTATAAACATTCTAACAAAATTCACCTTGCCTAAAAAGGATTGGATTTCCTTTCTATTTATAGGAAAATCTATCTTCTGAATAGCATCAACCCTACTTGGGTGAAACTTAATTCCCTCTTTTGATATTATATGACCCAATAACTTTCCGGTTGTCAAAGAAAATATTCTTTTGGTGGGATTTAGAGAAATACCATATTTTCCACATTTTTGGAGAATACTTTCCAAGTGCTTGATATGCTCGTCTTCCTTCATTGAGAATACAGTGATTTCATCCAAATAAACAACAACATATCTGTCTCTTTTCTTCTAAAAATGAAATTTCAATTGTCCTCTGAAAATTTTCTCCTACATTCATGAGTCCTAAGGGCATCTTGGCATACATAAATGTTCCCCATGGTGTATTGAAGGTTGTCTTCTCTTGGCCATCTGGATGTACTAATATCTAGTTATATCCTTAGAAGCGATCTAACATCGACATCCCTTGAGATCCAACAATGTTTTGCAGAATGTGGTCCATCTTGGGAAGAGGTTATCCTTAAGAGATTACTTGTTCAAATTTCTGAAATCAATGCATATCCTAATATCCCCATTTTTCTTCCTTACAGGTTCCAAGTTAGATAGCCACATGGAAAATCTCAATGGAACAATGATTTTTTCTTCAAACAACTTCTTAATTTCCTTTTCAATCAATGGAATAAGAAATGGATTGATCCTCCTCTGTTTTTGTTTGAAAGGATTTTCATTTTATTTGATGGGTATTGTATTTAAAATGATGCTAGGATCATATCTTTTAAAATTTGCATATCTCCGTGAAAAAACATAAATTTACCTCTTCATCAAATCAACATACCTTTGCTTTCTTTTTGAAGAAAGGAGTTTAGAAAACTTGACCAACTTGGGATTTTCTACAGTACCTAGGTTACAACTTTCAACTTCCTCATCATTGGATTCATTTTAGGACCCTTAACCAGATCATTTTGATCAAAAAAAATTTCAACAAGTATTAAACCTTTAGGAATACAATTTTTTTTTAGTTGTATGACCCCTGAATTAGCTTTGGTTTCAGCAAACATGTTTTCCTGGTCAACTTGGATGTTTTCAATCTCCTCCTTTAATTCAAGAAAATTTATGAATTGTTGTTCATTGTCAAACACTTGCCAATTTTTAATGTTATCAGGAATGGTTGGACTATGTCTAACTTAAATTTCATACCTCTTACTAGGATGAATAGGAATGATAAATAAGCTAGCTAAGACATCCAAGGAATTTTCCATAGAATTATGATCTCTAGACTTGATGGTGAAATTATGTTCTTAGGAATTTTCAAGAATTTCAATGATTGGATTTCATATTCCCTCATTCAAACATCTTTAGTTTGATAATTTCCTCTTACTTGTTTGATAATTAACTCAAAATCACCAAAGACTGAAATTCTCTTAGCACCTAAACTTTTCAAAACTTCTAGACCAAAAAAAGAGCCTCATATTCAGCCATGTTATTCGTACAATCAAAATTCAACTTGTAAGAGAAAAAATTACTCTCATCTCTTGAGATAATAATCCAAATACATAGACGAGATCCCTCTCTTCCAATAACACCATCAAATTCGATGTGCCACCAACCCTCTTTATCAACCTCTTCAACTTGCTGATTTTTTGTTTGTTGATTTTTTTCTAATTATTGATTTTATGCTTCATTAGTGATTGCATTGAAAAGGATGGGAGATCCAAACTCAATTTCCATTGCATAGACTGGGAAGTTTTAAGGTTTTTCTTTACTACTGACCATATATTCCATTCTAGACTCTCTATACAACCTTCTTTTCTCACCAAAAATAGGGATAGTGGCATAAGTCATGTCCATTTACATGGTTCCCTTGATTTTGGTAGCCCAAGATATAGATAATAGCATGCAAAATTTTGGAGGGATATTAGCCACAACTACGTCCATTAATATAGTCTTAGAAGGTACTTGAGTTATACCAACAACAACAACCTTAATTAGCTCAATACATTGAACCCTTTTAGAATCAAATGAGAACAAGTATTTGTATGGTATAGTTATGTCTAAAACCATTATGTCCAAGATGACCTTAGCCATTAAGTTATGAGATGCCCCTAAATCTAACATAGCATTATGTAAAGTCATGTCATGAATATTTAGGCTCACATAGAAAGGTGGAACTTCCTCATTTTGCTAATCTTCTACTCTTGGCCCTAAGAGGATAGCAAGATGATATTCTTGCAAATTTAGAATATCAGAGGGTACAAGCTGAGTATTAAGCATCTTGATAATTTGGGTTCTATTTTCACTGACTTTTATGATCTCACCAAAAGGGACAACAATTTTTATCTTCGAAATTTTATTTTCTAGATTGAAAGATGGTTGTGTTTTTTTAATTTCTTTTCCAATAGGGGTATATTTTTTTTGTTCAGTAGCATTTGGACCATCCTTCTTAGGGTGATTTTTATTTTCTACTATAGGAACATTTCTATTCCTAAGGTTGTATTTTTTTTTCATTTCAAAAATGGCATGTTGATAGTCTTTCAAGTAATCAGATTGTTTTTTAGTTTCATGAATTTCTATGTCATTGCTAGATTCATCATGCTCCTCTTTTGTTAAGAAAATCCTTGATTCATATTCATCTAAACCATGAATGATATCCTCTTGAATTCACGGCTGTGTTTCTTCTTCCTCCACTAATTTTTTTTGAAAAGGAGGCTTAACTTGCTGATCAGACTAATTTCTATTATCTCTTGGTCTCTGTTGAATTTTAGGTCTCCTATAATGAGGATCCCTGATTTTTATTTATTTTTGTGCAATAGGGGGAGGATTTTTTCCGAGATAAATCCTATCCATAAGCCTCTCCATAGTTCTCATCATGGTGTCAAATTTCACATCCAAAGATGTGGATGGTTTTTCTTCTTCTTTCAATATTCCCTTTTCAATATTAGACCTCTTTCCTACAACCATATTAACCTCAAATTTCACAACATCATTTTTCATATAAGCCAAAGTGACAGATTCTCTCTCTCTTAATAGAATGGAAAAATCATAATGAAAGGCTTCAGCATACTGTAGTTGGGCAACCCCTGGAGGAGGTTTTATATGAGTAGGAATAGAATTGTAAACCATATTGAATCTCTTTGAAAAATATTGGAATGACTCATTACTAGCTTTATTCAAGTTATTATTTTCAGTTAACGCTTAAACAAGGTCTACTTTACATCCCCATTTTCGAAAAAACTATCTTCCAATTGATCCCAATTCTGCAAACTTCCTGCGGTTAAGGCTTTAAACCACTTTCTCACTTCACCAATAAAAATTTTCACAAACAAACTCATTTTGAAATCTTCATAATCTACCTCTTATAAGTCTATAATATCATGGAATTGGTCAACATACTAATATACAATGATTCCCTCTTCACCTCCAAAATTCTTTATCCTAGTGGAATATCCTTGCGGGAGATCATGGAGTAAGGCAATAAGAATAAGAGGGAAATATATAGTAGGATTTGCAGCAAGAGGAGAAGGAGGAACTCTAGCCATACTGGCAATGAAAATACTAGTTGAAAATGCAATAGAGGGAATAATTATTAGACTAGGAAAAGCAACAATGAAAGAGGATGTGATGTTAGGAAATTTAGTGGGAAAAAAATGCATCTTATAAACAAAGGCACTCCACTTAGGTAAAGGGACATGATCTATCCTTCACAACAATAATTCAAAAGGATCAAGTTCTTTTAGTTTTTGAGTGACTCTTGATCTAATGATAATTCTGATGTGATAGTTTACCAAAACCCATATTTATATTCCTTTTACATAATAGATGTCATATAATTCCTAACATTTGTAGATCTAAGACAATTTTAGTTAATTCATTCTCTGATTTAGATCTAAAAAGAGTTTCTTCAATATTTTCATCAAACACTATGTCTTCAAAAATTTCAAAACCTTTAGAAGTAAAATTGAAGCTCTTGTAATATATGGATTACTTGATTTTGATGAGCTACCTATAGCTTTGAGAATTTTCTCTGAATCATCAACTATCTCTGGTGGATTCGGTTTTGGATTTCTCCTCGTGTGAATCTTCTTGGAATCCACCTTTAAGCTAAGGATCTCAGTGGAGTCACCAAGGTATAAGTACAACCTAGAATATTTATGATCTCTTGCTACCTTTAAGAGCTCAGTTATTTTGATTGGAATAAATTACCGAGGATAATACAACTTAAAACTCCCAGCAGACACACCAAAATTTTATCACCAGGTTGGAGTAGGTTTGGTTTTTCAACTATCAACCTAGCACAACTATTTCAAACCACTTTGGACTGGAAGTTAGCCCTTCCAATCAAAGAGGGCTCTCTCAAATAAAAACAATAGAATACTCAAGACAATATCTATATTGTAGATGGCTAAATATTTTTATATTTAATGTGATTTATGCAGGTGGAAGAGTGTATGATGGCTACCATTGTGCATAGAGTCAGCTAAAGGAATTCAATTACTAGAAAATTTCATCCATGGAAGCTAAGGAAAATTGGCTTAAAACATAGCATATGAAGGAAATTGGAGCACAAAATTATGAATACCAAGTAATCGTAGTACCATGAAACTAATGAAAATATACAAACTGAAGAGACATGATGGGCAGTATAAATGCAAGAATTATACCAAAATTTAAATTTTCAATCTGGGTTGGTAAAATTAGAGGCGTAGCATAATATATGCCAGTAGAAGACCTCGGGGATATGTGGAATAAAAATCAAGCTCTTGAAAAATAGTTCAAAAAGGTATCATTTAGGAAAACGAACAAAACGTTCTCAAAATAAATCAAGCACACTGAAAATCTACTTATGGCTCCTCTTCTGGGTTGAGTGACTCTTGTAGAAAGTCTACCTCAGTTGTTCATGTGACAAGGGAATGTGGATTCAAATTGACAAGACATTAAATAAATAAAGAATGAAAAATCCTTTTAAAGTACCACAAATATGGAAAGAATGAAATGAAACATAAAGAAACTTCATTCCAATTAATCTAAGGAAACCATTGAATTATTTTAGAATAAATCTAAAGTATATATACACTACTTCTCTAGAAATAATTCAAATCTCAATTGCAAAGAAATTGTGAAATAGGAATAATATAAATACATCTACTGCTTCCAAGCTCACCTTGATATTATAAAATCATTAAGAACTTTCTTTTCCACACATAAATATTCTATGCATGTGTATAGCCTACAAGAACATTCAGTTGTGATGAAGGGACATTACTCATAGATTTTTAACCTTACGAATTGTGTGCACAATTCACGTTGATAATAAAACAAGATTATAATCTCTCTTCATGCCGATTGAAGCAATTAATTATTTAATATTTTAGGAGAAAACATTATTTTCTCCAAGTGTGAGGATCAAGTTCACATTTAAAATAATAATTTCAAGGCATTCGTGAATGCTCAAAATAATACATGATAAATCAAGTTAAGAAGAACTCTTGATAAACAATTATCTCATTCAATGTTATATCCTGCAGCCAATGAGATTGACATTGAAATCACACTTACCTTAGAATAAATGAGAGGTGCAGTAAAAAGAAACATTCATTGTCTATAATTTGTCTCAGACCTCACAAAAATGCATTCCAAGAAACAATGATATAATTAAACTCAAATGACCAGAGCAATGAAAAATAATTTACAAATTAAATGATCAAAGCATAAAACATAGTTATGGAATGAAATTTCAAAAATGTATTGAATCACACTTAAACACTATGCAGCTACAAAGAAATCCTTAGAGGAATAGGGGCAACAGACTGGCTAGTGGGCCCAACCACCCAACTCCTTTCCCTTGCAAGAGCTTAGATCACAATACCAAAAGTTTTAAAAGAACTGCAAATAAAAAATCAAATTCCATATTAAATTAATGTGAAGCCTTATTACATAAGATTTGAATAATGTAGAGATGTGCTCCAGTGGTCCCCTGCATGGATCATCCCACTGGGCACAGACTCTTCCCTTCCTTCCACAACAAACTCGACCACTGCCTCTCCAAATATGATTTACAAAATACAACTCGGGATTATTTTTTCCATTACAAAACCCTCATTCTTATAAAAACATTTCTTCCCAATTACTTAGATCCATGGTTACACATGCATACATGTTTAAAATTACAAATTCATTTATAACCAAAATAAGGAGATTCAATTTTGACTAGGTTCGAATTGGTGCAGGACATTTTCTGAATGTATATATTTTAATCCTCACATGTTGCATGTGTCGAAGCAATTTTATTTCTTGTATTGTCTACCTTGCATGGCTCACACCGTATGATCCTCATCCAATAGCGATGCCTCCCAACTACTCAGACCGAAGGTTATTGGCACATATAATTTTAGAGTTTAAAAACTGAATCCTATATAAGAATAACAAATTCAACTGGATTCGTATTAATCTAGAGATAATACAATGACTAGTGCCGAGTCAGAATATCTCCACCATAATAGTCATGAGGGTATCACATTGTTAACAACTGTGTGATTTCTAAAAACAGTTTGATTGTGTTCTTTGACTTTAGCTCCATGAATTATCTGGAATACCTGGGTGTGATCAAGGGAACACATCAACACATTGGTCTTCTTCCCTTCAAAACACATATGCTTATTTTCCATCATGACAGCCCGAAGTATGAAAGTTCTGGAGGTGAGAGCATGATTTACACTGCTGGTACAAGAACAACATTGTTAAAATAGGGACTGTTCACCTGCCGCAAGGAGAGCCTACTATTAATGAAATTTTCACATTAAATATTTTTTAATTAAAAAAATCAAGAATAATTCACAGATCAATAATTATTACCTCTTATTGCCTCTAGATAATAGCCCAATAGTGCATAAAAAAGGACAATAATGACTATAAACACCCAGTACAGGCATAGATCTACTCATAAAAAGGAATGAAAATATGGAAAAAATGGAGGCTCAAAACTCCCCCACGCTGACCTTATTGCATGTCCTCATGCAAGCCAAACAATAAGATTATAGAATCATAGAAGAAGGCAGGGGGAATGCTTAAATATTAATGATCATACTATGCTTCTTGAAAAAAATGTTAAAAAAAATCTCCAACAAGGAAATATTAAGATACCTGGTATGTCATCATTTTTAAAGCATTCATCAAGTCTACAAAATCACTATTATAGTGCCAACTAAACCATGTTATATCCCTAATTACAGTACCGAGTTCAGGAATGATAAAATTTTGATGTAACAATATCAGGTACATGAAAGAAATACTTTGTACAAGACATTATGAAAAAAAGAGTATTGCACCTTTATTATAGATATTACATACATTTTGTCTTGTCTTAAATGAGCTCCCTATTTGTTATAGATTTATTTTTTAGAATTTATTGTTAGCTCGGAGTCTTATTAACATAAATGATAAAAAATATTTATTGGAAGAGGTGTAATTTCAAGAAGACTTCCACAAGGTTCCTATACCTACTATAGCAATCTTGTACCTAGGCCATATAGTGCTTATTTAGAGGTAGCTACAATCATTTCCCTTTTACCTTGTGAGTAGTCATTACTGAATATTTCTCCACTCTAAATACCATGGGAAACGATTGAAGTGATTTATGATACTAGAAATAAAAATAAAAATATAACAAGATGACACTTTCCTAGACCAATCAAAAATTTCTTCATTGAGCGCCCTAAATGGTTTTGTCATCTAGATGCAAGATTAGATATATTCTTAATCCAATACAAATTATTACCTTCACTAAGGGTACCACATCATTAAAGATTAATATTTTTTGGAAAAATGAATAGAACTCAAAACATTACGCTCAAATCACCCTAAAACCATTGTCCAAAAATTAAATGATGAGTTTTAGGGAAAGAGAAAAATAACCGAGTAAATCATAGTATGCAACTAACTTTAATACCCCAGTCATAGCCCTATTTCCTGCAAGCATCTGTAGACTCGAGAGGAATGTGTTTTGACCCAATTAAATTCCTATGCCCCACTTACTAGATATAGATTCAGATTTATCTTTTTTAATTTTAAAAAATTAGGTGAAGGTCACTGTCCTGGCTTGGTAACCAGCTGATGGAAGTGCCACTCACAAGAAGTAATACAGATGAACATGTCAGCTCATGATGAGACCTCCTTTCTTCTAGATTTTCAACTGAAAGCCATTTCTATGGCCTGGTAAAGAGTAGCAGTAATGTCATGTATGTTAGGTCTCATGATCTTGGTAGGTCGGCTCATCATGAGACCTCCTATCCTCGCATAAATATGGCATGCATTTTTTTTAATGGCTAATCATTACTGGCTAGATCCTCTACCCTAAGGATTCATTTAATTAAGATGTCTCAGACAATGAATAAAATATTATTTGAGTTAATACTCTTATTTTTCTCATGAATGGCTCATTATGATCTTTACAAGAGTGGTCCACCATAGGAGGTTTTCCCAATGATACCTTCTAAGGGAAACTTAAAATATGGATCTTAGATGAAAACTCATTAGAGTGATTAATCATAGTCAATTTCGCAAAATCATGAGGTATTAGAGTGAATCATACTCAACAAGACTTACCACAGATGTGTGTGTTAACAACCAATGTGGATCAAAAATAGTTTCAGTGACTATCGTTTGGAAATAGAAGACCTAATAACATTGTTGTAACATATTTATTTATGCATTGATTTATTCTTCTATCCTACTCTACCCTAAGAAGTGGAAGAATTCCCTTTTAAATATAGTATTAATTCCAAGATAACCATGTGTGTAAGAAATTACTAAATATACTCACACTCAGGTTTAAAATGTAAAATTCAATGCATACTAAAGTATGAGAAACCAACTTCTTTACTTGATATAGTACCAAGAGTTTCCAGTTAATGAGGGAATGGGGTGTGCTAACAATTTTTTGGAACCAGGCTTCAATAGGACCCATATATTCAAGGTTATCCAACTTGTACAAGTCTTCCATCACTTGATATTTTCTCTCTTCAGATTGACAATGACGGTTAAGGGAAATTCTAGGGTTTTCTTCTTAGTGAGCTTCAAAAATAGTTTTTGAACAAGTTCCAATCATATATTGCTCCTCTAATGGTTTATGGATTAAATTTTATTCTTGAGGTAAATGTTGTGTGGTAATAGGGGAAGTTTCTGAATTCACTCCTCTCCCCTCTCTAAAACGTATGTCATTACATTTAGTAGAGGAGTGAGTAGGAAAAATAGGTGTTTTAAATTGATGTGCAAATTGATAATCAGAATTAGGATTTGGTTTCACAAATGATTGGGACCATAGAGGACGATAACATGGTGGTGCATTGGACACAAATTGTAGCTATTTTGACATAGGTAATGGATTTTCCATGGGCAATTTCCATAGAGAGAAGGCTCCAAACCATCCTTGAGGTTGTGGGAATATGTGGCTCAAGGGAGAGGTACAATGTGGCCATAAGGTGGGGTATTGAATTATTGGAGGATTATAAGCATTTTGTGGAAATTTATTGTTATAGATTTGTTGAGGAACCTGCTGAGGAAAAGAAATATTATTCCAATTATTAAATGATAGTGAGTTTTGAGTTATACATGGTTGTAAATTTATTTCCTTAATTGATTCCTTGAATACTTGTTGTAACCCTAGAAATGATGGGAAATTTATTCAGTGATCCTCCTTGTACTTCTTTCGTTCTTCCTACAAATCATCCAATTGTAAATTTAGAGAAGATTTTGTAACTCCTAGTTTTGAAGCAAATTCCAAAAATTCAGAAGAAATTTCTTGAGAATTCTTACCGGTATTGGAGATTCCTCTTGAATACTTAATGCATAATTTACAAACATCATCATATGGTAAATTAAAAACATCAAATTATAATATCATATTTTAAGGTTCTAAAAATTCATCTTTGATTCCTTTCAGTAGGAGTGTTTTCAAGGTATTTTTTCCCAAAGGTTTATGTTTTGATTTTTGAAGGTTGTAACGAAATCACTCAACATAGTCCTCCAACAATTCAATTTTCCCCTTGTGTTATTCCAAAAATATATTCACCAGCTTGGAAGTAGTCTTGATACTTCTCCAAGAATAAATTCTTCATGTTTTCCCATGTTTGGGTGTATTTCCCACCAAGGCTCATGAACCATTGGAGAGTTGTTGCTTTTAGAGTAATAGGAACACTTTCAACCTTTGATGATTAGTACAATAACCATATCCTCTAAAAATTTCTTCAAAATCAAACAAGAATGTATCTGGATCTTTATTTCCCAAACCATGAAATTTTGGCAATGTAGATGGGGGAATACTATGCATTTATGCCACTCTTGGATATTTTATAGGGAATTCAAAAGTAACAATGTTTGCCATTTCTTACCAAATGAAATGAGGTTCTCTATGTACTACTTCAAGACTCCTTTTTCAAATTTTATTTCCAATTGGTTAGTGAAATAGGTGCATTGGATGATTAATATTAGCCTCATACTCCTCATTGAAAAATGCCTTGAAATACCATTTCTTTGTTTTCAAAAAGGTAGTTGGTGTCTCTTGTTAGCACGTGGTTGAATAGATGGGGGGGAGGGTTATTTTAGCACCAAAAAAATAGAAACACATTAACTAAAAAATTAAATTGCAGTTTGAAAGAAACAAACCAGAATTATAAACTCAAAAAAAGAATCACACTTTGCAAACCAAATAATATCAATTATAATAAATAAAAGAAACCATAAATCACACTTATAGTGAAGAAAAACGTACTTAAAACATAATTTCAGTATATAAAACAAATCAGGTGCCACACTTTACAATAAATAAAAAACTCACTTGTAGTAAAGAAATTCTAGCTTGTGGGCTTTATGGAAATATCGTTGAGTATGTTTCAGCAAGCAAGGGGAATCTCGTTAATCTAAAAATTCAACTGCGAGGGAAAGGGAAAATCATGACAAATCCTTGAGGCCTTATCCTACAATGCCTCCCTAGCAACGACGCCAAAATTTTAGGTGGTATAAATGCAAGATTTATACCAACATTTAAATTTTCAATTTATGTTGGTAAACGTCGAGGCATAACACAATATATGCCAGAAGAAGACCACAGGGATATGTGGAATAAAATAAAGATATGGAAAAATATTTCAAAAATGTATCATTTAGGAAAAGGAACAAGATGTTCTAAAAATAAAGCATTCACACTAAAAATATATTTTTGTCTCTTCTTCTGGGTTGAGTGACTCCAACAGAAAGTCTACCTCAGTTGTCAAGGGGAAAAGGGAACGTAGATTCAAATTCACAAACCATTCTGTAAATAAAGAATGCAAAAGCCTTTTAAATTTCAACAAATATGGAAATCATGAAATAAAACATAAAGAACCTTCATTCCAATTAATCTAAGGAAATATTAAATTCTTTTAGAAGAAATCTAAATTATATATACACTACCTCTCTAGAAATAATTCAACACTCAACTGAAAATAAAGTGTGCAATAGGAATAAGATCAATACATCTATTGCTTCCAAGCTCACCCTGATCATATAAAATCATTAAGCACTTTCTCTTCAACACAAAAATATTATATAGATGTGTATAGCCTACAACAACATTCAATTGTGATGAAGGGACATTACTCATAGCTTTTTAACCTTAAGAATTTTGTGTGCAATTCACTTTGCCAATAAAACAATATTATAATCTCTCCTTATGCCAATACAAGTAGTTGATTATTTAATATTTTAAGAGTGAATGTTATTTTATCCAAGTGTGAGGATCAGATTCACATTTAAAATAATAATTTCAAGGCAATCATGAATGTTCAAAATAATACATGATAAATCAAATCAACCAGAACTCTTGTTAAACAAGTATCTCCTTCAATGTTATATCTTGCAACCAATGAGATCAGGGTCAGCCTCACACTTAACCGAGAATAAATGAGAGGTGCAGAAAAAATAAAAATTCATTGTCTATACTCTGTGTCAGACCTTGTAAAAATGCATTCCAAGACTCCAACGATATCATTAAACGCAATGACTAGAGCATTGAAAAATAATTTACAAATTAAGTGATAAAAGCATAAAACAGAGCTATGGAATGAAATTTCAAAACTATACTAAATCAAATTTAAACAAAATACAACTACAAATAAATCCTAAGAGGAATGGGGGCAACGGACTGGTTGGTGGGCCCAACTGCCCAACTCGTTGCCCTTGCAAGAGTTTAAATCACAATACGAGAAGATTTAAAGGGACTGAAAATAAAAAATCAAATGCCAAATTAAATTAACATGAATTATTGTTACATAAGCTTTGACTAATGCAAATCTGGGCTCTAGTGGTCCCCTCCAGGGATCATCCCATTGGGCGGAGACTCTTCCCTTCCGTCCACAACAAACTCGGCCAATGTCTCTCCAAATACGATTTACAAAGCACAACTTAGATTATCTTTTCTAGTATGTAGCTCTCATGTTTATAATAGTAGCACTGCCCAATTACATAGATCCATAGTTACACATTGCATATAGGTTTAGAATTACAAACTAATTTAGAACCAAAACAAGGAGATTCAATTTTGACTTGGTTCGAATTGATGCGGGACATTTTCTGAATGTATATATTTTAATCCTCACATGCTGCATGTGTCGAATCAGTTTTATTTCTTTCATATTCTGCCTTGCATCAATCACACCGTATGCTGCTCATCCAATAGTGCTGGATTGAGGGGTCCTGAGCCAGGTTCAAAGTTTATGGATGAGCCAACAAACCCTCCAACTACCAGCCCTTTTGGAAATGACATGCTTGTGCATATAAATGTCTCACCTGAAGCAGTATGGGGGGTGCTGTAACCAGGTTTCTGCACCCTGAGGGAGAAAATAATGAAGTGGTCCTAAGCAAATAGAATGCAGACTTATATTAAATGTAAAGAGTTGTGCACAACAGAATAAGGTAGAATCATAGGATGTGCGGAATACTTAACAAAACAAGATAGAGTCAGAAGTCTCTTCAGCGCATATAACCATAAAAAAAGATATCTAGATATAAACAATTCAATTACTTAAGCATATTTTATCAAGCATCAGCAAGCATGCATAACCATAATTGATATCTTTGCGCAATAATAAATAATAAATACAAAAATAGTGTGAGTTTAATAGAACATAAATAGTAAATAACTCATATCAATAGTAAGTTCGACAAAATCTATCCTTTATATTAACTTCAGATCCTTTCAATACATATCAGACTTTCCCTTACATAACCCTTTTTCACACATAGCCAGCAGAGTTCTCACATAGCCAAGACTAGGTCTCAACGCACACAACTAGCAGGAGCCTTTCAACCCAACCTAGACAACGTATTACAAACGCATAAACTTATCAAAACATTACATTCATGAACTACTTTCCTTAGACGCGATATATCTATTTATATTATTTCTAGGCATAGATACTATAGTCTCAAACCTTGATTCGATGCCCACAGTTTACCCTTAAACCCATTTACATCAAAATTAGGGACTTTGACCCATCTCAAATCCCATTGACTCATTCACAGAGCGCACACATACAAAATTTATACAAAATTACATCAAAAAGTGTGCCCTAGGGGACCCCACTCCAACAGGCCCCCAAAACAAACATGTGACTCGTCCCAAGTCATTGAGGCGCTTGCTCCTTGATCTTGGCTTGGAGTGTGCTAATAAAATATTTCAGAGGGAGCAGTAATTCCAAAATTTTCACGGCGATGCCCTGCGCTTGATGAAACAAATTTTATGTGGTGGGCCCTTCAATGACCATCTTTATGCTGCACTGAGTCTCTTGAATAGTATTCAATGTGTTTTCCAACGTCTCTGAAAGTTGAAGAGATTCCTTGGCCCACGGTTGCATGTGTGCTTCACGTAGTTGTTCCTTATGGTGTAGGTATTCAATCTATGTTTGTATCATATGACACTCCTGAAAATGAGCTAGGCGTTGTGTAAAAACCAAGGTTGGCACCACTATCCTGATCTATTCAAACTTTTGTTCCTTATGATGGAGCATGTTGCGCAGCTGTTGAACTATGAGATCCTTTTGTATAGATTTCCATACACTAATAGCTTCGTCTAAGAAACCATCACAATGGGTGACTGCAGCAACAACACTATCTATGGCTTGCTTCACTTCGACTGCTCTTTGGGCGTAGACCTCTCATGGAGTCTCTTGATGCAACTTTGTTTGTAGATCTTTAATTTGTTTCTCATACTCTGTTCAGACTATCTGCTCCTTAGCGCGTGATGCTTTCAATGTGGCAGCCAATCCTTCTAAGTTATCCTCAGGTGCAGCTATGGCCAGGACAACTAGAATATCTCAGAAAACTTGATGGATATTTTCCTCTAGCGCAACACACTGGGCTTCGCCTTCTCGGTATGTTGCTTCTACTTTTTGCTGCTTTTGGTGTGCTTTTTCTACCTGCTGTTGGGCTTCCATTTTTTTAGTGTGAGCAGTAGCCTCTCTATATTAAATTTAATCCATGATCATCATGTGTATTAAGTGCATATTCCTTGCAGGTAACATAGAAACAATATTAATATCACTTGATCCATGGAATTGGGCATGCCGGCTAGCATCCACCTGAATTGTTGCAGCGGGGATTTTCACAAGGCGATCATCCTTAATGGCTAGAAAATAAATTTCTAATACTTAGGTGTGTGTGACTTGCACGCTGGTCTGGCTCGCTTGAGCTACGCTCGCTTGTATCTGGCTCACATGCATATTTAGCTCCTGAATTCCAACTTGTACAAGCTCCAACGCAGATTTGTACTGCACCTCCATGTTGGTTAAGTCCCAATGGAACCATTTGTTGGCTTGAGGGTTCCTAAATCAGGTTCAAATTTTAATAAACCAACAAACCCTCCAACTACTGGCCCTTTTGGCAATGACCTTCTTGTGCATATCAAAGTCTCACCCGAAGCAGTATGGGGGGGTGTTGGAACTAGGTTTTCGCACCGCTCCAAAAAATAGCAATGTCTGCCACCTACTCAGACTAAAGGTTATCGGCACATATAATTTTACAGTTTGAAAACCGAATTTTATATAAGAATAAGAAATCCAGCTTCATTCATATTGATCTGGAGATAATACAACTACCAGTTCCGAGTCATAATATCTTTGCCATAATAATTGATCATATTGTTAACAACTATGTGATTTCTAAAAATTGTTTGACAGTGTTCTTTGACTTTAGCTCCATGCATTATCTGGAAGACCTAGGTACAATCAAGGGAACACATCAGCACATTGACTTTTTTCCCTACCCATATGGTCATTTTCCATCATGACAACATGAAGTATGAAAGTCGTGGAGGTGAGAATAGGATTTGCACTGTTGGTACAGGAATTACACTGTTAAAATAGGGATTTTTTACCTGCCACAAGAAGAGCATCTATTAATGAAATTTTCACATTAAATACTTTTTAATTTAACAAAACAAGATGAATTCATAGATTAATAAATTTTACCTCTGAATGCCTCTAGATAATGCCCAATAGTGCATAAAAAGGATAATAATGACTATAAACACCTAATTCAGGCATAGAGTTATTCAGCAAAAAGCATGAAAATCTGGAAAAAATGGAGGCTCAACAAGAAAAAAAAAATACATAAGCCAAGAAGAATCTCAGGTTTTGAAGACAGCTATTGTAAACTATGTATTAGATTGATAAATAAAAATTACATAATGGCTTCCTCATAGCATTCATCAACCTCATAAAAGTGAAAAAATCCCTCATTTATAGAGTGAGGTCCCTTTACAATAGTCTGCCACCTGGGTTAGACTCTGATGCCTTGACCTAGAGACCTAATTCTAGTAGGATTAAATCACATGGAGAATTAATACGGATATTTTTTGTTTTGATATATTTTGTATTCAAACATGAATATATGACCATTAAATAACTCCAACAAAAATCTAACAAACTATGCTTGTCTATAATATCCCAAAATGGAATAATGTATTGATACACAAACATAATATTTGTAACACATAAATTGTACATGTAAGTTTATGATAAACACAAATATAGAAAGAATAGTTGAGCCATTTTATTCATAGAAAAAGATTCAGTTACAACAGTGTACAAAATATGAAGTAATCTAGCCAAAGAGATGGCCTAGAATGACCTTGAAAAGATGCCAAAGTAGGCATTGTGTAACTGGAGAGCTACTGGAAGAAAATATTGCACTGCCCCTTTAGTAGATAATGAGTATATCACTTTATGCTGAAAATTGAAATTCATATCTATGGAAATCTGGAGCTTTGATGATGCCAAGATTCTAGATCTGGGCTCTATGATGGAAACCCAAGATAACCCAGAAAGGATTTCTCAAATCTGTCAATCTAAGAAAATCACCCTCTTGGGGTTTCACTATACAACTGTTGGGTATGCAGATCTAAAGCTATATCTGACAAATATATGGCTGAAATATGGCGCAATATCAGATCTAATCTTGAAGGGTTGATCCCTTCACTAGATCCTCAAGGTAGAAGCTCAAGAACTAGCTCCTCAATCCTCCTCTGAAGATTGTAGTTGTTGCTACACAACTTCTCATGAAAATTGCATTATAAAGGAAGGAGGATCTCTATCATGCTACAAAATATGGCTATGAAGCTCAATACTGATGGAAATAATGCATATAATGTGAAGAAACGGTCCTCCACTGGATTACTAGCTGAAATTCTAACAACTTCCCTTCTCCATTGAATCTACAAGAATGGACTGCGCAATTCCTGATGGAAGTGTTGCTACTGGGAGATGAATAATATACGTCCTGATGCCTGATATAGATATGAAGTACTAGGAGGCTGATCTTGAAGCTCAAGGTGATAGGATGAATCCTTCACCAGTTCCCTAACTAAAATATTGAAGGACAACCTCCTCCTATCAAGCTAATCTTCAGAAATGTGCAATTTCTGAATATGGATGTTCTGTATAAAGTAGGAATAATATGGCACCAATGTGTGATGATGAATGTAGTGAAAATACTCTTCCTTAGAGATCACTCATGGAAAGAGGTGGGATTCCTGCTTGGGAACACCCTCTGCTAAACAGCACTGCAGACTTAGCGAAACAACATAAGAGTGCATGGAATGTCAAATGATAAATCCAGATATAAATAGATCATATATCAATAATAATCTAAAGCATGCCTTCTATGTTGCCTTCATCTTCATTATATAGTTTTTAAACCTTCTCATGCCTTGGCCCACCTCATAACTATGTTGTACATGTGGATATAGGTATCCATGTTGTCTTCGATGTCTCTTCAAGATCTCCATCGTGTGTGAATGTAATTATCACCCTCTCCATAATGTCATCATAAATTCTCTACGATCTTACATTTAATTCCTTCCAAGATCGTAGTTGATTGCTTCAAACTCCATGATCTTTCTCATTAACGAGATATGATCTCCACTCCTTTCGCATTAAGTAGTTGCTCCACTACTGCATTATGTAGATCTAGATCTAAAATATCCACATGCACACATCAAAAGTGGAATTTATTTATCTTTGGGGTTTGTGGGTCCATCCACCCTCTTATTTACTTAATTAATTAAATTTATTAAAAACTCTAATATTCCAATTATCTTGTGGAAAAATTGGGAATATTACAGTCCTCCCCGACAAAATGTTTCTTGAACTCAAGCAATTGCAAAAGTGGATGCTACAGAAAACATCCTCCCTCCAAATGGAATACTCATGTGGAAGGCCTCCCCATTTGTCACAATGTGTTATTCATATCAAACTCCAAAGTTGGCTCTCTAGAATGTCTAGAATGGCCTCCAAATGAAAAGTTATATACCCATCCTCATGAATGAATCTCCAAGTAGAAATCATATGATGACCAATGATCTCCTCTACACATGAGATACATAAGATGAAGTGGTTCATTCCCAAAGTGGAAAGTCCCAATTCATGAAATATCTCTCCAACCCACGATACATAGAGTAGATTTCATTTATCAATTATCACATCATTAGCCCTGTTTGCCATGTAGGAATCAAATATTACATTAGCATAATGAAAAACAAGAAGTAGAGACATATGGGAAAACATAAAAAATGTCAAACCATATCCTCCTAATAAAAACCAATGCATCAAAGCCTTCTTTTTCCATGCAATATCATCATGGAAACAAACAAGAGAGCCATACTCTCTCAAAAGAAGTCATTGCAACAATGCTTCTTGTTTCCATACCCACCATCATTGTACTAAATGTAGTAGCCATATTCCCTCAAGAGAAGCCACCTAAAAAATGCATCTTTCTACCCCATCACATCATCATCATACTATGTACAATGACCATAATCCTTCAACATAAGCCAACACTGTAACGCCTCATGTTTCCATCCTCCAACAATGACATGCAATGTATGGGAAAAATTCAGTCCATACTCTCCCAATAGTAACCATAGCAACAAGGATTCTTGTTGCCACCTTACATCATCTTGATGCAAGTCATGGAGCAATAATATAGTAATGGACATGTGAAATTTCCCATCAACATAATACAAACAAGCTCCCTTATGCCACATCATGTGAGAGTTATACTTTCTCCCAAACCCAAGTACATACATGAACATGAGATACATCCAAAATAGAAATACATGTAAATACACGAGACATATCCCAAACAGAATTAAATACAAGGACATAAGATATATCATGTGATGTCCAAGTTCTCTCATCAACAACCAAAGTAACCATGCCTTTTTATTTTGCATTCTTCTAGTGATGTGTAAGGCATGAATCAGAAAATTATGACCCATTAGGTGGTAACCATACTCACCCAAGAGTAACCAGTGAAACCATGCTTCTTGCTACCCTCTATCATAGATATGTAAGTGGTTTGGAAACCCCTTGATCCATATCATCAACCATTCATCCCAATGTGGATGATTGATTTCATTTTGTAAATACTTGGCATCCTCCCCTTGTAGGACACCAACCTCCTCAAATTGTTGAATAACTTTGTACTCCATGATATGTTGAAGTGAACCTCCAATGAGATCTCTCCATGAGACCTTCTTCTCATCAATGGCCCTCCAAAACCAATATGGTTTTGGATCTGCTGCATGTAGAAGTTTCTTTTTGATCTATGAGATGCTCATTGAGAAAGTGTCATCTAGAAAGGAGAAAATATTCCTTATCTCAAGACATCTAGCATCTATCATATTTTCCTTCATTTCTTCATGAATGAAGCTGCCATATGATTGATCCCATAAGGAATGAGTCCTATTCTTCTCACAACTACTCATTAACAGCATTGTAGATCTGCAAGGTGATACATGTGTTGTCTCAAAGCAAGGCCCAATTTTGATCTCATAGCCAACCATTTTACACAGGATCATACTCATCCCATCTTCTTAAACTCTACACTTCAACTCAAAGGGTTGAATGTAGTTCATCAATGAAAAACTATGATGGTTATTCATATCTTCCTTGATTAGATCAAGGGTCCTCTGCACAGTGGTATGATGCTACTCCAAATCAACATGATGTTCTAACCCTTGGTCATGCAATAGCCCTGATGGCATGTCCCCATAATTTTCAATAAGAGGTACTAAGACAATATGATATGAAAGTGGGTGCATACCTTGGATCAACTGATACTCAGAAACATCTTGCAAGGTTACAATAGTTTCCTTTTGTGGTGCAATGATCTCTCCAACTGCTGGTAAGTGCGATGGTTGCACTTCTACAAGGGTACCGTCATTGGTATCTGTCTTCTCCTCATCATGCATCTCATGAATCATGCATGGGGCTCCAAATGTGAAGAAATTAAGACCATATTGCAAAGATGCAAGTGATACTCCTCTTTATGTAAGCACATCTGCAGCTGATGGTGGTAGAGGCTCCTCCTCTTGAGTGATAATGAGAGCATATTCTATTGAATCTTCATGCACTATCTCCTTGATGATGGGAGATTTCACTATGTGAGATGTCTCTGGTTTCTTTCTACCATATATTTAATTCAATATTTGAATAAAATATGCATAAGCATACACTTTCATGTGTGACAAGTGACTGAACCACCAATATTTTTCTTCACCATCTAGGTGCAGCGCTGCAAACCCCACAACCTATGTTTCTAATATAGGATACTTTAGAAATAATGTATATAATTCTTCCCTCCAAGCCCTCAATGTGCTTGTGGAAGATTCATCAAATGTAGGAAAGAATAATCTATGCCTCTTTCTTCTATTTCTACTTCTAGATCCCTTCTCTTCTTTGAGTTGCAAAAATTGTTGGAGAGAAAGATTCTCCTTCAATGCTCTAGGTTGTGACTTGTATTCAAAAAGCTATTCACTTAGGGTCTCATGCCCCAAGAATTCATCACATTCAGACCAGTCCTCTTTCTCAAAGAAAGTGGATCTAGTGGAAAAGTGTGAAGCTCTTTTCTTCCCCGATCTTCTTTGTTGCTGAAAAGAAGTACTAGGACCTTCTTCATCTTGAAACCTTCTTAAGGTTTCTATTTACCTTTCTCTTCTTATTTCATTGATCTCCTTAGAGAGATCCTTCATAGATATAGAGAAATATGAGACAAAATTTAATCCCTCCATAGTAGATCTATACTATCTGCTTTTCTTATGTTGCCAAATTTTCCACAAGCTGAGCCAAAGATCATGCTCTGATACCACTGTAATATCCCAAAATGGAATAATGCATTGATGCAAAAACATGATATTTGTAACACAGAAAATGTACATGTAAGTTTATGATTAACATAGATATAGACAAAATATCTGAGCCATTTTATTCATAGGAGAAGATTCAATTACAACAGTGTACAAAATATGAGGTAATCTAGCCAAAGAGATGGCCTAGAATGACCTTGAAAAGATGCCAAAGTAGGCACTGCGTAACTAGAGAGTTGTTGGAAGCAATTACTGCACTGTCCCTTGAGTAGATAACGAGTATATGACTACAGACTGAAAAGGGAAATGCATATCTATGGAAATTTGGATCTCAAATGATGCCAAGATTATATATATAGGCTCTATGATGGCAACCCAAGGTAACCTAGAAAGGATTTCTCAAATCTGTCAGTTTAAGAAAATCACCCTCTTGGGGTCTCACTATACAACTGTTGGGTATGCATATCTGAAGCTAGATCTGACAAATATATGTCTAAAATATGGTGCAAGATTAGATCTAATATTGAAGGGTTGATCCCTTCACTAGATCCTCAGGCTGGAAGCTCAAGATATAGCTCCTTAATCCTCCTCTGAAGATTGCAGTTGTTGCTACACAACTGCTAATAAAAACTGCAATGAAAAGGAAGGAGGGTCTCTAGCCTGCTGCAAAATATGGCTATGAAGCTCAAGACTAATCTAAATAATGCATATAATGTGACGGAACAGTACTCCACTGGATTACTAGCTGAAATTGATCCAGGTGGATATTGGTGGCCACCCGCCTATTCCACTTGGGGCCCCACCATTTTCTCTTTTATTTTTTCAGTTTTGGCACAACTTACTATTTTTAGTAGTTTTTTGGGTTGTAAACTTCTGGATATGTTTTGAGGCCCTAAACGACATATTTTGGGAAAATTGGGATCAAAATTTGTAGTCCTCGGATAGATCTTTCTAATGAGGTATGGTGCACGTCAAATGGAGATCGTATAACAAAGTTATGTCCCCGGGAAGTTGAAACACCAATTTATCCAAACAGAGCCCATAGTTTTGGTGCTTCATCTTCTAGGGTTAGGTTTTTTGATGTTTAGGGTTTTTTATTGTTTCTAAATAATAAATAGGCCCTCGAGCCTCATTGTAACTCAGTTCATAGGCCTATAGCCACCACATCTCTTCTCAATGATAAGTTATCAGCGCCCTAGGTAGTTTGTTTCCATTTTTTCTGTAAGCAAATTTCAGTTCTTTGATATTAATGAAACGAAGTGTTATTTCCATTGCATATTGTATTTATGGTTACATATGTATTCTGTTTCATTCCTTCATAAATCTGGATCAGTGGTATCATAGTGATCTACATTTTCTCGATCCTTCTTTGCATGTCACCAACGAGGTCAAGGTATAAGGAGTTGGGGCTCGATCTAGTTGAACCTTTACAGGATAAGCCTCACAAACCCTGATGGCTGCCCATGGGGGACAAAAAGAAAGATGAGGGAGTAGGAGATCCTATCAAAATATTTCTCGAGGAGGCCCTCGAAAAACAAAGGAACGTGATGATGGATAACTTTTCCCATATCCTTCAATGATTGCCCACTGGTGGCGCATCTATATCCAACAGCCATTCTGGAGGCGTGACTCCCTTTAAGGTACAAGTAAACTTTGATATTCCCATATTTGAGGGTCAAATAGATGCAGATGTCATAGATAGATTGTTGAATATATTAGAATGATATTTCTCGGTTCATGACTTTTCTGACTGGGAGAAGATTATTTTTTCACTCTTTAAAGCTACCCCCCATGCCAAGGACTGGTGGGAAACCTACTGTGAGAAAAAGGATGAGAAAAAACCCTCTCTGCTCCCAGTAATTACCACTTGGAATTATTTTCAAGATGCCATCAAGGAACAATACTATCCCATGGGGAGCTATGAGGACAAGTACATACAATGGACCACGTTGCGGCAACAAAGGGATCAAGATGTGCATGAGCCGACGAATCTATTCCATACACTGCGCACAAAGTTGGGTATCAAATATTTAGAGAAATATTTGGTGCTAAAGTATCACAGTTTTCTGCATGGATACATTCAGGAGGAAATAGAGTTCCTTGACATCTCCTCTCTTGGTACGAAATACTGATATGCTGCCAAGATTGAGCATAAATTCAAGCAGAAGAAGCAAGACATTGGATCTGTGAATCAAAAGAAAGGGAAAGGTTCCCCCAAATTGTAGAAAAAATAAAAAATCCAAGGCATGGTGGCCCAAGACAACCTGCCAAAGCCACAAGCAAAGAAAAACACCGTGAAGCCAAATAAGGACACGAGAAAGTGGTGTGAATTCCATAAGAGCTCCACTCACAACACAAGTGAGTGTCAGACCAAGTAGTTGCTCGTGGCCGAGATGAGGGCTTCTGAATTAGATGCTTACTCCGACTCTGAATTAGAACCTGAAAAGGGGGATGACAAAGGGAAACATATTATTGATGCAGAGCCCAACGCCACTTTTTCCATTGCGAAGATCCAAAAGGAGGAATCGGAAGATCCAAATTAGGCGGAGCATCTCTTCCACTCCCAGATGTGGGTAAATGGTTCCCTGCTATAGTTAATTTTCAACAATGGGAGCCAAAAGAACCTCATTTTAGAAAATTTCATGAAGCGGTTGGATTTGCTGATCACAGCGCAGCCACCGGCATACACCATCGGGTGGCTTCACCAAGGATGGGACCTTCGTCTCAGCCAACAATGTCGCCTTCCCTATAGCATAAAGCCCTTCATGAATGAGGTATTATGTGAATTTTATCCTCTTGATGTTTCTGATGTATTATTAGGCCAACCATACTTGTGGAAGCGACATGTTGTGTATGAGTCACAGCCTCATGTTGTTATTATTACTTTGGGAAATAAGTTGTATAGGATATCAGAGGTACCACTTCCTACCACTATCTCTTTGGTTACTGCAAAAAAATGCAGTAAGCTCATTTCTTAAACCAGGAAAATTTTTTTCCTAATGATCTGCCCCCAGGGAAAGAAGAAGAGTGTGGCCATGACCTCCATAAATTGATCCTCTACACGACAACAAAAAATAAACATGGTTGTGGAGGAGTATGGGGAAATTTTCACCTGACCCACAAGGATAACTCTGCACTGTCAGGTCAAGCACCCCATTGATATGACCTTAGGTGCGTCGCTACCCAATGGACCGATCTATCAATGCTATGTTCTGGAGAACGATCAAATCAAGAGGCAGATTCAAGAGTTACTGTAGAAAGGTCACATCCGAACTAGTTCATTGCCCTGTGGGAGCCTGATTGTGTTAGTACAAAAGAAGGATGGGACTTGGAGACTTTGTATTGACTATCAGGTGCTAAAAAAGATCACTGTCCGGAATAGGTACCCTATCCCACGGATTGATGACCTTCTGGACCAACTCAAAGGGGCAAAGTATTTCAGCAATATCAAGTTGAAGTCTGGGTATCAATAGGTACCCATAGAACCCTCCAATGTGTAGAATACTACCTTCAAAGCCAAGGAGGGGCTTTTGGAATGGTTGGTCATGCCTTTCGGGTTGATGAATTCTCCTGCAACCTTCATGAGGATGATGGAATATATATTGAGGCCATTCACTAACTCATTTGTAGTGGTTTACTTGGATGAAATTCATATCTTTAGCCAGACTTGGGGAGAGAACCTCCACCACATCTGACAAGTCCTCCAAAAACTATGACAACACAAGTTGTGTGCCAATTTGGAGAAGTGCACTTTTGGTATGACTGAGGTTCAATATCTGGGATACATTATTGATGAAATGCGGCTACATGTGGATCCAACCAATATCCAAGTCATTCGAGATTGGCCAGCCCCAACCACTCTAACAGAGCTTCCCAAATTTTTGGGTCTTGCTAATTTCTACCACAGGTTCGTGTTGTAATTCTCTCATATCACTTGGCCCTTCAGTCAAGTCACCAAGGGAGGAGCGAGAGAAAAATTGTTTTGGTTAGAATCTCAACAAAAGGCATTCATAGAATTGAAACATCACCTATGTTCTGTCCCAGTGCTCACATTACCAGACTTTCAAAAACCATTTTAGATCGAGACAAATGCCTCTGACTATGCTATTGGGGTAGTTCTTACTCAACAGGGGCATCGAGTGGCATATCACAGTGAGAAATTGTCCGACATAGTTCGTAAGTATCCCACTTATGACAAAGAAATGTATTCCATTGTGCATGCTTGTCGACAATGGAAGAATTACATTTTGGGGAAGGAAACAATCATCCACAAAGACCACCGACCCCTTTAGTTCATACAGACACAAGGGAATTTGCAAAACTATCACCATTAGAATTGGTCCACATATCTGCAACAATTTCATTTGAACATCAAGAACAAGAAGGGTAGAGCCAATAATGTTTCAAATTGCCTCAGTCGACCACCGATTGTGGCACTAAGCACTGTTCTCAACTCTTGTAGGCACGAGACTTTTGTTTGGCTGCTTCTCTACAAGAACGATCCAGAATTCGAAACAAATACAAGGCACTCCTTGGGGGTGTGCAAGTTCCAAATTTTCACCTCCAAGATGCATTGTTATGTCACCTAGGAAAACTTTGTGTTCCTTCAAGCATGCATGAGAATATGGTATGGTAAGAACACTACAGTTGAGTTGCTGGGCATTTTGGGGTCGAGAAAATAGTGGCAGTACTGCAGAAGTATTTCCATTGGTTGAATCTTTGACATGATGTCGATAAGTACATCAGATCCTGCACTCCTTACACCATTGCCAAACTGAAAATCAAGAACCAAGGCATCTATACTCTGTTACCCACCCCTAGTCGACCTTGGGAATCCATATCCATGGATTACATGTCAGGAATTCCTTCTACTAAGCATGGAAATGACTGTTTTTTCATGGTCGTCGACAGATTCTCCAAGATGGCCATTATGGAAGCCTGCAAGAAGAATATTATAGCAGAAGCCACTGCTAAACTCTTCTTTGAATGACTGTGGGTGCACTTTGGGATCCCACAGTCTATCATATCATATCACGATAGCAGTTTCCTCAACACATTATGGTCCAGCCTTTGGTCAATGTTGGACACCAAGCTCACCAATTCCACAACTTTCCATCCCCAAACTGATGGCCAGACAAAGGTCGTCAGCAGGATGATTGTACACATTATGCGCATGTACAATTAAAAGCATCCACGCATATGGGATGAGAGGCTCCCCTATGTACAAAATATTTATAATCATGCTCTCCATAGCTCAACTAACCACAGTCCCTTTCAGGTGGGCTTGAGATTCCAGTCACTATGTCCCATTGACGTAGCCATGCCATTTGCGAATACTCGGGTCGATTCGGCTGATGTCCAGTTTGAATTTGACAAAGAAAACAACTTCATCGAGTGAATTCAACACATCTTCCAACAAGTTCATGACATATTGGACAAATCCAATGCTAAGTACAAGCAACGACATGATCAACATCTGGTGCCACACAACTTCGAGGTGGGCGACAAAGTGTGGCTACATACAGAACGAGCTCCTCACTGGACCCCACTGCAAGCTTCACCTGCTCCGATATGGGTTGTACACCATCACCAAGGCTATAGGGAATAATGCATTCGAGCTCAATATTCCACCATTCCTTGGTTTGCACCCAATTATTCAATGTGGATTGCCTTCGTCCCTACTTCCCAACTCTACTAGACACTTGTGACATTGCAGAACAACTCACAACAATAGAGTTAAACCCAGACTGCGTGGAATGGGCCACCAATTATTGTATCATGGACATGCAAGTCAAGAACAATCACCAATATAATATCCAACTATATTGGGTTGTCAAAGCTGGCCAACTCCTGCACCAAGGCAAGTGGTTCACTAGGGACCAAGTTCAGCAGAAGTTTCCTCATCTCATGGAGGAACTCAACACAATGGGGACCATTGATTCCTAAGGGGGCAGGAATGATCCAAGTGAAAATCAGTGGCAACTCACCTATTCCACTTGGTGCCCCACCATTGTCTCTTTCAGTTTTTTGATTTCTGCACAACTTACTATTTTTAGCAGTTGTTCGAGTCCTGAACTTCTGGACCCATTTTGAGGCCCTAAACGACGTTTTTTGGGAAAATCAAGAGCAACATGGGTCCATAGACCGATGTTGCTCACATCAAAAGTGGTATTCTTCAAATATATTTTTCTAATGAGGTATGGTTCACATCAAACAGAGATCGTATGCCAAAGTTACGTCCCCGAGAAGTTGAAACACCAATTTACCCAAACAAGGCCCATAGTTTTGGCACTTCATCTCCTAGGCTTAGCTTTTTGAATTTTTAGGGTTTTCAATTGTTTCTAAATAATAAATAGGCCCTCGAGCCTCATTTTATCTCATTTTAGAGGCCTGTAGCTGCCACATCTCTCCTCAGAGATAAGCAACCAGTGCCCTAGCTAGTTTATTGCCATTCTGTCTGTAAGAAAATTTCATTTTTTTGATATTAATGAAATGAAGTTTTTTTTCCACTCCATATTTGTATTTATGGTTACATGTGTATTCTGTTGTGTTCCTGCATAAATCTGGATCAGAAATGCTAGCAACTTACCTTCTCCCTTGGATCTAAAAGAATGTACTGCGCAATTCTTGATGGAAGTGCTGCTGCTGGGAGATGAATAATAGATGTCCTAACGCCTGATATAGATCTGAAGTACTAGGAGGATGATCTTGAAGATGAAGGTGATAGGATGAATCCTTCACCAGTTCCCCAACTAAAATATTGAAGGAAAAGCTCCTCCTCTCAAACTGACCTTCAGAAATGTGCAATTTATGAATATGGATGTTCTGCAGAAAGTAGGAATAATATGGCACCAATGCCTGATGATGAATGTAGTGCAAACATTCTTCCTTAGAGATCACTCAATAAAAGAGGTGGGATTTCCGATCAGGAACACCCTATGCTAAACAGTACTGCAGACTTAGCTAAACAACATAAGAGTGCATGGAATTTCAAATGAAAAATCCAGATCTAAACAGATCATACATCAATAATAATCTAAAACATGGCTTCTATGTTTCCTTCATCTTCATTATATAGTTTGTGAACCTTATCATGCCTTGGCCTACCTCATAATTATGTTGTACATGTGGACATAGGTCTCCATGTTGCATGCATTGTCTCTTCATGATCTCCATCATGTTTGAATGTACTTATCACCCTCTCCATCATGTCATCATAAATTCTCTATGATATTACATTTGATTCCTTCCAATATCTTAGTTGACTGCTTCAACCTCCATGATCTTTCTCATTAATGAGACCTCAATCTCCACTCCTTTCGCATTAGGTATCTACTCCACTACTCCATTATGTAGATCTAGATCTTAAATATCCACATATACACATGAAAAGTGGATTTTATTTATCTTTGGGGTTTGTGGGTCCCTCCACCCTCTAATTTGATTAATTAATTAAATTTATTAAGAACTCTAATATTCCAATTATCTTGTGGAAAAATTGGGAATATTACATGTCATGTTTATTGAACCAAACTGACTGTTGAGGTGTTGGCTATTTGATGCACTAGAGTTAAGACCTTGTGAGCTTGAGTTAAGATGGTGAGCCTTATTGATGAGTTGGCATCATTTGTTGACTTGCTGAGTTGTTAGCCACATGAAGGTTGACTGTTGAGTTTTCCTTTTGAACAAGTGATAGAATAATATGCATGGTCTTATCCTATAATTTATTCCCTTCTTCACTGTATTGACTGCACTAAAATCATTAAAAATTCCCAACGTTGGAGAAAAAATAGAGTCCAGGCACTTTGGTAGCAACCTTCTATAGAAAATGCCAAAATAAACCCTTTCAATAATATTTAACTTTTCTGACTATTCCAGGGTCTTCCTTGAGGTTAATGAGTCAAACACATGCCTTGAGTTTTCTTGTTTCTAAAATTTTGGAAGATTTCTACCTTCATGGAAAGCTACAACACTTTCATAGAAAATTTATGTCTTTAGGCCTGGGAGTTGCTATGAAAGTACCTAGTTTCCTAAGATTTTTCACTTCCTTCCCTCTATCACCTCCAAAACATTTATAGAAGCATATACATGCTTGTATAATAGCATAATACATAATATATGTTAAGTCCCTATATGAATAGTGTAGTCCCTTATTATGTTAGTGTAGCCCCCCTTATTGTTATTGTTGTACCCCTGTAACCCCCATATTGTTATTATTGTGCCTTTACATTAGTGTTGTTAGGTCGGCTAGGATTACATTGTGTCCCCACTAGGATTATATTGTGGCCCCATGGACTCCTATATATAGAAAGAGGTTATGGTCATTTGTATAATCTAAGAATTGTTCATTCATGTAATGTATTGGAGGTTGCCCCCTTGAAGTGGCTTATTTATAAGGAATTTATATCTCTTTTCTTCTATTTTTGGAGCTGGTTTCACAACATTTGGTATCAGAGCTTTGGATTCTAGGGTTTCGCTGCTCCAAACAGGTCATCGTGGTATGTTTTCTATAAAAATGTTTTTACGAAGGTTCAGAAGCTGAACGTTTTAAAGTGTGAAGCCAAAATCCTGCGGAACATCGTTACAAAATTTTAGAGCTTGGTTCGCAATAGTTTCGGAGATATGATCTATGGAAGTTAGGTCATTTTGCAAGCTCCTGAATTTAACCTAAACAGGTCATCACGGAATTTGCACTATAATTTTGTTTCTATGAGGGCTCAGAAGCTAAAATTTTTAGAGCACAAAGCAAAAATCCTAAGGAACATTGTCGAAAAATTTCAGATCTTGGTTCACAATATTTTCAGAGATATGGTCTGTCGAAGTTAGAGATTTTTTAGGCTCTTGAATTTCATCTCAAAGAGGTGATCGTGGGAAAATCTTCATAACTCTCTCTGAGCATTGGATTGGAATTCTGTAAAAAGTGACTAGAAGTACATGGACTGTAGTTTTGTTTTGATCAATTATAGAGCCCATGGAGAAAACAGAGACACATGGAAAGTCATACAAGTTCGCTCTACTGAACTAGTCCATAATTAGGTCATCGTAGGAGATTGGGCACAACTTTGCCTTCAGGAATCCAAATCAGGTTAGACCTATGGCATTCGAAAGAAGATTCAGAGGTATACTTCAGGGCCAAATTTCAGTTATTGAGGATCGAAAATCATATAGATAATTCAGTTTCAATATCGAGCTTCTCAAAAGCAAGAAAAACGTGTGTATTTGGTTTTTAAAATTGCATAATGTTTGTTTGAAAAAGTAGTTTGAAGTGATTCCAAGGGCATATTTTAGAATTTTTATCAATATTGGGTTCTATAATGCCTCAAAAAAAATATTCCATACCCATTAAGCCCTCAAAGAGTTATACTATGACGCATGAAGAGGAAGAATTGCAGTATGAGATATCAAAATTATGGTACCAAGTGCAACAAATTTCAATCTTACGAAGAGCAACTGAAGATGACATAGATGGTTTAAAAGCAGAAATGGAGGCTAAGTTGGATGATTTGAAGGATCAAATAATAGCTAATATGGATGATAAATTAGTGGAACATCACATTGAGCATCAACAACAAGTTCTCCAACTCTCAAAGGATAACCTAACTTTGGTGCAGAATCTAATGAAACAACAGGAAGATCAACATCACTTTGAAAGAATTTTTGAAGCAGTCACAGAAACAAGAACTCGACAAGTACGATCAATTTCAAAGTATCTCATCAAGTGGAATAACTTTCCTGTAGAATATTCCACATGGGAGGATGAGAATTTTATACAGAAACATCAAGAAATATTCAAGCGTTGAGGACAACACTTGTTTGAAGGAGAGGGGCATTTTAAGTCCCTATATGAATAGTGTAGTCCCTTATTATGTTAGTGTAGCCCCCTTATTGTTGCCTTTGTACCCCTGTAACCCCCATATTGTTATTATTGTGCCTTTACATTATTATTTTTAGGTTGGCTAGGATTACATTGTGGCCCCACTAGGATTATATTGTGGCCCCATTTACTCCTATATATAGAAGGAGGTTCTGGTCATTTGTATAATCCAAGATTTTTTCATTCATGTAATGTATTGGAGGTTTCCCCCTTGAAGTGGATTATTTCTAAGGTGTTAATATCTCTTTTTTTCTATTTTTGGAGCTGGTTTCACAACAATATAATAAAAAATGTGTCATCTTACCATATTTATGGAGAAACATTAGTAACAGTAATGAATTTTAGGCCCCTATTCAAAATTTCATCTTGTATCATCTCCATTTGTGCTTCTAGGTATTTGGCTTAATCCTACAACCTTCTCCTCTCTGCCTGCAGCCACCTATTTCTTTTGCATAGATGCTTCATCATCCTATGTACACGAAATGTTCTCTTTATAATATTTCTTTATCTATATGCCACTTCATTGTAATAATCCAGTTGCTTAGAAAATCCTTTATTTAATTCCCCAAAAAGAAATTTTGATTCTTTTACCTCATTTCGTGCATATTTTAGCTATTCCTGCAACACTTCTGCTTCACCTTTCTCTTAAGCATGCTCTTTACCTTTCCTCTTTTTCACAGGTTCCACTTGGGATGGGGGTAATTATAGTATCTCCATTTCTGATGGCAGCTTCTACATTAATGGTTGCCCAGACATATTTCCCTTTGAATGTTGTGATCTTGTGAATGGTTTTCTAGGTTTCAAGATAAAACCTAAATCATCTTGAGAAAAGTATAATTTCTTGGCTATTTTTTTTTCTTTTGTGTCTTTGTCTTCTTTATTTCAGCAATTCAATTTCAATAACCTCCAAGGTATATTCTAACTTACCTCTTCCCATAGTTTGACTTCTAGTAACCCTCTTGTGTGGCCTTGTATATTTTTTTGTTTGAATGCTTGTAGAAGTCTTCTCTAGCACCACTTTCTTATGCACTTGTTCAACCTCTAGATCCATAGGCTTTTCCATAGGTTACATCTTTGCCTCATGGTCAACTACAAGTTATGCTTTAGATTGTTTGTCTTTCCCTAGAGTAAAAGATTTTTATCTTGGTGTTTTCCTAGCAGTGACATCATCAAATTCATAGCCACTTAAAAACATAAATGTGGGCCAATATATTTTCAATTTATTTAATTCTTCAACTACCAGCAACTTGATAAGAGCATGATGAAAGGTTGAGGTATCACTTGTTTTAGGTTTGGCTTGAACCTTATCTGCAATTTTCCCAAGCTCCTAAGAAAAGAAAAAGGCATATCCAAGGGTTTCTTAGTTGTAAATGGTAGAAATAATTTGAAGTGGTATCGATATACCATATGGAATCTACCCTCATAGGTGAAATATTTCTGAACCACCATCAGAAACTCGGAAAAATACCCCTTAAGGCATGTTCTAGGGATGTGTGAACCCATATCAATTCCCTTATGTTCTTCCATCAAGAATTCATCACAATTCTGAAATTCAAAATTCTTTACCTTGAACCATGGCTCTCTTCATCTGGGGATCTCAGTGGCTTGCACAATTGTTTCAGGAGACACATCAAAATTTAACATGCCCACTTTTGAGCTTGTGCCTGTAAAATTGATGGCAAAGTCCTTTGATACTTTTCCATGATATCCGTGCAATATTTTGACAGAATCAGAGGAAGCCCATTCTAGCAAATGCTTGGGAGAAGGTGGGGTCTTCTTCTAGTAGCCTCATGTCCATGGGTTTTTACCTAACAACATATCCTCCTTTATACTGCTTCTTTTTTTATTTCATGGCTCTAAGATGTATTGATCAGCCCCTTCCTTGATACCTGCAAAAACTATTAGGGACAACACACTGATATTTGACACTAATAGAATTTACCCCAAGGCAACTAAACATATTATAATGCTATGAGACTGATACTAGAACAATCAAAGTAGCTCACAAGGATGAGATACAAGCGTATTTGAGACAAGAAATCAGAATGAAAAAATAAAAAGGGAATATGATGACCGATCAATTATATGATGCATGTGTTTCACAAATGGTGGGAAATGAGAATAGGGAGCAATCATGAGCCAATATTCTCTGAAAAACTCTGGTAAAAATCATTTTTTTACACTTTGTACCCTTTTCCATATCGTTAGCAGAAAAATTGAATTTCATATAAAATCATGTGTTCATGAGGGTGAATTTGCTACAAAAGTGTTAGGAACGTCTGTAGCAAATTATGGCATGTTTAAATTAAAGTTGTTGTGGAAGTGTGTAAAAGTGTCAAATTCACCATAATGACAAGATCAACTCATGCACAATGAAATTTTGGATTTTTCTTTGACAATGACTCCGATAAATGTTAATGATGACCTTTCAAAATCACTAAGGGACCTTCATATATGTGAAATTTTTGAAAATCACACATTCAAGAAACAAATTAAAACTTACGTAACTTCCCCTAATTAACTCAATACAAACCTAATGGTTATCACGGATAACATAGTAAAAAAAAAATTCATTAGTATGTGCAAATATGTATTCAAGGCTACCCTTAAAATTCAAGAAAATCACAATGGGCCTCAGGAATAGACTAGGTTTGATCCTTAGAAGGCTTCTACAATAATTTCAAAGAAATTACCTTGTAGACAATAAATAAATCACCCGAGAGGATGTAAAATAAAACCCAAAATACCTTGATAAATCTGTTGCGAAAAAAACTAAGAGGGGGGGGGGGGGGGGCGGGTGAATCAGTATTTAGATCTGATTGAAAACTTTTTATCAGAGATCTTATTTAATTCTTTACTTAGATTATTGAATCATTCATTAAGCAGTAAATAGGTACAGTAATAAAAAAAATAAGCCATCACACATAAGAAACACACATGAACACCAGTATTTAAGGTGGAAACCCAATTTGGGAGAAAACCACCGTTGCTGTCATCTCTGTCTTCAATATTAATTATAAAGAAAACTTTTTACAATTTTGTGCTGGCGCAGACTTATACCAGTACGCAGGAACCCACCTGTAGAAGGCTACGACCTTCTCTCGTTCTCCAGTTACTACTGGAAGGGAGCTCCAACCCCCTAATTTTAACACCAGCTTGTACTAGCATAAAGCTTCCACTTTCATGCTGAGGACTTCAACACTCAGATCCACCAAATTTCTTCAATTTATTCATCAGTCTTGCGTCGAGTCTTCATTATTTCTTTGCAAATCTTCCTAGAGATTCATCATTTCTATATCTAGAGATCTTGAACCTTCATCAACTCCATGGGTGCATCATAGATTCAGATTTATTAGAAAATAGAGTTCAATCATGCAGATATCTCTTAAAGAGATTTATTCTTTTAACAACCCCTCCACATGCACACCTTGAACTATGATCCACTTCTCCTTATATATTTTTAGCCTTTATTAATACCATGAGTCAAAACCACTCAATCTTTGATGGTATTCCTGGACGAGATCAAATAGATAATCCAGCGGGGTTTACCCAAGCCCGAAACAGCTTCTCATTGTTCTTATTTTCTTGGTCAGGAAATTAGATAATTAATATAAGGATTTTTAATATCTCAATCTGAGATTGAGATATTAATCCAAATTTCTCCTAAGATTCAAGCCCTTACTCATCCCTTGGCATATGTGAATATTAATCATATCACAAATTTGGTGAATTATTTTGCTCAATACTTCTTTTAGTCCACACTCTGGTTACAATTTCTGAGCTCAACCATGGCAAATATCACCACCTTTGGAATAAGATTCAAAGTGATGGCCCAATCACTTTTCGTCATAAATTATATTTAATTTAAACAAACCTTGGTTAAACCCACAAACATTAAAAAGTCCCAATTAATATAAGTTAAACTGGGCCCACATATATGGTCAACGACCCAATCACATACTCGCACTGTACCATGGTTATCCTTCACGCACCTTCCTCATACGACCACCGTCCGATGGATCCCCTTCAGATTGATGATTCTTAACCATATCACACAACATCCTTGGTCAGACTTTAATGTGCGATGGCATGCAATGATGGCGGTTTTGCAGATTCGTTCAGGGACATGTGTCGCTCATTCTATGGAATCTCTCCCAACCTCTTGAATACCACTTGCCCGTCGAAAGCGGTGTGATGAAAATCAGAAATGGCATGTACTGTTCCTCCTTCGTGGTTCCACCCTTCTACTCCAGGTTTCGTCGCGCTTCATTTTGTTATGATCCACCACTTCCCTTCCAGGTTCTATTCGTAATTCTGAAGAGTTTTTCCAATGAAATTTCGATAGCCTATATTCACATAATTCAGTCACTGAGTTCCATGTTGGTTGCAGGGATTCACAATTCCTTCATCAAGAACACGTTCAGATATTACACTTGCTCAATTCAATAAAGGCACAGACAATTCCGAGATCAATCACCAACATTGATCCCAATTTACCTTCAGTCTTATATTCAATGAATATATATAACTCCACTATCTACCAGTTTGGGATACACAGTCAACCGTATTAGCATCGGTTCCTCGAACTACATACAGAGCACCATTAATCCCCTCATAGGGTTTCTTAATTATCACGGATTTCAATTATCCTCCATCAGGATGCATACATATGTTACACATGAATTAATTCCAAAGGGACTCAAATATCCTTCCTACTGAATTCAATTTTCTCCTTGACTGATACTACTCTCTGTAGATGCACACTTTCTTTGTTCTTCTCTGCTGACCTTTGGTCTCTGCTACATTTATTTTCTTTGTTCCTAGTTATTGTTTCAGATGCCATTTCCTTTTCCATCAATAACAACATTTCCAACAAAATCAACCTCAAATTAGGCATAATGTTTCCAGAAAGATGTAAATAAAAATCTCACAAAGCTTGAGAGAAAAAACTCAAATAGGCCTTTAATTATTCCTCATAAATTTCACTATGACTATACTTTTCCAATAAGAGATCATTATGAGTATATGCCACAAAGGATGGCCAATGCAGTCCCTAGGAGTATAAATAGATTCAAACTTTTTCAACTTCTCCAAGGATTATCTTTCACCATATCTCTGATACCATGTTAATTTTTCACAGGTCTTATAAATTGATAATCACTTTGAATGATTTAATATTTATCTTATTCTTATTCATCATTAATAAATTACACATAAGACCTCAAAAGTAAAAAAATTATGACAATAGGATCATAAAGAGACAATCAAATAATAAACACAATAATTTTACCCGGGGAAAATCCAATTCGAAGAAAAACCCAACAACCTTTTCCCTAGAGAAATTATCCATTCAAAAAGAGATACATCTAATAATTTTAGTCAAAACAAGGTCAAACTAACCATAAACAATCCATGTCAAGCCAAGTCAAACATAGGTTAAGTAGTTTCACAAATTCATTCTATTTAACAAATTCGTTCTATTTAGAATAGTTTTTTTTTGCTAAGGATTCGATCTGCCTAAAGATTCATTTTTCCCAAATTCAGTATGACATAGAGGTTTGCTTCATATTTGATCTTTCTAGAAATTAATTATTTCTTCTTCACTTCGATCTACCCTTGTTTCTCTTGCTTCGCTTGAACAAAGTGATCTGAGTTGTTGCCCTGAATTGGAGAAGAAATTAGCATATATATAGTGAATCAAAGTGCCCAAATGTTTTTGTGAATGGGTAAGGCTAACTTGTTAATTAGGAGGGTGACTTGATATTTTGGCACCAAATTTTCGGATCCAGATCTTGGTGGCTAAGATCCATAACCAAAAATGCTTAGAGAGGAGGAGAGAACCCACTATGAGAATATTGATGAAATGAAGCATGAACTGAATACATCCCAAATAAAATATGAAAAGGGAACACTATAAAACCCAATTCAATTAAATGAGAGAGAATATATTGTTACATCTACATTGTGTGAACCAATGTTCCCTCTTACAAAAAAGAGGCTTGTTATTTATAGCCTTTTTTTTAGTTACATTACCATGGGTGAATACCATGGGTGGATAATACCATGGGTGAGTTATTTATAGCCTTTAGTTACATTACCATGGCTTAACACCATGGGTGAATTTCTATTCGGATCATTCCTCCCCCCTTAGAAAGAAATGGTCCCCATTGCGTGAAATTCCCTCCAGAGAAGCCTTTTTTGAAGATGATTTGTGGATGACCAAGTGTTGTTGGATACAAGGGTTTTACATAGTTGACCCATAACCGAAGGTTTGTGGATGACCCGTAACCATGATGCATGAAGATCTGAGGATAGAGATACCATGTAATTCTTGTGATCCAACTGCGATATTAATATTGTGTGTCCAAGTAAATGGATTTTGATGGAAAGGGTTTTTCCTGGTTGACCCATAACCATGATGAACAAAGAGCGGAGGATAAAGACACCCTTTAATGTTGGTGGGACAACTGTGAGGTGGACAGTGTGTGGATGAGAAAATGGACTTCAATGGTGAAGGGTTTTGTGTGGTTGACCCATAACCATGATGAATGAGGGTTCGAGGATATAGATACCTTGTAATGAACCTCAATATCACTTTTCGATATATCTGGTAGAGATTTTGTGGCTTATCTTTGTAGATTATCACTATCCAATGAGAGGTTGTAAAGGCTTCATCCAAGTACTCAAGTTTCACATTTTTTATTTTTTATTTTTTGTTGTTGTGATGATTTGATAGTCCCGCCATGACATTACCTTGGCATTAGGAGGGGTCTTTTTTCATAGCCATAAGTATGCTTAAAGATAACCATGTCACCATGGGAACCCCTACCAGTCAGAATGAAAGAGGGAGAAAAATATTCCTTTGACGTCAACCAGGTGTAGTGGGTGATATATCTCATAAGTAAATAAAGTAGACCTGAGATTTTTTTTCCTTCAAAGAATAGAAATTTTTTGTAGTTGAACATACACAAAGGATATAGGAAGGCATGTGAAATTATAGAGACAGATATGGCTTGTCTAATAGATCAGGTTTTTAGTGATAAAATTACACTCAACATAGTCCATTCGAGAGGACACCATGACCACCAAAATGAAGCTACAAATGGTTTTTACAAACAATGTTGAGAAGTCAATGACACTCAAACATCTCAAGTCTAACAAAATACTCTCACAAGGATTGAAAATGATCTGAATGGAAATTCACCAATGGTATTTAACCATGGTAATGTTGTCGCAATAACGAATTACTGGGGGGGGGGTGAATCAGTAATTGTGATATTATTTTTAAATTTTCTTTGAATATATGTTTTACTTATTCCCACTATTGTTTTTAACTTATGAGAGAATTCATTCATAAATAACATGAGAAGAAATCTTGAGCGTTCATATGTTCAACATTATTTCTCATGAACAACACACACACACACACACACACATTGACACTGATGTTTTACACGTGGAAACCCAATCGGTGAAAACCACCAATTTGTTGTTGTTTAAGATGTAACTTAACCACCCACTTAATTACATCAGTTTTTTTGTGAGCAGCCACTCACAGGAGGCATCGACCCCCTTGAGATATCAAGCACCAACTTGCCAAGAGGCACTGACCTATTGAATTCAGGCCACCACCTGTTGTTGCCACTTTTCTACTTTTCATATAATTTTCAAACTAAAAACAAAGGAATTTACAAAAAGGAAAACTACCAATATGATATGTCGTAGAATCACCTTCTTCTTTGGGTCATCTGTTGAACCACTAACTCCTTTGGTCTTACACAGAAGTACCTTCTATAATCTTCTTAGCAGAACTTGTGCTCATCTCTCTTCCTTATTCCAACACATTCTTTGTTGCATACAGTTCAACTTAGCCATTTTTCTATTTTTCCCATCACCTCCATTGCTCTCTCTACTCAACAAATTGAAAAAAACTATCTTTATCTTCCTTTATCGATGGTTACTAATAGTTTTTATTCACTTCTACATGCCGCACAATGTTGTTTATGCCACTGGTACACATAAAACTCGAGTGTACCTATGTGTGAATTACCTTGTTTTTGTTGCATCTACTAATTGAATTATGTCATGAAATTAATCATAGGAATGGGCTTCTGAGTTATTCATAGACCCACAATGTACACTACCATACTGAGTTTTTAATTCACCATCTTCCTGGACACTCTACCATGACTTTCTATGCATATTTATTTCCTCTCAGAGTTGAATAATATACAGGAGTAGCAACTATGCTTCTCATTTAATTCAAAAAGACATGCACAGGAAAATAAACCTTCTTTATTTATTTGATTATTTCTTTTCTGTGACCCAATTTCCTTGTTGCCTTGTATTACTGATTCTTCTAGGAAAATACCAACTCCATAGTTTTGCATTTAATCTCCACCTTCCTACTCATTCATTCTTTCGATTGACTGTACGGTTTCATCGGAATCTCACCATATCATAACTCACATAAAATGAATGTTATGATATCACACAACTCTGATGTGCCTTCAGCCCCTAAGCCCTTAGCTCTTGGTTCCTTTGGTCTGCACCTGATCATGTGCCATATCATATCAAAGTCCCTTTTATTAGGAGTTACATTTCCATTGGAGTTACGAGATCTTCACACTTTGATATCCCGTCCTTCGAAATGACATCATGCCCACGTCATATTACACGTGGTGCCTCCTGAGTGATGACACGTGTCATCTAGATTTGCCTCATTAGGCCTCCTGAAAATTCCATTTCTAGCTACCACGTGTCCATGACTCCTGCTACGTCATGATTGCATCACTTTCCACTTAAGCTCTTAAGTACCAATTGAATGCTACCACGCGTCTATTAGAGGGAGGGAGAAAGACTCCTCACATTCCTTGGTTTTTATCAGAATTCCTTTTTATTATTTCTCTTTTGGAAACCTCATAAATTATACGTAATTGCACGTCACCAAAATAGGTAACTCTAAGGTTTCGATATATTCATTGGTCCCCACTTTGGTACCTCCATACACTCTTTTATTTACCATTTTACCTACAATTATCCTCCTTTTTATCCTTTCTTTACCTCACCATCACTGTCAAAAGTTGACATTTTGTAATTGGAGGTAAAACACTTATTTAGCACTTTTTTCAATGTTTTTGATTGATTTTAGGTGGAGTTATGAGATTATGCTCATTGTATTAATTATAACTAGTTATTATTCAGATGTGTAGAATTGGAAGTGTGTTTGTGGTTATTCAAAAGTAACAACGACTTATATAGGTGGACAACTCATCATTTAAAAGACCATTCACCATTATATACTTAATGATGTTCCATGATTTCATACTTAACATGGAAACCAATGTTCACATGACAACTCGGGCAATGGAAGTTGAATGGTTACCCACGATTCTGTACCTAATATAGAAATGGGTATCCAAGTCATATCTTGGGAAATCAATGGCTAATATTGTCATTCCTTAAGAAGAGAACATGTTTTTTCTAAATATGGAACATAGGTCAATTGAAATGATTCACCTGGAAGAGAATTCACAAGAGAGACTACATATCTTATAATAATTTTATGTTTTAACGGTTTACCTTGGATACATTTTTAGTTAAAATGAGTCTCCATCGGATGACCATAAAAGACCCAATGCGATTTGTAATATTTAGTTGGAAATTTGAACAGTAGAACAAGAGACTTGATTTGATTAAGTTTTGAAGTGTTGGAGGAATGTATGCCTGTTAACTCTTCTTATGAAACATAATACAGTTTGATGCCATTATAAATCCTCTATAAGTGTTATGGTTTGGTTTATTTCTTGAGCATTGATTTAGTTTAACTTGCTCTAGGAGTGGCAAGGGCCCACCACCACCTGGACACAAGTTCTTTCCTTTGTTTCAGTTATATAATTTATAATTTGCAGTGTGCATTTTTTTCTGAATTATAAATCTAGGATCGAGTATTAACTTTGTTATGTGTGAGAAATTCCGTATTGATATTATGAGTTAATTTATTTTTCAATTGAGTAACTGAATTTTTGAGAATTTGATTTAAGATTTTCATTCTTGAAGTTGAGGGATCTCTACTTAAACTATTTTAGATAACCTGTCATGAATGCTTGAAGTTTTATTGTTGTGCACTCAGAACAATAATTAATACTCTATTTTGAGTTAGATGCATCTGAAGGAAATCAACAAAGTGATTCAATGCATAATAGGATTTAGTTAAATGCGCTATGAAGGTTTGATTGGTTACAGTTAGGAATATAGTTCGTGATTTATTTTATATACTATCAGTTCATGAATGTGAATACTATAAGGTGTGTTTATTGGATCGAAATAAGTTCTAGTTTGAAGTTCAGTTCATCAAATAGAATTTGTTTTAATTAGAAGTTGTTTTGTTTTCTCATAGCATCATTTCCTTTCTATAGAAGCAAGCTTCGAGATAATTTTCTTGTCGAAATTATAGTTTAGTGTCAATCAAATATATTTCATTTTATTATCATTGACTTTGATTCCGAGTTTCATAAGTACAGAAAGATAATTTTGGTCTAAGTAGTTCACTTGGAATAATCATTTTGATTAGAAATAGGAATTATGAGGCTTGTTTCATAGAATAATGGGATCCTATAGGTGAAGATTGGTTTATGTAATTAGGAGTTATTTCTTAGAAGTTGATTTATGTAACCTGAAGTCATTTTCTAGAAGTTGATTAAAAATTTTCTTTCGAGAAGATTACTTAAGTATAGTTGGAAGTGACTGTTCATAAGTGAATAATGCATTGTGAGGTTTTCTTTATAATGAATGAATGGTGTGATAATGTGTGAAATGATTAGTGTATGATTTATTAATAAAATTTAGCAAAGGGTTCTTATTATAGTTAGTAGATAGTTTGTTCTTTTGTAGAGGTAACTGTGGATTGAGTTATGGAATCATAAGTAGGAGAAAAATTTCTTTGGTTAATCGATAATTTATTTGTGATTGCAGATATGTATTTTTAGTCTAGTTAATTTATTTAGGATTTAGATAAAACATAATTTAGCATAAATAATATTCTTCACTTTAGTAATTTTGTGCTTATTGAACAATTATGTACTTAAATATACATTCTAATCGATACACAGTGTGACTCGGTGATTACGATCCTCGATAAATAATTCAATTTAGGGGGTTTTAAACAACTATTAAAACACCTAACATTTTTTTCGTTGTTTCTAGGGAGTTGCAAACAATCCAAGTAACAAAAATCTTTACAGAATTACAAATATTTTGACATGATAGTTATACGGTGGGGAGTGTACAGTAAGACTTGAGTGAAGAGCCACACATCCACTTTGGTGGGGTTTCTCTGAAGTCTGGTTGTCTTAAAAAACCACTGTAGAATTTTCTTTTCTTATGCGTAAGAGTAAGAATAGGCATAGAGATAGTAAAGGTAGATGTATTTCAAAATAATTTCCTGAGATATTTTGTCCCACTGAAACACCACCGACTAATCCAGTTAATTGTTACGTAGGTATCAAAAGTGAGGGAGAAGGTACCAATAGCAAAGTGGCATTGGTAGAAGAATTTCCAATCCAAAGAGGGGTTGAACAAGAAGAAATCATTTTAGGGGCCACAATAGAGACAACACTCGTGCTAGTCACAAGGATTTGGGGTCTGGAAACAGTAAGATCAATCCAGTTGAGTCTTCTTCCAACCACATTATCACCAAACCTCTACGTGAACATGCATTAAACATCGCTAAGAGAGGAGGAGAAAACATAAACCATGGGGAAAACCATGAAGAAGATGGCGCATGACACACTTTATTTGGAGGAAACAATGAGGGATGAAGAGGAGGCCTAGAAGAAAATAAGGAAGATGTTGAAACAACCTTTGGATTTCCTATCATGGACATGAATAGAAATTTTAACATGAAGAACATACCATTTACATCCATCCCACTATTTCGAGGTATGTCTTCCGAAGACACGGATGCATTTTTATTTTAATTCAATATTTTATGCAGAAGTTATAACTATTACGATGATGCACATAAACTCAAATTATTCCATGCTACCTTAAAATACATAGCCCTAAGATGGTTTATGAGCCTAGGAGAGCACCTTATCTACTCCTGGGATGACATGAAATATGCCTTCCTTAAAAGTTATCAATACTACTCTAAAATGTGGGATGTCAATGAATTTTTTAAGATGCAATAGATGGAGGATGAAAGCCTAGAATATTATGTAGAGATATTCCTTTACAAATACCACAAATCATGAAGGGGTAACCTAGATTAAAGGACCACTAGGATTGTCTTCTTAAAGGGATTAAGGGAAGAATGTATCGATAAACTCAATCCCTTAAGCGTCAGTGAAATTTATATTTTTTTTGATGAAATAGCTGAGTTGTGCCAAACATAATCTAGAAGTCAGGCCAAAGTAGGAAAAAGACTCTGAGAAAACTCACGGGATTATGTGCCTAAAAATGTGAAATCTGCATCAATCGTTGTCACTATGGCTGAGCTGGGAAGCCTTCTAGAAAATTTTAAAACATAAATCTTAAACACTATTAATGACCAGTTAGATACCTTGCAAATAAAAAGGAAACAAGAAGAGGAGAAAACTACTGTGGAAATATTTTTTCCTAAATGTAGGCAAAAACACATAGAAAGGGAATTCCCTAACAATATGGTTGAAGTATATGGAATTTATGCATTAGAACATGCCACTAAAAACAAGTCATTCACAAAGGAGGTATGGAGGCTAATGACCCATCTCAAGAAAAAAAAATCCTATATGGAGAGGAAAAAATCAAAACATGTATCAAGACCTTAATTCACAAGGTTTTGTTCAAAGCTAGACATGGAATTTTCAACCGCGATATCCTCCTTAGTATGATCAACCACCACAAAAATCTCCTTGGAACCAAGGATGGAGGGGAAATTTTTATGGGAATACATTTCAGCCTCAGAATCAGACATACCACCAATATCAAGGCACCTCTAATATGCCATACACAAACACTACTCCTCCATTTCAGCAAGGGTATAATCCACCTTCTTATCATCAACCTTTGTTACCCTCACCCACATTACATCAACTTATTCATTGAAGCTCTAATTCACCTCCACAACAGGCACAAAAACCTTGCAATCCACCTTGTCCTACCTTGTTGCCTGCCCAACCCATTTCTAACCCCAATAATAAACCTCTTCAACCTGTGAAAAATAGGGATGTAAAATATTTTCCTACATATTTTATTACTGGTTTTCCTGATTATAAAATATTTTCCTACATATTTTATTACTGTTGTTCTTTATTATGATAAGTAAGAACAATTACCAAATAACAACTGGAAGTAATAAATAAAGAGGAGGATCCTCAAGCAAAATTTGAGGATAAAATTTACCAAAAAATAAAAAATAAAAAAGATGAACATCAAACAAATAATAAAAAATATATACAATAAATATAAAATATAAAATATGAAGAACTAAGGGAGCCTCCATATCCAGAAAGATTGACTGTTAAGAAGGTAGAAACTCCCACGGAATATGATAAGGAATTTTTGTATTAAAACAACCCTATTGCAAGCTATTAGAGACATTCTCATCTACACCAAAATCATTAAAGATCTCTGCATTAAAAATCTAGGAAGGAAAGTACAGAAAATCATAATGTTAAAATAGTGAGTCAAATGACAGAGATGATATTTTATTTTCTACATAGGTACAATGACCTTGGGAATCCTATATTTACAATATAAATCAATGGAATTATCTTGCCACATACCCTTATATATTTAGGAGCATCCACTAACGCTATGACAACTGATACAATGGAATTATTACAACTACAAGGAATTAGGCCTACACCTATAGTATTAGAATTGGAAGACAAATCCATGGTCAAACTTATGGGAATCCTAGAAGACACTGTGGTAACAATATCCTCCTAGAAATATCCAATTGACTTCATTATAATTTATCCAAAAAATTATAAACGTGGACATCTAGTAGTGTTGGGATGACCCTGGTTGGCCACTACTGATGCAGTAATTGGGTGTAGAAATGGAGAAATGATCTTTTCTAATGGATTAAAGAATCAAACTTTGACTATTTTTCCACCTGCCCAAATGGCTGTTGAGGCACCCCTATGGTAAGAAAGTCATTACGGGGATGAATATTGTATGTTTCCTTTACTAACTTTGGAACAATCACGGGGATTATAGGAACAATAAGAAGAATATGTTTTACAACAGTTTTCTTCTGACATTACTTGGATTAATTATCCTATCTCTTTTAATGGTTATCCACATGTTTTCAGCAATGGGTTTCAAGAAAATTTTCACCCAGCTATATTCGAAACATTCACTATAGCAGCATTAGAAGGTAACCATGAAGAAACCACTGAGCCTATTGAAATTGATGAGGGGAAGACATTTTACATTGGCAATGATTTGAGTGTATAATAGAATCACTAGGTATTGAACATGGTTCAAAATTAGTTAGAAGCATTCGCTTGGTATTAATTGGACATGAAAGGTATTCATCGAAACACATGTATACACCATATCTATAAAAATGATGAAATTAGACCTATTAGGTAGCCTCAAAGGCGTATGAACCAAACTGTGAAAGATATAGTTAAAGATGAATTACAAAAACTCTTGAGCACAGATTTTATATATCCGATTTATGATAGTCAATGGGTATCACCATTGGTGGTAGTTACGAAGGAAAATGGGAAATGGTGAATCTGCATATACTATAGAGAGTTGAATAGGGACACCCTGTGAGATTACTTTCCTTTAGCATTTATTGGTCAAGTATTTGATACATTGTCTCGGAAAAAGTATTTTTCTTTTCTAGATGTGCATAACGGCTATAACTAGATTCAAATAGCCCTAGAGGATCAAGAGAATACCACCTTTACCGTCCCATGAGGTACCTATGCCTATCATGTTCTTCCTTTTGTTTTATCTAATGCTCCAACCACTTTTCAGCGAGCTATGTTGTCTATCTTTTCTGATTTGACCCATGACTGTGTAGAAGTCTATATGGACGACTTCACAATATATGGGGATGATTTCGATCAAGCCTTGGAAAATTTGGAATAAGTGTTGATCCGTTGTCAAGAAGCTCAAGTGGCCCTTAGTATTATTAAATGTAAAATTATACAAACTAAAGGGATTATCTTGGGGCATCATGTATTGACATTAGGGATAGAATTGGACCCTGCGAAAATATAGGTAATATCACATATTTAGATTCACACAACATAGAAAGAGGTAAGTATTTTCTTAGGACATGCAGGATACTATAGACGATTCATTGAAAATTTTGCTAAAATTGTAGCACCAATGTTTAAATTTCTTTCTAAAGATTCTTATTTTTTATGGGACACTAACTGCAAAAATGATTTTCAAGAACTAAAGGATAAATTAACAACTACTCTGGTATTGAGAGGGCCTAATTTGTCTCTCTCATTTCACATTTGTACAGACACATCCAACACCACCCTCAGTGTTGTGTTAGGTCAAAGGGAAGATCACTCTCCTTATTCCATATATTTTGTTATCAAGAACCTCTCACCGGTTGAATTAAACTATATAGTTACTGAAAAGGAATTATTAGTAGTTTTTCATGCTATTAGCATTTTTAGACAATATATTACTGGTTATGAGACTTTTTTCCATACCGATCATTCTTACATTAGATTTTTAATGAATAAACCTACTAATAATGGAAGAATTATTAGATGGTTTCCTTTAATGAAGGAATTTAACATCAGTGTGATTGACAGGGCTAAAAAAGACAACTTGGTTGTTGAATTCACATCTCGGATGAACATTGCTCAAGAAATAGTTTTGGTACCAGTTCTGGATGACTTTCCAGATGAGGACTTGTTTGCAATATCAATTCTTACTCGCTGGTTTAGCGATATGGATAATTACTTGGCAATAGGAAAATTTCCACAAAATATATCTACCATGGAAAAACATAATATTATTCAGCAAAATGAAATTTATTCTTGGATATATGGGGATTTATTATGCACAGGACCTGATTTGATTATGAGAAGGTGTGTGAGGGAGGATGAGATGTTTTATGTACTAAATTTTTACCACAACGAGCCTTGTGGAGGGAATTTCGCGGATAAGAGAACAATTGACAAAGTACTACATTTAGGATATTATTGGCCCATGCTTTTCAAAGATGATAAAAAAATTGTTTGAAGTTGTGATGCATGTCAACAAATGGGGTGGCCAGTCCCTACAAATGAGATGCCTCTCCAAATGCAGATATCAATAAACCTTTCGAAAAATGGGCAATAGATTTTGTGTGACCCATTTATCCAATGTCAAAAAAGAAGAGATACATTTTGGTCTGCACTGATTATGTGACAAAATGGGTGGAGGCAAAGGCTTTGTATCTAACTTCTAAGAAATCAGTGGTGGATTTCCTTTTTGAAGACATATTCACCCGATTTGGAGTGACTAGGGAAATTGTTACTAACCAAAGTACACAATTCACATCCAAAATGGTGAAGGCTATTACTGAGAAATATTATATCAAGCATCAAAAATCTACCCCATACCACCGCCAAGCAAATGGGCAGGTGGAATCTACAAACAAAGTATTAGAATCCTTTCTCACTAAAACCATTCAGATTCACCATGGTGATTGAGTTGACAAGTTACCTGAATAATTGTGGGCATACTATATAACCTGGAGGAATGTGACTGGACTCACTCCCTATGAATTGGTATATGGAATACAAGTATTAATTTCGATTGAATTCCAAGTAAAAGAATTCCAAAAAACCATTTAATTGGGAATGAACTTGAATGATGCCCAAGAGAAATATTGATGTAGTTAAATGATCTGGCTAAGATAAGGCAGGACGCATTTCATCGAACCATGTTAGTACAAGATCAACAAGCCCAATGGAATGATAAATTTATCAAGAAAAAGGTATTTCAGGCAGGAGATTGGACACTTCTATACAATAGGAGATTCAAACATTTCAAAGGGAAATTTTTGGCCCAGTCGTTGGGACCTTACGAAGTGGAAGAAGTAATTGATAATGGATCTATCCAAATAAAAACTATTGATGTTGATTAGACCTCATTTGTGGTGAATGGCCATCGATTAAAGGTATATCATCGACCACTCTCTCGCCAAGAATTTCTGCAAGAAGTAATGAAATATCCAAAAATGGAGTTGATCTAAGGGAGGAATCCAACTCTTGCTAGTTTAAAATGATTTTCTTTTAACTATATTTATGTATATATATGTATATAGTATATTAAATAGTGAGTTGATATATTTTCATATCTATAATTATTCTCCTCTCAGCTCACATAGAATAAAGGAGAAATTTCTCTTGGGTAAGTTTATTCCTTTAACCATACTTGATAGATTATTTATGGAAAACGACCATTTGGAGTTTTCTTTGAAACATTTCACACTCCCAAAAATTGAAAGTTCTGAGAAGAAACTAATCCAGGCTTGTAAAAAGTAAATGGAAACAATGGTAGTTTAGGGATCCCCTGAGTACAAAATTATTCTTTTTTGGGCTCAGAGGAATATTTACAAAAAAGAAAACCCCTGAGAGTCTACTTCAGGTTATCCAGACTCCATAAAAATTAATTCCTTGAGCACATGGATACTTCAGGCTCAATAAACTATTTGAGATGGCAGTAGCTAGGAATCTGCTAAGTAAAAAATTATTATTTTTTGAACTCAGCAGAATAAGTGTAGAAAATAATCATCTTGGAGTTTTCTTTGGGATATTTCAAACTCTAAAAAATAAATTCTCCAGGCAATAATTATTCCAGGCCTGGACAAAATCCATGGGATGGTATTTCAGGATCCATATAAGGAGTTGAAGACAAAGTTTACATTCAACTATGTGAACATATTCTAGATAAGGAGTTATGTTTCTAGTTCAGTTCTGATTGATTCTATACTAAAACATTTTTCACTCAACTTCATGTATCTAAGTGGGCACTGCGATGAGTCATAGAGCTCCAGAATGAGGAAATATCTAGGACAAAGGAGATATATAGATTCAATAACTAATTTCTATTGCAGGATAGAATCTTTCAAACTTTTCTTAAAATTATTATTATTCTTTTATTAACATTAAAACTCAACATTACTAGTTTTCAAGATCCAATATTTTTGTAGGTTAGAACCAAGGTATGTGATTATTTATCTACTTGAGCTAAATTAGAAGGATATGAATATAGGCTATGTAGATGTTTATATCCACTATTTATGATCACCCTAACATTATCATTTTATCATTATCATTTTACCATTCTCTCCTAACTTAATTAAATTCCCTTCACCCCCCACTTCCCCTATAATCGTAGCAATGAATCTTGATTCCTAATCCCCTTGTCATAACCTTTCTCCTATCATTCGAATCATGACAAGCCATAGGCCATCATGATAACTGATCCCCATCCCTTTCGGCACTGCCATATTTTATCCACTCCCTTTCAGTATGACCTCCCTTGAGTACGAATTCGGCATTGTCCCACACATGCAGATTGTCAATCCTTGAAAATGGCTCTTTTACCAATCCCTCAAGGCCAAAGATCGAGTGAAGAAATTATTTTCTTAAGGTGTTAAGGAGTCGATTGTGAGTGATCCTGAAATAAAAATTCTCTGAGACCTATTTTCACATAGGAATGGGGGCCGATAGACATGAACCTACCTTTGTATAGTTCTCCAGAAGTCTGGAGTATGAGGGATGTAGGGTATTCTTGGCATAAAAATCTTGGATAAGGTTTCTGAGGAGGTTCCAGGGGTATAATGATAGGGTGGCTTTGGCTTTCTGACAAAACTTAAATGGTGACACTGTGGAGATAGGAAATTTAAATTTAAGGGTTACATATGATTCTATCATCAAAGCTATAGGTATATATCTGACAGGTGAACAATTTTTCAAGAGAGGGTACCAAGATGTGAGAGAGTGTGCATAGTTTCTCAAACCTGCATACCAGACTCTAAGATGGTAAAAATGTTTATTTTTCATTTTTTTAGACGATAAATGGTATCCATTGATCAAAATATTGCAAAGGCTCATTACCTGTGAGGGAAGGTATGTGTTTGTTTTCATATACCATGTTATATTTTTTGTTGCATTTCTTAGAAGGACGAGAAATTGATTTTCCTTAATTTTTACTTCAAAGTTTATAAAAAATTACCAAAGGTGTTTAGAATTAGGTTATAAACCCTGATACTATCGTATATCACTACATTCTAATTAAAATCATCATCGTAGCAGAGTTGAACAAGAAACAAAAGTCATGGGAGGAATTCTTAAATGAGAACTTCCCCGGGGAGGAAAATCAAATGAAAGGTTGATAGAGACTCATTATACTTTTCTCTAAAATTTCAATTTTAAGTCTGAGACCCCTACAAGTTCTAAAATGAACCTGATCTCTGCAACTGTAATATTCCCTTTCAAGAATTCTAGCAATATCACCAATGAGGACGACGTATAAGCAAACCATTGCAAAAATAATGCAGTCTGAGGCTTGGATCCTCTTAAATATGCTATAATTCGCTTAAATATATAATGGCACCATAAAAAAATAACTCTAGCTACATTAAACAGATCTCCCCGACTCAAATATGCTAAAAAGCATCACAACCCTAGTACATCATAAAATAGAAATGCCTGAGGCAGCAACAACGTTATTTTTATCATTTCAACTATAGAAATGGTTGGAATAACATATATATGGAGCTTCTATTCATTATATAATCAGAAATGAGAGGATTGGCCTCTTTTACAAGCACATTAGGACCCTTCGGCAAGGGTTTCCGGAAAAATGACAACACAAGATACAACACTATAGAAAATAACGTTGTACCTAGTAGCTATGTATTGAGAAATATATGATATGCTCTAAAAAGGACACGCAATCCTAGAGTGGAAATCACCTCCTCCTCTTCTGAATTAAGCACAAATGGATAGATACAAACCCAACTACTGTAGATGCTGCAGAAATAATGCATTCACTGGAAGTGACTGCACTGTCAAGGTTAGAGGATGTCTCCCCTCAAGATAGATGATGAGAATTGAACTCAGGACCTCCTCCTTAGCTCTCCCAATTAGCTATATCAATAATGAATATAGAATTCCCGCATGAGAATTCTTGCACTAAACAGTGCTACAACTCCAGCTAAATAATTAAAGCTTGAAATTAGTCATAAGACTGAAACAAGATGTATGAATGAATGCATCCTTTTGCTGCTATCTATTCCTTTTTATCCTAGGTGAGCTTCTCCATTCCGGGCCCCAATCATTGGTGATTTAGCTTCTTTGAAAATTTTAATCCTTCAAAACTGCGCTGCCCTAGTGGCTCTCCCTCCCTTGTGATAGTGTTGTTGACTTGGTCAGCTATACCTAGCTCCTTCCTTTTTCTCCTCTTCATACTCAAGAGGCTTTATTCTATCCTCATACCTCAATCCCTTTTCACACTGGGATAGATTTTATTATGTTTCCTACTTCTTATTTCAAAAATGGAGCAATTATAATGTTCCAAGTAACAATGGATAATTGGGAACATTACAGTCCTCCCCGCTCAAAATTTTCTTGCCCACAAGCAACAATAAAGAAGGATTCTGCAAGATCTTCTCTCCCTCCAAAGTGGCATCCTCATCTGTTAGATTCCTCCATCGAATCAAATATTCTTTGCTGACTCTATTTCTCAATTGCCTCTCCCTTGTGTCTAAGATTGCTTCCGGCTGCAAGATCAAATGGCCCTCATCATCAATAGGAGGAAGTTCCATGTTGGCAACTGCATTCCTCCCAATGGCATTCCCGAGGCAAGATACATGGAAGATATTGTGGATATTGCTCCCCTTAGGAAGCTCCAGCTCATATGCTACCTTACCGATACATATGCTCACCTTGTATGGCCCATAGAAATGTGGTTTGAGCTTTTTAGCTCCCTTCACCTTGAGTGTGGACTGTTTTTAAGGTTGAAGGTGTAGGTAGACATGATCTCCCACCTCAAACTGTCTCTCCATCCAACCACGGTCTGCATACATATTTTGTTGGTTTTGAGCAGTAGCAATGTTATCTTTGAGTGCCCTGAGTATGTCCTAGTTATCTTGAATCCAATCCCTTTCCCTTGGAGCTTTACTTGCCCCAAACATAACATCAACAAATGAAAGCTCCTCATACCCATACAAGGCTTGGAATGGAGTCATGCCAATAGAGATATGGTGAGTAGTGTTGTAACGATACTCCCGCAAGTGGAGCCAATGCAACCAAGATTTCTGCTGCCCTGCCACATAGTTCCTCAAGTAGAATTCTAGCCACTTATTCACTATATCAGTCTGCCCATCAGTTTGGGGGTGATATCTAGTACTGGTGGTCAAATTAGTCCCCACAAATCAGAAAAGTTCTCACCAAAAGCCACCCATGAAGTGGCTATCCCGATCACTCACTATGGTCCTAGGGAGACCATGGAGTCTAAATACATCTCTGAAGAAGAGCTCAGCTACCTGTGAAGCAGTATAATGTGCAGAAATGGAAAAGAAATGAGAGTACTTTTTTATTCTGTCAACAACAACAAATATATAATCCTTACCCTGCACTGTCGGTAAGCCGGTGATGAAGTCCATAGAGATACTTTCCCACTTCCCATCCAGAATAGGTAGTCGCTGCAACATTCCAGTAGGATAAGTATGCTCTCCCTTATTCTGTTGGCAAGTGGTTCATTCCTTAACATGCTAGAGCACATCCTCCTTGAGACCCTTCCATGAGAATCTCTCCCTGATAGATCTATAAGTTTTTGTGAAACCTTGATGCTCGGAAAGTGGTGAATCCTATGAGGCAAATAAGATCTTATCCTTGAGCTTAGAATTATTACCCAAGTGGATCCGATCCTTGTAATATATAAACTCATCAATTACTCTAAATCTCTCATTCGATACCACCCCATCAAGTATCCCACATGAAAATTCATCTTTTGAGTACTCAACTAAGAGTTGAGCCTTCCAATCTACATCCATGCCCCTCAAGGACAGCACTGTAGGCCTCCTATAAAGTGCATCAGCTAAATTATTTCTCTTCCCCTTGACATATACTATGTCAAAGTCATAAGCTTGGATTTTTATCACCCACTTCTGTTGTCTCTCCTGAAGTTGCCTCTGTTCAGGAAATAATCTAAGGCTGTTGTGATTAGTCTTCACCTTGAACTTATTCCCCACCAAATATTGCCGGAATTTGGCTAATGCATGCATGATAGCAAAAATTTCTTTATCATAGATGGGGTGTAGCATCTCATGAGGGAGAAAATTCCTGCTCTCAAATGCTATAGGATGCCCTCCTTGCATCAAGAATGCCCCAATACCTTCTCCTGATGCATCACATTCTAGCACAAAAGGTTGAGAAAATTCAGGTAAAACAAAAACAGGACAACTACTCATTACCTATTTGAGCTTATCAAAATCGCTCTGCATTGTAGGTGTCCAATGGAAAGTTCCCTTCTTTGTCAAGTCTATGAGTGGTGCTGCTAATTGTCAAAATCCTTTCACAAACTTTCAGTAATAAGTGCATATTCCCACAAACCTTCTGATTTCTGTAACATTCCTAGGTTCAGGCCAGTCTCTGATAGCTTGAATCTTCTCCTCATGTACCCTCACTCCATCCACTCCTATGATGTGCCCCAAATACAATATATCTGTGAGGAAAAGTTCACATTTGGAGAGCTTGGCATAGAATTTCTACTCCTTGAGGATATGTAAGACTGTCTCAATATGCTGCAAGTGCTCCTCCCAAGTGTGGTTGTAGATCAGAATATCATCAAAGGAGATCAATAAAAAATTTCTCAAATGACCACGAAAGATGTGGTTCATGTAGTATTGGAAAGTTTTCAGGGCATTAGTCAATCCAAAGGGCATTACCAGAAACTCAAAATGCCCATAGTGACACATGAACACTATCTTGGGGATGTCTTGATCCCTCACCTTGATTTGATGGTACCCGGACCTCAAATCAATCTTGGAGAAGTATTTGGATCCCCTTAACTCATCCATGAGTTCATCGATCTTGGGTATAGGGTACTTGTTCTTCATAGTATTCTTGTTCAAGGCCCTATAATAAATGAACATCCTCATTGTGTCATCTTTCTTCTTTACCAAAACCACCAATGAAGCAAAGAGGCTAGTACTAGGCCAGATGTGCCCTAGTGCTAGTAGCTCTTGGATGGCTCTTTCAATCTCATCCCAACAAGCCTTGGGATGTCTATAAGGAGTGGTGATCACTGATTTTACCCCTTGTTCCAACTCAATGGTGTGTTCAAACCCTCGGTCAGGAGGTCTCCCTAGTGGGATATCCTCAAACACTATAGAATATCGGTCCAAAAGATATTGAACATCTGGATGCACCGGTGAGTCCTTGCCCTTCACCTAGGATATATTCAGTTCCACTACCCATGCAACATCTCCTTTGTGCAGGTATGCCTCCATCCTATGTGTTGAAACAACCTGAGGGGGATATGTGTTCATACCCTTGATCTTCTGTTGCTATCCATCCTTCCCTCCAGTCCATTCAAACTCCAAAGTTATCTAGTTAGTGGTAACTCTCCCAAGAGTGACTAACCACTAAAATCCCAATATGAAATTGGTGTCTAAAATATCTACCACAAAGAAGTGGTCTATCAATGTATAGGTACCCATAGTAATGGTCAGCGCTGGAACATACTTGGCACATTGCGGAGTCATGGCTCCTGGGACCAAAACTGAAAATCATTCAAACTCTTCCATGGGAATTCCTCTCTTATGTACCAGTTGTGCATCAATAAAATTATGAGTATCTCCACTATCTATCAATACAGAAACTATTTGCCCCATGATGGTGCCTCTCACCCTCAAGGTCAGATACTTTGGGATCCCTCTTAATGCTACAACAGCTCCTCCTCTAGGAGCAAAGTCTTCTATGGGTTACACAATGTTGGAATCCTTCTTGAAGGAGGACTAGATATGATGTGTTCCCCTTGTAACACATTTCCCCTCCAAATCCTGAACAGGGATTGCCTCCCTTGGCCTTGAGTGAGTTTTTTGCTACAAAAAGGTTCTTCCCCTGGTCAAGATGTGTTGTAGATCTCTATCTTTCTCCACAGCTTCAAGGAGTGTGGTGGGTTTGGTAGACTTGACCAACCCTTGTAATGGTTCAGCCATCCCATTCAAAAACATGCATACCTTCCTGCTCATAGTGAGGTTGGATACCATCACTGAAAGCTACAGATACTCCGCAATGTAATCCTCCAGATCTCCCTCCTACTTGAGCTAGGTTATTTTGGCAAAGTGAGCTTCTGGATCCCTTGGGTCAAACCTCTCCACTAGCTTCTTGGTGAAAGATAAGTATGAAGTGAGATGATGATGCCCAAGTGTGTTCAGTCCATGAAACCACCAATCTTGAGCTTCCACTTCTAGGTGCAATGCAGCTATCTTTATAGATTCTATCTCAGAAAATTTGTTGAGATGAAAGTATGTGTCTAGCTTCTCTACCCTTGCTTTTTCTATGCATTTAGGTGTCCCATAAAATCTAGGCAAGAAGAACCCTACCATACTGCACTGTAAGGATGATCCCTACATCAAGTTATCCTCCTCTTGATGAATATCATTCATCCTTCCATCCTTGATCCAGAAAAACTCCTGAAAGCTCAAGTGCTCCTTGAACCTTTAGGATTGGATTTCATATTCTTCAAAATATTCCCCTAGATAACCCTCCTTATCTCCTTCAGTTAGAAATGAAGGCATGGTGGAGAATTTTTATGCAGACGAATTTCCCATGCCATTTTCAATGCTGGTACTTGTCTTGTGGCAAAACCCTAAAGAGTACTCTTCATGCCTCATCTCCTTGAGATCCCTTGAAATTTTCTCCAGGGTTTGAAGTACGAGTCTTGAGATGTCTTCCTTCTCCATGTTGAAAATAAATATCCACCCCACAAGCTGAACCAAGAGTAGAGCTCTGATACCAATGTAATATTCCCTTTCAGGAATTCTAGCAATATCACCAATGAGGACGTTGTATAAGCAAACTAGTGAAAAATAATGCAGTCTAGGGCTTGGATCCTCTTAAATATGTTGTATGTATCTTAAATATATAATGGCACCAGACTAGCTACATTAAACAGATCTCCCCAACTCAAATATGCTAAAAAGCATGACAACCCCAATACATCATAAAACAAGTATGCCAGAGGCAGCAACAACATTATTTTTATCAAGTCAACTACAAATATGGTTGGAATAACATATATTTGGAGATTTCATTTATTATATAATCATAAATGATATTATTGGCCTCTTTTACAAGCACATTAGGACCCTTCGACAAGGGTTTCCAGAAAAATGACAACACAAGATACAAAATTATAGAAAATAACGTTGTACCCAACAACTGTGTATTGAGAAATATCTGATATTCTCTAAAAAGGACACACAATACAAAAAATGGCCCAAGCCCTTCCTCAATAGATATCCTGAAGTGGAAATCACCTCCTCCTCTCTTGAAATAAGCACAAATGGATAGATACAACCCCAACTACTCCAGCTACTGCAGAAATAACACACTCACTGGAATTGATTGCGTTGTCAAGGTTATAGGATGGCTCCCCTCAAGATAGATGATGATAATTGAACTCAGGACGTCCTCCTTAGCTCTCCAAATCAACTATATCCATAATGAAGATAGAATTCCCGCATGAGAACTCTTGCACTAAACAGTGTTGTAACGCTGGCTAAACAGCTGAAGCTTGCAATCAATCATAAGATTGAAACAATTTGAATGAATGAATGCATCCTTTTTCTGCTATCCATTCCTTTTTATCCTAGGTGAGCTTCTCCATTCCTGGCCCCACTCATTGGTGATGTAGCTTCTTCGAGAAGTTTCCTCCTTCAAAACTATTCTACCCTAGTGGCTCTCCCTCCCTTGTGACAGTGCTATTAACTTGGTCAACTATAGCTAACTCCTTCCTTTTTCTCCTCTTCATAATCAAGAGACTTTATTTTATCCTCCTACCTCAATCCCTTTTCACACTAGGATAGATTTTAATGTGTTTCCTACTTCTTATTTGAAAAATGTAGCAATTATAATGTTCCAAGTAGCAATGGCTAATTGGGAACATTATAGAAACTAAGCCTAAAACACCTGTGGAAGGGATTTTTTCTAACAAACCTTGAAAGGAATCAACCATTCCTAGTATTCTAGATGAAATCACAACCCAAACTCAAAAGAAGAAGAAGAAAGGTAAGACAACCAAGAAGGTCAAACCTAGACAGAGAGGAAGGTTTTCCAAGGAAGTGTGGGATGACAAGGTCGAGACTACCCTTAAGAGGAAGAAACAACTTTTTTAGGGTAACCCAAGATCAAAAACTATATGATCTACTCCCCTTCGTCAAGTACCCAAAACCTTACCTATCTCTAAAGATCGGTGTTACACCAAGAGCATGCATAAGAAAAAGTTGTCGATTTTGGGTGTTATCACTAAATTGAGGTTGATGGGCCACTTCAACAGTCAATTTAGAGTAACTGTTTCAAACCACTTTTGGTTGGAACTTATCCTTCCCAACCTGAAATGGATCTCTCAAGGAAATGTATGATATTCAATAGAAAAATCTTGGAAACAAATATGGCTAACTCTTGAGTGTGTTTTGAGTGTTTTTTATGCAGGTGAAGGATGTGAATTAATAGATACCATTGGGCATGGAATAAAAGGGAACTAAAATACATGAAAACCATATAACATGGAAGTTGAGGCATGTGTGCATTCTCGTCAAAACATAACTTGAATAGTAAACCATATGCATACAAGAAATTGGAGCATGTTTAACCATGAATTATAAGTGATTACACATAAATCAAATTGAATAAAAATCAAATAGATATAGAAGAAAGAGATATATAAGAGTGCATGATGAATCTCATATCCGAGAGAATATTTCTGCAACTGTATATTACTGACTGAAAAATATTACAAAATTAGCTTGTGGCATGACATCAATCAACCCTCTCTAATCCTCTCATCTACCTATTTATAAAATTATATATCTTTACATGTAGTATGGTAGCTGGCTAGACCCTCGAATACTTGCAAAGATATGTTATCCAAATAAGAAACAAATTACGAAGGAATCTAGTGATATTTCTGTTTACAAAAGTTCAAAACCCAATAGGACTCTAACACTATTTATTTTACTAACAAACTTTTAATTATCCATACATGATGATACTTATCGAACAACATCAATTTTTCTGAGGTGGAAATGCCCATAACTAAATAGTAATACAACCATACTGACATCTAGGGTCTATGTTGGGTGTGGAGCCTGATTATCTTGTTTATTTTGTATCACATCGTTTGACCCCTGTACCTTAATGGGGTTGCAACACCACCCGTAATTAAACTCTGCCTGAGGGGTCCAGGGGGGTGGTTGTGACTTCATGGAGCTCCCCCCTGGTAGTGGGTTTCGGGGGCAGTGCCCTAAGCTAAAAACAGATGTAAAATTTCCTTGTAAAAGTATAATAATTTCTAGTCAATCTAGGCCGTTCATTAGGTGGATGATATGACAGTAGAAGTTATGTTTAATTTAGGGTTTTTTTTTACCTAGAAGGCAACCCCTCGCTTGTATGAGGGTATTGTATTGCGGCTATGTATTGGAGGTGTATTCTCAGAGTGATAAATAGATAGGGAGACTATGAGAGAGAAGAAAGGATATTACAACAGATCTGTTGTGGGTTTTGTCTCTTCATTTTGCTGGATAATAGAAAGGAAGGACTGGCTATTCGGGGTGGATGTAGCCCAAACTGGGTGAACCGCTTATATCTGTGTCTCTCTGTCTTTATGTGCTTTGTGTTCTTGTGTTTTCCACATATTTTATGTGTTGCATTGCTCTGTAATATATAATTTTCTAACAACTGGTATCAAAGCCGAAGGTCTATTTGGCTGATAAACTTGCAAGAAAGAAGGGTTCCTGGTTGAAATGGGAGCAATGGTAGAAGATGGTAAATTTAGGTTTGAGAAATTTAACGGCCAAAACTTTCTGCTGTGGAAGATGAAGATGGAATATTATCTATATCAGAGAGATTTGTACCTACCATTGAGTGAAAAAGAAAAGAATCCGTTGGCTATGAAAGACAAAGAATGGAAGATTCTCGATAGAAAGGCACTCAGAACAGTACAGTTGTGCCTCGTGGCATCAGTAGCCTTCAATATTTCAAAGGAAACAACAACAAAGGTTTTAATTAAGGCATTGGCGAAATTATATGAAAAACCCTCGGCCTCAAACAAGGTATTTCTTATGAAACGTTTATTTAATATGAATATGTCGGAAGGTGGATCTGTTGCAGAGCATTTAAATGATTTTAATACAGTTACCAGTCAGTTAAGTTCTGTAGGGGTAAAATTTGATGATAAATTTGGGGCTCTTTTATCTCTATTCTCATTGCCAGAAAGTTGGAATGGTTTAGTTATGGCCATTAGTAACTCTATCTCTGGATATAGTACTTTAAAGTTTGATGATGTTGTCGGTGCTATCCTTAGCAAGGAAATGCGACGGAAAAGCTCCGGTGAGACATCGGGTAATTCTTTGAGTGCAGAGTCTAGGGGAAGAAAAATTGAAAGAGGAAAGATCTTAGGATATCGTAGTAAATCAAGGAAAGGCATATCCAAGTGTAGATCTAGGATAGTGTACTGGAATTGCGGTAAGAAAGGACACTTAAAGAAAGACTATAGATCTCAGAAGGGAAAATAAGGAGATGCACAGCAAGAAAAAAATCATGAAGCAAATGTGATAGGTGATGTGTTACAAGATGCTTTAATTATTTATTTCAAAAATGTTACTGATTCCTGGGTGGTAGATTCAGGGGCCTCATTCCATGCCACACTTGATAAGAAATATTTTCATGACTATGTTCAAGGAGATTTTGGACAAGTTTGTTTGGGTGATGATAAACCCTGTAATTTTTTTGGAATGGGCAAAGTTCTTGTAAAACAACAGAATGGAAACAAATGGCTATTAAAGGAGGTAAGGCATGTTCCATATCTGAAGAAAAATATGATTTCAACATGGAATTTAGGTGGTGAAGGTTGTGTGACAACTTTCACAGATAAAACTTGGAAGGTCACCAAAGGATCCATAGTAATAGAAAAAGGAGAAAATATTGGTACATTGTATTTATGCAATGGTATGTCTAACTCTGTTAATGATTTAACTTCCAAAGGTGAAGATGCAGCATTATGGCATCATAGGCTCAAAGACATGAGTGAGAAGGGGATGAATATTCTTCACTCAAGAAATTTTTTGCTGGGTTTGAAGAATGTTGATTTGGATTTCTATGAGAATTGCATTTATGGAAATCAGAAGAGAGTTAGATTTCTCATAGTTGGAAAGAAAAGAAGAGAAAAAAAATAGAGCTTGTGCATACATATGTATGGGGACCTGCTCAGGTATCATCTCTCGATGGCTCTCATTATTATGTTACTTTTATTGATGATGCAACTAGAAAGACTTGGATTTATTTTATTCAGAATAAATCTGATGTATTTGATACTTTCAAGAATTGGAAAGCTTTGGTTGAGATTGAGATGGGAAAGAAGTTGAAGTGTCTCAGATCAGATAATGGAGGTGAATATTGCAGCAAAGAGTTTGATACGTACTATTTATATCATGGCATTCATAGAGAGAAGACAGTTTCAAGAACACCACAAGAAAATGGTGTGCCAGAAAGGATGAACAAAACAATCATGGAGTGTGAAAGGTGCACGAGATTGCATGCAGGATTGCCTTTACAATTTTGGGCAGATGCTGTAGATATTGTTGTTTACCTAATAAAAATAGGGCCTTCAAGTTCCTTGGATGGTGGTATTCCAGAGGAAGCATGGACAGGTCTGAGGTAAAAAGGTAAACTACTCCTTTTTAAAGCCTTTTGGTTGTGAGGCCTTTGTCCATATTAATAAATAAAATAGACAAAGCTTTAGGAAAAATCAAATGAATGTACCGTTATTGGATACGGTGTTAATGATTTTGGTTATCGCTTATATGATTATGAAAATCACAAAATCATTAGGAGCAGAGATGTAATATTGAATGAAAAGGTCTTGTATAAGAATCAGTTGCAGGAAAAGAAACAGGAAAAAGGAAACAAAGAATACACAGTTCTTGATGAGATCACATAAAAATTAAAGGTGCCTGAAAATAATAATAATCAACAGCCACAACAACATCAACCACCACAAAAGCAATAGGAACCTCAAACACCTGAAAGTGGTGTCAGAAGATCTACCAAGATAAGTAGACCCCCTGAACGATACTCTCCTTCATTATATTATTTATTGTTGATTGATTCTGGTGAACCCGAAAGTTATGAAGAAGCAATGCAGGTTGAAACTAAGAAGAAATGGGAGCTACCCATGAAATAAGGGATGGACTCCTTAATGCATAAACATATTTGGGACTTAGTAAGGTTGCTTGTAGGTAAAACTACATTGCAGAATAAATGGGTTTACAGGCTGAAGGAAGAAGATGGAGGAAACCAGAGGTACAAAGATAGAATTATGGTGAAGGGGTTTGCACAGAAGAAAGGTATTGGTTTTGATGAAATATTTTCCCGTGTTGTTAATATGAATTCAATCAGAACTATTTTAAGTCTTGTAGAAAAAAAATATTTTCATCTTTAATAGCTAGATGTAAAGACATCATTTCTCCATGGAGATTTGGAGGAAGAGATCTATATGGAGCAGCCTGAAGGATATGAGATCAAAGAGAAAGAAAAATTAGTGTGCAGGTTAAAGAAGAGCTTGTATGGCTTAAAACAAGCTCCAAGGCAGTGGTATCCGAAATTTGACAGGTTTACGTCTGAAAAAGGTTATACTAGATGTCACTCTGATCATTGTGTTTATATGAAAAAAAAACGATCGCAACTATATTATATTGTTATTGTATTTAGATGACATGCTTGTTGCAGGGTCTAACATACGAGAAATAAATGTGCTCAAAAGAAAATTGGCAAATTCTTTTGCAATGAAGGATTTGGGAGCTGCAATGAAGGATTTGGGAGCTGCAAAACAAATCCTTGATATGAGAATAAATAGAGACAGGAAAAATCACAAATTAACATTGTCTCATAATGAGTACATACAAAAGGTGTTGAAAAAATTTAATATGCAGAGTGCAAAACCAGTTAGTACACCTTTTTCTAGCCATTTAAAACTTACCAAGGAGATGTGCCCCAAGACCCAAGAAGAAATGAACTTTATGTTTAAAGTTCCATATGAATTAGCAGTTGGAAGCTTAAAGTATGTAATGGTCTGCAAAAGGCCTGATATTTCACATGCAATGGGAGTTGTAAGAAGGTACATGAAAAATCTAGGAAAAGAACATTGGATTGCAATGAAATGGATTATTAGATATTTTAGAGGTACCACAAATCAAGCATTATGCTTTAGTGGTTCAAACATTGCTCTACATGGATATGTTGATGCAGATATGGCAGGTGATAGAGATAATAGGAGGAGAACTACATGATATGTATTTATTATAGGTGGAACAATTGTCAATTGGGTTTCAAAATTCCAAAGTGTTGTTGCACTTTCAACAATAGAAGCAGAGTATGTTGCTACTACATAAGCTAGTAAATAAATGATTTGGTTACAAAGGTTTATGGATGAATTGGGTAAGAAACATGACATGGGAATGTTATAAAGTGATATCCAAAGTGCCATTCATCTTGCAAAGAACTCAACATTTCATTCTAGGGCTAAACACATACAGCTCAAGTACCATTTTATATGGTCAGTATTGGAAGATAGACAGTTGAAGCCGGAAGAGATACACACTATCTAGAATCCTATAGATATGCTAACAAAAGTTGTAACCAGGGAGAAAATGAGATTATGATCAATTTCAATTGGTCTTTAAGGATGACGATGAATATGAGAAACAACTAGGTCCAAAGAGGAATAATTTTCCAGTAAATGAAGTAGCGGTGGAGTTGCTACAATCAATCTCCAAGTGGGAGATCGTTGGGTGTGGAGCCTGATTATCTTTTTTATTTTGTATCACAACGTTGGACCCCTGTACCTTAATGGGGTGGAAATGCTGCCCGTAATTAAATGTTTCCTAGGGGGTCTAGGGGGGGCAGCTACGAATTCATGGATCCCCCCCCTGGCGGGGGGGTTTCGGTGGTAGCGCCCCCGAAGCTAAAAACAGATGTAAAATTTCCTTGTAAAAGTATAGTAATTTCTAGGTAATTTGGGCCGTTCATTAGGCAGATGATATTACGGTAGAAGTTTTTTTTAGTTTAGGGTTTTTTTCACTAGAAGGAAACCCCTCGCTTGTATGAGGGTATTGTATTGCGACTGTGTATTGGAGGTGTTCTCAGAACGAGAAACAGATAGGGAGACTGTGAGAGAGGACAGATGATATTACAGCAGATCTGTTGTAGGTTGTGTCTCTTCATTTTGCTGGATAATCAAAAGGAAGGACTGGTTGTTCATGGTGGACATAGCCCAAACTGGTTGAACCACGTATATCTATGTCTGTTTGGTTTTATGTGTTTTGTGTGCTTGTGTTTTGCCGCATATTTATGTGTTGCATTGCTCTGTAATATATAATTTTCTAATAGTTTGCTCCTCAAATTTTGGGTATGTGTTGTTATAGTTGATGATGTGTCCAAAATTGATGAGCTAGCAGCCTAACCACCTTCCATGATGAATGTTATCACTAAAAAGATTCTCTAGTGATACTCTTTAACCAGTCTAGATGATTAATGTGCTTCAAAAATGCATTTAATTCTTGAAAAACTTTGAAATTCTCTGTCGCTGCAAAAACAGAGGACTTTAGGAAAGTCTGTAGTGAAAATAATGTATCACTCTTCATTTGAAATTTTCTACAAATTTTTTGATTTATCTTCTCATTTGAGGTTGTCCATTAAGTCAAAATTTTAAATACATGCTTTTACTGACTTCCTTTATGGCCAAATTTTGAATTTATGGCAAAAAATAATCTTCAGTGAGTTCATAGTGAAAACTCAGCTTTAAGCCTAGAGTACACTATGAACTTTCTTGATAAACTACAAATTTCAAAATTTTCACTTCTCACCTCCCAAAAAATATCCATGGCTATGTGAGATAATGATATGAATCATGATAAGGAAAAATTGGTTCAAAATATATCTTACCCTCCTTAAGAACCAGTAGCTTCAACTTCAACAGGTTCATCTACCAATATCATTTTCAAAAATTTCTTATTTAGCTCAGTATTCACCATTACCATTTGAATTTCTAGCTCTTTAACCTGATTTATAATATTTCTCCTCTCTGCCCACAACCACCTATTCCTCATGGTATTCTTCATCATTTTATGGCAAGGTAATGTTATTTTCAACATTTTCTTAGACCTTTCAATTGTCTCATCATAAGAACTAATTTTCTTGCTAACCTTTTTCTTAAAATATTACAGTTCTTTTCTTTCTTGCTTGAAATCTTCCAGCTCCAGCTTGGTCTCTAAGATGTCATCTATTTCCTCTTTAAGTTTCTCCTTAATAATGTCCACTTTATATCTCTTTATAATTTTTTGTTTACCTTTCTTTGCTTTAATTATTTCTTCTTCTATGGGGGATAATTCAATAATTTCTTCCACTGTGGTCTGCTTGTTATTTTCTGCTTCATTTTGCTTATTATCAGATTTATCCCCTTTGGAGAGTTGTGACCTAGTACAATGCGTTCTAGGCTTGAAGACATAACCAAAGTTCTCATTGGAGAAATCAAGATGTTTTGTAGTAAGGCCTTTCTTCTTCATCTTGGTTCCATTTATCTCCATAGGTTTAACCACAGGGGTCTCTTCAATGTCAATAGCCTGAAAAATGTATTCTTTCTTTTCATATAACTCTTGGTAATTCTCCTAGAAGTTCTTCTGTCATATTCTTACTTGTTGCTTGTGGATTTTGGTTGAGGTTCCACTGTTGTTTCCTGCAAATGTGCTACTTCCATATCCATGGGTTCTGTTACAAACTACATGTATTTTTCACGTTCAACTTTAGTTTCAACTATTTTCCCTTTATCCTTATTGGGAGTACTTGTCTTGGGCTTGGGATTTTTCTTTGTAGTAATCAAATCCACATCATAACCACTTAGAAACAAAAATGTAGTCCATTCTTTGTTCAACTTTTTTAATTCCTCCATAACCATCAAATTAATTAAGCCATGATGTAATACAAATGTCTCACTACTCTCAGGTCTTGCTTGAACTTTATCATACATCTTACCTAAGCTTCTGAAAATGAGGAATAGAATCTCTATGAGTTTTTTACCTATAAAGTGGAGCAAAAGTTTGAAATGGTACTGTTATATCATGTGGAATATTCCCTCACATGTAAAATGCTTATGAATTACCAGAAATAGCTTTGAATAATTTTTCTTAAGGAATCTCCTAGGTATACCTTATGTCATTTCCACCCCTACATGCTCTTGCTTCAAGAACTCATCACAATTTTGCAGTTTAAACTTGGTAGCCTTGAACCATTCTTCCCCTGACCTAGGAATCTCTGTTTCTTGAGAAATAGTTTCACGAGAAACTGTAAAACTTAGTATGCCTAATTTTGAAGCTGTTAGGATCCTATAAATTATAGGATCTCAACGTGATTGAGTATTTTGTCTTAGTAATATTATATTGGGAAATAATTTTCAATATGAAAATTATTTCACAAATATATATATATATATATATATATATATATATATATATATATATATATATATATATATATATATATATATAGATGATAAAGAGATATAACAAAGAAAATGAAAAGTTGAAAAAGACAAAGGATATGAAGACTGAAAAATAGAAAAAATAACATTAAAAGTGATGCAAATTCAAATTCCACTACTGATAGATTAGTTTTATTTATGTCATCACCAAATAATATTGTGTGCAGCTTGTTTAAAAATGCCACAATGACTATATCTTCGTTCAAATCATACATGTTAATCGTGATTGAACAATTGTGAATTTTTGTCAATTAAGTTAGTGAATAAAGATTTGAAAAACAATTTAATCTTGGTAAATCAGTAGTTAGGTAGAAAATGAAATTTATTCAACTGCTTATACTAAGTGATAGAGTAGATTATAACTGATAGGGTAGATTATTCTTTTTCATAAAAAGAAAGTGATGTGGGTTTGCTAGCTTAAATGCACCCTATGAAGAAAGAAAAAAAATGTTAATATAGAAAAATAAATAAAATTCAATGGGTAGGTAGAAGTGTTTTTGAAGCCTTGGAAAGGATTAAAATGGTTATCCTAAGTTTGGTTTTCAAATGTATTTATGAATATAAGAGGAAAATTTGGCAGGAGTACTTTATCCTAACTCTAAAGTATTTGGGCGCATAAAAAAAATATTGGTACATTTACCATATCCAAAATTTTCACTTTGATTAAAGGTACCGCTACCCAAAAAACCCATCAAATCAAGTGAAATTTAACTCCACCCTCCATCTCATCCGCTCCTGATCTAATGGCCCACATCCACCTTCAGCCCCCGCTCTCCATCCAATTTTTTTTAGCAGGGGGGAGAGAGACTGTCTAAAAAATTTTTTTTTAGGACTCTGGCCCATGACTACGTGGTGACTTCTCCGTGTTTCACACCCCCCTCTGCTCATGCCGCTTACCACTTCATACCACCCCCCCCCCCCCCTCAAAACTTCCATACTCCGCAATAAAAAAACAACTTACTTTTCTGTTGCACCCACCAGTATCATCACGCCAACTCACATACCTGTTTCCAATCACATCCCTTCCCATAGAAATCAATCTGTTACTACATTCAATAAAGCTAATGACTGTTAATATAACGGATCCATGCCATAATCAATGCAATAACCCAATTTCTTATAAAACCATGCACTGTAACCATTGTAAACCTTTACTGTTCTAAATTTGTTGAAAATTTTATTGTCGAAATAGGTTTACAGAGGTCTAGTGTGATCCATCAGTTCATCGCTGACCCAAGCCACTGTGTTCACCTCATCTCTTTCAACCAAACTAGAGCTCTACACATTTCCGATAAACCTATTCCTTTATAAATCCTTTCAATTCCTCTGAAACAAATTGAAAAATTTCTCCTAAGAAGAAAATCCTGGAGGAGCCATTTAACCCTTTCATCCGTCCTCCTGTTGATTTAGACCATGTCCCCCTAGTTGACAGAGACTATAAGATCCATGAAAATATCTGTGAATTTCAACTGTTTGAGATGTATTGTTTGTTAGAGGATAAATATATAGAAAAATCGGATCATATTGGACTCTAGGAGTCAAACTTGCCATATTATATTTTCCCCTACACTTTCAGTGCCCCTAGGTTCATTCAAGAATGTCAAGCCTGCTATATACCTAGTCAAAGAGGCCATAATTTCCCCCATAGGTGAAATCCTTTTCACCATCACTTCACAATCCATCGATTAGATGATTCAAGCCCCCTCTATGGAAAATAAAACCCCTTTTTCTTTATAATACCTCAATGAATTATATCAGAAGTTAGTTTTTTCCAAAAGGGCTAAAACCTTTGAGCTTTTCCTAGCAGACGACACTCAGCCGCCTAAGAAGAACCCTCCATACCCTTCCTCCATATTCCCTGACAAAGCTAAGTAAATTATCATAGCCATTGCATACCTCATTGGATATTATTCTGACCAGTGGATAGATGAGCCCATCATAGGCTTCCTCTCCATATTTTCCACAGATTCTAAACCATCTATCATTTTCAATATCAGCCAATTCCTGGCAAACAATATTCATGACTAGTTTGTTAAATTTCAGATAGAAGTGGTGTTCAAATATTCCCCTGTTCTAGTATACATGTTTCTATATTTCTAAGTAGATGGGTTTAAATTTTCTATGCAGAAATTGGATGAAAATGGAAATCAACAATCATCCATATTCTAGAACACATTAGTAATGAAAGAGTAGAAAGAGTATTCATACAAATAGTTCATTGAACTATTTGTACATCCAGTAATGAGCCTCCTGAGCAGTACAACTGAGCCAAGAATTAATGAATACATCAAAAGGATTTTGCACTTATCAGATCAAGCCAATCTAGATAAATATTCAGAATAGGAGGTTTTACAATCTCTAAGGAAACACCTACATCTTCTCAATTTGGTGGCCAATTCACCCTTTTTACTACAACTTCTTCAGCTTCACAGGACCAACAACAAGCTATTCAGACAACTAAGGTTTTCCAAGGGGAGAACGAGAAGACAGTCTTTGATACATTCAGGGAAATAAAATTGAAGATTGAAATTTTGAAGAATATCATATATAGTCAATTCTAGAAGCATATTTCTAGTTTTTAGAGTAGGTTGTTGTCAGCATTTTACTCTGATAAAGGTAAAATGGAAATGGCCTTTCTTGAGGCACAAATTTCACAGCCATAGACAATAGTTGATTACAAGAAGAATTCTTTTGAGTTTGACATCAAAGACATTCATCCCATTGATCAAATAGAGATGTACAAGAAAACAGGTGAAATGATCTCCTCTGCCTTGACTAACACAACAATGAGTCTTTATAAGTTGCAGGTTTCCTTGGCCAACATTCAATCACAACTAAAAATAGAAAAATATCCTCTCTTGCCAAGGATATAAGGTTAAAATATTTGGAGGAATTGGTATTTAAGATAGGATATGATCCCTCTAACATGAATTTTGTAGAGGAAATAATAAAGAAGAAGAATGCTGACATAACAACATTTAGGAAAACACTAAAGTTGTCAGTTATATAAGACCCTCTCACCAAAGACATTCAACAAACATAGTCCCAAAATACCGATATGATGAGTTTGATCATGGAGAAAAATGCACAGTTGAGATAAATGGAGACAAAAATGGAAAATATGATTAAAGAGAGCGAGCAGGTTGCAAAAGTTTTCATGGTTCCTTTGGATGTTGTACCTCTTACATCCATCCCCATAGCTACATCCTCTACAACTCAGACAACAGATGGTGCAGAATAGTTGACAAAGGTAGTGGAGAATATATTTATCCAAACAGTGGAAATCAAGAAGTTGCAGGATCTAGTCAAAGTGTTGCGATACTAGAGATCAACGACTGAACCCTCACATTCAACAAAAACACAAAGAGCACAAAAATTAACAGAGATATTACAAAAATCATAGAGAAAATCAACCATTGGACCGAACTTGACCCAAGCAAATAAAATCATCTGGGCATATATTATGAATTCCATTAATTAATGAAATTTGGCCCTGCATCTAGATTATTATTGAACAAAAGGAGTTTATTAAGAAGGAAAATGATGCTATCACAAGTATCAAATAGGATCTTGGGGATATGCCTACTACAAAAAATAGCATTATCAATTTCTTTTACTCCAAAAACATATATGATTTGGATGACTTGCGAGTAGATGATAGAATATAGACCATATTAGAAGTAAAGAGGATTCTTACCAAGAAGAATCTGGTTGTTTATTTGGAAGAAAAATGTCATGGATTTGAGATAAAAGTGAATATGTTTTTCAACAGGATAGAGCCTTTAACACAGAAGGATCTGCCTTCTAAGTTTGTTCTTAATGATAAGTTAATAGATGAGGAAGATTATGTGAATAAATTAAAATAAATTGCCAGGGACAACACCAAATTCTCCAGCATCAAAGGCATTATGATAGGCATAGCATTTATGGAGGCAATTGTAATATTCCTAAATTAGCATATAGCTAATTGGAATATTAATTTTTTATTTTTCTCTTAGATAGAGGAATAAGAGGGTATGGAGACCCATAAATATCCTTAGAAGGAATAGAATACACTCCTAGCGTGAATGGAGGTCATATAAAAGCTGGATTGAAGACCCTTAGGTGTGAAAAGGGGCTGAAGCATGTTGAATAGGTCAACTTTGACCAAATCAAACATTGTTGTTATGTAGGAGTGGTATTAATGATGGGACAATGCATTTTTTGAGGGAGATTGATTACATGATGATGGAAACCCTAATGAGTGGGACCCATGGTGAGAAGGCTCACATTTTTTATAAGGAAGAGGATGGAAGCCATATGAGGTTATGTTAAGATTATTATTTTGATATGTCTATTTAGACTTCCTGCATTCTTCATTTGTTTAGTTGACATTGTTGTGTTGTTTAGCACCAGGTGTTCCCAAGCGGGAATCCCACCTCTCTCCTTGAGAGGCCATTTGGGAGAGTATTGTTGTATTATTTCCACATGTCTAACATTCTTTCCAAGCTTTAGCCTTCAGCTACATCATAGTTTCTGTTCAGATTTGTGTTGTGTTACAGGGTGTTGCAGTGGAGGGTTGAGAAACCCACTTTCTGAGCTAGTTTTTCATAGGAGGAAATATTCCTTCTCTTGGTAGATCAGCAAGGAGGGATTCTGGGCACATTTTAGATATTTGGAACCAATCCAATATATTCCCATCAGTTACAGTGCAGTTTCATCTGGGAATTGCATTATTTTGGAGGGCATCTTCATAGGAGGATCTATTGGCTATGTTAGAGCATTTTCCTATAGGTGAAGGGTTCATCCTTTCATTGGAGGAGGAAATTTGAGAAGAACTACATCAGATCCATATTATTTTAGCCTTCTATTTCATGAGCTTCAGTTTTCAGTGACTCTTCAGTCCTAGGGATGTAGATCACCCTTTGTATTTGGGTGAATTTCCAGAAGCCCTTCCTAGGTTCTCTTGGAAAGGTGTCTAGGAGGCTAGATCTTCACTCCTAGTATTATTTGAGCTACATAACAACATATCTACATTGATCTATCTTTATGCAGTATTTTATGCCCTAAAATTGCGTGGTCTTAGCTCAGGGAAATTGTATGGTAGTTATTTCTCATGTGAAGGTATATTTTTCTTGTAGAGGCTTGTTTTGTATTGCTTGAGTGACTTGATCCTCAAGATCTTGTACCTCTTATTTGTTGATATGTCTAATAATATGGCTATACATTTGTATCATATGATGGTGTGTTTATTTATTCACTGTTCTTTCCATTATTGTGTTCATATATTGCTACTTCCCCTTTTGGGATATGACAGCGGTATTAGAGCATAATCTTGGCTCAACCTGTGAGTTTCATCCAATATGTTATAAGAAGAAGAAGAGATCTAAATGATAGAGGGAATGAGATTTGTCTCATCATTTTTCAAATCTATGAAGAACCTCTTCGAGGAGGTTAAGCATATGAAAGAGGATATATACAATGACACCTTTAGAGGGTGTAAGTCCCTATATTAATAGTGTAGTCCCTTATTATGTTAGTTTAGCCCCCCTTATTTTTATTATTGTACCCCTGTAACCCCCATATTGTTATTATTGTGCCCTTAAATTATTATTGTTAGGTCGGTTAGGATTACATTGTGGCCCCACTAGGATTACATTGTGGTCCCATGGACTCCTATATATAGAAAGGAGGTTTTGTAATTTGTATCATCTAAGAATTGTTCATTCATGTAATGTATTGGAGGTTGCCCCCTCGAAGTGGCTTATTTATAAGGCATTGATATCTCTTTTCTTCTATTTTTGGAGCTGGTTTCACAACATTTGGTATCAGAGGTTTGAGATTCTAGGGTTTCGCTACTCCAAACAGGTCATCGTGGAATTTTTGCTATAACTTTGTTTCTACGAAGGTTACGAATCTAAAATTTATAGAGTACGATGCCAAAATCCCGAGGAACATCTTTGAAAAATTTCAGAGCTTGGTTCAAAATATTTTCGGAGATATGATCTTTGCAAGTTAGGTCATTTTGCAGGCTCTTGAATTTAACCTAAACAAGTCATCGTGGTATTTTCATAATAATGTTTTTTCTGCAAAGGTTCAGAATTTGAAATTTTTAGAGTGTGAAGCAAAAGTCCTGAGGAATATCATCGCAAAATTTCAGATATTGTTTCACAATATTTTCGGAGATATGATTTGTGGAAGTTAGGGCTTTTTCAGGCTTCTGAATTTCATCTAAAAGAGGTGATCATGGGAAAATATTCATAGCTCTCTCTCTGAGCATCAGATTGGAATGCTATAAAAAGAGGACGCAAGTACATGGACTATATTTTTCGGTCAATTTTAGAGCCAAAGGAGGAAACAATGACACATGGCAAGTCGTACAAGTTTGCTCTACTGAACCAGTCCATAATTAGGTCATCGTAGGAGATTGGGTACAACTTTCTCTTAAAGAATCCAAATTAGGTCAAACCTTTGGCATTCTAAGGAGAATTCAAACGGCTACCTTAGTTCCAAATTTTAGATATTGAATATATGAAATCACAAAGTTAATTCAATTTCAATATCAAGCTCCTCAAAAGAAAGTAAAAGGTGTGTAGTTAGTTTTTAAAGTTGCATAACATTTGTTTGAAAAAGAAGTTTGAAGTGATTCCAAGGGTGTATTTTAGAATTTTTATCAGTATTGGGTTCTACAATGCCTCCAAAAAATAATAACATACCCATTAAGCCCTCAAAAAGCTATAATATGACGCATGAAGAGGAAGAATTGTAGTATGAGATATCAAAATTATGTTAACAAGTGCAAAAAATTCCGATCTTACGAAGAGCAACCGAAGATGAAATAGATGGTTTAAAAGAAGAAATGGAGGCTAAGTTGGGTTTTTTGAAGGATCAAATAATAGCTAATATGGATGATAAATTAGTGGAAGATCACATCGAGCATCAACAACAAGTTCTCCAACTCTCAAAGGATAACCTAAGTTTGGTGCAGAATCTAATGAAACAACAGGAAGATCAATGTCACATTGAAAGAAGTTCTGAAGCAATCACAAAAACAAGAAATCGACAATTACGATCAATTTTAGAGTATCTCAGGAAGTGAAAGAACTTTCCTATAGAATATTCCACATGGGAGGATGAGAATTTTATACAGAAGCATCAAGAAATAATCAAGCGTTGAGGACAACACTTGTTTGAAGGAGAGGGGCATGTTAAGTCCCTATATTAATAGTGTAGTCCCTTATTATGTTAGTGTAGCCCCCCTTATTTTTATGATTGTACCCTTATAACCTCCATATTATTATTATTGTGCCCTTAAATTATTATTGTTAGGTCGGCCAGGATTACATTGTGGCCCCATGGAATCCTATATATAGAAAGGAGGTTTTGTAATTTGTATCATCCAAGAATTGTTCATTCATGTAATGAATTGGAGGTTTCCCCCTCGAAGTGGCTTATTTATAAGGAAATTATATCTCTTTTCTTCTATTTTTGAAGTTGTTTTCACAACAGATGGTTTCAAGATGAGGAAGTTCCATATACTTCCTATCAGCATAAAAAAGATCCATATTTCATAGAGCTCAAAAGAAACATACTATGCCCTTTTCCTCTGAAGAAGAAGACAAAAGGCATGAAGATGGAGGACACTTAGATCATGAGATTATAAGTGAGTATCTTGCATAATAAAAATCTCAAACAAGCGCTTTCAAGGAGAATCTAACTCTCCCACAGTTCATTCAGCTCAAATAAGAAAGAATACCTTGTGACAATAGATTTCTATTCTCTACATTTGATGGTTCATCCACATGCACAACAAGAGCTTAGGGAATGAAGTTGGATGAATTTTTCTTACTACATCCATTAGTAGAGAAAGAAGTTATTGAGATTGTAGCACTACACCTTGAGGTTGAAGCAAACATTTGGTGGTTCAACCATTTGAGTCATGCAAGAGTGTAATGTTCCAAAATTTTCATGAATAAATTGGAACATTAATTTTTGTTCATATTGTGTAGTAGGTGAATAAAAAGGAAGAGGAGGCCCCTTGACATGAATAAAATCCTTCCTAATGTGAAAAGGGAACCTTTGAGTAGCTTATTTTGCACCTCCTAGTGTGAAAAGGGCCAATTCCATGAGGACAAGGTCAAGTTGACCAAGTCAACCAGCGCAGCCTAAGGAGGAGTGGCTTGCCTAAGAAGACAACGCAGTTTTGGAGGGAAGAGTTTCAAATGAAGAGGGAAACCCTAAGAGTTGGGACCCAAGGTGAAGGGGCTCACAACTACATAAGGAGGAGAGGGGAAAATTTGTGGGGTTAGCTTGTGTATTTCGATTTCATGTCTTCTTAGACATTTTCTAGAAACTCCTGCTGCTCAGTAGAGTTTGGAGGAATTCTTGTTTAGGAATCCCTTCTCCTTAATTGAGTGATCTATTGAAGGGGTTGTGCTTCATTTATCCCACATATGGATTTTAGGCCAAGCATTTCTCACAGCTATAGCATTATTTTTGTAGCAGAGGACGTTGTGTTGCGGGGTAGTGTAGTGGGAGGGTTGTTTCATCTACTCTTGTGCATTTCTATTCAGTGGAGGGAGTTTCTATTGCATTGAGGGAGTTGTATAGGAGATTTCAGAGCTGATTTCAGATCTTGGCATGTGGCCAACTCATGTTCCATCCATTATAGTGTATTTCACTGGGTAAACTGCGTTATTCTTGTGAGAGCAGCATCTGCGAGGTTTGATCCCTTGCTTGAGGGATTATTCTTTGGAGAAAGGGCCAACCCTTCTCCCGAAAAGCTCTATATTCAATTCCTCTTCTGTATTTTCATATTTTAGTCATATTTATGTCAAGTGTTACAGTTACTGCATTTTCCAGCTACATATATTTGCAGATCTGCACTTGTACACTTTGTATTTCCATGAAACCCCTTGTGGGTGAACTTTATTGTGTATAAAGAGGAAAGGAATTACATTTTATTAGCCATTGGATGCTTGTTAATTTCAGATCTGATATGTTACTTATTTACTACAAAAACCATATTAGGAATAATGTTGTTCTTGTTTCAGTCTTTTCTGCATGAGTTAGACTATGGGGTTTGAGCTAGATTGAGGCATATTGTTTTGGGAGATATTTTTGTATGAGCTAGATTCTTTTTTTCTACCTCTAATTCTGTAAGTGAGTCATATATTGAGTCATATAAGGGACCTCAGTCCCATTTCTCACTTATACAACATTAAGCTATGGAGATAGCTATTTTGTGCTCACATGTTGCTACCATTTTCAGCTAGTTCACTGTGGGATATCTGAATAACCTGCTTAAGGTTATTTATTTGAGCTTACATTTTGAAAGGACGTTGAAATATATATTTTCTAAGGCATTCCAGTAGTGGGTGGCCTTATTTTCACATCTTATTCCTTATACAGAGTCCCTAAGGAGCTTTTTGTAGCAATTCCTGAATAGGAATAATTACATATCTATAGACAGAGACTGCAAAAGGCCAAGTAGCCTCTGGTTCTCTCCCTTCTTTAGAAGGATACATAGCCAGTAAATGCCTCAGTAGTCCATCTCTAGCACAGACTTGTGATTTTTCTGAAAACAAGACATTACAGTGGTATGAGAGCATGATCTCTGGCACTGCCTGTGAGATCAAGCTTTTAGAAACCTAAAGAGAAGAGAAAGGAGCCACTATCTTGGCTCAGCCTGTCGATTTTAGATCCACCCAAAGAATACAAAGAAGAGGAGAAAAAATATGGAGAGGATGATTTTACTCTCATCTATTTGTCATATTAGAAAGGAGCCTCTCTAAAGGGGTGTTACACTGAAAAATGTCACCTTGACATTCTACTGACTGTATGAGCTCATTAAACACTCATACTTACCTCCTTTGCAAGTCTTACAACCTTTGTTCCTCATTCCATGCCCTGAAACTGGAGAAAAAACCCTAAAAAGCTCAAAAAACCTTGGGTACGCAGTTAATATGAAGCCTGCCTGCGTTTTTAGCTAGGGTACGCAGGTAAAGTGAAGATAAACTGCGTTCTAGAACGCATTTTTCCAGTGTTATAGGTGCGGTACCCCTGTAAAGTCAAAAATGCGCGAAATTAAACCAAAAAAGTTGAATTTTGGTCAATTCTAGAAGGTTCTGGATGAGATTTTTGGGGATGAGTACGCTTTGGTAAGGTGCATGTATCCCACACCTTAAGGAACTAATCCCTTGATGTGAGGAGCCTATCCCTTTGAAGGAGGGTTCTATCCCTTTAAAGGTGGAATCCTAACCTCCTCATTTGCTCTATAAAAGGAGGCATTGGCTAGCCTTTTGGGTGAAGTTGAAGAAGTTAAACTATTGGAGATTGAGGTTATGGAGATGGAGAATTAGAGTGAAGTTTTTTGGAGAAGATTTTTGAGCTGAAGTGCTGTTGAGATTTAGATTTCCTTCTACTGAGCTTTTGAGAGGAAAGATCACATACCTCTTTATGCTTCTAGAGGAAGAGTGCAAGACTTATCAAAGTAGAGGAGATTCCTTCTTCGGACCCCGGGAAGGCCTTTCGAACATCAAGGCAAAGGTTGTAAGGTTCTTCTATATATTTTAAGATTAATACAATCAAGTTCTGTTTTTCTCAATAAATTGACGTTTGATTATTTATTTCAATAAGCTGTCGTTTGATCGTTTATTTCATAGATTCCTTGATCACTATGATAGATATGTTTTATGATTCTTTGTTATACAGGTGCTATTGATATTTTCTTGTTTGTGATTGCAGATCAACGAAAGATAATACTTTCTTGTGACAAAAGGGCCCTTGTTGCGATGAAGGATTATTGATGCAACGGAAGCATTGCGACCGCAAATAAGCATTTGGATCTAAGGTAGGATCGACACCTTCATAACATTTAATTGCAAAACGAATATATCTAGAGAAAGACAAACTTAGTTGTTCGTTTGTTGCTAGATTGTCTTCTGACACTAGGGAGATCGGTCTTGTCCGCAAGAACGATTTATCCGGCCAACAAATTGGCGACCATACTGGGGATCGAACCCAAAATCTCTGGTTTCGCAGACCAGCTAGCCCTATCCCTTTGTTCAAACAATGGGAAAGAAAGGTGCAGTGAAAATCCAAGAGGGTTTCAAGATGAGAAAAGCTACAATGAAACCTATAGAGGGTTTCAATAGGTATGAGAAGATGAAATCACTTACTATGCTCATGAAGGAAGTGAAGAATATGGAGGGCCACAAGATGAAGTGGATAGATGGCTAGATGAGGAGGAGAATCCTTCTCCACTTGAGGAGGCTTCTGCCAGCACTGTCCAATTCATAGAGGAGCAGCCCACCATATCAACAGTTGGATCAGCCAAAAAATCAGAGAGAGAGACTCTTGAAACCATACAAGATGTCTCAAATATCCACAAAGGTATGCAAGAATTTCCATGCAGTGATATTTTAGAATAGGTCATAGGGGGCTTGGGAAATTTTCATTCACATGGCGTAGGATCGAAACTTCATGCTGATAAAGAGGAGCAAGTTTATACAGCATTTTACAAGAGGGGTTTGATCCAAGAAGGGATCATCACTCGTTCCATTGCACCCTTATTGAGTTGCATGCAACATGAGGAGTTATGGTGTAAGGATTTGGAGAGCATCATGCATGATGTGCCATCTCCTAAGGATGTCTTGTCCTTAGCACTCTTGGATTCTTGTGGATTCAAGGGTTTGATTGATGAGAGGCCTTTCCTGGAAATTCTTCAAGGGGTTACATATCAACATCCCATGAGGTGTAAGGAGGGACACTTGCTTTTGGATAACGGTAGTCTTCATTGGAAAGATGCCAAAGGAGGGAAGGATTGGGGACAACCATACCTTGATGGAGGAGAGTGGGTGGAGAGAAAGAGGCTTGTAAGCCACTTGCATATATATGACACAAGGCAGCAATAGGAAAAGCTGCGCTAGCTACTCAGGAGAGAGTTTGTCCATCATGAGACATGTCCTCTTCTCAAGGGTATCAGGATGGAAGGAGCTTGGTAGGATACTTTCATCATGGGACAACAAGGAGTGTGGATGCAAGATGATGGTAGGGTCATTTTTTTTCCACCACATATGATGATTAACGGAGGTATGAAGGGGCAACAAGGATATTTTTTTCTTCGGAAGATTGGGAGAGAGCAAGGGCAAGATTGCTCTCCCACTTGGCATAGTGTTGCAAGAGTGAAGTATGAAACTATCATGGTGCAAGAGGTGTTTTCATCGTGGAGGAAACCCCTCATATATGGAAGCATTATGGAGAATATCTTTGACAAGGTACATGTCAAATAATGGAGCTTGATATGGATGAGAGCCTATGTGTATAGGCCAACAGTGTTATCTCTTTGGAGTAGTAACCGACAGATGAAGTGTGCCCAGTGGAGGTGTGGTGGTTCCATAACCCACAGGTCCCAGGATAATTTCATCTTGGTTGCACTTGATGAGGAGAGAGGAGGTGAGATGGATGAGGTAGTATATGGAGTCATCTCTTACTATGCTACATTCTTCTTGACTTGGATTCCCAAGTATGAGAAGAAGGATCTTCTTGCAGCACCTAGTTCATTCCTCTTCATGGGAGCATGCCAAAAAACTATGGAGGGTTCATTCATGGATTCATACATCATTTTACTCTTGGCATATGCTAAGAATTATGTTTTTACAATGGCTTATTTGTATACTCTTACCATTATCTTGCAGTGCATGGCTCTACAAGAGGGCAAGCTAACCAAATTGCTCCCCGGGAAAAGTTGGGCCAAATTATATGATGGAGGAAGCCATATTTAACATGGCCTATAGAAGGTTTTTTTCCATTGCATACATGTTCAGATAATTTACATTATCAGTCATGAGTCACAAAGTATTTTTCCATGTAAATTTCTGAAGCAACAACTTGGAAACTGCACTACCACTATTGGGGAAACTATTGGTACTTCCTTGCATCACATGAAACCTTCAGCATTTCCGTAATTTTGTTGCTGATCATAAATCCCCTTGCTGATTTGGATATGATTTAAATTGGGTGCATGATTGGAAGGGTTGTACATGAGTGGGGAGTGTCCTTAAAGGGGAAGGATTCCCACATTTTCTGCATTGCATGTTCTAAAGGGAACATGAGAAAAACTATGGCCACTACATATAAGTATTTGTTTTCTCTTGATGTGGGCAATAAGTATGATAATAATTCATTGTATAATCATGGGAAAGTGACCAAATATGACTTGTATGTTCATCTGATACATTCAGCCATTTACTCTCTACTAGTGGATGTGAGAATTCTCACCACTAGTCATTTAGCAACATACTACTTTCCATGCCATTTTCTGAAGGAGAAATGGATGAGATTACATTGGGTCCTTTTGAAAAAAAAAATTTATCATACAGAAGCATTCAAATCCTACATCAAACATATAATTTTTGCATTCTATGATGATCATGTCCTCTTCATCATGGAAGAAATGTTTTGGGGTAGCTTGTTTTTCAATGTTGGAGGAGGAATCTTTGGTGGATTGCTCTACATTTTTCCATTTCAGGGAAATACATTAGCAGCCCATGAACAGCACATAATCTTAACTATTCATAAGTGGAGAGAAGTACAATGTGGGATAGGCCTTCTTTCCTATCATGTTTATTCATTCAGCCCACCTACACTTCTGGAGCCAAAGGTGGAGGAAAATTTTCATGAGTTACCATGCAGGAGGGTGGCTCATTCCATATGGATGATAGCTTGGGGTGGAGGTTTCACATTGGGGGAGAGGATTTCCCATGCATATTGCACTCCATGCCTTGATAAGACCTCTATAACACACATTCTTTTCTCTTTGAGCACTTTCCTTCTCATGATCTTAGTCATTTGGGGTGCTTCACCAAATGCTAGTCTATATTCTTGGGAGAGGCACTATGGAGTTTCATGGATGAGATGGAATCATATTATTTGGAGGATTCCATCATATTCTGATGCTACCAGAGGAGGTAAAGAGATTCACTCATTTCTATCCTTGCATTTGCTTGAGGACAAGCAACATTTGGGGGGGGGGGGACTGTAATGTTCCAAAATTTTCATGAATAAATTGGAACATTAATTTTTGCTCATATTGTGTAGTAGGTGAATAAAAAGGAAGAGGAGGCTTTTTGACATGAATAAAATCCTTCCTAATGTGAAAAGGGAACCTTTGAGTAGCTTATTTTTCACCTCCTAGTGCGAAAAGGGCCAATTGCATGAGGACAAGGTCAAGTTGACTAATTCAACCAGCGCAGCCTAAGGAGGAGTGGCTTGCCTAAGAAGATGGTGAAGTTTTGGAGGGAAGAGTTTCAAATGAAGAGGGAAGCCCTAAGAGGTGGGACACAAGGTGAAGGATCTCACAACTAAATAAGGAGGAGAGGGGAAGATTTGTGGGGTTAGCTTGTGTATTTCGATTTCATGTCTTCTTAGACATTTTCTGCAAAATCCGGCTGCTCAGCAGAGTTTGGAGGGATTCCTGTTTAGGAATTCCTTCTCCTTCATTGAGTGATATCTTGAAGGGGTTGTGCTTAATTTCTCCCACATCTGGATTGTAGGCCAAGAGTTTCTCATAGTTATAGCATTATTTCTGTAGCAGAGGACGTTGTGTTGCGAGGCAGTGCAGTGGGAGGGTTGTTTCATCTACTCTTGTACATTTCTATTCAGTGGAGGGAGTTTCTATTTCATTGAGGGAGTTTATAGCAGATTTCAGAGCTTATTTTAGATCTTGGAATGTGGCCAACTCATGTTCCATAAATTGCAACGCAGTTCACTGGGTAAACTGCGTTATTCTTGTGAGAGTAGTAGCTACGGGGTTTGATCCCTTGCTTGACGGCTTATTCTTTGGAGAAAGGGCCAACCCTTCTCCCGGAAAGCTCTATATTCCATTCCTCTTCTGTATTTTCATATTTCAATCATATTAATGTCCAGTGTTGCAGTTACTACATTTTCCAGCTACATATATTTTCAGATCTGCACTTGTACACTTTGTATTTCCATGAAACCCCTTGTGGCTGAACTTTATTGTGTATAAAGAGGAAAGGAATTAAATTTTCATAGCCATTGGATGCTTGTTAATTTCATATCTGATATGTTACTTATTTACTTCAGAAACCCTAGTAGGAATAACGTTGTTCTTTTTTTAGTCTTTTCTGCATGAGTTAGACTATGGGGTTTGAGCTAGATTGAGGCATATTGTTTCGGGAGATATTTTTATGTGAGCTAGATTCATTTGTTTTACCTCTAATTCTATAAGTGAGTCATATATTGAGTCATATAAGGGACCTCAGTCCCATTTCTCACTTATAAAATGTTATTTTATGGAGACAACTATTTTGTGCTTACATGTTTCTACCATTTTCAGTTAGTTAACTGTAGGAGATCTGAATAACTTGCTTAAGGTTATTTCTTTGAGCTTACATTATGCAAGGAGGTTGAAATATATATTTTCTAAGGCATTCCAGCAATGAGTGGCCTTATTTTCACATATTCTTCCTTATACAATCTCCCTAAGGAGCTTGCTGTAGTAATTCCTGAATAGGAATAATTACATATATGTAGACAGAGACTGCAAAAGGCCAGGTAGCCTTTGTTTCTCTCCCTTCTTTGGAAGGAGACATAACCAGTAAATTCCTCAGTAGTCCATCTTTGGCACAGACTTGTGATTTTTCTGAAAACGAGACATTACAAAGAGTGATTTCATATGCAAAATTTACTCAAAGGTTGATCAAGAGGTTTGACAAGAATAAATCAGAGGAGAAGAGGCCTTCACCACCACTTGCTGCAGGAGAAATTGCATTGGGAGAGAGAACACTTGCACCTTTGCAAAGTGGTCTTGATATCTTGACATTTAGAGTCCCATGCACTATTCTGGAGATGCATGAGGAGGAGGAGACTTATACCAGCACTGATGCAGCCATAGAAGAGTAGCCATCTTCATCAAAGTTGGGGAAGTCATCACATCGGAAGGAGGAACCCTTGTAGTAGTACAAGATGTTCCAAAGCTTTACCAAGGTATGCACATGTTTCCATTTTTTTTTACTTCAACACATCATATGGAGGATTGTGGGAATGTACCATTTCATGACCTAGGGTCAAAGTACATCGTTGATTTGGAGCAACATACTATCACTACGCTGGCATCCTTGATTTGTTCAACGAGAAGGTATACAGTCATCCTAGTGTATCATTTTCGAGCTGCACACAACCCTTGGAGTTGGAGTGTATATTCTTGGAGAATGGGATGGGTATTGTCTTGAACAATGCAATGCAAAACTACATGTTCAAAACTGAGCATGATCTGGAGGCAACATATGCACCATTATGGAGATCAGCAACACTATCATTGAGCAACAGTGATGAGTTAGGGGCCCTACCATTATTGGAGCATTCCAATGACCTTCCTACATGCATAGTAGAGGATAGGTAGATGATTGATGAGAGACATCTTATCTTCCATCGTTATGATGGATATTTCTTGATGAGCACTTCATTTATCAATGAGAATATTTTTCCTTCAGTATATTTGGATCCTTATGGGATCAAATTGGTCATTAAGGAGTGGTTTCCATTTGGAGATCTCTAGGATATTGCATTTCAACACCCCCTGAAATGAAAAGATATAAATCTGATTTGGGAGGATGGTATTCTCCATTGGAGGGATGATAATTTTGAGCATGATGATAGACACTCACCATTAGTTGGATGGGTGATGTTGATGAGCAAGAGGTTGGGAATCCACTTCTAGATCTATGACACAAGGCAGCAAGAGGAAATGCTACGTTGGTTACTCTTGAAAGAGTTTGGTCATCATATGACACATTCTATTTCAAAGAGTAGGTTGGTGGATGGACCTTGGCATGGCATTTATATCAGATGGAAACCAGGATTTTGGGTGTATTGGAGTGATGTGATATATTTCATGTCAACCATCATGTTGTTGCTCCATATTTTATATGGTGAGGGTGTGGGGAGGCAACAAGAATTGTTGTTGCTTTGGTTATCCTTGGGAGAGTATGGATTGAATTTATTCCATACTTTGCATAATGTTGCAGGAATATGAGATGTCACTATCATGGTGAAAAGGGGCTACTCCTTAGCCTAGGAAGATCAGGAGGTACTTCTATTTTGGAGGGAATCCCCCACATATAGCAAAATTATGATTGATGGCTTTGACATGTGGAGGTATGAGATGACATGAGCCTTATTACAAAGCCCAACAATGTTGTCACTTGGGAGATTGGGTTTATGGGTGGAGTGTTCCCAGGATCACTTTGCATATGATGGACTTGATGAACAAGTAAGATATGAGAGTGATGGAGTAGTGGATGGAGACATCTATTACCATGATATGACCTTCTTGACTTGGATATCCAAGAATAAGAAGAATGCTTTTCATGCAACACATGGTTTATTGCTTCTCATGGAGATATGTCATGTCACTATAGAAGACACATTCATAGACCTTATTATCATATTGCTCTCAATACATGGTAAGAATGATGGTTTTTCATTTATTGATTATCTAACACAATATTTGCATTGTCTTACCATATCTATACAATGCATTTCTCTACAAGTGGCCAAGCCTCTCTTTGGGCTTCATGGTCATTTTGGGACCAACATCTATGATGGTGATAACCATTTCTTGTATGGATTTGCGCAAGTATTGTACTATTCCCTATATTCTCAGTTGATATACAATGACATTTACTATTTACTCGTAGATGAGATGACATGCATAACTAGCAAATTGTTTGAAGACAACTTGCCACATCATATTCTGAAACTGCAGTTGGTAAAACTATGCTGTAACTACTTGAGAAACTGTTGGTACCTTCCAGCACTATGTAAAACCTTCAGTACTTCTCTTATTTGGATTTCATATGATGATAATTTCATATTCACTTTGTATGGGATTATTTGCGCAAGAACCAAAGAGTGGATATTTGAGGATCCTATTGCCTTTTTTCTCCATGAAGGCAACATTATTGTAGCCCATATTCGGTAGCAGATCTACACTTATCATAAGTGGAGAGAGAGACAGCGTGGGATGGAAATTTTGATCCATCATATTTAGCTATGTATCCCACCTTCTTTGTAGGAGCCTAAGGTGGAGGAGATGTTTTAGGACTTATCATGTTGGAGGGTCACTCACCTTTTGTGGATGATAGCTTGGGGATGGAGGCTTCACATGGGGATGATGGTTCCCAATATATTGCAGATTCCATGCCTCAAGAAGGCCTCTAGCCCACATATAGTTTCTTCCATGGATATCTCACTTTTTCATGATGAGATCCATTTGGATTTTTCACCAAAGGCATACTTATACACATGGGAGGAACAACTTGAGAACATATTGTTGAGAAATAATCTTTTTCTTTTAGGGAAATTATCACTTGAGGATGCTACAGGAGGAAGAGGAGAGGATCTTCAGTTCTATCCTTGCAGTTGCTTGAGGACAAGCAAAATTTGGGAGGGGAGGACTGTAATATTCCTAAATTAGGATACAGCTAATTGGAATATTAATTTTTTATTTTTATCTTAGATAGAGGAATAAGAGGGTATGGAGACCCATAAATCTCCCTAGAATAAACAAAAGACACTCCTAGTGTAAATGGAAGTCATATAAAAGTTGGATTGAAGACCCTTAGGTGTGAAAAGGGGCCGAAGCATGTTGAATAGGTCAAATTTGACCAAATCAAACAATTCTATTATGGAGGATTGGTATTAATGATGGGACAACGCAATTTTGGAGGGAGATTGATTAAATGATGATGGAAACCCTAATGAGTGGGACCCAAGGTGAGAAGGCTCACATTTTTTATAAGGAAGAGGATGGCAGCCATATGAGGTTATGTTATGATTATTATTTTGATATGTCTATTTAGACTTCTTACATTCTTCAGGTATTTAGTTGAGATTGTTGTGTTGTTTAGCACTGGGTGTTGCCTAGAGGGAATCCCACCTCTCTCCTTGAGAGGCCACCTGGGAGCATATTTTTCTATTATTTCCACATATCTAGCATTCTGGCCAAGATTCAGTCTTCAGCTACAATGCAGTTTTTGTTTAGATTTGTGTTGTGTTGTAGGGTGTTGCAGTGGAGGGTTGAGAAACCCACTTTCTGAGCTTTTTTTTCATAGGAGGAAAGATTCCTTCTCTTAGGAGATCAGCAAGGAGGGATTCTAAGCACATTTCAAATCTTTGGAACCATGCCAACCTATTCCCATCATTTACAATGTTGTTTCAGCTGGGAATTCTGTTGTTTTGGAGGGAAGCTTCAAAGGAGGATCTATTGGCTCTTTTAGAGCGTTTTACTATAGCTGAAGGGTTCATCCTTTCATTGGAGGAGGCCCTTTGAGTAGATCTACATTAGATCCATATTATTTCAGCCTTATATTTCATGAGCTTCATTTTCTAGTGACTCTTCAGTCCTAGGGCTATAGATCACCCTTTATATTTGGGTGCATTTATGGAAACCCTTCCCGGGGTCTCTTGGAAAGGTGTCTAGGAGGCTAGATCTTCACTCCTAGCATTATTTGAGCTATATAATAGTAGATCTACATTGATATATCTTTATGAAGTATTTTATGCCCTAAAACTGCGTTGTCTTAGCTCAGGGCAATTGTATGGTAGCTATTTCTCATGTGAAGGCATATTTTTCTTGTAGAGGTTTGTTTTGTATTACTTGAGTGACTTGATCCTCAAGATATTGTACCTCTTATTTGTTGATATGTCTAATAATATGGCTATACATTTGTAACATATCATGGTGTGTTGATTTATTCATCGTTCTTTCCATTATTTTGTTCATAAATTTTTTCTTCCCCTTTTGGGATATTACGACAATGAGTAATGAATTTTTCATTCAACATGAGCTAAATCACATCTTTGTGGTAAATCCCACATTTTCCAAATATACTCAATTTGATGAGATTTACCGAAAGGTAATCAAATTGACTATCACAGATGAATATCGATGGGATAAACTATGTGAGCCATAGGAGTAAAGAGTAATTAAGAAAGTTAGTTGCATCTAGCACATCAGCCAGCACACTAGCCAGCGCAACCTAGAAATAGGTCCACTCAGCAACTGTTTCCTCTAAAAAAATTGCCAACATTCCAGATCATCTCCATCGAGACTAATTTTTGTCATAGTTAGAGTTTATTATTCAATTTTTTCTAATAATACACTTTCGGTTGAGACAACTTTAAGGTAATCAGTTTTGTAAAATTTAGTATAAATACTTCATTGTTTGAAGTATTTGAGGTTTATTTCTGAGCATATTTTTCCTACTGAGCATTTTAGTTTTCAAGTTCATTGTAACATCAATAATACAAGGAATTATTATAGGATTCATGTGGTGTATTTAATGGTGAATTTTTCCTTCTGTAACTGTATTATTTCATTGTTTTTCCTTTCTCTGTAAATCATAAAAAACTTAATTGTAAAACAGAAACTGTGATGAGTAGGAAATTTTAATAAGAACACCTTATTTTGGTTTTTTTTACAATTTATATGTTTTCCACTGAAGTCGAATTGAAAAATACTTAATTTCTTTTCAATCTCTACTGAATTTCACATTTCTTCCACCTCCATAATTCATTTAAAACCTTAAAGGATCCAGTTAATGCAACCTAGCTTGCCCGGTGATAACTCAAATATTGATACAAAACCAATTATATTTTTGACTCCATAGACTAATGTAAATATAGTAACTTAATCAACCAAACAATCAAATTAAACAAATAATCAATTACAGACATAACTAGCCTAAAATTTATTAAAAAAAAAGTTAAATTTTTCAGAGATATCCCTCTTTGAAGCTAGCAAGGCTAGATCTGAGCTTCCAAAGTGGTTTTGATGTTGTCCTCTATGTTTATTCTCACAATATCATAAATTATATAATGATAATATTGTGGTGACCATACTGGGGACTAATTGAAAATATTGAAATTTTCTTCGAATCCATAACTCTAGTAAAAAGTGTATGATAGGAAAATTTTAAGAGATTGTTTCCTTTTCATTTTTGTAACTAAGTATGTGTGTGCTTTAGTTTTCAACTCTGGCTCCCAAAAGAGCCTACACTAGATATTATCCTAATCCAAAGCCTACAATGATTTTTGATGACCCTGAAAAGTTACTGAGAAGAAAAGCATAGTAGAGAGCCAAGGAAGAAGTAGCCCTCCACATGGAGCAGATTCACTCCCAAAATAATTTTTTACTCTACAAGACATTGAGTTTGAATTACCTTTCAATTTTTTTTTATTTATAACTATGTCAACCAATTGGGTAGATCAAATAGTGGTAGACCAAGCTACACTAAGAAGAAATTCCTTTGAAAGACAATCTGCCCCCCTTGATATATACCTTTAGATTATTTAGGATTTTGATATATTGCAAGGTTTAATTTCAGGTTTTGACCTTTCTGTTCATGAGGATTATGTCCAACAGTCTGTAGAACTCTTTGTCCTCACTTCTTTTGCAGAATCATCCACCACATCACAATATGTGAATCCTAGATCAGCTATTCCTACCACTTATGTAGTTTCCACTACTATTCCAGTAGTTTCTCATCAAGCTACTCAAACCCCATCCTCTCCCCAATATTCAACCACAATCCAACCTTCATCCTCACCAAAACCTCAGCCTTCAGTTCAACTTCCACCTTTGATTCATCCTCCACCTATCATCCAACAACCACCTTTGATCAATCCTCATATTTTTCATCCCCATATCCCTATAATGGCAGCTAGATATGCTCCCATTGTTCTTCAAGTTCCTTTGGAAAACATGCCACAGGATTATCAAAAAGTAATTCTACAATTTGATAGAACTGGACCTACAACTACCCAACAACATGTAGATAGGATGAATGATAGTTTTGAACTTCAGGAGGTAGATGAGGAAAACGTAAAAATGAGGTTGTTTTTACAAAGTCTCACTGTATAGGTTAGGAAATGGTTTAAATATTTTCTTGCTGCTAGCATAAATGATCTCCCTGCATTCCATCAGACATTCCTTAATAGGTGGGAAATTAAAAAAGAACCCTCTTCAAATTTTATCTAAGTATGAAAGCATTAGGAGGGAACCAGGGGAAAGTGTTCATGACTATTGCACTAGATTTAACAGTGTATAAAATGCAATTCTTTATAACATTAAACCACCACAAGGCTTGGCCTTAATTAAGTTCCCATATGGATTTGAGTCAAACATGTCTTACTAGCTTAAAGAAATAAATTCATCAACATTAGAAGAAATGCAAAGGGATTCAGTGAGTGTAGAAGCAAATATGTTAGCAAAGGGGGCTAGAATTAGGATTGAAAGGAGAGTGACCATGAAATAAGAACCCTCAACTTCCTTTGATAATTCTAAAATTGATTCATTAGTTAGTAAAGTAGAAATAATGATGGAAAGGATTAATCTAAATGAAAGGGATGCTCTTAGAGAAAATCAGCCTACACCTCAAAATCTTAATCAGAATCCTAGAATAAATCCTCACCAAATCAAACAGGGGGAACAAAGTGGCCCTGATCAACAAATTAGACCTCCATTTTAGGAGAATTATGCTGGTGATGATGGGGAAATAGTAGAAGAAGTACAAGAGAACCAAATCAATTTCATGGGTATTAATAATGATGAAACCATTTTTCTTACTCAAGAAGAACAAGAGCTTTTTCAACTTTCCCAAACTGAACTTGATATCCCAACCACTAGTCAAGAAAAGGAAAATTTGTCCAAGTAAATTGCTGATAAATATAATTTTTTGAATTTAAATATATTTCAAACATTATTCAACATTGAAAATGAACTAGAAAAACTAAAAATTCCAATCCCCTTAACAGATTTAATGAACAAAAATATGTACAAAACTTAGGTTATGAAGGCTTTAAACATAGGGGAAAACACTGACGCTGTCAATTTGAATGATGATCAGCCTTAAATATTATTTGGTCTAGAGGTAGATGGTAAACCACAAGAAGGAGGAGTTCCTCCATTCTATGTCAGTATCAAATTTCATGATAAGATTCTCCATAATGCTATTTTAATTTCAGGTGCTTTGCACAATTTTATGCCCAAAGTTGTTATGGAGAAACTTGTTCTTGACATTACTAAGCCTTATAAACACTTATATTCATCTGATTCTAGAAAAGAAATATGTTTAGGTCTCATCAATAATATACGTGTTAATTTATCCAAAATCCCAACTAAGAGTCTAGTAATGGATATAGTGGCTACATATATACCCCCTAAGTATGGCATGTTGTTGTCACACTCATGGGGAGAAAAATTACAAGGGACCCCACAAATGGACATGACTTATGTTACCATACCAGTGTTTGGTTGGCAAACAAGACGATATAAGGAAACTTTAATGAAATTCACGGTGAGTAGTCATGATAAAATACATAAATATCCCCTTTAATCTATCCACTGAGATTTATACTCTTTCATTCTTTATAATGATGGAGATATCAATTATAATGATGGAGATATCAATAATGAAGTTAACAATGTAGAAAATGATATTTGTGAAACAAATGAAAATCAAACACAAATAATTGAACAAAACAATAAAATTGAACCTATTTGGAACATGAGTTTTGATGGATCTTGTAGTAGAGAGGGTTTTGGAGAAAGTGCGTGGGTCTCAAACACAGGAACCAACCATGCTAAAGGTCATTCATATCAGCTAAATTTTCAATGTACCAATAAAATAGTCGAATATGAAATACTTATGTTAGGATTGAAGTTTTTAAAATATTAGGTGCGAAGAGAATTTTAATTCATGGAGATTATGAGTTAATTATTAAGTAGATTAAAGGATAATACTCTGCAAAGCGTCATAGATTGAGAGAAAATAGAAATGTTGTGCTTTATTTTATAGAATTTTTTGTAGAATATGATCTTGCTACTATTCCTAGAAATCATTACATCCAAGAAAATGGTCTTTTTTTTTCAGCTAACACATGTAAAATTCCTCACCCTAATAGACTATATACAGTGGAAGTGAAACATTGACCATGTGTATGAGATAATATGAGGTGTTGGAAAGTGTTTAGAAATGACAAACAAATTGAAGTTTTTTTATAATCTAAGGATGAGTATGAAAAAAATAGCATAGACTTAGAGAGTGAAGTATAAAATGAAATAGTTGTACATACTGATGTAGGAAATAAATTTGATGATTCAGATGTAAATATTCACATATATGAAGTTGCAAATAAATTAGAATTACATGAAATAGATCTAGAAAAGGAAGAGCTTGAAATATTTAGTTAAATGATAACATCTTGCCTAGAGGTTTGGTTCCACTAGAAGAATTATTTGATTTCAACGATGTAGCTAAAAAGCCAAAAATAGATCCCATAGGGGCAGATGTAGAGGAATGTAATATAGGTAGTGAATAGAATCCTAAAATGATAAAACTGTCAAAATCGCTGCCCACTACTCAAAAACAAAAATTCATAGCTTTATTCAAAGAATTCATTGATGTATTTGCATGGAGCTATGAGGATCTCAAACCATATGACACTAGTATAATACATCATAAAATCCTAATCAAGGAATATCATAAACCATTCAAACAAAAAATTCATAGGATAAATATAGTTCTGATGCCTTTGATTGAGAAAGAGGCGAAAAATATGTATGATTCTAAAATCATAGCTCCTCTCAAATACTCTAAATGGATGTCTAACATAGTCCCTAAAAGGAAGAAAACTGGAGAAATCATATTATGTATTGATTTCAGAAATATTAAAAGGGTCTCCCTAAAAGACGACTACCCTTTGCCAAAAATGGATCATATATTGCAGAAAGTAGTAGGGTCTAGTACGATTTCCTTGTTATATGGTTTCTCAGCTTATAACTAGGTCTAAGTACATCCTGATGATCAGGATTAAAAAGCTTTCACTACTCCATGGGGGACCTTCATGCATGTGAAGATGCCCTTTGGGTTAATGAATGCTAGGGCCACATTTCAAAGAGCAATGGATATTTCCTTTGCTAATGAAATTGGCCGATTTATTGTGATTTATCTAGATGACATCACTATCTATTCAAAAACTGATGAGGAACATTTGTTACATCGAAGAAAAGTGTCTGAAAAATGTAGAAGGTTTGGAATTTCATTAAATCCTAGGAAAACACCCTTTTGAGTTGAAGAAGGAAATATTATTGGTCATATCTGTTATCACCAATTTTTTTTTTTTTAAACATGGTATTTCAACTCTGTTTTGATCATGGTCTAAATAGTTTTGAAAGTCATTTTAGCATGGTTAAGGTTATTTCATAGTTTTAGAGGTTTAGTGTTCACGATCAAAATTCAAATAAGGTATTTATAGGTCCATTCCATAGTAAAAAAGTTCACATTTTTCATTCAAGGGTCATCTAAGTAATTTTTGGGTAATTTTTCTTCAATTAGCCACAAATCCACAGTTTCGTAGCATCGTTAGTTCGAAAAGTGAGTTTTGCGCTACAAAAGCGCTGCTACTTTTGTAGCGCAAAGTGCGAAAATTACACTATGAGCGCTACGAAAGTGCGGTTTCTTAGCTTTCGTGTCAAATACGCCAGGATAGATTAGTTTCAGTTGGGGAATGACATGATATGGGTATGGTGAGTCAGTTAGTTACTAGATTCAATGTACTTACCTGTCCTACAATCATCATAGTCATGATAGGATATCAATAAAACATCATTTGGTCATGAGGTGACATCTCTAATTCGATTTTTTTGCCTAATTGAGTCATATCTATTTCATTAACCTTCACATATGTTTTCCAAGCTCTAGATCAGCAAGGATAAGTTTGTGGTTGTTCTATTCAAAGACAACTCTCACCAGTATCAAGCAAGGTTGTTCATCATATCAAGCGAGGTTGTTCACCAAATAAAGAGAGGTTATTTTACAGGTTTTAGAGAAGCTAACAAGTTTTCTTTACAAGAAATATGGCAGAAAAGAAGAAGATCCATAGAGGGGGACATTATCTAAGATATGAGCCTGAGAATGCGAATGTTGTTATGGAGGATCAAATGGTAATGGAGGCTTTTAGCAAAGTTGGCTGTCTCAAATTTTGTGAAAAGTTGCAAGGTTGCCACACTCAGGTGTCCAAAGAGTCATCTTTACATTTCAGTGGAACCACTACCAAAGTTGGAATGATAAATATTCCAGTTACACCTAAGATCATAGCTGTAGTGACAGAGATACCAAGGGGACACCAATATTGGTTTAAAGGTTTTAGGTTTGACATGGAGCCATGCAAGGAGTTTATGAAACCTGAATATGTAGACATGGACCTGAACAGTGCAATACCCAAAAGTTGTATCAAGGACAACTATGAAAAGCTGCTACTCAACATCCAAAGATATTTCAAATGTGAAGGCAGGTACCATAAATTCTACACTTATCATTTCAAACTGTTGTTGCATTTCATAGGAATGATATCATTAGATTTACCATTTTACTTCCATAGAAGTCTTGCCAAAATGGTTGACAAAGTCCAAGCTAAATATGATGGCTGTGAAACATCTCTGTTTCATCATAGTTAGATAATGTTACTGGTTTTAAATGAGCTTCTGAAAATAAATAGGTATTGGTCTTCCATTTTATTTATGAGTGGATTTTAAATGGAAGCCCTAACCCCAGCTAGAAACCCTAATATTAAGGGGAATCCTTCACCACCAGTAGCAGAATCCAGTCAGCTAGTGGTTACTAAAATAAAGAGGTTTGTGAAGTTGAAACCAAGGAAACAAGTTGAATTTGTAACTGAGAAAGGATCATTTCTTGTTTCAGAAACCCCATGACCTACAAAATATAAATTAGAAAGGGTCAAAGAAACAAAACAAAACAGGTGGCCAGTAGGCAGGAGATCCAGAGAAAGATAAGAAGTGAAGTAGCAGCATCAAAGGGAAAAGTTGTTGTTTCAGTGACAGAGGACAGCGCTATGATGAAAGGAAATTTGGATGATATAATTCATGTAATTGATATAGAATACTCGCCTACTGTGCAGGCAGATTTCATTGAAGTGGATGAACCCAAATAGAGAAAAATGAAATCAGCAAGGAAATTGGAATTTGAAGGTGAGAATGCAACTTTTTTTTTCAAGCTAGGAAACCTTTAACCAGGCATGAAAAGAAACTCCAAGAAGGTAGTAAATATATCCAAGTAACTATTGAAGCATCCAAATTCCCTGAAGAGGTGGTTGATATATCATCACCTATAGTGGAGCATGCAGCCAGTAATATAGTGAAGGGAAAGGAACACATGCCAGAGTGTCAACCGTTGGAAGAAAGGTTGAAGCTAGAAAATCAAGAGATGGAAATGATGATAAAGAGGGAAATAAAGCATAGCATTGAAAATACAAAATTCAAGAGGATGAAGGTTGTTTGGGAAGGTCAAACAGTTGCTAGGTCAGAGATCCCAAGTAGTGCACAACAGTTCTTTACATGGACAGTTCTAGCCATTAAAGAAGCAAAATTTGTTAGAGTGATCAACACCCATTTGAGAGCTAGTAATAGAACTCTAAAATTCCAAGTGGAGGATTTAGAGCTGCAATTAAAACAATCTCAAGATGAACTAAAGAGCAGAGGTACAAAATGACAAATTAAAAGCAAATTCAAAATGGAAAATGAGGATTAAATTTTTTGAAGGTTATGTTTTTTAGTCCAAATAGCTAATAGTTTTGATGAAGCCAATGATTTTCTAAATATTTTGCACCTTTTTGTTTTAAATTTTGTGAAAATATGGTTAAAATTTCTTACACAGAATTTCGTAGCGCCTGTAGTGCAAAAAGGGTGAAATGTGCTATGAAACTGCTGTAGCAGCTTTTTCACCCTTTTCCTATCAAATTTTGGAGGGAATACCATGTATTTTGACTTGAAATTTCTAAGGAAGCTATGTCAAGTGAATGTTAAAGTAACCCTGAAAGAAAGGAAGTTAAATTTTGAAGGAAAATGGCTAAAAGACTATGCTATGAAAAGCGCTATGAAACTGTGCTGCTTTCGTAGATCATGTTTATTTTCACTGTTTTGAGAAGTTTGAAGTGGTTTTACATAGCTGGAATGAAGGAATGAATTGGGACATATGCTAATCATGTTACTAACATCAATTAGCCTCGAAGTTATTGGTTATAAGTGGTCATAATATCTCAAGAAACTAAAAGAATCCTAAGCCTAAAAACAGGGGAGCAGTTTCCTAAATTGTAGGAGATCAACATCATCAACATTATGGTCATAAAAAGTTGGAATTCATCATCAAGATTTGAATTAATTTAAACATAGGTGGAAAATGATCTAATTAAGCTTAGATAAAGCTTTTTTGTGTGGAATCAAAAGAGTTCTAATTCTATTTGTGATAGGACTCTATATTAGTTTTACAACTATGTTTGTAATAAATATCGTGTTTTATGGTTAGAATAGGTATCAAAGCATAGGAATTCGATGTATCTAGTTGTGGATAAGCTTATATTATGATGTAAATGTTCTATAAAATATCAAGGAGTCGAAATAGAAAGGGTTGGACATTTTTTAACAAAAAGACTCTGTTTATTGTAAGTGACTGTTTTCAGCCTAATACAGAATTTCTACTTAGACAACTCAAGATTCATAAGTATTTCTTGTATGTTATTGTTATGATGTCATTTTTTCAATCTTCTATTGCAATGGTGTTTTCTTATGTCACTCAGAATTCATCAATGATGCTCTGACTTCATTCATAAAAAAACATGTTGTGTTTCATTGTTCTACATGTTTATTCCTTGACTTGAACACTGATATGGTTTGAATTCCATGCTAAGTAGATTATTTTGGTTTTACTAAAGCTATTATGGCTCCATAAGCCAATGTACACTTGCTAATGTGATTTACAACCAGTCCATATCATTTATCTATTTTTATCCCATATAGATTTAGCCATCTACATATTTATCAAAAATCATAAACCCTTGAGAGAGCCCTCTCAAGTTGAGGAGGCCAAACCTCAGCTAAAAGATTGGTATAAAATAGTTACATGAGATTAACTTGATTGGTAACTTATCAGGTATGATTTTTTTATCACATTATCATTTATAAATATGCTATTAGGATTTATCCCACTAGAATCGAAGCCATATTAAAAATAAGTCACCCTAGAAACATTAAGGAGCTTCAATATTTTATTGGCAAGATTAATTTACTGAGGAGATTCATTTCTAACCTTCCAGAACTTCTCAAAGATATAACAAATATGCTGAAAAAGGATTCAAAAATTAGATGGAGTATTGAGGCTAGACAACCCTTTGATTTAGTTAAACAAGCATTGACAAGAGAAGTAATGTTGATTAGTCCAGATTTTACTAAAGATAGCATTATCTTCTCTTTTTCTTCTAAATACATTATTGCAATTGTCTTATTACAGAAAAATAATGAAGGATTTGAATAGCCCCTTAAATTTTTCAGTACGACTTTAAGAGATGCATCGTTGAAGTATAACTTAATGTAAAAACAACTCTTTTAATTAATTAAAGAAATTAAAGACTTTAGAGTGTATATATTGCATTCCCATATAATTTATTATGTACCAAATTTAGTGGTAAAGGATATTTTAACACAGAATGGACCTGATGGTAAACGAGGTAAATGGATTGTTGTCATTCTTGAGTATGACTTAGAAATAAACCCACCAAGTTAATCAAAGCTGAAAGACTAGCCAAATTGATGGCTGAGTAAAATTTCCATGCATTGGATATCAACTTTGTTGTTGCATTAGATGATCAAGAGGAGAAGGTGACTCCACAGATTTATGAAGCATTTATAAACTCACCCTGGTATGCAGACTTGTTATCTGTTTTATTCAATTTAAATGCTCCTCCTGGTTTAACAAAAACAAAGGCAATATTTCTAAAGTTAAAAGTAGTTAAGTTTTGCATTATGAATAATGTTTTATATTGGAAAGATGCTGGTGGTATTTTTCTTAAGTTCTTGTTGAAGGATGATGCAGAAATAACCATGCAGGAGTTCCATGAAGGTGATTGTGGTGGAAATCTATGATGGAAAACCACTACCAACAAAATCCTCAGAGTTGGTTTCTATTGGCCTACCCTTTTCCTTGATATTCATAAGAAAGTAACCTCATGCCATAAATGCCAGATATTTGATGGAAAAAGAAATATTTTACCCCTACCATTAAAGCCTATTTCAGTTGAAATCCATTTCCAATAATGGGGACTGAATTACATTGGTGAAATCCATCCACCTTCCTCTGCCTAGCATAAGTGGATTCTCACAACCACTGATTACTTTAATAAGTGGATTGAAGCCACACCTTCCAGATCAACCACTGATGCTATCATCATTAAATTCCTTGAAACCAATATCCTCTCTAGATTTGGATGTCCTGGTAAAATTATTACTGATAATGCTGCAGCATTTAAATCAAAGAAAATGATTGAATTCTGTAGTAAATACCACATTATTTTGGTACATTCGAAAGATTATTACCCTCAGGGTAATGGGTTGGATGAATCCTCAAATAATACCTTGGTAAATATCATTAAAAAAATTTTAGAGTACAAAAAAAAGTCATGTAACAACAAGTTAATTAATGCACTTTGGGCTGACATATTAACTACAAAGAAGTCAATTGGCATGTCACCATGCCAATTGGTTTATGGAATGGATGTTGTTTTTCCATATTCTTTGGGAGTTCCAGTGATGAAAATAATTCAAGAATTGTAGGTTGAGCCAAATGACACAAAAAGGAGGATTAATCAGACTATTCAGTTGCAGCAGTTAAGGGAAGAAGTCTACAATAAAACTAAACTCATCCAAAAGAATATAAAAAATATTTTTGACTATAAAAATAAAGATGATGATTTTAATTTGGGTGACATACTTTTGAAATGGGATTCCAGATGATAATACAAAGGAAAAAATCGGAATTTTGACAACCTGTGGAAGAGACCATACATCATTTATGCCTTTACAGGACACAATGGATTATTTCTCAAAGATCTAGATGGAGCAGAAATGCCTAGTGGTCCTGTCAATGGAAGGATGATGAAGAATTACTTTTATTAGTATAAAGATTTTTCTTACATCACACCATTGTAAATATCATAATATTCATTATTTTGATTGGGTAACTTATTGATTGGAGTTGAAGCCCACATAGAAGGCCCCAAGCTTTGATTGATATGGTACAAAAGTATTTTAACAGCAAAATAAATCAGATGAAGGCATTGCTGAAATGAAGATTCTCAAGGCTACTGATCATGAGTTCTTGACACTTCACAAGGATAAGTGCCATCCCCAGCTAGATCCACTATTAGGGTCCTATAAATTATAGGAACTCAAGGTGATTGAGTATTTTGTCTCAGTAATCTTATATTGTACATAATATTCAATATGAAAATGAATTAAATATATACATATATATATATATATATATATATATATATATATATATATATATATATATATATATATATATATATATGTAATAAAAAATGAAAAATTATATCAAAAAGACAGAAAATTTTAAGAGAATAAAAGGAAAGTAAGAACCCCACAAAAGAAAAAATAGAAAAAATAACACTGAAAGTGCTGTAAATTGAAATTCCACTAATGATAGATTAATTTTCTTTATGTCATCATCAAATAAGATTGCGTGCAACTTGTTTAAAAATTCCACAATGACTAGATATTTTTTCAAATCATACAACTTAATCATGATTGAATAATTGTGATTTTTTGTCAATTAGGTTAGTGAATAAATATTTTCCAAACAATTTGATATTGGTAAATCAGTAGTTAGATAGAAAATGAAATTGCTTCAACTACTTAAGCTGAATCAATAGGAGAAAATTTTTATAGAGTAGATTAGATTTTTTTATAAAAAAAATTGATGTGGGTTTGCTAGCCTAAATGCACCCTAAAAAGAAATTAAAAAAAAATGTTATTCTAGAAAAAGAAATAAAATTCAATGGGTAGGTAGAAGTGTTTTTGAAGCCTTGGAAAGGATTAAAATGGTTATCCTATGTTTGGTTTTCAAATGTGTTTATGCATATAAGAGGAAACACTGAAACAATTACTTTATCCTAACTCGAAAGCATTTGGGCACATAAATAAAATATTGGCACATTTACCATATCCAAAGTTTTCACTTTGATTAGAGGTACCGCTACCCTAAAAACCCATTAAATCAAGTGACATTAAGCTTTGGCCATCTATCCACCCTCCATCTCATCTGCTCCCTATCTAATGACCTACATCCACCTTCGAACCCCCCTGTCCATCTGAGCTTTATTGCCGGGGGGGTTGTACGAAAAAAATTGTTTTAGGACTCAGGCCCATGACTACGTGGTGGGTTCTCTATGAATTTCACCCCCCTCCGCTCATATCGCTTACCACTTCATACCCCTCCCCCCGAAAACTTCCATACGCAACAATACCAAAACCACTTACATGTTTGTTGCACCCACCAGTCTTGTCACACCATCTCACATACCCATTCCTAATCACATCCCTTCCAACGTAAATCAATCTGTTACTACATCCATTTAAGCTAATGACCATTAATATAATAGATCCATGCCATAATCAATGGACAAAACCAATGGATTATAAAACCATGCACTATAACCATTGTAAACCTTTAATATGTTAAATTGTTTACAAATTTTGTTATCTAAATAGGTTTACAGGGCTTGAGTTCGATTCATCAGTTCATAGCGGACCAAAGCCACTACATTCACCTCATATCCTTGAACCAAACTAGAGCTCTGCACATTCCCGGTAAACCTGCTCCTTTCTAAATCCATTCTATCCCTCTAAAACCAATTGAAAAATGCCTCCTAAGAATAAAATATATGAGGAACCATTTAACCCTTTGATCCATCCTCCTACTGATTTAGACCACGTCCCCCTAGCTGATAGAGACTATTAGATCCATGAAACTCTCTGTGAATTCGAACTGTTCAAGATGTATTACTAGTTATAGGATAAATACATAGATAAATCAGATGATATTGGACTCTAGGAGTCAAACTTGCCACATTATATTTTCCCCCACACTTTTAGTGCCACTAAGTTCATCTGAAAATTTCAATCCTGCTATATACCTAGTCAAAGAGCCATAATTTCCCTCATAGGTGAAACCCTTTTCACCATCACTGCATAATCCATCGATCATATAATGCAGGCCCCCTCTGTGGAAAATAGCACCCCTTTTTCCCTAGAAGCCCTTAATGAATGATATCAGAACTTATATTTTTCCAAAAGGGCTTAAACCTTATACCTTTTCCAAGCATAAGACACTCAGTCGCCTAAGAAGAACCCTCCATACCCTTCCTCCATCTTCCCTGACAAATCCAAGAAAATTGTCATAGTCATTGCATACCTCCTTGGCTACTATTCTAACCAGTGGATGTATAAGGCCATCATACGTTTCCTTTGCATATTTTCCATAGATTCTAAACCATATATCATTTTCAATTTCAACCAATTCCTGGGAGACAATATTCATGAGTAGTTTGTCAAATTTCAGATAGAAGAGGTGTTCAAATATTCCTCTATTCTAGTATACATGTTTCTATATTCCCAAGTGGTTAGGTTTAAATTTGATATGCAGAAATTAGATGAAGATGGAAATCACCATTCAACCATCTTCTAGACCACATTAGTATTGAACTAGAAGAAATAGTATTAATACAAACAGTTCATTGAACTATTTGTACATCCAACAATGAGCCTCCTGAGAAGTACACCTGAGCCATGAATTAATGAAGACATCAAAAGTATTTTTCACTTATCAGATCAAGCCAATCTAGATAAAGGATTTAGAACAAGAGGTTTTTATAATCACTAAGGAAACACCTACATATTCTCAAGTTGGTGGCCAATCCACCCTTTCTCCGAAAACTTCTTCAGCTTCACAGGACCAACAACACACTATTCAGACAATTAAGGTTGTCCAAGGGGAGAAAGAGAAGATAGTCTTTGATACATTCAGGGAAATAAAAATGAAGAATGAAATTTTGAGGAACAACACATATGGTCAATTTTGGAAGAAGACTTCCAGTTCTCAGAGTAGGTTGCTGTTAGCATTTGACTTTGAGAAAGGTAAAATGCAAATGGCCTTTCTTGAGGCACGAATTTCATAGCCAAAGACAACATCTGATTTAAAGAAGAATTATTTTGAGTTTGACATCAAATACATTCATCCCATTGATCAAATGGAGATTCAAATAAAAACAGGTGAAATCATCTCCTCTACCTTGACTAACAAAATGATGAGTCTTTCTAACTTGCAAGTTTCCTTGGCCAACATTTAGTCACAACTAAAAATGGAAAAAATATCCTCTCTTGCCAAGGATACAAGGATAAAATATTTGGAGGAATTAGTAGTTAAGATAGTATATGATCCCTCTTACATGAATTTGGCAGAGGAGATAATAAAGAAGAAGAATGCTGACATAGAAACATTGAAGGAACAATTGAAGTTTGCAGCTACAGAAGACCCTCTCACCAAATACATTGAAGAAATAGATTCCAAAAAGAATGATATGATGAAGCTCATCATGGAGAAAGATATATAGTTGAGACAAATGGAGACATAAATGGAAAGAGGGAATAGGTTTCAAAACTTTCCATGGTTCATTTGGATGTTGTACCTCTTGTTAGAGTCAGTATATGCATTCTGCCATCAGTGATCGATTTTATTGCTTCATTTCTCATGTTAGGTGTCTCATTTCAAAAATTTTATATCATTCCATTAGGTGATGCTAAAATTTGTTTCACTGATGGTAGCCCTGCTCAATAAAAATTCACTCTCCCTCATAAAATCACATTTTTTGACCCACTTTCATGTCTACTTGAGCATAATAACACTTATGAAAAGCTCATTTCACCATGTCTTGTCTCAATTAAAGTCAACCATGGAAGTAAAGTTATTAAAAGTCTCATTAGGTCATTAGTTTTTTTTGTTTTTCAAGTTCATTACTCCATCCAAATAAAGTTAGCAAGTATATGAGAGGGACTCAAAGAAAATTCTATCTTCCTTTACAAAAGATCATTACTTTGTAATTTTTTTTTTATTCAAGTTGTAACTATTTCAATGATTTTTATATCAAAAAGTTATTTTGATATAAAGTAAAATATGTAATTTATTTTTTATTTTTCAAATGTACTTTTATGTTTTTATATGTAATAAAATATTCCCTAGCTATCAATTCAATCATTTCGGCCAAACGGAAGCAAATAAAGTTAAGCTTCATTAGTTGATCAACTTGCAAAGAAAAACGATAGAAAAGTTAAAGATTATCAGTGTCAAAGTTTGAAGAAGAGAAAAATTAACATAAGGAAAGTGGGTAATTCAAATAAAAAAATAAAATCCAATAATTTATAAAGCCATTCAAAAACCTCAAAGGAATATCTATTTTTTTCATTCATCCTTTGGAAATCCTCAACAAAGGAGAAATTTCACATTTTCAGTGAGAAAATGAGAAAATTTCTAGGGTCACTGCACGTTTGAGATGGTTGTTGCATGTTTGAGGGAGACACTGCGCATTTGACTGAATTCCTCAAACCATTTTTCCTAGACATTACGCATTTGGAGGTGGTCATTGCGTGTTTGCCCAGTCTCTACACGTTGCTCCAGGATGCTGCGTGTTTTCTCAAGAAGGCAGAAAACCACTTGATAGCCTCCTACTTCATCATCAAATGCCATATCTTTGCATGGATTTACTTCAAAGCCCTCTTGGTTAGTGAATAAACCCTAAGACATCTCTTCAGTGATATATATTGTGTTTTATAAAAAAATTGAAGTTTTTTCCAAAAGGAAGCTCTAGTTCTCATTTCAAAACAAAATCCCTAAACTGACATATATTTGCCTTCCCATTTCCATGTATATTTTCCATACACATATTCCCTAAAAAATTGCCATTAATAATACCACTAAATCCTAAGGTTTACAAAAACCTAGGTTCCCATTGACATTCCCATTTCCCAAAACATTTATTTCCACTTCACATTCCCTCCATTTCATTCCATCACCCTAGGGTTTCAAATTAGAATATGGCTAAAGAGGAGAACTGTTAGGTCCCTATATTACTAGTATAGTCCCTTATTGTTGTTAGTGTAACCCCCTTATTGTTATTATTGTACCCTTGTAACCCCCATTTTGTTATTATTGTGCCCTTAAATTATTATTGTTAGGTCGGCTAGGATTACATTGTGGCCCACTAGGATTACATTAGGGCCCCATGGACTCCTATGTATAGAAAGGAGGTTTTGTAAATTGTATCATCCAAGAATTGTTCATTTATGTAATGTATTGGAGGTTTCCCCCTCGAAGTGGCTCATTTCTAAGGCGTTTATATCTCTTTTCTTCTCTTTTTGGAGCTGGTTACACAACATTTGGTATCAGAGGTTGGGATTCTAGGGTTTCACTGCTTCAAACAGGTCATCGTGGCATTTTCGCTATAACTTTTTTTCTACGCAGTTTTAGAAGCTAACATTGTTAGGGTGTGAAGCTGAAATCCTGAGGAATATTTTCTAAAAATTTCAGAGCTTGGTTCACAATATTTTCGGAGATATCATCTGTGGAAGTTAGGTCTTTTTTCACACTCCTAAACAGGTCATCGTGGAATTTTCGCTATAAATTTGTTTCTACAAAGTTTCAAAATCTAAAATTCGTATGGTACGAAGATGAAATCCTGAGGAAATTCGTCAAAAAATTTGAGAGCTTGTTTCGCAATATTTTTGGAGATATGATCTGTGGAAGTTAGTGCTTTTTCAGGCTCTTGAATTGCATCTCAAAGATGTGATCGTGGGAAAAGTTCAATACATATTTCTCTGGGAAGTGGATTTGAGTGCCATAAAAAGTGGTCACAAGTACACGGACTTTAGTTTCTTGGCTATCAATTTCAGAGACAAAGGACGAAACAGTGACACGTGGCAAGTCCTACAAGTTTTCTCTACTGAACCAGTCCAGAATTAGGTCATTGAGGGAGATTGGACACAAATTTGTCTTGGGGAATAAAAATTAGATCAGACCTGTGGCATTTGAAAGAAGCTTCAGGGGGATACTACAGGGCTGAATTTTAGATATTTAAGATTTTTAATTACAGAGATAATTCAATTTCAATATCGAGCTCCTCAAAGCAAGTAAAAGGTATCAATATTGGATTCTAAAATGGAACCTAAAAAGAATTCAACACCCATTAAGCCTTCAGAAGGCTCTACCATGACTCATGAAGATGAATAATTGCAACATGATCTATCAAAATTACAAGAGCAAGTGCAACAAATTTCACTCTCGCAAAAAACAGCAAAAAATGAAATGGAAGTTTTGAAGAAAGGCGTGGAAGTGAAGATGGACGGTTTGAAGAAAGGCATGGAATCTAAGATGGATGACATGGAAGCTAAGATCGACGAGAAAATGGAAAACATGAATTTTCTAAAATCAGACATGGAAGGTGTGACAAATTTTATAGAAGAAAGGTTTCCTAATGGTGAAAAGATAGTAGAAGAACCTCATGATGAGAACAAAATAAATGTTAATTGTGATTTCATAAACTCTAATGTTGGCGGGAAGAACCACCATATTCCAAAAATGGATATGAGGAAGTTTGATGGAAAGGATCCTGTAACATGGATACTACAGATGGAGCAATATTTTGATCTCCATAACGTGCAAAACACACAAAAGGTACGCATTGCAACTTTACATTTAGAACAAAAATACATTTGTATGGTATCAATGCCTTTGCTCCCGTAAAAAAATTGTCACTTGGTCAATTTTTACGGAGGAAATGATAGCACATTATGAGGATACAAAGAGCAACACCTTCTTTACCCAATTGATAAATCTCAAACAAAAGGGTTTAGTGGGGCAGCACATTGAGGACTTCCAAAATTGAATATAAGGGTAACTGATCTTACAGAGGAACACAGGATTGATCTCTTCCTAGGCACTTTAAAGGATAACATCCAACATGAAGTTCGTGTTTTGGAACCTGATTCATTGGAGAAGGCATTCAAGTTGGCAAGAAAAGTTGAATGTAAAATTATGGCGACAAGGAAGCCTACCACTCAATTCTATAAAGAAGGAAGTGTTGCTACGCCTAGATTTCCACAACCTACAAGGTTGACACCACAACAATTTGAAGAAAAAAGAGCAAAAGGGCTTTGCTACAGTTGTGATAGCAAATACACTAAAGGTCATAAGTGTGCTGAGAAGAAATTATTTTATATAGATTGTGAAGAAGAAGAAGAAAATGAACAAGAAGAGGATATACACCAGGAACCACCCCTAGAAGAGGAAGAAATGAATCCGACCATATCGTGTAATGCACTGGCAGGAATTACCACTCCTCAAACTCTCAAGATAGAAGGACATATAAAGAAGAAAAGGGTAATAGTGTTGATTGATTCAGGTAGCACCCATAATTTATTCATTATAAGGTAGCCAAGGAATTAAATTGTTTCCTATACCCAGCACCAGAATGTCAAGTGATGGTTGCAAATGGAGGAACTATAAATTGCTCTGGAAAATGCCATAATATCAAGCTAACCATGGGGGAATATGTGTTGACTATTCCAATGCTTTCCATTCCTATGGAAGGTGTTGATGTTGTACTAGGAGTACAATGGTTACAATCTTTGGGGACGGTAGCTTTTAATTTTCAAGAAATTTTCTTGAAATTTTTTTCAGAAGGAAATGAAGTCGAATTACGGGGTATTGAAGGGAAGCCGGGAAGGATAATAAGCTCTAATGTCATGAAAAATATTCTAAAGAAAGAACAACGAGGCGTAATTGCACAATTATGCTCACTAGACGTTCCGACATCAAAATCATCTATTTCGACAGATCTCCAACAAGTCTTGGACAATCATTCCAAGGTGTTTGAAACTCCCAAAGGACTCCCACCTATTCGTGATCATGATCATGCTATTCATTTGATTCCAAGAAGTGTTCCTCCAAACATGAGGCCTTATAGATATCCTTACTTCCAAAAGAGCGAAATTGAACGTATGATTGCAGAAATGTTAGAGGCGGGTATAATTCAACCTAGTCAAAGTTCTTTCTCTGCTCCTGTAGTATTGGTACACAAGAAGGATGGATCATGGGGAATGTGTCCAGATTATAGGGAGCTCAATAAGCTCACCATTAAAGACAAATTTCCCATTCCTGTGATTGATGAATTATTGGATGAATTACATGGAGCAATTTATTTTACCAAGTTGGATCTTCGTTCGGGATATCATCAAATTAGAATGAAGACTGAAGATATTCCGAAAACAACATTTCAAACTCATGAGGGTCATTATGAATTTTTGGTCATGCCTTTTGGCCTTACCAATGCACCTTATACATTTCAAGGGTTGATGAATTCCTTTTTCAAACCCTTCCTTAGAAAATTTGTGCTAGTATTTTTTGATGATATACTAATCTACAGCAGGTCTTGGAAGGATCATGTTGAACATGTTAACAGGGTGCTCAAACTATTGCGGGAGAAACAATTATATGCAAAAACATCCAAATGTTTCTTTGGAGTACAAGAGGTGGAATATCTGGGTCATATTGTATCTCACGAGGGTGTTAAAGTAGACCATAACAAAATTAAAGCCATTAAGGAATGGAAAGTCCCCACAACCATAAAGCAGTTGCGAGGATTTCTCGGGTTAACAGGGTATTATCGCAAGTTTGTTAAGAATTATGGGAGAATAGCAGCACCTCTAACAACATTATTAAAGAAAGATGCATTTTCATGGACTCCTGAAGCAACTAAGGCCTTTGAATGTCTTAAATAGGCAATGTGCCTAGCACCGGTCTTAGCTACGCCAGACTTCACAAAAACCTTTATTGTGGAATGTGATGCCTCAGGAAATGGAATTGGTGTTGTTTTAATGCAGGAAGGAATACCCATTGCTTTTGAAAGTCGTCCAATCAAAGGAAAGTATTTACATAAACCTATTTATGAGAAGGAAATGTTAGCAATACTGCATGCACTAAAGAAATAGAGAACTTACCTAATGGAAGACACTTCAAGGTAAAAAATGATCATGATAGTCTTAAACACTTTTTGGAACAAAGACTATCTTCAGAAGAGCAGCAAAAATGGGTCACAAAGATGTTGGGTTATGACTTTGAAATAATCTACAAAAAAGGAAAGCTTAATGTTGTTGCGGATGCACTCTCAAGAAAGAATGAAGAGGTGGAAGCATTGCTTTGTGCCATTTCTATTATCCAACCAGATTGGATAACTGAAGCAAGAGATGAATGGAAGAAGGACAAAGATTTATGGACACTCATTCAAAAGTTGCAGCAAGATCCTAGTACATCTGATACATTTAGTTGGAAAAATGATTCCTTATGGTACAAAGATCGCTTATATCTTTGTAATAATTCCCAACTAAAACAAAATATTCTTTTCGAATTGCACACTTCTCCTTTAGGAGGACACTCAAGATTTTTAAAAACTTACCACAGGGTGAAGAAAGAATTTTTTGGGATGGCCTTAAATCTGATATTCAAAAGTTTGTGGCGGAATGTTTGGTTTGCCAGCAGAATAAAGTGGAGACAATTAAGACCCCGGGACTTCTACAACCTTTATCCATTCCAAGTCAACGTTGGGAGGAGATTTCAATGGATTTTATCACGGGTTTACCGAAGTCCGAAGGCAAGAATGTCATCATGATGGTAGTTGATATACTTACCAAGTATGCACACTTTTGTGCATTATCTCATCCATTTAAAGCAAGTACAGTTGCTACTACATTTGTGGACAGAATTCAAAAGCTACATGGAAGCCCAAGGGTTATTGTGAGCGACAGAGATCCCATTTTTACGGGAAATTTTTGGACGGAGTTATTTTCTTGTTTGGGTACTCAATTGGCTCATAGCTCATCTTATCATCCTCAATCTGATGGTCAAATAGAGATAGTAAATAAATGTTTGGAAGGATATCTTCGTTGTTTTGTATCTGATAAACAAACACAATGGGTCAAGTGGTTACCTCTCGTTGAATGGTGGTATAACACTTCCTTCCATACTGCAGCAAAAATGACCCCATTTATGGCACTTTATGGATATCATCCACCATTGATTACATCATATTTAGGGGAAAATTCGAAGGTTCAAGCAGTCGAAGATCACATCGAGCATCAGCAAGAAGTTCTCCAACTCTTAAAGGGTAACCTGAATTTGGCACAAAATCGAATGAAACAACAGGAAGATCAACATCGCAGCGAGAGAAGTTTTGATGTAGGAGATTGGGTATTTTTACGGCTACAACCATATAAACAAATGTCCCTCAAGCAAGCTAATAAGGATAATAAATTATCGCCAAAGTACTATGGTCCTTACAAGGTGTTGCAAAATATTGGTACTATGGCATACAAATTGGAGCTTCCTGCTTCTTCTCTTTTTGGAGCTGGTTACACAACAAGAACATAAATATTAGTGAGGAGCAGAGACCAAAGAAAAAGTCATATAAGAAAGGAGGGAAAGTCTAGACATGAGCCAACAACCACTAGAGAGCTTATGGAATCTCCCCTCACTGTGTCATGTTTTAAACATGTGGGGTGTTTTTAATTTTGTGAGAAATTCCAGAATATCTAGTATCATCCTATGTTGACAAAATTTTTCATTTCCAATCTTCATGATAGACAGGTCACTCTTGTCGAGGTCAATTTCACTATGTCCTCTAATATCATTGCAACTTCTACATGGATCCCAAATGCAGGAGAAAAATGGTTGAAGCAAGGAAACCTCGATCATTGCTACTATGAGCCATATCTTAAACCAAGATACAATGATGTCAAAAAGACAAATTTTCCTTTCTCTCATCTCCTTGATAGATATGTCCCCACGATGAAAGTCATCATGAAATACCTCACTTGTGAGGGGAGGTTTTCTATACTATATTCCTATCATATACAGCTCCTCATGCACATCACTAGAGTCAGAATGCTTCACACACCCTATTATCTCTCACGCAACATTGAAAAAATGACATATATTGTACAAAAGAGAGATTATGGTCATCAAATGCAGAGTATTTTGCACCACTCCTTCATCAAAATGATAGTCATGTATCAACTTGATCAAATGAATATTCCATGGGACACCTTCATATCAAATGTTACTTTTACTACCCCACCTAGTCAGCATGATCAGAATACCCCTTCATCATCTCATCCTCCCACATCTATTCCTCCATCTCAGCCTGCTTCTCATACATCATCACCAAGTCAATTTCATTCACCTCATATTGATCCTTCTTCTTTGCCTTTCTATAACCCTACATCATCAACACATCATGATTCAGAGTCATCAAGAAGTGAGGAAGATATTGAGGTAGCATGGTCTAGTTTGACTAAGGGTGACTCTTTTCCCAAAGCTTATTAGAGAGTCTATAGGAATTTGTTTTCTTCACTTGGATTGAAAGGGGCCATGCCTTCTTCATCAACATAGTAGGTAGAAAAAGGTAAGGAAAATAAAAAAGAGCCAAACATTGATGATGAGGAGGGAAAACATGAGACAGAGCATGAATTTCAGTTGACTGGCCTAAGTGAGGAATATGAAGACAAAATTACTAGTGCAACAATAAAAGTAAAAGAGGCAAATATTAGTGAAATTGAAACTAATCTGGAGAGGGAAAAATATGTGATTGACTTCCTTGAGCAAGAAAATCAGCAATTGAAGACTAAGAAGGCCATCAATGAGGTGAAGTGTATCAAAGCACAAAGAGAGGAAAAAAAGGCTAAAGACTTGATTGAGGAAACATTGGAAATTTTTGGTGAACGTGACTATGAGGAGGATCAGCCTCTAAGACAGATACCAAGGAGTATATGGATGAAAATTTCTCTAGCCCTTGAGAGACAAAGGGAAGCTGAGCTAGCAGACCATGTCACACCAAATGAACTGCTTGCCCTAGAAATCAGTAAGGACAACAAACCATGGCTTGATAGAGCCAATATTCATTTGGAGAGGTTTCTATAGAAGGCCAACAAGGAAAATTATTTGTTGAGAACAAGGGTCAAAATTCATGCAGGAAAAGAGAGAATTTCATTGGCCAAGCTCAAAAGAGCCAATGCTAAAATTTAAAGTTTCACCAAGAAAGGAGAGAAAGAGAAATTAGACATACTTTCTAAGGTGTCATTCCATGCCTCAAGCACTTGATGAGAAATTACCCTCACCATTTTGACAAAATTTTGGCACACCTTGCACTTTTTTTCATTTATGTGTTTTTGGGTATTTTTGCACACAGAAAATTTTCTGAAGGCGCATCGACCTGGATGCTACGCTCTTTTTTGGGGCCTCCAAATGACTAATGGAAAAAACAAAAATTTTCATATTGATGAGTAAATCAACCCTAGAAAATTTCAGAGTTTTTGGAGGAGAACTGGTCCATAAAAAGTGCCGAAAACCATCAAATTTTGATGTTTCTACCTCCAAATCTGCCTAGTCGTTGTGCATTTACTAGTCTTGGGTGAACATAATTTTGTTAGGGAAAATGAGCACCATTTTCAAAATGGGAGGTACTTTTGGAAAATAGACTCAAAGGGCTTTCCAATGAGCTATCTTGGAGTTGATTTGGACACCTATAAGGTACTCAAAACGAGCCATGAATAGAGGCCACTGTTTCTACCTGGACGTTGTGCGTTTGACAAGGAAAATGCATTTTTCATAGTCTTCAGCATTTTTTTGATTTTCACTCCAGTTTTACTTTTACCTTGGGAAATGAGGAAATTACTTATGTAAATGGTCAATATGAATGTAAATATCATGTTTTTACTTTTATCTAGGGTAAGTACATTAGGTAAGTCAATCTGTTGAGTTGTAATGAATAAGTTCATTAGAGATAGGAATGAGTCAGTTTTCTCATCCTATACTCTAGCTATCAGTTCAGATTTTTGTGTAATATTTCTCTCATATCATGGATTAGACCCCTATATATGAGTGGAGATGGTTTTGAGGTCTATTTAGCTCAGGTCTTCAGAGGATTCAAAGGTTGGCATCAGTTTGAAGGTTAGTGTATTGATCAAGAACCAGTTTCACCTGGATATTAATGAAAAATTATAGCTATTTATTTGGGATTCATGTGGTATGAATGTTTGACATATTTTTTTCTCTGTGATTATTTGTATGAATGTTTTGTAAGCTCATAAACCTTTCATGTCTCTTATATTTTAAATTTCAAGTTGAAAGGCATAATTCATGTTTTTCATGCTCTGTTTTGGGAAATGTTTCATAATCTGTCCATTTTCCTCAGTTTAGGAAGAATTCATCTCATATTCTCTTCCTATCTCCTCATCTGTCTTATTCCATCTCACCAAAATTACCTTTAAATGTTGAGCCTTCTACCTACCTTTCCCATCAAATGTATTGCAATTCCATCTCATTAGCCCTAATGTAGTCCCCTTGACCTAATCCTCATTCAGTGAGCCCAACCCCAAATCAAAACAAACCCTTGCATTTCATACCTAGACTAAAACCTTTTCATCCAACCCTCTTGGCTATGATTTTTGTGGAGATATCCCTCTCTGACTTGGTAGGGCTAGATACCAATCAAAAGCTTTGTCTGTGTAATATTCCCAAATGGGGAAACAACAATATATGAACATAAAACTAGAAATAGCAGTGAATAACATTACATAAAAATGTATGAAAACTATGGAGCCATTTTATTATGTAAATTAGCAGCAAATAAGTACAATATAAGTGAGCACAACTCAAATAATCAAGGCAAACAAGCCTCCCATGAATACATATGCCAAAGGTGAAATGCCGCTACATAGCAGAATACCCAAGAACAAGTACAACACAGTCATAGATGGCACACTGCTTCTGAAAATGTAAAATAACATAGATATGCAAATATATGGCTCATATAATGCTGAGAGTAAAGATGTAAGCTCCCAAATACATTTTCAAGACAACTCGAAAGGGATTTCCTGAAATATGAAAAAGTACAAAAATGTCAAAATGTAGCCCTAGGGCTGAATAGCAGCTGAAAATAAATAAATGGATAGAAATGGCTGAAGATGATACATATAATGAATAGATCCACTCCAATAGATCCTTCTAGTGAAAGACTGATCCTAACACTGAAGATATCATCCTCCAAATCAAGCACTGAAACCACCACTGCAAATGCTCACTAAAATAACGCAATCAAAGAGGGATACTGCACTGTAGATGATGGGAAAAATGTTGGCCTAGTGACAAGATCTAAAATATGCTCCAAAATATTCCCCACTGATCTCCTAAAGAGAAGAATGCTTCCTCCTCTGAGAAACTAGCTTCGAAAGTGGGTTTCTCAACCCTCCACTACAACACCCTGCAACACAACACTATCCTCTGCAAAAATTGCGATGTAGCTGAAGACTAAAGCTTGGCCTTAAGCCTGAGTGTGGAAAATGAATTTAAAGCTCCATTAAGAGGCCTCTCAAGAAAGGATATGGGATTCCTGTTCAGGAACACACGGTGCTAAACAGCACAACAATCTCAACTAAATAGTTGAAAATTTCACAATAGTCATGCAGGCCATAAAATAAATAATCAATAACATGCCCCACTATGGCTTCTTTTCTTTCCTTATAAAAAAGTTTCAGCCTTCTTAGCTTGGGTCCCACTCATTATGGTTTCCACCTTCAAGGAATCTTCCTCCCACTATCACTGCGTTGTCTCTATTGATGAGTTACTCCATCCATACCAGTGTTGTTGACTTGGTCAAACTTAACCTTGTCCACATGTAGTTTCCCTTGTTCACACATGAGGGTGATAGATCTAGTTATTATTATAATCCTTTTTGACATCAAGAGGGACTTTATGCCTGTTTAAGATATGTATGGGCTCCCTTACCCATTTATTCATCTAACTAGGTGTTGATAACAAAGTTAATATTCCCATTAGCTACTGCTAATTTAGGAATATTACTATCCTCCTGTCCCAAATTTTTCTTGTCCTCAAGAAACTGCAAGGATAGAACTAAATATCCCCCTCTCCTATTTATGTAGCATCCCCATAAAATAAACTTCTCCAAGTAATGAGATGTTGTCTCATCAATAAATCTCCATATTTCCCTTCCCAACTATGAAAATTATCTTTTGGTGTCCAACCCAAATAGCTATCATCATAAATAAGTAAAATACCTAAGGAGGTAACAAGGTGCTCTCTAGAGGTCCTCTCAAGGCATGGAATCTGAAATACATTGGGAAATATCATTCCCATGTGAAACCTCCATCCCCAAGATATCATCCATACAAAATGAGTCACCTGCCAACATGGTAACTTTTGAAAAATTCCCTCCACCTCAACCTCCTGAAGAATAGGTGGCCTTCATATCTGAACATGATGGGTTAAAATTACCATCCCACACTGTAACCCTCTCCACTTATGGTCAGGGTAGAGCTGCTACTAAATTTGGGCTGCAATGATGTTGCCTTCATGAAGCAAAGAGGTAGTTGGATCTTCAAAGATCCACTCTCTGGTTTTTGTCCATATAACCCCATATAAGGTGAATATGACATGATCATCATACGGGATCGAAATGAGAGAGGTAATGCAAGTTTTTCGTGGTGTTGGAAACTACCAACAATCTCCCAAGCAATCACAGTGCAGTTTTTCTAACTTTTGTGTCAGAAAATAACATGGCAAGTTGTTCCTTGACAAACTGCTAGTTGTGTATGTTATCACATCTACTAGTGAATAGTAAATGGCTTTGTGTATCAAATGAGCATATAGAAAATGATAAAACACTTTCCCAAGGCCATACAGGTTACGGATGTATCCATCATAGAAGTTGGTCCAAAATTTACCATGAAGCCCAATGAAAGGCTTCCCTCTTGTGGAGCAATGCATTGTATAGAAATGGTAAGAGCATGCAAATACTATGTTATATAATCAATAAATGAAAAAACGAAATTCTTACCATGTATTGAGAGTAAGATGATGATAAGATAAATGAATAATTCCTCCATAGTGGTATGACATACTCTCATGAAGAGGAATGAATCATATGTTGCATGAAGATATTTCTTATTATGCTTGGAAATCCAAGTCAAGAAGAGCATATCACAGTAATAGATGTCTCTATCCACTACTCCATCACTCTCACTTCCTCCTTGTCCACCAAGTGCATCATATGTGAAGTGATCCTAGGAAAACTCCATCAACAAACCCAAGCTCCCAGTGACAGCACTGTTGGTCTCTGAAACAAGGCTCAGGTCACCTCATAGTTCCATTCTTTGACATATCCAATGTCAAAGTCTTCTACGATAATGTTGTTGCATATGGGAGATTCCTTCCAAAGTGGAAGTACCTCCTTATCTTCCAAGGCTAAGGAGTAGTGCCTTTGCACCATGATAGTGCCATCACCTACTCCTACAACATCATGCCAAGCATGGGAGGGAATCAACCATTACTCTCTCAAGAAAACCCAAGGTAACAACATCTCTTGCTACTTCCTTATCTCTCCCTCATACAGTTCATGGAGCAATATCATGATGTTTGACTTGTAGAATGCCTCATAAAACCAAATCTTCTCCTGCCATGATATATGGGTTCCATGCAATGCCTCAATCCATAACATACCTTTTGACAAAGGGTATGTCACATAATGGACAAACTCTTTTAAGAGTAGCCAGCGTATCCTTGCATCCTACTGCCCTATGTCATAGATCTGCAAGGGGCTTTCAAACCTCTTGCTCATCAACATCACCCATCCAACCAATGGTGAGTGTATATCATCATGCCCAAGATTGGAATCCCTCGAATGAGGAATACCATCATAGTAATGGGAGATAAGAGGTATCTCATCAACCATCTGCCTATCCTCTGCTACACATGTGGAATGGTCATTGAAACACCCCACTAATGGCTGGGCCCCCTACTTATCACTACTACTCAAGGACATCGTTTTTGATCTCCATGATGGTGCACCTGTTGTTTCAAGAACATGTTCATTGCTGAACATATAGTTCTGCATTGCATTGCCTAAGATAATTCTCATCCCATCCTCCAAAAATATACACTCCAACCCAAAGAGTTGTGTGCAGCTCAATAATGAGTGACTAGGATGAATTTTTTTCTCTTCCTTGAGTCTATCAAGGCTCCTCAGTGAAGTGATAGTGTGATGCTCCAAATCAATAGTGCATCTTGACCCTAGGTCATGCAATGGCATGCAACCCTCCATAAGATCTGCTGAAATAGTAGGAAATGGAAACTTAGGCATACCTTGGTGAAGATTGGGATAATTGTGTATGGATGCAAGAGTTCCTTCCTCCATTTTGATGGTTCCCCCAACTGCTGGTGTTTCTAGCTGCTCCCCCATAGTTGCATTAGCACTAGTACAAGTCTCCTCAAGTGGTGGTGAGGGCTTCTCCTCCTTTGATTTCTCCTTGAAAAATTTTTTAGTCACCCTTTGAGTAAATTATCCAAAAGTATCCACTCTTGCATGACTCAAATGGTTGAAACACCAAGTGTTTTCTTCACCCTCAAGGTGTAGGACTGTAATATCTACAGCCTCTATTTCTACCACTGGATGTAGTAGGAAGAATGCATCTAGCTTTCTTGCCCAAGACCTTGCTGTACATGTGGATGACCCATCAAAAGTAGACAATAGAAATCTATTGCCCTTGATTCTCCTACTGCTACAAGGTCTCCCTTATTCCTCAAGCTCGATGAATTGTAGGAGAGTTAGAATATCCTTAAAAGCTAGAGGTTGAGATTTATATTTAGCAAGGTATTCACTTATAATATCATGATCCAAGTTTCCTCCATCTCCATGCATTTTGTCTCCTTTTTCAAAAGAAAAGGGAATATTTCCATTGCTTCTTTCCACTCTTCTTTGCTTGACCTCCTTGGTGAGGTCCTTCCTAGATATGAAAAGAGATGAGGTAAAACTCATTCTCTCCATCATTCTAATATTTCTCTTCTTCTTCTTATTCTTCTGATAGCATAATGGCTGAGATCCATAGGCTGAGCCAAGATTATGCTCTAAAACCACTGTAATATTCCCAAATGGGGAAGCAACAATATATGAACATAAAACTGGAAATAGCAGTGAATAACATTACACCAAAATGTATGAAAACCATGGATCCATTTTATTATGTAAATCAATAGCAAATAACTACAATAGAAGTGGGCACAACTCAAAAAATCAAGGCAAACAAGCCTCCCATGAATACATATGCCAAGGGTGAAATGGTGCTACATAGCAGAATGCCCAAGAACAAGTAAAATGTAGTCATATATGGTACACTGCTATTGAAAATTTACAATAACATATATCTGAAAATATATGTCTCATACAATGTCAGGAGTAAGGATGTAAGCTCCCAAATATATTTTCAAGACAACTTGGAAAGGATTTCGTGAAATATGAAAAAGTACAAAAATGTCGGAATGCAGCCCTAGGGCTTAATAATAGCTGGAACTCAATAAATAGATGGAAATGGATAAGGATGATACATATAATTAATATATCCCCTCCAATAAATCCTTCAAGTGAAAGGCTGATCCTAACACTGAAGATCTCACCCTCCAAATCAAGCACTGAAACCCCCACTGGAAATGCTCACTGAAATAATGCATTCAAAGAGGGATAATGCACTATAGATGATGGAAAATATGCTGGCCTAGTGCCAAGATCTGAAATATGCTCCATAATATTCCTCACTGATCTCCCAAAGAGAATAATGCTTCCTCCTCTGAAAAACTAGCTCCGGAAGTGGGCTTCTCAACCCTCCACTGCAACACCCTACAACACAACATAATCCTCTGTAGAAACTACTCTGTAGCTCAAGGATGAAGCTTGGAATTAAGCCTAAGTGTGGAAAATGAACTGCAAGCTCCCCCAAGAGGCCTCTCAAGAAAGGATATGGGATTCTCGGTTAGTAACACTTGGTGCTAAAAAACACAACAATCTCAATTAAACAACTGAAGAATGCACAATAGTCATGTAGACCATAAAATCAGTAATCAATAACATGCCCCACTATGGATTCTTTTCCCTCCTTATAAAAAAGTGTGAGCCTTCTTACCTTGTGTCCCACTCATTAGGGTTTCCACTTTCAAGGAATCTTCCTCCCACTATCACTGCATTGTCTCTATTGATGAGCTACTCCATCCATACTAGTGTTGTTGACTTGGTCAAACTTTACCTTGTCCACATGTAGTTTCCCCTGTTCACATGAGGGTTCTAGATATAGCTATTATTATGATCCCTTTTCAAATCAAGAGGGATTTTATGCATGTTTAAGATATGTATGGGCCTCCTTACCCATTTATTCATCTAACTAGGTGTTGATAACAAAATTAATATTCCCATTAGCTACATGCTAATTTAGGAATATTACAGTCCTCCCGTCCCAAATGTTTCTTTTCCTCAAGCAAATGAAAGGATAGAACTGAAGAGCCTAATCTCCTCCTCCTGCAGCATCCCCATAAAATAAACTCCTCCAAAGAATGAGATGATGTCTCATCAATAAATCTCCATATTTCCCTTCCCTAGTATGCAAGTTAGCTTTTGGTGTCCATCCCAAATAGCTATAATCACAAAGAAGTAAAATACCCAAGGAGGCAACAAGGTGTTGTATAGAGGTCCTCTCAAGGCATGGAATCTGAAATACATTGGGAACTATCATTCCCATGTAAAACCTCCATCCCCAAGCTATCATCCATACAAAATGAGTCACCTCCCAACATGGTAACTCTTGAAAAATTCCCTCCACCTGAACCTCCTGAAGAATAGGTGGGCTACATAGCTGAACATGATGGCTTAAACTACCCATCCCACGCTGTAACCCTATCCAATTATGGTAAGTGTAGAGCTACAATGATGTTGCCTTCATGAAGCAAAGAAGAAGTTGGATCTTAAAAGATCCACTCTTTGGTTTTTTCCCATACTACCCCATATAAGGTGAATATGAAATGATCATTATATGGGATCCAAATGAGAGAGGTACTGTAGGTTTTGCATGGTGCTAGAAAGTACCAACAGTATCCCAAATAATCACAGTGCAATTTTTCTAACCACTGTGTCAGAAAATAACATGGCAAGATGTTTCTTAACAAACTGATAGTTGTGTTTGTTATCACATCTACTAGTGAATAGTAAATGGCTTTGTGTATCAACTGAGCATACAAAAAATGATAAAAAAATTTCAAAAGGCCATACATGAGATGGTTGTCTCCATCATATAATTTGGCCCAAAAATTACCATGAATCCCAATGGGAGGCTTGCCCTCTTGTGCAGCAATGCATTGTATAGAAAGGGTAAGAGCATGCAAATACTATGTTAGATAATCAAGAAATGAAAAAAAATAAAAATATTACCATGTATTGAGAGTAAGTTGATGAGAAAATCCATGAATAAGTCCTCCATAGTGGTATGGCATACTCTCATGAAGAGGAATGAATCATATGCTGCATGAAGATCTTTCTTCTTATGCTTGGAAATCCAAGTCAAGAAGAGCATATCACAACAATAGATGTCTATATCCACTACTCCATCACTCTCACCTCCTCCTTGTCCACCAAGTGAATCATATGTGAAGTGATCCTGGGAACACTCCATCAATAAACCCAAGCTCCCAAGTGACAGCACTATTGGTCTTTGCAATAACGCTCTGGTCACCTTATAGCTCCATTCTTTGACATGTGCAATGTCAATGTCTTCTACCATAATGTTGCTGCATATGGGAAATTCCTTCCAAAGTGGAAGTACCTCCTGCTCTTCCAAGGTCAAGGAGTAGCCCCTTTGCACCATGATAGTTCCATCACATACTCTTGCAACATCATGCCAAGCATGGGAGAGGATCAACCCATACTCCCTCAAGAAAACCCAAGGTAAAAACATCTCTTGCTGCTCCCTTATCTCTCCCTCATACAAGTCATGGATTAATATCATGATGCTTGACTTGTAGAATGCCTCATACATCCAAATATCTCATTACCATAATATATGGGTGCCATGAAATTCCTCAATACATAACATACCTTTTGACAAAGGGTATGTCAGATGATGGCCGATATAATATCCCAAATGGGGAAATTTCTGCTCCATCAGGAATATCTTAATATATTCCAAAATTCCAACTCCAGGAGTATTAAAAATCAACACTGAACTATTTAAAATATTTATTGTAGGGGAATTTACTGGACACATCACCTTCACAAGGAAGGATGAGATCTAGAGGCTACCTAGCCCACTAGCAGACTCTGCCAATAGAACTTGTCCAAAGCTAATATTCCCCTTCAAGGAATTTCTGCAACAGGATCCATGAGGACGCGGTATAAGGAAGCCCATGTGAAAATAATGAAATCAAGTGCTAGGATGCCTTAGAATATATCTGATACAAACTCCCCACAGAATATAAGCTCAAAGAAATAAACCTAAGGGGGTTATTCAAATCTCCCACCAACAAGTGTACCGACATAATGCATAATGAGAGAATCTCTAGCAGTATTGAAACTTCAATATGTAACAGTAGTGAAATAATGCCTCATGTAATGTAGAAGAGTGAAAATTTGATACATAATCTGTAGCAGCAAATATAATACAAATCCCTTGAGGAAAATGCCTCTCAAGGTGAGCCTAAATCAACCTCAAAAGGAAATGTACATAAAACAAGATAATACACAGCTACATAACCCAACAAATTTGTCACTGCACAGTCTATGAGAGAAAATGACTGGAGACTGATATATATGAGATGATATAACAATATGTGCTCAAATAAAGATGGGGAGCAAGATATCAACCCCAAAAAACATTATTACAACAATCCTCCAAAGGATTGGCTAAAATACATAAAAGAGGAAAATGTCAGAGTTGCAGTGTAGTTGCTGCAATTCAAATATAATGAAACATAGGAGAAGGAAGTATATGTTGCAATAAACCATTATACCTCCTCCAATGATCTCCAAGTGAATGGGTTGATCCCCTTACTGAAGATTTCACTCACTAGTGCACAAAATGAACCCTTTGTGCAAGCCACCTATGAAGAAAATGTTGTAAGGGAAGGAGACTGTGCTGGGCATGAGAAGAAACATATGGCCCAATGCTAAAATATACAATATCATCTCCGGGGTTTCCTTTCGTGATCTCCTAGAGAAAGAGATGGCTCCTCCTCTACAAAACAAGCTCCAGAAATGAGATGATGAAGGTCCCTCATTGCAACACCAGCAACTCCAGCGTTCTCTTGCTGCAAGACTAATGCAGTAGCTGAAAATGCATGATTTGGCCTCAAGCCATGATGTGAGGAAGATGTATAAAAATCTCTCCATGGCCTCCCATGGAAGAGAAGGGCATTCCTAAATAGGAATCCCTCTTGTGCTAAGCAGCACAAGCTCCTTCAGTTGAAGGAAGCTTCAACTTCGAATTCTCTTTCCAAAGATGAAACCCTAACAATGGCTCTCCTTCATCTTTTATGCAAGGCATGATTCCTTGCCATGGATCCCACTCACATTAGGGTTTCTCCCATTTCAAATTTCCCTCCATCCAACTATGCAATCTTCTTATGCAGGCTTCCCCTTTTAGGGTACGTTGTTTACTTGGGTCAACCATGGTCTAGCTCACTTGCTTTTGGCCCTTTCCACACTTTGGGCTGCTAACTTAAGCCACTTAAGTGACTTTTTTTACCTTAGGATTGTTTATTATGTTGCTACATGGACTCCCTCAGCCATTTATTCACTTTTATTAACATAAAAGAAAAATTAATGTTCCAATTACCTTATTGCAAAATTTGGAACATTATAGCCCTCCCCTCCCAAAACTTTCTTGTCCTCAAGCAAGAGCAAGGATGAACTGAAAAAATCTTCCACTCAAGGCGTGGAATCTGAAATATCTTGACGTAAATCCTCCATCCCTCAAGCAATCAACCAAGATAAATGAAACTAGGCAACTCCTGAAAGTACTCCTCCACCTTGGGCTCATGAGAAGTAGGTGGGCTGAATTTTTGAACTTGATAAGCTTCATAGCCTACACCAGACTGTCCTCTTCTCCACTTATGATGAATGTGGAGTGAAAGCTGAACTTGGGCTGCAATGGTGTTGCCTTCAAGAGGCAAGATGAAGTCTAGATCCCCAAGGACCTCTCCTCCAATGCTACAAATCAAGCTGACCCAAATCATCTCATATGTGATGAGTTGGAATTCATCATCATATGGAATCCAACAATCATATGGTTCACCTCATGGAAAAACACATGGCTGAACATGGTGACCATATCATTCCTCATACTCCTCTTGGAGCATGTGTTGCAAAATAAATGGAGGTATTCTTTCCCAAAGGGAACATCCACCCAATGAGTCTCTCCCTCTTCATGATACATATGGGGCTGCTGCTAATATATGTCTGAAATTAAATGGTCTTCAAAAGAGACCCAAGCCACCCAATCAATCATACAAACCATGAAATGCCTCCTCAAAAATTTTGAACTCTCCAAATAGCTCCTCCCACGTGATGGAAAGAGGTGAATCTTGGAAATCATGGGCTTCCCATTGTTTCTCCTGAAACATTCAACATGCAATGTAGGGAGAATCATACCCCCAATGGGCATCTTCAATTCATTTCCCTCCTTCAAAATATTGCTTCCTCTGAATAGCGTTCCACTAACAAGATATGGAAGAATAAACTTACGAGAGCAAGGAGGTGAAATATAATTCCATGCATGGAACCAGCACAGGGCATCATTAGCATACCTCAATATATGATGCAACAAGTGTCTTTTCAGCCACTTTTTTGCTGCCACATTCATCCTGCAAGATGTGATCATGGAAAACATACTTTGGTGCCAAAGGTGCACACCAAAACCCATGTGGCTTCCCCCACAATCCACTGCTAAAATAGCCATCATTTTGCTGCCATGAACCATAAGTACAACAAAATAAAATGTGCAATAAGGAGGGATCCCTCTTGATCTGATATACTTCTCATAAAGATAAGAGAGTGCAAAACATGTCACAAATAGTTACCTCCCTCATCATGTACTTTAGCCTTTGAACTAAAATGGCTCAAGTGAAAAGTCCCCCTTACTACAACATAGTAGGGGAGTCGTTGTGCCAACCATCTCATTATATTTTGGGTTATGCATCTTTCCATATGTTGATATGTAACCATCAAGATTCCCTCCCAAGTGGACTCCTCCATCAATGAATAATATGCATGAAAATGCATGAAAGAAGAATCAATATACACTGCATGTAGATCCTTCTTCTTGTGCTTGTGCAACCAAGCCAAGGAATTCAAAATGTAGTAAGGAGTAATCCCCTCGATTAATCCTTCATTCTCATCACCTACATGCCTCGAAAGTACATTACTTGTGAAGTGGCTTTGAGAACACTCCAACAAGCAATCCAAGCCTTCAAGTGATAGCGCTGCTAGCCTTGGAGTAGGGCCACTGTTATATCAAAGCTCCCCTCTTTGAAATGAATCTTGCCAAAGACTCCTCCCATCATGTTTCTACAAATGTAGAGCCCATCCCTTAAAGAAGGTGATACTTGGGCATCCAAGATCAAAGAGAAAGCCTCTTGCACCATGCTAGTGCCTCATCTTGCTCCCGCAACATCCAAACAAAATCTGAGCAACAAGAATGTTTGATGCTCCTCCATACTTCCACCATACCCAATCTGAAATGGGAACATAATTAGTGGTAAGAGAAATGCCATCCCATCATGATGCACCCATACTCTCCTCTTTGTTCTTCAAGAGCAACAATTGCGAAATGCTCCTGGGACCTGTTTCTTATGGATCCTCCACATTTCTGTTGGGCACACTTCCTCCATAAGGCTCTGTTCTTTGGTGTAAGTATCCTACCACTTGGTACCTCTTTCATAAGAGCTACCATTGTCCCAAAACAAATTTCTCCCTTTTTCATTTCATGGGACATTGAAATGAAATCTCCTCCATGGTCCATGTCTCAAACCCCAACCTCATGTGTGGTGCATGACTCATCAAGGGTGTCTGAGAATAATGGCACAACACAATGAAAGTTCTCTCCTCAAGACAATCAGCATGCAATAATGTACAATCCTCCATGATAGATGCAAACTCATGCATACCTTGGAGAGATTTGGAAGAATCTTGTGTTGCTGCAAAAGGCTCTTCCTCAGGTGTGCTAGCTGCCTCAATAGCTGAAGGTGGAGGCTGCTCCTCCATGAATGTGATAGTGCTGGAATGTGCCTCTGGTGGTGGGGGATCCTCCCTCCTTTGGCCAAATATTATGATCAATATCTGAGAAAAATCAGCAAGAGTAGAAACCCTTGCATGCCTCCCATGGCTGAACCACAAAATATTGCCTCTCCTTGCTGAAAAAAATGTGAAAAGGTTAGAGTCTCTTGAAATACTCTAGGGTTTGATCTATATTAAACAATATACTCACTTATAATTTCGAATTACAAGTTCTCTCCATGCTTCTTCTCTCTTTCTCTGTGAGAATAGGAAGTGCATGGTCCTTCCGCTCCTCCTTCCTCTATTTCGTCAACCTCCTTGGGGAGGTTCTTGCTGCACCCAAAATTGATGAGATCAATATCATCCTATGCATAATTTTGATCTCTTCTTCCTCTGTAATTTTAAATTTACAGGCTGAGCCAAGTTCGAAGCTCTAATACCACTGTAATACCCCAAATGGGGAAATTTCTGCTCCATAAGGAATATCTTAAGATATTCCAAAATTCCAAATCCAGGAGTATTAACAATCAACACTGAACTATTTTAGAGATTGACTGTAGGGGAATTTACTGGACATATCACCTTCACAAGGAAGGATGATATCTAGAGGCTACCTGGCCCACTAGCAGACTCTGTTAATAGAAATTGTTGAAAGCTAATATTTCCCTTCAAGGAATTTCTGCAACAGGGTCCATGAGGATGTTGTATAAGGAAGCCGATGTGAAAATAAGGCAATCCAATGATGGGATGCCTTATAATATATCTAATACAAACTCCCTGCAGAATATAAGGTCAAAGAAATAACCCTAAGGGGGTTATTCAAATCTCCCACCAACAAGTGTACCAACATAATGCATAATGAGAGAATCTCCAAAAGTATTGAAACTTCAATATGTAACAGTAGTTAAATAATGCCTCATGTAATGTAGAAGAGTGAAAATCTAATACATAATTTTTAGAAGAAAATATAATACAAATCCCTTGAGGAAAATGCCTCTCAAGGTGAGCCTAAATCAGCCTCAAAAGGAAATGTACATAAAACAAGATAATACGCAGCTACATAACCCAGCAACTCTGTCACTGCGTAGTCTATGAGATAAAATGACTACAGACTGATATATATGAAATGATATAACAATATGTGCTCAAATAAATATGGGGGAGCAAGATATCAACCCTGGAAAAAATTATTACAATAATCCTCAAAAGGATTGGCTAAAATACATAAAAGAGGAAAATGCTCGAGTTGCAATGTAGCTATTGCAACTAAAATATAATACAACATAGGAGAAGGAAGTAGATGTTGCAATAAACCATGATACCTCCTCCAATGATCTCCAAGTGAAGGGGCTGATCCCCTTACTGAAGATTGCACTCACTAGTGCTCCAAATGAACCCTTTGTGCAAGCCACCTCTGAAGAAAACGTTGTAAGGGAAGGAGACTGCACTGGGCATGAGAAGAAACATATGGCCCAATTCCAAAATATGCAATATCAGCTCCGAGGATTCCTTTGGTGATCTCCTAGAGAAAGAGATGGCTCCTCCTCTTCAAAACAAGCTCCGGAAATGAGATGATGAAGGTCCCTCACCAGCAACTCCAGCATTCTCTTTCTGTAAGAATAATGTAGTAGCTGCAAATGCATGCTTTGGCCTCAAGCCATGATGTGAGGAAGATGTAGAACAATCTCTCCATGGCCTCCCATGGAAGAGAAGGTCATTCCTAAAAGGGAACCCCTCTTGTGCTAAGCAGCACAAGCTCCTTTAGTTGAAGGAATCTTCAACCTTGAATTCTATTTCCAAAGATGAAACCCCAACAATGGCTCTCCTTCACCTTTTATGCAAGGCATGCTTCCTTGCCATGGACCCCACTCATATTAGGGTTTCTCCCATTTCGAATTTCCATCCATCTAACTACGCAATCTTCTTGTGCAAGCTTCCCCTTTTAGGGTACGTTGTTGACTTGGGTCAACCATGATCTAACTCACTTGCTTTTGGCCCTTTTCACATTTGGGGCTGCTAACTTAAGCCACTTAAGTGACTTTTTGCACCTTGGCAGTGTTTATCATGTTGCTACATAGGCTCCCTCACCCATTTATTCACTTTTATTAACATAAAAGAAAATTTAATTTTCCAATTACCTTATTACAAAATTTGGAACATTAGAGCCAAAATATTTTAAGAGTAGCCAGCGCAGCCTTGCATCCTGCTACCCTATGTCATAGATCTGCAAGGGGCTTTCCAAGCTCTTGCTCATCAACATCACCCATCCAACCAATGGTGATTGTCTATCATCATGCCCAACATTGGCATCCCTCCAATGATGAATACCATCATAGTAATGGGAGATAAGAGGTATCTCATCAACCATCCACCTATCCTCTGCTACACATGTGGAATAGTCATTGGAATTCCCAACTAATGGCTGGGCCCCAAACTCATCACTGCTATTCAAGCACAATGTTGCTGATCTCCAATATGGTGCACTTGCTGTTTAAATAACACGTTCACTACTGAACATATAGTTCTACATTGCATTTCCCAAGACAATGCTCATCCCATCCTCCACAAATCTACACTCCAACCCCAAGAGTTGTTTCCAGCTCAACAATGAGTGACCAGGATGAATTCTTTTCTCTTCCTTGATTCCATCAAGGCTCCTCAATGTAGTGATAGTGTTCTACTCCAAAGCAGAAGTCTATCTTGACCCAAGGGCATGTATTTGCATGCAACCCTCCATAAGATTTTCTGAAATAATAGGAAATCGAAACTTAGGCATACTTTGGTGAACTTTGGATCATTTTGTATGGCTACAAGAGTTCCTTAATCCAATGTGGTGGTTCCCCCAACTAATGGTATTGCTGGCTTCTCCTCCATAGTTTCGTCAGCGCTGGTACAAGTCTCCTCAAGTGGTGGTGAGGGCTTCTCCTCCTCCGATTTCTCCTTGCCAAAATTTTTAATCACCCTTTGATTAAATTCTGCAAAAGTAGCCACTCTTGCATGACTCAAATGGTTGAGCCACCAAGTGTTCGATTCACCCTCAAGGTGTAGTTCTGCAATATCTATAGCTTCTCTCTCTACCACTGGATGTAGTAGGAAGAATGCATCTAGATTTCTTTCCAAAGCCCTTGTTGTACATGTGGATGACCCATCAAAAGTAGACAATAGAAATCTATTGCCCTTGATTCTCCTACTGCTACAAGGTCTCCTTTCTTCTTTAAGCTGGATGAATTGTGGGAGAGTTAGAATCTCCTTGAAAGCTACAGGTTGAGATTTATATTCAGCAAGGTATCCACTTATAATCTCATGATCCAAGTGTCCTCCATCTCCTTGCATTTTTTCTCCTTTTTCAAAAGAAAAGGGCATAGTACCATTGCTTCTTTCCTCTCTTCTTTGCTTGACCTCCTTGGTGAGGCCCTTCCTAGATTTGAAAAGAGATGAGATAAAAATAATTCTCTCCATGATTAAGATATTTCTCTTCTTCTTCGTATTCTTCTGATAGCATAATGGCTAGGATCCATAGGCTGAGCCAAGACTATGCTCTGATACCACTTTAATATTCCGAAATGGGGAAGCAACAATATATGAATAGAAAACTGGAAATAGTAGTGAATAAAATTACACCAAAATGTATGAAAACCATGGAGCCATTTTATTATGTGAATCAACAGAAAATAAGTACAATAGAAGAGGGCACAAATCAAACAATCAAGGCAAACAAGCCTCCCATGAATACATATGCCAAAGGTGAAATGTTGCTACATAGCAGAATGCCCAAGAACAAGTAAAACACAGTCATAGATGGTACACTGCTACTAAAAATGTACAATAACATAGATATGAAAATATATGGCTCATATAATGCTAGGAGTAAAGATCTAAGCTCCTAAATACATTTTCAAGACAACTTGGAAAGGATTTCCCGAAATATGCAAAAGTACAAAAATGTCGAAATGCAACCCTAGGGTTGAATAGAAGCTAAAAATCAATAAATAGATGGAAATGGATGAAGATGATACATATAATGAATATATACCCTCCAATATATCCTTCAAGTGAAAGGCTGATCCTAACACTGAAGATCTTACCCTCAAAATCAAGCACTAAAACCACCACTACAAATGCTCACTTAAATAATGCAGTCAAAGAGGGATACTGCGTTGCAGATGATGAAAATATGTTTTCATAGTGCCAAGATCTGAAATATGCTCCAGAATCTTACTCACTAATCTCCCAAATAGAAGAATGCTTCCTCCTCTGAAAAACTAGCTCTGGAAGTGGGTTTCTCAACCCTCCACTGCAACACCCTACAACACAACACAATCCTCTGCAGAAACTATGTTGTAGCTGAATACTGAAGCTTGGAATTAAGCTTGAGTGTGGAAAATGAAGTGAAATCTCCCCCAAGAGGCCTCTCAAGAAAGGATATGGGATTCTCGCTCGGGAACACCCAGTGCTAAACAACACAATAATCTCAAATAAGCAGCTGAAGAATGCATAATAGTCATGCGGACCATAAAATAAATAATCAATAACATGCCACACTATGGATTTTTTTCCCTCCTTATAAACAAGTGTGAGCCTTCTTAGCTTTTTTCCCACTCACTAGGGTTTCCACCTTCAAGGATTCTTCCTCTCACTATCACTACGTTGTCTCTATTGATGAGCTACTCCATCCATACCAGCGTTGTTGACTTGGTCAAACTTGACCTTTTCCACATGTAGTTTCCCCTGTTCACACATTAGGGTGCTAGATATAGCTATTATTATGATCCCATTTCACATCAAGAGGATTTTTATGCATGTTTAAGATATGTATGGGCCTCCTTACCCATTTATTCATCTAACTAGGTGTTGCTAACAAAATTAGTATTCCCAATAGCTGCATTCTAATTTAGGAATATTACAGTCTGTGGTTACCTCTGTTGGGGTTCCTTCTTCAACCTTGGGAATCAGGTGGAGTGATAACACCTCTTTTAAGCATCCCCATAGTTATAGCCTCAACAACTCAAACATAATATGGTGCAGAACAATTGAAAAAGGCAGTGGAGAATATTTATATCCAAACAAAGGAAATCAAGAAGTTGCAGATCATGTCAAAGTGTTGCAAGAAAAGAGATAAAGGACTAAAGCCTCACTTTCAGCAGAAAAAAAAAGAGCACAAAAATTGAAGAGATTATAGAAATCAGAGAGATAATCAGCCATTGGACAGACCTTGGCCCAAGCCAAGGAAATCATCTAGGCATATATTATGAATTTCATTAATGAAATATGGACCTACATCCAGAGTATTTTTGAACAAAAGGAGTTGATTAAGAAGGAAAATGATGTTATCACAAGTATCAAAGAGGAGCTCGGGGATATGCCTACTACAGAAAATAATATTATCAAGTTCCTGAACTTGAAAAATGGATATGAGTTGGATGAATTGGGAGTATATGATAGAACAAAGACCATATTAGAAGTAAAGAGGATTCATACCAAGAAAAATCTCGTTGTTCAGTTGGAAGAGAAATTCCATGGATTGGAGATAACAGTGAATGGGTTTTTCAACAGGATAGAGCCTTTAACGCAAAATGGTATGCCTTCCATGTTTTTTATTAACGATAAGTTAATAGCTCAGGAATATTATGTAAAGAACTTAAAAGAAATTGCCACAGAAAACACCTAACTATCCAGCATGAAAGGTACTATCACAGGCAGAGCATTTCTAGAGGCAATCAGTAATGAATTTTTAATTCAACATGAGGTAAATCACATCTTTGTGGTAAATCCAACATTTTCCAAATCTACTGAAGTTGATGAGATTTATCGAAAGGAAAAAAATTGACTATCCCAAATGAAGATCGATGGATAAACTATGTGAGCTACAAGAGTAAATAGTAATTAAGAAAAGTCAACGACATCCAACACATCAGCCAACACACCAGCCAGTGTAGCCTAGAAATAGGTCCGCTCAGCAATTTTTTTCTCTAAAAATAGTGCCTGCATTCCATATCATCTCCACCAAGCCTATTTTTTTCACATTTAGAGTTTATTATTCAATTTTTTTCTAATATTACATTTTCGGTTGAGACAACGTTAATGTAATCAATTTTGTAAAATTTAGTAGAAATACTTCACTGTTCGAAGTATTAGAGGTTGATTTCTCAGTATATTTTTCCTATTGAGAATTGCAATTTTCAATTTGACTAGAGCATCAATAATATAAGGACTTATTACATGATTCATGTGGTGTATTCACTGGTGAATTTTTTCCTTCTGTAAATGTGTTATTTCATTGTTCTTCTTTTCTCTGTAAATGAGAAAAATCTTAATTGTAAAAAAAAAACTATGATGAATAAGACATGTTAATGAGAACACATTATTCTAGCTTATATGTTTTCCACTGAAGTCAGATTGAAAAATACTTGATTTCTTTTCAATATTTTCTAAATATCACATTTCTTCCACCTCCATAATTCATTTAAAATATTAAAGGATCCAGTTAATGCAACCTAGATTTCCCTGTGATAAATATTTCAAATATTGATGCAAAACCAGTTATATTTTTGTCTCCATAGCCTAATGGGAATATAGTCACTAAATCAACCAAACAATCAAATTAAACAAACAATCAATTAAAAACTTAGCTATCCTAAAATTTATTAAAAATAAAGTTAAATTTTATAGAGAGATCCATCTCTGAAGCTGACAGGGATAGATCCTAGCTTCCAACATGATTTTGATGTTGCCCTTTGTGTTTATTCTCATAATATTGTAAATTAAGGAATGATAATAGAAGCAGTGCCAAAAAAATTATAGTAAAGTATTCGGAGACATGAGCATGGTACCCCTACAACTTTTGACAAAATCTCATGCAGTCAGTGTTGGTGAAAGCGTCTGCAAAACTGGGATCTTCCATGACCAATTTGAGGTCCACAGGGTCATACCTGACTATTGAACCTCCATTTTTGGTCTTATTATGTGCAACCATCTCCTCCAAAACAATGTTGCCTTGTTTGAAACTTGACACCTGCAAAAGATGACCTTTGACAACAAGATGCTTGTCGAAAGAGTTGGAAAATCACCTATGATAGCAACCAGATCGAAAAAAAAACAAGGAAGTGGTGGCAAAATCAGCTCACAGGGATGACGAGGTAAGTAATTAGTTCAAATGCGTGAAGGTTAAATCAAGAAAGGAAAAAGGCAGGAAAAAAAAATAATTTGGTGGTAATGATGACCAACCTTGACATAAACTAAACAATGATTCATAACAGGTAATTATGTGATGGAAATTTGACCCCCAACCACTCACAAAATGACAACTCATTAATCCCTTAACCAGTGCCAAAAAATACGAGTTGATAACAAATTTTGTTAGAGAGTTGGTAGATTCGCTACGAAATTGTCAAGTGAGTCCGTAGCGAAAATAGTCTCTTTTTCACAAAAATCATTACAAACTCAAGTAAAAGGTGAAAAATGTCAAAAATGATTTATTTGACCTGATGTATGTGGACTTTTGAATTTTTTCCTATGACAAGACCTTAATTACATGAGATAAAAACACTATGAACCCTTCAAAACTATAGACCCGTCATGGAATTTTATCAATTTTAATGAATTTATTTGACCAACACACTTGACCTAGCTCAAAATGACATGTTTTACCAACCTATTTGTTATTGTTGATAAAACTGGCTAGCCAAAATCAAGAACTAGCTGATGTTCTATCTTTTCCAGATTTGGGTATTGAGAAGACTGTACAATGGATGAGGGAAAATAGGTTCCCTTGTCTGACAAAAACCCTTTGCAGGAGATCGATCAAGACCTAATGAGCAGTTCTTCGTCTGAAAAATTTCTCGACAGAAGTACAAGAAATAAAATAGAATTTATCTCTAATAAGGGCAACATTGGATCTACTCATAATGGAAGCAACTCTTAGCAACTCTCGACGCCAATCCATGTCCATAATAAGGAAGACCTGCATTGGCTTGTTTCAAATTACAAGAGAAGAATATCAAATTGAAAGAAAAGGCTCATAAGTATGAGGTATTTTTTCGCTATGTTCGAGATATTAAAAATGAATATAGAGAGAAGAATGTTTACATAGTAACCTAGAATGATTCATTAAAGTGAAGGAACAAACAGTTGGTTCATTGGAAGCTGACCCAAATTAAGCTTGTTAGAAGGTTAAATGCTCATAAGTTGGTTGTGTCCTTTCAAAAAATTGCAATGATAGTTAACCATGGTTTGGAGGTCTTGGTTAAAGCAGAGGGACTGTGAAACATTAGCATCTCTTGTTTTGTCCTTTTGGTAACTAGTGGTAGATGCATGAGGACATGCATTAGTGTTGGAACAGGGTCCCCTGAGGCACAAGTTCCAGAGTAATTTTTTTTATGTTTGTATGTGTGCACTACACAAATGAATGAAAAGGGCTTTTAGCTCCAATTTTGAATTTAATTAAGCTTAAATGTAAATTGTGGGCCTCAAACCATGGTTTGAGACCATAGTATCTACACGCTAAGCGCATTATAAATATACATATTTTTTCTAATCTAAATAGTTATAAGTCAACCAATGTTATAAGATATTGATATTCTGATATTATTTGCGTCTGTAAGTGTTTTGGTTTGGGTGAAAGGTTCCTGCTAGATGTGTGCGCAGAAGGGATTGTAAGGGTTTTTGGTAGAGTTTTTGTAAGGAAAGGTAGTTGATGTATTGACATATCTGAAAGATAATAGAAAGACAGTTCATTTTTGGCGAAGCTCTCTGTGTTATGAATCTATCTTGTGTTTTATTTATCCTTTGATTGAGATCGAAGTATTTGTTTACTTATTTATGAATGCGCAAAGATATTTCATATGTTTATGTATGAGTACCTAATATCTGTTAAGTGTTACATTGATTAAGATGGAGATCTGGTTCTATTTTGTTATCTACGCTAAGTAAGACAAAATTTCTATATTATTATGTTGATAATTTCACATGCTCTATAATTCTATTATAAACTCATTGCATGCATTTCTAGAAGATAACTTAGGTTTTTTCTAAGGACCACTTCATTAAAATTTCTCTCAGGGTGCAGAAAACTGGTTCCAGAACCCCCCCCCCCTCCCCCCATAATGCTTCGGGTGAGACTTTGGTCTGTGAAAGTAGATCATTCCCGAAAGGCCCAATCATTGGAGGTTTTGTTGGTTTATCCAAAAACTACGAACCTAGGTTAGGACCCCTCAAGCCAACAAATGGTTCCATTCGTAGGACTAGGATCATCATTTTGAGGGAGATTTGATGTTGCGACATCCATTGCATGATGAATTACAATACTGGTTGGATAGAAATATCCTTGAATTTGCACTGCAAGAGAATAGAAGCACTAAATTTTCTAATGAACAATGGGTACAAAAGTATATTCATACAGAATTCCATGAAATTTTCTTTTGTTCCTTTGCGCACCAACTACAGGAGTGGTTGTCGTGCTTAGCTGAATTCCATCACCATATAAAAGATGATGTAGTCAATGACTGGACTTCTGAATTGATCCAGAAAATAGAGAAATTTGATAATAAGATCACTCGCATGGTAGATCATTGGATCGATCGCCTTATGGAAATATTTGTGACTAAATTTGTTGTTGACCAATTTGTGTCATATTCTAAAGCAGAAAGAAGGTTTTTCAAAGGCCCTAGAGGTAAGTTCTTGCGCTCTTTAAAATTATTAATGAAAATTCTATTGTGTGAATGGGGTTGTCTGTGCGAACATACTTCTTGAATGCATAAAAGAGGTTATGTTATGCACAGTGGAAGAATTTACTGTGAAGACTCTGAAAAGGTCCTTTATAGCCCTCTGAAACCTCAATATGATAGTGAATTTGAGCCATAAACTGACTTTGAAGAAGAAATGTCGACATATAAAAAACCTTGAATATGTTTCCCACTCCATCCAATCCACTTCTGAGCTCACATCACAGATCACCTACCCTGTCACGTATTCCATTTCCACCTCCACCTCCTCCTGAACTAGATATGGCTGCATCCATGAAGTTACCTTATTTCAGAGGCATTGGAAATGAGGACACTGATCACTTCTATTTTGTGAATGAGGCCATATGGTAGGCTCAACAAGTGAATAATATTGATATTAGAAAAGAGCAGTTGACTACTGCATTTTAGGGTCACACGCTGAAATATTACATTAAGTATGCACAAGAAAACCCTAATGCTACCCTAGAAGAAATTAAAGCAGCCCCAAAAGAGCAGCTTAAGAAACCTAAGTCATATGTGCAACTGGTGATAGAAATGAAGCATATTCATCAAAAACCTAATGAATTTGTATTGGAGGAATATGAAAGGTTGAAGTGCACCATCATAGATGGTGGATTTGTGATTGATTACACTCAGCATAAGGAATGTTTCATTAATATTTTGCTCCCGCATTTACTCCAACCATTGGGTCAGCAAAATATTGCTACACAAGTTGAGGCTATAGAAGTTTCCATGAAACTGGAGGCCACCCTAACACCTATTGGGTTGGGAACTCAAAAGATTTAGAGTCAGCTGGAAAAAATGCATCTGGAAATTCAAAATCTGCACAAGGAAAAAGGCAAGGAGGTCTGCGCAAATGTGTGGTGTAACAAATGCAAAGCTTCTGGGCATCATAAAGACCAGTGTCCTATTCTCAACAAATATCTGAATGCTGGAGGTCCTAGTCCATTGAAGAACAATGTATGGTGAAATATGTGTCAAATTTCCAGACTACATGACACAAATTCTTTCCCAAGGATTGGAAAACATCACCCTGACTTAAAGAAATTATTTGGTAAGTTATGTTCGTCATTAGGGAATGATGAGCATCCTTGTTGGACCTATGATCTGATTTTATATAAAGAAGAGATATATAGAATGCAGGTTGAGCCTACATCACTAGCATCCCCTTCTGGGCATAGAGAATTCTAAGGTAGAGGAAGAGGCCGAGGAGGTGGATCAGATCGTTGAGGAAGAGGACAAGTGAATTTCTATAATTTTGGTGATGCTGAACATTATGCATGTGACTATTCGAATCTAGTGCAATAATCTGTAATATTCCAAAATTAGCATGCAGCGAATTCAAATATTGATTTTTGTTGATTTCACTTAGGAGATGAATAAATGGGTAACCAGGCCCATACATTTTATAAATATCAATAAAATCCCTCATAGTGTGAAAAGGGATCATCATAGGAGCTGTATTTCACACCCTCATGTGTGAAAAGGGGAATTTGCATGTGGACAAGGTCAAGTTTGACCAAGTCAACAACGCTGGGATACGACGTGGAGTTCATCTTTTGAGACAACACAGAGATAGTGTGTTACACAGTAATTTGTCACCATCCCTACCATTTCCCATCCCGCAAAATGGAGGACCCATTTTGTGACCTGTGAACATTTTCATGCCTTGAAAACATCATCAATGCATTCCTCTAAGCATGAGCTTCAATTTCCCTAAAGACATCTCCTTGCAAAAAATCATGAAAACATCTCCTTTTGCATTGGCGCGGGCAGACAGTTCATCACTCGCGCCAATGAGGAAAATCCTACAAAGAGGCCGTGCCAACTGGCGCTCTGTCCCAGAGCAGTAGTCACACCAACCAATTTAAGGAGTGTTTTTTAAATAAAGATGGCGGAAGTTGTGTTTCAACAAACTCAGAAACCATTGCCTATCTTGAGTTGGGAGGTTTGGCTGCGGGAGTTCTATGGAAGGGAAGTGGTTTTGCCACCTCCCATGGAACTTTCCTTGTTGATAGGGCCAATCCCACAATAATAGGGATCCCAACTCCCTCCTTCCCCATCTATAAAAGCCTGCTCAATTCCATGGCAAGCTAGTCTTGAAGTGCCTAAGCTTTGAATCTCCTAAATTCCCAAGAGCCTTTGTGCTGTAAGAGCCCTCTTTCTTCCCTTAAGGCCGACTCAAGTGAGGAGACTATTGTTGAGAGACTCTGGAGAGGTTTTCCCTTTCCCTGGCGAGCTTTGCGAGACGTGAATGACTGGAGACCCATCTGAAGGATACCATGACATCAGAACATTGGTGGTAATCTCTTTCGATCATTATTTAATGAATGATTACGATTATGGTTCCACTCTGTTTTCGATTATGTTAATATGAGTAGTATCCTTTCTGTCTGATATTTAGTTGTGTATGCTAGATTTTATGCTTGTATATGTTTGTTTCTTGCATGTGCAGGTGTCCATCCACGGAGATCATGGAGGATCGTGATCTACCGAGGCTGAGGAACGGGAACGCTCTCTTCTTCAGATCATAGCATTGGATTCCAGGTAGGCCTCCATCTTTGGTCTTTTCATTCGTAACTAGGAACTTGCGTTGTAACACTTCGTGATTGTTGCTAGACCCTTGCTGGGCTATTAGGGATCGCCTCTGTCCGTAAAGGGGATTTACCTCCTCAACAATTTGGCGACCATACTGGGGATCATCTAGATTTCACTGTCTCGTTTAGATTGTCTCGTTTTGATTATTTTATGATTTTCCTTGCTTGATGAGCCTTCTGGGTTGGGTTCTTTTGCTGTTTTTTGCTTCTTGGTTTGCTTAGTATTCATTGATCTACTTCTGTAGTAGTTCTTTTTTGTTTTGGCTGAGAAACTCGACTGGCATGCTTTTTAGCCCGACAGTCGCGCCAATTGGCGCATGTTGCTTTTGTTTAGCCTGCGCCAATTGTTTTCTGGCGCCAGTTGCAGCCTTATTGTCGCACCACTCCTGTAAGGTTTTTGAGTTTGCTTAGTTTTGAGCTCTCTGGGTTTGGTTAGTGCTTTTCTTCTTGATTTTCCGACTACCTGAGTGTGTTGGAGTCCTATTTGACTGGGAATTTGCCTCCGTCCTTTGGTTTTTTGCTTTTATCTATCGATTTCACGTTTTAAGCCCTAGGGCATCTAGTGGCTTTGTGTATCGAGCCCTCCTTGGGAGTTTTGGTGTTTCGTTTGTCCAGTCGATGCTCTGATTGCTCCTCCGCATCCTCTTGGTAGTTTTTCATTGTTTTGTTGCGATTTTTGGGTGATTGTTCATTCCTTCATTCAAATTTCGTTTGGTCTTGCTTTGGGCCTAGATCACACGGTCCATTGGAGCCTTTGAGTCTTTTCTTGGTTTTGAGAGACTTTGGTCGATTTGGGATCTGATTGCTTGTGTTGTTGAGTGAAATTTGCTTGTTTTTCTCTCTGAATATTGTTTCTCAAGTTGTTCCATTTGTTTTCAATTTTTTTAGTGCATATTAGCTATCAAACGTTGAAAATTACAAAAAAATAAATCTCTTGTGCTTTGGTTGAATTAGTGAAAATTGAAATTTTTCGATTTTACTAGTGATTAGTGATTTGAATGAAAAGTTTTCAATTTCATTAGTTTCATTAGAGATCTCATTGTTTGTCTTCCGAATCATTTTGTTTGTGTAAAGACTCTCAACTCTTCTGTAGCTAGTTTTCATTGAACAAAATGGTCTACTATGGCATTTAGCTTTGCATTTAGGAGCTTTGAAACAATACATTCGTTAGGGCCTGAAAATTGAAACCTAATTGAAGATCAACTTTAAAATCTATTCAATTAACCTAAGGCAGCATTGAAATCTAATGAAACATATTTAGAGGTCTAGGCTAGAGATGTGTTCTGGCGTCTTTAAACCTAGCAGCTGTCGTTCGCCTTTTGGCTTTAGACAGCGCTAGTACGGACTTGTGCTCCCCGTACCGTCGCGTATATAAAGGGAGACCCCTCTAGGTTTTCAATCCTTTATCCACAGGAAGCCGAGTCTGCCACCCTATACCCATGATACACCGAACACAGCATTCGGGGAGATTACCTGCACGTACGGAAATTCCTTGGTCGATTTCTGTTTCATTATTGAAACCAAGGTGTATATTGCAGTTCATGGATATTTGGTACACCCTTTGTGCCTAGTTTTTCCTGAGTAGTCATTTGGTCTTTTCTGACTCCCTAAATTTGAAAAGACCATCAAGCGCTTTTCCTTTCACGCTTGTATCAAATCTGAAAGAGATAGAGTCATCTTTCTATCGTTTCTCGACTCTTAAAACATGAAACGGTAGAGTTTCTTACTTTTAAATGTGGTAAAAATTAATCACCCACGATTACATGCCCGCTTAGATATTGCTTGTTGACCGTTTGATCGTGTGTCTTGACTCTTTTTCAGCCCGTGTCTGTGTTGGTTTTTTCTTCTCTTGTCGTTTGCCACAGTGACAGAACCCTCGGTTTCGTCTACTGGTAGTCCTTACACGGACGATTCTTCAGAGGCTTCCCAATTCTCCGTCGAACCACAACAGCCTGTTGTTTCTGAGTTTCCTGACGGGGGACCAGTTCTCACTGAGCAACCATTTGGAGGACCAATTGAGTTCAATTGGCCCTTTTCGGACCCTGTGGTTGAATTGAGATTAGGAGATGATTTCCTTTCTCTTACATCGGGTTCACCTTTTGTTGCTGCTGTATTTCCTCCTAGTCCTCGCCATATTTTGCGTGATTTAACGGTAGGATCAACCATGAGTGATTCTGGTGAGGAAATCCCAACGTCTGTTGAAGACTATCAGCTCTTCCCACGAAGATTGTTTCAGGGAGACAACTCTGAGCTGGCTGACATGTCAACAACCAGTCCTTCTTTACCACAGGGATACAGATCTCTGGGTTAGATCATTTCCGCTGCAGCCTCTATGAGAATATCATCTCCTGCTTCGAGGCCAGCTGCTACTACACCTGGGGTGTCTCCCCAGACACCCGTCACTTCTGTTCTTGTCCGGCCCACTGTCTGTGTGGCCGCCTCTTCTCTTGTTGTCTCAGCATCTACTACTAAGGCTGGGCCAACTCCTGAAGATGTCTATCTAGCCACTGCTATACTGGAGAACATCTCTTCGGAGGAGTATCCGTTGTCTTTGCAACAGCCAAACGCCGAGGTTGGACCGTCCTCCCAAGATCCCTACCGATCTTACTTTTCGCACTATGCACAGGATGGTACTCCCGTGTATGCTTTCCCAGGTCAGTATGACGAGCACGGGGATATTTTGCATCTACCCGCTCCTGAGGCTTATCTCTATGCTCAAGGTTTACCCTATAACCAGGCTTATAACTCGCAAGGACAGCCATTTTAAGGCCAACCTACGGGCCAACCTGGCTATCTTAATGATCCACAGGGGCAGCCCATTCAAGGCTATCCTGTCAGCCAACAAGGGCCATCGTACAGTCCGCAAGGACAGTATTATAGCCCTCCTGGTCAACCTGTTCAGCCTCAGCCGAGGTATCAACCGGGACCGGTCCATGGTCCTGGGGGCAAATCCAGCCTTCTTTACCTTTGTAACCGCAGTATCTTGTTGTTTCTAACGTTGCATATTAGCCGGGACCATCCTATGGTTCTGCTTCAGTTCAAACCGGTTTCTAGCAAGCACCTAGTCCTGTTCCACCACCGGGCCAACCGGTTCATCTGGTACAACCCGGTGTCCCGCCTCCAGGCCAACCGGCCCATCCGGTACAACCTGGGGCTCACTTACAACCAAGTCAACCTGCACAACCGGTGCTGCCTATCTATCCGGGTCAACCTGGTCATTCAGGTCAGCCCTCTCACCCAGGTCAACCTGGTCACTCAAGTCAGCCCTCTCAGTTGGGTCAACCTGTTCATTCAGGGCAGCCCACTCATTCCATTAACCCTGCACAGCAGCCGGTTCATTCAATGCCACAGCCAAATCAACAGCTACGCCCTACTTATCAGGCTCCGCAGGGTTCCACTTTTCAGCAGCCTACTCATCCTCAAGGTGGTTATTATCCTCATGGTCAGTCTCAACCGAACTATAACCACCCGAGAGGCTCTTAGTATTATCCTCCTCCACCCAGTTTTACCTACACTCAGCAGCCAAATCCAAACGCTGCTTATACGGGGCCGACACATAATCAGGGTCTGTACCCTGGTTATCAAGGCCCGCACTATGGTTAGCAGCATCCAAATCAGTCTGGTTATACGACCTACACCCCCTACGGTCAGAATCTTGCAGGAAAGAACCCGTGGGGGCAAGGATATTCACAACCATCGTGGAGTATGGGTACCGAACCTCATCCTGGGCCTGGCATGACAGTTAATCCTCCATTGCCGTTCCTGGCTACCTTGGAGCTGCCGGATGTTTCAAAGTTGACCAATGATACGATTTTACATAATCTTTATTGGCCTCTGGTTCCCACCAAGATACCAGGTGATTGCCCCAAGTTTGAGGGAAAAGCTGGAGAGGACCCCCAGGCGCATGTGATGACATATCATCTTTAGTGTTCGTCTAACTCTTGGGTCAATGATTCGATTCGCATGTGCCTCTTCCAGCGTACTTTAACTGGAGTTGCTGCTAAGTGGTACATAGAGTTATCCCGTGGCATTTTCCAAGATTTCAACTCTTTAGCCATGGCTTTCCTCACACATTTTCAGTTACCAGTTCGGTATGAAGCCGGGACGCACCTCCTGACTTCCCTGAAGCAGGATAAAGCCACTCACATCTCAAATCACATTCATGAGTGGCGGCGCTGTCGTAGACTGATCAAGTTTCACATACCTGATTAGATACTGACTCACTGGTTCACCACCTCCTTTGTGAATAAAATTGCTCAGGATATTGCGATGGGAGCGTGCGTGACAGAGGAACAAGCCATCGCGCATGCCCAATACCTGGATCTTTTCTATTCTCAGTCTGGCACGCTTTATGACATCTTGACTGATGCTCCACGGCCCGGAACCACTAAGGCTCCACATACCCCTGCGGTGGATGGTGTCATTGGTTCTGTCTCTCAGAATTCGAAGAAATCTTCGAATGGGAAATAGAAGGCTAATTCTTCCAACAATACCTCTTCTAATCCCGCCTCATCCGATTCTGGTAAAACCATGGAGGTGAATGCCGTTCAGGCCAATCCTGCGGACAAATCCTCCAAGGGGAAGAAGAAGGGCAAAGGAAAATCTAAATCTGATGCCCCTAAACCAGAACCTAAATCTTGTACTAAGGATGGCTCCCAGCGTAAACCGAAGTACCCTTGCCTCATCTGTGAAGGGGACCATTATACTAAGGATTGTCCATGACGATCCGAGGTTATTCAACTTCTTAAAGGCCCAAAAGGGACTCTGGCTGTGTTGAAAGAGCCATTTCCCTCTCAGCAGACCCAGATGGTCGAACAGCCATCACCATCTGCACTGTTTGGGTCTTAGGTTTTTATGGTGAAGAGTGTTGCACCTATCTCTGTCGCTACGCGGTCGAAGGATTACAACGAATCGCGACAGGCACCCGGGAAGGCAGTTGTGGATGGGCTGCCTCCCCCACCTATCTCCGATCTGTTAGAAATTGAGAAGCCTTCTCCTGAACCCGTTGTGAAGCTACCTCCCAAAGGTGTCCTTCGAAGATCTTCTTATAATCCAAATGCTCGTGCCGCTCAACATTACAGCATTGTTGAGGATTTGGCACAGGCGCCGTCTGCCATGTCTACGCTAGAAGTTCTTCAAAGTTTTCCTTTGCAACAGAAGGCTTTACTGTCTGCGATCGGGGGCATTGATCCCGCCGACTCGAGTCTTCTCACCTTCGATCTGGAGAATTTCACTCCCCACCGTCCACATCAAATTGCTCTGGTTATTCAAGTCAGGATTAACGGTCTGAATATTCATAGGGCTGTCGTGGATGAGGGTGCATCTACCTGCATTATGTCCTCCGCTTGCTGGAAGGCCATCAACTCTCCAGCCCTGTCATCATCTCCCAATGCCCTTGAGGCATTTGATGGTTGGGAATCTAAACCCCTGGGCGTTCTCGAGAGTCTTGCGATCAAATTGCAGGGAAAAACTATCAACGTAGAAGTGAAAGTGGTTGACGCTAAACTCAACTACAATATACTTCTTGGCCGCAGCTGGACCCATGCCATGCTTTGTGTGCCATCCACCGTCTTTCGATTCATTAAGTTCCCTCACGAGGGCAAGATTTTCATGGTGGATCAGTTGTCATTTTTCACCTCTAACTCTGAGAACAACGTGCCATACGTGGATCAAATTCTGAATCCCCCGAACAGTGTAGGACCTGGTCTCTTCAAAGACCCAATCCTCATGGGTATCTTTCCTGCACCACCACCGCATACCGCTCAAGTCAACATGTTGTCCAGGTCCAATGACCCCTGGCTCATTCCTACACTTGAGCAGGTATATGAGTTTGGAGAATCCATGCCTTTAACGCCAGTAGAGATCAACTACTATGATATTTTTGCTGCATCGGATCCTCCACCTCCTGAGCATGCTCCTTTGAGCATGGCTCTCGATGTCTACTCTCAATCCCCCTGGCTTGGTTAGGCTGATTCACCTGATCCTCTCAGAGAGACTTTTCCTTCCGATGAGGCTATCATTGAAACTATGTCTCTTGAGGAGTTGCCTTGGGGTGATGGACATCATCGCTCCTCATTTATGCCTAGCTTGGGGGCAATGACTGATTGTCTGGAGCGTTATGTTACTCAGGTTCCTACCCCTCCTCTTCAAAAACCCATCTTGACGCACGAGGTTTTTTCGGAGGGTAACCTGAGTAACATTAATCAAAATGTTCCAATCAACATCTTCGTTAAACCAGGGATCATTGAGAATATTCATGTGGGTGTGACTTGTTCTCCCGATGAGATTCAAGTCTATACTGAGCTTTTCAAAGAATTCAGAGATGTTTTCGCATGGTCTTATGAGGAAATGCCGGGGATTGATCCTAGTATCGTAGTGCATGAGATTCCAACCTATCCAGGTGCGAAACCCATGCGCCAACACTTACGCCCCATGCATCCTCGAAAATCCGCCGCCATCAAGGCAGAAGTTGAAAAACTTCTGAACGCGGTTTTTATTTATCCCATCCCCCTCACAGAATGGGTGTCTAATATTGTCCCCGTCGATAAAAATTAGGGTACGATTAGAGTCTGTGTGGATTATCACGACATCAATCGCGTCTGTCCAAAGGATAATTATCCCACTCCGTTTATAGACCAGATCATTGATGAATGTGCCGGGAGTGAGATCTATTCCTTAATGGATGGTTTCTCAGGATATAACCAAATCAATATTGCACCTGAGGATCAACACAAGACCACATTCATCTATCCGTGGGGTACTTTCGTGTATAAAAAACTCTCGTTCGGCTTGAAAAACGCTGGAGCCACTTTTCAGCGTGCGATGTCCTACGCTTTTCATGACATTCGCCATATCGTTCAGCCTTATCTAGACGACTTGCCAGCCCATTCGGGTAAGTGAGAGGACCATCCTGAGCATCTCCACCAGATCTTTCTTCGTTGCAGGTGCTACAATATCAGGCTCAATCCTCATAAATGCGTCTTCTGCGTTGATTCTGGCCGTCTTTTAAGATTCATAGTCTCGAAAGATGGAATTCGCCTTGACCCTTTAAAGGTCGAGGCCATCGTAAATCTCCCATCACCCTCCTCCCTGTATCAGTTACAGAGTCTGCAAGGGAAAGCGAATTTTCTTCAGCGCTTTATCCCGAATTATGCCGAGGTGGCCAAAGGATTCACTCGTTTATTAAAGTAGAACGTTCCCTTTCATTGGGAGGAAATTGCTCAGGAATCCTTTGAGAAGATGAAGACGTTGCTTGTCAATGCTCCGTTGCTTCTTCCTCCGGACTACCACCGCGACTTCACTTTATATCTAGCCGCCGCATTTAGCACCATAGCCATGGTCTTGGTGCAGGATGATGATCACGGTGATGAACATGTTGTTTATTACCTGTCACAAAACCTTCTCGACCCAGAAACGCGTTATGCTCATGTCGAGAAGTTGGAATTAGTAGCAGTACATGCTGTACAACTATTTCGCCATTACATCCTTTTGCGTACGATAACAGTGGTTTCAGACTGCAACCCTATGACGTATATTCTTTCTAGACAATTACTGGGGGGAAAGTACTCCAAATGGATTGTGATCCTGCAGGATTTTGACTTGGAGTTCACTACTGCTAAGTCAACTAAATCACTGGTCTTCGTGGATTTGATATGTTCTCTCCCTACAGACTCTGCTCCCTCACACTCTGAAGACCATATACTGGACGAAACGCTTTTCCTCATCAGTACTCGTGATCCTTGGTACGGTGACATAATAGTGTATCTTCAGACCTCGACATTTTGGTTTGAGTTGGATAAAGCTGCCTGCCGTCGCATTCGGCACCAGTCCCAGCCCTACCAGATAGTAGGAGATACCTTATATCGCATTGGAGTAGATTCAGTGCTCCGGCGATGCCTAACCTTGGAAGAGGTTGAAAAGGTCCTAAATGACTACCACAGTGGTGCCTGTGGTGAACATATGTCCGGGTATGCTACTGCCTAGAAGATTCTGCGAGCAGGTTATTTCTGGCCTTCCATATTCAAAGATTGTATCACTGCAGTCCGTAAATGTCATGCATGCCAGATATTTCAGCACAAGATGCGCGTGCCACCTTTACCATTGCATCCCGTTATTACCGTTGGCCCTTTTCCGAAATGGGGGATGGATTTTATGACGTGTAACCCTCACTCAGCCGGGGGGCGTGCGTATATCATTGTCACCGTCGACTACTTCACCAAGTGGGCCGAGGCGATGCCTACACTAGCTACTGATGGGAAAACGACTGCTCAATTTATATTCAACCACGTATTGCACAATTCAGGGTTCCTCAAGCCATCGTCACTGATCACGGTACTCATTTCTGAGATTATATGATGGCGGAGCTGACTTCAACGTTGGGCTTGCGTCACGACAGCTCGACACCATATTACCCTCAAGCGAATGGTCAGGTTGAAGCAATGAACAAGGTTTTGGTCACTATGCTTCAGCGAAAAGTTGGTATTCACAAATCCAATTGGCATCTCCAACTGTTCTCAGCTCTCTGGGCATACCGAACATCTGCAAAGAGTGCAACTGGGTTCACACCATTTCAATTGGTGTATGGCTTGGAAGCAACTCTTCTGGTTGAATGCGAGATTCCTTCATTGAAATTAGCTGTGGAGCTTCTACCTGATACTTCTGCCGAGGAAGCACAACTTTTGTATCTGGAATGGTTAGATGAAACCCGTCGTCTGGCTACTTTGGTTATCGAAGCACAAAAGAAGAGGGTCAAAACTCATTTTGATCAATCTGTTTCTCCTCGTTCCTTTATTGAAGGAGACCTCGTCCTCCTGTACGATGAAGCACATGACAAGCTTGGAGCCGGTAAGTTCCAGCCTATGTGGCATGGGCCCTATATAGTAAAATGCGTTTTGAAAAACGGGGCCTACGAGCTTATAGATTATGAAGGAGTTCCACTGGCGCAGCCCAGAAATGGGTTGTACCTCAAAAAGTACTATGCCTGAAGTGATTTCTTGGTGTGGTGTGTGTACATAGGTGTGTGATTTTCATTTGTGTGCATGTATTGTGTGGTGTGCTTTGTAAACATCTTTCTGCTGATCGGGTCTTCCTGGTTGTGCAGATGTCTATTCATCCATTTGTTGGTTTCACGGATGGTGCCTCCCGCAGTACCAGGAATCTGTCTTCAGCAGCCTGGGTAATCTATGATCCTGCTGGTGAGTTGGTCAACCTGCAAGGAGTGTGTCTAGGACGTACCACGAACAACATCGCGGAATATAGTGTTGTGTTAGAATTATTAACCGAGGCAGTAAACCTTGGTATCCGTGAATTGCTCGTGTATCTAGATTCACAACTTGTGGTGTTACAACTGAACAGACACTATTCGGTAAGGAACCCATCCATCTTACGTCTGTATCTGCATATTCGATTATTGGAAAGAAATTTTGACTACATTACATATCATCATATACCCAGGCATTTGAATACATTAACAGATGCAGTAGTAAATTTGGTATTAGACAGACATTTGCGCAATTTGTAAATCATCATCACATGTAAAGAAAGATCCATCCAGAAATAGATATGCACATATATATAGATATCGAAATGTTCACATAGAGTGTGTCACATAAAATTCAAAATATACATAATCGTCTTAAGTACATCCGGAGACGATACGTCTCTCAAAAAATAGGTGTGGTATAAGTCCTAAGAGCTAATCTGCATGGTGCTCATGATAGCATGTGACTGCACGCACTAAGCATCTCAGGATTCGGTGGATCCGACTTGGAACTCCCACTGTGTGGCGCTGGTATGCCATCGGTATGTCCGCCAGCTGAGCATAGTCCAGAATCCCTCGGGCAATGCCCTCAAGATTCTGGATCAACTCCTCTCCTCTGGTGCCCTCTCCCTGAGGATCAGGGGCGAGTTGAGTCCTCCGTGAGATTGGAGACATCCCAGCTGGTCTCTCAGGTCCCACATCTGCATACATATATAAAATGTGTTAGGAAGAATGTCTATTAACAAAAAAATATATAAAACATAAAATAAAAACATGAGGTCTTACCCAACTCCTCATCCCAATCATCTCCTTCTGGCAGTGGGAGATCTGGGTCTCCGGTGAAGTCAGTTCCTGCATAGGGCTAGTATTCCACTACAATCAGCTGGCGTCGTAACCACCTAAAGAACTCCGGCCTCCAGGACATCTGTTGGACGCCTCCAGCTCTGGGCATTAATGCTACCCATTGAGCCATTCTCGGCTCTCGTGGTATCAGATCTGCTACTGGGGCCCCTTGGCCCTGGAAATTGGTAAGCGTTCTAGAATGAACGATACCAGGATGGAACCATAACCAAACTATTTTAGCTTACCTTGTTTGCATTTTGTGAGCTCCCTTTTCATATTTATCGTTACTGTTGTTTCCCAGTCGAACAGTAAGGGACTCATGCATTATGAGGCCAGCAGGAGTTGGGCCTTTGTGGCCTCGTGCGATGCCTGCGACCCTACAGCCCGCGTGATGGTATGTATGAAAACTCTCAATGCCAGATCAGGGATAGTGTGGATATCCACCTTCTTGCTTCCTGATCCCATTTGTGCTCCTCGGCACACTCGTGCCATCACTTCTTCCATCTTCTCCCCAAATGGTCTGCTTCCAGTCAAGATAGGGATCAGACCTCTACGGGACAATCCGGTGATAAAATAAACATCAAAAACCTCCAGCTCTAATAACTAATCTTGCAACCTGAACACTTGTTCATGTTCATCCCAGATACTGATCAAATACTGGAGGAGCTTGGGTTGAGCTCGTAGACAGGGTGTGAGGAATAATTTTTTCAGCCCACAGTTTCTGAGGGCATTCATGCAAGCCTCACTTTGGATGGCCTGTTCATCCTCTTCTCCATGCTCTCGTTCTTTCCATTCAATCACCATTTTTCTTGATTACCTGCATTCATATGGTCATAAACCCTTAGTTAGATCTCTGATAGGCCTCAAATTCCATGCAATTTGGTTTAAATATTGATTTTTTAGGCGGAATTTTAGGTTCGGCCACTGGCGTGGATGTTTCGTGAATAGTCGTGCCACGTGGTGCGAGCCCTTTGTATAAAAGAGCCCATTGGCGTGGGTCCGTGCCCGATACCCCCGCCAATGAGCGCGGCCCTAAAATCTCAAAAGTGGCCACATAGAACTGATTTACAAGGGAAAACTATTAAAAAATGGATGAAAATGTAGAGCAAGGGAGCGCCTCTTACCTGTAGCAGACGAGAAACTGAATGGTCAACGGGATATGTCGCAATCGCTGTCAGAAGTTTCTGCTCCAAATGGATCATTATTGCTTTTTACTGAGGTAAATAGTAAATGTAATTTCATTTTTGCCAATTTGGCATATTTATAACGTTTTGACATAAAATGAGTTGTAAAAAGTCATTTTTATCGAATATTTTTATATATTATGTCGAAAATGGGTTTTACGCTTGCTTGGTATGTGCAGTAGCAGGTTTTTGCGACTTTAACGATGGAAACGAGTTGTATTTTATACTTTTTTGGACTCGGTAAATACACGAAAAAGTCACTTTGGAGTCATCTTTCAACTCTTTTTTGACTCTCTAAACATGAAAATATTGCCGAGGCCCTTGTCATTTCGATCTCATTAAATTGGACGCGAATCGACATCTACCCAGTATACGTTTACCCCTTTTTCAGGCTGGGATGGATTGATTACGAAAAAGGAATACCCTAGCCTATCGCGACTAGGAGGTTTTCTCGGATATTTTTTTCTACCTTTTCGGATCAGAGGAACTATTTACAAAAAGGGACCTATGGAGTTTACTTTTCTGCTATCTTTTCAAACTCTCTAAACATGAAAAGATGCCAAGTTCTCCCTTTTTCAGACTCGTTAAACCCTGATGACATTGGATCCAGTCGAAATGACGTTCTCCGAGTTCCTCCTTCCTAGGACTTGTTAAATGCACTAGGATGGATTCGCCCAAAGGGCGGACTTATATCACAAGCATATGCTATCCCCTTCAAGCTTGTTATCAAAAATAATTGGGGTACTCGCCAGAAATGGTGGGGGGAAAATGGAACCATCATCATTGTCATCGGCAGTATGTCGCTCTTGAACATGGCACTTGTCTGCATTCGTGTCGGGTTGGGGACATCTCATCTCATTTCTTCACTTTGCCTCCGTGTGTTTGGATAATCCCTTTTGACCTCTCCTCTGCTCATTGCCTTGTCACCATGACCTTTGATCTGTTGATGTCAAATACTGCCAATTCCACTGTCATGCCGTTTATATGTTCAAGAGAAGTTGACCTCTACAAATATCAACCTTCCTCTGATTCTCATACGATCTTGATTCACAACAGAAAACATCATATTCCTCTGTCTCGTGTCGATGATGTGGGAAACATTATGGCCCACCTTCGATCAAGGTCACTTCCTGTCGACTTCAGCTCATTATCCAGCAAGTTGATCTAGAGACTCCTTTATGGTACCTTGGAGCCTGCATGCCTTAATGGCAGGTTCGTTGCATTCGACGTGAGGTTTTCATCATTGGCCTCTGATCGAGTGGTTCTGCGGGTGTTCGATGCCAACTCATTGATTCACACGCCGTAGATTGTACCTATAGTACCTTGAGGACCATTTTCATTATTGGTGGTTCCTCTCGTGTCTGTTAATAGCTTTCATCATTGGCTGGTAATCAGACATTGTTCCTGCATGTTCGACTTCAGCTCACATATTCGCATGCTCGAACTTGTACTTTGTTTGGGTCGAGATGGAGCGCAAGACCCTGGATTGTGTCTGTTGTAATCCAGGCTGCGATTGTGGATTATTATCATTATGTATATGACTCGCTGATTAGATGGATGCGACCATACCTGAGTCTATTTATTTGATCCTCGCTGGATGGCTGCGCCCATACCACATATACATCATGTACTTGAGATATCAGTTGTATTTTTCTGCGCAGGTTTTCCGACGGTGGGCCTTCAGGTGAACATGTTCTCGTAAAGCATTTCACCCCTCTCAGGCCTCATACTTTAGGGGGCATCTGTTACACAGTAATTTGTCACCGTCCCTACCATTTCCCGTCCCGCACAATGGAGGACCCATTTTGTGACCTGTGAACATTGTCATGCCTTGAAAACATCATCAATGCATTCCTCTAAGCATGAGCTTCAATTTCCCTAAAGACATCTCCTTGCAAAAATTCATGAAAACATCTCCTTTTGCATTGGCGCGGGTAGACAGTTCATCACTCGCGCCAATGAGGAAAATCCTACAAAGAGGCCGCGCCAACTGGCGCTCTGTCCCAGAGCAGTAGTCGCGCTAGCCAATTCAAGGAGTGTTTTTTAAATAAAGATGGCGGAAGTTGTGTTTCAAAAAACTCAGAAACCATTTCCTATCTTGAGTTGGGAGGTTTGGCTGCGGGAGTTCTATGGAAGGGAAGTGGTTTTTCCACCTCCCATGGAACCTTCCTTGTTGATAGGGCCAATCCCACAATAATAGGGATCCCAACTCCCTCCTTCCCCATCTATAAAAGCCTGCTCAATTCCATGGCAAGCTAGTCTTGAAGTGCCTAAGCTTTGAATCTCCTAAATTCCCAAGAGCCTTTGTGTTGTAAGAGCCCTCTTTCTTCCCTTAAGGCCGACTCAAGTGAGGAGACTATTGTTGAGAGACTCTAGAGAGGTTTTCCCTTTCCCTGGCAAGCTTTGCGAGACGTGAATGACTGGAGACCCATATGAAGGATACCACGACGTCAGAACATTGGTGGTAATCTCTTTCGATCGTTATTTAATGAATGATTATGATTATGGTTCCACTCTGTTTTCAATTATGTTAATATGAGTAGTATCCTTTCTGACTGATATTTAGTTGCGTATGCTGGATTTTATGCTTGTATCTGTTTGTTTCTTGCATGTGCAAGTGTCCATCCACGGAGATCGCGGAGGATCGTGATCTGCCGAGGCTGAGGAATGGGAACGCTCTCTTCTTCAGATTATAGCATTGGATTCCAGGTAGGCATCCATATTTGGTATTTTTATTCGTAACTAGGAACTTGCATTGTAACATTTCGTGATTGTTGCTAGACCCTTGCTGGGCTAGTAGGGATCGCCTCTATCCGCAGAGGGGATTTACCTCCTCAACATAGTGGGAGGAAGATTCCTTGGTGGAGGAAACCATAATGAATGGGACCCATGGTGAGAGGGCTTCCATTTGTATAAAAGGAGGGCAAGGCAGCCATAGTCAGATAGGTTATGGATTATTGATTTTATGGTCTGTATGACTATTTTGCATTATCTTGTTGTTCAACAGAGTTGTTGTGCTGCTTAGCACAAGGCATTCCTCTTTGGGAATTCCTTCTCCTTTCAATAGAGGCCTCTTGAAGGATCTTGTATTTGATTTCTCCACATCTAGGCTCAAGGCCAAGCCACCTCCTTCAACTACAATGTTATTTCTGCATAAGTCTAACATTGTGTTGCAGGGTGTTGCAGTGGGGGTTCATAGCACCATCTCCAGAGCTTGTTTTTCAAAGGAGGAAGGTTTCTTTCCTTTGGGAGATTAGTAAGGAATAATTTTGAGCTGATTTCACTATATTTGGCATCATTTCAACTATTTTCTATCACCTACAATATAGACCCTCTCCTTGACTGCGTTATTTCATTGAGCATTTGCAGTGAGGGTTTTCAGTGTTGTTTTGGAGGGTAAGATCTTCAGTGTTAGGATCAGCCTTTCAGTTTTAAGATCCATTGGAGGAGGGTTTCTCATCTTGTTCATCATATAAAACCATCTCCATCCAGTTCTTGAGTTGCAGCTGCTACTCAGTCTTATAACTGCAACTCTGACATTTTTTCCATTTTGTGTATTTTAGGAAATCCTTCCAGGATTGTCTTGGAATTGTGTTTGGGGGTTTAGATATTTTCTCCCAATATTTTATGAGCTGTATATTTCCATATCCATGTATTGAAATACTCCACCAATAGTTATTCTTAATAAAACTACCTTTTCATAGCCTTGGACACTTTTTTGTGTAACAATGTACTTCATTTTTCATGTATATGTTCTCTTGAGGCTTGTGATGCCTATCTTGAGTGATTATTTCCTCAGGATTTTGTATAAATTTTTCTTCTATAATATCAATATGATGGCTATGTTTTCTTCTTACATTTTTATGAGTTGATTTATCACCGCTACTCTAGCTTTGTGTTCATGTATTGTTGCATTCCCATTTTGGGATATTACAGTGGTATCATAGCATAATCTTGGTTGATCCTGTGGAATCTCAGCCAATATGCTATCAAGAAGACAAGAAGAATAAAATATGAACAAAAAATAAAAAAATAAGACTCCATTCTTTGGAGGAAGAAAAGAGGAGAGACTTTCAAAGTTTCTTTCTCAAACTTTGCAGAGCATTCATGGAGATCTCAAGAAGATGAGAAGGGAGATGTGTATTGAATCTCCAAGAGAGTTTGGATCTGAATCAAACTCTATATTTTCATATGATGAGTGTAATCATGCAGCCACACACTATGATGCACTGTAATATTCCAAAAATTTAGCCTCCAAGCTAAATGGAATATTATAGTTGTTTTATCACTAGGTCGGTAAATAAATGGGTGGGGAGGCCCATAAGTCTCTTGAGTAGCAATAAAAACACTCCTAATATGAAAGGATGAAGAATAAGCAACTGGATTAAGTACCTTTGGGTGTGGATAAGGGCTGGATCATGTTGATTCAGTCAAATTTGACCAAGTCAACAGCGTTGTCTAGATACATTGAATCTCCTTGATGAACAACGTAGTTTTAGTGGAGGACAAATTGCATGATATTGGTGGAAAATATGGATGGGACCCAATGTGGAGAGGCTCTCATGCTATATATAGAGAGGATAACAACCATTTCTATTCATTTTTTTATTATCATTGGTATTGGTCTTTTTATACTTTCTTCCTCTTTCTGTTTAGCAGGGTTGCAGTGCTGTTTAGCACAAGGGTGTTCCTGGACGAGAATCCCTACCTCATCCTTAGGGAAGGAGAGGTTCTTTGGGAAAAATTTCCTTGTTTTGGAATTTTGGCCAAGATACCTCATTCAGCTACACAACAGTTTCTGTATAGAGTTGGGTTGTGTTGCAGGGTGCAGCAAAGGAGGATCTCTTAAGGTCATTTATGGGCTTGTTTTTCAGTGGAGATGTTGTCTATTCATTGGAGGATCAGCAAGGAGGACTCCCAGGCATATTTTAACATATTTGGCATCAGGCCAACCATATTCTATCCCTCACAGTGCAGTTTCCATCCTTAACTGTGTTATTTTTCAAGGCATTTGCTGGGAGGGTTCATTGAGCTCATTAGGAGGGTCTATTTCTGAGTAGAGGGATGAACCTTATAATTAGAAATACAATTGGAGGAGGACATCATTATTTCATATCTTTCATAGCCTCATTTCATATCATATCCAATTTTTAGTGGCACATTAACCCCTGGGTTATTTGTCACATTGTATGTTTTTTGGTGTTTCTAGCAATCCGTTCAAGGTTGGCTAGAAATATTTTATTAGATCCCACATCTTCATTGTTGTGAATTTCTTTTTTTTATATCATCCATATTCCAATTATGCATGTTTATATAAGAAAACTCACTAATATAGATAGTGTTGTCACTGCTCTCCAGCATTCTATACAGTTGCAGCATCTCATGTTCTAATTGTTCTGATCATTGGAGGATTGTTATTATTGCTTGAGTGGCTTGTCCCTCATGATATTTTTGTATAATTACGTTGATATATTAATAATACGATGGTTGTACATTCATCACCCTTATTTCATGTTCAAATTTTTAGAGTTTTACATTTTTTATGTTCATGTATTGTTGCAATCCCATTTTGGGATGTTACAGTGGTATAAGAGCATAATATTGGCTCAGCCTGTGCATCCAAGTCATTATGCCATTAGGAGGAGAAGCTTCTCATAGAAAAGAGAAGACTCATAGCAGAAACAAAGGCATCACTCCATTATTTGGAGAAATGAAGGAAGAGAGGGTCTCCCTGCTTCTTTTCCAAGCTATGAATAATATCAAAGAAGATCTCAAGGAGATGAAAGGGGAGAAGTGTAAGAAATTCCCGAGAGGGTTTGAAAGGGAAGTAAGCCCTAGATATTCACATGATGGGTTTGAAAATTTAGCCACACATGCAGATCCACAGTATAGTCTATTTCCCACATTCAATGCAAGAAGGATGGAGGAAGGAGATGCATCAAGGGAGGAGACCTTGAGTGTCTATCTTCAGGAGTATGAGTCTCAATCATGGAGATTCAAAGAGCACTTAGACTTCCAAGGGTTTTTCCAACTCAATGAAGCTAGAATATCCAGCAACCATGATAGAAGCAAGAGAATCTTTCTATCTAACTTTGATGGATCAACAGAGTGCACAACTAAAGCTTGGGTGGAGGAGCTAGATTCATATTTCCAGCTACACCAAGTTTCAGAAAAGGAGGCCATTAGAGAAGCAGCGTTGAACCTCAAAGGTATGGCCCATAATTGGTGGTTTAATAGTTCTTATTCATTTTATCATGCAAATAAAAACACTTATGCTAGGTTCACTAAGGAATTGGTGAAAATATTTGACACTAAACATTGTAAAACATCTCTTGTGGAACCCAAAAAATTAAAACCTTTGCATAAGTTGGAGAGATCTATCTTGCCAAATCCATTCCATATTTCAGACGAAGGGGATACAAAACATGCATGGTACCTTTCCAAAGGAAATATCCCCTCCTTTTGAAAAACCCTCTTCTATTGGTGAAGACATGGAGAAACCTCCTTCAAGGGAAGACCAAAATCAAGGGTCTCTCATTGATGATGAGGCAATCTCACATATTGATGAAGAGGGTGAGTAGAGAAGAACTAACAATGTTGTACCATTTGTAGAAGAACCATCACCACATGGATATGGGAAGGGAGCCATTACTTCCATTGGATGAGCCCTTGTGTCTTTGCAAGGAGTTCCAAATTATCCAACATGTGGGAACCAAACCACATTTCTAGAGCAACATGCATAAGTTATTTTTGGTTGTGAATCTTGGCAGATGGAAGGAGAAGAAAGGAAGGATTAGTATCAAGGGATGATGAAAATTCACCCTTATCTATTTTTGGAAGTTTCTACACAAAAGAAGGAGACTGTATTGCACAGTGAAGAGAGGGAAAAATCAGTCCACTCATATATACAGTCCACTTCAGATTTTGATGTCTCACTACAAGGGGGAATTCCACCTGGGAGGCCACCAAATCTAGAATTGGTAGGAGACATTTTTCCATTTGGTTCACTGCTCTTAGATTATGGAGGGGTGAAGACCTTGGAGGAGTCCAGTACAACACAGAGAGTTTGGAATAGACTCAAGGAGGAGAGAGGAACTCTTTTATTTTCTACATTACCCACTCTCACTACATATACTACATTGACAGAAGTTGCTGCAGTGATGGAGGATGGCACCTTCATGATGCAAGGGAGCTGCTCCATGGATTTGGAGAAATAGAGGGTACTTCCTTAGAGGAAGGAATCCACCATAAATTGGAGTAGATGGAGGCCACTCATGCTTGCATTGGCCAAGATTGGGAGATTATTCTTGGATGGGACCTAATCATGGGAGGCCAACTTCCAAAGATAATTACTTATTTTTTAGCATGAACAGCTGCATGATGGGCATGGCAGAAATTTGGAGGATGTCTTTGGCATGAGGGATGTCAAAGGAGTAGACAGTAGCATGAGGAGAGCTTCACATTCCATATCACCATCATTGTCTCTTAGGAGGGTTGATCCATATTGGAGGTCTCAACTTTTGGTAGAGTACTCCAAGGATCTTGGTGCTTGCATGATACTTGATGACTCGGATGGAGATGATATATACATGGTGGTTTGTGAGGTCATCTATTATTATGGGAGAGTCTTCTTGAATAAAGTTTCTGAACTCAAGAGGAAGCTACTTCATGCAACACATGTGGACTTTCTTTCCATGCACCTTGATGCATTTCATTCATTGATGGAGGAGTTCACTTGGGAGGGCATTTAGCAGGATATAAATCAGTATATGGTGATATGCATAGCCCAGATGGTGATGGAGAGGTTGGCACAGCCACCTCCCTACTCGTTGAGAGTGAGGGAGAATTTCCAGTTGAGACATTTCAGCTCAAGGAAGAAGTTATATAGTAGAGGATGTACACTCATGCACCATGATTTGCATTCCTTTACCTTTTGTGAGCAACATATTGTACCAAGGAGGATATTTCCTTCTTGTATATTGTATTTTCATGTACTTGAGGCAATTTTCAGCATTGATGTTGGCCATTCTATCGGTGGTTTGTGGGGGAGGCCACATGATACTTGGTGTGCACCATTGACACCACATTGTGCTTTCATGCTTATATCCTATAGAATTATTGTGGAAGAGAACAAGTGGATGGGAGAGCACTTTTTCTTACTTTTTTTGATGCAGGCAAGGGATGCACTATGCTGTTTCCATGTGAGGAACTATGATCCACTCTTCGGTTTTCATATGACAGCTTGTTTTCATTGGTTTTTGCTTCCATATTTCGATGATATTCTTATGTTCATGGGAAGCTTTGTTTGGTTAGATGAGTTGGAGATGCCCATTGGGAGTATGATTCTCCCTAATTTACATGTTGTATGTTTCAGGAGAAACAATGGGAAAACCATGATTGCCACACCACACTTCTTGTCTTCACATGGGAGGAGCCATTTGAAGAATTTGCGTTTTTAGAGGAGGCATTTCATGGCTGATTTCCTTTATGGGGTAACTTGGGCCAATATTGGAGGCCATGAAATTTCAGCCCGGGATAAAAAAAAAACCCCATACTTACCATAAGTTGAGAGAGAAACCACTTGAATGGAAAAATCTAATCTCTCCATGCAGCCCCAACACATTGCATACACCGGGGGTTGAGGATTATTTTGATGAGCTACCTAGAATGGCTCATTTCATTTGGATGATAGCATGGGTTTGGGAGTCTCTCATTGGTCATGAGATCCCATATGCTTGTCATAACACCTATCTTAAGGAGGCCATTGGAAAAAAAGATGGTTTCCACTTACACTTTCCACCTTTTCATGATGTGAACCATTTGGTTTTGCATGCTTGGGAGGGAGTATTGGAGGACAAATTTATTGCAGATTGTTTTGAGAAGTGGTGTGAACTATTTATGAGTAGGCCACAAGAGGAGTAGGGGAGGAATTTTTCTCTCCCTATTTATTTTCTTGAGGACAAGCAACATTTTGGAGGGGAGGACTATAATATTCCAAAAATTTAGCCTCCAAGCTAAATGGAATATTATAGTTGTTTTATCACTAGGTTGGTAAATAAATGGGTGGGGATGCCCATAGGTCTCTTGAGTAGCAAGAAAAACACTCCTAATGTGAAAAGAGGAAGAATAAGTAGCCAGATTAAGAACCTTTGGGTGTGGACAGGGGCTGGATCACGTTGATTCAGTCAACTTTGACCAAGTCAACAACGCTGCCTAGATACATTGAATCTTCTTGATGAACAACACTGTTTTAGTGGGGGACAACTTGCATGAGCTTGATGGAAATTATGGATGTGACCTAATGTGGAGAGGCTCTCATGCCATATATGGAGAGGATATCAACCATTGTTATTCATGTTTATATTATCATTGCTATTGGTCCTTTTAGACTTGCTTCCTCTTGCTGTTTAGTAGGGTTGCAGTGCTGTTTAGCACAAGGGTGTTCCTGGTCAGGAATCCCTACCTCCTCCTCAGGGAAGGAGAGGTTATTTGGGCTACATTTCCTTATTCTGGAATTTTTCCCAAGCTACCTCCTTTAGCTACAATGAATTTTCTATTTAGAGCTGGGTTGTGTTGCAGTATGCGGCAAAGGAGGATCTCTTAGAGTCATTTCTGGGCTTGTTTTTCAGTGGATAGGTTGTCTATTCATTGGAGGATCAGCAAGGAGGACTCCCAAGCATATTTTGACATATTTGGCATCAAGATAGCCATATTTTATCCCTCACAGTGTATTTTCCATCGTGAACTACATTATTTTTGGAGGCATTTGATGGGAGGGTTCATTGAGCTCATCAGGAGGGTCTATTTCTGAGTAAAGGGATCAACCTTCTAATTAGAAATACCATTGGATGAGGAAATCATTATTTCAGATATGTGATAGCCTCATTTCATATCAGATCTATTTTTTAGTGACACATTAACCCCTAGGTTATTTGTCACATTGTATGTTTTTTGGTATTTCTAGCAATCCTTTCCGGGTTGGCTAGAAATCTTGTATTAGAGCCCAAAACTTCATTGCTGGGCATTTATTTTGTTTCTATCAACCATATTCCATTTATGTATGTTTATAGTAGTAGCTACACTGATATGGATAGTGTTTTCATTGCTCTCCGGCATTCTATACAGTTGCAGCAACTCATGTGTTGATTGTTCTGATCATTGGAGGATTGTTCTTATTGCTTGAGTGGCTTGTCCCTCATGATCTTGTCGTATATTTCTATTTATATCTTAATAATATTATGGTTGTACATTGATCCCCCTAATGTCACGTTCATATTTGTAGAGTTTTAAATTTTTTATGTTCATGTATTGCTACAATCCCATTTTGGGATATTACATGTACAGCGTAGTCGTATGCCCAGATTTTCCATGAGAGGGAGGGAAGAAGAAGGAATGACTAGGAGGGAAAATCTTAATGATTTTCCGCAAGAGCATGAATCTCAAAATTAGAAATTTAGAGATCATATTACTTTTCCATAGTTTTACAAGATCAAGGTGAAGAGAAGCAAGTAGTATGATAGGGGTAGATTCCTTCTATCTACTTTTAATGGTTCACCTACATGCTCAACTAGAGCTTGGGTGGAGGAGCTAGACTCCTATTTGCAGCAACATCACCTTTCTGAAGATGAGGCCATCAAATTTGTAGCACTGGATTTTGGAGGTAAGGCCTATGCATGGTGGATATTTGAGTCTTTTTCTTCGAAAAATGCAAATACTTCTTCTTATGCACAGTTCACTAGGACATTAGTAGAAATATTTGAGGGAAAACTTTCTGAAATACATTTGGTGAAGTTAGACAAACCTAAGCAAACAAAAACCTTGCATGTGATGGAGGAAACCATAAGCTCAACTCCACTTCATAAAACCATTAAGGAAGCTGATATATTGCATCATACCTTGCTAGAGGCAAGATCTATATCTTATATTATTGAGCAAGAGGGTATGGAGATTCGTTTTTCAAAAGAGGATCCAGTCATTGGGAGGTTGCCCTTAATATTGATGAGAATTAGGGAAACAACGCTATCATTTCTGGAGTTTATCCAGCACCCCATCGGAGGAATAGGGTGCTATTTCTCCAACAAGAGGGATTCTTGCATCATTGCAAGGAATTCCCTAGGATCTCATATGTGGAGATCAAGGCACAACTCATGATCTACATGTGCCATTGATGATAGGGTGTAAAACTATGGAGATAAAAGGAGGACGTAGGGAGGATGACCAACATCATGTGATGAGGAACACACACCCCTATCTATTTCAAGAGGTTGATGCACCTGAGAGGGAGACTAGATTGCATAGGGAGGGCAAGGGAAATTCTTTCCATCCATATATATAGTCTACTCTTGATCATGATGTCTCATTACATGAAGACACTTCACCGGGGAGATCACTAGATCAACAGATGATTTGGGATGCTTCACATTTGGAGGCATTTCTCATTGATTTTAGAGGAGTGGAGATATTGGGAGAGCTTGGTACAATGCTGGGAGTCTTGGGTAGACTCAAGGAGAGATGAAGCATTCTCTCGACATCATCATTACCCACTCTCATTTCAGAGTCTACATTGTGGCAGAAGTAGCATGGGAAGGATAGCAGCCTTCCAACTTGCATCTTTGGCATGGGAGATTTCAAAGAAGAGGAAAACCATATGATAGATGTTTTTCATGATAGTTCATCAGTGCTGTCACTATGGAGGATAGATCCATATTGAAATTCCCAGCTATTGGTGGTGTATTCCAAGGATCTTTTTACTTGTATGATAATGTATGACCAGTTGCATGAGGATGGATATTTAGTCAGATATGGGGTCATATACTATCATGGTAGGATCTTCTTATCTAGATCTTTCAAGCTCAAGGAGAAGTTACTACAAGTAGCTCATGAGGATTTCCTTTTCATCCACACTTATTCTATGAGAGCATACAAAACCATCATGGAGTGGTATTGTTGGGAAGGATTTGAGGAGGAGATATATCAGCATATGAGGAGATGCATGGATCATGTGGAGATGAAGGAGATACATAAATATTTGGAAGAGTTAGCACAACCACCTCTTTTCTCTTTGAGGATGAGAGGAGACTCATCTATGAGCCACTCCATTTGCATGGGAAAAACATATGGTAAGGATAATTTTTGTTTACATAATGATTTGTATAATGTATATGTGCAACCCTTAACCATATATTTGCAAGATATTGCTTAAGGAAGGAGCATTCTTCCTTCTAGACTTCATGGTCTACTTGAGGCCATATCAAGTATTGGTGATGGCCATTCCCTAGGAGGACTTGGGGAGATTGTATCTTTTGCTGAGCATGCTCACTTTTCACCATACATCATACACTTTCTACAAACTTGTGAGGATATTAGGGCAGCAAGAAAGTGGTGTGGAGACCACCCATCATTTAATTTTCTGTTGAGAGTCAAACTGCGTTGGTTGCATTTGAGGGACCATTTTCCTTCTCCCTTGCTACATATGACATCATATGATTCTTATTATGGTTACCTATGTTGTTTTTGTTCTTATTTTTATGGGGAGCATGATTGGGGGAGAGACACATTGGTTGGATGTGTCCTTTGGGGAAGAGGATTCCCACACTTTTTGCATTACATGTTCTAATGGGAGCATGGGAGATGATATGGCCACTACAGTAAAAAATTTATTTCTTTATGACGTGGGTCATATGATTGATTGATGCCATATGATGATCAAGTCATATTCATCATATATGTTATCATTTGGGCCAACTTGATTCACAATGTTGGAGAGGAGATCTTTGGAGGTCTAGTCTTCATCTTGCCACTTGAGGGAAATAGTATTGTAGCCCAGGATCAGTAGATACTCTACAATTATCATAAGTGGAGAGGAGGATAGTGTGGTGGAGGATATTTTTTCTACCATGATCATATTTTTAGACCACCTACATTGCAAGAGCTCAAGGTGGAGGATGATTTGTATGAGTTACCATTTTGGAGGGTGGCTCATTTTGTATGGATGATAGCTTGGGGATGTGAGATTCATATGGGGATGGTAGATCCAAATATATCTCAGACCTCATGCCTCAGGAAGGCCTTTAGACATCCCATTTTTTCCTCCATGGATGTTTTACATGATGATAGCTATTTGGGATGCACACCAAAAGCTAGCCTGCATACTTGGGAGGGACAACTTGGAGATCTATTGATGAGACAAAATCTTGATCCTTGGAGGATTTTATCATATGAGGATGCTACAGGGGGAGAAGATAAGGCTCTTCATTTCTATCCTTGCAGTTGCTTGAGGAAAAGCAACATTTGGGAGGGAGGACTGTAATATTCCAAAATTAGCATGCAGCTAATTGGAATATTGATTTTGGTTGATTTCACTTAAAAGATCAATAAATGGGTAAAGAGGCCCATACATTTCATAAATATGAATAAAATCCCTCGTAGTGTGAAAATGGATCATCATAGGAGCTGGATTTCACAGCCTCATGTGTGAAAAGGGGCATTTTCATGTGGACAAGGTCATGTTTGACCAAGTCAACAACGTTGGCATGGGAGGTGGAGTTCATCTTTTGAGACAAATCAAAGATAGTAGGAGGAAGATTCATTAAAGGAGGACACCCTAATGAATGGGACCCATGGTGATAGGGCTTCCATTTTTATAAAACGATGGCAAGGAAGCCATAGTCATATAGGTTATGGATTATTGATTTTATGGTCTGTATGACTATTTTGCATTCTCTTGTTGTTTAGCAGAGCTGTTGTGCTGCTTAGCACAAGTAATTCCTGTTTAGGAATTCCTTCTCCTTTAAAGAGAGGCCTATTGAAGGATATTTTACTTCATTTATCCACATCTAGGCTCAAGGAAAAGCCACCTCGTTTAGCTACAATGTTATTTCTGCAGAAGTATAACGTTGTGTTGCAGGGTGTTGCAGTGGGTATTCACAACACCATTTACGGAGCTTTTCTTTCAGAGGAGGAAGGTTTATTTCCTTTGGGAGATCATTAAGGAAGAATTTTGAGCTTATTTCACTATATTTTGCATAAGACCAAACATTTTCCATCACCTACAACGCAGTCCCTCTCCTTGACTGCGTTATTTTCATTGAGCATTTCTAGTGAGGGTTTGCAGTGTTGTTTTGGAGGGTAAAATCTTCAGTGTTAGGATCAACCTTTCACTTTGAAGATCCATTGGAGGTGGTTTTCTTAGCTTATGTATCATCTACAACCATATCCATCTAGTTCTTGAGTTGTCACTGCTACTTAGTCTTAGGACTGCAACTCCGACATTTTTCCATTTTGTGTATTTCAGGAAATACTTCTAGGATTTTTTTGGAATTGTGTTTGGGGGTTTAGATATTTTCTCCCAAAATTGTATTAGCTGTATATTTCCATATACATATATTTACATACTCCAGCAGTAGTTATTATTAATAAAACTACGTTTTCATAGCCTTGGGCACTTTTCTGTGTAGCAGTGTACTTCATTTCTCATGTATATGTTCTCTTGAGGCTTGTGATACGTATCTTGAGTGATTATTTCCTCAAGATTTTGTATACATTTTTCATTTATAATATCAATATGATGGCTGTGTTATTATTACATTTTTATGAGTTGATTTATCACTGCTACTCCAGTTCTGTGTTCATGTATTGCTACATTCCCATTTTGGGATATTACACAATCCTGCAGGTACTGTAGACAATTTGATCATGTTAGAAAATATTGTCCTATATTGATTGATAAAATTCAAGAAAAGATTACTCCAATGCAAAATATTCAGATGGTTTGCGTGGAAACTCCTTGTGTGAATATAGTTACTAGGAGTGGTGTAGCTACCAATGAAGATAAAGGCAAGCAACCTGCCACTAATGTATGGATTTGAATAGCACCTAAAAAAAAATAATGCTTTAATATTTAGTGCACCAAAGAAACCTTTATTGAAGCATGGAAAGAGTTTACAGAAGGATATTCTTTAATGAGTGGTAGAACACTAAAGGAAGTAGGAGGAAAAGAGGAGGTTAAGCCATATTTACAATCGTGCATAAAGTTTCTGCACAACAAGAAGGATGTTGAAATTGTGCATCCATTGATAGATATTTATGCAGAAAAAGAACATCCCATGGTAGAAAAACAAGCAGTCAATAAAATATATAAGAACAGGAAAAGAATGGGTAGAGAGATTATTATGACTGCGTAAATTGGTTCTTATAAAATGGACCAATTCATTCTAAATTTGGGATTAGATTCTAATGTTCTACCTAAAAAAACATGGCAACGCATGGGAGAACCAAAGTTGGAATGGTCTACTATCCAAATGTGCATGGCTAACCAGTAGAAGATCATCCCTTTGGGGAGATTTTCCAAAATTGTGGTCAATATAGAAGGTGTTAAGGTGTTGATGGAATTTGAATTCATACATTTTGTAGATGATACTAATCACTATCCTACACTGTTAGGATTGGATTGGGCCATTGGCATGGATGGCGCTATCAATATGAAGATAAGGATAATGGAATTTGAGAACAATGGAGTTAGGGTAATCATTCCTCTGGATCCTGCAGAAGGTCAAAGGTATACTAAACTAGTGCGAGTTGAGGACGAGATTGATCAAATCTATAAGATGACTTTGCACAAGGAATATTGGATTAATCTGACAGCAGATGGGAATCTTAAATGGGAGAAGGATAGTTCTTTTTTTTTAGACTCTGATGAAGAACTAGAGAATTTGCAGAACCAACTACATGAGGTGTCTGGGCTACATTGTAATCATGTGACCCACGCTCTGCATTGCATAACATATAAGGTATGTGATTTCCCACATTATGATTCCTCAAATGATTTAAACATGTTCCTAGGATAACTGGAAAGGTTTGTTCCTTTAGAATAGAGATTCCATGCTTTGGATCTTGGTTTGTGCGCTACCCCAAAAATACGGTGGGAAACACATAAGGATAATATGGGATATTGGGAGGAATGTTCACAAATCATGAGGCTATGATTGAAATGCCTGGTGATTAAAGAGGATGAGCTATATTATGGCCAAGAAGATCCACACAGATATTTCGCCAAGTGGAATTAGGTATGGGGTGTCGAACCAAGACCTGAATGGGTTCATATGTTTATTCATACTTTGGGAAAGGTGCCAAATGAATGGCACTTGGAAACTAAACTGTGCAGAGGCACTAGTGAATGGTCTACGTTGGTAGATAGTTTCATTCTTACCTTTAGCATTGAAAGAAGGTTTGATATAGTTGGTGAAGTTTTGATCCCAGATATCATTCATACTCGAATAAGGGAGAGTGTGCATTGAAGAAAAATGGATGAAGATGATACATATAATGAATATATCCCCTCCAATAGATCCTTCAAGTGAAAGGCTGATCCTTACATTGAATATCTCACCCTCCAAATTAAGCACTAAAACCCCCACTGCAAATGCTCACTGAAATAACGTATTCAAAGAGGGATACTACATTGTAGATGATGGAAATATGTTGGCCTAGTGCCAAGATCTAAAATATGCTCTATAATATTCCTCACTAATCTCCCAAAGAGAAGAATGCTTCCTCCTATGAAAAAATAGCTCCGGAAGTGGATTTCTCAACCCTCCACTCCAACACCATACAACACAACACAATCCTCAGTAGAAACTATGCTTTAGTTGAAGACTAAAGCTTTGCCTTAAGCCCGAGCATGGAAAATGAAGTGCAAGCTCCCCCAAGAGGCCTCACAAGAAAGGAGATGGGATTCTTGCTTGGGAACACCCAGTGCTAAACAACACAACAATATCAACTAAACAACTGAAGAATGCACAATAGTCATGCAGACCATAAAATAAATAATCAATAACATGCCCCACTATGGATGCTTTGCTCTCCTTATAAAGAAGTGTGAGCCTTCTTACCTTGGGTCCCACTCATTAGGGTTTCCACCTTCAAGGAATCTTCCTCCCACTATCACTGTGTTGTCTCTATTGATGAGCTACTCCATCCATACCAGTGATGTTGACTTGGTCAAAATTGACCTTGTCCACATGTAGTTTCCACTATTCACACATGAGGGTGCTAGATCTAGCTATTATTATGATCCCTTTTCACATAAAGAGGGGTTTTATGCATGTTTAAGATATGTATGGGCCTCCTTACCCATTTATTCATCTAACTAGGTGTTGATAACAAAATTAATATTCCCAATAGTTGCATGCTAATTTAGGAACATTAAACCTTGTGGTTACCTTTGTTGGGGTTCCTTCTATAGCCTTGGGAATCTGGAGGAGTGATAACACCTCTTACAACCATCCCCACAGTTATAGCCTCAACAACTCAAACATAATATGGTGCAGAACAATTGACAAAGGCAGTGGAGAATCTTTCTATCCAGACAGAGGAAATCAAGAAGTTGCAGATCATGTCAAAGTGTTGCAAGATGAGAGATAAAGGACTAAAGCCTCACATTCAACAAAAACAAAAAGAGCACATAAATTAATAAAGAGATTATAGAAATCAGAGAGATAATCATCCATTAGACATACCTTGGCCCAAGCCAAGGAAATCATACGGGCATATATTATGAATTCCATTAATGAACTATGGACCTCCATCCAGATTATTTTTGAACAAAAGGAGTTGATTAAGAAGGAAAATGATGTTATCACAAGTATCAAAGAGGAGATCAGGGATATGCCTACTACAAAAAATAATATTATCAAGTTCCTGAACTCCAAAAATGGATATGAGTTGGATGACTTGGGAGTAGATGATAGAAAAAATACCATCTTAGAAGTAAAGAGGATTCATACCAAGAAGAATCCCGTTGTTCAGTTGGAAGAGAAATTCCATGGCTTGGAGATAATAGTGAACTGGTTTTTAAACAGGATAGAGCCTTTAACACAAAAGGGTATCCCTTCCCTGTTTGTTATTAATGATAAGTTAATAGCTCAAGAATATTATGTGAAGAACTTAAAAGAAATTTCCACAGACAACACCAAACTATCCATCATCAAGGCAGTATCACAGGCAGAGTGTTTCTAGAGGCAATTAATAATGACTTTTTCATTAAAGATGAGGTAAATCACATATTCATGGTAAATCCCACCTTTTCCAGATATATTGAAGTTGATGATATTTATCGAAAGGTAATCAAATTTAATATCCTAGATGAAGATCGATGGATGAACTATGTGAGCTACAAGAGAAAATAGTAATTAAGAAAAGTCATCTGCATCCAACACATCAACCAGCACACTAGCTAGCGCAACCCAGAAATAGGTCCACTTAGCAACTGTTTTCTCTAAAATTAGTGCTTGCATTCCAGATCGTCTCCACCGAGCCTATTTTTTGTCACAGTTAGAGTTTATTATTCAATTTTTTTCTAATATTTCATTTTCAGTTGAGACAACGTTAATGTAATCAATTTTTTAAAAATTAGTATAAATACTTCACTGTTCGAAGTATTAGAGGTTGATTTCTCAGTATATTTTTCCTATTGAGAATTTTAATTTTCAATTTCACTGAAGCATCAATATTATAAGGACTTATTACATGATTCATGTGGTGTATTCATTGGTGAATTTTTCCTTCTGTAAATGTGTTATTTCATTGTTCTTCTTTTCTCTGTAAATGAGAAAAATTTTAATTGTAAAACATAAACTATGATGAATAATACATCTTAATGTGAACACCTTATTCTAGCTTATATGTTTTCCATTGAAGTTAGATTGAAAAATACTTGATTTATTTTCAATCTCTATTGAATATCACATTTCTTCCACTTCCATAATTCATCTAAAATCTTAAAGGATCCAGTTAATACAACCTAGATTTATCTGTGATAACTCTTTCAAATATTGATGCAAAACTAGTTATATTTTTGTCTCCATAACCCAGAGGGAATATAGTCACTTAATCAACCAAACAATCAAATTAAGCAAACAATCAAGTACAAATTTAACTATCCTAAAATTTATTAAAAATAAAGTTAAATTTTACAGAGAAATCTGTCTCTGAAGCTGACAGGGATAGATCCCATCTTCCAACATGGTTTTGATGTTGTCCTTTGTTTTTATTCTCATAATCTTGTAAATTACGGAATGATAACAGAAGCAGTGCCAAAAAAAATATAGTAAAGTATTTGGATACATGAGCATGGTACCCTTGCAAGTTTTGAGAAAACCTCATGTAGCCACCGTTGGTGAAAGCCTCTGCAAAACTGGTATCTTCCATGACCAATTTGAGGTCCATAGGTTCATACCTGACTATTGAACCTCCATTTTTTGTCTTATTATGTGCGACCATCTCCTCCAAAACAATGTTGCCTTGTTTGAAACTTGACACCTGAAAAAGATGACCTTTGACAATAAGATGCTTGTGGAAAGAGTTGGAAAATCACCTATGACAACAGCTAGATCGAAAAAAAAAACATGGAAACGGTGGAAAAAGTAGCTCACAGGGATGACAATAGCACTCCAACACTAATGCATGTCCTCATGCATCTACCATAATGCTTCAGGTGAGACTTTGGTCTGTGAAAGTAGATTGTTTGTGCTCAACCTAGTCTCCTAAATTGAGTTCATTTAATTGTCAACCAGGGTTGGTAAACTGCTGAAGTGAAGTGCATTGTATGTGCCTAGGTGTTTGTTTCCTAATGCGTTGTGTTTAGTGTTTTATGATTTTTTTGGTCTTTTATGATGATTTATGATGTTTTTGGTCTTTTGATGGTTTTTATGTTCACAAGGAAAATGACTAAAAAGCTAGTGGAAAGAAGCTACTGGTTAAAAACAGAGTGAAGCCTAATTGGTTGATGACAAATGACAAATGAAAATGCAAATACTAAAACAGAATCAAACGTAAACTATGACTAAGTAGAATACAAAGCTTGATAATGACTTCAAGAAAATGAATCAAAACATAAACTTAACTTGTCCAATTCTTTCATTAAAGGTATTTTGGAAGAGCTTGAGAAATGGTCAGCTAAGTATACAAATTCTCCTAGCTAAACAATTAAACAATCAGCTTATAATGATACAACATTTTATCCATGATTAAAGATTTGTTGAAACATATTTGGAGAAAAATATTGGTAACATCATAAGATCTCTACTCTAAGACTAGCTCCTAATTCTATTTTGCAACTTAGTTTAACGTCACTAAACCTTATTAAAAAGTTATGGATTTCTTTTTAAAGTAGTCTTTTGAGGAAAGGCTTTGCTTATGAAGTGGTAAAGAAGTTGCAAAAGTACTTCAAGCCTTGGAATGATATTGTCTTCTGTTCAAATGGTTATGAGTCAATTATAGATTTGGAACAAAAGAGATTTTGTAAATAATGAAGGTCGTATTGTTTAAGTTTAACAACTAATGTAATCTAATATGCAATGGATGACAACTAAATGTGGAATGTAAATACAATGAGCTAAGCTAAAACTGAACTAACTTGTCATTATTCTACAATAAACAGTGCTGAACTAACAAGCCATTATCAAACTTAAAACAAAATAACAGAGCATGAATTGAATGCAATTTGACTCCGGAGTACCCTAACTAAGTTATCATGCATTAATCTATGGGATTCTACAACCTGTTTTGTCCATCATGAATGGTATTTTGGAAGAGCTTGCTAGAACAATCTTGGTTGTACAATTCAGTGCAAATGCAAACATAAAGACTGAAAGCAATTTAAAAACTAAGACATCACAGCTATCTCCTACCCATCATTATGATATTTTGGAAGAGCATTTTAAGAGTAAGATTAGCTATGCTACTTAGTGCAAACAAACAACTGAAACATTCAGTATCAAATTCATGCCTTAGACATCATAAGGATTTTTTGGAAGAGTTTGCTTAGTATAAGTTCAACTGTGATAATGAACAAAAGAAATTACAAATAAATCCTACAACACTATAGCCATTTACCATTCATGATCATGATCTTTTGGAAGCGTTTCTTAGAGCAAGTATAGCTATAGTGGCTAATGAAATTAACTATGAACTCAAACTTCAAAAACGTGAAAACAACTAAGATACTTATCTAAATTACGAAAGTAAAGCCGTGCAGGAAGCAGGGGCCCTCTACCACCAGACGGAATCTAACTCAAAATCAACTCAACGCGTTCAAAGCAATGTTGTCTTCTTCATTAAAGGAAAATAACTTGAAACAGAGTAGTCTCGGTCTTCAGAGATATATCACTCAATACATGAAATCTAAGAAAAATCTAGAGCTTGTCTCTCGGTTTCCTGAGTGCTTTTATAACAAATCTACATAACAGAACTTGCAACAATACGGGGATCATTGTCTTTCCTTATCAAAATTGTACTAGGAATCTAAAGATGGCAGCGTAAAGGGACAAAGGACATCTGGACTAGGACAGTCCTATTAGAAGTCCGCCACCTTGAATGAGTTCCCACGTACCAAAACCACGTCCAAAATTCGGTTCATTATTCATGGTGAGCAACGAACGATAAGGACATAATGTGGAATATACCCATGTGTGGATTTTCCTGAGTGGACACCTGGAACATGCTTGAACATGAAGACAGCTGCAGAATTTCCAGTTAGCTACATAATGTCTTCATTCTACAACTAGTTTCGGTCAAAATGCATTACAATGACAAAATCACAAAACTTAGCAAGTTAGCCATGTTAATCATTCTAAAAGTAATTTTAACTAATTTCATTGATCATTTGGGTCTGGGATAACAATGGACAAAGTAAAATGAGGTAAAGTAAGATGAAAGAAAGCACAATCTTGGGGCTCAACATACCCCCACTGCTGACTTCTTGCATGTCCTCATGCAACTTATTCCATAAACTCAGAGACTTCTGCAAGAACATCGAACCCTCTCCTTCTTCTTTGCCTGGAAGTTAAAGGTCTTATGGGTTTTCTAATGACTAGTTTGAAGCTTAAGTTGATAAGTGCCCTGATTAGCTTCTTGTTCCTCTTTTTCAACTTTTCATTAGCCTTTTCCACTTTGTCCATTTGTAGAGATAAGGTTGAGTTCATACTAGTTTTGAGTTTGACCTGTTCCTTTAGAATATCATTCTCAATTTTGATATGTCTATTAAGTACTTCCAGCTCATACCTATCCCTTCTTAACAAATCTATTTCGGATAGTGGAGGACTAGGGGTTCTATCTCTACTCTCTGAAGCTTTCCTTTCCAATGTTTCAACATAGTCATAAACTTCTTGCTAAGCAGGGTCAATTTCAGGGGTTTCTTCATTAAAATCTTCTTCAACATCTTCTTCAATAGATGTTTCCTCATCTTCTATATTTATCACCCCTATTTGTTTGATCTGTTTTTTCCTTAGTTTCCCCTTGAGTCTATGGCTTCTTCTTGGCTGGGATGATCCCTCTCCTTTTTCTGTGACAGATTTTCTGATTACCCTCTCTTTCTTAAGTTGTCTCTTAATTTGAGTCAACTTCTCAGAGATTATTTCTTCACTACTTTCCTATACTGTTTTGTCAATTTCAATTTTAGAGGCTCTCCATTTTTTGCTTCTCCTTGTAGGTTGATATTCAGGTGAGGGCTCTTCTGGTTCCTCAAAGTGATTTCTTACCAAGAAATTATCCCAAGTATCTTTTGTTTTGGCTAAATGGTGTTCAATTAAAATCTTAACCAAGCCATGATGGTATAGAGTTGTCTCTAGGAATTGGACTCTCCTTTGAACACCAGAAGCCATATTTTTTAAATTTTGAAGCAAGAAATAGGGCAAATTTAACTCTTCCTCTGGAAAATGCATTATCAACCTAATATGGTAAACATAAAATGTGCCATATCTACCTTCACAAGTGATAAATTTTTGTAGAATAAGCAATATGTTTCTCCATTTATTTTTTAATGTAGAACTTGGAATTCCCTTTTTAAACATAGTGACATCCATACCTGGTGATTTTAGGATTTTCTTCCATGATTCATTATGAAATTCTCTGTTTTTAAACCATCTCTCTCCATGTCTAATCAATCCTGTTTCTTGTGCAATAAAAACCTCTGTGACAGTGAATTTAACATCTCCAACTTTGACCTCGGCTCCTTTGAATGACCTTGCAAATGTTTTAGTGACTTCTTTGTGTAAGCCATTAAATTTCTCAAGAAATTGTAGCCATCCTACCTGTTGCAACATTTCTCTACTTTGAGGGTATCCTTCCAGGTATTTTGTGCCCACTGGTTCAGTTCTTACAATGAGGCCCATAATTCCTTCTTCAATCTTCAGATTAGCACTCTTTCTGCTCACGGAAACAATAACTTCAACCTTCAAACTGATATACCTCTGGTTCACGGTGATAGTGCTTCAATCTTCAAACTGATATATCTCTGCTTCTCGGTGACAATGGATTCAAATTCCACACTGATATACCTCTGCTTCACGGTGACAATGGCTTCAAATTCCACACTGATATATCCTCTGCTTCACGGTGATAATGCTTCAATCTCTGCTCACAGTGATAATGATTCAATTTCTGCTCACGGTGATAGTGGTTTGATATTTCAAACTGATATACCTCTACTCACGGTGATAGAGATATCTCTGTTTTGCGGAATGAAATGATGAAGGGCTGGCTACAGAATGGAGTGATGGAAGTAGTTACGGAATGAGTTAATGAAGTGAGGTGAAGAAAACAAATCAATGAGTGAAAAGACAGAGGAGATTTTTACAACGGATTCAAAAATCATCATTAAATGAATTGGTTGGGTGACGTGAGGAAATCAAACACTTCAGCCTTTTTAACCGCTTTAAATGATGGTCGGGTATAGAATTTGAAATGAAATATTTTTATCCAAAGTTTTGCAGAGGGTATATTTGGTATGATCAATAAAAATAATCAAAATAACTTTTTCGAATGATTCATAACTAGACTATACTATAGTTTTTATGAAATGCCATTATAACCAGAACTTTTTACCTTTGCTTTTCATTTACTTTTTTTGGTCTTTGTATACTTTGTTCTCCTCTGGAAGAGTCTTCATAATCCTTCTTGATTCTTATTGTTCATGTATATACTAGATCATCTTGTTGCAATTCAAATGTTTTTTGATCAGTGCCTTCAGGATCTATAGTTGCGGAATGACTGTCTGGCTGCGGAAAGTCTGATTAGCTACAGAATATATGTTTAGCTGCAGAATGTACCTATGGAGAATTTTTAATCATGGAATGGAGGGGTTTGGAATATACATAGAATATTTTATTGAATGAGTGAAGATAGGTGATGAAACATGGTATAATGGAATATGTATGAAGTGAATGATGGAATGGGATGGATTCAATTTATGAAATGGAGTGGAAGAATATAAGAAATGGCCTGCAATCCATGACATGTGTTATTCATTTTGCAGAAAAACATCAAACTTTAAATTTTGATATGGAAATGAGGTGGATGAAGTATGGAATGAGATGAATGAAATATGGAATGAAGTGAAGTATGAATGAATGAATGAAATGGAGTATGGATGGACAAGTGAATGGAATGAAATGAAATGAGATGGATCATAAGTGCAATGGATCTGAACTTACGATTTTGTAACAGTTGCTTGCAAAAACAAAATGAAAAAGTTAGAGTGTCAGAAAGACTTTGATTTTCACCCTATCTTTTCTGTATAAACATGCCAATCAATGATTGGTTTTCATGTTTATACCTTATTTTTTTATTTTTTATTTTATTTTAATTTTTTTTTCAAAAGAAATACTTCAGAAAATTCAATCAAGTTGATGAAGAAGAAAGATTCTTCTTCATTAACTTCACATCACTGTTTTCCTGGAACTTCTTGACAAATTCTTCTCTTGAGAGTGGTTTGTGATACAGCTTCAATCTATGACCATTCACAAGAAAAGTGACCTCTTCTTCATTTATTGTCCTGATTTTCACTGCTCCATTGTCAAAAATTTTAACAATTTCATATGGCCCAAGCCAATGTGTTTGAAATTTACCTTGAAAATCCTTGAATTTTGAATCAAACAAGAGAGCCCAATCACCTTCTTTGAATTTCTTCTCTTTGATGTACTTATCATGCCATCTAGTCCTTTGTTGTTGGACTAGACTTGTTTTCTGAACTGCATCTTGTCTGATCTCATCCAATTCATTAATCTGCTCCAATCTGTGCTTTTTTGCCTCTGATAGATCAAGTCCTAGCTGAACTGCCATTTTGAAAGTTTGAATCTGGAACTCTATGGGAAACAAAACTTGCTTTCCATAAACAAGTTCATAAGGAGTATGGCCTATTGTGTTTCTCCATGTAGTTCTATAGGCCCACAAGGCTTCAGGAAGCCTATCTACCCAATCTCTTCTATGTAAATGAATAGTCTTTGTTAGGATTCCTTCAATGACCTTATTAGTAGATTCCACTTGACCATTTGCTTGTGGATGATAAGGAGTAGATTATATATGCCTGATTTTGTACCTCTCCATCATTTGTTCCACTAGCCTTGATGTAAATTGAGCTCCTTGATCTGTAACAATTCCCTTGGGACACCAAAACGAGTAAAAATATCCTCAAAAAGAAAAGTAACTACAGATGCTTCATTAGCAAAAAGTAATGACTTGGCTTCTACCCATTTGGTAACATAATCAGTGCAAACTAATATATATCTCTTTTGTCTTGATGGAGGACTAATAGGTCCTACAAAATCCAAAGCCCATTTTTCAAAAGGTTCAATATGTACCTGAGGTTGTAATGGCATCTCACCTGAAGGAGAAGTTTTCCCTACCCTTTGGCAACTGTCACACCTTTTGACATACTCTTTAGCATCTTTAAACAAGGATGGCCAATAATATCCTAAATTAAGGATCTTATAAGTTGTCCTCTTATCAGCAAAGTGTCCGCCACAAGGTTCATCATGACATGCTTTGAGAATCTCAGGCATCTCATCTTCACGAACACATCTCCTAATGATCAAATCTGGACATGTCTTGTACAACTCATTAGCAACCCATGAATATTTTGCACTATCATAAATTATTTTTCTTTTATCTCTTGCATTCATTATTGAAGGAAATTTTCCCGAAACTAAATAATTAGCAATGTCAGCAAACCAAGGAGTTTGAGTAGAAATTGAAAAAAGATATTCATCAGGAAATTGATCTTCAACAGGAGTATCATCTTTGATGTTTTGGAGTCTAGATAGGAAATCAGCTACTGTGTTTTGTTTTCCAGGCCTATCTAAAATGGTAATGTTGAATTCTTGTAAAAGTAATAACCATCTTATGACTCTGCCATTAGTAATTGATTTGTTCATTAAGTATCTAATTGCAGAATGATCAGTGTGAACAAAAGTTTCATAGCCTATTATATAGGGTCTAAATTTGTTTATGGCATGAAAAACATCTAAAAACTCTTTTTCAGTTACAGTATATTTTAACTCTGCAGGAGTCAAATTTTTACTGGTATAACAGATGGCATAAGGAATCAGGTCTTTTTGTCCCAATACTGCTCCTAGAGCTGTATCAGAAGCATCTGTTGAGATATGAAAAGGTAACTTCCAATTAGGTCCCCTTAAAATAGGTGCTTCATAAATTTTGGTTTTCAGGGTCTTAAAGGCTAACTGGCAATCAGAATTCCACTTGAATTCACAATCTTTGGTAAGTAATTTGAAGAGTGGAGATGCTATCTTAGTGAAGTTTTCTATAAATCTCCGATAATATCCTGTAAATCCTAGAAAACTCCTAACATCTTTTTGACAACTTGGAATAGATAAGTTAGAGATGACTTAAAATTTTGACTCATCAAATCTAATCCCATCCCCTGAAATGTGATGCCCTAAAACAATACCTTCAGTAAACATCATGAAACATTTCTCATGACTAAGTGAAAGATTTTCTTCTTGACATCTTTTTAAAACTTTTTCCAAGTTTGCTAAAGCTTCTTCAAAAGTGTTTCCATAAACTGTGAAATCATCCATATATACCTCTACACAATCATGTATTATATCTGAAAAAATTCCTAATACTGCCCTTTGGAATGTTGCAGGTGCATTGCATAATCCAAATGGAAATACTCGGTAAGCATAGGTACCCCAAGGACAGGTAAATGTGGTTTTGTCTTGATCTTCAAGTGCTACTTGGATTTGGTTGTAACCACTAAACCCATCTAGGAATGAGAAGTACTTTTTGCCAGCTAATATATCTAACACTTGATCTATGAAAGGTAAGGGAAAATGGTCTTTAAGAGTAGCTTTGTTTAATTCCCGGTAGTCAACACATACCCTCCATTTACCATTTTTCTTTGGCACAATTACCAAAGGAGAAACCCACTAACTATCTGAAATAGGATAGATGAAGTTGACATTTAACAATTTTTGCAATTCTTCTTTAACAATCTCCCTAAGATTTGGATTCATCCGTCTTTGAGGTTGTCTAATTGGTTTGCAATTTTCCTCTATATAGATGTGATGAGTGCAAGTCTTGGGGATTATCCCTTTCATGTCAGTGTATTCCCATGCATATGCAGAAGAATGTCTCTGTAATACTTTTACTAACTCTTCTTATTGAGGTTTTTCTAGGTTCTTATTTATGTTCAAAGTTTTTCCTGGAAATATCTCACTTGTAGAGCTGCCAAATTTATCCATAGAATGAAAAGACATCTTCCTTGATGAAAAAACTCAATATTGGATCCCTCTTGAAATAATTCATGTTTGTGTTCTGGAGAGGATTCAAAGTTTTCTAGAGTATTCAGAATTTGATTATCTTCACTAATTTCTGAAATTGTGAAGAGAGGTTGTAAATCTTCTTCATCCTCTATCCATTGAGTGTCATCTAAATTTGTAATTGTCCTAGCTGGAGGATATAAAGTGAATTTCTTAGTTGAAATACCATTAGAGATGTACATATCACCGGATCTAAAACTAATAAAAGCATCAGCTGTAGCCAACCAAGGTCTTCCTAATATAACAGGATGTCCTCCTAGATTATTCTTAGGGGTTAGGATCATGAAATAAACAGGGTACTCCCAAGAATCTAGGGACACTAGAATGTCTTCTATTACCCCATCTGGTTTGATCATGGATATGTCTGCTAATTGTAATAATGTGGGTGTAAAGAGAAGATTAGGAAGTTTCAGTTTATCCATGATTTGTCTACTCATGATATTGATTGCTGCTCCTAAATCAATGAGTGTGTTTTGGATTTGAATTCCATTGATGTGAATTTTAACAACTGGATTTCCTGGGTCAAGATACTTTGGAATAGAAATCTTGCCCATCATAATGTCTGCTATTTTTCCTGCCAGTTGAATTTTCTTTGTTTCTCTTATTCTTTTTCTTGTTTTCTTCATGCTCAACTCCTTTATTGTTTTGGCTAAAATTGGAATTTCCTTGATGGCTTGTAATAATGGAATTTTAATGCAAACATTTCTCATCTCATCTAGGAAATCATAATTAGGCACCATAATTTTTTTTTCTACACCTCTATCAATTTGTAATCTTTCTGGAAAGGGAGGTATAGAAGTAGATGTGGATGGTTGCTCTAATACAGGAGTTGAAATTATTGGATATTTTTGCTTTAATTTTTCAGTGTTTGGGTCTTGAAAAGATGTGTCTTCCTCAAGACTTTTATTCACTCGTAGAGAGTCTTCCTCAGAGTTATCTTGTTCTTGTATGATCACAAAAGGTTTCCTCTTTTCAAGTATTCTTCCAGACCTAAGTTGAACATCACTAAGGTCTAAAGGAGTAATTAAATAAGTTGGAAACTGTTGGCCTTCTATCATATATGTGTTCTGAGGATTTTTATTATTAGGGTTTGGTATGGGTTGAGCAGGAAATTGATTTGATTTTTGAGGGAATGGTAATGAAAGTGGTTGATTTTGATGTGGTAGGTTCTGATGATGTTGTTGAGGATTTTGTTGAAAATTTTGTTGAGGATTTTGAGGATAAAAATGTGGGTATGGTGGATAGGATGGTGGATAATGATAGTACTGAGAGTATCTTCCAAAGGGATTTTGTGCTCCTTGTGCCCAAGCTTGAGATTGATTTTGAAATTGGGGCCAAGGTTGCTGCCAAGAATTCCAAGGTGGAGGTTGATTATACATTTGATCTTGGAATCCTTGTGTTTGAGGTCTCTGCCAAGGTCTTTTAGAGACAAAATTAAGAGATTCTATGGAATCTGTAGGAGTTTCCTCCTGAAAGAAAGCTTTGAGACCAGGAAGAGAAGGGAAATTCTTGGTCTAATTTTTTTCAGAACAAATGACACAGGTCTCTACAACTTTTACATCCAAAGGACACTCTCTCAAGGCATGTTTCTTTCTACATTTGGGACAAAATATTGCCAAGGCATCAGATTCAGCTTTTTTCTTGTTTTGTATCTTAAGGGTGTCTATTTGTTCACTAAGACTCCCTAAGATGTCAGATTTAAAATCATCAAGCATGTGTCCTATTTCTGATCTACTTACTGTCCCAGAAGCAGACTTACTTGCCCTTGCAAGAGCAGGATCTCTTGGACCTTTGACAGTTTTAGATTTCCCTCTTGAAAGGTTGATACATAACTCGGATATTTCAGGTAATGTGAGTTGTGATATATCCCCTTTTCCCATCATGTTAAGGATATCCAACCATTCATCCCTAATTGTTTTCAACAAAAGAGCTTTTAAGGTGTCTTGATCTAGGTTTCCCATTTTTGCTCTTTTGATGTTGTAATGAAATCTCTCCAACAAATCTTCCAAGTTTTCATCTTCTTTTTGTAACATCTTAAACACTTCTTCCTTATGATTGACCGGCATACAATAATCCAAATACCTTTCTAGAAATGCTTGTTTCATGTCTTCCCATGTCCTAATAGAACTGTTGATCAAACTCATAAACCACTTCAATGCTGCTCCTTTCAATGTTGAAGGAAATAGTTTAAGTTTTTTAGCATCTTGTAAGTAGTCATAAGTTCTACACAGGATTTCAAATTCAAATAGGAAGGTTTCAGGATCTTCAGTTTTAAGTCCATAGAAGTTTGGAAGGACAGAGGGTAAAATGTTTTTCATGGTTGTATTGGTTTCTTCATCAATTATAGGGAACCCAAAAGAGTTTCCTATTTCTATTCTACCTCTTCCTCCATCTGCACCTCTACCTCCTACTCCTCTACCTCTACCTCTACCTCCAAATAATGTGTTTTCTCCATTAAAGACTCCTTCTCCCCCTTCTTCTGCCATGATTGACTCTCCTGTGGAAGAGGAAAAGTTTGTGTCCTTAACAGGAGTCTTTAGATCTTATTCTAAGGTAGGCTCAGTGGATGAAGTGGAAGGTTTATCTAATGGAATATCTAATATTAGGTCTTCTAGAAGTCCAGGATCAGTAAAGGATGGAATGTGGGTCTGAGTTGAAGGTGTACTAGCTCTTGGTCTAGGTGAAACAAGTGGTGTTCTAGGAATCAAATTTCTATTTCTGTTGCTTATGAATCTACCCCTTGAGTCTCTCTCTCTACGCATATAATTGTTTTTGGGAAGTAAGAAACAAAGGTTACCTATTTTTCACTTCCCCGGCAATGGCGCCAAAATGTTTGTGCTCAACCTAGTCTCCTAAATTGAGTTCATTTAATTGTCAACCAGGGTTGGTAAACTGCTGAAGTGAAGTGCACTGTATGTGCCTAGGTGTTTGTTTCCTAATGTGTTGTGTTTGGTGTTTTATGATTTTTTTGGTATTTTATGATGATTTATGATGTTTTTGGTCTTTTGATGGTTTTTATGTTCACAAGGAAAATGACTAAAAAGCTAGTGGAAAGAAGCTACTGGTTAAAAACAGAGTGAAGCCTAATTGGTTGATGACAAATGACAAATGCAAATGCAAATACTGAAACATAATGAAACCTAAACTATGACTATTAGAATACAAAGCTTGATAATGACTTCAATAAAATGAATCAAAACATAAATTTAACTTGTCCAATTCTTTCATTAAAGGTATTTTAGAAGAGCTTGAGAAATGGTCAGCTAAGTATACAAATTCTCCTAACTAAACAATTAAACAATCAGCTTATAATGATACAACATTTTATCCATGATTAAAGATTTTTTGAAACATATTTGGAGAAAAATATTGGTAACATCATAAGATCTCTACTCTAAGACTAGCTCCTAATTCTATTCTGCAACTTAGTTTAACATCACTAAACCTTATTCAAAAGTTATGGATTTCTTTTTAAAGTAGTCTTTTGAGGAAAGGCTTTTCTTATGAAGTGGTAAAGAAGTTGCAAAAGTACTTCAAGCCTTGGAATGATATTGTCTTATGTTCAAATGGTTATGAGTCAATTATAGATTTGGAACAAAAGAGATTTTGTAAATAATGAAGGCCGTATTGCTTAAGTTTAACAACTAATGTAATCTAATATGCAATGGATGACAACTAAATGTGGAATGTAAATACAATGAGCTAAGCTAAAACTGAACTAAGTTTTCATTAGTATACAATAAACAGTGTTGAACTAACAAGCCATTATCAAACTTAAAAAAAAATAACAGAGCATGAATTGAATGCAATTTGAATCCGGAGTACCCTAACTAAGTTATCATGCATTAATCTATGGGATTCTACAGCCTGTTTTGTCCATCATGAATGGTATTTTGGAAGAGCTTTCTAGAACAATCTTGGCTGTACAATTCAGTGCAAATGCAAACATAAAGACTGAAAGAAATTTAAAAACTAAGACATCACAACTATCTCCTACCCATCATTATGATATTTTGGAAGAGCGTTTTAAGAGTAAGATCAGCTATGCTACTTAGTGCAAGCAAACAACTGAAACATTCAGTATCACAGTCATGCCTTAGACATCATAAGGATTTTTTGGAAGATTTTTCTTAGTATAAGTTCAACTATGATAATGAACAAAAGAAATTACAAATAAATCCTACAACACTACAGCCATTTCCCATTCATTATCATGATCTTTTGGAAGAGTTTCTTCTTTTGGAAGAGTTTCTTAGAACAAGTATAGCTATAGTGGCTAATGAAATTAACTATGAACTCAAACTTCAAAAACGTGAAAACAACTAAGATACTTATCTAAATTACGAAAGTAAAGCCGTGCAGAAGGCAGGGGCCCTCTACCACCAGACGAAATCTAACTCAAAATCAACTCAACGCATTCAAAGCAATGATGTCTTCTTCATTAAAGGAAAATAACTTGAAACAGAGTAGTCTTGTTCTTCAGAAATATATCAGTCAATACATGAAATCTAAGAAAAATCTAGAGCTCGTCTCTCAGTTTCCCGAGTGCTTTTATAACAAATCTACATAACAAAACTTGCAACAATACGGGGATCATTGTCTTTCCTTATCAAAATTGTACTAGGACTCTAAATATGGCAGCTTAAAGGGACAAAGGACATCTAGACTAGGATAGTCCTATTAGAAGTTTGCCTCCTTGAATGAGTTCCCATGTACCAAAACCACGTCCAGAATTCGGTTCATTCTTCATGGTGAGCAATGAACGATGAGGACATAATGTGGAATATACCCATGTGTGTATTTTCCTGAGAGGACACCTGGAACATGCTTGAACGTGAAGACAGCTGAAGAATTGCCAGTTAGCTACGGAATTTTTGCATTCTGCAGCTAGTTTCGCTCAAAATGCATTACAATGACAAAATCACAAAACTTAGCAAGTTAGCCATGTTAATCATTCTAAAAGTAATTTTAACTAATTTCATTGATCATTTGGGTCTGGGATAACAATGGACAAAGGAAAATGAGGTAAAGTAAGATGAAAGAAAGCACAATCTTGGGGCTCAACATAGATCATTCCCGAAAGGGTCAATAGTTGGAGGTTTTGTTGGTTTATCTGTAAACTACGAACCTGGGTTAGGAACCCTCAAGCCAACAAATAGTTCCATTGGTAGGAATGGGATCATCATTTTGAGGGATATTTGATGTTGTGGCATCCATCACGCGATGAATTGCAAGAGTGGTTGGATAGAAAGATCCTTGCATTTGCATTGCAAGAGAATAGAAGCACTAAATTTTTTGACGAACAATGGGTATAGAAGTATATTTATACAGAAGTCCATGAAATTTTCTTCTGTTCCTTTGTGCACCAACTACAGGAGTGGTTTTTGTGCTTAGCTTATTTCCATCACTATATAAATGATGATGTAGTCACTGACTGGACTTCTGAATTGATCCAGCAAATAGAGAAATTTGACAATAAGATCACTCGCATGGTAGATCATTGGATCGATGGTCTTCTAGAAATATTTGTGAATAAATTTTTTGTTGACCAATTTGTGTCATATTCTAATGCAGAAAGAAGGTTCTTCAAAGGCCCTAGAGGTAAGTTCTTGCGCTCTTTAAAATTATTAATGAAAATTCTATTGTGTGAATGGGGTTATCTATGCGAACATACTGCTTGAATGCATCAAAGAGGTTAAGTTATGCACAGTAGAAGAATTTACTTTGAAGACTCTGAAAAGTTCCTTTATAGCCCTCTGAAACCTTGATATGATAGTGGATCTAAACCATAAATTGAATTTGAAGAATAAATCTCAACATATAAAAAAATCCTTGAATCTTTTTCCCACTCCGTCCACTCCACTTCTGAGCTCACATCACAGATCACCTACCCTGTCACGTAGTCCATTTCCACCTCCACCTCTACCTCCACCTCCTCCTGAACTAGATATGGATGCATCCATGAAGTTACCTTATTTTAGAGGCATTGGAAATGATGAAACTGATCACTTCTAGTTTGTGATTGAGGCCGTATGGTAGGCTCAAAAAGTGAACAATATTGATATTAGAAAGGAGCAACTGACTATTGCATTTCAGGGTCACGCACTGAAATGGTACATTAGGTATACACAATAAAACCCTAATGCTACCCTAGAAGAAATTAAAGCAGCCCTAAAAGAGAATTTTAAGAAACCTAAGTCATATGTGGAAATGGTGATAGAAATGAAGGATATTCTCCAAGAACCTATTGAATTTGTATTGGAGGATTATGAAAGGTTGAAGTGCACCATCAAAGATGGTGGAATTTTTATTGATGACACTCAACATAAGGAATGGTTCATTGCTATGTTTATCCCACATTTACTCCAACCATTGGGTCAGAAAAATATTTCTACACAAGTTGAGGCTGTAGAAGTTTCCATGAAATTGGAGGCCACCCCAACACCTATTGGGCTGGGAACTCAATAGATTCAGAGTCAACTAGAAAAAATGCATATGGGAATTCAAAATTTGCACAAGGAAAAAGGCAAGGAGGTCTACACAGAGGTGTGGTGTATGAAATGAAAAGCTTCTTGGCATCATAAAGACCAGTGTCCTATTTTCAAAAAATATATGAATGTTGGAGGTCCTAGTCCATTGAAGAATGATGTATGGTGAAATATATGTCAAATTTATAGACTACATGACACAAATTCTTTCCCAAGGATTGGAAAACATCACCCTGACTTAAATAAATTATTTGGTAAGTTATGTTCGTTAGTAGGGCATGATGAGCAACATTTTCGGACCTATGATATGATTTTATATCAAGCAGAGATATATAAAATGCAGGTTGAGCCTACATCACTAGCATCACCTTCTGGGCGTAGAGGATTTCAAAGTAGAGGAAGAGGCCAAGGAGGTGGATTAGATGGTTGAGGAAGAGGACAAGTGATTTTCTATAATTTTGGTGATGCGGCCATTATGCGCGCGACAGTCTGAACCTAGTGTGACAATTTGTAATATTCCAAAATTAGCATGCAGCGAATTAGATTATTGATTTTTTTTTATTTCACTTAGGAGATGAATAAATGGGTAAGGAAACCGATACATTTCATAAATATGAATAAAATCCACCATAGTGTGAAAAGGGATCATCATAGGAGCTAGATTTCACACTCTCATGTGTGAAAAGGGGCATTTGCATGTGGACAAGGTCAAGTTTGACCAAGTCAACAATGTTGGGATAGGAGGTGGAGTTCATCTTTTGAGACAGCGTAGAGATAGTGGGAGGAAGATTCCTTGGTGGAGGAAACCCTAATGAATGGGACCCATGGTGAGAGGGCTTCCATTTGTATAAAAGGAGGGCAAGGCAACCATAGTCAGACAAGTTATGGATTATTGATTTTATGGTCTGTATGACTATTTTTCATTCTCTTGTTGTTTAGCAGAGTTGTTGTTCTGCTTAGCACAAGGCATTCCTATTTAGGAATTCATTATCCTTTCAAGAGAGGCCTATTGAAGGATCTTGTACTTCATTTCTCCACATCCAGGCTCAAGGCCAAGCCACCTCCTTTAGCTAGATCACTATTTCTGCAGAAGTGTAACGTTGTGTTGCAGGGTGTTGCAGTGGGGATTCACAGTACCATTTCCGTAGCTTTTTTTTCAGAGGAGGAAGGTTTCTTTCCTTTGGAAGATCAGTAAGAAATAATTTTGATCTGATTTCACTATCTTTCGCATCAGGCCAACAATTTTCCGTCACCTACAGCGTAGTCCCTCCTCTTGAATACGTTATTTACATTGAGCATTTGTAGTGAGGGTTTGCAATGTTGTTTTGGAGGGTAAGATCTTTAGTGTTAGGATCAAAATTTCACTTTGAAGATCCATTGGGGGAGGTTTTCTCAGCTTGTGTATCATCTACAACCATCTCCATCGAGTTCTTGAGTTGCAGCTGCTACTCAATCTTAGGACTGCAACTCTAACATTTTTTGCATTTTGTGTATTTCAGGAAATCCTTCCACGATTGTCTTGGAATTGTGTTTAGGGGTTTATATATTTTCTCCCAACATTTTATGAGATGTATATTTTCATATCCACGTATTGAAATACTCCAGTAGCCATTATTCTTAATAAAACTCCGTTTTCATAGCCTTGGACACTTTTTTGTGTAGCAGTGTACTTCATTTTTCATGTATATGTTCTCTTGAGGCTTGTGATGCCTATCTTGAGTGGTTATTTCCTCAAGATTTTGTATGAATTTTTCTTCTATAATAGAAATATGATGGCTATGTGTTATTCTAACATTTTTATGAGTTTATTTATCACTGTTACTCCAGTTTTGTGCTCATGTATTGCTGCATTCCAATTTTGGGATATTATAGTGGTATTAGAGCATAATCTTGGCTCGCCCTGTGGAATCTCAGCCAATATGCTATCAAGAAGACAAGAAGAAGAAAATGTGAACAAAAAAGACAAAAATAAGACTCCATTCTTTGGAGGAAGAAAAGAGGAGAGACTTCCAAAGTTTCTTTCTCAAACTTTGCAGAGCATTCATGGAGATCTCAAGAAGATGAGATGGGAGATGTGTATAGAATCTCCAAGAAAGTTTTGATCTGAATAAAACTATATATTTTCATATGATGAGTGTGAGCATACAACCACACACTATGATGCACTGTAATATTCCAAAAAATTAGCCTCCAAGCTAAATGGAATATTATAGTTGTTTTATCACTAGGTCGGTAAATAAATGGGTGGGGAGGCCCATAAGTCTCTTGAGTTGCAATAAAAACACTCCTAATGTGAAAGGAGGAAGAATAAGTAGCTGTATTAAGCACCTTTTGGTGTGGATAGGGGCTGGATCATGTTGATTCAGTCAACTTTGACCAAGTCAACAACGTTGTCTAGATACATAGAATCTCCTTGATGAACAACGTATTTTTAGTAGAGGACAACTTGCATGAGCTTGGTGGAAATATGGATGGGACCCAATGTGGAGAGGCTCTCACGCTATATATGGAGAGGATAGAAACCATTGTTATTCATGTTTTTATTATCATTTCTATTGGTATTTTTAGACTTGCTTCCTCTTGTTTTTTAGCAGGGTTGCAGTGCTATTTACCACAAGGGTGTTCCTGGTCAGGAATCCCTACATAATCCTCAAGGAAGGAGAGGTTATTTGGGCTCAATTTCCTCAATATAGCATTTTGGCCAAGCTACCTCCTTCAACTACAGTGCATTTTCTGTTTAGAGCTGGGTTGTGTTGCAAGGTGCAACAAAGGAGGATCTCTTAGAGTCATTTCTGGGTTTGTTTTTCAATGGAGAGGTTGTCTATTCATTGGAGGATCAGAAATGAGGACTCCCGGGCATATTTTTACATATTTGGAATTATAAAAACCATCTTCTATCCCTCATAGTGTAGTTTCCATCCTGAACTGCGTTATTTTTGGAGGCATTTGCTGGGAGGGTTCATTGAGTTCATCAGGATGGTCTATTTCTGAGTAGAGGGATCACCCTCCTAATTAGAAATACCATTGGAGGAGGACATAATTATTTTATATGTTTCATAGCCTCATTTCATATTAGATCCAGTTTGAAGTGGCACATTAACCCCTGGGTTATTTGTCACATTGTATGCTTTTGGGTATTTCTAGCAAACCTTTCCTGGTTGGTTAGAAATCTTGTATTTGAGCCCACATCTTCATTGATGGGCATTTATTTTGTTTCTATCAGCCATATTCCATTTATGTATGTTTATAGCAGCAAGTACATTAATATATAAATCTCTCTCACTAATCTATGGCATTCTATATAGTTGCAGCAACTCATGTGCTGATTGTTCTGATCATTGGAGGATTGTTCTTATTGCTTGAGTAGCTTGTCCCTCATGATCTTGTTGTATAGTTCTACTGATATCTTAATAATATGATGGCTTTACATTTATCCCTCTTATGTCATGTTCAAATTTTCATATTTTTACATTTTTATGTTCATGTATTGCTGCAATCCCATTTTGGGATATTACAGTGGTATTAGAGCATAATCTTGGCTCAGCCTGTTCATCCAAGACATTATGCCATTATGAGGAGAAGCTTCTCACAGAAAATAGAAGACTCACAGAAGGAACAAAGGCATGACTCCATTATTTTGAGAAATGAAGGAAGAGAGGGTCTCCCTGCTTCTTTTCCAAGCTATGAAGAATATCAAAGAATATCTCAAGTAGATGAAAGGGGAGAAGTGTAAGAAATTCCTGAGAGGGTTTGAAAGGGAAGAAATCCCTATCTATTCACATGATGGGTGTGAGAATTCAGCCACACATGCAGATCCACAGCACAGTCTATTTCCCACATTCACTGCAAGAAGGATGGAGGAAGAAGATACACCAAGGGAGGAGACCTTGAGTGTCTATCTTCAGGAGTATGAGTATCAATCATGGATATTCAAGGAGCACTTGGACTTCCAAGGGTAGGGTTTTTCCAACTCAAGGAAGCTATAAGATCTATCAACCATGATATAATAAAGAGAATATTTCTATCTAACTTTGATGGATCAACAGAGTGCACAGCTAAAGCTTTGGTGGAGGAGCTAGATTCATATTTCTAGCTACACCAAGTTTCAGAAAAGGAGGCCATTAGAGTAGCAGCGTTGCACCTCAAAGGGGTGGCCCATAATTGGTGGTTTAATAGTTCTTCTTCATTTTATCATGCAAATAAAAACACCTTTGTTGGGTTCACTAAGGAATTGGTGAAAATATTTGACACTAAACATTGTAAAAGATCTCTTGTGGAACCCAAAAACTTAAAACCTTTGCATAAGTTGGAGAGATCTATCTTTCCAACTTCACTCCATATTTCAGATGAAGGGGATAAAAACATGCATGGTACCTTGCGAAAGGCAAGATCCCCTCCTTTTGAAAAACCCTCTTTTATTGGTAAATACATGGAGAAACCTCCTTCAAGGGAAGACAAAGATCAAGGGTCTCTCGATGATGAGGCAATCTCACATATTGATGAAGACGATGAGCAGAGAAGAACTAACAACGTTGTACCATTGGGAGAAGATGCATCACCACATGGAGATGGTAAGGGAGCCATTGCTTCCATTGGAGAAGCCCTTGTGTCTTTGCAAGGATTTCCAAATGATCCAACATGTGGGAACCAAACCACAATTCTAGAGCAACATGCATCAATTATTTTTGGTTGTGAATCTTGGCAGATGGAAGGAGAAGAAAGGAAGGATCAACATCAAGGGATGATGAGAATTCACCCTTATCTATTCTAGGAGGTTTCTGCACAAAAGAAGGAGACTGCATTTTGCAGTGAAGAGAGAGACAAATCAGTCCACTCATATATACAGTCCACTTCATATTTTGATGTCTCACTACATGGGGGCATTCCACCAGGGAGGCCACTAGATCTAGAATTTGTATGAGAAATTTTTCCATATAGTTCACCATTCTTAGATTCCGAAGGGGTGAAGACCTTGGAGGAGTCTAGTACATCGAAGAGAGTTTGGAATAGACTCAAGGAGGAGAGAGGAACTCTTTTATTTTTTGCATTACCCACTCTCACTACATATACAGCGCTGACAGAAGTTGTTGCAGTGATGGAGGATGGCACCTTCACGATGAAAGGGAGATGCTCCATGTATTTGGAGAAACATAGGGTACTTCCTTAGAGGAAGGAATCCTCCATACATTGGAGTAGATGGAGGCCACTCATGCTTGCATTGGCCAATATTGGGAGATTCTTCTTGGATGGGAGCTTCTAATACTTCTTTTTTTACCATGAGAAGCTGCATGATGGGCATGGAATAAATTTGGAGGATTAATTTGGCACGAGTTATGTCAAATGAGTAGACAGCAGCATGAGGAGAGCTTCACATTCCATATCACCATTGTTGTCTCTTAGGAGGGTTGATCCATATTGGATGTCTCAACTTTTGGTAGAGTACTCCAAGGATCTTGGTGCTTGCATGATACTTGATGACCTGGATGGAGATGATATATACATGGTGTTTTGTGAGGTCATATATTCTTATGGGAGATTCTTTTTAACTAGAGTTTCTGATCTCAAGAGGAAGCTACTTCATGTAGCACATGTGGACTTTCTTTCCATGCACCTTGATGCATTTCATTCATTGATGGAGGAGTTCACTTGGGAGGGCATCCAACAGGATATACATCATCATATGGAGATATGCATAGCCCATATGGTGATGGAGAGGTTGGCATAGCCACATTCCTACTTGTTGAGAGTGAGGGAGAATTTCTAGTTGAGCCATTTCAGCTCAAGGACCAAAGTACATAGTAGAGGATGTACACTCATGCACCATGATTTTCATTCCTTTACCTTTTGTGAGAAGCATATTGTACCAATGAGGATATCTCCTTCTTGTATATTGTGTTTTCATGTACTTGAGGCCATTTGCAGCATTGATGTTGGCCATTCTATTAGTGGTTTGTGCATCATTGACACCACATTGTGCTTTCATGCTTCTATCCTATAGAATGATTGTGGCAACAAATAAGTGGCTGGGAGAGAACTTTTTCTTACTTGTTTTCATGCAAGCAAGGGATGCACTGCACTGGTTCCATGTGAGGAACTATGATCCACTCTCTAGTTTTCATATGACAACTTGTTTTCATTGGTTTTTGCTTCCATACTTTATTGATATTATAATGTTCATTGGGAGCTTTGTTTGGAGAGTGTTAGATGAGTTGGAGATGCGCATTGGGAGTATGATTATCCCTACTTTGAAAGTTGTATTTTTCAGCAAAAACAATGGGCAAACCATGATTTCCACACCACATTTCCTATCTTCAGGTGGGAGGAGCCATTTGAAGAATTTGCGTTCTTGGAGGAGGCATTTCATGGTTGATTTGATTGATGGGGAAACTTAGGCAAATCTTGGAGGCCATGACATTTCAGCCTAGGATTAGCAACAACCCCATACTTACCACAAGTGGAGAGAGAAACCACTTGAATGGAAAAATCCAATCTCTCCATGTAGCCCCAACACATTGCATACACCGAGGGTTGAGGATTCTTTTGATGAGCTACCTATAATGGCTCATTTCACTTAGATGATAGCATGGGTTTGAGAGTATCTAATTGGTAATGAGATCCCCTATGCTTGTCATAACTCCTATCTTGAGGAGGCCATTAGACAACAAGAAGGTTTCCACTTACACCTTCCACCTTTTCATGATGTGAGGCATTTGGTTTTGCATGCTTGGGAGGGAGTATTGGAGGACAAATTTTTTGCAGATTGTTTTGAGCAGTGGTGGGAACTATTGATGAGGAGGCCATAAGAGGAATAGGGGAGGAATTTTTCTCTCCCTATGCAGTTTCTTGAGGAAAAGCAACATTTTGGAGGGGAGGATAGTAATATTCCAAAAATTTAGCCTCCAAGCTGAATGGAATATTATAGTCGTTTTATCACTAGGTCGGTAAATAAATGGGTGGGGAGGCCCATAAGTCTCTTGAGTAGCAATTAAAACACTCCTAATGTGAAAGGAGGAAGAATAAGTAGCTGGATTAAGCACTTTTGGGTGTGGAAAGGGGTTGGATCATGTTGATTCAGTAAACTTTGACCAAGTCAGCAACACTATCTAGATACATTGAATCTCCTTGATGAACAACACATTTTTAGTGGAGGAGAACTTGCATGAACTTGGTGGAAAATATGGATGGGACCCAATGTGGAGAGGCTCTCATGCTATATATGGAGAGGATAGAAACCATTGTTATTCATGTTTTGATTATCATTGCTATTGGTCTTTTTAGGCTTGCTTCCTCTTACTGTTTAGTAGGGTTGCAGTGTTGTTTAACACAAAGGTGTTCCTGGTGAGGAATCAATACCTCATCCTCAGGGAATGGGAGGTTATTTAGGCTACATTTCCTCATTTTAGAATTTTGGCCAAGCTACCTCCTTCAGCTACAACACAGTTCTGTTTAGAGCTGGGTTGTGTTGCAGGGTGCAGCAAAGGAGGATCTCTTAGAGTCATTTCTGGGCTTGTTTTTCAGTGGAGAGGTTGTCTATTCATTGGAGGATTAGAAAGGAGAACTCTCGAACATATTTTTACATATTTGGAATTAGGCAAACCATATTCTATCCCTCACAGTGTAATTTCCATCCTGAATTGCATTATTTTTGGAGGCATTTGCTGGGAGGGTTCATTGAGCTCATCAGGAGGGTCTATTTCTGAGTAAAGGGATCAACCTTTTAATTAGAAATACCATTGGAGGAGGACATCATTATTTCAGATATTTCATAGCCTCATTTCATATCAAATCCAATTTGCAGTGGCACATTAACCACTGGGTTATTTTTCACATTGTATGTTTTTGGTATTTCTAGCAATCCTTTTTGGGTTGGCTAGAAATATTGTATTAGAGCCCACATCTTCATTGCTGGGCATTTCTTTTGTTTCTATAAGCCATATTACATTTATGTATGTTTATAGTAGAAAATACACTGATATAGACAGTGTTTTCACTGCTCTTCAACATTCTATACAGTTGCAGCAACTCATGTGTTGATTGTTTTGATCATTAGAGGATTGTTCTTATTGCTTGAGTAGCTTGTCCCTCATGATCTTGTTGTATACTTATTCTGATATCTTAATAATATGTTGGTTTTACATTGATCCCTCTTATTTCATGTTAAGATTTGTAGAGTTTTACATTTTTCTGTTCATGTATTGTTGCAATCCCATTTTGGGATATTACATGCACAGCGCAGTATTATGCCCAGATTTTCCATGAGAGAGAGGGAAGAAGAAGGAATGACTAGGGGAGAAACTCTTATTGATTTTATGCAAGAGTATGAATCTAAAAATTAGAAATTTAGAGATCATATTAATTTTCCAAAGTTTTCCAAGATGAAGGTGAAGAGAAGCAAGCAGCATCATAGGGGTAGATTCCTTCTATCTACTTTTGATGGTTCACCTACATGTTCAGCTAGAGCTTGGGTGGAGGAGCTAGACTCCTATTTGCAGCAACATCACATTTCTGAAGATGACGCCATCAAAGTTGCAACACTGCATTTTGGAGGTAAGGCCTATGCAAGTGGATATTTGAGTCTTTTTCTTCAAAAAATCAAAATACTTCTTCTTATGAAAGGTTCACTAAGACATTAGTGGAAATATTTGAGGGAAAAATTTATGCAACACATGTGGTGAAGTTAATCAAACCTATGGAAAAAAAACCTTTCATGTGATGGAGGAAACCATAAACTCAAATCCACTTTAGAAAACCATTGAGGAAGTTTATATCTTGCATCAAACCTTGCTAGAGGCAAGACCTCTATCTTATAATCTTGAGGAATAGGGTATGGAGATCCATTTTTCAAAAGAGGATCTAGTCATTGGGATGTTTCCCTTACATATTGATGAGGATGAGGGAAACAACACTGTCATGTCTAGAGTTTATCTAGCACCCCATGAGAGGAAGAGGGGGCTCTGGCTCCAACAAGAGGGATTCTTACATCATTTCAAGGAATTCCCCAGGATCTCATATGTGGAGATCAAGCCACAAATCATGATCTACATGTGCCATTGATGATAGGGTGTGAAACTATGGAGATAAAAGGAGGAGGTAGGGAGAATGACCAACATCATGTGATGAGGAGCACACACCCCTATCTATTTTAGGATGTTGATGCACATGAGAGGGAGACTGGATTGCATAGGGAGGGAAATGACAAGTCTTTACATCCATATATACAGTCTACTCTTGATGACGATGTTTCATTGCATGAAGACACTTCACCGGGGAGACCACTACATTAGCAGATGATGAGGGATGCTTCACATTTGGAGGCATTACTCATTGATTTCAGAGGAGTGGAGACCTTGGGAGAGCTTGGTACAATGTTGGGAGTCTTGGGTAGACTCAAGGAGAGACGAAGCATTCTCTTGACATCATCAGTACCCACTCTCATTTCAGACTCTGCAATGTGGCAGAAGATACATGGGAAGGATAGAAACCTTTGAACTTGCATATTTGGCATGGGAGATGTCAAAGAAGAGGAAAACCATATGACATATGTTCTTCATGATATTTCATCAGAGCTGTCACTATGGATGATAGATCCATATTGGAATTACCAGCTATTGGTTGAGTATTTCAAGGATCTTTTTACTTGTATGATATTGGATGACCAGTTGCATGAGGACGGATATTCCGTCAGAGATTGGGTCATCTACTATCATGGTAGGATCTTCTTGTCTAGAGATTCCAAGCTCAAGGAGAAGTTACTACAAGCAGCTCATGAGGATTTCCTTTTCAGCCACACTTATTCTATGAGAGCATACCACACCATCATGGAGGGGTATTGTTGGGAAGGCTTTGAGGAGGAGGCATATCAGCATATGAGGAGATGCATGGATCATGTGGAGATGGAGGAGATACATAACTCTTTGGAAGAGTTACCATAGACACCTCTTTTCTCTTTTAGGATGAGAGGAGACTCATCTATGAGCCACTCCATTTGCATGGGAAAAACATATGGTAAGGGTACTGTTTGTTTGCATAATGATTTGTATAATATATATGTGAAACCCTTAAGAATATATGTGTAGGATATTTCTCAAGGAAGGAGCATTCTTCCTTCTATACTTTATGGTCTACTTGAGGCCATAAGAAGTATTGGTGATGGCCACTGCCTAGGAGGACTTGGGGAAATTGTATCTTTTGCAGAGCATGCTCACTTTGCACCATACACCATACACATTCTTCAAACTTGTGAGGAGATTGGGGCATTAAGCAAGTGGTGGGGAGACCACCCATCATTTCATTTTCTGTTGAGAGTCAAACTGCATTGGTTTCATTTGAGGGACCATTGTCCTTCTCCCTTACTACATATGGCAGCAAGTATGATTCTCATTATGGTTCCCTATGTTGTTGTTGTTCTTATTTTTATGGGGAGCATGATTGGGGGAGAGAGACATTGGTTGGATGTGTCCTTTGGGGAAGAGGATTCCCACTCTTTTTGCATTACATGTTCTAATGGGAGCATGGGAGATGATATGCTCACTACAGTAAAACATTTGTTCGCTTATGAGGTGGGCCATATGATTGATTGGATTCCATATGATGATCAAGTCATATTCATCATATATGGTATGGTTTGGGCCAACTTGATTCACAATGTTGGAGAGGAGATCTTTGGAGGTCTAGTCTTCATCTTGCCACTTGAGTGCAATAGTATTTTAGCCCAAGACCAGCAGATACTCTACACTTATCATAAGTGGAGAGGAGGATAGTGTGGGGTAGGCTATTTTTTCTACCATGATCATATTTTTAGCCCACCTACATTGCAGTAGCTCAAGGTGGAGGATCATTTGTATGAGTTACCATATTGGAGTGTGGCTCATTTTGTATGGATGATAGCTTGGGGATGGGAGATTAATATTGGGATGGTAGATCCAAATATATATCAGACCTGATGCCTCAAGAAGGCCTTTAGATAGCCCATTGTTGCCTTCACATTAATTATCAACCCAGGGACCACTTTTTATTTCAAGAGTGTACTCAGTCTAAGGCGGCTATTTACTCAAGAGTAATGTTTTGCAGTATAGTGCTTAAAATGAAAAAGTAAATGAAAGCTGGAAACAAAATCTAATTGGAACAGCAAGAAATTGAAATGTTCTAAACTAAATCATTCACTCAAACAACCATCAATCGAGGATACAGTAGCAATAACTCATTCCTCTGGATATTGATGCAATTGAAATCAAACCGGAACAAGACAATCATTCATTCATTCGGAAAAATAAGCAATGTATCAGTCAAGGGTCCAGTAACAATAACTCATCCCTTTGGAAACTGATGTAACCAAAAGTAATCAAGGAACAGATCATTAATCTGGGGACTAGACAGCAAATGCCAATGCCCACTACAGTTTCAGATCATTCTGCACACCAAAGCAAAGATAATGCGAATAACAGGAAATGGAACAGCAGATAAGGAATGGAGCAGTGACTAGGAAATTATAATAGCAACTGAATTTAATAAGAAACAACCCCTTAGTCTACAAGAATAAATGCAATAATTATGTCCTACAGAAATCGGATAGAAATCTCCTATCTTTAAAGATGAATCGAACAACACGCAGAAATAGAACAGCATTAACTAATAATGAATATGAAACAACGATGGAAAGTCAAATACAAATGCATAATAACTTAACACATGGCACACCTCAATAGCAATCTGATCTTGGTAATCCACTTGTCAGTATTAGTTATAAATAATACGACTGTCTTTTAGAATGGAGCAGCAACGTTCATAAATTCAACAATCACAAGGAAATATAATTTCTACGATGAATTCAATAATACCAATGGTTAAATGTTACAACACAGACATTCCATAATTGAATAGCAACGGTATCCTGTAAAAACCATTTATATCAGCACTTAAAGAAACAGCAATGCGTTGCAAAATCGATATGATATTTATGTCTCAGAAAATGAGATTACGTGACAGAGCTGTGATGTAAAATAATAGAACATACCAGATTACCAAATAAAACTGATAAGAAAACCACACATAAAACAAAATAATATAATATACAGTAGCAGCAGCGTACTCCACCAGAGGCCGGGCCCTTAGCCGCCAGCGGATGCTGCTGGGCTACTTCGGAATGAAAAGAATGAACAACAACTCCCGAATCAGGTATTAATCATTAAAGTGTGAAATCATTACAACAGCAAATGCTTGAGAATTACATCATGCAACAATCCCTATCCTATCATGAATAATCCACCATCATTCTTCATCATTTTTCCATCTGAAATCATCCCCAAAATCCTCCAATCCTCCCCATCTCTGATCTCCGTTTTCATTTAAATAGAGAGAGATCAGAGAGAAGTTACAATAAAGATAAGTATAACATGATTTCTATTACAAAATTGGTTTTCTTCTAACCATTTGATCAACAAGAACAAGGCGAATTTGGCTTTGCAGCTGAGATTTGGAGGACGGCCGCAACAACAAATCTCAGAAAAACGTGCTCCAAGAACCCTGCGTTTATCTCAGTAAGAGCCGAATTTGGGCAAACCGTTCTTTTCTAAAGTTAATTGAGTCCGTTCTGGACAAAACCCATGTTCCGGATTTTCCAGATTCTGCTTCATTTGCTCAAAATCTCAACCGCAAAACCGTCACTTCTTATTCCAGCGAATTTCTGAGTTGGCACTTTTAATGATCAAATCTTCAATCTGGATATTATCTTGGAGGCTAAAAATGGTGAATAATGTTATAACCAATTTATTAAACTTTCATCGATAAAATCATGCATAATCATCAATTTATTAGAAATAAAGGAGAATAAATAATATTCATTCATAAGAACATAAATCATTATAAAATGGATTTAAATAATAAATTATAATAAATGACGTGATGAAGAATGGTAGAAATGGGTGGAATAAGCATTCACAAGTGATAATAATAATGGCATATTAACGGCCCAACATACCCCCACACTCAATATGTTGCATGTCCTCATGCAACGAAAACTGAATATATTACATGTCCTCATGCAACCCAAAGACAAAAACCCATGTGTTAACCAAGCAATAAAAAATATGTTCATCTCAGCTCATGAAATGGATAGAACAAATGAATTTTTCCTTAATTAATGAATATTCACTTTTAGTAATCTTGATGAAGGCATAACAATTTTTATATTGACATTCAACTATATGTATATATGAAGTTGCAACAAAATATGATATAAGTAACAACAAACTTCATTAACCATTTTCTCAAAAATTACAAACCAGCTTTTGTTGAAATTTGGCAAGTAAATTTATAATATATGAATGCCTTTATGATCCAAAAATCAGACTGTTTTGATGCATGGATCATGAGATATAAACAAAATGACTGTAGCTGAGAGTGCATGATTTCCGAAATTTTATTAACCAATTTATCTTGAAATTGTCTGGGTTTGTATTAATGATACGTCTGTGTTTTCCAAAAATCACAAGAATTGAGTTCGTAGTTTTAAAAATATTATGGAAATCAATTTCTACACTGAAATTGTATGCCTTAAATGAGAAAGAAAATAGAAAACATCCATCATGCGTAGCAATTCCTCCCCCTCTCTGAAAATTAGCATGCCCTCATGCGATGCTAGAAAACAAATAGAGGTGGTTGCTACCAGCTGTTGAATTCTATGATTGGTGTAAAACAACATGGAATAAGGGAGGTGTTGAGAATGAATAAGAATAGCAATGGATGATAAATAATATGAATGGCATAGTCATAAGAAAGAAATGAATGAAAGCAACACTCCCCCAAACTGAAAGATGATATGCCGCTGAAAAAGGGGAAGTGGTAAAGATGTGGAATGAAGGATGATAAATAATGCTCAAAATGGATTTCAGTAAATTCTCCTAAATTCGTAATAAATCAGAAAATTATGCTATTTTATCTCAATTTTTACCTCCAAAAAGAAAAAATGTGGAATGACATATATGGACTGGCATTTGTTGAAGCAAAGTGATACAAAAGGTGGAATCCAGGTAAGCACATCATGTCTGAAGAATTGTTCACGTGCGCGAGCCTCTTCTGTTAAGTGCAATAGTGTGGTCATGCTATGAATAGAATTCTGCCCATACTTATTGTTCTCCTATAAACAAAGCACTATTTGGCATACAATGTTCTTGAATCCATAGTGTAAGCAATAGATAAGATGCATGCAAAAATTTCAATCAGAAAAACTTATGTATACATGCAATACTAATATTTTGGCAAATCAACAAGTGACGGCAGAGTGCAGTAATCATATCGCATGCAATCCCATAATGCATACATTCCCCCCTCCAATTGGAAAAGGAATGCCATAACCATAAAGCGTATGACAGGGGTTATGCTGACGGCAAGGCACGGGAATGAACAATATATCAGTAAATGAAGCAGAGTACACATATCAATGATAGGACAACGAGAGTTATGATTATAATGAGAGCAGAGTGTGTAAAGATAGTTATGAATAAGAGATAGGGACGCTTTGGATTGATGATAGTTTATGCAAAACGAAAAAGGACAACAATATGCTAAAAAGATGCTTAACTGACAGCATTCTAGCTGAAAATGATGTGATTGATCTGAAAACGATTTCTTATGCATAAAGGTTCAAAACAGGGAAAAAAAAAATAAAAATTAAGAAAATAACTTCTCTGATAAAAAGAAAAAATAAGAAAAGGGTATTATAGTAATAATTGACGATAAGATATAACTTCAATACCATAAGCAGAGCCGCTGCTGCCAGCAGGTGTCCATAGCCTCGGCAGGGTTGCTTTTTAACCCATATGAGCCAGAATCCTCAATTTATAACTAGAGAGTTACATTGTTGTTCTATAGAAGAGATCAATGTGCTGGCGTGGTAACCAGATAACCACACTGCCATTCACTGGGATGTAGCAAAAGTGATCAAGCCGGCTCGTGATGAGACCTCCTGTTCCAAGGATAATTGGGCTATCCAATGGATCATAACCCTGGTGTGGTGGCCATAATGGGAATGTCACTTTCTTACAACCTTATGAACATGGTAGGCTGGCTCGTAATGAGACCCCCTATCCTCCATCTGCGAACAAAATTTTGTTATTATTACACATTTTTATGATAAAAAGAGGGAGGCTCAGCACTCCTTAAGAGCAGGGATGGTGGAAAAAGTTGAACATGTCAATAGAAAAATATACCCATAATCTCATTTATTACAGACAGAGAAGATTATAATCCAGAAGGGTGGAACCAGCATGGTATTAAGATGATCAATCAATATCATGTTCAACAGAAAACAATGCAGTAAAGTAGTATATAAATAATTGTGTCCCTTTTGAAAATAATCTATCATCAAGGAGCTGTCCTGTTAAAGATCATAATGTGAATGATATTAGCTCGCTTCAATAGAATCCATAATTCTTGTCCTCATAAAAATAGTGTACTTCATGCCATGAAGGAGAATCAGTAAAATGTGGTTGAGATGAACTAAAAATAATTCCACAAGAGGAAGGAAGGGTTGCTCTCGAAAATACTCCCAAAGTGTTTCTCTTTTGAAGGAACAACAAAAACACTAAAAAAGAGTGTTGTTCCTTGTAGGGAACAACAAAGGAAATGCACAGAAAAAAGCAAAAATGCACACAAAAAAGCAAAAATACACACAAAAAAGTGTGAAAATGCAAATTCCGTTCCTTTGAAGAAAGGAACAGCAAAAACTAAAAATGTCGTTCCTTTAGAAAAGGAATAGCAAAAATGCAAGTGTCGTTTCTTTGGAAAAGGAACATCAAAAATCAAAAGTGTCGTTCCTTTCGAAAAGGAACAACAAAAACGAAAAGTGCAGAAGTGCTGTTCCATTCGAAAAGAAACAACAAAACGTGAAAGTGCAGAAGTGCTGTTCCATTCGGAAAGGGACATCAAAATGTGAAAGTGCAGAAGTGTTGTTCCATTCTAAAAGGAACAGCAAAACGTGAAAGTGCAGAAGTGTTGTTCCATTCAGAAAGGAACAGCAAAATGGACAATCATAAAATGCAAACATGCAAAAAAACAAATTAGCTGTCCACGGCATTGATGCTGAGGATGAGTTACACTTTGAATGAAGAAACACCTGAAACACAAAATATAAGAGAAATTAGAAAAGAAACAACATTTTAAAAAACAATATGTAAATTAAGTTACAACAGCTATGATATTATGTAAAAAAATTGATTTTTTTGAAAAATGTTTTGGCAGCAGTGACAAGACATGAATCTTTAAATTGAAATCAATTCTTCATTTCTTCTATTATGAATCCGTTGAGTAATGACTTGGATGAAATTCCTTTGTTTCGTTAAATTTTTTTCAAGAATCACTCATCCATAAATTGACCTTCTTTATTTTCCCAGGACCTGCAAAAAAGCGAGTGTCTACCTGCAATAAAACATTAAATCATGGATAAAGAGAGGTGCATAGGCTCCCCTAATCCAAGAATTATGCAAAAAACAATAAGTAGTTACTCTGTATAACAAATCCATTGAGAGAATAACAAAGTAAAATTTATTTGTCACTTGCGGGAGAGCAGTGGTCGACCATACTATCCAGCAGTGTTTTAATCACAACTTCTTTGTTTTTCATCGAAATTGAGTGATTCCAAAGCTAAATGAGAGTTAATTCAAATTTTTATCTCCAGTAGCAACAGGTTTTAGAAATTCAATGATATGATATGTCAATTTTAGTTAGAACAACCTGCATAACATAGTCATTTTCAATTACCCAGCTCAGATCAACAGTGAATGTTTTTAGCATAGGTTTTTCGTTTGATGTCGGATTCGAATAATTCAAATTGGAAATGAAAAAATATTCATTTATTCATTTCCAATAGAAAAAAATTTTGAATACAAGAAGAATTGATAGGTCAAATACTGTAAGGAACAGCCGGAAAGACATAGTTTTAAGGGTGCTGATTTACGATAGACAGTCAGTATTTTGATCATAAATTTCCCATACGATATTGAAAATGAGTGATTCCAATTGCATTGTAAACTAGATTCATAGGGGAATCTACCATAGAAACAGGTTTTAAAAATTCATTCATTTAGGCCTCCAAAAACTGACTGTCCCAACTCTGTTCCTGAGTTTCCCATTAGACATCCGGTCAATGTTTTGGTTCTAAATTTTTCGTTTCAAATCAAAATTGACTGATTCAAATTGGGTTAGAAAGTAGACATCAATAGCTACCTAGGTTAGAAATAGGTTTTAAAAATATTCATTTTTGGTCCCTCAAAACATGACTGTCCCGACTGTTTTTCCAGAAAGTTCGTCAAGCCCGCAAGCCAAAAAAATGATATTCAAGCATTTTTTCAAATTGGTGATAAAAAATGAATATAAGTTTTTATAGAATTGTTATTTGCAATATAATTCATCTACATACACAAATAAATTGAAATATTTATCACCGATGTTGATTTCGATAGCGTGTTGCAAAAAAAACAACTATTTTTACAAAAAAAACAAAATGCATTTATTTATGTCCTTAGTTTATTTTATTTTATTTTCTCCACTATCCTACTCTTCTTTGAGAATCGAATATGTTTATATATAAGAGTATTTCCAGTGGAACCATTTTAGAAATAAGGCCTCTAGTATGCACATACCCAAATTAGAAAAATACATGTTGATAAAAATTAAGGTATGAGAAACCAACTTCCCTTGAAAAGAGGGAGTCAAAAATTATTGAAGTGTGGAGAAATGTTGCAAACAAGTGATGGAGTGAAACCAATCTTCAATATATCCTTTATTTTCTTGATTTCCCATCATATCATGAGGTTCTTGAGCTTTTAAAATGGTTTGTTGATGCAAACTAGAAGTAAGCTCATTTTCTTCCATAACTTCTACAATTTTTGAATTTGAAACATTTTGAATCTCATTGTAAGTTTTCTCTAATGGCGCATGTGAGATAGAATGGGTGGAAAGGGTGGGTAAATTTGGCAGTTCAACACTGTAAGTATGTTGTACTGGTTTATTGCGGTGAGAGTGTGGAATTAGTTGAGCAGGAAATTCAAAAGTAAAAATGTTGGACAGTTTCTTACCATAACAGAAGATGTCCTTCATGTGTTCCTTCAAAGCTCCTTCTTCCAATGTTCCTGTCAATTAGTTAGTGAAATGGGTGGTGCTTACATCACCACTTGAATGAAATCATGTAATTCATTTTTCAAAATTTCTATTTTTTCCCTAGTCATTCACAAAATAATTCAAACATCTATTTCTACCCAACAAAGCAACAACAAATCTGTTAGGAAAGCGGACAGTGGAGCAGGGCTTTTACATGTTCCGCACGTAGGTTCTTACCTTCCGTTTTTAAGATCCAACTCTTCCCTAGCAGGCACTCATCAGATTCACACTACTCTTTAGAAATGGCTACACTCTCCCCGGCAACGGCGCCAAAATGTGGAGCGATAAAAAGGGTCTTTTTAACTCCTAATTACCTTCACATTAATTATCAACCCAAGGACGACTTTTTATTTCAAGAGTGTACTCAGTCTGAGGCGGCTATTTACTCAAGAGTAATGTTTTGCAGTATAGTGCTTAAAATGCAAAAGTAAATGAAAGCTGGAAACAAAATCTAATTGGAACAGCAAGAAATTGAAATGTTATAAACTAAATCATTCACTCAAACAACCATCAATCGAGGATACAGTAGCAATAACTCATTCCTCTGGATATTGATGCAATTGAAATCAAACCGGAACAAGACAATCATTCATTCATTCGGAAATCAACAACAAAATACCTTGAAGCCTAAATCATTCATTCGGAAAAATAAGCAATATATCAGTCAAGGGTTCGACAACAATAGCCCATCCCTTTGGAAACTGATGTAACCAAAAGTAATCAAGGAACAGATCATCAATCTGGAGACTAGACAGCAAATGCCAATGCCCACTACAGTTTCAGATCGTTCTGCACACCAAAGCAAAGATAATGCGAATAACAGGAAATGGAACAGCAGATAAGGAATGGAACATTGACTAGGAAATTATAATAGCAACTGAATTTAATAAGAAACAACCCCTTAGTCTACAAGAATAAATGCAATAATTATGTCCTACAGAAATCGGATAGCAATCCCCTATCTTTAAAGATGAATCGAACAACACGCAGAAATAGAACACCATTAACTAATAATGAATATGAAACAACGATGGAAAGTAAAATACAAATGCATAATAACTTAACACACGGCATACCTCAATAGCAATCTGATCTTGGTAATCCACTTGTCAGTCTTAGTTATAAATAATACGACTGTCTTTTAGAATGGAGCAGCAACGTTCATAAATTCAACAATCACAAGGAAATATAATTTCTAAAATGAATTCAATAATACCAATGGTCAAATGTTAAAACACAGACATTCCATAATTGAATAGCAACGGTATCCTGTAAAAACCATTTATATCAGCACTTAAAGAAACAACAATGCGTTGCAAAATCGATATGATATTTCTGTCTCAGAAAATGAGATTACGTGACAGAACTGTGATGTAAAATAATAGAACATACCAGATTACCAAATAAAACTGATAAGCAAACCACGCATAAAACAAAATAGTATAATATATAGTAGCAGCAACGTACTCCACCAGAGGCCGGGCCCTTAGCCGCCAGCGGATGCTGCTGGGCTACTTCAGAATGAAAAGAATGAACAACAACTCCCGAATCAGGTATTAATCATTAAAGTGTGAAATCATTACAATAGCAAATGCTTGAGAATTACATCATGCAACAATCCCTATCCTATCATGAATAATCCACCATCATTCTTCATCATTTTTCCATCTGAAATCATCCCCAAAATCCTCCAATCCTCCCCATCTCTGATCTCCGTTTTCATTTAAATAGAGAGAGATCAGAGAGAAGTTACAATAAAGATAATTATAACATGATTTCTATTACAAAATTGGTTTGCTTCTAACCATTTGATCAACAAGAACAAGGCGAATTTGGCTTTGCAGCTGAGATTTGGAGGACGGCCGCAACAACAAATCTCAGAAAATCGTGCTCAAAGAACCCTGCGTTTCTCTCAGAAAAAGCCGAATTTGGGCAAACCATTCTATATTAAAGTTAATTGGGTCCGTTCTGGACAAAACCCATGTTCCGGATTTTCCAGATTCTGCTTCATTTGCTCGAAATCTCAACCGCAAAACCGTCACTTCTTATTCCAGCGAATTTCTGAGTTGGCACTTTTAATGATCAAATCTTCAATCTGGAAATTATCTTGGAGGCTAAAAATGGTGAATAATGTTATAACCAATTTATTAAAATTTCATTGATAAAATCATGCATAATCATCAATTTATTAGAAATAAAGGAGAATAAATAATATTCATTCATAAGAGCATAAATCATTATAAAATGGATTTAAATAATAAATTATAATAAATGACGTGATGAAGAATGGTATAAATGGGTGGAATAAGCATTCACAAGTGATAATAATAATGGCATATTAACGGCACAAAAGCCTCCATGGATGTTTTACATGTTGATAGCTATCTTGGATGCACACCAAAAGCTAGCCTACATACTTGGGACGGACAACTTGGATATCTATTGATGAGACAACATCTTGATCCTTGGAGGGTTTTATCATATGAGGATGCTACAGGGGGAGAAGAGGAGGATCTTCAGTTCTATCCTTTCGGTTACTTGAGGACAAGCAACATTTGGGAGGGGAGGACTATAATATTTAAAAAATTAGCATGTAGCTAATTGGAATATTGAATTTTCTTGATTTCACTTAGGAGATGAATAAATGGGTAAGGAGGCCCATAAATTTCAGAAATATGAATAAAATCCCTCGCAGTGTGAAAAAGGATCATCATAGGAGTTGTATTTCACACCCTCATGTGTGAAAAGGGGTATTTTCTTGTGGACAAGGTCAAGTTTGACCAAGTCAACATCGTTGGGATAGGGGGAGGAGTTCATCTTTTGAGACAGCGCAGAGATAGTGGGAGGAAGATTCCTTGGTGGAGGAAACCCTAATGAATGGGACCCATGGTGAGAGGGATTCCATTTTTATAAAAGGAGGGCAAGTCATCCATAGTCAGATAGGTTATGGATTATTGATTTTATGGTCTATATGACTATTTTGCATTCTCTTGTTGTTTAGCAGAGTTGTTGTGCTACTTAGCACAAGGCATTCGTATTTAGGAATTCCTTATCCTTTCAAGAGAGGCCTCTTGAAGGATATTTTAATTCATTTATCCACATCCATGCTCATGTCAAAGCCACCTCCTTCAGCTACAATGTTGTTTCTGCAGAAGTATAACTTTGTGTTGCAGGATGTTGCAGTGGGGGTTCACAGCACCATTTCTGGAGCTTGTTTTTCAGAGGAGGAAGGTTTATTTCCTTTGCGAGATCAGTAAGGAAGAATTTTGAGCTGATTTAACTATATTTTGCATCAACCCAACCATTTTCCATCATTTACAGTGTAGTTCCTCTCCTTGACTGTGTTATTTTCATTGAGCATTTGCAGTGAGGGTTTGCAGTGTTGTTTTGGAGGGTAAGATCTTTAGTGTTAGAATCAGCCTTTCACATTGAATATCCATTGGAGGAGGTTTTCTTGGATTGTGCATCATCTACAGCCATCTCCATCTAGCTCTTGAGTTGCAACTGCTACTCAGTCTTAGGACTGCAGCTCTGGCATTTTTTCCATTTTGTGTATTTCAGGAGATCCTTCCAAGATTCTCTTGGAATTATGTTTAAGGGTTTAGATATTTGCTCCCAACATTGTATCCATTGTATATTTCCATATCCATGTATTGAAATACTCCAGCAGTAGTTATTCTTAATAAAATTGTGTTTTCATTGCCTTGGACACTTTTCTGTGTAGCAGTGTACTTCATTTTTCATGTATATGTACTCTTGAGGCTTCTCATGCCTATCTTGAGTGATTATTTCCTCAGGATTTTGTATAAATTTTTCTACTATAATATCAATATGATGGCTATGTCTTCTTCTTAAATTTTTATGATTTGATTTATCACTGCTACTCTATTTTTGTGTTGATGTATTGCTACATTCCCATTTTGCGATATTAGACAATCCTTTAGGTACTGTAGACAATTTTATCATGTTAGAAAATATTGTCCTATATTGATTGATAAAATGAAGGAAAAGAAGACTCCAACGCAAAATCTTCAGATTTTTCACGTGGAAACTCCTTGTGTGAATATAGTTATCAGGAGTGGTGTAGCTACCAATGAAGATAAAGGCAAGCAACCTGCCACTAATGTATGGATCCGAATAACACCTAAAAACAAAGAAGGTTTTAATCTTCAGTGCACAAAAGAAACCTTTATTGAAGCAAGGAAATAATTTACAGAAGGAGATACTTTAACAAGTGGTAGAACACTGAAGGAATTAGGAGGAAAAGAGGAGATTAAGCCATATTTACAAGCATGCATAATTTTTCTACACAGCAATAAGGATGTTGAAATTATGCAAGCATTGATAGATAGTTACACAGAAAAATAACATCCCATGGTAGAACAATGAGCAGTTAATAAAATATATAAGAACAAGAAAAGAATAGGTAGAGAGATGAGTGTGACTGCGCAAATTGGTTCTTATGAAATGGACCAGTTCATTCTAGATTTGGGATCAGATGCTAATGTTCTACCTAAACAAACATGTCAACACATGGGAGAACCAAAGCTAGAATGGTCTACTATCCAACTACGCATGGCTAACCAGCAGAAGATCATTCCTTTGGGGAGATTGTCCAAAATTGTGGTCAATATAGAAGGTGTTAAGGTGTTGGTAGACTTTGAATTCATACATATTGTAGATGATACTCATCCCTATCCTACACTACTAGGATTGGATTGGGCAATTAGCATGGATGGTGTTATCAATCTGAAGAGAAGGAGAATGGAATTTGAGAACAATGGAGTTCGGGTAATCATTCCTCTGGATCTTGCAGAAGGTCAAAGGTATAGTAAACTAGTGCATGTTGAGGATAAGATTGATCAAATCTATAAGCTAAATTTTCACAACGAATACTGGATTAGTCTGACAGCAGATGATGATCTTAAATGGGAGAAGGATAGTTCTTTTATTTCAGACTCTGATGAAGAACTAGAGAATTGGCAGAACTGACTACATGAGGTGTTTGGGCTGCGTTGTAATCGTGTGACCAATGTTCTGCGTTGCATAACATCTGAGGTATGTGATTTCCCACATTATGTTTCCTTAACTAATTTAAACATGCTCCTAGGAGAACTAGAAAGGTTTTTTCCTTTAGAACAGAGATTCCATGCTTTGGATCTTGGCTTGCGCGCTACACCAGCAAGATGGTGGGAAACACGTAAGGAGGATATGGGATATTGGGAGGAATGTGCAAAAATCATGAGGCTATGATTTAAATGCCTTGTAATTAAAGAGTATGAGCTATATTGTGGCAAAGAAGATACACACAGAGATTTGGCCAAGTGGAACCAGGTATGGGGTGTCAAACTAAGACCTGAATGGGTTCATATGTTTATTCATACATTGGGAAAGGTACCAAATGAATGGTACTTGGAAAATGAATTGTGAAGAGGCACTATTGAATGGTCTGCATTGGTAGATATTTTCATTCTTACCTTTAGCATTGAAAGAGAGTTTGATACAGTTGGTGAAATTTTGATCCCAGATATCATTAATAATCCAATAAGGGAGACTGTGCATTGTAGACAATTGGCACTAGTGGGAGTTGGGGAACCACGCACACTCAAAGGAACCTTGATCCCCTTGAATATCAGACAAGTGCACTCCATGATGAGCCTTATGGGATATTACAAAAATTGCATTCCCTAGTATGAATTGATAGTTGCGCCCATGACCAGATTACTCAGAAGAGGTGCAACATTTGATTGGATGATGAATGTCAGAGAAATTTTTAGTTCTTAAGGGACATGATAGAAACTACTCGATATGCTTTGAATTACCTGGTCAAAAAGCTTGTGTTGGGAGGGGGGGGTGTCTCTAGATGGTTATCCTTAGATGTGGATTATATACACAGTAAGGTGCCTCACACTCGCGATATATGTGCTAAGAGATTTACTGGTGCACATAGGTATCAAAAATTATATGTTGGAATAGTAAAAATACATAAGACAAATTTATTACCATTTTTAGGAGCATCGAAGATGCATTTAATGAAGATATTTTTCCAGATTTGGGACTATTCTGTCATTAATGGAACCTCATTAATTCACAAGGAGCTGTTGTAGTTGTGCCACGAGTATAAATATGACCTATGGGTCAACGTAGTTCCCTTTGCGTTCTAAGTGATTTTTATGCTATGAGCTCTATGTTTTCCATTCCCTTTGTTGTGTCTATGTCAGGTTTTGATCTCATGTTTGAGGATGCATTGCACCAACTTAATATCCCCGAATGGGAATATTCAACAAAGCATAGTGGAATAACGTACTTCTGGAAAACATGTGCACTGAAATGAGTTTGCAGCTCCTGGATCCCTTAGATAAGTGGATCTAGTGTCTAGATCCAAAAGGAGATAAAAAAAAAATCAAACTAGGTGTGGTAAACAAATCTCCCACCTGTTGAAAATGCAACAAGATGATGGAGCTTATTGAAATGAAGTCTCCTTCACTAAGTGGGCCTGCAGGCTATTTTTGGCGCAGAGTCTATTTTTAGACATAGGGATCATGGTCTATGAGTTGCAGGATGCTATTTATGGATGATTGGTTGAGTTGGTAAAAATAGATGGACCTCTATTTTTATACATTAGATGGTTTCTATTTTTAGACTGTCGGGCTAAAAATAGAACAGTCAAATATTGTTAACCCTTAATAATATTTAGACTATAAACATTATCTTATCCTTTTGGAGCACTTCAGTTTGATGCTTGGATGTGGCACATGCAGTTGACCGAAGGAAATATGCTTTTCCTAAGGGTTAGTTGAGCTATTGCATGGTTGAATGCAGTTAGAGCTCATGTGGCAGAGCTTGGTGGAGTTGATGAGACAGTTGGTGGAGTTGTGTTCGGTTTAACTTAGTTGAACTAGTTGTATTTAGTCTAACTGAAAAATACACTAGTGATGAGTGGTGTGAATTAATTAATAATTAACTCACTAATTATTAACTCATAATTCAACTAATGAACACATCAATTAACTGAAATGCATGGATAGTTCAGTGGAGACCAGTGTTAGAGGTGGGTGAAAGGGTGAGTCTACTATCAGTTGTGACTATTGGCTGTGCATGAGATTTGCAAACACATTCATGGAAATTGCCAATGAGGATTGCGCAGTTGGAGCTAGTGGGATTCGATCTTGGATCTCACTCATTACTCACTTGGATTGCGCAGTAGAGGCAGACAGACTTGTGGAGGAGATTTGAACCTGTGACTTGTTCATCTTCATAACTAGTTTTGTGTGTAGCATTGAGATAGTGCTGAGAGCTGTGAGAGCTTTGTGCTATATATTGTTACATGTTCTCTATCATTATAATATACAGATATTTGGGGGTTTTCAGCTATTTCTTTCCCCATTACATACTGTGTTGATATGTGTGCTTGATTATGTTTTAATGAGCGCATGCAACTGCTTTCTATTTTCGCATATTGATGATCAATTGTAGAAGAGGTTATGTATTATGCATGAAGCTTAAATAGTGTGTAATAAAGATAATATCGGAGAATAATTCAAAAAATTATTCAAATTTGTACATGGTATTAGAGCGAAGAATTGATCATCGAGATCTATTACAGTGATTACAATTATTTCGGTAGACAGAGTCTGTAACGGGCCAGGTAGCCTCTGGATCCATCCTTTCTTTGAAAGGTGATATATCCAGTAAATGACCCTACAGTCGATCTCTGTGCTAGAAATAATTTGTTCTCACAGATCCAGAAGCAGTTGAGTTTTGAGCTTGGAATTCGAATTTTGCAGTAGTTTGTTTTCTTGGTGCCGAAGTTGAAATGTCTTTCAACGATTTGCGACTAGAATATGCCCTTGAGGGAAGTTTGAATTATGTTGCATGGAAGGATAGAATGGAGGCGGTATTAGATGATAACGTGCTGAAGGAGTTCATAGATGCTGAGATCCCAAAGCCTACTGATGCTGCTCAAGTTGAGGCTTGGCAAAAGAATATGGCGAAATGTCGAAGGATTCTGTTGGAGGGCGTGAAGGATCACATTGTATCCAGCCTGCATGGAAAAGATTCTCCATACTTTATGTGGAAATAGTTGACAGATCTATTCCAGAGCAAGAGCGACCAGAGGAAGTTGGCGCTCAAGGATAAACTCAGAAACATTAAGATGGAGAAAGGCGACAGTATCGCCAAGTACCTCACGAAGTTCACTCAATGCAGAGATGAGCTAGGAAGTGTGGGGGTGACTATCGATGATGAGGAATTGGTGGACCTGGCTCTCCTTGGTCTTCCGAAGAGTTGGCATTCCTATTAGGACTTTTTCAATGGTCGGGAGAAGTTGTCGGGATGGGAGCGACTCTGGTCGGATCTCATGCAAGAGGAGATAAGGCGGACTACCAGGGACGGATATTCATCAAATGCATCTGATGAAGAAAATTTTGCTTTGGCTGCCAAAGAAAAGAAGGGGAAGAGAAATAAAGTTTCTCAGTCTGGTGCGAAAGCCAAGAAGCAAGACATGTCCAAGGTGAAGTGCTTTCACTGTCACCAGCATGGACATTATGCAACAAATTGTCCTTAGAAGAAGAAAAATAAGCATGCTGCTGGATCTGCAGCAGGAGAGGCATTGGCCTCCCAGTTTGAGCTGGATTTTTCACTGATCGCATGCTTGGTCTCAAGTGTAATGGGATCAGTATGGTTCTTGGAAAGTGGTGTGTCTTTTCACATGACTGGAGATCGAGATCTGTTTTTAGATCTGGATGAGAAAGATCTTGGAGTGCACATCGAGATGGGCGATGATGGTAGATACATTGCGACCGGTATCAGTACCATTTCCTTTGAGAGGGAGTCTGGTAAACCCTTCATATTGAAGGAAGTGATGCATGTTCTAGGATTGAAGAAGAATCTGATCTCTGTGGCGATGTTGGAAGACAAGGGGTAAGATGTGGTCTTCAGCGAGGGAAAGGCTTTCTTGCGCAGTAAGACAACTGGAGAAACTTGGAAGATAGGGGTTTGAATCAAGAACCTTTATCAGTTGCAAGTAGATGGCTGTGCAGCAATGGCATGCAAGGTAGAAGGAGTGGTGAGACGGGATGATGGCAAGCTGTGGCACCAGAGATTGGGCCACCTTCTCCATGGAGCCTTGAAGATACTGCAGCAGATTTCAACTGGGCTTCCTAAGGGCACTCTTGCGCAGTCAGATTAGTGTAAGGGGTGTACCTTGGGAAAATTTGTGAAATCCACCTTTCACGAGAAGGATAGTCATGCCATGACGATCCTTGAGAGAATTCACACAGACGTCTGTGGACCTTTCTCAGTAGCTTCGACAGCAAAGCACAAGTACTATGTGATATTTGTTGATGATTTCTCTCTGAAGTGCTGGATCTTCTTCATGCAGAAGAAGAGCGAGACATACTCAAAGTTCTATGAGTTCAAGGCACTGGTTGAGAAGGAATCGGGGAAGCATGTGAAGGCTCTTAGGAGCGACAATGGTGGTGAATTCATCTCGGCTGAATTCAAGGACTTTTGCAGCACAGAAGGGATTCGGAGAGAGCTCATCGCACCCCATAACCCACAGCAGAACGGGGTTACTGAGCAAAAGAATAGAACGATCGTGGGTGCTACACGGGCAATGTTGCATGATTAGGGCCTACCCCTTCACTTGTGGGCTGAGGCATGCAATACTGCAGTATATGTGTAGAACCATTTTCCTCACAAGATACTTGGCATGAGTACACCGGAGGAGGAATTTTCTGGTAAGAGACCTGATATTTCCCATTTAAGGATTTTTGGTTCACCTGTCTACATGCATGTGATGAAGGATGCCAGGAAGAAGCTGGATCCAACCGTAGAGGTTGGAATATTTGTGGGGTACACTGATACACCTCACAACTATTGGGTGTATTTGCCAGACAGTCGCAAGACTATTGTGCGACGAGATATCAAATTTTAGGAGGAGAAAGCCATGCAGTGTTCGCTTGAGAGGGAGCCACACTTGCATGTAGATGAGGAGCTATTAGCTCCTAAGGATGAGCTTCCAAATGTGGATCAGCCACAAGAGGAAGTTCATGGAGTGGAAGAGACCACTCATGCAGTGCCAACCATCAGAGGGTGCAAGCGCACTACAAAAGCTGAGCAACTGGCTCAAGATGCAGAGAAGGTTGTAGGACCACCTACAGCACAGCGCAGACAGAGACAGTCACTGGATCGGTACACTGGATACATGCCTCTTGTGAGAAAATGTATCATGACAGAGCCATCCTCTTTCGAGGAAGCTGTGGAGGACCCCGCATGGGTAGATGCCATGGTGGAAGAGTATGATTCGATTGTCAGAAACAATGCATGGGAGATTGTCCCACGACCGAAAGGGAAATCAGTGGTGGGATCGTGATGGATCTAAAAAGTGAAGCAGGCGGCTGACGAGAGTGTGGAGAAGTACAAGGAAAGATTTGTTGCCCATGGCTTCTCACAGATCGAGGGGATCGATTATGAGGAGACCTTTGCACATGTCGCAAGGTACTCTTCCATACGGACAATCCTAGCTCTCTCAGCGCAGATGGGGTGGCACATCCATCAGATGGATGTGAAGACTGTGTTCCTCAATGGAGTCATTGAGGAGGAGGTGTACATAAAGCAGCCTGAAGGTTCGAGATCTTCAGCAGTGAGTCGCATGTGTGCAGACTCAAGAGAGCACTGTATGGGTTGAAACAAGCACCTCGTGCTTGGTACACATGGATAAACAGTTATTTCACCGAACTTGGATTCTCCAAGAGTGAGGCGGATCCTAACCTGTACCAGATTGTGGTGGAGGGGAAGTTTCTGATCATTGTACTGTATGTAGATGATCTGATTTTGACGGGTGATGAGCTATTGATACTTTCATGCAAGGAGGATCTTGCTAGAGAGTTTGAGATGAAGGACTTGGGCCTCCTTCATTATTTCCTGGGATTGGAAATCTGGCAGCGCAGTGGTGGACTGTTTGTTTCTCAGGGTAAGTATGCCCGGGAGATACTGGAGAAGTTCAACATGCATGATTGCAAGCCTGTTGATACTCCTCTTCCTGGTGGTTGGAGGAAAGAGGATGCTACTTCAGCGGAGGTAGTGGATGCCACTGTTTATCGACAATTGGTGGGGTCGCTTATGTATCTGGTCAATACATGACTCGATATATGCTATGCTATTAACCAGCTTTTGCAAGCTATGGTTAAGCCTACCAAGCTCTTCTGGAAGGCAGGCAAGCATGTATTTCGTTATCTCAGAGGCACATCGGGATATGGACTGTGGTACAGATAGGAGGATGAGGTGAAGCTGTGTGGCTTCACAGATGCAGATTGGGCAGGGAGCCCAACAGAATGAAAGAGCACATATAGAGGGATCTTCAGTATCAGGTCAACAACATTTTCCTGGTACAGCAGGAAGTAGAGATCCGTGGCACTCAGTTCCGCAGAGGCCGAGTATATGGCAGCAAGCTTGGCTGCATGTGAGGCTATTTGGATGAGGGAGATTCTGGTCGGGTTGTTCGGGTAGCACTTGGAGCCTACTGTGATTTATTTTGATAACCAGAGTTGCATTAAACTCTCAGCTAATCCAGTATTTCATGATAGATCCAAACACATCGACATTAGGTACCATCATATCAGAGATTGTGTGCAGCGGAGAATCATGTTACTTTCATATATTCCCACGAAGGATTAGGATGCTGACATCTTGACGAAGGCGCTCACCAGGAGAAAATTCGAATTCCACAAAGGCAGGATAGGGGTTGCAGATAATCCATATCTTGTTGAGAGGGAGTGTTGAAAATGCATCAATATGATGGAGCTTAGTGAAATGAAGTCGCCTTCACTAAGTGGGCCCGCAGGCTATTTTTGGCGCAGACTCTATTTTTATACTATGTCTATTTTTAGACATGGGGATCATGGTCTATGAGTTGCAGGATGGTATTTATGGATGATTGGTCGAGTTGGTAAAAATAGATGGACCTCTATTTTTAAACATTAGGTGGTTTCTATTTTTAGACCGCCGGGCTAAAAATAGAACAGTCAAATATTATTAACCCTTAATAATATTTAATCTATAAACATTATCTTATCCTCTTGGAGCACTTCAGTTTGATGCTTGGATGTGGCACATGCAGCTGACAGAAGGAAATATGCTTTTCCTAAGGGTTAGTTGAGCTATTCCATGGTTGACTTTAGTTAGAACTCATGTGGCGGAGTTTGGTGGAGTTGATGAGACAATTGGTGGAGTTGTGTTCGGTTTAACTTAGTTGAACTAGCTGTATTTAGTCTAACTGAAAAATACACTAGTGATGAGTGGTGTGAATTAATTAATAATTAATTCACTAATTATTAACTCATAATTCAACTAATTAACACATCAGTTAACTGCAATGCATGGACAGTTCAGTGGAGACCAGTGTTAGAGGTGGGTGAAAGGGTGAGTCCACTATCAGTTGTGACTATTGGCTGTGCATGAGATTTGCACACACATTGATGGATATTGCCAATGAGGATTGCGCAATTGGAGCTAGTGGGATTCGAACTTGGATCTCATCATTAATCAACTTGGATTGCGCAGTAGAGGCAGGCAGACTTGTGGAGGAGATTTGAACCTGTGACTTGTTCATCTTCATAACTAGTTTTGTGTGTAGCATTGAGATAGTGCTGAGAGCTGTGAGAGCTTTGTGCTATGTATTGTTACATGTTCTCTATCATTATAATATACATATAGTTGGGGGTTTTCAGCTATTTCTTTCCCCATTACATCTTGTGTTGATATGTGTGCTTGATTATGTTTTAATGAGCGCATGCGACTGCTTTCTATTTCCGCATATTGATGATCAATTGTAGAAGAGGTTATGTATTATGCATGAAGCTTAAATAGTGTGTAATCAGGATAATCTCATAGAATAATTCAGCAAATTCTTCAAATTTCTACGCCACCACCTAATCTAGCTGAAAAACACCCAAAGAGAAGTGCTGCAGCTATTTGCAATAAACTACCTCGGAAATAACGCATTCTTGAGAGCATGATTAGGAGACCAATAGTAAGGATCAAATTTTATATAAAAAGTAGGAAATCAGGTCCATAATGATGCCTTAGAGTATACAACATAATGTAGAAGACAAAATAGAAGAAACTCCTCGGAAAAGAGGGCTGCAACACATGTATTGACTGCAAAATAGCTTAACAACGTTTTTATAAGAGCTGCAGCAGCTGCATGTTACAATGTAGAACTAGAGCATATTTGTGTACAAAAGATCAGATCCATTTCAGATCTGTACACTAGAAAGGCTCATTTACAACATCCCCTTCGGGTTTTGATCAAATCATGCAATACAGAGAGTAGATATGAGATTTAAGTAGCATATCTGTAATATCATTTAGAAATTTTTGAAGATTTTTTACATTATAAAAATATCATATCTGTACATAACATGGATCAAAAAGCTAATCCATGGATCAACAAAGTAAAAGGCAAAGCCCAGCACTGGATATCTCTCCTCAAAAATTGGGTCAAAACACCCTGCAATTTCTCCTTTGAAAATAATGCATCCCTAGAAGGGAAACTATGTTGTAGCTTGAAACACTAAGTTGGCCTGATGCCAAGATATGAAATATCAGCTCCAAAGGTTCAGAACTCTCTTTCCCATGGGATAGAAGACTTTCCTAGTGAAAAGAGGCCCTAAAATCGCCTAGATCTGAGCATATCTAGCCTCCACTTTCTACACCTTGCAAGGACAACCCAATCCTAAACAATATCAGTGCTGTAGTTGGAAGATGAGCTTGGCCAAATGCCTGATAGTGGATGAAATCAACAAGACTCTCCCAATGAATCTTCAATGGAAGAGGTGGGATTCCTGCCTAGGAACACCCAAGTGCTAAGCAGCACTATTCTCATCTAAACAACAGAGAATGGTATATGTCTAAATAGACAATATAGTTCAGAAATATGCACAACCAACAACCTTCTCTTGTTTCTCTCCTCTCCCTTTTATAAGATGAAATATTTTTCAAACCCTAAACCACTTCAATGAATTAACTCCTTTCACATGAGGAGCCTCCATCTAAAATGGCGTTGTCCATCCATGAGGTACATTGTATCTAGATTACGCTGTAGATTTGTTCAAGGTTGACCCAGTGTCATAGCTCAAACTCATTCACACCTCCAAGTGTTTTATTTACATGGCCCATATTCATCCCTTTTCATATGGTGATTGGTTTATTCATTTATTTTCAAGAGTTTTATATGTCCTCCCTTATTCATTTATTCATGCAAAAAAAAATGAAACAAAAATGTATATTCCTCTTATCTTAGGCTAAGTAGGACTATTATAGTCCTCCCCTCCAAAATGTTGCTTGTCATCAAGCAACTGATAGGGTGAGTGCTGCAATACTTCTCATCCTCCATTTGTGACACTATCAAGGATCAAGCTCTAATCATAAGACAAGTGTTCACCAAGCCAACCCATCATGAATTTTTCCTCCAAGTTCATCATAGGATGTACATAATCCATCCCACAAGGAGTGAAAAATTCAACGGAAATAAACATGGCTGGAGCAATTCTTTCTCTAAAACATGTAGCATTAGGTACCTAGAGAAGTTCCGTCCTATGTGTTACATACAAACTGCCCATCCTCCCTCCATACAATCCCACAAATATCACAACTATTTCATCCAAGTATGGAAGAGAAATTACATATATACAAACAGAAATTTGAGCTTGAGGAGGTGGGTCAAAATCCCACATGTGATGCTAATGCAGTGCATCTCCTGCCTCCATTAGATAAAGGTGTGATAATTGGCCTTCCCACCACAAATTTGTTGCATAATTCATCTTAACATAGCTGAAGAAGTCAGATATATTTGGTGCCTTTGGGTGGTAGTGATAAAGGAAGAAGATCCCCCTTATTCTTGAGTTGTGCCAAGCCTCCCAGCATTGTAGCTTGGTCTTCCATTGTGGAAATCGCTCATAGATATAAGTGTTGAGCCCTAGAATTGCCTTCTCTTTTACAAACCTTCACTTCATTTCATCATTCTTTTATCACTTCATAAGCCTAAAATCAATGAAGAATGATTAGGATTGCTTAAAGGTTACATGAAATTGATTAACATATTGTATTTTCATGGTTTTTGTTGTTTTAATAATTTTGTGCAAAATGGCTACAGAATACAGACGTTCTGTAGTTGATCACGCGTTCCGCAGCTATTTTAGTGTTTAAATGGGTTACAGGTGTCGTCTGAAGTAAAAATACATATGGTTCAATTCCAGACTTCATCTACATCATTCCTTGCTCTCTAAAAAGTCTGAGCAAAAATATACAAGTGGCTATGCACGTGGAGGAAACCAAAACTAAGAGGTAGACTTCTACCAGGACACAGACTCTATAGATGTCTACAGCAAAGTACGAGGCCTTCAAAAGAGTTCTAATTTGATTTTAATTGAAAAAGACACTTATCCATGTTTCCTCTCAAAGGAAGTTATGTATTTTTCCTATAAGAATGACTCGGGAGACCGAGAAATAGATAGCTAGATTTTGTTTTGTTGCTAGATCTCATAAGACCGTAATACTCTGCTTTTAAAGTATTTCTCCTTTAATGAAAGAAGCACTTCTTTATTGCAAGATCTGAGGAAATCTTGAGGAGAATTGTATGCTAATCCGGTGGTAGAGGGCCCCTACTGCCCGAGAAGCTTTGTGCATATGGTTTAGATAAGTAACTTTAGCCTTGTTTCATTCCTATTTTACGCAATTTTCTGAAATTTGTGTTTTATACTCACTTGCAGTGGATGCTACAGCCAGTCTTATTTCTACGAATTATTCCAAAATATCACTAACATTGAATGAGACATACTTGTAGTATTTTAGGAATTAGTTTCATTTTTCTGAACTTTACGTTTTATGCTCATTTACATCAATTGTTACAGCTGGTCTTGTTCTTACGAACTATTCCAAAATATCACTAATACTGAATGAGACATAGCTGTGGTGTTTTAGAGCTTAGTTGCATTTTTTTGAATTTTATGTTTTTGTGCTCACTTACATCACATGTTACAGCCAGTTCTATTCTATGAATTGTTCCAAAATACCACTAACATCGAATAAGACAGAGCTGTAATATTTCAGTGATTAGTTTCATTTTAGTTTAGTTGTAAAACTCCAGAGGTTAATGGCACTCTAGTTAAATTCTGTCACTATATTTCAAGTTTGATTGATTGCATTCTTGTTCAGTTTTGTTTAATGTATTTCAAGTTTCATTAGTTAGTTGTATGTTAGTTCTGTTCTATTAGACTTCAAGGCCTTCATTATTTACAAACTACTCTTGTTATTAACCTCTTCCAACACATCATCATATGGACAGGAATTAGTAATATCAGTTCAAAGCCTTGATTGTTCTGCAATCTCTTATAATTTTACAAACAACCTTTTTCCCCAAAAATATTCCAAAAGATTTCTAACTTTTGAATAAGGCTTAGTAGTGATATTCTAAGTTGTAGAATGGATTAATCTTAGTGTCATAAGTTAATTTAGAATAAAGTTCCTCACTATGTCAGCATACTATCTTTTCCAATTATGTTCCAAAAAATGTCTAGCCATGGATGAGATTTTCTCTGTGATATTGTAGGTTGTTGTTTACTTAGAAGAACCTCAATGCATTAAAATTGTCCTTTTCACAAGTTATTCCAACATATTTCTAATGAATGAATTGGACTGAGTTCATGTTATGAGTTATTTTTCTTGTTAAAGTTTTGCATTTTCTGTTCTCAAGTGCCATACATAGTTTAGAATAGGTTTTTCTCTGTTTTAGTATGACCAACAACTTCTCTTTGCCAACAACTTAGTTCCTTTCCTCTTAGCATAAAAACACAAAACCAAAAAAACTAGAAAACACTAAACACAACGAAGTAAGAAGAAGATACCTAGGCACATATAGTGCACTTCACTTTAACAGTTTACTAGCCCTGGTTGACAATTTATGACATCAACTTAGGAACATTAAGTTAAGCAGACATTTTTGCGTCGTTGCCGGAGAAGTGTAACTAGGTAACCTTATTTCTTACATCCAAAAAAAAAAAAAAACAAAAAACAAAAACTTCAATCACCTACCACACTCACTATATTATGTGGTGTAGTAAGAGCCACACATCCACATCATGAATTCATATTTTTGCAAGTAGAAGAAGAGGTGACAAAGGAGGTTGAAGAAATGGATGGAGATGATGACAATGAGGAAGATCCTTTTGGATTTCCCATTCAAGAAACCGATATCAACGTTCAAATGAAGAACATCCATCCATCTGTACTTCCTAACTTCAAAGGTATGAGATCAAAAGACCCGAAAACCTTTCTTTTTGAATTTGAAATAATTTGTAGATCTTATGGCTACTCATTACACATGCAAAAATTGAATTTGTTTCCAGCAACATTGAAGGATAGAGCTCTTAGATGGTTCATGACTTTAGGAACAAATTCTATAAGGACATGGGATGATATGAAAAGAGTTTTTTTGGAAAAATATAAATTTTATAGCATGCACCATGACCTTAGAAATGAAGTCTTTAAGATGAACCAAAAAGAAAATGAAAGCCTAGAAGATTTAGTGGAGAGATTTACTTATAATATCAAAAGATCTAAATTGCATAATTTAGGATCAGATGCATTAAAAAATCTCCTACTAAATGCTATAAAGGATGAATGGATTGATCTTAATCTTGTGGGAAAAGGAGATGTCTATCGATTTTCATTTCAAGAAATTTGTGAACTATGCAAGAACATATCAAGAGGAAAAGCAAAGTGTGTAAGATCCCCTCAAGATCCATTTGTGGCAAGAGTAAGTAAGTCAACATCAAGATTGATAAGTCAAACTGAACCTAACAATTTGCTAAACATTCTTGGTAATTTAAATGAACAAACTGACATGCTAAGAATGCAAAACAAGCAAAAAGTTGCTTCATTTATATTTTTCCCTAAATGTAGAAAGAAACATGCTTTGCATGAATGTCCACTTGATAACATTAAAATGTGTAAAATTTGTGCAGGATCACATACTACTGAAGATTTCCCATCATTACGAGGGTTGAAGGAAATTTACCAAAAGGATAATGGAGCAAATCAAGCACAAGAGCAACTTTGTTATGTAGCTCCAAGAGGACTATGGTAGCCTCATCAACCCAATATGATGCAATATCCTTATGCATAGTTTGAAGGTTATGCACAAAAACCTCAAGGTAATTGGAAAACACCCTTGCCTTGGCAACCTTGGGCATCTCAATCCCAACCTCAAAACCAATCTTGGCAACAAAGTTGGCAAAGGCCCTACAAAGGAAATCCACTATCTCCTCAATCTTTCCCTCTCTATCCTCAATACCATGATCAATGTTATCCATACCATTTACCTCCACTACAACATCAATATCACCCTCATTTGACCTCAATTCAACCTTTCCCATTACCATCCACACAAACACCCCAAAGATTCCCCACTCCACTACCTCCACAACCATTTCATATCACCAAAAATAAAATACCTCAATCAACTTACAATTTTGAGGTATTGCAAAATGATTCACCAGCTATCATTGAAGAAAAACAACCAGAAGAAGAAGACTCAGATAAGGTCCAAGAATCATGGATGTCTATTGATAAAGAGAAGATATTGGAACCAGAGACTGAAAAGTCTCATGCATGCCTATCACCAAATTCTATGAATGAAGATCACATCTCCGAAGACTTGCATTTCATGATAAAGGAAAGACAAGGAAGACAATATTACATTGAATCTTGGTTCAAGTCAGTCATCGGATCCCAATGCTCAATTATTCAATATCTTCTGACATCATCTAAATCAAGACAGTTGGCATCTCATATACTGGTACATATCAAAGAGTATCTTTCAAACCTGCATATGAGTTTATCTATCTTCTTGTTACAGACATGGTTCCATTGGAAGTATTCATATACTTGAACAAGATTTTATTTTTCAAGTAGAGTAGGACATAAAAAATAAAAATAAAAAAAATAAAGAGAAAAATAAGTCCTATTGTGAAAACCAGCTTGTTGGCGCAATTGGACAGAGCTTTGCTTGAAAACCAAGCAACTGGCGAGCAAAGTTCACAATAAGTTCTGCAATTTCATGATGGTTTCAATCTTTCATGGTTCTTCCAATCATTTTTGGTTCTATGCTTGAGTTGGATGATGTGGAATTCCTTAAGGTCCACCTTCCAACAGATCTTGTCCCATCGACCTCAACACTTTATCTGGGATCAATATTAGAGATTATTCATCAATGGCAAGCCTCCTCGTTGATAACAATGGGAATACAACAATGTCTCTTGATTGTCAAATCTTGCAGGCGACTCGACTTCGACACATTCATTCGTTCCTGTCAAGATGCACTAAGGTACCTTGACACTCATTTACATTATCGGTGAGTTGTCTCACATTGGTTAATGATTTTCATTATTGATCGGTAATCCAATGATTTCTTCCCATGCTCGACTTCGACACATTTATTCGCATGGTAAGAATTGTACCATGAATGTTGTATTTGATGAAGACTAATGGTTTTATGGAATCAACAACAACTTGCAACAACACATTTTATTAGTTTCTTGTAGCAGCATGTTCATATTTTTGTCAATTCAACAACAGTTGCGGAAAGTGGCAGTTTCTGCAGCTATTGCTATAGCAGCCTATTTTTGTTTTTTGCAACTTTTTCCAGAAGTAGTTTTGGCGCAAATATTGCAAGAGATTGGAGCAGAAATAAAAAATTCTTAGCTTCTGGGTTTTCTCAGAATATGATAAATTGGGTAAGACGCAGACATAATTTGAAAAAAAGAAAATTTTAAGGACATTTCAGATGGGTTTTAAAGGCAGATTTTCATTTTTCAGCATTATGGACAGATTAGGACAGATTTCAATATTTTTGCACAAAAGAGCCTTTTCTTCATCAAAATGAAATTCTAAAAGAATTTGGCAGTAGAAAAGGTAAAAATACATAGTTTCCCTTTTGAATCACTCAATTCGTCCTTAAAATGAGTTCGTGGTGTACTTTTTTGTTGCAACATTGGAGGGTGAAACAGGGCAGAAATTGATTTTATCATAACTTTAAAACTATGCATCCGTTGGTCCTGAAATTTTTATGGTAAATGCATTGAGGAAGGGTGAATAAACACATAAAATTTCAGAAAATTTTAGTGTGCATTCTTCAAGAAATTGGCCACTTTCACGTAAAACCATTTCTCATTTTTCGGGAGATCCGTGCAACCAATGGTAGATATTTTTCGTCAGAAGATGCATAATAATATTAGTAACAACCTCAGAAAATTTCAGGGAATTCTGATGTACCATTTGAGAGAAATTGCAAAATTAATTTCATTCTACAATTCCACTCCATCTCACTCCACTTTCACTCCATCTCACGCCACTTTCATTCCATTTCACAAGTCATATTTCACTTTCACTCCATTACATTTCACATCCATATTCCATAGCCATACATCATTTCTTTTTACAGATTGCATGTTGTAGCCACATCTTATTCAGAAGTTCTGACACAATTGTACATCCTACAAAGAGATGATGATTATAGGAAATTGAAGGATTCTATTTTGAAGATCAACATGCTAAAAGAGGACCAAAGGAGCAACATCAAGCATAGCAATTAACAAGGTCAAAATTCTGAGGTAAATTGTGAAAATTATTTTAATAGCAAAAAGTTAAAACATGAAATAGATACAATGTGTATAATCATATGTTTCCTCAACAACCTATCATTCGAATTGATTAACATATCTTGGCCATATCCCTTATCCAACATTCCATAATGGTCCTCATTAAAACCTTGATTAATGACTAACGATCATAATAAAAAACGTAACCTACTAGTCCACATCTCCTTAAGATTGTATCATTCACTTATTTCACAACAAGTTCATCATAAATTCTCCATCAGATCCATAGCCACTTCATTTTCCCTTATAGCTTAATTACCTCCATCCATTCACCTCCATTACACTTTGGAGCCAATCCATCTTTAAGTATAGAGAGGTAATTCTGAGGGTGAAGCATCATTCTACAGCTAATCCATCTTTAGACACAGAGATATAGTTTCAAAAATAAATCATTAGACTCTATAGTCAATCTAGCTTCAAGCATAGAAAAGTAATTATGAAAGGAAGATAATCAGCACAGAGGAGGAATGTGGCTAATTGTCAGGACAGAAACAGTTGGAGTCAAGTATTTGGAAGGATATCCACAAGTCAAGGAGCTACTACAACAAGCAGGGAGGTTAAAATTTATAGAGAAATTTGATGGCTTCCATAAGGAGATTACAAAATCGTTTTCGAAATCTTTTGATGGAGCAGAAGAAGAAAAAATTGACATGGTTATTGAAAATAAACTTGACACTCCACTACAGGAGGAAGATGAAGAACGAATTTCTGAAAAGTTAACAGAGATTAGAAAATAGATTAGGGCAAAAATAAGCAGAAAGATAAGGTTGGATGTTCTAACAAAGGTTTCAGAGCACATGGAATAAGTTTTGATGAAATTGCATGAGGACATGCAATAGTTTTGCAGTGGGGGTATGTTGAGCCCTAGAATTGCCTTCTCTTTTACAAACCTTCACTTCATTTCATCATTCTTTTAGCACTTCATAAGCCTAAAATCAATGAAAAATGATTAGGATTTCTTAAAGGTTACATGCAATTGATTAACATATTGCATTTTCATGGTTTTTGTTGTTTTAATAATTTTGTGCAAAATAGCTTCAGAATACAGACGTTCCATAGCCGATCACGCGTTCCGCGGCTATTTTAGTGTTTAAATGGGTTACAGGTGTCGTCTGAAGGAAAAACGCATATGGTTGAGTTCCAGACTTCATCTACATCATTCCTTGCTCTGTACAAAGTCTGAGCAAAACTCTACAAGTGGTTATGCATGTGGAGGAAACCAAAACTAAGAGGTAGACTTCTACTAGGACACGGAATCTACAGATGTCTACAGCAAAGTACGAGGCCTTCACAAGAGTTCTAATTTGATTTTAATTGAAAAAGACACTTATCCCTGTTTCCTCTCAAAGGAAGTTATGTATTTTTCCTATAAGAATGACTCGGGAGACCGAGAAAGATACATCTAGATTTTGTTTTGTTGCTAGATCTCAGAAGACCGTAATACTTTGTTTTTAAAGTATTTCTCCTTTAATGAAAGAAGCATTGATTTATTGCAAGATCTAAGGAAATATTGAGGAGATTTGTATGCTAATCCGGTGGTAGAGGGCCCCTACTGCCCGAGAAGCTTTGTCCATATGGTTTAGATAAGTAACTTTAGCCTTGTTTCATTCCTAGTTTACGCAATTTTCTGAACTTTGTGTTTTATACTCACTTGCAGTGGATGCTACATCCAGTCTTATTCCTACGAATTATTCCAAAATATCACTAACATTGAATGAGACAAAAATGTATTGTTTTAGGAATTAGTTGCATTTTTCTGAACTTTACGTTTTATGCTCATTTACATCAATTGTTACAGTCAGTCTTGTTCTTATGAACTATTCCAAAATATCACTAATACTGAATGAGACATAGCTGTGGTGTTTTAGAGCTTAGTTGCATTTTTTTGAATTTTATGTTTTTGTGCTCACTTACATCACATGTTACACCCAGTCATGTTCTATGAATTGTTCCAAAATACCACTAACACCGAATAAGACAGAGCTATAATATTTCAGTGATTAGTTGCATTTTAGTTTAGTTGTAAAACTCCAGAGGTTAATGGCACTCTAGTTAAATTCTGTCACTATATTTCAAGTTTGATTGATTGCATTCTTGTTCAATTTTTTTTAATGTATTTCAAGTTTCATTAGTTAGTTGTATGTTAGTTCTGTTCTATTAGACTTCAAGGCCTTCATTATTTACAAACTACTCTTATTATTAACCTCTTCCAACACATCATCATATGGACAAGAATTAGTAATATCAGTTCAAGGCCTTGATTGTTCTGCAATCTCTTATAATTTTACAAATAGCATTTTTCCCCAAAACTATTCCAAAAGATTTCTAACTTTCGAACAAGACTTAGTAGTGATATTCTGATTTGTAGAATGGATTAATATCAGTGTCATAAGTTAATTTAGAATAGAGTTCCTCACTATGTGAGCAGACTATATTTTCCAATTATGTTCCAACAAATGTCTAGCCATGGATGAGATTTTATCTGTGATATTGTAGGTTGTTGTTTACTTAGAAGAACCTCATTGCATTAAACTTATCCTTTTCACAAGTTATTCCAACATATTTCTAATGAATTAATTGGACTGAGTTCATGTTATGAGTTATTCAGTCCATGTTTTGAGTTATTTTTCTTGTTAAAGTTTACATTTTATGTTCTCAAGTGCCATACATAGTTTAGAATAGGTTTTGCTCTGTTTTAGTGTGACCAACAACTTCTCTTTTCCAACAACTTAGTTCCTTTCCTCTTAGCATAAAAACACAAAACCAAAAACACTAGAAAAAACTAAACACAACGAAGTAAGAAGAAGATACCTAGGCACATATAGTGCACTTCACTTCAACAGTTTACCAGCCCTGATTGACAATTTATGACATCGACTTAGGAACACTAAGTTGAGTAGACAATAAGTTTGGAGCAACACTTTGTGAGGCCTTCCGCACAAGATCTGAATCTAGTGGCCTCCCAGGTGGTTTCCCACTAGATAAGAATGTCCCCTGCAGAATTCTCATGAACATAAGAGAAGGGAATGTGAGGTCCTTTCTTCCACTGTGCAAATACATATCTATTGTCTGTGTGGAAGTTCTAGGTGAGTGGTAATTATGCATTCCTTGGATCACTCGAGGTTCACCACTCTTCATGTCCACCCATTCCATTTTCAGAGCCTTCCAATCAGTGGTGACTTTCCCCAATGTAATCAACCATTGAAAACCCAAGATGATATTGGTGTTTGGTATGTCATACAAAAAAGTGATCCACCAAGGTGTAGGATCCCATAGTGACTGAAAGTGATGGGACATAGTGCATGCATTGCATTATTCTATCTCCTAGGACCAAAATATAAAATCCCTCAAAAGTATCAGTGGGTATTTCCCTCCTCTGCACAAGATGAGCATCAATAAAGTTGTGGGTTGCCCCACTGTCAATTAGTACAGAAACCCTCTGATTCATGATTGAACCTTGAACTCTTAATGTTAAGTACTTAGGTACTTCTCCCAAAGATGCAATAGTTCCTCCTATCGGAGCAAATGCTCCATTTCCATCTCTAGATGCTGTTGGATCTCCTTCAACATTGTTAGCGGTGTGACCTCCTCTTGGTTCATCGTCTTATTCTTCCTCCTCAAAATCTAAGAAGACTTCTATGTAGTGTGTTTTCCTAGCAGCACATCTATTTCCAAGTGCCCATGACTCTTTTCAAGTGAAACATAGCCTCTTCTTCCTTAGATCCCTCCAGACTTCAATATCAAGAGGCTTCTTAAATGAGCTCTCCTTGGAAGGAGCAGTTTTCTCTTCCTTCCCTTCAGAAAGGTAAGGGGCCTTGTTCTGAAAAGTTTCCTTTGCTTTTGGCAAGGCATCTTGAAGGTCTCTAGCCCTCTCAATGGCATCATGAAAAGTGATGGGCTTGGTATATTTAACCAATCCATGCATAGGCTCATCCAAGCCATTGATGAACATGTACACCCTCCTTGCTGTATACAGATCAGAAACCATAACAGATAATCTCAGAAACTCAGAGATATAAGATTTTTCATTACTTGACTGCTTCAAATTTGCAAGGCTCATGAAAGGTCCTTATGGATCCTTTCTATCAAACCTCTCCACCAGTATTCTAGTGAATTCAGAATAGAAAGTCACATTGGCATGGCCCAATGTAGACAACCCATGGAGCCACCAATTGTGTGCTTCACCTTCAAAGTGCAGTGCTACAATCTTGATGGCTTCCATCTCAGGGACTTTGTTCAAATGAAAGTAGATATCCATCTTTTCTACCCATGATTTGGCAGAACTGGTGGATGACCCATCAAACATGGGTAAAACGAATCTGCCCATAGAGTGATGTCGATCATGGTTATGAATGAATCCACCATCTCTATATTGATGCCTTGGTCTTCTTTTGTCCTCGAGGTGACAAAAATCTTGAAAACTCAAGTGGTCCTTGAATCTCTGATTTTGAGACTCATATTCTTCAAATTAATCTTCAAGGGATGCTTGCTCTTGAGGCCCTTCACTCTCCACAGCTAAGAAGGTAGGCATAATAGAGCGTTGTGGAGCTTGTGGCCGGTTCACTAGTTGATCATTCCAGTGGTGAGACATGCCAGAGCTTCTCCATGATGAAATATGCCAGGATATTCCTTCATCCCATCCATTCTCAACTCTTTTATCTCTCTAGAAAGATCTTGGATGGCTACCAAAAGAGTTCTTGCAAACTCTTCTCCTTCTTTATCAATTTTAGTTTCAGGGGCTTTACCCTTGTCCTGATCATCATTAGTGTAATAAAATTTCTTCTGTCCTCTATGAATATATCTCTTCTCTTTATCAGTAAGAGGCCCATATTCTCCTTAATCCATGTTGGTTTTATCTCTTCAATGAAAATCACAGGTTGTGCCAAGAAGAAGCTCTGATACCACTGTAATATCCCCAAATGGGAATATTCAATAAATCCTGCTAGAATAATGCAATTCTGCAAAATATGTGCACTGAAATTAGCTTTCAACTCCTGTATCCCTTAGATTAGTGGATCTGGTGTCTATATCCAAAATGAGAGAAAAAACAAATCAAACTAGGTGTGGTAAACAGATCTCCCACCACCTAGTCTAGCTGAAAAAAACCCAAAGAGAAGGGCTGCAGCTATGTGCAACAAACTACTTCATAAATAACGAAGTCTTTAGAGAATGAGTAGGAGACCAATAACAAGGATAAAATTTTATATAAATAGCAGAAAATCAGGTCCATAATGATGCCGTTACAGTATACAACAGAATGTAGAAGACAAAATAGAAGAAACTCCTCAGAAAAGAGGGCTACAACACATGTATTGACTGCAAAATAGCTTAACAACATTTTTATAAGAACTGCAGCAGCTGTATGTTACACTCTAGATCTAGAGCAGATATGTGTACAAAATATCAGATCCATTTCATATATGTACACTAGAAGGCTCCTTTACAACATCCCCTTTTGGTTTTGATCAAATCATGCAATACAGAGAGTAGATCTGAGATTAAAGTAGCAGATCTGCAATATTATTCTGAAAATTCTGAAGATTTTTTACATTATAAATAGATCATATATGTATATAACATGGATAATCAAGCTAATCCATGGATCACCAAAGTGAAAGGAAAAACCCAACACCAGAGGTCTCTCCTCAAAAAGTGGGTCAAAACACCCTGCAATTTCTCCTTTGAAAATAACGTAGCCCTAGAAGGGAAACTGCGTTGTAGCTTAAAACACTGATTTGGCCTAATGCCAAGATATTAAATATAATCTCCAAAGGTTTAGAACTCTCTTACCCATGGGATAGAAGACTTTACAAGTGAAAACAGGCCCTAAAATGGCCTAGATCTGAGAAGATCTAGACTCCACTTGTTGCAGCTTGCAAGGACAACCCAATGCTAAACAGGATCAGCGTTGTAGTTGGAAGATGAGCTTGGCCAAATTCCTGATAGTGGATGAAATCAGCAAGACTCTCCCAATGAATCCTCAATGGAAGAGGTGGGATTCTTGCCTAGGAACACCCAAGTGCTAAACAACATTATTCTCATCTAAACAACAGAGAATGGTATATGTCTAAATAGACAATATAGTTCAGAAATATGCACAACCAACAACCTTCTCTTCTTGCTCTTCTGTCCCTTTTATAAGATTAATGCTTTTTAAAACCCTAAACCACTTCAATGAATTAGCTCTTTTCACATGAGGAGCCTCCATCTAAAATTGCGTTGTCCATCCATGAGGTACATTGTATCTAGACCGCGCTGTAGATTTGGTCAAGGTTGACCCAGTGTCATAGCTCAAACCCATTCACACCTACAAGTGTTCTGTTTACATGGCCCATATTTATCCCTTTTAATATGGTGATTGGTTTATTCATTTATTTTCAAGATTTTTATATGTCCTCCCTTATTCATTTATTCATGCAACAAAAAATGAAACAAAAATGTATATTCCTCTTATCCTAGGCTAAGTAGGAATATTATAGTCCTCAAGAAACTGATAGGGTGAGTGTTGCAATACATCTCCTCCTCCATTGGTGAAACTATCATGGATCAAGCTCTCCTCATAAGCCAAGTGTTCACAAATTCAACCCATCATGAATTTTTCCTCCAAGGTCATCGTAAGATGTACATAATCCATCCCACAAGGAGTGAAAAATTCAACAGAAATAAACATGGGTGGAGAAATTGTTTCTCTAAAACATGTAGCATGATGTACATAGAGAATTTTTGTCCCATGTGGTACATACAAACTGCCCATCCTCCCTCCATATAGTCCCATAAATAGCACAACTATGTCATCCAAGTATGGAAGCAAAATTACATATATACAAACAAAAATTTGAGCTTGAGGAGGTGGGTCAAAATCCCACATGTGATGCCAGCGCAGTGCATCACCTGCCTGCATTAGATCAAGGTGTGGTAAGTGGCTTTCCCACCACACATTTGCTGCATAATTCATCTTAACATAGCTGAAGATGTCAAATATGTTTGGTGCTTTTGGGAAGCACCCATCATGAAAAGGAATCTCCCTTTCCAAAACAAGGGAGTGGCCAAGATTAGAAATTTGATTGGCCCAAAAAATGCCATGAGATATACATGATATATCACTCCCTTTAAGAGTCCTATCCTGCAAAAACATTGTAAAAGGTTGTGATAAATCAGAAAATGAAACTTTCTTTACATGATCATATTCTTTACCATCATAGTTCCTCAAACACATGGAGTTGTGCATGGGCATTTCTCCTCTTCCAAAAGAAGGAAGAGATGGCTGAAATTCCTCCTACATAGAGTCCCTTGGTTTCCCCACCACCACATATCTCATTCACTCTTCAAACTTATAGCACTTTGTGATGCCTACCCCATAAGATCTGAATCTGGTGGCCCTGAAGGTGGTTTCCCACTAGATAAGAATGTCGCATGCAGAATTCTCATGAACATAAGAGAAGGGAATGTGAGGTCCTTACTTCCACTGCAAAAATCCATCTCTATTGTCTGTGTGGAAGTTATAGGTGAGGGGTAAGTATGCATACCTTGGAGAATTCGAGGTTCAAAACTCTTCATTTCCACCCATTCCATTTGCAGAGCCTTCGAATCAGTGCTGACTTCACCCAATGTAATCAACCATTGAACAACCAAGATTATATTGGTGTCTGATATGTCAACTACAAAAAAGTGATCCACCAAGGTGTAGGATCCCATAGTGATTGAAAGTGATGGGACATAGTGCATGCATTGCATTGTTATATCTCTTGGGACCGAAATAGAAAATCCCTCAAAAGTATCAGTGGGTATTGCCCTCCTCTACACAATATTAGCATCAATAAAGTTTTGGGTTTCCCCACTATCAATCAGTACAAAAACCCTCTAATTCATGATTGAACCTTTAACTCTTAAGGTCAAGTACTTAGGTACTCCTCCCAGAGATGCAAGAGTTATTCCTATTGGAGAAAATTCTCCATTTCCATCTCTAGATGGTGTTGGATCTCCTTCAACATTGTTAGCATTGTGATCTCTTCTTGGTTCATCATCTTCTTCTTCCTCCTCGAAATCTGAGAAGACTTCTATGTAGTGTGATTTCCCAGCAACACATCTATGTCTAGGTGCCCATGACTCTTCGTAAGTGAAACATAGTCTCTTCTTCCTTAGCTCCCTCCGAACTTCAATATCAAGAGGCTTCTTAAATGAGCTATCCCTGTAAGGAGCAGCTTTCTCTTCCTTCCCTTTAGAAAGGGAAGGGGCCTTGTTCTGAAAATTTGCCTTTGATTTTCGCAAGGCATCTTGAAGGTCTCTGTCCCTCTCAATTGCATCATGCAAAGTGATGGGCTTGGTATATTTAACCAGCCCATGTAAAGGTTGATCCAAGCCATCGATGAACATGTACACCCTCCTTGTTGTAGACAGATCAGGAACCATAACAGCTAATCTTAGAAAATTAGAGATATAATATTCTGAATTACCTGACTACTTCAACTTTGCAAGGCTTGTGAAAGGTGCTTCTAGATCCTTTCTATCAAATCTCTCCACCAGTATTTTAGTGAATTCAGAATAGGCAGTCACATTAGCATGGCCCAATGTATTCAACCCATGGAACCACCAATTGTGTGCTTCACCTTCAAAGTGCAGCGCTGCAATCTTGATGGCTTCCATCTCAGGGACTTTGTTCAACTCAAAGTAGATATCCAACTTTTCTACCCATTCTTTGGAAGAACTCGTGGATGACCCATAAAACTTGGGTAAAAATAATATGCCCATAGAGTGATGTTGATAATGATTCTGAATGAATCCACCATCTCTATACTGATGCCTTGGTCTTCTTTTGTCCTTTAGGTGACAAAACTATTGAAAAATCAAGTGGTCCTTGAATCTATGATATCAAGACTCATATTCTTCAAATTAGTCTTCAAGGGATTATTTCTCTTGAGGCCCTTCATTCTCCACATCCAAGAAAGTAGGCATAATAGAGCGTTGTGGAGCTTGTGGCTAGTTCATTAGTTGATAATTCCAGTGGTGAGGCATGCCAGAGATTCTCCAGGATGAAATCTCCCAGGAGATTCCTTCATCCTGTCCATCCTCATCTCTTTGATCTCTCTAGCAAGATCTTGCATGGCTACCAAAATATTTCTTGCAAACTCTTCTCCTTCTCTATCACTTGTAGTTTCAGGGGCTTTATCCTTATCTTGATCATCATTAGTGTAATCAAATTTCTTCTGTCCTATTTGTAGATATCTCTTCTCTTTATCAGTAAGAGGCTCATATTCTCCTGAATCCATCCTAGTTTTATCTCTTCAATTAAAATCATAGGCTGTGCCAAGAAAAAAGCTCTGATACCACTCTAATATCCCCAAATGGGAATATTCAACAAAGCCTGTTGGAATAATGCACTTCTAGAAAAGATGTGCACTGAAATGAGTTTGCATCTCCTGGATCCCTTATATCAATGGATCTATTGTCTAGATCCAAAAGGTGAGCAAAAACAAATTAAAATAGGTGTGGTATACAAATCTCCCACCACCTAGTCTAGCTAAAAAACACCCAAAGAGAAGGGTTGTAGCTATGTGCAACTAATTAATTCAGAAATAACACAGTCTCTAGAGCATGAGTATGATAGAAATAATAAGGATCAAATTTTATATAAACAGTAGCAAATCAGGTCCATAATGATTCCCTTATAGTATACAATAGAATGTAGAAGACAAAATAGAAGAAACTCGTCAGAAAAGAGGGTTGCAACACATGTATTAACTGAAAAATAGCTTAATAGCATTTCTATAGGAGCTGAAACAGTTGTATGTTACACTATAGATCTAGAGCATATTTCTGTACCAAATATCAGATCCATTTCAGATCTATACACTAGGAAGGCTTCGTTACAAGATCCCCTTGGGATTTTGATCAAATCATGCAATACAAAGAGTAGATCTGAGATTAAAGTAGCAGATCTACAATATTATTCAGAAATTTCTGAATATGTTTTACATTAGAAATTGATCATATCTATACAAAACATGGATCATCAAGCTAATCCATGGATCACTTAAGTAAAAGGAAAGGCCCAGCACTAGAGATCTCTCTTCAAAAACTAGGTCAAAAAACCTTACAATTTCTCCTTTGAAAATAACGCACCCCTGGAAGGGAAAATGCATTGTAGCTTAAGAAAATAAGTTGGCCTAATGCCAAGATATGAAACATTAGCGCCAAATGTTCAAAACTCTTTTTCCCATGGGATATAAGACTTTCCCAGCGAAAAGAGGCCCTAAAATGGCCTAGATTTGAGCAGATCTAGCCTCCACTTGCTCCAGCTTGCAAGGACAACCCAATCCTAAACAGGATCAAAGTTGTATTTGGAAGATGAGCTTGGCCAAATGCCTGATAGTGGATGAAATCATCAAGACTCTCCCAATTAATCCTCAATGGAAGAGGTGGGATTCCTACCTAGGAACACCCAAGTGCTAAGCAGCACTATTCTCATCTAAACAACAGAGAATGGTATATGTCTAAATAGACAATATAGTTCAGAAATATGCACAACCAACAACCTTCTCTTGTTTCTCTCCTCTCCCTTTTATAAGATGAAATATTTTTCAAACCCTAAACCACTTCAATGAATTAGCTCCTTTCACATGAGGAGCCTCCATCTAAAATGGTGTTGTCCATCCATGAGGTACATTGTATCTAGATTGCACTGTAGATTTGTTCAAGGTTGACCCAGTGTCATAGCTCAAACCCATTCACACCTCCAAGTGTTTTATTTACATGGCTCATATTCATCCCTTTTCATATGGTGATTGGTTTATTCATTTATTTTCAAGAGTTTTATATGTCCTCCCTTATTCATTTATTCATGCAAAAAAAAATGAAACAAAAATGTATATTCCTCTTATCTTAGGTTAAGTAGGACTATTATAGTCCTCAAGCAACTGATAGGGTGAGTGTTTCAATACTTCTCCTCCTCCATTGGTGACACTATCATGGATCAAGTTCTCCTCATAAGCCAAGTGTTCACCAAGCCAACCCATCATGAATTTTTCCTCCAAGGTCATCGTAAGATGTACATAATCCATCCCACAAGGAGTGAAAAATTCAACAGAAATAAACATGGTTGGAGCAATGGTTTCTCTAAAACATGTAGCATGAGGCACATAGAGAATTTCTGTCCCATGTGGTACATACAGACTGCCCATCCTCCCTCCATACAGTCCCATAAATAGCACAACTATGTCATCCAAGTATGGAAGCAAAATTACATATATACAAACAAAAATTTGAGCTTGAAGAGGTGGGTCAAAATCCCACATGTGATGCCAACGCAGTGCATCACCTACCTGCATTAGATAAAGGTGTGGTAAGTGGCTTTCCCACCACACATTTTCTGCATAAGTCATCTTAACATAGCTGAAGATGTCAGATATGTTTGGTGCCTTTGGGAAGCACCCATCATGAAAAGGAATCTCCCTTTCCACAACAAGGGAGTGGCCAAGTTTAGAAATTTGATTGGCCCACCAAATGCCATGAGATATACATGATATATCACTCCCTTTAGGAGTCATAGCCTGCAAAAACATGGTAAAAGAATGTGATAAATCAGAAAATGAAACTTTCTTTACATGATCATATTCTTTACCATCATAGTTCCTCATACACCTGGAGTTTTGCATGGGCATTTCTCCTCTTCCAAAAGAAGGAAGAGATGGTTGAAATGCCTCCCACATAGAGTCCCTTGGTTTCCCCACCACCACATAACTCATGCACTCATCAAAATTAGAGTACTTTGTGATGCCTACCACACAAGATCTGAATCTGGTGGCCTCCCTGGTGGTTTCCCACTAGATAAGAATGTCCCATGTAGAATTCTCATTAACATAAGAGAAGGGAATGTGAGTTCCTTGCTTCCACTGTGAAAAATCCATCTCTGTTTTTTGTGTGGAATTTCTAGGTGAGGGGTAAGTATGCATACCTTGGAGAATTTGAGGTTCACAAATCTTCATTTCCACCCATTCCATTTGCAGAGCCTTCGAATCAGTGCTAACTTCCCCCAATGTAATCAACCATTGAACAACCAAGATGATATTGGTGTCTCATATGTCAACTACAAAAAAGTGATCCACCAAGGTGTAGGATCCCATAGTGACTGAAAGTGATGGGACATAGTGCATGCATTGCATTGTTCTATCTCTTGGGACCGAAACAGAAAATCCCTCAAAAGTATCAGTGGGTATTTCCCTCCTCTACACAATATGAGCATCAATAAATTTTTGGGTTTCCCCACTATCAAGCAGTGAAAAAACCCTCTGATTCATGATTGAACCTTTAACTCTTAAGGTCAAGTACTTAGGTACTCCTCCCAGAGATGCAAGAGTTACTCCTATTGGAGGAAATGCTCCATTTCCATCTCTAGATGGTGTTGGATCTCCTTCAACATTGTTAGCGTTGTGATCTCCTCTTGGTTCATCATCTTCTTCTTCCTCATCAAAATCTGAGAAGACTTCTATGTAGTGTGCTTTCCCAGTAGCACATCTATGTCTAGGTGCCCATGACTCTTCGCAAGTGAAACATAGTCTCTTCTTCCTTAGCTCCCTCTAGAATTCAATATCAAGAGGCTTCTTAAATGAGCTCTCCCTGTAAGGAGAAGATTTCTCTTCCTTCCCTTTAGAAAGGTAAGGGGTCTTGTTCTAAAAATTTTCCTTTGATTTTTGCAAGGCATCTTGAAGGTCTCTATCCCTCTCAATGGCATCATGCAAAGTGATGGGTTTGGTATATTTAACCAACCCATGCAAAGGTTGATCCAAGCTATCAATGAACATGTACACCATCCTTGTTGTAGACAGATCAGGAACCAGAACAAATAATCTTAGAAACTTAGAGATATAAGATTCTGCATTACCTGACTACTTCAACTTTGCAAGGCTCATGAAAGGTGCTTCTATATCCTTTCTATCAAATATCTCCACCAGTATTTTAGTGAATTCATAATAGTCAGTCACATTAGCATGTCCCAATGTAGAAAACCCATGAAACCACCAATTGTGTGCTTCACCTTCAAAGTGCAGCGCTGCAATCTTGATGGCTTCAATCTCAGGGACTTTGTTCAACTCAAAGTAGATATCCAACTTTTCTACCCATGCTTTGGAAGAACTCATGGATGACCCATATAACTTGGGTAAAAATAATATGCCCATAGAGTGATGCCGATCATGATTTTGAATGAATCCACCATCTCTATATTGATGCCTTGCTCTTCTTTTGTCCTTGAGGTGAAAAAACTATTGAAAAATCAAGTTGTCCTTGAATCTATGATATCAAGACTCATATCCTTCAAATTAGTCTTCAAGGGATTCTTTCTCTTGAGGCCCTTCATTCTCCACATCCAAGAAATTAGGCATAATAGAGCATTTTGGAGCTTGTGGAGCTTGTGGCTAGTTCATTAGTTGATCATTCCAGTGGTGAGGCATGCCAGAGATTCTCCACGATGAAATCTCCCAGGAGATTCCTTCATCCTGTCCATTCTCATCTCTTTGATTTCTCTAGCAAGATCTTGCATGGCTACGAAAATATTTCTTGCAAACTCTTCCCCTTCTCTATCACTTCTAGTTTCAGGGGCTTTATCCTTATCCTGATCATCATTAGTGTAATCAAATTTCTTCTGTCCTCTTTGAAAATATCTCTTATATTTATCAGTAAGAGTCTCATATTCTCCTAAATCCATCCAAGTTTTATCTCTTCAATGAAAATCATAGGCTGTGCCAAGAAAAAAGCTTTGATACCACTCTAATATCCCCAAATGGGAATATTCAACAAAGCCTGCTGGAATAATGCACTTCTAGAAAATCTGTGCACTGAAATGATTTTTCATCTCCTGGATCCCTTATATCAATGGATCTAGTGTCTAGATCCAAAAGGAGAGCAAAAACAAATCAAACTAGGTGTGTTATACAAATCTCCCACCACCTAGTCTAGCTAAAAAACACCCAAAGAGAAGGGCTGCAGCTATGTGCAACGAATTACTTCAGAAATAACGCAGTCTTGAGAGCATGAGTATGATACCAATAATAAGGATAAAATTTTATATAAAAATTAGCAAATTAGTTCCATAATGATTCCCTTATAGTATACAATAGAATGTAGAAGACAAAATAGAAGAAACTCGTCAGAAAAGAGGGTTGTAACACATGTATTAACTGAAAAATAGCTTAATAGAATTTCTATAAGTGCTACAATAGCTGTATGTTACACTCCAGATCTAGATAATATTTCTGTACCAAATATCAGATCCATTTTAGATCTGTACACTAGGAAGGCTTCTTTACAAGATCCCCTTGGGGTTTTGATCAAATCATGCAATACAAAGAGTAGATCTGAGATTAAAGTAACAGATCTGCAATATTATTCAGAAATTTCTGAAGATGTTTTACATTAGAAATTGATCAGATCTATACAGAACATGGACCAGCAAGCTAATCCATGGATCACCAAAGTGAAAGGCAAAGCCCAGCACTAGAGATCTCTCTTCAAAAACTAGGTCAAAACACCCTACAATTTCTCCTTTGAAAGTAACACAGCCCTGGAAGGGAAAATGCATTGCAGCTTAAGAAAATAAGTTTTCCTAATGCCAAGATATGAAATGTTAGCTCTAAGGGTTCAAAAATCTCTTTCCCATGGGATATAAGACTTTCCCAGTGAAAAGAGGCCCTAAAATGGCCTAGATTTGAGCAGATCTAGCCTCCACTTGATCTAGGTTGCAAGGAAAACCCAATCCTAAACAGGATCAGCGTTGTAGTTGAAAGATGAGCTTGGCCAAATGCCTGATAGTGGATGAAATCAGCAAGACTCTCCCAATGAATCCTCCATGGAAGAGGTGGGATTCCTGCCTAGGAACACCCAAGTGCTAAGCAGCACTATTCTCATCTAAACAACAGAGAATGGTATATGTCTAAATAGACAATATAGTTTAAAAATATGCACAACCAACAACCTTCTCTTGTTTCTCTCCTCTCCCTTTTAAAAGATGAAAGATTTTTCAAACCCTAAACCACTTCAATGAATTAGCTCCTTTCACATGAGGAGCCTCCATCTAAAATTGTGTTGTCCATCCATGAGGTACATTGTATCTAGACTGCGATGTAGATTTGGTCAAGGATGACCCAGTGTCATAGCTCAAACCCATTCACACCTGCAAATGTTTTGTTTACATGGCCCATATTTATCTCTTTTCATATGGTGATTGGTTTATTCATTTATTTTCAAGAGTTTTATATGTCCTCCCTTATTCATTTATTCATGCAACAAAAAATGAAACAAAAATGTATATTCCTCTTATCTTAGGCTAAGTAGGACTATTATAGTCCCCAAGCAACTGATAGGGTGAGTGTTGCAATACTTCTCCTCCTCCATTGGTGACACTATCATGGATCAATCTATCCTCATAAGCCAAGTGTTCACCAAGCCAACCCATCATGAATTTTTCCTCCAAGGTCATCGTTAGATGTACATAATCCATCCCACAAGGAGTGAAAAATTCAACAGAAATAAACATGGCTGGAGCAAAGGTTTCTCTAAAACATGTAGCATGAGGTACATAGAGAATTTCCATCCCATGTGGTACATACAAACTGCCCATCCTCCTTCCATACAGTCCCATAAATAGCACAACTATGTCATCCAAGTATCGAAGAAAAATTACATATATACAAACAAAAATTAGAGGTTGAGGAGGTGGGTCAAAATCCCACATGTGATGCCAGCGCAGAGCATCACCTGCCTGCATTAGATCAAGGTGTGGTAAGTGTATTTTCCACCACACATTTTCTACATAAGTCATCTTAACATAGCTGAAGTGTCAAATATGTTTGGTGCCTTTCGGAAGCACCCATCATGAAAAGGAATCTCCCTTTCCACAACAAGGGAGTGGCCAAGTTTAGAAATTTGATTGGCCCACAAAATGCCATGAGATATACATGATATATCACTCCTTTTAGGATTCATATCCTGCAAAAACATGGTAAAATAATGTGATAAATCAGAAAATGAAACTTTCTTTACATGATCATATTCTTTACCATCATAGTTCCTCATACACCTGGAGTTGTGCACGGGCATTTCTCCTCTTCCAAAAGAAGGAAGAGATGGTTGAAATGCCTCCTACATAGAGTCCCTTGGTTTCCCCACCACCACATAACTCATGCACTCATCAAAATTAGAGTACTTTGTGATGCCTACCACACAAGATCTGAATCAGGTGGCCTCCCAGGTGGTTTCCCACTAGATAAGAATGTCCCATGTAGAATTCTCATGAACATAAGAGAAGGGAATGTGAGGTCCTTGCTTCAACTGCAAAAATCCATCTCTGTTCTTTGTGTGGAAGTTCTAGGTGAGGGGTAAGTATGCATACCTTGGAGAATTCGAGGTTCAAAAGTCTTCATTTCCACGCATTCCATTTGCAAAGCCTTCGAATCATTGTTGACTTCCCCCAATGTAATCAACCATTAAATAACCAAGATGATATTGGTGTCTGATATGTCAACTACAAAAAATTGATCCACCAAGGTGTAGGATCCCATAGTGATTGAGAGTGATGGGACATAGTGCATTCATTGCATTGTTCTATCTCTTGGGACCGAAATAGAAAATCCCTCAAAAGTATCAGTGGGTATTTCCCTCCTCTATACAATATTAGCATCAATAAATTTTTGGGTTTCCCCACTATCAATCAGTACAAAAACCATCTCATTCATGATTGAACCTTTAACTCTTAGGTCAAGTACTTAGTTACTCCTCCCAAAGATGCAAGAGTTACTCCTATTGGAGAAAATGCTCCATTTCCATCTCTAGATGGTGTTGGATCTCCTTCAAAATTGTCAGCGTTGTGATCTCCTCTTGGTTCATCATCTTCGTCTTCCTCCTCTAAATCTGAGAATACTTCTATGTAGTGTGCTTTCCCAGCAGCACATCTATGTCCAGGTGCCCATGAATCTTCACAAGTGAAACATAGTCTCTTCTTCCTTAGCTCCCTCCGGACTTCAATATCAAGAGGCTTCTTAAACGAGCTCTCCCTGTAAGGAGCAGCTTTCTTTTCCTTCCCTTTAGAGAGGTAAGGGGCCTTGTTTTGAAAATTTTCCTTCATTCTCCACATCCAAGAAGTAGGCATAATAGAGCGTTGTGGAGCTTGTGGAGCTTGTGGCTAGTTCATTAGTTGATAATTCCAGTGGTGAGGCATGCTAGAGATTCTCCAGGATGAAATATCCCAGGAGATTCCTTCATCCTATCCATTCTCATCTCTTTGATCTCTCTAGAAATATCTTTCATGGCTACCAAAATATTTCTTGCAAAATCTTCTCCTTCTCTATCACTTCTAGTTTCAGGGGCTTTATCGTTATCCTGATCATCATTAGTGTAATCAAATTTCTTATGTCCTCTTTGCAGATATATCTTCTCTTTATCAGTAAGAGGCTCATATTCTCCTGAAGCCATCCTATTTTTATCTCTTCAATGAAAATCATAGGCTGTGCCAAGTAAAAAGCTCTGATACCACTGTAATATCCCCAAATGGGAATATTCAACAAAACCTGCTGAAATAATGCACTTCTAGAAAATATGTTCACTGAAATGAGTTTCCATCTCCTGGATCCCTTAGATTAATGGATGTAGTGTCTAAATCCAAAAGGATAGCAAAAACAAATCAAACTAGGTGTGGTATACAAATCTCCCACCACCTAGTCTAGCTAAAAAACACCCAAAGAGAAGGGCTGCAGCTATGTGCAACGAATTACTTCAGAAATAATCAAGTCTTGAGAGCGTGAGTATGATACCAATAATAAGGATCAAATTTTATATAAACAGTAGCAAATCAGGTCCATAATGATTCCCTTATAGTATACAATAGAATGTAGAAGACAAAATAGAAGAAACTCGTCAGAAAAGAGGGTTGCAACACATGTATTAACTACAAAATAGCTTAATAGAGTTGCTATATGAGCTGCAACAGATGTATCTCACACTCCAAATATAGAGCATATTTCTGTAACAAATATCAGATCCATTTCAGATCTGTACACTAGGAAGGCTTCTTTACAAGATCCCCTTGGGGTTTTCATCAAATCATGCAATACAAAGAGTAGATCTGAGATTAAAGTAGCAGATATGCAATATTATTCAGACATTTCTAAAGATGTTTTACATTATAAATTGATCATATCTATACAGAACATGGATCAGCAAGCTAATCCATGGATCACCAAAGTGAAAGGCAAAGCCTAGCACTAGAGATCTCTCTTCAAAAACTAGGTCAAAACACCCTGCAATTTCTCCTTTGAAAATAACGTAGCCCTGGAAGGGAAAATGCATTGTAGCTTAAGAAAATAAGTTGGCCTAATGCCAAGATATGAAATATTAGCTCCAAAGGTTCAAAAATATCTTTCCCATGGGATATAAGACTTTTCCAATGAAAAGAGCCCCTCAAATGGCCTAGATTTGAGTAGATCTAGCCTCCACTTGCTCCAGCTTGCAAGGACAACCCAATCCTAAACAGGATCAGCGTTGTAGTTGGAAGATGAGCTTGGCGAAATTCCTAATAGTGGATGAAATCAGCAAGACTCTCCCAATGAATCCTCAATGGAAGAGGTGGGATTCCTGCCTAGGAACACCCAAGTGCTAAGAAACACTATTCTTAGCTAAACAAAAGAGAATGGTATATGTCTAAACAGACAATATAATTCAGAAATATGCACAATCAACAACCTTCTCTTATTTCTCTCCTCTCCCTTTTATAAGATGAAAGCTTTGTCAAACCCTAAACCACTTCAATGAATTAGCTCCTTTCACATGAGGAGCCTCCATCTAAAATTGCATTGTCCATCCATGAGGTCAATTGCATCTAGACCGCGTTGTAGATTTGGTCAAGGTTGACCCAGTCTCATAGCTCAAACCCATTCACACCTGCAAGTGTTTTGTTTACATGGCCCAAATTTATCCCTGTTCATAGGGTCATTGATTTATTCATTTATTTTCAAGAGTTTTAGATGTCCCCCCTTATTCATTTATTCATGCAACAGAAAATGAAACAAAAGTGTATATTCCTCTTAGCTTAGGCTAAGTAGGAACATTACAGTCCTCCCCTCCAAAATTTTGCTTGCCCTCAAGCAACTGATAGGGTGAGTGCTGTAATACTTCTCTTCCTTCATTGGTGACACAATTAAGGATCAATCTCTCCTCATAAGCCAAGTGTTCACCAAGAAAACCCATCATGAATTTTTCCTCCAAGGTCATCATAAGATGTACATAATCCATCCCACAAGGAGTGAAAAGTTGAATAGAAATAAACATGGCTAGAGCAATGATTTCTCTAAAAAATGTAGCATAAGGTACATAGAGAAGTTCCATCCCATGTGGTACATATAAACTGCCCATCCTCCCTCCATATATTCCCATAAATAGCACAACTATGTCATCCAAGTATGGAAGAAAAATTACATATATACAAATAGAAATTTGAGCTTGAGGAGGTGGGTCAAAATCCCACATGTGATGCCAGTGCAGTGCATCTCCCACCTGCATTAGATCAAGGTGTGGTAAGTGGCCTTCCCACCACACATTTTCTGCATAATTCATCTTAACATAGCTGAAGATGTCAGATATGTTTGGTGCCTTTGGGAAGCACCCATCATGAAAATGAGTCTCCCTTTGCACAAGAAGGGAGTGGCCAAGTTTAGAAATTTGATTGGACCACCAAATGCCATGAGATATACATGATATATCACTCCCTTTAGGATTCATAGCCTGCAAAAACATGGTAAAAGAATGTGATAAATCAGAAAATGAAACTTGCTTTACATGATCATATTCTTTACCATCATAGTTCCTCATACACATGGAGTTGTGCATGGGCATTTCTCCTCTTCCAAAAGAAGGAAGAGATGGCTGAAATTCCTCCTGCATAGATTTCCTTGGCTTCCCCACCATGACATGGCTCATGCACTCTTAAAAGTGCTGATGTGGTTCCCCTCTCAAGCCTTCCCAATCAAAGATCCTTATGATTAGGGTGTAGATCTTCATTGACTGCATATGGCTAAGAAATAACTCCTTGTGTGCCCCTTGTAGTATCTTCTACTTGAGCTTGGAAGCTATAGAAAAGAAGACCCTAACATGATGATAGATGATTCCCCCTTGGACTAAGTAGCCCTCTTCTTGCTGCATTTCATCTAGTATCATACATATGTGGAGATCTTTGGAATACTCTACAAGGAGTTGATACTTCCAGTACATATCCACACTGTTCAACAATGAAAACAGTGATGATACATCCACAGGAGTGTTTGTCATGTTGCTGATCTCCTCTTTGAAATCTATTACAACAAATATGTGTTTTGGAAGGCTGATCCTCCCATTCTTCTCCTCCCACAACGCAGATCCAGAAATGAGAAGGGTTGGTAGTATAAAGGAAGAAGATCCCCCTTATTCTTCAGTTGTCCCAAGCCTCCCAGTGTTGTATCTTGGTCTTCCATTGCCCCAATCCCTCATGGATCTAAGTTTGGAGCAGAAATTTCTGAGGTATTCCCCACAATATCTGAATCTAGTGGCCTCCCAGGTGGTTTCCCACTAGATAAGAATGTCCCATGAAGAATTATCATGAACATAAGAGAAGGGAATGTGAGGTCCTTGCTTCCACTGCACAAATCCATATTTTTTGTCTGTGTGGAAGTGTAATGTGAGGGGTAAGTATTCATTCCTTGGATCATTCGAGGTTCACCACTCTTCATGTCCACCCATTCCATTTGCAGACCCTTCCAATCAGTGCTTACTTTCCCCAATGTAATCAACCATTGAACACCGAAGATGATATTGGTGTATGGTATGTCAACTACAAAAAAGTGATCCACCAAGGTGTAGGATCCCATAGTGACTGAAAGTGATGGGAAATAGTGCATGCATTGCATTGTTCTATCTCCTGAGACCAAAACAGAAAATACCTCAAAAGTATCATTGGGTATTTCCCTCCTCTGCACAAGATGAGCATTAATAAAGTTGTGGGTTTCCTCACTATCAATCAGTATAGAAACCCTCTGATTCATGATTGAACCTTGAACTCTTAAGGTAAAGTCCTTATTTACTCCTCCCAAAGATGCAAGAGTTCCTCCTATTGGACCAAATGCTCCATTTCCATCTCTAGATACTGTTGGATCTCCTTCAACATTGTCAACATTGTGACCTCCTCTTGGTTCATAATATTCTTCTTCCTCCTCAAAATCTGAGAAGACTTCTATGTAGTGTGCTTTCCCAGCATCACATCTATGTCTAGGTACCCATGACTCTTGGCAAGTGAAAAATAGTCTCTTCTTCCTTAGCTCCCTCCAGACTTCAATATTAAGAGCTTCTTAAATGATCTCTCCTTTGAAGGAGCAACTTTTTGTTCCTTCCCTTTAGAAAGGTAAGGTGCCTTGTTCTGAAAAGTTTCCTTTGCTTTTGGCAAGGCATCTTGAAGGTCTCTAGCCCTCTCAATGGCATCATGCAAAGTGCTGTGCTTGGTATATTTAACCAACCCATGCAGAGGTTCATCGAAGCCATCGATGAACATATACACCCTCCTTTCTATAGACATATCAGGAACCATAACAGATAATATCAGAAACTCAGAGATATAATATTATACATTACCTGACTGCTTCAACTTTTCAAGGCTCATGAAAGGTTCTTCTGGATCCTTTCTATCAAAACCTCTCCACCAGTCTTCTAGTGCATTCAGAATAGGCAGTTAGATTGGCATGGCCCAATGTAGACAACCCATGGAACCATCAATTATGTGCTTCACCTTCAAAGTGCAACACTGCAATCTTGATGGCTTCCATCTCATGGAATTTGTTCAAGTGAAAGTAGATATCCAGATTTTGTACCGATGCTTTAGCAAAACTAGTGGATTACCCATAAAACTTGGGTAAAAATAATCTGCCCATAGAGTGATGTCGATCATGATTCTGAATGAATCCACCATCTCTATACTGATGCATTGGTCTTCTTTTGTCCTTGAGGTGACAAACTCTTGAAAACTCAAGTGGTCCTTGAATCTCTGATTATAAGACTCATATTCTTCAAAGTAGTCTTCAAGGGATGCTTTCTCTTGAGGCCCTTCATTCTCCATAGCCAAGAAGGTAGGCATAGTAGAGCGTTCTGGAGCTTGTGGTTGATTCACTGGTTGATCATTCCAGTGGTGAGGCATGTCAGAGATTCTCCAGGATGAAATCTCCCAGGAGATTCCTTCATCCTGTCCATTCTCATATCTTTTATCTCTCTAGCAAGATATTCCATGGGTACCAAAAGAGTTCTTTTAAACTCTTTTCCTTCCTTATCACTTCCAGTTTCAGGGGCTTTACCCTTGTCCTGATCATCATTAGTGTAATCAAATTTATTTCGTCCTCTATGAATATATCTCTTTTCTCTATCAGTAAGAGGCTCATATTCTCCTGAATTCATATTGGTGTTATCTCTTCAATGAAAATCAAAATTTGTGGGAAGAAAGAAGCTCTGATACCACTGTAATATCCCCAAATGGGAATATTCAACAAATCCTACTGGAATAACACACTTCTGGAAAATATGTGCACTGAAATGAGTTTTCAGCTCCTGGATCCCTTATATCAGTGGATCTCATGTCTATATCCAAAAGGAGAGCAAAAAAAAATCAAACTAGGTGTGGTAAATAGATATCCCACCACCTAGTCTAGCTGAAAAACACCCAAAGAGAAGGGTTGCAGCTATGTGCAGCAAAATTCTTCAGAAATAACATAGTATTGAGTGCATGAGTAGGATACCAATAATAAGGATCAAATTTTATATAAACAACAGAAAATCAGGTCCACAATGATGCCCTTAGAGTATACAACACAATGTAGAAGACAAAATAGAAGAAAGTCCTCAGAAAAGAGGACTGCAACACATGTATTGACTGCAAAATAGCTTAACAACATTTTTATAAGAGCTGCAACAGCTTTATTTTACACTCCAGATCTAGAGAATATCTACGTAAAAAATATCAGATCCATTTCAGATCTATACACTATAAAGGCTCCTTTACAAGATCCCCTTGGGGTTTTGATCAAATCATGAAATACAAAGAGTAGATCTAAGATTAAAGTAGCAGATCTGCAATATTATTCAGAAATTTTTAAAGATGTTTTACATTAGAAATATATCATATCTTTATAGAACATGGATCAGCAAACTAATCCTTGGACCACCAAAGTGAAAGGAAAAGCCCAACACCAGAGATCTCTCCTCAAAAAGTGGGTCAAAACACCCTGCGATTTATCCTTTGAAAATAGCGCAGCCCTGGAAGGGAAACTGCACTGTAGCTTGAAAAATTGAGTTGGCCTGATGCCAAGATATGAAATATCAGCTCCAAAGTTGCAAAACTCTCTTTCCCATGGGATATAAGACTTTCCCGATGAAAAGAGGCCCTGAAATGGCCTATATTTGAGCAGATCTAGCCTCCACTTGCTGCAGCTTGCAAGGATAAACCAATCCTAAATAGGATCAGCGATGGAGTTGGAAGATGTGCTTGTTCAAATGCCTGATAGTGGATGCAATCAGCAAGACTCTCCCAAGGAATCCTCAATGGAAGAGATGGGATTCCTACCTAGGAACACCCAAGTGCTAGGCAGCAATATTCTCAGCTAAACAACAGAGAATGGTATGTGTCTAAACAGACAATATACTTTAGAAATATGCACAATTAACAACCTTCTCTTGCTACTCTCCTCTCCCTTTTTTAAGATGAAAGCTTTGTCAAACCCTAAACCACTTGAATGAATTAGCTCCTTTCACATGAGGATCTTCCATCTAAAACTATGATGTCCATCCATGAGGTACATTGCATCTAGACTACGCTTTAGATTTGGTCAAGGTTGACCCAATCTCATAGCTCAAACCCATTCACACCTGCAAGTGTTTTTTTTACATAGCCCAGATTTATCCCTGTTCATATGGGCATTGATTTATTCATTTATTTTCAGGAGTTTTACATGTCCTCCCTTGATCATTTATTCATGCAATAGAAAATGAAACAAAATTTTATATTCCTCTTAGCTTACGCTATGTAGGAATATTACAACCGAGCTAGTCTAGGGTATGTGATTCAGAACAAGATGACAGCCAACAGACCAGGTGATGACACTGCTGCACCAGAAGTACCCTTTGGAGAAATCCATGCACCGTCAAAAATGAAGAAGGGTCAAACATATGGAATGCGCAAGTCTCCCAGAGAAAAGACCCCAAAACCATGCCACTTAGTTGGAGAGAAAATGAAGAGGCCTATGGCCGAATTTCTGGAGACTATTGTAGAAGAGGACGATGAAGTGGTAGAAGTAGCTCCATTCTCGCAGCTTCCCAGTTATATTACACCACAAAAACATATTTTTAAAGCACTGAAGGAATTGGATAAGGTGCACACAAGTATCCAAGTGCCTCTGATCCAAGAGAATGCCCCAATGGAGGGGGATATGCTTGAAAAAATCCCATAGCTGTGGTTTGATAACTGGGACATCGTAGATGTTGAAAAATTACCTAAGATTTTGCGAGAGATCTACCTAGATCATTACTTATGAAGGAGGAGTAGTGTGCCTCAAGCCAAAGACGGGAATGTTAGGTCTGCACAAGGCATGCCTACTAAATCTATTACAGATCCCTCATTTTGGGCGCAGTTCCATTAATGATATCTGCATCAGGAAACTTTTGGCCTTGGTTCATGACGATGCGCTTTGGCTGGGAGAGCACATCCAAATTGATGCAGAGTTAATTCACTAAATAACAAGTCTACCAAACAAGGGGGCCGAACCTATGGCTTATTTTGGAGGAAAAGTGCAGGAGAAAGCACTAACGGATCAGATAAAGAAGAAATATGATTTCATGCAAAAATCCCAGGGATTCATTGTGGAGGAGATTAAGGACCCTATAGTCCATTTTGGTAGCTCATATTGGCTTGCAAGATGATGCACAAGTGTAGGCCAAAGGAAGTGTCTGCGCACATGATTGCACTAGCTAGCATATGTGAGAAAGGATTTATGTACAATTGGTGTGGGTATCTGTGCAAGAAATTTCTCGAGAATGTGCATGAGGTCCAAGATGAGGGCAATAACTTCCTATACACTTGGCTCTTGTTACTCATTGCACTGATTGGACGGATAACCCCTAAAGAGACACAGTCCCCTGAGCTGGAAGAGAAGATGTGCAAAGTTGCGCGCTACGCCAATTTATGGAACTCATTTGACCCCGTGCGCATGAAAGATAACAAGATATTTTGGGTCTTATATGATGCAACCTTATATCAAGTAGTACAATCAAAGCCACGACTATCCCCTACTCTTTACGATCTGTAAAAAATGGTAGCCAACTTTAAGGATATGTTTCAAAACATCCACATCCGCATGTAGGGCACTATAGAGAGTGTGTGTTATGAGTTTCCTTATTTATTAACTGAGGAAAACATTATCATAGTAACAATAGAATGGTCACCAGCCTCATTGAATCAACCAGCACAGTCACGCACTTCGAAAAGAAAATCCAGAGAGAAGGCTACTGAAAATCCTCAAGAAATAGTTCCAGCAATAGTTACAGACAAACTTGCTAAGAAGGAACCAACCCCGACTACAACAAGAGAGGCCATTGATACAACCATAATCCTAGAGAAGAATGGTTTTATGCCTAAGGAAACTAGAGAAGCAACAACATCAAAAGGCACAAAGCGTGACGCTTAGGCCACGGGTGGATCACACAAAAGGAAGAAGGGCCTTAGGAAAGTAGGACAGGAGGTCCTGACCCTTACAGAGGATGATCTCAATGATATTGCGAACACAATTAATTTTGAGTAGGAATATCGCTAGATGGACATGGAGGTCCAATATAAATATGCACTAGAAATTGTTCAAGTGGGGTTACAAGAATTAAAAATTCAAGCAAGCTAGATCGAGGAGAGCATGATCTGGGTGAACCAAACCAGTGCGCGGGTTACTAGTGTGCAACCATTGGATGTTTCCTTGCCATCATTAGGGGATATGTGATATTTTCACATCCCCCTAACAACTATATAGATGGACGCTAACTAGTGCATTCAGTTTATGGGTAAAAGTGATGTTCATGTTAACCTTTCAGTTTTTCCTGTAGGTAAACTTCATTTGCTACATTCAGTGAGTGTAGATGAGCTCCAATTACAAGAAGAAACTACACATACGAAGACTAGAGATGCACAACAACAGGCCACACAAGCACATCAACAACAAAAATAGGTCAAAGTAGCATGCAAAGAAGAAGAGGCCCACCACACTATGCTGGAGGCAAAAATCAATCATGTGCATTGTGACATTCCAGTTGACAACTACACCATTGAGAAGTTAGAGGGATTGGCTTCTGCAAACAAATTAGTGCAAAAAGAGGTTCAAACAATTCAGATAGAATACAAGTAGAATGTTGCAAACCTATAAACCAAGTTGCAACTGGAGACACCTCCAGAGGTCCGTGTGAAGAGGGCAATGGAAGTAAACCATGCACATGAAAAAATTGCTACCAAGGTCACCTAGTGTGATGCATCTTTGAACAAGGCCATGGAAATTTGAGCCTGTATCTAGAAAAATCCTGTCATATAGCAGTTATGTGAAACACTCAATGAAAAAAAGTAGCAATTCGAAGAGATCTGCACAGTTGCACCTAATTTGGCCCTCACACAGAGACTTGCTCGTCTGCAAGAAGGCTGCATAATCCAAGAATAAATTGCAGACTTGTGCCACAACGAACAGTTACTCAAAGAAAAAATTCAATCATGGGCAGAGGAAGCGTTGCAATTATCCCAGATGCTGGGCAACACTCAGAAAATTATTCAGTAGACTCGGTGCAACATGGAGATGGCCGCTGAGGGGCCTACTACATAAAAGATGGTTCAGCAAGTGTAGGGTGCAATAGCGCAAAGCCTCATACTAGTGCTCCCTCTCTAGATTTATGTCAAGATGCTCAAGGCTAAAACAAAGGAGACAGTGCCGCAGTGACTTGGGACAAGTCACATGTCTGCATTAGGGGCCTGTTAGAGCGGGGTCCCCTAAGGCACAAGTTCCAAGGTAATTTTTGTATGTTTGTATGTGTGCATTACACAAATGAAGGAAAAGGGATTTTAGCCCCAATTTTCGATGTAATTAATCTTAAATGTAAATTGTGGGCTTCAAACCATGGATTGAGACCATATTATATGTGCGCTAAGTGTATTATAAGTAGATATATTTTGTCTAAAATAAGTATTTATAAGTCAATGAATGTTATGAGATATCAATATTATGATAGTATTTGAATTTGTAAGGTTTTTCGGTTGGGTGAAAGGCTCCTGCCAGCTGTGTGCACGGAGGTCCAGTCCTACCTATGTGCAGACTCCATTGGCTATGTATGGAGAAGGGATTGTAAGGGTTTTCGGTAGAGGTTTTGTAAGGAAAGACAGTTGATGTATTGACATATCTAAAAGATAATAGATAGACAGTTTAGTTTTTGCGAAGCTCTCTATGTTATGCTTCTATATTGTGTATTTTTTATGCTTTGATTAAGATCACAATATTTGTTTACTTATTGATGAATGCAAAAATCTATTTTATATGATTAGGTATGAGTATTTGATATGTGTTAAGTGTTATGTTGATTAAGACCGAGATTTAGTTCTTATTTGTTATTTGCACTAAGAAAGACAATATTTTTATATTATTCCGTTGATAATTGCACATGGTCTTCAATTTTGTTATAAACTCATTGTGCGCATCTGTAGAAGATCACTTGGGGTTTTTCCGAGGACCAATTCATTAAAATCTCTCTCAGGGTGTGGAAACCAAGTTTCATCACCCCCCCGTATAACTTCGGGTGAGACTTTCGTATGCAGAAGTAGATCATTGTCGAAAGGGCCAATATTTGTAGGGTTTGTTGGTTTATCCATAAACTTCAAAATTGGGTAAAGACCCCTCAAGCCAAAAAATTTTACAGCCATGGGGGCATGTTGGTCCCCATTTTTGTACCTCCATACACTCTTTTATTTACCATTCTACCTACACTTATCGTCTTTTTTTGTAATATCCCAAAAGGGAGAATGTAGTAATACTTCACACAATATAAGAACTTACAACAAGATAAACAATAAATCTTAAGACAACATCAGAATTTATAGAGAAATTGAGCCATTTATTAGATTGGAGAAGAATCAGTTACACCATGTACAAAATATGAGAAGATCTATCAAAAGGTATTGTCTATAAGTACCCATAAAACAAGGTACAACAGGTACAACATAAATAGAGAGGCACTGAAGCAAATACTGCACTATCCCTTTAGCAAAATATAAACATATAGTTGCAGGCTGAAAAGGAAAATGTAGATCTACTCAAATCTAGAGCTCATATGATGCCAAGATTCAAGAGCTGGCCAATGTGATGGATTCCCAAGATAACCCGAAAGGATTTTCCAGATATGCAACTTTGGAAAATAACCACCCTAGGATTTGATTCTTGATTTTCTAGGAAATACAGATCTGAAGCTAGATCTAACAAATAGATGGCTGAAATATGATATTAGATCAGATCTATGCTTGAAGGGTTGATACCTTCTTCAGATCTATGAGCTAGAAACTCCAGATCTAGCTTCTCAATCCTCCAATGATGATTGCAGCTACTACAACACAAATGCCTCTAAAACCTGCATTGTGAGGGAAAGAGAGGCCTTATTCCTGCTAAATTTTTTTTAATAAGCTCCAGGCTGATGGAAGCACTAATGGCAATGTGAGGGGATGATCCCTCACAGGATTGCTAGCTGAAATACTAGCAACTTCCTTCCTCCCTTTTGATCTACAGGATAGATAGCATAATTCCCAAAGGAAGTACTGTTGCTGGGAGGTTAATAACTTTTGGCCTGATGCCAGATCTACAATGAAGCTCTGGGAAGTCAATCTCTAAACCCAAGGTGATAGGAATAATCCTTCACTAGTTCTCCAGCTGAAGTACTGAAGAAAACTTCCTCCTTCCAAACTGATCTTCAGAAATCTACAATTTTTGAATATGAGTGCTCTGTAGAAGTAGGAAGAGGATATGGAACTTAAAGCCTGATGTATAATGAAGTACAATCCTCTTTCTAGAGCTTCTCTAAGAAAGAGGTGGGATTCCCGACCAGGAACACCTTGTGCTAAACAACACCTACAATCTCTGCTAAACAACCCAAGAAAGCAGTGGAATGTCACATGAAAATTCTAGATCTGAAAATATATTACATCAAGAAATAATCAGCATTCCCTCATCCTTACCTTCATCTCCTTTAAACAACATTTGAGCCTTCCCAAGCCTTGGACCTCATCTAGACTGCACTGTCACATGTGGACAAGATCCTCGAAGTTGGACTGTGTTGTTTGACCAAATCAACCATCATGTCTAGGTGCAATGTACACCTTCCATCAAGTGTGCCTTGTTGGCACAATGTCCTCCATCACTTTATCATGAATTTCCCATGATCTTTGACATATTCAAGATCTTATTTGACTGAATCATCCTCTGTTTGATCCATTCAAGATCTTAGTTGACTGTGTCAACCTCAATGATCTATCTCATTAATGAGACAGGTTCTCCAATTTCATTCACATTAGTAGTTGCTCAACTACCTTTTTATGCAAATATAGGTTAGATTAATCCACATTCACACACACAAAGTGGATATTTATTCATATTGAGGTTTGTGGGTTCCTCCACCCTTTTATTTACTTAATTCATTAAGAAAATAAAGGACTCTAATATTCCAAATATGATGTGAAAATTTGGGAATATTACAGTCCCCCCTAGAAAAATGTTTCTTTTCCTCAAGCAACTCCAAAAGTAAATGCAAATCCATCTATTCCCCTCCAAATGGCATCCACATAAGGAAGGCTTCCTCTATTTTCTGTAATGTGTTATGCATGTTTGGTTGCAAATTTGTCTTTTAAAAAACATAAAGAATGACCTCCAACTGTATAGTTATATGTCCTCCTTCCATCATAAAGTACCAAGTGAAAACCATATGATCAACATTATCATCAATACATGAGATACATAAAATAAGTAGCTCTTTCCACAAAGGAAAAGCTCCATCACACAATACATTTCTCCATCCCATGTTTCATGAATTTGATTCAGCATTGATATGCTCTCATACTTAGCCCTGATGGCCTTGCTGGATCCAAGCATCATGCCAAAGTTATGCAAAAGAATAAGGAAAGGAGCTATATGGGTAGAAAAATATTTCAAACCATATTCTCCTAAGAGTAAGCACCGGAGTAAGGCCCTTTGCTGCCATCCTCCATCTCCTCCATGTAATATGGACAAGCCAAAATCCCCCAAAAGCAACCCAAGAAATAAGAGATATTGTTGCTTTCTATCCTCCTCATGTGCATCATGAAGCAAAAGAATACTAATGGACATATGGAATGTCACATCAGCCCAATACAAAGAAACATCATCAATACACATCATGAGAGCATCATGCCAAGATTTACCCAAGACAAAACACATAGACATAGGAGATGTCATGTGGTGGCCAATCTCTCTCAAGTGAAACCAAAATGAACATGCCTTCTTTTGCTGCATTCTATCATTAAAAAACAGGGCATGAATCAGAAAAATATGAGCTATTGGGTGGTAACCATACTCACCCAAGAGCAGCCAGCATAGCCATGCCTCCTTATTCATTTCAAAAGTGTTATTCAAGGCATGGATCAAATAAATAGGAGCCTTTTGGCAGTGACAACAACCTCCCAAGGGAAACCAACGTAACCAAGCTTGCTGGCCCATGTAAATCTGCAAGTGGTCATGCAACCCCTTGCTTATCTTCCTCATCCAGTCACCCCGAGTGATGTGCTGCATAATCATGGTATCCTCCCTTTGTAGAATACCATCTTACCCAAATTGATGAAGAAATTTGCACTCCATGAAATGTTGAAGTGCACCTCCAATGAAATCTCTTAATGAGACCTTCTTCTCATCCATGGCCTTACAAAACCAATGAGGTTCTAGATCTGTTGTAGGTAGAAGTTTCTCTTTGAGCTGTGAGCTTCTCATTGAGAAAGTGTCATCAATAAAGGAGAAAAGGTTTCTCATATCTAGATGTCTACCATTTATTATCTTTACCTCCATTGCTTCATGAGTGAAGCTACCTTCAGAATGCTCCAAGAATAATGGGGCCTCATCATTATCACTGCTTCTAAGTGATAGTGTTGCAGATATACAAAGTAATACATAAAATGTCTCAAAGAAAGATATAATACTGATATCACAACCATTCATTGCACAAAGGATTATGCTCATCCCTTTTTCTGAAATTCTACACTTCAACTCAAGAGGTTGAATGTGGCTCATCCATGAAAAAATGGGATACCTTTTCATCTCCTCCTTGATTAGATCAAGGGTCCTCTATGATGTGATATGTTTCTGCTTCAAATCAACACTATGTTCTAACCCTTTTTTATGCATTGGCCCTGATGGAATGTCCCCAGAAGTTTCAATAAGATCTACTGAAACAATAGGTGATGAATGTGTATGCATACCTTGGATCAACTGATATGTGGGAACCTCTTGACAGAACACAAGAGTTCCTCCAACTTCTGATAAGGGTGATGGTTGCTCTTCTCTAAGTGTACCAACACTGGAATCCTCCTCCTCTTCCTCATGCATCCCCTGAATCATGCATGGGACTCTATATGTCAAGAACTGAATACCATCTTGCAAAGATGAAAGAGACTCTTCTCTAGATGCAAGTACTTCTTCAGCTGGTGATGAATGTAGTGACTTCTTTTCCATAGTGACAAGATTGACATCCTCCTCCTTAGAAAATGTCTCTTTGTAGCACATCTCTGTCTTCTTCACATCAAACTTCTTTCTCAACTTGTGAAATAAATCTGAAAATTTAGTCACCCTTGCATTCTCTATGTGACCGAAGCACCAATCATTAGCTCCATCTAAAAGATGAAGTGCTACAATTTGAACAACCTCTTCTTTAGCTATAGGATGTAGTCTAAAAAATTCATCTAACTCTCTCCTCCAAGCATTAACAGTGTTTGAGGAAGATCCATAAAATGTAGGCAAATAGAATCTATTATGCCTCTTTCTTCTATTGCTGCTATAGGATCCTCTTTCTTCTTTGATTTTGAAGAATTTTTGGAGAGTTAGCTTCTCCTTGAATACTCTATACTGTGCTTTGTACTCTTCAAGATATATACTAAGAGTCTCATGAGTCTCAGGTTCATTGCTTCCTTCATTTCTACACCCTACACCTTCTTCAAAGAAAGTGGGCATAGTGGATCTATGAGGAGATCTAGGATTCTCCGGTTATATTCTTTGATGATAGGAAGTGTTGGGGCCTTCCTTATCACATCTTCTTCTTAGATCTTCTTTCTGCCTTTCCTCTTTCATTTGATATAGCTCCTTGGAGAGATCTTACATAGATCTATAGAAATGAGTGGCAGAATTTTCTTCCTCCATGATAGATCTCATCTATCTGCTTATTCTTAGATGCAAAAGATGAAATGTCCACAAGCTGAGCCAAATATCATGCTCTGATACCACTGTAATATCCCAAAAGGGAGAATGCAGTAATAATTCACACACTATAAGAACTTACAGCAAGATAAAAAAAAAATATTAAGACAACATCAGAATTTACAGAGAAGCTGAGCCAATTTTTTTAGATTGGAGAAGAATCAGTTACACCATGTACAAAATATTAGCAGATCTAGCCAAAGAGATGGTCTAGGAGTACCCAGAAAACAAGCTACGATAGGTACAACGTAACTAGAGAGGCACTAAAGCAAATAATGCATTGTCCCTTCAATAGAATATTAATATATGGTTGCAGGCTGAAAAGGAGAATGCAGATCTACTCAAATCTAGAGCTCACATGATGCCAAGATTCAAGATTTGGTTAATGTGATGGATTCCCAAGATAACCTAGAAAGGATTTTCCAGATCTACAACTTTGGAAAATCACCTCCCTAGGATTTGATCCTTGATCTGCTGGGAAATACATATCTGAAGCTAGATCTGACAAATAGATGGCTGAAATTTGATATTAGATCAGATCTATGTTTGAAGGGATGATCCCTTCTTTATATCTATGGACTAGAAGCTCTAGATCTATTTTCTCAATCCTCCAATGATGATTGCAGCTGCTGCAACACAATTTCCTTTAAAAAATGCACTATGAGGGAAAGAGAGGCCTTTTTCCTACTAAAAAATGTTATAATAATCACTAGAATTATGGAAACACTGATGGAAATGTGAGGGGATGATCCCTCATAGGATTTCTAGCTGAAATACTAGCAACTTCCTTCCTCCCTTTTGATTTGCAGGATAGACAACATAATTCCTGAAGGAAGTACTACTACTGGGAGGTTAATAACTTTTGGCCTGATTCTAGATCTGTAATGAAGCTCTGGGAAGCTGATAGTTAAGCCCAAGGTGATAAGAATAATCCTTCACCTGTTCTCTAGCTAAATTACTGAAGACAGCTTCCTCCTTCCAAATCGATCTTCAAAAATCTACAATTTCTGAATATCATTGTTCTGCAGAAGTAGGAAAAGGAAATGGCACTTAAAGCCTGATATATAATGAAGTGAAATACTCTTTCTAGAGTTTCTCTAAGAAAGAGGTGGGATTCCTGACCAGGAACACCCTTTGCTAAACAACACCTGCAGTCTCTGCTAAACAGCCCAAGAATGTAGTGGAATGTCACATGACAATGCCAGATCTAAAAAGATCTTACATCAAGAAATAATCAGCATGCCCTCATCCTTGCCTTCATCTCCTTTAAATAATATTTGAGCCTTCCCATTCCTTGGCCCTCATCTAGACTGCGTTGTCACATGTGGAAAAAATCCTCCAATTTGGACCGTGTTGTTTGACCAAATCAACCATCATGTCTAGGTGCAGTGTACAACTTCCATCAAGTGTGCCTTGTTGGCACAACGTCCTCCATCACTTTATCACGAATGTCCCATGATATTTGACATCTTCAACATATTATTTGGATGAATCATCCTCTATTTGATCCCTTCAAGATATTATTTGACTGTGTCACCCTCCATGATCTATCTCATTAATGAGACAAGTTCTCCAATTTCATTCACATTAGTAGTTGCTCAACTACCTTGTTATGCAGATCTAGGCTATATTAATCCACATTCACACACACAAAGTGGATATTTATTCATATTGAGGATTGTGGGTCCCTCCACCCTTTTATTTACTTAATTCATTAAGAAAATCAAGGACTCTAATATTCCAAATATGGTGTGAAAATTTGCGAATATTACATTTTTATCCTTTTTTTACCTCACCATCACTGTCAAAACTTCATATTTTGTAACTGGAGGTAAAACACTTATTTACCATTATTTTAAGTGTTTTTGATTGAGTTTAGGTGGATTTATGATATCATTCTCATTGGATTAATTCTAACTAATTATTATTTTGACTTGTAGACTTTGAAGTGTGTTGGCAGGTAGTCAAAAGTCTCAGCACTTGGATGAGTACTACATACAGGTGGAAAAATCATCATTCAAAAGACAATTCACCATTCTATACTTAATGATGTTCCACAATTTCGTACTTAACATTGAATCTAGTGTTCAAATGAAAAATTGGGCAATGGGAGTTGAACGGTTAGGTATCCAAGTCATATCTTGGGAAATCAGTGGTGAACATTCTCAATGCTTAAGAAGAGAACAATTTTTTTCTAAAGATGGAGAATAGTTCAATTGACCTGATTCACTTGGAGGAGCATTCACAAGAGAGACTACACAAATTATAATAGTTTTATGTTTTAATTTTTTACATTGCATAGATTATTAGTTAAAATTAGTCTCCATCGTATGATGATAAAAGGCACAATGTGATTTGTAATAGTTACTTGGAAATTTGAACAATAGACCAGGAGACTGGATTTTACTAATTTTTGAAGTTTTGGAGGAATGTATGCCTGTGAACTCTTGTTTTGAATCATAATATAGTTTGATGCCATTATAAATCCTCTGTAAGTGTTATTGTTTGTTTATTTATTGAGCAATTATTTAGTTTAACTTTCTCTAGGAGTGGTAAGGGCCCACCACCACTTGGTCACAAGTTCTTTCCTTTGTTTAAGTTATAGAATTTATAATTTTTAGTGTGAATTAGTTTATGAATTATAAATCTAGGATCGAGTATGGACAATGTTATGTGTGAGCGATTTCATATTGATATTATAATTAATTTCATTTTCACTTGAGTAACAGAGTTGTTAATAATTTGATTTAAGATTTTCATTCTTGAAGGTTGATTACTATGCACTGGGAATGATAAGTAATACTCTATTCTGAGTTAGATACATTTGAAGGAAATCAACGAAGTGATTCAATGCATAATAGGATTAATTTAAATGCACTCTGAAGGTTTGATTGGTTACAGTTGGAACATAATTCATGATTTATTTTATATATTGTTAGTGCATGAGCATGAATAGTGTAAGGTGTGTTTAATGGATCGAAATAATTTTTGGTTTGAAGTTAATTTCATGAAATAGAATTTTTTTTAATGAGAAGTTATTTTGTTTTCTCATAGCATCATTGTCTTTCTATAGAAGTAGGCATGAAGATCATTTTATTGTTTAAATTCTATTTTAGTGTCAATCAAATAGATTTCATTTTATTATCATTGAATTTGATTCTGAGTTTCTTAAGTACAAAAAGAGAATTTTGGGCTAAGTAGTTCATTTTGAACAGTCATTTCAATTAGAAATAGGAATTCTGAGGTTTGTTTCATAGAAGAATGAGATCATGTAGGTGGATATTGGTTTATGTAATTATGATTTATTTCTTAGAAGTTGATTTATGTAACCTCGAGTTATTTTTTAGAAGTTGATTAAAAGTTTGCTTTCATGAAGATTAGTTAAGTATAGTTGGAAGTGAGTATTCATAAGTGAATAATGCATTGTGAGGTTTTCTTTATAATGAATGAATGGTGTGATCATGTGTGAAATGAGTAGTGTATGCTTAATTAATAGAATTTAACAAAGGGTTTTCCTTACAGTCAGTAGATAGTCTGTTATTTTATAGAGGCAAGTGTGGATTTAGTTATGGAATCATAAGTAGGAGAACAGTTTCTTTGGTTAATCGATCATTCATTTGTGATTGTAGTATGTATTTTTGAGTCAAGTTAATTTATTTAGGATTTATATAAAATAGAAGTTAGCATAAATATGCTTCTTCTCTTCACTAATTTTGTTATTATTGAAAAATTATGTACTTAAATATACACCTAAATCGATATGCAGTGTAGCTTAGTGATTATGATCCTCAGTCAATAATTCAGTTTAGGGGGTTTGAAACGAAAATTAAAACACCTAATGGACCATTGATAAGTCGTTACGCTGATGCTTTGATATCCTAAACATTGATATTCAATCTTCGATATTCTGACATGGCGATGCTCTGATGCTTCCTACCCTCCGATTTTCTAATATTTTGTCTCCTTAGAGGCCTCTAAACCCCTTACTTTGGCAAACAATATCTCTTGATTCCAATGGCCATTTCTGGATTTCGAGGTACCTTGGACAGATTATTGTCAAAAATTTATTTTTTAGACAATATGATGCACTATTTGGACCCCTTTCTAATCTAAAACATGGCTTCAAACCTGAATGATGATGCAAAGGACCTAGACCCACAATTCACCATAGTCATATTTTTATGCGTTTTCAGTACTCTTGCTACTCTGGTGATTCTCAACCATAAAACTATAGCTCTCATTGGATTCCTCCTAGAAATTTAAAGTCATATTTTATGGATTTTCAATAAGCCTTCTACTATGGTGATTCTCTACTAGAATCCTGCAACTATCATTGATCACCATTGTCCTCTAGTTGACATAAATTCCAATAATCACTAGCCAACTATCCACCAATCTTCCTCTTTGGCATGGACGGAAGCACTATTAGCTCCCCCTGAGGCTAAGCATGGTCTTCTTCATTTGTCCCCCTATAATGATGCCTAGTAATTTTCTACCCATTTCGCATCAATGGGAAATAATACTTCATGAATACTCCACTTGAACCATGGTAGCCTACTCATCCAACAATCATACATGCTGAGTAGTTTCCAGCATATGAACTAGAGTGGATTCATTTGAAGGGAGGATTCAAAAATCTTATCTATTACTTGAGATATTCCAAGGGTTATCTTTCTAGTGGCTTAGAAAAGATATCTGTAATTTGATCTTTAGTGGCCACGTATTCAAGTATGACAACATTGTTTGCAACTTGCTTTCTTAAAAAATGAAACTTGATATGAATACGCTTAGTCTTTGAATGCATGAATGTATTTTTAGAGATAATAATGGCACTTGTATTATCAAACATGATTGGAATAGGATCCTTCAACTCTACCTTAATATATTTCAAATTATTCTTCATCCATAGAATTTGTGTGCAATAGGTGGAAACAACAATATATTCTTCTTCAATGATCAATAAAGAAATGGAACCTTGTTTTTCGATGACCCATGAAAACAAGCATTTAACCAATAAGAAAGTTGCACTTGAGGTGCTTTTCTTGTCATCAAAACTTCCATCCCAGTCAACATCAGTGTATGCCTTCAACTTAAATTCTTTACTCTTAGCATATTGCATCCCATAATCTATTGTTCCTTGGAAATATTTGAAGATCCTTTTGATATCCACAACATGAATTTCATGAGGGAAAGTCTGAAATCTGGCCACAAGTCCTACATCGTGCATTATGTCTAGAATTGAAGCTATAAGATACAATAAGCTTCGTATCATGGATTTATATTCATTATGATTTACCAGAGGTGTCTCATATTCTTTGCATGGTTTGAAACTTGTAACAATGGGTGTTCTTACTAGTTTCCAATATTCTAACCCAAACTTATTTGGATTTTATCAGAGATATTTGGATTGGGAGACAAACACTCCTTTCTAATCCTGATATATTTACAATCCCATGAAGAAGGACATTTATCCAATCATGGACATTTCAAAATCTATCTGCATACATTTTGCAAGTTGATTCCCTAGTTGTTGCATGTCACTGACAAATATTATGTCATCCAAATATACTACTACAATTAGTAGATGGTCACCTTCAATATTTATGTACAAATTTCTATCAATAGTACCCTTTTTAAAACCTTGCTTTCAAAGGTATTTATCTAGCCTCTTGTACCAAGCTTTAGGAGCCTGTTTGAGTCCATATAGGGCCTTTTTGAGTTTTCACACAAACCCTTTCTCTGTGGTGAGAATAAATCCTTCTGGCTTCTCAATGTAAGATTATTCCTCCATATCTCAATTGAGAAATGTAGACTTCACGTCCATTTGATACACTTTGATGTTTTTGTGACTAAAAAAGGAAAGAAAAATTATAATAGCTTCCAGTCTCGCTACTAGTGCAAAGGTTTCCTCAAAATCTACTCCTTATATTTGAGCATAACCTTTGTAGAGAAACCAAGACATGTTCCTGAATACTTGACCCTGCTCATTCAACTTGTTCTTGAAATCCCATTGGGTACCAATGAAATTTTTCTCTTTAGGTCTTGGAAGAAGCTCCCAAGTGTTATTATTTTCGATTTGGGAAAGTTATTCATTCATATCTTTCACCCATAGCTTGTCCTCACTTTCTTGATTTAGATTCTTGGGTTCAACATGTGATAGCAGAGTTATATTTGCATAGATTGGACTGGCAATAAGTTTCCTCCTAGTATGGACACCATGTCTTTGGTCTCCCAGTATCTGACTCTCAATATGAACTTTGTTGGCTTGAGGGGTCTTGACCCAGTTTCGGAGGTTAAGGTTCGCCAAAAAACCCCTATTCTAGTGACCCTTTCAGTAATGACCTACTTTCACAGGACAAGGTATCACTTGAAATAGTATGGGAGGGTGTTGGAACCAGGTTTCAGCACCCTGGGAAAGAGTAGGTAATTTAAGGCTGATCTATGTTGCAACTTATCAGGTTCGCACAGAATGATTTTATTCATAATCTCTTAACATTATAATCAACACATAACCATAACAAAGCTACTATCACTAACAGATCTAATCAATACATTCGCATCCATGTGCACATCAAAAAATACCATCACAGAACATTATAATCACAACTAATTCTTAGATCACAGGTACATTCGCAACTTAAATAAATATCACAGATGCAGTTCAGTAATAAACACGATCAATCCAAATACCATCAAGATACTTCAAATATATTCCGCATTCATTAGTATCCAAAACTCAATTACAACCCAAACACAGCTTGCGCACATAGCCAATGCGGTCCGCACACAATAGGATTGAGGATCTCTGCACACACAACCAACAGGAGTCCTTACCCAAAAATACCTAGACAGGTCTCAACAGTTCACAGGTAGGATCAATCTTACTTATTCGTTACCTCCTAGACCCAACTATCTATCTATTTATATCATCGCAACCCTTGCTATCCTATGGTCTACAAACCATGGTTTATGGACACTAGATTTACCCTTTAACCCATTACAAAATGTTGGGGCTTTGAATCTTCCCAAAACCCTAAGAAAAACTGACTATTAAAAAATTATACCAAAACACAACTTAGGGATCCCCGTTCCAATAGGCCCCCAACACAATCTTGTGACTTGTCCCGAGTCACAGCGGCCATGGGGTTTTCATCTTAGCCTGAAGCTGCTTGATCGCATCAACCAGTGGGGTCAACACTTCTCTCTACGCAACAATGTTCTGTGCAATATCCACCAACTTCTGCAAAGTTTGGCATTCAGTAACAGTCGTGACACTTTCCAATGTCTAGTTCAGTTGTTTAACCGTGACATCCACTTCTTGAGATAGTTTTAGGGCTTCATCGGCCCAAGGCTTCAGGTGGTCACTAAGAACCTAATTTTTTTGTGGATTTCTTCAATGTCATCTCTAAGTGTGTGGCTGGTATGCAGTTGCACCAGGAATTGAGTTGGAATCAAAGTGGACATAGTAGCTTCGAGCTGTTCAAACTCCTCCTCCTTCTGGTGTAGCTCTTGAGTAAAATCGCGCAGGAGATGGTCACACTGCACTTTATACCACAACTGCATAGATTTATCCAACAACTCTATGCCCTGAGAAATCTGAGCCGTAAGAGAATTAGTGGCCTCTGTGACTAGCGCGATTCACTGGGATCTTACCTCAGGTGGAGCTTTCGGCTGCAATATGGCATGTAAGGAAGCAATATGTTATTCCATCTCTATCTTAACAGTCTGAATTTTAGTCCTAGAAGCCCTTACTGCTGCATCAAACCCCTTAATCTTGGCCTAGGGGGTAGTAGAAGCCCGAATATCCTCAGTTACATCTGTGCAAAACCTACTAATTAGGTGTTCCAACTCGGTCTACTACGTTGTGGCAAGGGGTGCAATGTGCATGCGACCTGTGCCTAGGACACCTCAGTGGTTTTTTCCATGATCATCTGCTCAGATGTACTGAGCTGCTGCTGCACCTAACAGAATCTATGCTGGATCTCTTTGAAGAGGGATGTGCAGAGGACTTGCAGTGGTTCCTGCGGAAGCTGGGCGGAATCCAATTATAGTTATGCACAGGCCTGGACTTGCGCACCTAGGGAAGGTGGGCTCAAGAAGAATTTTGCACCTCGCAGGGGGCATAGGCATGTTTCAGTTGTGATGATCAATTTTTTGTTGGTTTCTGGGGGCAGCCTGGTCTGAATCATGCTTGTTTGCAAGGTGTCGATTTTGAGCTGCAGAGCATGGAGCTCAGTCAGGAGTGTAGCAACTATGGCCTTCTGTTTCTCTTCCAAATCCAGCCATTTATTTTCTGAGGCGAGGGTGACTGCATCTGCAATCCTCTCGAGGACTTCCTCTGTCAAGGTAACTTCACTCTCATGACTAGGCCTTGTAGCCCACCATTTATTTCATTATCCTTTGAGAGGGTTGACAGTCCATTTTCTACCACACGGGGAGCCGGTACCCCACGCATCCAGACCCTCCATGTCCAAATCTTGCTGCGATTGCTGTTTCACACCCTTTTCAGTGTCCTTTCCATGACCTTCTGCCCTTTTGGTGGTATCAAGCGGGTTGGTTTTTGGAGTGTTGATTGTACCCACAATGTCATTTGTACCTGATTTGAAGTTGAGTCTCCAGTGTGGTGGCCAAGTGGCAATGAGTCGGTAAATATCCTCATCAATGACCATGTATGGTAGTGATACCCACGTCAGATCCTTACAGCCCTATATCTACACATTGTGCATCGTGGCTTGGAATGTTGTGATGCTCTTGTACTTGTCATAGATCGCTAGTGACAAGCGCAACTGGGAGTGGATTGCTATTGCAAGACTGCTCTAAAAGAGGACCCAGAAGACCTTGTTATCCTCGATGTGCTGCTCATCCTTTAAATCTCACAAATTTGCATAGCATGCCCCCTCGCACATATCTGGCTTGAGCTTAGGGAGGATCAAATATTTAGGGGCTTCCCACGTGACTAACGGGATGAGGATCAACATCTAGGAGTAGAAGAATTCCCTTCCATGATCCTGGGCCTCGTGCATGTTGTCCACGAATTAATTACACAAGAACTGGGACTAAATGAAGCAGACCCTTTTTTCATAGTGGCCAGGCAGTCAAATTACGTAAGCAGGGATAGTGGCAACCTGGCACTTGCACATCATTTTACATGCCAGCAACAAGGTACCCATTCGCACGTCGGGGTCGCTAATGGTACTGATCATGAAACCCTTAGTATTTCGCTTGACATGGTAGTCATCATGCACCTTATTGACGATCTGTTGCTCATACTTCTTGTCGATGCACTCCATGGGATTTGGCCCCTCCATGGAGAGACCAGTAATTCGGTGAATGAGTGCAACATCAATGGGAATGCGGTCCGAGATCCATAAGCTACCGTCATGGACCAGAGCTAGCAGTTGATGCACAATTCGATCAGTAACATTGCAGTTTCCAAAGTGAGGCATCCATAGCAATTTTAATAACCAGAACCATCCAAACTTCTTGCCCATGACATGGGGACTACCCTCAGCACATCATCCTCCAATACCCTTTCAAGATATAATTCCGATGCCAATTATAGGAATGCGTCTAGGTTGGCTAGGTCATGATCGTCGAATTTTATAGAGTGGAGCTTGCCTAAGTATTCGCCAATTATGGGGACCTCGCCTAGAATTAGAGGCATCTATAGATAGGCATGCATACCATCGATATTCTTAGGTGTGCACACCGACGACTTGTGAGGCCAAACATAGGGTGGTAGCCAGTTTATTGGTTCAGCGATTCAGGACTCTTCTTAAGTAGAAAAAGGTCTCTTTGATGGGCTAGGTGAATGTTCCTGTGGCACCATTTGTGGGGATTTCACATTTCGAGGGGAGGTACGTGGCTTCACCCCAGCCCATTTTTCATTCCTCCCCTACCCTTGCTCCTGGCCTTTTCCCTTCCCTTTATTTTTCTCCACCTTCTTTCCCTTGTTCGGTGTGGACACAAAATCCTCAAATTCAGGGTTGAATTCTAGTACTTCATCGGATTCTTTCTCCGTCGAGGCCATGGTCTACGAAGATTCAGTGGGATGGAGTTGAAGATTGCAACAAGAAACAGTGAAGGAGGAATCCTGAAACATCATTCCTGATCCTAGTTGGAAAGTGATCGCCAAAACTAGGTGGGGGCCACACATGTGATTTTTTGTCGCAAAGTCTATTTTTAGACTATGCCTATTTTTAGACATGGTAGTGAGTCATATTTTGAGATTTCAGGTCACAATAGAGGCTACAAATATTATTTACCCTTAATAATATTTAGACTATAAACTTCAGTTTACTCTCTTGGAGCACTTTAGTTCGAGCCTTGGAAGTGGCTCATGCATCTGACAGAGGAATTACGCTATTCCCAAGGGTTTGATGCCATCATGCATGGTTGACTTCAGTTAGGACTTCAGTGGCAGAAGTTTGGTGGAGTTAATGAGACAGCTAGTGGAGTTGTGTTCTGTTTATTTTAGTTGAACCGGTTGAGATTAGTTTAACTAGATAATCAATTAGTTATGAGTGGAGTGAATTAAATATTATTTAATTCATTAATTAGTAACTCATTATTCAACTCAAGAACACATCAGTTCACTACAGTGCATGGACAGTTCAGTGGAGACCAGTGAAAGAGGTAGATGAAAGGGTGGAGTTAGCTATCGGTGGCGACATCAGTTGTGCATGAGATTTGCACCACACTTGGAGGAATTTCCCATGATGATTGCGCTGTCAAGCCAAGGAGATTCGAACCTTGGATCTCTATTTAGACAGGCCATGATTGCGCAATAGAGGCAAGGCAATTAGTGGTGATTTTTGAACCAGTAACCTGTTCAAAACCAAGCTAGTTTGTGTGTAACTTCATGAGAAAGTACTGAGTACTTGTGAGGAGTATTGTACTGAGTTTGTTACATGATTTCTCCATTATAATATACACAATAGCTGCGGGGTTTTCAGCTATAAGCTTTCCCCATACATATTGTGTTAATGTGTATAATGATTTGATGTGTTATCGCTTGATTTTATTTCCGCATGTTTGATGATCTGAGTGGAAGAGATTATGTGTTGCATATAAATTCGAATTGTATGTGATCAGGATAGTCTCGATGGATAATTAATCATTATTCAGCAAATTTCTACAGATTGGACGCAGTCATTCTTGCATGGAAGATGAACATAGGGTTGCTACTATCAGAAGGGGTAGCATGCTCAGGCATGAAAAAATTACAATAGTTGCCAGAAATTGCAAGGCATGAGTTTTTCAAAATGCACAAAACCCTCTTATGAGCTCCCCTCCTGATTTTATAGCCTTGGGTAGAACAACGGTTGGGTGAGGTTTATCTAAAACTTACCATCAAGAAAACGGTAAAAAATCTTCAGAAATCGCCTCATTAATTTCCGGCTGCCCGCTCCTTTCAATGGTAAAATTTTATTTTTACCCTTTTTTATTGTTCCAACGGCTAGTTTTCACAACTCTGTATTACCCCTGCTGCGCTACCAGCACACCTCCTCCAGCTTTGAAACCTATGATCAACCCCTACGCTCCCAGTGCACCTCTATGAGACTCTAGACTTGCTATCGATCCCAGTGCGTACAATGCTCCTACCTATGTTTGTTGCCCTGCCTATGTGTATTATGCCCCATACAGCTACTCCATCTGTATAATCATTTGATCCAGTATGGTTTGAGCCGGCTTCCTTTGAAATATCCTGGTACCATATCACCACGCAGTGTGGCTAACCAGAAAACTCCTCCATCAATAATTTCTTTTATCACGTAGGGACCTAGCCAATACTGATGAAACTTCCTCAGGTGCTTCAAAAACTAGCTATCATATAGCAGGACCAATTCTCCCTCCGCAAAGATCTTTTTCTGAATATGTCGATCATGACATGATTTTTCTCGGGCCTTCTGAACTTGCTGATGGAAGTTAGTAATGAATCGATATTACTCCAGGGCCACGAGCTGTGCTAAACACTCCCCCATGATATCAGGCTCCACCATGTTCATAAAGGCTGCCATGCGTAGGCTAGAAACAATATACTCGATGGGCATAATGGCCTCTTTTCCATAAACCATCTAAAACGATGTTTTCTCGGTAAATTTCTTGTAGGAGGTTCGATAGGCCCAAAGGACCAATGGGATGCACACGTCCCAGTCTCTTTGATCGACATTACATACCTTGGTTAGTGCGTGTTCCAAGATTTTATTAAAAGCTTCTACAACTCCATTTTCCTGTAGATGATATGGGGTGCTTTTCATGTGGTGGATCCGGAATTATTTAGTCAAAGCCTGTATTGTTTCATTAACAAAATGTGTACCTCTATCGCTCATCAAGATATTTGGACAACCAAACCTGGTTATAATATGTTCAAAAATGAAGTGTGCAGTGATATCTGTAGTACAATCCTTCACAGCTTATGCATCGGCCCATCTGGTTACATAATTAGTTGCAGTGATGATGTAGCGTTCACCTGTCTTCATCCCTCACAGGTTTATGGGACCAACGAATTTCATGGCATTTTTTTCAAATGCTTGCAGGGCCATTTGTGGCTACAAGGGAATTTCACCTCTGCACAATGGTCTTCCTGTCATTTGGCATGTGTCGCAATCTTTGCAATAGTTTTTAGTATGAATCTTAATCGCAAGTGTACGAAAAAAGACTACTTTAGCTGTGCATAACAAAGAGCCCTAAAAAAAAATATGGATGTCAATATCTTCAGATCTGAAATTAAGTGATCAATACTAATGCTGCAAAAATCTAGATCTATGCATCAAAATACATTAAGAAATAAATAAAAATGAGATTTACTCCATGCATCCGATAGACAAGACAAGAATATGTTGAATGAATTTTATATTAAGGGCACCCGGGAGGAAAACATATAAGGATGTTACCAGTTCTCCTCAATGGGATGGGTTCTTGTAAGTCCTCGGTGCTTTAGATCTAAAATTCATCTCTCTTGATGGTGTAGAAAACCCAGACAAAAATGGAACTCAAAGGGAGCTCACAAGCAAAAGATAGAAAAATATGACAATGATGGTGGATCAAAGTCAGACCAAAAGTATAGATCCAGAGTGATCTTTAGGCAACAAAAGGTGGTGAATGAATGGAAAAACCCTTGTATTTATAACAAAATATTGAGTTAGTCTAGATATTGGTGCATAATTAAAATATTATTAACCAAATCAAGATCCAACTTTTATGGAATATTTTATTATATTTGTTGGAGGGAAAACAAATTTGACTTGGGTCAAATCCCTTTAATTGTAAATAATAAATAAATGAATGATTTATTTATTATTAGAAGGATGTGGTTGAGTAATAATTAAATAAATAATGATTTATTTAACTATTTATGAGTGATTTAGTTAAATTTAACAAAGAATCTTATTTAAATAAGGTTTAAATAATTATTCCTAGAAAATAATAAGATAAATAATAATTTATCTAATTAATTTTCTTGTTTTGGGTTAAATATGACCAGTAATATTTATTAAAAAAAATTTAAACTAATTATTCCTTCAGGAAAATAAAACAAATGTAGATTTATTTAATATTTCCTCATGGGGTTTCCTGTTTAGACCATAAGCAACTTAATAAAGGTGGTTTACTAAGTTAATTTTCATAGTGAAACAAATTTTACTTAGGGTAAAATTGGTCTTACATGCTGTACTTTGGTCCATCTAATAGTAACAGGTTAGATGACCAAAAAAAAGTGTAACAGATTTCCCCCCAGCGAGCGAGCGTTAAGAGCTAATCGTATGACCGAAGTACGTTGTAAGAACTCAATCACTAGATATTGAAGGGGAAGTCAAAGAGAGAGAAATATAAGGTATATCGAAGCGCTAAAGGACTGGAACCAGAGGAGGTGAGACTTACAAGTGCGACAAGTCTCTTTTATGAGTGAGTACTTGTGCTATAGGTAGCGGGGGAGGCATACCTATGCCCGTCGAGACAAAGTACAAAGAATAATGCATCTAGTAAACAGGGGACTAAACAATATAGTACATGCTAGCATAAACATGAGGCAGGTGAAAACATGATAATGAATCCCACATACATATTGTGCCTCGGATAACAGCCAGGACTTATACAATAGCATCTGAGTACATGAGATACAAATATAACCCAAATGCCCCTGTAAATAGGAAAAGGCTCTGAAAATCTGACTAATACATGCAAAAAAAAAGACACTGCAAGCGACTGAGGCAGAAAACATCAAATATATGGAGCTGTATCAAAGGCTGTAATGAAGAGGTCATCCGGGCATGTGGGGGGCAAGCTGTACGACACACCCTCATGAGGGTTGAAACATCTCACACACACCTAGGAATTTCCAATATCATCTGCTGCATCACTTTACCATCAATTATACGGATCTCGATCATGCTGAAAGGAGCTGGAGCTTAGAAAAAATCAAGTCAAAGGGAAATGATGAACCCCTTTTCCTGATCCGAGGCACCAAACAAGAGTGGAAGTTGGAACCAAGGTACACCACCCTATAGACCTATCTTCTGGAATGAATGATCTGATGTAAAAAAAAAGAGGTCTGCCATAGGTGAGGCAAAAAGGGATCCTCAACTAAGCCACAAGAGAAAATAGTAGAGTGACTGACAGACTAACAACAGGGATGATGATGAAATGGGGGGTATTGAGTAGTGAACAGATGACTTCCCTTGTTAGAGCATAAAGGGCATGGATGAAATGGCAGCAACTGACACAATATCATGAGGGATAGGGGAGAGTAGGACTAAAATTCATAATGTGCGACACGAGAGAGGAACCAAGAAATGAAGGATGGAGGACTATAGCGGGATACAAAGGGACTCAAGATAGACTCCAGGAATATGATGATGACTCAACTCAGATGGTCTAAATTAGGGTGACTGGATGATATTTCTACACAGAAAAGGTCCAATGGGGACCATGAAAACATGAGTACATGATGGTTACTCATGATGAAAATCGACACGAACATGGACAAGTATGAAGGCAAAGTGGTGCCCCAAGTAAAAGTGTTGCAAGTGAAGAAATTCGATTTAGGGGAGTGGTGAAGTGACGATTCTTGGACAAAATGTGTCTTGGTGAAGTATCAAATCACAAAAAACTAACAGATACCCATTTGAGGGCTCGGTGAGAGCTTTCCAATGGTATAAACTTCTTGCCAAACTGAGCTATGGTTTGGCCGCAGCAGAAGAAAGAAAAATCAGGGATTTCTCTTTTAATAAGGCATTTTCCCTCCAAATTCACTCATTTGCAAATGTAGCTGTGGTGAATGTAGAGAGGAGAGAAGGCCCTAAATCTTGCGATGATCGTATTGGACAAACCGACCCTTAGAATCAAGATCCGTCAGTTGCAGGTAAGAGGCCTAACCTTACTCTTTCAATTAAGGGGATCAAAATTTTAGTGTAGGTACCCAGAGCTCATGAACAGGCTAGGTCACACTTTTGGGGTTTTTTCTGCGACCTGGGTAGTAGGTATTGGGTAGAAAACTATGAACTATCCTAGGAAATGACCTGAAAAGTGCGACATGTCAGAAAAAGGGGGTTTGAGTGCTATTTTTGGCTAATATCTGGGATTTTTATGGTTGAGGGGCATAGGTGCCCCCAAGTATGTTATGGTCATGCCAAAATGTATTTAGAAAGGGGGAATATAAACACATTTTTATCATGTGGTACGCCATTTTTTTTCATTATGGTTATGCAGTTCAAGAAAGGGAATGGAGGATTACCGATCTCTTATGGTACTGCATATATGAATAAAATGGACTTAATTTTCTGGGTTGGCATACATGGTGTCACTATCACAAAGAGAGGATTCAGAGATAATGAACTGGTGCTCTCCTAGAAAAACCACAGGTTGGTCAACAACAATGTCTAGGGGACTAGGTTGCTGATGTAAAATTAAGGAATGATAAGATATATCGTCCGTAGAACGATCTGAAGTGATATGGGACCCTAGAGGTTCTTCTAAATGGGGAAGAATAAGGGTACTAGAGTTGACACGAACAGATACACTAGGATATTTGTGGAGAATTTCTTCTCTTGGACTCTCAAATATGGGTGCCCCCTTACCCAAACATTGGGTGTCAATGTAATGGCCACAAGGTGTATGTGGTTCGAATGCATGGGTTTGATGTAAGGGGGAATAGATAAAGTCAGGGGTGGTGACTACTTCCATAATGTCATCATCGTGATAGAAGATGGGGTAACTGATGGAAGAAAGACCACCTGACATGGCGAAGCTACCTCACTCATCATCATGAGAAGAGAGGTTCACATGCGCATCGTGACAAGGGATGACATAAAAACAAGTAGATGAAGGATCCACTGATGTTGAGCCCAAGGTGATCGCTGAAGGGAGGTCAGGAAAAACAGAAGGGGAAGACCCAGGGGGGTCTTCCACCACAAATCTCATAGATGATGACACGTAGTGGACAGTGGAAAAATAATCTGTCATTTCGAAATCCAGAGAGGGAATGTCAATAGGAGTGGATGTGTCCTCTAGTTCTGCTAAAGCAAAACGCATAAGTAAGGGAGCGGTGGACTCGTTGCACTTGGCCTCAAATTGGCGAACTAATGCTAGAGACATGTAGAAGTACTCGAGGTGGGGACAGAGGTGGGTATAATTTCCATGGAGATCACACAAATCACATGGGTGCTTGGTGTGAATATTCTTAGGGTTCTTGGCTACAGACAAGGAAGAAATAGAGACTTCAGGGACCGTAGACTTAGGAAACGCAACATTAACCATGGGCTTGAGGTGAGGCAACTTTGGACAGGTATGGGTGGCATGAATGAAAAAATCACACAAATCACACTGAATAGTATGCTTTGGTGTCCAAGGAGGGGCAAGGTTTGTCAGGGCAGCCTTGTCTTTTCATGCCCTCTTACAAGATTTCCCCTTCTTACTCGAAGTTGTCGCAACAGGAGAGGGTTCCTGTGGAGGTCGCTGAGGCACTGTAGTAGCGAGGGAAGTCATTAAGACCGGTTGAACTGGGGTCAAAGAAATATAAGGTTTGGGTTGACCAGGCGGGGTAGCGGCTGGGGGATCAAGGTACCAGATGGGAATCCCCAGGGTCAGGTTAGGAAGAGATAGGGTGGCCATGAAAGGTACTGAGTACACTCTAAGAGAGGGAGCTAGAAACGGTATCTGAATGGACGGGTAATGGCCAGGTAGAAAGGATTTAAGATGTTTAAGGCTTGGAGGAACCGTTCCAGGAGGGTAAAGAGGCTCATGGATACCAGCTATAGGTGTAATGTTCCCAATTTTAGCCTCGAGATAAAATGGAACATTATAGTTGCACATTTTATTTTTTCTTAATAAAATGGGGAAGGAGACACCTTAGCCCCTTTTAGATGAATAAATAACAATCCTAATGTGAAAAGGGAGTGAATAAAGTAGCTGAAATGAACACCAATGGTGTGAATGGAACCCAACTCACTTGGATTATTCATCTTTGACTAAAGTCAATAGGGTTGCCTATAGAGGAGAAGCTTCCTAGAGAGGCTGTGCAGTTTTGGAGGGAAGACATTCATGCAAGGGTGGAAACCCTAATTTCTGGGACCATGGTGGAGAAGATTTCTCTCACTTTATATGAAGGAGATGGCAGCCCATTTTCATTATGTTATGTTTTAGTTTTCAGACAAGGGTCTGCAAAAACTTGCATCCTCGGGCTGTTTAGCAGGGTGATGGTACCCTCGGGCACTAGGGTGTTCCCAGTCAGGGATCCATTCCTCTTCCTAAAGGAAGGATGAGGATTGAGCCACAATACCTCAATCCCGCATTGGCCACAACTTCATTCATCTTCTACAGCATTATTTTTGCAGCAGAGAGGACGTTGTGTAGCTGGGTGCAGCTAGAGAGGAACTCATGGAGTCTTCTTAGCTTTTTTTCTTCAGTGGTGGAGGGATCTATTCATTGGAGGAGCTTCAAGGAGGATTCCTAGGCTTCATATCAGATCATTTGGCATGGGCCAACATTCCATCATCTCCCACTGCATAGTTCATGAGAGAAACTGCGTTATTTTGGAGGAGGCAGTGAGAGAGGGGTTTCTGGAGCTTCAAGGAGGATGTTTTTGAGACAAAGGGATCAACCATTTGTATTGGAGACATTATCAGAGGAGGGAAGTCAGATTTCAGATCAGCCACAACCTCATTCATGTTGGGTTCAGTTGCAGTGACAACTATGTTGTCACATTTTGTGTTTCTCCGGCATTTCTAGCAATCTTCATAGATTGGCTAGAAATCTTTTATTTCAGCCCATTTCTCTATTATTGGGATTATTTATTGTATTCCTTCAGACATATATGTATTTATTTCATATTCGGCAACTTATTCCTTCATGTACTCAGTGCATTTGCAGCTACTCCGGAATTTTATGGAGTTTCAACATTTCTTGTATTACACTGCTTATTCAGTGAAGGCTGGTTCTTAAGGTTTGAGTGGCTTGTCCCTCAACTATTATTTTTATATTCCTGCTGATATATCATAATATATTGATGGCTGTAGCATTTCCGTCTTATGATGTATTCAAATTTGCAGAGTTTCAGATTCATGTTCTTATGTTGTTGTAAGCTCTCTCGTTGAGCATTGTTTTAGACACCTAGATTGGGGAGATCTGAATAACCCATCTAGAGTTATTTATTTGAGATAATTTTCTACAAGGGATTTTTATTAGAGTTTTTCTAGGGCATCCTAGCATTGTTTTTCCTTATTTATGCAACAGCTTCCTGATATAGCGTCCTCATCCACCTTGTAGTAGAAATACCCAAGATGGAATATTACATATCCATAGGCAGAGTTTGAGAAGGGCCAGCTAGCCTCAGGATTTCTCCCTTCCTTAGAAGGAGTCATATCTTGTAAATGCCCCATCATTAAATCTCTGAAATGGACTTGCAGTGTCTCACTAAAGAAGGAAAAATGGAACATCTTAAGATGTTCCAGATGGAGCAGAAAATCCCTCATTTGGGACATTACAGTGGTATCAAAGCATGATCTTGGCTCAACCTGTGCCCAATATCGATTGACATCAGCAAAAGGATCTTCTCTCCAAGGAGAGGAGACTAACAGAGGAAACAAGGAAGAGGAATGAAGGAAGAGGAGGTCTCCCTTCCTCTTTTCCAGACCATTGAGCACACCATTGAAGATCTGATGAAAGGGAAAATTTTGGAGAAATTTTCTGAAAAGGGTTTGTGGATGGAACAATCCCTAGCTATTCTTATGGAGGGTGTGAGCATTTAGCCACACATGCAGATCCACAGAGCAGTCCTTTGTTCACTTGCATTGCAAAGAATTAAAGGAAGAAATGAGGCCATGGGAGGAGTAGCACTGCAACTAAAGGTATGGCTCATGATTGTTGGTTTGAAGGTTCCATTTTTCATTTCCATGAAAATGAAAAAACATGTGATGCATTCACTAAGGGTTTGATGGAAAAATTGGTGAAAATAATTGTCATAAACACAAACACTTTACATACATTGGAAAGAACCAAAAACGCTGTCACATTAAGAGAAGATCCATCACCACATGAAGGTGAAAGGGGAGCCATTGATTCCAATAGAGGAGCTCTTGTGTCTTTGCAAGGAGTTCCAAATATTTGTGCATGTGGATACCAAGACACAATTCCAGAGATATATGTAGCATTTGATGGGGATTGTGAGATGGAGGAAGAAGAGAAGAAGGATCAGCATGAAGGGATGATGAGCATTTTCCCTTATCTATTTCAGAGATTTTCTTCATATAGGAGAAGGACTGAACTGCGCAGTAGAGAGAGACAGACTTTCATTCCTCTTATATATTCAGTCCACTTCCTATCTTGATTTCTCACTTTTGGAGGTTTTCCACTTGGGAGGCCACATGATCCAGAGATGATGATAGGCATCATGCTATTTGGTTCACCACTCATTGGATTTTGGAGGAGCGGAGACATTAGAGGAGTCCATTACAGTGCAGAGAGTTTGGGGATAAGCTCATGGAGGAGGGTTACACACTCTCATTTTCAGTACCACCTATTCTCATCAGTTTCATTGCGCAGATAGAGTTGTTGTATGGATGGAGGATAGCATCTTCATGATTGTTACACAGTAATTTGTCACTGTCCCTACAATCCCCATCTGCCCATTGGAGGGTCATTTATGTGATCAATAAGCAGTGTCATGCCTTGCAAATACCATCATTTCATCCCTTTCCATGAGGAAAACATTCCTTCTCTTGATCATTTCCTGAGTAGACCCCTAAAAACACATGTTTTTTCCTTGGCACTGGTAGCCCATTATGTCCTCGCGCCAATGAGGAAAATTGACACTGAACCTACACCAGTTGGCACTCTGTCCCAGTTAAGCACCCGTGCCAATCTACTTATGGAAAGTTTTTTAAAAAAAGAGGCGAAGTTTCAATTACAACAACTTTGTGGATGAGTCATGAGGAGTGATTTCGACTGAATAACCATGGCCTTCCTCCTTTGGCCTCTTGTTTCCACCTTATGGGGAACCTCGCAAGGGATAAGGCCTCCCTTCCACTATTGTAGGGATCCCAACCTCCTCCTCTCCTCTATAAATATAGCCATCTTCCATTGATGAAGGGGCTAAATGGTTGAGCAAAGTAGTCTTGGTAGCTTGAATAAAGCCGAATCAATTGTAAGGAGATTATCGTCAGACAACCAAAGAGAGAGAGACTTGTCCCTGTCCCGACGAGCTTTACCAAGACGTACTCCCTTTTCGACTCACCGAAGGAAGATCCAACATCAGAGCTCAGGTTGTATCTTTCTTTGTTTTTATTAATAATAAACAACTTCGATTATGGTTCCACTCAAATGTTCATTTTTCATGTTATGAGTTGTATCTTCTCTGACTGATACATAATTTCATGTATTAGGTTTTACGCTTGTTTGTTTGTTGTTTATTCTTGTATGTGTAGGTGTTCAATCACATTGAGCGGGATAATTGTGATCTTCCAGAGCAAGGGACGGAAGCGCCATCTCCTCCAAAAACGATAGTAGCGTAGGACTTAAGGTAGGCCTCTTGTCGCATCTTGGTCTTTTGCAATTAGGAACTTGCGTCTTAGCATGACTCAGTTGTTGCTAGACCCGATCTGGGCTAGTAGGGATCGCCTTTGTCCGCAGAGGGGATTTACCTCTCCAAAAAACTGGCGACTCTGCTAGGGAGACATTGATTGGAGTTTTTCTTGTCTTTTAGGTTGATTTTGGTCTTAGTCTGCTTGACCAGCTCTTTTGGTTCATTTTTTTCTGGTGTAAAACCCCTGTTCAGCCCCCAGAGGATCAGATCTGACCTCTGATTTTCTGAAATTTTCATCTCTTCATGGTTGGATTCATTGGCGTGGTTTCCACCCTGACAGTCGTGCCCATTGCCGCAGGTTTCCATTTCATCACTCGTTCCATCCCCTGTCTGACGCAGATTACAGCCAGATAGTCATGCCATCTCCTGTAGGTGCTAGGGTTTTCCCTTGTTCAAAAGTTTCTTTTGGTCAGTACTTTGCTTCTCGGTTTGTTTTAGATTCTGCTTGAAGTGGTGAGTCTGGTCTTGGTTGGGAGATTTTTTTTTTTTTTTCATTTTCATGTGTTGGCACTTGTTGTCAGTTAGCAACCCACGCCAATTGGCCATTGGCGCTAGTTGTCAGTGAGCAATTCTCGCAAGTTGACGCTATTTTCACCTACAAAAGTCGTTTCAATTTCAAGGTGTGTAAAAATAGAGGTTTTTTCCCTAAATCCTTCTCCAGTGTGTCTTTTCCTTCCTGTCTTTTCTCTGTATGAGCATAGATTACATTGCTCATTGTTTGAAATGTATTCTTTCCATGATTGCTTGATGTAAAAAGGGAATGAATGCCTTGTTTTGATCTCCTGCTTTGGAAGTCCTCTTTGTGTTTGACCTCATATGTCTTGTCACCTTTTGAGGAATTTCATTGCAAAGTGTTTTAAAACAACGATTACATTCTTAGTTTTTTTTGCATCCCTTTTTCATTCATCCTTTCATTAAGAATATTTGCATTCATTTAGTTTTCGTCTCAAATTTTTCTTCTTGTTAAAATGCATTAGATCACATTACATTGAAAAGTATTTTTGAGATTTATCATTGAACTTAGATCACATTGTTTAATGATTGAAGGCTAAAAATCGCATTGAATGCATTCTATTTCGTTAAAAGCATGCATTAAGTAGATTGTCATTTCATCAAAAAATGCATTGAGTGCATTCTTATCATTTAAAAAAAAGGGGGGGATTTTGCATAGATTACATTGAATTATTCACATCGTTGAATGTTTTAGAATAATTTTGGATACTGAAGGTCATCTAGTTTGGAAAAAGTTTTGTTTTCAGTATTTTCATTTGTTGCATCATTGTTTGAGACTCTTCCCTTAACTATATAGCATTCATCAAATTGAAATATTTCTTTCATCATATAGCTGCATACAGGAGATTGTCATATGACATGCGGTAGGGCCTTGAAACCAAGACATAATTGAAGATCAACATTAAAATTTATTCAATTCAACGTAAGGAAGCATTGAAACCTAACAAAATATTTAGAGGTCTAGGCTAGTGACATGTTCCAGCGTCGTTAAACCTAGTATTTGTCGTTCGCCTCTTGGCTTTAGACAACACTAGTACGGACTTGTGCTCCCCGTACTGTCACGTATATAAAGGGAGACCCCACTAGGTTGCTATCCTTTATCCATAGGAAGCTGAGTCTGCTGTCTTGTAACCGTGATACACCGGACACAACATTCAGGGAGATTACCTGCATGTACGTCAAGTCCTTGGTTGATTTCTCTTTCATTTTGTTTCCAAGGTGTATATTGCAGTTCATGGATATCTGGTACACCCTTTGCCTAGATTACTAGAGTAGTCATTTTGATATTTTCTAACTCGTTAAATTTGAAAATATCATTAAGCGCTTGTCCTTTCACGCTTGTTTCCAAACTGAAAGCGATAGAGTCACCTTTTGCCTATTTCTTAACTCTTGAAATATGAAATGATAGAGTTTTGTTTTAGTGTTTTAAAATTAACTGCCCACGAAATATTCCTGGTTAAAGTTAGTTTCCTTAGGGTGTTGTTCTGAAGATCGTTTCTGATGGAAACTTTTCTGGAGTTCACCAACCAAGGAATCCCCTCTGATGGGAATCCTGAACCTTTTCCTCCTTTTGGAAATGTTGGCGCTCCTTATATGGCAACGTTGTCCCTTCCTGGGTTAACTGTTAGGTTGCCTGTTTGGTTTTTTTCAACCTCTGTGGTCCCGAATGTCCCGCCTACTGTTCAATCAGTTCCTCAACCTGAGCAACATCATGTTGATTCCAAGGTGGACCTCTCCCCTTCTTCGCCTGCTTTTGTGTCCTCCTCTTCTACTTTACCTAGTGAAAGTTTGGATTCGATTAACCAGGTGGCTAAGAAGACGAAGAAGAAGACAAAGAAGAAGAAGTCCGACAAGAGAGAGGCTAAAGCTGCAGCTACTTCTTCTGAGAAGCCTTCCATTGATAAACCTTCCAACCCTCCACGGAAATTTAAGTTCCCTTACATGTTGTGCCAAGGAGACCATATTCTTCGAGATTTCCCTAGCATTCCCAAGGTGCTCAAAGTATGGTCCAACAATCATCCACCATTGCCTTTGGCTTCTGGAAGTCAGGTTGGGGGCACGTCTCCAGCTAGTGCTGGTAAAACTCTTAAGAAGTAGGGTAAGCTTGCTAATCCCTGTAAGTCATCCTTGGTCAATCCTGCTCCCCCGGAAATTCAAATTCAGTAATCCATTCCCGACCAACCATTGGTTGTGGGATCGGTTGAGCTGGCCCCGTATGTGGTGCACCAGGTCTTTTCCGTTGAGAGTGGACCTCACATCCCTTAGGTTCTTCTTGTTTCTTCAGATTCTTCAGACTTGGAGAAAGATTCTCCTGTTCCCATATCTCAAGAAGCTGCTCCTTCGCCTCTCGTGATGGAGGTGCCAAAGGATAACCTTCCCGACTCCATGATGGAGGCTATGGAGGATGCTCTTTCTTCTTCCATAACACCAGGGGAAGAATATCACAGTTCAATGGTAGCCCCTCCGAGTAGTTTGGTCGGTTCCTTTGATTGGAATTGATTTGCGGGATACTGCCTTCCGTCCTATGTGCCTTTTGAGATAACAGTACAGGCTTTTGGTGTGGTCATACCCAGCACGATTATAGATGAAGGTGTGTCTATTAGTGTTCTATCCTCAACTACTTGGAAAGCTTTCGGTTCGCCGCCGCTTGTGCCTGTTATGCAGAATCTGTTGGCATTTAACAGAAGAACTAGTCAACCGTGAGGGATCCTTCCAAGGTTACCTATTACTTTGGGAGGTAAAACCGTCCATATGGATGTGATGGTTGTTCTAGGCCCCTTGGATTTCAATCTAATTTTGGGGCGTGATTACACCTATGCCATGGGAGCACTTGTCTCCTCCCTTTTTTGTGTGGTCTGTTTTCCACATGAAGGACGGATCATGACCATTGATCAGCTTTCGTTCTTTGGTCCTGATATGGCAGCTGTCCCACCATCATCCCTTCCTAATTTTTATCCACCCATTGTATCTGCCCCATCACAAGTCAACTATATGGCTACCTACCCCGTTCTTGTACTCAGTGATAGTGCCATTATGCATCAGGTGCTAGGGGCATTGGGTCCTGACTTCCAGGATGTTTTCCTTCCATCGGGAGTGGAACTCTTGGAAGCGATGACTTCTTGTTCATTATGATGAGGTCTGTTGGAGCATAGTTCTTTTCCTTGTGTCAAGCTCCTTAAAAAATGAAACAAGCAGGTCAGAGCAGAGTTCATTGTCTTGTGTCAAGCTCCTTAAAAAATGAAACAAGGTCATCCGAGCATAGTTCATTTTCTTGTGTCAAGCTCCTTAAAAAATGAAACAAGATCTTATGAGGATAGTTCTTTTAATGTGTCATCCTCGTTAAAACAATTAAACACGTTCCTATTCAATTCAAGTCTTTGATAAGTTTTCGTAAAATACCAGTCGAGTCTTTCCCTTACTCTTGTAATTTGAACCTTCACTCCATCTGCCTTTCATATGGACTACATCTTGGGGGGCATGCACCTCGAATTGAGTCACCATGCTGGGGGCATGCTTAATTTTTCAAGAATAGTTTGTTTCCATTTCAAGCTTGTGTAAAAATGAAACTGGTTTCAAGCATAGTTTATCTTTGTTTCAAGCTTGTGTTAAAATGAAACCTTTCCCATTTTACCTCTCGTGATTGCCATTTTATCAGCCTATTTTTGCTAGATGAGCCTTGGTTTTCTCATTCCATCGTCCCCATCTACTTGGCTGATCATACGCCTTCACTTGGTTGTTTCACCCATTCCTGAGGAACCGCTGTGATGAGTGGTCTTGTTAACTAGCCTCTTGAACTTTATCTTGTTTTGAGCAGTTCCACCATTACCGGAACCAGTTGCTACCCTTTATACCACTTGTTCCTCCAGGTGGAGTCATCTTTTAGCTCTTTTCTGACTCTCTAAACATGAAAATATTACCGAGTCGCTTGTCATTTTGATCTTGTTAAAATGGCTACAAAACGACATCTACCCAGTATACGTTTGCCCCTTTTTTAGGCTGGGATAGATTATTTATGAAAAAGGAATACCCTAGCCTATCCCGACTAGGAGGTTTTCTCAGACATAGTTTTCTACCTTTTCGGATCTGAGGAACTATTTACGAAAAGGGACCATCGGAGTTTACTTTTTTGCTGTCTTTTTAAACTCTCTAAACATGAAACGATGCCTAGTTCTTCCTTTGTCAGATTCGTTAAACCCTGATGACATCAGATCCAGTTGTAATGATGATATTCGAGTTCCTCCTTCATAGGGCTCGTTAAATTTACTAGGATGGATTCATCCGAAGGACAAACTTATATGACAAGCATATGGTATCCTCTTCAAGATTTTTTAAAAATAAAGAGGTACTCGCCAGAAATGGTGGGGGAAAAATGGAACCAGTATCGTCGTCATTTCGGCAGTATGTCTCTCTTGAACATGGCACTTTTCTGCATTCATGTTGGGTTGGGGACATCTCATCTCATTATCTGTTTGTCTCCATGGGTTTGGGTAATCCCTTTTGACCTCTCATCTGCTCTTTGCCTCATCATCATGACCTCTGATCTTTTGATGTCAAATACTGCCAAATCCACTATCGTGCCACCGATATGTTCAAGAGAAGTTGACCTCTGCAAGTTTCAACCTTCCTATGATTCTTGTCTGTTCCTGATTCACAAACATTATTTTCCTCTGTCTCGTGTCGATTATGTGGGAAACATTATGGCCCACATTCGATCAAGGTCACTTCCTGTCGACTTCATCTCATCATCCAAGAAGTTGATCTAAAGAATCCCTTCTAGTACCTTAGAGCTTGCATGCCTCAATGGAAGGTTCTTCGCATTCGACGTAAGGTTTTCATCATTGAACTTCGATCGGATGATTCTACGGGTGTTCGACTCCAGCTCACTGATTCACATGCCATGGATTGTACCTATAGTACCTTGAGGCCATTGTCATTATTGGTGGTTCCTCTCGCGTCTATTAACAACTTTCATCATTGGCTGGTAATCAGGTGATGTTCTTTCACGTTCGACTTCAGCTCACTTATTCGCATGCTTGAACTTATACTCTGTTCGGGTCGAGATGGAGCGCAAGACCCTAGATTTTGTCTGTTAGAATCCAGGCTGCGATTTTGTGGATTATTATGATTGGTTACATGACTCATTGATTGGATGGATGTGACGATACTTGAGTCTATTTATCGATCCTCATTGGATGGCTGCCTCTATGCCTTGGATCTTGATTACTGTATACTCTATTATGGATGACTGTGCCCATACCACATATATCATGTATTTGAGATATCAGTTGTACTTGTCTGTGCAGGTTTTCTGGCGGTAGTTTTTTTAGTTGGACATGTTCTCGTAAATCATTTCACACCTCTCTCTCTCTCAGGCCTCATGCTTTAGGGGGCATCTGTTACAAAGTAATTTTTCACCATCCCTACAATCCCCATCTCGCCCATTGGAGGGTCATTTATGTGATCAATAAGCAGTGTCATGCCTTGCAAATACCATCATTGCATCCCTTTCCATGAGGAAAAAATTCCTTCTATTGATAATTTCTTGAGCAGACCCCTAAAAACACCTGTTTTTGCCTTGGCGCTGGTAGCCCGTTATGTCCTCGCACCAATGAGGTAAATTAACACTGAGCCCACGCCTGGAAAGTTTTTTTTAAAAAGAGGTGAATTTTCGATTACAACAACTTTGTGGATGAGTCATGAGGAGTGGTTTCGACTGAATAACCATGGCCTTCCTCCTTTGGCCTCTTATTTCCACCTGAATGGGAACCTCCCAAGGGATAAAGCCTCCCTTCCACTATTGTAGGGATCCAAAACTCCTCCTCTCCTCTATAAATATAACCATCTTCCATTGATGAAGGGGCTGAATGGTTGAGCAAAGTATTCTTGGTAGCCTGAATAAAGCTGAATCAATTGTAAGGAGATTATTGTCAGACAACCGAAGAGAGAGAGACTTGTCCCTGTCCCGACGAGCTTTACCAAGACGTACTCCTCTGTTGACTCGCTAAAGGAAGATCCAACGTCAGAGCTCAGGTTGTATCTTTCTTTGTTCTGATTAATAATAAACGAATTCGATTATGGTTCCACTCAGATGTTCATGTTTCATGTTATGAGTTGTATCTTCTCTGACTGATACATAATTGCATGCATTAGGTTTTACGCTTGTTTGTTTGTTGTTTCTTCTTGTATGTGCAGGTGTTCGATCGCATTGATCGAGATAATTGTGATCTGCTAGAGCAAGGGATGGAAGCACCATCTCCTCCACAAACAACAATAGCGTAGGAATTAAGGTGGGCCTCTTGTTGCATCTTGGTCTTTTGCAATTAGGAACTTGCGTCTTAGCGTGACTTGGTTGTTGCTAGACCCGATCTAGGCTAGTAGGGATCGCCTTTGTCTACAGAGGGGATTTACCTCTCCAACAATGATGTCGGATGACTACTCCATGGATTTGGTGAGAGAGAGGTCACTTCCTTTAGGGAAGAACTCTTTCATGCTTTGGAGTAGAGGGAGGCCACTGATGCTTATATTGCCCAAGATCGGGAGATTCTTTGGAGGTGAGAGTATTTCATGGGAGGCTCATTTTCAGAGGTATTTTATTTCTATTTGAGCATGAGTAGCTGCATAATGGCATGGCAGAAACTTGGAGGATGACTTTGGCATGAGGGGATGTCAAGGTAGCAGGCAACAGCATGATGGAGCACCATATTGCAAAATACTAGTGTTGTCTATGTGGAGGATTGATCTATGTTGGAGGACTCAGCTTTTGGTTGAGAGGTCCCAGGATCTTGGTGCATGCATGATTATTGATGACTAGGAGGATGATGATAGATACATGGTTGATGATATGGTCATCTATTATTATGGAAGGATCTTCTTAACTAGAATTTCTAGTCTCAAGGACAAATTTATGCATGCAACACATGAGGACTTCCTAGCTATGCACTTGGATGCATACTTTGCCTTTCTATAGGAGTTCACTTTGGAGGGAATTCATCATGATATTCATTATCATATGGATATAAGCATAGCCCAGTTTTTTTTGGAGAGGTTGGCACAATGATTGCCTTACTCATTGGAGGAGAGGGAGAGCATTCAGTTGAGCCATTTTAGCTCAAGAGCTCTAGTGCATGATAGAGGAGGTATAATTTCATATTTGGTATTGTACTTATTTTCATTGATTGAGGAGCATGATGTATCAAGGATGCTTGTTCCTTCTTGCATTTTTCATGAGGATGTACTTGCAGCTGCTTGTAGCCTTGATTTTGGCTAATTTTGTGATGGTTGTGGGGGAATCCACATGCTTCTTGGTGTGCACCTTTGGCACCAATTTATATTTCATGTTTCATCTTATGAGGAGATGATGTGGTAGAAAAAAAGTGGCTAGTTCAGCACTTGTTATTTTTGATCTTGAGGTAGGTCAAGGAGGCACTGTGCAGTTCCATAAGTAGAACTTTGAACCACTCTCTGATTTTCGTTTGGGCAACTTTCTTTTATTGCATATTGCTCCTTATATATTTCTAATGTTGTTCACTCATTGAGGAGCATTATTTGGAGAGTATTGTATGTACATTCCATTGGGAGCATGATTCTCCCCATTGTGTATGTTTTATCTTGTAGGGGATACTGTTGGCAAACCATGATTGCCACATTTCTACTTGTCACTTCTTATGGGAGGAACCACTTGGAGAATTTGCAGAGGCATTTCATGGCTGATTTTTCTTGATGGGGTAGCTTGGGCCATTCTTGGAGGCCATACATTTCAGCCCAAGGACATAGGCAGCCCCATATGTGCAGCAAATGGAGAGAAGGCCATCATGAGAAGCATAAGCACACTCTCCATTCAGCCCCAACATATTGCAGAAATAAGGGGTTGAGATTTGTATTTGTATGATTGCATGGATGAGAGGATCATCATTGGGAGAAAAATATTTTCCCATGCATATCATCACTCCTACCTTAAGGATGCCTTAGCACAACAAGAAGGATTCCACTACACCTTCTATCTTTCCATGAGGAGCATTTTTGACAGCTTGCATACTTGGGAGAGAGCATTGGAGGATAGTTTCATTGCAGCATACTTGAGCAGTGGTGGGACCATTGATGAGGAGGCCACAAGAGAAGAAGGGGGAGACAATTTTGTTCTCTCTATGCAGTTGCTTGAGGACAAGCAACATGTGGGAGGGGAGGACTATAATTTTCCCAATTTTAGCCTCAAGCTAAAATGGAACATTATAGTTGCACATTTTATTTTTGCTTAATAAAATGGGGAAGGAGACACCTTAGCCCCTTTTAGATGAAGAAATAACATTCCTAATTTGAAAAGGGAGTGAATACAACAGCTAAAATGAACACCAATGGTGTGAATGGAACCCAACTCACTTGGATTAGTCATCTTTGACTAAAGTCAACAGCGCTACCTATAGAGGAGAAGCTTCCTAGAGAAGCTGTGCAGTTTTGGAGGGAAGACATTCATGCAAGGGTGGAAACCCTAATTGGTGGGACCATGGTGGAGAAGAGTTCTCTCACTTTATATGGAGGATATGGTAGCCCATTTTCATTATGTTATGTTTTAGTTTTCAGACAAGGGTCTGCAAAATCTTTCATCCCCAGGCTGTTTAGCAGGGTGATGGTGCCCTCGGGCACTAGGGTGTTCTCGGTTGGGGACCCCTTCCTCTTCCTTAATGAAGGTTGAGGAATGAGCCAAATTTCCTCCATATAGCATTGGCCACAACTTCATTCATCTTCTACAACATTATTTCTGCAGTAGAGAGGATGTTGTGTAGCTGGGTGCAGCTAGAGAGGAACTCATGGAGTCTTCTTAGCTTGCTTTATTCAATGGTGGAGGGATATATTAATTGGAGGAGCTGCGAGGAGGATTCTTGGGCTTCATATCATATCATTTGGCATGGGCCAACATTCCATCATCTCCCACTGCGCAATCCATGAGAGAAATTGCGTTATTTTGGAGGAGGCAGTGAGAGAGGGGTTTCCAGAGATTTAAGGAGGATGTTTTTGAGACAAATGGATCATCCCTTTGTACTGGAGACATTATTAGAGGAGGGAAATCAGATTTCAGATCAGCCACAGCCTCATTCATGTTGGGTTCAATTGCAGTGACAACTATGTTGTCACATTTTGTGTTTCCCCGGCATTTCTAGCAATCTTCATAGATTGGCTAGAAATCTTGTATTTCAGCCCATTTCTATGTTATTGGGTTTATTTATTGTATTCCTTCAGCCATATATGTATTTATTTCATATTCAGTAGCTTATTCCTTCATGTACTTAGCGCAATTGCAGCTACTCCAGCATTTTATGGAGTCTCAACAATTCTTGTATTACACTGCTTATTTAGTGAGGGTTGGTTCTTAAAGTTTGAGTGGCTTGTCCCTCAACTATTCTTTGTATATTCATACTGATATATCATAATATATTGATGTTTGTAGCATTTCCCTCTAATGATGTATTCATATTTTTAGAGTTTCAAATTCATGTTCTTATGTTGTTGTAAGCTCTCTCATTGAGCATTGTTTTAGACACCTAGATTGGGGAGATCTGAATAACCCATCTAGAGTTATTTCTTTGAGATAATTTTCTATAGGGGAGTTTTATTAGAGTTTTTCTATGGCATCCTAGTTCTGGTTTTCCTTATTTATGCAGCAGCTTCCTTATACAACGTCCTCAGGGACCCTGTAGCAGAAATTCCTGAGGTGCAATATTGCATATCCATAGGAAGAATATGACAAGGGCCAGCTAGCCTCAATATTTATCTTTTATTTAGATGGTGTAATATCCTATAAATTCCCCATCATTAAATCTCTGAAATGGACTTTTAGTGTCTCACTGAAGAAGGAAAAATGAAACATCTTAAGATGTTCCCGATGGAGCAGAAAATCCCTCATTTGGGACATTACAGTAGGTGTAGGGCCAGGAGGAGGAGGTCCGGAAGGCTAAATCAAAGGGATAGGAGTATTCTGTGGAGGGCCATGCTACTGACTAGATGAAGTGGGCCGCTTGAGGGAAGCCCGAGACGATAAAATCATGAGAACATTCGATGAGATGGGATCAGAGACAACAGGAGGAAGACCAGGGAATGTACCTAGCAAAGAAGATTCTTTGTAAAATCCAAGCGAGACATTGATCAATGGATTGACAGTTTTCTTATTGGCCAGCAAAGAGATGTTGGACTCAAGCAAGGTCTAAGACTTCGGTTCGTAATATGTCAAATGGTCAACGGTGACTATCTTTCCATTATGAGGGAAAGACATCTTACAGTGAACCGCAGATGGGACAAAAAACATCACACAGGTGTAGCTATGACCCAATATAATGTTGTAATAAAAGGGGGTATCAATGACTTATACTTCAACGCAAATAGTCTTGCCCGCAAGAGTAATAGGACAATTGCGAAATAGGCCAATGGGATGGGAGGCATGGTCATCCCAGGCTTAGAGAGTGATTGTGGAAGGATCCAACTCAGGTGATCTGAGTTTCTTCCAAACCAAAGCAGACATCACGCAGGTGGATGCCTACTCATCAATCATGCACCGGGAAATGTTGGCATTTTAGATCTTGACTGGAATTTGGAAGGCGACAAAAGCAGGGAGAGGAGGATGTTCTGACAGGTCAAAATCGAAGATAATAAATCGATCATCGGAAGGATCTACAATGCCCATGGAAGATAATAAACAACTTCGATTATGGTTCCACTCAAATGTTCATGTTTCATGTTATGAGTTGTATCTTCTCTGACTGATACATAATTGCATGTATTAGGTTTTACGCTTGTTTGTTTGTTGTTTATTCTTGTATGTGTAGGTGTTCAATCACATTGAGCGGGATAATTGTGATCTTCCAGAGCAAGGGACGGAAGCGCCATCTCCTCCAAAAATGATAGTAGCGTAGGACTTAAGGTAGGCCTCTTGTCGCATCTTGGTCTTTTGCAATTAGAAACTTGCATCTTAGCATGACTCAGTTGTTGCTAGACCTGATCTGGGCTAGTAGGGATCGCCTTTGTCCGCAGAGGGGATTTACCTCTCCAACAAACTGGCGACTCTGCTAGGGAGACATTGATTGGAGTTTTTCTTGTCTTTTAGGTTGATTTTGGTCTTAGTCTGCTTGACCAGCTCTTTTGGTTCATTTTTTTCTGGTGTAAAACCCCTGTTCAGCCCCCAGAGGATCAGATCTGACCTCTGATTTTCTGAAATTTTCATCTCTTCATGGTTGGATTCATTGGCGTGGTTTCCACCCTGACAGTCGTGCCCATTGCCGCAGGTTTCCATTTCATCACTCGTTCCATCCCCTGTCTGACGCAGATTACAGCCAGATAGTCATGAAATCTCCTGTAGGTGCTAGGGTTTTCCCTTGTTCAAAAGTTTCTTTTGGTCAGTACTTTGCTTCTCGGTTTGTTTTAGATTCTGCTTGAAGTGGTGAGTCTGGTCTTGGTTGGGAGATTTTTTTTTTTTTTTCATTTTCATGTGTTGGCACTTGTTGTCACAAGTAAACCCATGCCATCGCTGGGCGCTGTCGTCGTTGAGCAATTCGCGCCGCCGACGCTATTTTCACCTACAAAAGTCGTTTCAATTTCAAGGTGTGTAAAAATAGAGGTTTTTTCCCTAAATCCTTCTCCAGTGTGTCTTTTCCTTCCTGTCTTTTCTCTGTATGAGCATAGATTACATTGCTCATTGTTTGAAATGTATTCTTTCCATGATTGCTTGATGTAAAAAGGGAATGAATGCCTTGTTTTGATCTCGTGCTTTGGAAGTCCTCTTTGTGTTTGACCTCATATGTCTTGTCACCTTTTGAGGAATTTCATTGCAAAGTGTTTTAAAACAACGATTGCATTCTTAGTTTTTTTTTGCATCCCTTTTTCATTCATCCTTTCATTAAGAATATTTGCATTCATTTAGTTTTCGTCTCAAAATTTTCTTCTTGTTAAAATGCATTAGATCACATTACATTGAAAAGTATTTTTGAGATTTATCATTGAACTTAGATCACATTGTTTAATGATTGAAGGCTAAAAATCGCATTGAATGCATTCTATTTCGTTAAAAGCATGCATTAAGTAGATTGTCATTTCATCAAAAAATGCATTGAGTGCATTCTTATCATTTAAAAAAAAGGGGGGGATTTTGCATAGATTACATTGCATTATTCACATCGTTGAATGTTTTAGAATAATTTTGGATACTGAAGGTCATCTAGTTTGGAAAAAGTTTTGTTTTCAGTATTTTCATTTGTTGCATCATTGTTTGAGACTCTTCCCTTAACTATATAGCATTCATCAAATTGAAAGATTTCTTTCATCATATAGCTGCATACAGAAGATTGTCATATGACATGCGGTAGGGCCTTGAAACCAAGACATAATTGAAGATCAACATTAAAATTTATTCAATTCAACGTAAGGAAGCATTGAAACCTAACAAAATATTTAGAGGTCTAGGCTAGTGACATGTTCCAGCGTCGTTAAACCTAGTATTTGTCGTTCGCCTCTTGGCTTTAGACAACACTAGTACGGACTTGTGCTCCCCGTACTGTCACGTATATAAAGGGAGACCCCACTAGGTTGCTATCCTTTATCCATAGGAAGCTGAGTCTGCTGTCTTGTAACCGTGATACACCGGACACAACATTCAGGGAGATTACCTGCATGTACGTCAAGTCCTTGGTTGATTTCTCTTTCATTTTGTTTCCAAGGTGTATATTGCAGTTCATGGATATCTGGTACACCCTTTGCCTAGATTACTAGAGTAGTCATTTTGATATTTTCTAACTCGTTAAATTTGAAAATATCATTAAGCGCTTGTCCTTTCACGCTTGTTTCCAAACTGAAAGCGATAGAGTCACCTTTTGCCTATTTCTTAACTCTTGAAATATGAAATGATAGAGTTTTGTTTTAGTGTTTTAAAATTAACTGCCCACGAAATATTCCTGGTTAAAGTTAGTTTCCTTAGGGTGTTGTTCTGAAGATCGTTTCTGATGGAAACTTTTCTGGAGTTCACCAACCAAGGAATCCCCTCTGATGGGAATCCTGAACCTTTTCCTCCTTTTGGAAATGTTGGCGCTCCTTATATGGCAACGTTGTCCCTTCCTGGGTTAACTGTTAGGTTGCCTGTTTGGTTTTTTTCAACCTCTGTGGTCCCGAATGTCCCGCCTACTGTTCAATCAGTTCCTCAACCTGAGCAACATCATGTTGATTCCAAGGTGGACCTCTCCCCTTCTTCGCCTGCTTTTGTGTCCTCCTCTTCTACTTTACCTAGTGAAAGTTTGGATTCGATTAACCAGGTGGCTAAGAAGACGAAGAAGAAGACAAAGAAGAAGAAGTCCGACAAGAGAGAGGCTAAAGCTGCAGCTACTTCTTCTGAGAAGCCTTCCATTGATAAACCTTCCAACCCTCCACGGAAATTTAAGTTCCCTTACATGTTGTGCCAAGGAGACCATATTCTTCGAGATTTCCCTAGCATTCCCAAGGTGCTCAAAGTATGGTCCAACAATCATCCACCATTGCCTTTGGCTTCTGGAAGTCAGGTTGGGGGCACGTCTCCAGCTAGTGCTGGTAAAACTCTTAAGAAGTAGGGTAAGCTTGCTAATCCCTGTAAGTCATCCTTGGTCAATCCTGCTCCCCCGGAAATTCAAATTCAGTAATCCATTCCCGACCAACCATTGGTTGTGGGATCGGTTGAGCTGGCCCCGTATGTGGTGCACCAGGTCTTTTCCGTTGAGAGTGGACCTCACATCCCTTAGGTTCTTCTTGTTTCTTCAGATTCTTCAGACTTGGAGAAAGATTCTCCTGTTCCCATATCTCAAGAAGCTGCTCCTTCGCCTCTCGTGATGGAGGTGCCAAAGGATAACCTTCCCGACTCCATGATGGAGGCTATGGAGGATGCTCTTTCTTCTTCCATAACACCAGGGGAAGAATATCACAGTTCAATGGTAGCCCCTCCGAGTAGTTTGGTCGGTTCCTTTGATTGGAATTGATTTGCGGGATACTGCCTTCCGTCCTATGTGCCTTTTGAGATAACAGTACAGGCTTTTGGTATGGTCATACCCAGCACGATTATAGATGAAGGTGTGTCTATTAGTGTTCTATCCTCAACTACTTGGCAAGCTTTCGGTTCGCCGCCGCTTGTGCCTGTTATGCAGAATCTGTTGGCATTTAACAAAAGAACTAGTCAACCGTGAGGGATCCTTCCAAGGTTACCTATTACTTTGGGAGGTAAAACCGTCCATATGGATGTGATGGTTGTTCTAGGCCCCTTGGATTTCAATCTAATTTTGGGGCGTGATTACACCTATGCCATGGGAGCACTTGTCTCCTCCCTTTTTTGTGTGGTCTGTTTTCCACATGAAGGACGGATCATGACCATTGATCAGCTTTCGTTCTTTGGTCCTGATATGGCAGCTGTCCCACCATCATCCCTTCCTAATTTTTATCCACCCATTGTATCTGCCCCATCACAAGTCAACTATATGGCTACCTACCCCGTTCTTGTACTCAGTGATAGTGCCATTATGCATCAGGTGCTAGGGGCATTGGGTCCTGACTTCCAGGATGTTTTCCTTCCATCGGGAGTGGAACTCTTGGAAGCGATGACTTCTTGTTCATTATGATGAGGTCTGTTGGAGCATAGTTCTTTTCCTTGTGTCAAGCTCCTTAAAAAATGAAACAAGCAGGTCAGAGCAGAGTTCATTGTCTTGTGTCAAGCTCCTTAAAAAATGAAACAAGGTCATCCGAGCATAGTTCATTTTCTTGTGTCAAGCTCCTTAAAAAATGAAACAAGATCTTATGAGGATAGTTCTTTTAATGTGTCATCCTCGTTAAAACAATTAAACACGTTCCTATTCAATTCAAGTCTTTGATAAGTTTTCGTAAAATACCAGTCGAGTCTTTCCCTTACTCTTGTAATTTGAACCTTCACTCCATCTGCCTTTCATATGGACTACATCTTGGGGGGCATGCACCTCGAATTGAGTCACCATGCTGGGGGCATGCTTAATTTTTCAAGAATAGTTTGTTTCCATTTCAAGCTTGTGTAAAAATGAAACTGGTTTCAAGCATAGTTTATCTTTGTTTCAAGCTTGTGTAAAAATGAAACCTTTCCCATTTTACCTCTCGTGATTGCCATTTTATCAGCCTATTTTTGCTAGATGAGCCTTGGTTTTCTCATTCCATCGTCCCCATCTACTTGGCTGATCATACGCCTTCACTTGGTTGTTTCACCCATTCCTGAGGAACCGCTGTGATGAGTGGTCTTGTTAACTAGCCTCTTGAACTTTATCTTGTTTTGAGCAGTTCCACCATTACCGGAACCAGTTGCTACCCTTTATACCACTTGTTCCTCCAGGTGGAGTCATCTTTTAGCTCTTTTCTGACTCTCTAAACATGAAAATATTACCGAGTCGCTTGTCATTTTGATCTTGTTAAAATGGCTACAAAACGACATCTACCCAGTATACGTTTGCCCCTTTTTTAGGCTGGGATAGATTATTTATGAAAAAGGAATACCCTAGCCTATCCCGACTAGGAGGTTTTCTCAGACATAGTTTTCTACCTTTTCGGATCTGAGGAACTATTTACGAAAAGGGACCATCGGAGTTTACTTTTTTGCTGTCTTTTTAAACTCTCTAAACATGAAACGATGCCTAGTTCTTCCTTTGTCAGATTCGTTAAACCCTGATGACATCAGATCCAATAGTAATGATGATATTCCAGTTCCTCCTTCAGGGCTCGTTAAATTTACTAGGATGGATTCATCCGAAGGACAAACTTATATGACAAGCATATGGTATCCTCTTAGAGATTTTAAACAAAGAGGCCTCGCGTAAAATGGTGGGGAAAATGGAACTATTTGGCTGCCATTTACAGTATGTTGCTCTTGAACATGGCACTTGTCTGCATTCGTGTTGGGTTGGGGACATCTCACCTCAATATCTGTTTGCCTCCGTGGGTTTGGGTAATCCCTTTTGACCTCTCATCTGCTCTTTGCCTCATCATCATGACCTCTGATCTTTTGATGTCAAATACTGCCAAATCCACTATCGTGCCACCGATATGTTCAAGAGAAGTTGACCTCTGCAGGTTTCAACCTTCCTATGATTCTTGTCTGTTCCTGATTCACAAACATTATTTTCCTCTGTCTCGTGTCGATTATGTGGGAAACATTATGGCCCACATTCGATCAAGGTCACTTCCTGTCGACTTCATCTCATCATCCAAGAAGTTGATCTAAAGAATCCCTTCTAGTACCTTAGAGCTTGCATGCCTCAATGGAAGGTTCTTCGCATTCGACGTAAGGTTTTCATCATTGAACTTCGATCGGATGATTCTACGGGTGTTCGACTCCAGCTCACTGATTCACATGCCATGGATTGTACCTATAGTACCTTGAGGCCATTGTCATTATTGGTGGTTCCTCTCGCGTCTATTAACAACTTTCATCATTGGCTGGTAATCAGGTGATGTTCTTTCACGTTCGACTTCAGCTCACTTATTCGCATGCTTCGATTATGGTTCCACTCAAATGTTCATTTTTCATGTTATGAGTTGTATCTTCTCTGACTGATACATAATTTCATGTATTAGGTTTTACGCTTGTTTGTTTGTTGTTTATTCTTGTATGTGTAGGTGTTCAATCACATTGAGCGGGATAATTGTGATCTTCCAGAGCAAGGGACGGAAGCGCCATCTCCTCCAAAAACGATAGTAGCGTAGGACTTAAGGTAGGCCTCTTGTCGCATCTTGGTCTTTTGCAATTAGGAACTTGCGTCTTAGCATGACTCAGTTGTTGCTAGACCCGATCTGGGCTAGTAGGGATCGCCTTTGTCCGCAGAGGGGATTTACCTCTCCAAAAAACTGGCGACTCTGCTAGGGAGACATTGATTGGAGTTTTTCTTGTCTTTTAGGTTGATTTTGGTCTTAGTCTGCTTGACCAGCTCTTTTGGTTCATTTTTTTCTGGTGTAAAACCCCTGTTCAGCCCCCAGAGGATCAGATCTGACCTCTGATTTTCTGAAATTTTCATCTCTTCATGGTTGGATTCATTGGCGTGGTTTCCACCCTGACAGTCGTGCCCATTGCCGCAGGTTTCCATTTCATCACTCGTTCCATCCCCTGTCTGACGCAGATTACAGCCAGATAGTCATGCCATCTCCTGTAGGTGCTAGGGTTTTCCCTTGTTCAAAAGTTTCTTTTGGTCAGTACTTTGCTTCTCGGTTTGTTTTAGATTCTGCTTGAAGTGGTGAGTCTGGTCTTGGTTGGGAGAATTTTTTTTTTTTTTCATTTTCATGTGTTGGCACTTGTTGTCAGTTAGCAACCCACGCCAATTGGCCATTGGCGCTAGTTGTCAGTGAGCAATTCGTGCCAGTTGACGCTATTTTCACCTACAAAAGTCGTTTCAATTTCAAGGTGTGTAAAAATAGAGGTTTTTTCCCTAAATCCTTCTCCAGTGTGTCTTTTCCTTCCTGTCTTTTCTCTGTATGAGCATAGATTACATTGCTCATTGTTTGAAATGTATTCTTTCCATGATTGCTTGATGTAAAAAGGGAATGAATGCCTTGTTTTGATCTCCTGCTTTGGAAGTCCTCTTTGTGTTTGACCTCATATGTCTTGTCACCTTTTGAGGAATTTCATTGCAAAGTGTTTTAAAACAACGATTGCATTCTTAGTTTTTTTTTGCATCCCTTTTTCATTCATCCTTTCATTAAGAATATTTGCATTCATTTAGTTTTCGTCTCAAATTTTTCTTCTTGTTAAAATGCATTAGATCACATTACATTGAAAAGTATTTTTGAGATTTATCATTGAACTTAGATCACATTGTTTAATGATTGAAGGCTAAAAATCGCATTGAATGCATTCTATTTCGTTAAAAGCATGCATTAAGTAGATTGTCATTTCATCAAAAAATGCATTGAGTGCATTCTTATCATTTAAAAAAAAGGGGGGGATTTTGCATAGATTACATTGAATTATTCACATCGTTGAATGTTTTAGAATAATTTTGGATACTGAAGGTCATCTAGTTTGGAAAAAGTTTTGTTTTCAGTATTTTCATTTGTTGCATCATTGTTTGAGACTCTTCCCTTAACTATATAGCATTCATCAAATTGAAATATTTCTTTCATCATATAGCTGCATACAGGAGATTGTCATATGACATGCGGTAGGGCCTTGAAACCAAGACATAATTGAAGATCAACATTAAAATTTATTCAATTCAACGTAAGGAAGCATTGAAACCTAACAAAATATTTAGAGGTCTAGGCTAGTGACATGTTCCAGCGTCGTTAAACCTAGTATTTGTCGTTCGCCTCTTGGCTTTAGACAACACTAGTACGGACTTGTGCTCCCCGTACTGTCACATATATAAAGGGAGACCCCACTAGGTTGCTATCCTTTATCCATAGGAAGCTGAGTCTGCTGTCTTGTAACCGTGATACACCGGACACAACATTCAGGGAGATTACCTGCATGTACGTCAAGTCCTTGGTTGATTTCTCTTTCATTTTGTTTCCAAGGTGTATATTGCAGTTCATGGATATCTGGTACACCCTTTGCCTAGATTACTAGAGTAGTCATTTTGATATTTTCTAACTCGTTAAATTTGAAAATATCATTAAGCGCTTGTCCTTTCACGCTTGTTTCCAAACTGAAAGCGATAGAGTCACCTTTTGCCTATTTCTTAACTCTTGAAATATGAAATGATAGAGTTTTGTTTTAGTGTTTTAAAATTAACTGCCCACGAAATATTCCTGGTTAAAGTTAGTTTCCTTAGGGTGTTGTTCTGAAGATCGTTTCTGATGGAAACTTTTCCAGTTCACCAACCAAGGAATCCTCTCGATGGGAATCCCTAACCTTTTCCCTTTTTAAAATGTTGGCGCTCCTTATATGGCAACGTTGTCCCTTCCGTTAACCGTTAGGTTGCCTCGTTTGGTTTTTTTCAACCTCTGTGGTCCCGAATGTCCCGCCTACTGTTCAATCAGTTCCTCAACCTGAGCAACATCATGTTGATTCCAAGGTGGACCTCTCCCCTTCTTCGCCTGCTTTTGTGTCCTCCTCTTCTACTTTACCTAGTGAAAGTTTGGATTCGATTAACCAGGTGGCTAAGAAGACGAAGAAGAAGACAAAGAAGAAGAAGTCCGACAAGAGAGAGGCTAAAGCTGCAGCTACTTCTTCTGAGAAGCCTTCCATTGATAAACCTTCCAACCCTCCACGGAAATTTAAGTTCCCTTACATGTTGTGCCAAGGAGACCATATTCTTCGAGATTGCCCTAGCATTCCCAAGGTGCTCAAAGTATGGTCCAACAATCATCCACCATTGCCTTTGGCTTCTGGGAGTCAGGTTGGGGGCATGTCTCCAGCTAGTGCTGGTAAAACTCTTAAGAAGTAGGGTAAGCTTGCTAATCCCTGTAAGTCATCCTTGGTCAATCCTGCTCCCCCGGAAATTCAAATTCAGAAATCCATTCCCGACCAACCATTGGTTGTGGGATCGGTTGAGCTGGCCCCGTATGTGGTGCACCAGGTCTTTTCCGTTGAGAGTGGACCTCACATCCCTCAGGTTCTTCTTGTTTCTTCAGATTCTTCAGACTTGGAGAAAGATTCTCCTGTTCCCATATCTCAAGAAGCTGCTCCTTCGCCTCTCGTGATGGAGGTGCCAAAGGATAACCTTCCCGACTCCATGATGGAGGCTATGGAGGATGCTCTTTCTTCTTCCATAACACCAGGGGAAGAATATCACAGTTCAATGGTAGCCCCTCCGAGTAGTTTGGTCGGTTCCTTTGATTGGAATTGGATTTGCTGGATACCGCTCCATTCCATGCTTCTTTGATAACAAAGACAAAGCCTGGTATGGTCATACCAACACCATTATAGATGAAGGCACATATATTAGTGTTCTCTCCTCAACTACTTGGCAAGCTTTCGGTTCACCACCGCTTGCGCCTGTTACGCAGAATCTATTGACGTTCAACAGAAGAACTAGTCAACCATTGGGGATCCTTCCAAGGTTACATGTTACTTTGGAAGGTAAAACCATCCATATCGACATGATGGTTGTTCTAGGCCCCTCGGATTTAAATTTTCTTTTGGGGCGTGATTACACCTATGCCATGGGAGATCTTGTCTCCTCCCTTTTTCGTGTGGTCTGTTTTTCACATGAAAGACGGATCATGACCATTGATCAACTTTCATTCTTTGGTCCTGATGTGGTAGCTGGCCCACCATCATCCCTTCCTGGTTTTTATCTTCCCATTGTATCTACCCCACCGCATGTCAACTATATGGCTACCTACCCCGTGCCTGTACTCAGTGATAGTGCCATTGTGCATCAGGTGCTAGGGGCATTGGGTCGTAACTTCCAGGATGTTTTCCTTCCATCGGGAGTGGAACCCTTGGAAGCGCCGCCTTCTTGTTCATCTTGATGTAAGCCGGTTAGAGCACAGTTCCCCTGTGTCAAGCTCTTTAAAAAATGAAACCAGGTTGGCAGAGCATAGTTCATTGTCTTGTGTCAAGCTCCTTAAAAAATGAAACAAGGTCATCGGAGCATAGTTCCTTGTCTTGTGTCAAGCTCCTTAAAAAATGAAACAAGGATGTCTGAGGATAGTTCTTTTAATGTGTCAACCTCGTTAAAACAATGAAACACGTTCCCGTTCAATTCAAGTCTTTGATAAGATCTCGTAAAATCCCAGTCGAGTCTTTTCTTTTGATCTTGTAATTTGAACCTTCACTCCATCTGATTTTCATATGGACTGAAGCTTGGGGGGCATGTACCTCGAATTGTGTCACCATGCTGGGGGCATGCTTACTTTTCAAGCATAGTTTGTTTCCATTTCAAGCTTGTGTAAAAATGAAACCGGTTTCAAGCATAGTTTATCTTTGTTTCAAGCTTGTGTAAAAATGAAACCTTTCCCATTTTACCTCTCGTGATTGCCATTTTATCAGCCTATTTTTGCTAGATGAGCCTTGGTTTTCTCATTCCATCGTCCCCATCTACTTGGCTGATCATACGCCTTCACTTGGTTGTTTCACCCATTCCTGAGGAACCGCTGTGATGAGTGGTCTTGTTAACTAGCCTCTTGAACTTTATCTTGTTTTGAGCAGTTCCACCATTACCGGAACCAGTTGCTACCCTTTATACCACTTGTTCCTCCAGGTGGAGTCATCTTTTAGCTCTTTTCTGACTCTCTAAACATGAAAATATTACCGAGTCGCTTGTCATTTTGATCTCGTTAAACTGGCTACAAAACGACATCTACCCAGTATACGTTTACCCCTTTTTTAGGCTGGGATAGATTATTTATGAAAAAGGAATACCCTAGCCTATCCCGGCTAGGAGGTTTTCTCAGACATACTTTTCTACCTTTTCGGATCTGAGGAACTATTTACGAAAAGGGACCATCGGAGTTTACTTTTTTGCTGTCTTTTTAAACTCTCTAAACATGAAACGATGCCTAGTTCTTCCTTTGTCAGATTCGTTAAACCCTGATGACATCAGATCGAGTTGTAATGATGATATTCGAGTTCCTCCTTCATAGGGCTTGTTAAATTTACTAGGATGGATTCATCCGAAGGACAAACTTATATGACAAGCATATGGTATCCTCTTCAAGATTTTTTAAAAATAAAGAGGTACTCACCAGAAATGGTGGGGGAAAAATGGAACCAGTATCGTCGTCATTTCGGCAGTATGTCTCTCTTGAACATGGCACTTTTCTGCATTCATGTTGGGTTGGGGACATCTCATCTCATTATCTGTTTGTCTCCATGGGTTTGGGTAATCCCTTTTGACCTCTCATCTGCTCTTTGCCTCATCATCATGACCTCTGATCTTTTGATGTCAAATACTGCCAAATCCACTATCGTGCCACCGATATGTTCAAGAGAAGTTGACCTCTGCAAGTTTCAACCTTCCTATGATTCTTGTCTGTTCCTGATTCACAAACATTATTTTCCTCTGTCTCGTGTCGATTATGTGGGAAACATTATGGCCCACATTCGATCAAGGTCACTTCCTGTCGACTTCATCTCATCATCCAAGAAGTTGATCTAAAGAATCCCTTCTAGTACCTTAGAGCTTGCATGCCTCAATGGAAGGTTCTTCGCATTCGACGTAAGGTTTTCATCATTGAACTTCGATCGGATGATTCTACGGGTGTTCGACTCCAGCTCACTGATTCACATGCCATGGATTGTACCTATAGTACCTTGAGGCCATTGTCATTATTGGTGGTTCCTCTCGCGTCTATTAACAACTTTCATCATTGGCTGGTAATCAGGTGATGTTCTTTCACGTTCGACTTCAGCTCACTTATTCGCATGCTTGAACTTATACTCTGTTCGGGTCGAGATGGAGCGCAAGACCCTAGATTTTGTCTGTTAGAATCCAGGCTGCGATTTTGTGGATTATTATGATTGGTTACATGACTCATTGATTGGATGGATGTGACGATACTTGAGTCTATTTATCGATCCTCATTGGATGGCTGCCTCTATGCCTTGGATCTTGATTACTGTATACCCTATTATGGATGACTGTGCCCATACCACATATATCATGTATTTGAGATATCAGTTGTACTTGTCTGTGCAGGTTTTCTGGCGGTAGTTTTTTTAGTTGGACATGTTCTCGTAAATCATTTCACACCTCTCTCTCTCTCGGGCCTCATGCTTTAGGGGGAATCTGTTACAAAGTAATTTTTCACCATCCCTACAATCCCCATCTCGCCCATTGGAGGGTCATTTATGTGATCAATAAGCAGTGTCATGCCTTGCAAATACCATCATTGCATCCCTTTCCATGAGGACAAAATTCCTTCTATTGATAATTTCTTGAGCAGACCCCTAAAAACACCTGTTTTTGCCTTGGCGCTGGTAGCCCGTTATGTCCTCGCACCAATGAGGAAAATTAACACTGAGCCCACGCCTGGAAAGTTTTTTTTAAAAAGAGGTGAATTTTCGATTACAACAACTTTGTGGATGAGTCATGAGGAGTGGTTTCGACTGAATAACCATGGCCTTCCTCCTTTGGCCTCTTATTTCCACCTGAATGGGAACCTCCCAAGGGATAAAGCCTCCCTTCCACTATTGTAGGGATCCCAAACTCCTCCTCTCCTCTATAAATATAACCATCTTCCATTGATGAAGGGGCTGAATGGTTGAGCAAAGTTATCTTGGTAGCCTGAATAAAGCTGAATCAATTGTAAGGAGATTATTGTCAGACAACCGAAGAGAGAGAGACTTGTCCCTGTCCCGACGAGCTTTACCAAGACGTACTCCTCTGTTGACTCGCTAAAGGAAGATCCAACGTCAGAGCTCAGGTTGTATCTTTCTTTGTTCTGATTAATAATAAACGAATTCGATTATGGTTCCACTCAGATGTTCATGTTTCATGTTATGAGTTGTATCTTCTCTGACTGATACATAATTGCATGCATTAGGTTTTACGCTTGTTTGTTTGTTGTTTCTTCTTGTATGTGCAGGTGTTCGATCGCATTGATCGAGATAATTGTGATCTGCTAGAGCAAGGGATGGAAGCACCATCTCCTCCACAAACAACAATAGCGTAGGAATTAAGGTGGGCCTCTTGTTGCATCTTGGTCTTTTGCAATTAGGAACTTGCGTCTTAGCGTGACTTGGTTGTTGCTAGACCCGATCTGGGCTAGTAGGGATCGCCTTTGTCTACAGAGGGGATTTACCTCTCCAACAATGATGTCGGATGACTACTCCATGGATTTGGTGAGAGATAGGTCACTTCCTTTGGGGAAGAACTCTTTCATGCTTTGGAGTAGAGGGAGGCCACTGATGCTTATATTGCCCAAGATCGGGAGATTCTTTGGAGGTGAGAGTATTTCATGGGAGGTTCATTTTCAGAGGTATTTTATTTCTATTTGAGCATGAGTAGCTGCATAATGGCATGGCAGAAACTTGGAGGATGACTTTGGCATGAGGGGATGTCAAGGTAGCAGGCAACAGCATGATGGAGCACCATATTGCAAAATACTAGTGTTGTCTATGTGGAGGATTGATCTATGTTGGAGGACTCAGCTTTTGGTTGAGAGGTCCCAGGATCTTGGTGCATGCATGATTATTGATGACTAGGAGGATGATGATAGATACATGGTTGATGATATGGTCATCTATTATTATGGAAGGATCTTCTTAACTAGAATTTCTAGTCTCAAGGACAAATTTATGCATGCAACACATGAGGACTTCCTAGCTATGCACTTGGATGCATACTTTGCCTTTCTATAGGAGTTCACTTTGGAGGGAATTCATCATGATATTCATTATCATATGGATATATGCATAGCCCAGTTTTTTTTGGAGAGGTTGGCACAACGATTGCCTTACTCATTGGAGGAGAGGGAGAGCATTCAGTTGAGCCATTTTAGCTCAAGAGCTCTAGTGCATGATAGAGGAGGTATAATTTCATATTTGGTATTGTACTTATTTTCATTGATTGAGGAGCATGATGTATCAAGGATGCTTGTTCCTTCTTGCATTTTTCATGAGGATGTACTTGCAGCTGCTTGTAGCCTTGATTTTGGCTAATTTTGTGATGGTTGTGGGGGAATCCACATGCTTCTTGGTGTGCACCTTTGGCACCAATTTATATTTCATGTTTCATCTTATGAGGAGATGATGTGGTAGAAAAAAAGTGGCTAGTTCAGCACTTGTTATTTTTGATCTTGAGGTAGGTCAAGGAGGCACTGTGCAGTTCCATAAGTAGAACTTTGAACCACTCTCTGATTTTCGTTTGGGCAACTTTCTTTTATTGCATATTGCTCCTTATATATTTCTAATGTTGTTCACTCATTGAGGAGCATTATTTGGAGAGTATTGTATGTACATTCCATTGGGAGCATGATTCTCCCCATTGTGTATGTTTTATCTTGTAGGGGATACTGTTGGCAAACCATGATTGCCACATTTCTACTTGTCACTTCTTATGGGAGGAACCACTTGGAGAATTTGCAGAGGCATTTCATGGCTGATTTTTCTTGATGGGGTAGCTTGGGCCATTCTTGGAGGCCATACATTTCAGCCCAAGGACATAGGCAGCCCCATATGTGCAGCAAATGGAGAGAAGGCCATCATGAGAAGCATAAGCACACTCTCCATTCAGCCCCAACATATTGCAGAAATAAGGGGTTGAGATTTGTATTTGTATGATTGCATGGATGAGAGGATCATCATTGGGAGAAAAATATTTTCCCATGCATATCATCACTCCTACCTTAAGGATGCCTTAGCACAATAAGAAGGATTCCACTACACCTTCTATCTTTCCATGAGGAGCATTTTTGACAGCTTGCATACTTGGGAGAGAGCATTGGAGGATAGTTTCATTGCAGCATACTTGAGCAGTGGTGGGACCATTGATGAGGAGGCCACAAGAGAAGAAGGGGGAGACAATTTTGTTCTCTCTATGCAGTTGCTTGAGGACAAGCAACATGTGGGAGGGGAGGACTATAATTTTCCCAATTTTAGCCTCAAGCTAAAATGGAACATTATAGTTGCACATTTTATTTTTGCTTAATAAAATGGGGAAGGAGACACCTTAGCCCCTTTTAGATGAAGAAATAACATTCCTAATTTGAAAAGGGAGTGAATACAACAGCTAAAATGAACACCAATGGTGTGAATGGAACCCAACTCACTTGGATTAGTCATCTTTGACTAAAGTCAACAGCGCTACCTATAGAGGAGAAGCTTCCTAGAGAAGCTGTGCAGTTTTGGAGGGAAGACATTCATGCAAGGGTGGAAACCCTAATTGGTGGGACCATGGTGGAGAAGAGTTCTCTCACTTTATATGGAGGATATGGTAGCCCATTTTCATTATGTTATGTTTTAGTTTTCAGACAAGGGTCTGCAAAATCTTTCATCCCCAGGCTGTTTAGCAGGGTGATGGTGCCCTCGGGCACTAGGGTGTTCTCGGTTGGGGACCCCTTCCTCTTCCTTAATGAAGGTTGAGGAATGAGCCAAATTTCCTCCATATAGCATTGGCCACAACTTCATTCATCTTCTACAACATTATTTCTGCAGTAGAGAGGATGTTGTGTAGCTGGGTGCAGCTAGAGAGGAACTCATGGAGTCTTCTTAGCTTGCTTTATTCAATGGTGGAGGGATATATTAATTGGAGGAGCTGCGAGGAGGATTCTTGGGCTTCATATCATATCAGTTGGCATGGGCCAACATTCCATCATCTCCCACTGCGCAATCCATGAGAGAAATTGCGTTATTTTGGAGGAGGCAGTGAGAGAGGGGTTTCCAGAGATTTAAGGAGGATGTTTTTGAGACAAATGGATCATCCCTTTGTACTGGAGACATTATTAGAGGAGGGAAATCAGATTTCAGATCAGCCACAGCCTCATTCATGTTGGGTTCAGTTGCAGTGACAACTATGTTGTCACATTTTGTGTTTCCCCGGCATTTCTAGCAATCTTCATAGATTGGCTAGAAATCTTGTATTTCAGCCCATTTCTATGTTATTGGGTTTATTTATTGTATTCCTTCAGCCATATATGTATTTATTTCATATTCAGTAGCTTATTCCTTCATGTACTTAGCGCAATTGCAGCTACTCCATCATTTTATGGAGTCTCAACAATTCTTGTATTACACTGCTTATTCAGTGAGGGTTGGTTCTTAAAGTTTGAGTGGCTTGTCCCTCAACTATTCTTTGTATATTCATACTGATATATCATAATATATTGATTTTTGTAGCATTTCCCTCTAATGATGTATTCATATTTTTAGAGTTTCAGATTCATGTTCTTATGTTGTTGTAAGCTCTCTCATTGAGCATTGTTTTAGACACCTAGATTGGGGAGATCTGAATAACCCAACTATTGTAGTACTTACCCAACTCTCTCTTTAATTCTGTTGTAGTACTTACCCAACTATTTAATTTGTCAATCCGAGGTTCGTAGGCTTACGAGACACATGCACTATATATGCAGGACTGAAGTGGAACTAATGAAGACAGACATATTCATTGGTAATGGAGTTAGACGAACACTACATGTGGAAAGATCGAACATGATTTGTAGGATCTTCTCCAGCAAGGCCTTCAAACTTGGGGATGTCAGAAGGGAGCTTGGTCGGCATAGCAGGCCAACTAGCATCATGGTGTATAGGGCCATTGATCAACTAGTTAAAATTAGGAAGACTGAGGCCTAACATATAGGGGAGCAAGGGAGCAGCTGGAGTAGTTCCTGTTGCGGTCCCACTAGTAGTATTCCCAGCATTAGGGCCGGGGCTACCACCAGCATTAGGTCTTGAACTAGACATGGTGAAGGTAACAGGAGGAGAATTGGGAGTGGAAATAGAAGGAGAACCTAATGAACCAAAATAGGAGTCGAAGTGTGGACTCGTTGGAGGACTAACTTGAATCCTATGTGGAGGAGTAATTCTTCCTACCGAAAATTGAGGATGAAGGCCAAGAAGTCTCCGAGATAAATGCCTTGGTGGCACAATGATGATGACACAAACACGACATAAGGGGAATAGAGACCAACAAGGGCGGAGAGGTGTAGGATCAACTGATTACAATGTCGAAACAAGGGCAGAGAGGTGTAGGATCAATTGATTTCAATGTTAAAGTCTTTTCTTGGTGGTGTTAACCAAGCTCTTCTTCACTTAGGGCGTGTTTGTAAAGTGTGTAAATTTCAATTTTTAAACCCAGATGTTTGTAGAGAAAAAAAAAATGTGTGTTGTATAACTGTAAATAAACCTACAGATAACTGTATATGAAACTAAAAATAGCGGCAAATAAACAACTAATAATGCAATAATCTAAACCCAAGGAGGTGAGCCTCTCAACAAGTAGTCTGTAGGTGGGCCAAAAAAACTAGTCAAAACACACCAAAATAGCCAATAGGTTTAAGGTTGGGAGGGACAGGGATCTAAAGGTTAGATCTGTTGGAAATAGGTGCAGATAAATAGCGAAAAATCATAGGAAAAATTGTTGTAAATGAGGTGGCAAAAGGCTATCTCCTGAAGGGTAGTGGATTGGACCCTAGAGGAAAACATAAAAAAAAACTAAAGGAGGTGATTTGGATGGATATATAGCCAATCTGAAGTGGATTTGAAGGTGAGGTATCAGATTTGAAAAATGGCTAAACACTCTGAAAATTTCAAACAACTTGTAGTAGTTAAAACTCTTCCACAAAGAGTGGAGGGTACTGAAGCCCTAGGGGGGCTAGGTTCCCACTTTTTTGAGAAAAACAGAACAATTACAAGTCAAAAATGGGTAGATACGGAGGTTAGAAAACCTTGAATAGAGGCCCAGACACACCCATAAAACTTTCTGAAAAATTCCCGCAAAAAAGTGAGGTCATAGTTTCTGACCTATTTCTTGTTGAGGTCATAGATTTTGGGAATATTTCCACGTCCTGAAGCTCCAGCTCATAGGTTTAGGGCTAGAAATTGGAACCTGCACCTCCAACGCTCTCAAGAGTAGGTTTCAGCAGAATGTGTCATCTCAGCTGCAGTTGATGTCTGTCACCTGTGCAATAGGTCTGAAAACACACGAAAGTTACATTTTTTTAATGTTTTAGGGTTTTATAGGTTAAAAACAACAACAATAAAAGAAAAAAAAATATGAAGAGAAATCCTAGGGTTTGAAGCAGTTAGATATGCAGGGATATGAAAAACGACAGCAGTCATAATCGTAAACCCGTGTCGAGTCGCCAGTTGTTAGTATGAATCTTAATCGCGAGTGTATGAAAAAATACCACTTTAGTTGTGCATAAAAAACAACCCTAACAGCAAATATGGCTTCCAATATCTTTGGATCTGCAAGTAGGTGATCAAGACAAGCGTTGCACAAATCTAGATTTATGCATCAAAAGACATTAAGTAGTAAATAAAAACGAGATTTACTCCATGCATCCAATAGAAAAGACAAGAATATGTTGAATGAATTTTGTATTAAGGGCTCCTGGGAAAAAAACATAGAAGGATGTTACCATTTCTCCTCAATGGGATGGGTTCTTGTAAGTCCTCAGTGCTTCAAATCTAAAATTCCTCTCTCTTGATGTTGTAGAAAACCCAGACAAAAATGGAACTCAAAGGGAGCTCACAAGCAAAAGATAGAAAAATATGACAACGATGGTGGATCAAAGTCAGACCAAAAGTATAGATCCAGAGTGATATTTAGGAAAAAAAAGGTGGTGAATGAATGGAAAAACCCTTCTATTTATAACAAAATATTGAGTTAGTCTAGATATTGGTGCATAATTAAAATATTATTAAACAAATCAAGATCCAACTCTTATGGAATATTTTATTATATTTTTTGGAGGGAAAAAGAATTTGACTTGGGTCAAATCCCTTTATTTGTAAATAATAAATAAAAAAATGATTTATTTATTATTTTAAGGATGTAGTTGAGTAATAATTAAATTAATAATTATTTATTTAACTATTTATGAGTGATTTAGTCAAATTTAACAAGGAATATTATTTAAATAAGGTTTAAATAATTATTCCTAGAAAATAATAAGATAAATAATAATTTATCTAATTAATTTTCCCATTTTGGGTTAAATATGACTAGGAAAATTAATTAAATTGTTGTTTAACTAATTATTCCTTGAGGAAAATCAAACAAATGTAGATATATTTAATATTTCCTCCTGGGGTTTCCTGTTTGTACCATAAACAACTTAATAAAGGTGGTTTACTAAGTTATTTTTCATAGTGAAAGAAACTTTACTTAGGGTAAAATTGGTCTTATATGGTGTACTTAGGTCCCTCTAATAGTAAAAGGTTAGATGACCAAAAAATGGTGTAACAGATTGCCCCCCAGCATCTGAGAATTAGGAGCTAATCATATGATCGATGTATGTTGTAAGAACTTGTTGCACTAAAAACTATCACCTTGACATTCTGCTAACTGTATGAGCTCATTAACACTCATACATGCCTCCTCTGCAAGTCTTACAACCTTTGTTCCTCATTCCAAGCCTCAAAACTGGAGAAAAAACCCTTAAAATCTCTGAAACTCAAGGTACACAGGTAACATGAAGCCTGCCTACGTTGCTGGCTTGGGTACACAGGTAATACACTGCTTACCTTTGTTCCAAAATGCATTTTTCCCTTTTAATGCCTGCTTACCCCCTCCAAAGTCAAAAAAGCGAGAAACTAAAGTGAAAAAGTTGAATTTTAGTCAATTCTAGAAGGTTCTAGACGAGATTTTTTGGGGATGAGTACGCTTTAATAAGGTTCATGCATCCCTCACCTTAAGGAACTAATCCCTTGATGTGAGGAGCCTATCCCTTTGAAGGACGATTCTATCACTTTAAAGGTGGAACCCTAACCTCCTCATTTGCTCTATAAAAGGAGGCATTGGGTAGCCTCAAGGGGGGTTCAAGCTTTAGTGTGTGATTGAGTTGAAGTAATATTGAGATTTAGACTTCTTTCTGCTGAGCTTTTGAGAGGAAAGAGCACATACCTCTATGTGCTCCTGGAGGAAGAGTGCAAGACTTATCAAAGTAGAGGAGACTCCTGCTTCAGACCCTGGAAAGGCCTATTCAACATCAAGGCTAAGGTTGTAAGGTTCTTCTGTTATTTTAAGATTAACACAATCAAGTTGTGTTTTTCTCCATAAATTGTCGTTCGATTGTTTATTTCATAATTTGTCGTTTGATCGTTTATTTCATAGATTCCTTGATCACTATGATAGGTATGTTTTATAATTATTTGTTATAAAGGTGCTATTTAATATTTTCTTTTTGGTGATTACAGGTCGAAAAAAGACGACACTTTGTTGCTACAAAAGAACTCTTGTTGCGATGAAAGAACTCTTGTTGCGACGGAAGGATTATTGATGTGACGGAAGCACTAAGACCGCAAATAATCATTTGGATCTAAGGTAGGATCGACACCTTCATAGCATTTATTTGTAAGACAATTATATTTAGAGAAAGACAAACTTAGTTGTTCATTTGTTGCTAGATTTTCTTCTGACACTAGGGAGATCGATCTTGTCCGCAAGATTTATTTATCCAACCAACAAAACTCAATCACTAGATACTAAAGGGGAATTCAAAGAGAGAGAAATATAAGGTAGACCAAAGCGCTAAAGGAATAGACCCAGACGAGGCGAGACTTACAGGTGTGAGTACCTGTGCTATAGGCGGTGGGGGAGGCATACCTATGCCTATCGAGACAAAGTACAAAGAATAATACATGCAAAAAAAAAGGCGCTACAAGCGGCTGAGGGTGAAAAAATCAAATATATGGAGCTACATCAAAGGCTATAATGAAGAGGTCTTCTGGGCATGTGGGGGGCTACTTGTACGCCACCCCCTCATGAGGGTTGAAACATCTCTCACACACCCACAAATCACCAGTATCATATGTTGCATCACTTAACAATTAAGTATACGGATCTCAATCATGCTGAAAGGAGCTAGAGCTGAGAAACAATCAATTCAAAGGGCAATGATGAACCCCTTTTCTTGATCCGAGGCACCGAACAATAGTGGAAGCTAGAACCAAGTTACACCGCCCTCTAGACCTGTCTTCTATAATGAATGATTTTATGTCGACAGAAGGAGGTCTGCCATAGGTGAGTAAATAAGGGATCCTAAACTAAGCCACGAGAGAAAATAGTAGAGCGATTGAGAGACTGACAACAGGGATGATGATGAAATGGGGGGTACTGACTAGCGGATAGACGAATTCCCTTGTTAGAGCATAAAGGGCGTGAATGACCTAGCAGTGACTAGCACAATATCATGAGGGATATGGGACAGTAGGCCATAGTGTGTGACATGAGAGAGGAACCAAGCAATGAAGGATGGAGGACTATAGCGGGATACAAAGGGACTCAATATAGACTCCATGACTTCGATGATGACTAAACTCGGATGCTCTAAATAAGGATGACTCGATGATGCTGCCATATAGAAAAGGTCCAATGGGGACCAGGAAAACATGAGTACATGATGGTTACTCATGATGAAAATTGAGATGAGCATGGACAAGTATGAAGGAAAAGTGGTGCCCCAAGTAAAAGTGTTGCAAGTGAAGAAATTCGATTTTGGGGAGTGGTGAAGTGACACTTATTGGAAAAAATGTGTTGTGGTGAAGTATCAAATCATGAAAAACTAACAGATACCCATTTGAGGGCTCGGTGAGAGCTTTCCAACGGTACAAAATTTTTGTCAAACTGAGCTACAATGTTTCCGTAGCAGGTGAAATAAAACTTGGGGGTTTCTCTTTTAATAAGGCATTTTCCTTCCAAATTCACTCATTTGCAAATGTAGTCGTGGTGAATGTAGAGAGAAGAGAAGGCCCTAAATCTTGCAATGATTGTAGCAGGCAAAATGACCATTGAAATCAAGATCCGTTAGTTGTAGGTAAGAGGCCTAACCTTACTCTTTCAATTAAGGGGATCAAAATTTCAGTTTAGGTACCCAAAGCTCATGAATAGGCTAGGTCGCACTTTTTGGGGTCTGTTCTATGACCTAGGTAGCAGGTACTGGGCAGAAAACTGTGAACTATCCCAGGAAATGACCTGAAAAGTGTGACATGTTAGAGAAAGGGGGTTTCAATGCTATTTTCGACTGAGATCTTGGATTTTTATGGTTGAGGCGTATAGGTTCCCCCAAGCATGTAATGGTCATGCCAGAATGTATTTGGAAAGGGGGATTTTAAACACATTTTTATGATGTGGTATGGCATTTGTTTTCATTATGGTTATGTAGTTCAAGAAAGGGAATGGAGGATTACTGATCTCTTTTGTTACTTCATATATGAAGAAAATGGACTTAAGTTTCTGGGTTGGCATACATGGTGTCACTATCCCAAAGAGAGGATTTAGAGATAATGAACTGGTGCTCTCCTAGAAAAGCCAGAAGTTGGTCAACAACAATGTCTAGGGGACTAGGTTGCTGATGTAAAATGAAGGAATGATAAGGGTATCATCCATAGAGTGATCTGAAGTGATATGGGACTCTAGAGGTTCTTCTAAATGGGGAAGAATAAGGGTACTAGAGTCCACACGACCATATACACTAGGAGAGTTGTGGAGAATTTATTTTCCTGGACTCTCAAAAATGGATGCCCCCTTACCCAAACATTGGGTGTCAATGTAAAGGCCATAAGGTGTATGTGGTTCGAATTCATGGGTCCGATGTAAAGGGGGATAGATAAAGTTAGGAGTGGTGAATACTTCCATAATTTTTTCATCGTGATAGAAGATGGGGTGACTGACGAAAGAAAGACCACCTGACGCAGTGAAGCTACCTGACTCATCATCATGAGAAGAGAGGTTCACATGCGCATCATCACAAGGGGTGATAGAAAAACAAGTAGATGAAGGATCCACCAATGTTGAGCCCAAGGTGATTGCTGAACGGAGGTCAGGAAAAACAGAAGGGGAAGGCCTATGGGGGTCTTCCACTGCAGATATCATAGATGATGACAGGTATTGGACAGTGGCAGAAGACTCTATCATTTCGACATCTTGAGGGGGACTGTAAATAGGAGTGGATGTGTCCTCTGGTTCTGCTGAAGAAAAATGCACAAGGGAGTGATGGACTCATTGCTCTTGGCCTCGAATTGGTGAACTGCTACTAGAGAGGTGTGGAAGTCCTCAAGGAGGGGACATAGGTGGGTATAATGGCCATGGAGATCACAAAAATTACAAGGGTGGTTTCTGTGAATATTATTTTGGTTCTTGGCTGCAGTCGAGGAATAAAAAGATGCTTCAGGGACCATAGACTCAAGGAACGCAACATTAACCATGGGCTTGAGGTGAGGCAAATTTGGACTCATATGGGTGGCATGAAAAAAATTATCACAAAAATCACACTCAATAGTATGCTTTGGCGGCCAAGGAGGGGCAAGGTTTGTCAGGGAAACCTTGTCTTTTGATACCCTCTTACGAGCTTTTCCCTTCTTACTCGAAGCTATCGCAACAGGAGAGGGTTCCTATGGAGGTGGTTGAGGAACTGTAGTAGCGAGGAAAGTCATAGGGACCGGTTGAACCGGGGTAAAACCAAGATAATGTTTGGGTTGACCAGGCAGGGTAGTGGCTGAGGGATCAAGGTACCAGATGGGAATCCCTAGGGTCAGGTTAGGAAGAGACAGGGTGGCCATGACAGGTACCGAGTACAGTCCAAGAGGGGGAGCTAGGAACGGTATCTAACCAGAGGGGTAATGGCCAGGCGGGACAACTCCAAGATTGTTAAGGCCAGGAGGAACCATTCCAGGAGGGTAAAGAGGCTCATGGATACCATCTATAGGTGAAGGGCTAGGAGGAGGAGGTCCAGAAGGCTGAATCGAAGGGCTAGGAGTAAGCTGCGAAGGGTGAGGTTGCTGACTAGCCAAAGTAGGCCGCTTGAGGGAAGCCTGAGACGATTGCATCATGAAAACATTTGATCAACTGGGATCAGAGATAGGAGGAGAATGAACAGGGAATGTACCAAGCAAAGATGAGTCTTTATAAACTCTGGGTGAGACACTCATCAATGGATTTACGGTTTTCTTATTGGCCACCGAAGAGATGATGGACTCAAGGGAGGTCTAAGACTTCGATTTGTAATATGTCAAATGGTTAATGGTGACTATATTTCTATTATGAGGGAAGAAATATTGTGGTGAACCACATATGGGATAGAAAACATCGCACAGGTGTAGCTACGACAAAATAGAATGTTGTAATCTAAGGGGTCATCAATGACTTCTACGTCAACATAAATAGTCTTTCCCATAAGAGTAATAGGACAATTACGAAATAGGCCAATGGGCTGGGAGGCATGGCCATCACATGATCAGAGAGTGATCATGGAAGGATCCAACTCATGTGATCCGAGTTTCTTCCAAACCTAAGTGGACATCACATAGGTGGATGCCCCTTCATCAATGATGCACCAGGAAACATTGGCGTTCCAGGTCTTGACTGGGATTTGGAAGGCGACGGAAGCAGGGAGAGGAGGATGTTCTGAATAGTCAACATCAAAGACAATCAATCGATCATTAGAAGGATCTAAAATTCCCATGGCATATATTAGAGCTTTTCATTGTGAAGGGCACGACTGGGGGAGTTTCAGCGTTGAAATGGCAGCAGGAGAATGCACCAAATCATCTACTATACTATACGAATGGGAAGCTTTTCCAAAAGTATCATTTAAACGTAGTGGTCCCTTAGGAATCTTGGTATGAACCTCCACCTTATGCTAATGGATTTGCAAGGGTCCATTAGGTGTCGAAATAGGCTCTATAGGGACAAAAGGAGGTGGCTCGAGGACAGACATAGTGGGAGGCTTGTTGTATTGACGGGACCAAGTTTGAAGATTGATATATATAGTTATAGGTTGGTCAGAATTCATCATGAGAATCTGGTAATCGGAGGTACTAGATGGAAGAGGTTGAGTGGGCACCTAACCTTCAGGTGGTTGGGTAGCCACAAATCCTTGCTGAGGGAAAGGATTACTAAACACAGCCCGCTAAGTAGGTGAAACATTAGGAGGGAGGGAAGGGGAGGCTTGTTGTCCTTGCAATGTTGCTTAATACTCCAAAATCTTATTCATCTGTTGTAAAAGAGGAAAATCATGCATGTAATGACCATAAACACCATAACAAGAACAAGGTTTGTTTGTGCAAATAGGCCTATCCTGCTTGGGATGACTGCCCTGTTGCTGGTTAGCAGTGTTAGGTGCACTATTTTGAGGATTAGGTCCAGGATTACTGAGAGAAGATTGATTTTGAGTGCCTTTCCTCTTATTTTTGGAAGGATGAGGATTAGTCGTGCTGTGTTGTGCATACACTTTCCCCTGAGGGGGTGGTGGCTATTGTTGCGAGGGCTGAGAAGGCAAGGGAGGCAGAGGTGCTAATGCTGGAGGAGTTGGAGTGCAAAGATGTAGATACAGATAATAAGGAGTTTTGGTAATAGTGTGGTAAATAGGAGGTTGGGAAATTTGAGGAGGCATGTCGTATCTTGAATACATGCTACTAGGTTACTAGGAGGAGAAAAGTACCAGGTCTTCATAGCCCCCCCCCCCCCCCGAGGAAAACCATAGCCCATGGGAGGCTAAGCGTATGGATGAGAGAGAGATCCAACAATACTGTCAGTGGCATGAGATGCCCCTGGTGCATTGGCACCATAGGTCTAGGAAGATCAGGTAGAAAGGTATAAACACAACTGGACTAAGCGTAGATCAGGTCATATTTTAACGCAATTTGGAGAGCGGCTTCTTCGTTTTAAGGGAAATGTTATGTGACATCTTTGCTGATAGTAGGAAAAAGAGATCTAACGAACCAGTCCATGTAGACACAATCTTAAAAGGTAGGGGCTCGACATAGGCTCTTTCTTCTCTGCCATTCCTGGAAATGATTGGATATGCGGGTCGTAGAGGATTGACGGAAAGAAGTCAAAAGTTTGGTACCAGTGTCATAATAAAGGGGAAGCTAGAAATAAGACAAAAAAACCCAAGCAAGAGTTGCAAAGGTGGTATGAGAGGATGAGGTCTAATAAACATACCACTGAGATGCTTGGTTAGTAAGCATAGATTGGAACAACTAAAGACAGACAGAGTCATTGGTAATGGAGTTAGACAAACACCACATGTGGAAAGATCGAACATGATTTGTAGGATCTTCTCCAGCAAGGCCTTCAAACTTGGGGATGTCATAAGGGATCTCGGTTAGCATAGCAGGCCAACTGGTGTCATGGTGTATAGGGTAATTTATCAACTGGTTAAAATCAGGAAAAATGAGGCCCGACATATAATGGAGAAAGGGAGCAGCTGGAGTAGTTCCTATTGCAGTCCCACTAGTAGTATTCCTAGCATTAGGGTTGAGGCTACCACTAGTGCTAGGTCTTGAACCAAACATGGTGAAGGTAGTAGGAGGAGAACTGGGAGAATAACTAGAAGGAGAACCCAATGAACCATAAGAGGAGTCGAAGTGTGGACTCGGTGGAGGACTAACTCGAATGCTACGCGGAGGAGTAAGTCTTCCTACCAAAAAATGAGGATGAAGGCCAAAAAGTCTCCAAGATAAATTCCTTGGTGGTGCAATGATGACGACACAAACACGACACAAGGGGAAGAGAGACCAAAAAGGGTGAAGAGGTGCAGGATCAACTGATTACAATATCGAAACAAGGGCATAGAGGTGCGGGATCAATTGATTTCAATGTTAAATTATTTTCTTGGCGGTGTTAACCAAGCTCTTCTTCACTTAGGGTGTGTGTGTAAAGTGTGTAAATTTAAATTTTTAAACCCAGAAATTTGTAGAGAAAAATAAAATGTGTTTTGTATCACTGTAAATAAACCTACATATAATAGTATATGAAACTAAAATAATAGCAAATAAACAGCTAATAATGCAATAATCTCAACCCAAGGAGGTGGGCCTCTCATCAAGTAGTCTGTAGGTGGGAAAAAAAAACTAGTCAAAACACACCAAAATAGACAATAGATATAAGTTCGGGAGGGACAGGGATCTAAAGGTTAGGTATGTTGGAAATAGGTGCAGATAAATAGAAAAAAATCAGAGGGAAAATTGTTTTAAATGAGGTGGCGAAAGGCTATCTCCTGGAGGGAAGTGGATTGGACCCTAGAGGAAAACCCAAAAAAAATTAAAGGAGGTGATTTGGATGGATAAATAGCCAATCTGAAGTGGATCTTAAGGTGAGGTATCAGATCTGAAAAATGGCTAAATGCTCTGAAAATTTCAGACAATCTACAGCAGCTAAAACTCTTCCACAAAGTGTGGAGGGTACTGAAGCTCCAAGGGGTTAGGTTCCCACTTTTTTGAGAAAAAAAGAACAAGTACAGGTCCAAAATGGGCGGAGACGGAGGTCAAAAAACCCTGAACAGAGGCCCAGACACACCCAGAAAACTTTCTGAAAAATTCTCGTAAAAAAGTGAGGTCGAAGTTTTTGACCTATTTCTTGTTGAGGTCACAGATTTTGGGAAGATTTATACATCCTAAAGCTCTAGGTAGCACGTTTAGGGCCAAAAAGTGTAACCTGTACTTCTAGTGCTCTCAGGAGCAAGTTTCGGTAGAATGTGCAGTCTCAGCTGCAGTTGATGTCTATCACCTGTGCAATAGGTTCGAAAACACACTGTTTGGGTGTAAATATGTTCATTTAATTCTGTTGTAGTACTTACCCAACTATTTAATTTGTCAATCCGAGGTTCGTAGGCTTACGAGACACATGCACTATATATGCAGGACTGAAGTGGAACAAATTTAATCTAAATTACTGAAATCAAATTAATCTAGAAAGGCATTGAAATACTAACTAGGAAAGCAGGAAATTTCATAAAAGGAAAAGTAATACAACATGTGAAGAATTGAATGACAAACATCATATGTGAGCTCACAAAAATAAAGCTATCTCAAATTATATTACAAGAATCAAATCACAAATAATGAACTCAAAAACTCAAAAACTCTATCTCTCTATTCTCTCCCTTTCTATTCTTAATTACAAGACTACCTCTCCAAACTAAAAAATCTATCTCTCCATTATTATTAAAATGAAGAGAGAGCACTCTCTTATATACATGAGGAAGATAACCATCTCATAATTACATATCCAATATTCTCTCAAGTACTCTCAACTAATTTCCCATTATTACAAAATATTATCCCTTTGAATCCTCCACACATCTCTCACATATCTTGGATAAGATATGCCAACCAAATCCTCCATGATCTTCTCCTTAGGAATAGGCTTGAATAATTATCTCCTTAATATGGTGGAGGAGATATTTAAGACGTATCTTGGAATTAATCCTTCACATATTTCCTACACATTACAAAGCTCACATATTCTTGAGATATATATATATATATAAATATGTATATTTTCTAATATTTAATCATAAATTCACTTATAATACAAAAATGAATAAAATGGAAAATAATAAGGTGAAACCCAAATGTATTTATGAAAATGATATGATAAAATGTTAATGGAATGATGAAATGTAAGGAATAGTGAAGGAAAAGGTGGATGAAAATATGACATTTTTGAGTCCCAACATCCTCCCCAACTAAACTTGTTGCATGTCCTCATGCAACCATGCATGGGTCTCTTTAAGAAAATTTGGCATCTTGAACTTTGGCTTTACATGATGATGTCTTTTAATAATGAATGTTTCCAGGATATGTGAAAGACATGAGTAAAAACTTACATTTTCTTATGGTTGGTTCTTGTGTGACAACCATGAATACAAAGAATGTTGGTTCTTGTGTTAACAACATTCATTTTGTTTTCTGTTCTCTTTTCTTATGGTTGGTTCTCATGAATAAAAAGAATGTTGGTTCTTGTGTTAACAACATTCATTTCGTTTTATGTTCTCTTGCTGCAATAATAATGTAAACATTCACTGGAAATCATAATGTGCATAAGAAAGCCCTTTTGTAATATTAATGAAGCATGCCAATATGTATTTTAATGCGTATGAAGCAAAGTGCAACAAAGTATCGTTGGAAAATAAATATTGGTGAATGGTAAATGAGAAAAGAAAATGGAGTGATAGTGGTGAAGAAATGGAATCATGGTAGTGAATATGTAGCGAATATAGTTCCCCCCCCAACTGAATTGGTTGCAACTTGACATGGCTCATGAAAGTAAATATAGCATGGTGAGGGAATTTTCCAAAATATTCAAGTTAGCATATAATGAATTGCATGATTAAAGATTAGAAAACAACATACCTCTACTTACCCAAGAATGATGAACTATGCAATAGGAATGTAGCTGCTGCTGCTGCTGCTGGATCTGGAAAATGTGACTAATGTTGTTGTAACTGGATCCTAGGAAATGAAGGAATCTGAACTGCTGATGCTGAATCATGGAAAAGATAAAGGCTGAAAGTGGAACTGTGGTACTGTCTTCGATCAGAACTCATGCTGCGGTAACTGCTGAGGGAGTCGTGAAAAACTGTATAGTCTTCGTCTGCTACAAAACTGATGGTACAAGTCTAATCATGCGAAAGAATGTGTTGATGTTGAGCATGAAAAGAGATCATTGGATTACCGGCCATTGATGCATGTCATTAACCAATGCGAGGCAAACTCACCATTGATGTCAATGAGTGCCAAGGTACCCGAGTACATCTTGCGAAATGCGAATAAAGGGGTTGACGTCGAGCCATTTGCAAGATTTGACGATCAAGGGAAATTGATGTATTCCCATGATTGTCAGCGAGATAACTTGCCATTGAGGCATGCAAGTCTCAAGGTACCCAAAAGGAACTCTAGTCTATTTCCCAGATAAGGTGCTGATGTCGATGGGGCAAGACTTGTTGAAAGGTGGGCCTTAAGGAATCCCACATCAGTCAACGCGAGTTTGTACAAAAAGATTTGGTAGGACTATAAATGGAAAGAACTCACGGACAAGCAGTGTGGATCAACATGGTGAGGAAAACAAGGCAATGTAATCATGGAAATGGAATGAGTTTTATTCAGAAGGCAAACTAGAAGGAAAAAATAAACTGAAAAGGATAAAGGAATGTATGCGATTCAGAAAAATAGGCGTGCATGAAGTCGTGAAAGATAAGGAAATGGAAGATGGGCTGCAACATAAGAATGATTTAGGCGCTTGAAAAATTTGAGTAATCATGTCATGATGCAAAAAAGGTTTTTGTGTAATGGTAAATGTCATGATATGTGCTATGAAGAATTAATTCCTTCAAGCGTCCAATGATGCATGTTTCATTGTGATTTCGAAAAATCACTTTTTGCATTAGATTGTCTTCAACTCTTAGCACCATTCCTGCATAAAAATTGTCACCTTTGTGTGCCATCTCCATCGATCATTCCTGTATGAAGTGACTGAAAAACAAATTAGCTCATTTTCAAGAATTTATGAAATGTCCATTTTTTTTTTAATTATTTTTCGAAGTTACACTAATCATGGATGAAAAGAGTGTCACATCGTAATGTTGAGATTTCTACATAAGCTTCTCGTTGACCTACACATAACACCAATCTCATTTCACTTGTTAGTATATGCATCATAACTTTTGCCCGCAAATTCACTTTAAAATAAATGATAAAATCCAACATACTTTTATTTCCCCCGAACTAGAGATATTGCATGTCCCCATGCAATGTACTTTTTCAAAATGTTTTTATTGGTTTGCAGTAAAATTGATTTAAAACAATTGAAAAGGTTTTGTATTTGTTAGGGAATGAGTAGTTGGTTTTTATGAATTTTTATGTAAATGAATGAGGGCAAATTTTTTTTATTTTTTTTTTATTTTGTTTTAAATTTATTATTTATGTTGATTTTTTTTTTTTTAAACAAAACTAATAATGAAAATAATAAAAAAAACTACAACTCAACAACAAATTTATGAGGGTTTTTTTATTTTTTTATTTTTATTTTTTATATATTTTTTTTATCATTTTTTAATAAATAACAAATTAAAAAAACAAAAGTTTTTAATTTATTATTTATGTCGATTTTTTTTTTTTTTAAATAAATAAAAACAACAAAAATCAAACACCAAAATTTCAAATGTCTAGAAAAACAAAATTTGCAAAGACTCTGTTACATCTATGCTAAGAAAAGATTGACACTATAACAGAGATATTTCAAACCAGCGTTATCTCTCAATATCCAAAGAAACAAAAACTGAAATAGCAGTTTATTTTCTTGGTAAATTACATCTGCCCAAAACTAGTTTGAATGGATGTTGTTTTTGTCATGTGTTCTAAAATTTGTGAATAGTGTTTGCAGTGCATGCTCTATAGTGCAAGAAAATTCATCTGTCTGTGTGGGGATTGGAGAGACCCGGTTCCTGAAATTGTGAGTGGTCGAAGGTATGCATGCCAAGATTATCTGGGCTCATTGATTTTGGTGACTCTATATTTGTGCACATATAATTCAACAACCTAAGGATCCGCCTTCAGGAGTATAGTGAACATATTTGCTGAATTTGAATCACAGACCCGAAATCCGTGGAGTGTTATTAATTAATGATACAACAAATTTAAATAAAATACTAACCTTGAACCTATGAGACTTACACAGTCCAGACAGAATATTACAGGAACACCAAACAAGAAATACAAAAATGAAAAATCCATTACCTGCTATTGACAACCAAAAGAAAATAATAAGCCCAATTGCTGCAGTCCACCATGCTACCAGCACATGAAGAAGCGATAATGGAACAAACGTGAAGATTAACCCTGCAATGCATGTGAGTTTCATTACTTCCTAAACCTTTTGCTTCAGCAACCTATGAGATCTTGCACTGTCTACCCACACAAAGTTTGGGAATGGAAATAAAAATTGTATGTATGACAAAAATTTGAAGCCAGACTTGGCCTGGACTGCCCTCCATTTCTGTCTAAAGATGAATCCAATGCACGAAGAAATATATAGTTCTTTGGCAGCTCTTGAACACGTCTCCAGATGCATGGAATACGACATTCTGGACAAAGTACACATTTCTTCCCAAGTCTGGTTTTAGATGGAAGGCACTCCAAACATCGCTGACATAGCTGACATAAGTATTCCCGCCTGTCACGCGGGTGACCCGGGTTCGATCCCCGGCAACGATGCCAAAATGTTTGGGTGTAAATATGTTCTTTTAATTCTATTGTAGTACTTACCCAACTATTTAATTTTTCAATCCGAGGTTCGTAGGCTTACGAGACACATGCACTATATATGCAGGACTGAAGTGGAACTAATTTAATCTAATTACTGAAATCAAATTAATCTAGAAAGGCATTGAAATACTAACTAGGAAAGCAGGAAATTGCATAAAGGAAAATTAATACAACATGTGAAGAATTGAATGAAAAACAACATATGTGAGCTCACAACAATAAAGCTATCTCAAATTATATTACAAGAATCAAATTACAAATCATGAACTCAAAAACTCAAAAACTCTATCTCTCTATTCTCTCCCTTTCTATTCTTAATTACAAGACTATCTCTCCAAAATAAAAAATCTATCTCTCCATTATTATTAAAATGAAGAGAGAGCACTCTCTTATATACATGAGGAAGATAACCATCTCATAATTACATATCCAATATTCTCTCAAGCACTCTCAACTAATTTACCATTATTACAAGATATTATCCCTTTGAATCCTCCACACATCTCTCACATATCTTGGATAAGATATGCCAACCAAATCCTCCATGATCTTCTCCTTAGGAATAGGCTTGAATAATTATCTCCTCAATATGGTGGAGGAGATATTTGAGACGTATCTTGGAATTAATCCTTCACATATTTCCTACACATTACAGAGCTCACATATTCTTGAGATATATATATATAAATATGTATATTTTCTAATATTTAATCATAAATTCACTTATAATAAAAAAATGAATAAAATGGAAAATAAGAAGGTGAAACCCAAATGTATTTATGAAAATGATATGATAAAATGTTAATGGAATGATGAAATGTAAGGAATAGTGAAGGAAAAGGTGGATGAAAATATGACATTTTTGAGTCCCAACACACACAGAAGTTAGAATTTTTAATGTTTTAGGTTTTTATAGGTTAAAAACAACATCAAGAAAATCAGAACAAGAAGCTGAAGAGAAATCCTAGGGTTTGAAGTAGTTGGATATGTAGGGATCTAAAAAATGACAGCAGTCATAATTGTAAACCCGTGTGGAGTTGCCATTTGTTAGTATGAATCTTAATCACGAGTGTATGAAAAAATACCACTTTAGCTGTGCATAAAAAACATCCCTAACAACAAATATGCCTGCAAATATCTTCAGATCTACAATTAGGTGATCAAGGCAAAATGCTGCAAAAATCTAGATCTATGTATCAAAAGACATTAAGTAGTAAATAGAAACGAGATTTACTCCGTGCATCCAATAGACAAGACAAGAATATGTTGAATCAATTTTATATTAAGGGCACCTGGGAGGAAAACATAGAAGGATGTTACCAGTTCTCCTTAATGGGATGGGTTCTTGTAAGTCATCAGTGCTTCAAATATAAAATTATTCTCTCTTGATGGTGTAGAAAACCTAGTAAAAAATGGAACTCAAAGGGAGCTCACAAGAAAAAGATAGAAAAATATGACAATGATGGTGGATCAAAGTCAGACCAAAAGTATAGATCTAGAGTGATCTTTAGGCAACAAAAGGTGGTGAATGAATGGAAAGACCCTTCTATTTATAGCAAAATATTGAGTTAGTCTAGATATTGGTGCATAATTAAAATATTATTAACCAAATCAAGATCCAACTTTTATGGAATATTTTATTATATTTGGTGGACGGAAAAGGAATTTGACTTGGGTCAAATCCCTTTATTTGTAAATAATAAATAAATAAATGATTTATTTATTATTTTAAGGATATGGTTGAGTAATAATTAAATAAATAATGATTTATTTAACTATTTATGAGTGATTTAGCCAACTTTAACAAGGAATATTATTTAAATAAGGTTTAAATAATTATTCCTGGAAAATAATAAGATAAATAATAATTTCTCTAATTAATTTTCCTGTTTTGGGTTAAAAATGACCAGGAATATTAATTAAACTGTTGTTTAACTAATTATTCCTTGAGGAAAATCAAACAAATGTAGATTTATTTAATATTTCCTCATGGGGTTTCCTGTTTAGACCATAAACAACTTAGTAAAGGTGGTTTACTAAGTTATTTTCCATAGTTGAAGCAATTTTACTTAGGGTAAAATTGGTCTTACATGTTGTACTTATGACCATCTAATAATAACAGGTTAGATGACCAAAAAATGGTGTAGCAATATTCATGAGAGTTACTATGCAGTGTGGGCCACCATAGCCTAGCTCTCGAGATCTTATGCGCTATTGCTTTCCTTGCGTAGTGACCTCCTGCTACGCCACTGTGGGCTTCTGCTAAGATGGCATGGCTTTCATGCTCCAAAATGTATCTTCACAATACCTCATCCAGTCGCAGCTTATACAAGTGGCCCGCTATGACGGTAAAGTCTGTTTCCCGGGTTAGCAGCTCTTATTTGTATTGTACCGCATACTCTATAGGTGCCATCCTTGTGGTTAAGAAGTGAATGATGTCGGCGAAGTGCGCATCAACCATCTTAATAGTAAAGAGTTGTGAATTTGGTAGTCCGTCTTCTAGGTTGGTCGGTTCTTCACCACTTTTGATTCGGGATAAGTGGTCTAGCCTAGCATTTAGTTTCCCTAGCTTCACAATGATCTCAAAGTCATATTCTTGAAATAACAATAGCCATCGAAAAATATCCCCCCCAACACAGGATTATTCACTAGGTACTTCAAAGTCGAGTGATCTGTGAACATCTTGAAGTGCCCTCTAGCATATAATACCGATATTTCTACAAGGCGTATACCATGGCCAACCCCTCATGCTCATTAGTGGAGTATTTGTGCTCCACACTAGAGATTTTTCTACTAGAAAATGCAACTAGATGATTGATGTCTCCCTTCCTAGGCTTCATAAGGACAGCTCCCGGGGCGATCCCTAAAGCATCTACATGCACATGGAAAACCTTCACGTAATCAAGAAATATGAGGATAGGTGTAGAGACCATCTTCTCCTTGAGTAACTGAAAGCTCTTATTACACTCTACATCCCAAAAAAATGGAACATCCTTCTTTAGCAACTTCTCCATGGGTGTTGTGATCACCATCTACCCTTGAATGAAATTCCTGTAGTAGCCTGTATGTCCAAGTATAGAGCACACCTATTTCTTATTTGTAGGGAATGCTAGGTTGATGATAACTGCAACCTTGGTGGGTTCAACCATCATTCCCTATCGATAGACTATGTGACCTAGCAAGATCACTAAAGGTACGCAAAATATGCACTTCTTAATATTCAGGGAAATATGGTGCTTCCTACAGGTGTCTAACATCATGTGCAATTTCAAGACGTGATTCTTTACCAAACCAAACACTGTCCAATCATCAAAATACACCTCCAAGAACTTGTGGATGAACTCTTTGAATATTTCAACCACCACCAGTGAAAATATGGCAGGGGAATTTTTGAGCCCAAAAGGCATGATAGTGTACTGGAAGGATCCCCATTCAATGGCGAACGTAGTTTTCTTTCAATATTCAGGTGCGATCTTGATTTGATGGTAGTCTGAGAACCTATCAATGAATTAGTACATTTCCTGCACTCCCACATTGTCAATAATTTCATCAAAAAATGGCATAGGGAAGGGATCGTGAACGCAGGCATCGTTCAATTTGCATAGGTCAACACAGATTCTTATTTCTCCTTTGGTATTTTTCTCCTGTACCACAATAGGACTTACCCAATTGGAGTGTTCTATCGATTTGATGATACCTGTGGCTATCATTTTGTCAAGTTCTTCCCTGAATTTCTTCTTATACTTGGGGTTCAATCGATAAGGGCATTGCTTAACAGGGCGCCCATCTGGTTTTAAAGTGATGCGCATGACCCCTACGTCCCTTGTAATCCCTTTTAGTTCCAAGAATTTCATAGGAAACAGGTTCTAGTATTCCATGAGGATTTCTGTGACTTTCCCAACAGTATCATCATCCCAATAGTCCCCAATTTTAGCTAGCTTAGGTTGCTCCTCTGTTCCAATGCTGAAGTCCCTTAGCTTAAGAGGCTTAGTCACATCAATGGTCTGCAATGGGGGTCCAAAAACAACGCGCTCTCCCTCCGATTCTGGGATAGTGACATTTTACGAGTCTTCATCACATTCCTTCATCAATAGATTGTGGCAGTTGAAAAAATCCTACATCTGCGTATCCCAGGCTGGAGCCCCGTACTCCATACGAGGGCATGATTCGTTAAATACCAAGGCATCAATTTCTTGTAAAGCTTCATCGAATGCCTCAGTTTCGCCTATCAACCTGAACGTACCCACAAAATCATCTCGCATGGTCTCCCATTGGCGGGTGTGTTGGTGTAGTTTTGCATCGAGATACGATGTAGTAGGAATTGGCCCCAAGGCATGGCTGAATAGGTGGACCCATTCGTCCATGGTCCTTTCATACCATGCCTCCATCCATGCGGCCATGTGCCTGCACATATATCCTTGACCAAGGAAAGCCTCTACGTGTAGGTGTACCAGAGGTTCAAATCGTAGAATCATCATTTCACAGCATTCCTCCCAATCCTGGAATGTCCCCTTATGACTTTCCCACCACCGCGTAGGGGTCGCACGCATGGCTAGGTTAGCGCCCACATTCTTCATTCCCTTGGAACTTTAGCTTAAAATTTTCGCAAAAAGTCCTTGATACTACCATAACCATCAAAGTAGGGCAGTTCTCTTACCTCTGAGGAGATACACCAGAAGCTCTTCTTGATCTTAAGACATTGCAACACAGATACATCATGTAACTAATTTTGCCAATTTTCTATCTCCCCATCAGAGTCAGGGAGGCATTCACTCTCTTTCTCCCAGAAACGCACACCATCAGTTGTAGGATTAATCCAATCCTCATCCTAGGTGGTGAGTTTATAAATATGATCTATGTCATCTCCTTCATGCACTGGTTCTGTATACCGCTCTCCTTCCACAGGGTCTAGAGGGACTATCACTCTCATACCCTCACTCTAAAAAACCATGCTTCTTTTCTTTAAGTTGATAATACCTCCCATTTCTATCGCCCAATCCAATCCTAGGAGTGCAAGATAAGGGTCCACATCTTCCACAATTTTAATTACTTCAAAGTCTGTGCGTACCTTAACTCCTGCGATATCTACCATAATCTTCAAAAACCTCCCCAATGGTATGATCTTCTGTTGGTTAGCTATGCATAGCTATATAGTAGACCATTATAGCTTAGGTTCTCCCATCCTCTACCATGTCTTCTTGGGTATGATGTTTGCATCCAATCCCAGATCCAAAATGACCTAATCCATTTCGTAGTCGACGATCTGCGTTATTAGCCACATTCCACGCCTAGTGTGCTTCTTTTGCCTATATAACTTGTGAACATCTCTAACCTGTATAGGAGGGTGAGTTATTTTTGTGTAGCCATCTATCAGTGTTTGAAGATTTTCTACTCCCTTTTGGTCATGTAGCAGCTTCATACATGCTTGTAGGAATGGTTTAACTTCGTCATTCACTCTTAGGTTTGTTGGAGACTTGGAGGTAGATGCCTCATCCTTGGAAAATTTCTTTGTAGGCTACGATAAATGTTTCCTTCTCCTTCTGTATGTCTATACTTTCTTGTTTGATAGCAACATTCTGGATAAGGGATTCAGTCGCAACTTTCTCCTCATCTCCTCCAGTAGACATGCCACTACGCGTTATGACATTAATGCTTGGTCGCTCATCGCATGGTTCCGCTTTAACCCTCTACACATTCTGTGTTGGTGTCTGCTATTTTTCATATATTTTTGCTATCAATACTGGTTAATCTTCGATCACATGATCCAATTATCTACAATATCGGCAAGATTTTTGTGCATGGTTTAGACAGTCCCTTACGAAGTGCCCTATTTCTCCACAATTGTAACATATCAGTTGCCCTCTTCCCCGACCTACGCCTCCACCCCTTCCCCCTCCCCTGCCTCTTGCTGGGGAGCCTCCTCTACCTGAGGGAGATAGTGGTGAAGAAGGGTCAACCTGTACCCTGTATAAGTTTCCTTGGTCTATCATTAAGTCATAGGTCTGACAGTTATGTTCGTCATGTCCCATAGATGAGAAAAATCAGCACCATTTTTTCTTCAGTTCTGGAACATAAGCACCAATACCGGGGCAGTGGTTTGTATCATGTAGTCCAGCTACACGACAGTCATCACACCATAAAGTCACACCACTTGGTCCTGCAGCCTCTTTAGGGCGCAATGGGCTGGGCCCCCCAGCCTACATGTAGTTCGCTAGTAGAGGACACTTGTTCTTGGTGTGGCTGGACATCATGCATCTTATGCACCATATGTTCTGGCTAGCTTCCTTTCCTCACTCTTTCCGTAGATTCTAGATTTTGAGGTGCATTGCCTCCAGCTATCCCTATATCTGTTGCACCCCAAACTGGGCATTGTCTCTTGGCGGAGCTTCTAGATTCATAGCAATCTCCAAGGATTTCTCTTGTGTCTCAATCACTTGCTGACCCATAGGTTGGCGCATGTGAGGTAGCAACATAGCGATAAACCATTCATTGTGCTGCCTATCATCATACTGAAATTTCCCGTCTTCGATAACATTCTTTAATCACTGATCAACCTCCCATATAGACCTAATAGGTCCCTTTCTAAATTCTTTCAGGTCAGTTACTAGCTGTGAGTAGGACTTAGGCTTCCAGAACTGTTATTTTAAATCTTTCTTAATCTCTTGGATATATGGATCCACATGTTGGCTTACGTAACCCATATACTAGTCCAAGGCCCTTCTTTCAAAGGCGATGGATAGATGTGCTCTCTTTACAACATTAGTAGCCACATTCTGCGCAATCCATACTATTCTGCTGCAAACCAAAATCGGTCCATATCTTCATCTCCTACACCCTTGAAGGTGGGTAGCTTCATGTGTGTGGCCATATCTTCTTCTAGTGGTAGTAGAGGTGTGGGGGAGTTCTTACCATTATGGTGACTTGAAGGTGGTGTGGCTGGAGGACTATTTCCTGCATGTGCAACCGGTTCTCTTAGTGGACTATATATGGATCTATCCCCTTCCCTGTTGGTTCGATAGTACTTCACGCTTCGTGTTGTACTCTCACTCTGATCAAAGGTCATTCATTCAGTGTGGCTGCACAAAATTCCTTTTTTACATAGTAATATTTTAATTAAAAATGGAAATGTTCACAAGAACTTACCCCAGAAACCTTTGAAGAAACTCCACTCTGCCTCAGAGTACGATACGAAATGATCATCTGTGAATTATATTACAAACCCTCCCAGCATGCTATCCACCCAATGATCTACCATGCGGGTGATCATGTTGTCAGTATTCTCCAGCTACTGAATTAATTTTGACACCCACTGCGTAACCTGATCGTCCTTCCAACATGTCTAGATTTCTACGAGCCTTGATAACCACTCCTGAAGCTCGTGTGCAAAGGTTACAAAGAAAATTTCATAGACTTCGGTGAAGACGTACTTGTTCTTCCACTTCTCATCTGTCATCTTCGTGTTGCAATTCTCCTTTATATAAAATTCTTGAATCTGTATTTCAAACTAGTCTTCAAGTTCCAACTTCTCAAGTCTCCAATGGCCTCGTGGCATTACCCAATCTCTCTCTCAAAATTCTCTCGGTCCTGACAACAGAACCATTTGTTGGCTTGAGGGGTCCTAACCCAGGTTTGGAGATTAAGGTTTGCAAATAAACCTCTATACTACTAGCCCTTTTGGTCATGACCTACTTTCGCAGGCCAAGGTCTCACCCGAAGTAGTATGGGAGGGTGCGGGAACCAGGTTTTTGCACCGTGGGAGAGAGTAGGTAATTTAAGGCAGATATGCGTTGCAACTTATCAGGTTCGCACAGAATGAGTTTATTCACAAGCTCTTAACAGTATAATTAGCATATAACCATAAAAAATCTACTATCACTAACATATCTAATCAATACATTCGCATCCATGTGCGCATCAACAAATACCATCACAAAACATTATAATTGCAACTAATTCTTAGATCACAGGTACATTTGGAGCTTAAATAAATATCACATATGCACTTCAGTAATAAACACAATCAATACAGATACCATCAAGATACTTCAAATATATTTTTCATTCATTAGTATCAAAAACCCAATTACAACCCAAACATAGCTCGCGCACACAGCTAGCAAGAGTCCTTACCCAAAACTACCTAGATAGATCTCAACAGTTCGCACATAGCATCAATCTTACTTCTTCGTTACCTCCTAGACCCAACTATCTATATATTTATATCATCACAACCCTTTCTATCCTATGGTCCTAAAACCATGGTTTGCGTACCCTAGATTTACCCTTTAACCCATTACAAAATATTGGGGCTTTGACCCACCCCAAAACCCCTACTCAAGAACGACTATTACAAAATTATACCAAAACGCAGCTTAGGGAGCCCTTTTACAACAACCTGGAAGGTGTATTTTACTTTGAAGTTTTGCTTGACTCCTCATGTTCACAATCTGATCTTGTTTCCTTTTGATCCAAAAACCCCATCTATGTATTTACTTCATCCTCAAAGTTTATATTTGTTTTAGAGAACTTAGGTTGTGCACCTATCTCATCTACTATTACATCGATAAAATCCTCAATATTCTTTTTCCACTTATTGTAACACATGAATCCTTTTCTTCGAATGGGGTACCCAAGTAATATTCCATCAGTAGCGTGAGAGTCAAACTTTCCATTATTTTTATCCTTTTCATAAAATACTTGCTCCCAAACACTTTGAGGTGTTTAAATAATGCAAGTATCACCTTCCATAAATCATAGGGAGTTTTTTAAATATTTTTCCTGAGATGATTTATGTTAGACAGATAAATTTTTCCTTGTGTTTATTATCTCCATAATTGGAAGATACATCAACTTCATCTAAAATGGCTCTGGCCATTTCCTAGATTGTTTTGTTCTTCCTTTCCACCAATCCATTTTGTTATGGATTTCTAGCCACTAAATACTATCTTTTCATGTCATTCTCTTCACTGAATTCTTCAAAATATTTTGAGATGTATTCTGCTCCTTTTCTTGATCTTAAGCACTTGATATTTAGATCTTTCTCATTTTCAACTTGAGCTTTGATTTTTTTTAAATGTTTGAATGCTTCTAATTTTTATTTTAAGAGCATGATCCATGTGGCTATGGTAAAATCATAAATGAGGGACATAAAGTACCTTTCTCGTCTCAAGATTTTTTCTCTGGTTGGGCCACATATATTTATGTGAATTATCTCCAATGGTATGGCTGATGTGAACTATTTTGTATTGAAGTGAGTTGGGTCTTCTTCCCAAATTGGCATGAATTGCAAATTGAATTCTTTGGTCTTAACATTCACAAAAAACTTCTCACAGCTCCAAGTTTTCTAAGTCTTATCAGGCCCTCAAAATTCATATGTCCAAGTCTCTTGTGCCATAATCATCCTTAATTTGTCTTCCTTAAGTAAAAAATTACTTTGGAGTCATAAAACACATACAAATTGTTGTGAGTCCTAGTTAATTTTCCTACTAGCTTTCCATCCCTCATATTATAGATCTCACAATCCTTAGATTGAAAGGTAATATTATAGCCATTATCACACATCTGGCTTACACTGAGTAATTTATGTTTGAGACCCTCCACATACAAAAAATTTTGTGCATTTGTGTTTTGACCAAGATTGGCTACTCCTTTACCCTTGATTCTTGTTGGAGCATTGTTTCCAAAGGTGACATTGTTTCCTCTGTCTTTTTTCTTAAACAACATAAATTTAATTTTATCCCCTGTCATATGGTTGGAACAACCACTATCTACATACCATTTGTTTCTTGATTGTGATCTGATAGCGCGAGTCCACATTGAATGCCCTTTTTAGTCTTTTATTTCCACCTCCCCTTATCCATATGAGTGGATGATTGTCTAGTATTTTTGGACTTTGATAGGTATTCAAATATACTTTTGCAATCACTTTCTTTGTGCCCAAAATTATTAAATTTGAAACATTCTACTTCATTTATGAGACGAGAGAATACATTTTGATCTCTGAGAGGTGGATTTTGAGATCTAAAATTATAATACTTATTATATCTAGAATTTTCATCTCTTTCAACTTTGATCATTCTATAATAAACAATTTTATGTCCAAAGATATGAAACTTATAAAAATTACCATAAAATAAATAGACATGTCTATTGTTGGAAATATTATGAGTTTGTGCATGAGGGTACCTTGACTGCTTGGTTGAACGATGCATTCTCCATTGATGATCTCCTCTTTGTCCTTATGCCTTTTTATTTGCATTGAATCTCTCTTGATGCTTAATTTCATAAGTTTACGATTGTTAAAATCTATGGAACTGAAGTTCATATTCCCCATGGAATATTCTTCTCTCTTTGAATATCCTAGACTTGTTCTAATTCATGAGGGCCTTTCGATGTTTAGAATCTGATCTAGTTTTCTTGTGCCTCACGAAAAATTCTCATTTAGACCATTCTCGATATTTCTTCCCTCTATATCAGTTCTTAGAGAGACAATATCTGCCTCAAGGCTCTGACAGTATTATTCACAGTCATGGATCAAATCTTGAAGTACTTCTTCCTTTCATTTAGGTTCTTCTTGTTTGAATTTCAATGATAAAATCTTATCTCTGCATGTATTTGAGATTGATTGCTTTCTTATCTCATGAAGCTCCTATTTTAGCTTCTTTTTCTCTTCTTCTAATCTCTCACATGCTTGTCGTTTTTATTCTAGAAGAGTGACGAGATTGTCTCTGATTTTAATAGATTCTTCAAGTTTTTATTTTTGATATATATATTCCTCATTATCAAAGTTATACATACATTCTTCAACATGTTCCAGATGTTCATTTAGCTACTTATTCTTCTTCCCCGCTTTCTTTAACTCATTAAGGGCACTCATGATCTCCTCCTAAAGTTAAAATAATCCTTCATCTTCTTCCTCTTCAGGGTCTATTCCTCCAAGTTAGAATAATCCTTCTTCTTCTTCTCCTTCTTATTTCTTGGACTCTATTCCAAAATCCATAAGAATATACTTATCTAAATAATCCTCCGAAGAATTTTCGCTATCTGATTATGGTACTAAGCTATCTTCATTTGAGTAGAGCCCATTTATCTTATAGAACCTCTTATTTTGTTGTTGTTTATATTTTTTACGAGGTTTCTGATCATCTCCCTTTTCAACCTTTTATCTATAAGGCCATTTGGATGAAAAGTGTCCAAATATTCCGCAGTCAAATAATTTAAATGGTAACTTCCCTTTATATTTTCCTAAGCCACAATTCAATTTCCTAGCTAATTGATCCAATTCTTGGTAATATTCCCAAGTAGACCACCTGTTAGCTCCCTGTAATCAACAATATTGGCAAATTCTGACTGTAGGGAGAAACACTGTTTCAACCATTTTGGGATTCTAGGATCTAGCCCTCCTGAATCCGGAGAGGTATCTCTCCAATAAGTGCAAAGATGGATATATCTTCAAAGATTTTGGGTAATGATATTAGGCTAGTTATGAAGACTGAGGATTTTTGTTTTTTTTGGATGGTTGAGCATGCTTATTATTTGAGTGGAAAGTTTTAAATGGAAAGAGTTTCAAAGGTGTGAAGTTGCAAGAAATCAGAACAAGCTTTGGCTAGAAGATAGATATAAAGTTGGTTTTAGTCCATTGGGCTATGGATTCGTAATAGGGTTTAATTGAGACAACAAGGTTCAAGAGTGGTCCATGGGGCAAGTCATCTATGTCTAAGGATCTCTTTAAAGTTGATTTTATGGAATGAAATGATACACCAAGAAGGAGAATTAAACAAATGAAGAACAAAGAGCAGCCTAAGATCTGGTAAGTACTTTGAAACTAGCCAGCTTTTGGCATACACTTAAGAAAGACATAAAATTAATTTAAGATATAGTAAGTACTTCGAAACTAGCCAGATTTTGATGCACTTTCAATACAAAAAAAAATTAAAAAGACAAAGGGAAACACATATGATAACAAAGAAATGTCTAAGATCTGGTAAGTACTTTGAAACTAGCTAGCTTTCAACAAATTCTTAGGGAAACTTTCAGATATTCTTTGGGGATAAAACTAGGACAGGGCTCACCATAACCTCCTTAGTTCCTTTCTACTTAACATAAACTAAAAATAACATTCAAGAATAAGAATTAGCTAAGATAGTAGGACGAGGGAACGCCAGCATTCCTAACTGCTCAAACTGAATTAAATCATTCCTAAACAACACAAATTAGAAGAAAACATGGAGATAAAGCTTATCAGTCAGAGAAGGGTACTGATATACAGTAAATCCTAACTCTATGCTTACTGTTCTTTATCAGAGAAGATGGAAAAAGAGAAAACAGAAATAAAATAACAATTTACAATAAGAAATAACATCACCGTTGACATAGACCAGGATCCCATAAATCAGCTTGTATTGATGCTTCAAACCAGTTACAACTTTAATTCCAATGTTTTAGTTTAGCAATCATCTTCACTTCGCAACCTAAATATTCAATCACAAGCAGAGCTTCAAGAGCCTGTGAACACTATTTACAAGTAGAAGTCTCAAGCTCAAGTATCTTTCAAAGTTCTGCAACCAACATTTTCTCATCTTCTACAACAATATTTATAGAAGAAATGAGGAGGTGGGATCTGATAAAAGATCTCCAAGGTCAACTAATACATACTTTAATACTTCTCAGCCTTTGAGGGGCTCGATGGAGAAGTTTACATATGTTCGGTCTGTATTAATGTTTTACATTTAAGATTCAAGCTCGGTGGGAGCTTTTTTTGACTTTAAGGCTCTGTATTAGCTCTGCAATAACTCTGCTGATATTTTTTGCATTAAGTTTCTTTAGCAGAATTAACTTTTTGGATGCGCTTAGGAAAATATCTAATTTTCTGATCATAATTTGGCCTCTATTGAATGCTTGAGGCTACAAGTGGCATTAGGTAGCTGAGAGGAATCAATTTGCCTTTGATGTGGCGGTGGAGGCCCTTCCTCTCTGAAGATATTTTGATTTTTCTTTAATAACTGTTAATCCACTTTAAATATTTGTTTTATTAGTGGATTAGGCTTTCAATCTTCCATTCTGTGTGTCTTGTTCATGTGTAGGTTCCACAAAGGGCTCATATAGCATCAATTCCCATGAAGCATTGACGAAACGTGGAGTTGAACCCTGCTCAATGATTTCTTCTTGATAAGTGAGAGCATGGAGGATCGTCATCCTTGGCTTCAATTTTCCTTTTATATAATGGAAGAACCATAGAAACCTCCATAAAACAATAAACATTAATAAATCCTGCGTTTATGTGGTAAAAATACTTCAGAGGTAGCGTGTTAGGTCGCAACCGTTGGATGAAAGCATCCAACTATGGAGATGTGCTTGCGGGGTTCAGATAAAAGTTGGATCGAATAAATGGTGCACAAGTTTAAGTCAAGACTATATATCGTGCAAATATCAATGGTTGGGAGTGACCCGAGAAGTATAATGGAGAAATGCTGCTTAACAAAGAGATGGAGAAAACGCGAAGGAAAATAGGTTAAAAACCTTTGGCAGAGGAAAAAAATGAATTAGAAATCGAATGGGTTTGGGAAGGAATTCGAGCCGTCAAATGAGATTGGCTCATAAGGATCAAGGGCTAAGGAGGCACACGATGAAACATAATGGAAAAAAGGGAAAGTGGTTTTGGTTGTAGAAGGCAGCAATATCGCGCGGGGAAAAAAAAGGATAGGCAGTTTTTACTTTTGGAACGTGATATGTGTAAGAGGTTGACACGTGGCCTTTGAAAACAACTCATATCGTGCAACCCTTAGAAAATTAACATTCGCACTTAAAGTTACGTGAAAACGAGCGTCGACCGTTAGATCTAGGGTCTCAGATCCAATGATGGAGAACGAGCACGATATAAGATAGATGCATGGGCGGAAGCAAGGGGAGCAGTTTCAATATGGGCCGTTAGTTCAAAGATTAAATGGCAGAGATCAAATCTGTAGGGAGGCAAGACCCACAGGAGGCAGGCCTGTCGGGGTTAATAAGGGCCGTTGGATGTTAAAATCAACAACAGAGATCGTATCTGGGGTTTAAACGAAAATAATACAAAGGCAGAAAAAGGTTTAATGAGGGTCGTTGATCTACAGAGATCAATGACTGAGGATTGTCCAAAGAAATTTATGAAGCGGGGCGCATGAATTTAACCAAAGTCCAGAAATGCAATCTGGATTGTCTGATCTAGACACTTGGATGGTCCAGATTCAATCGAATACATGTGATCGGTAGGGAAGAAAATTTGAATAGCGCTGATGCGATTTAGCACTGGTCGTCGATCTCAGGATCAGATTGATGGTGGGGAGTGAACCGAAGGGGTTCAAAGGCGGAGGAAAGGTTAATGATCGGAGAAAATGAGGGTCATCCGATCAGGGAAGGTGGGGAGGAGATCAACGGCTCACGATTGATCGGGGGATCAACAATCAGGGACATGTAAATACAATGTGAAATTCACCCTTTGAATTTTCTCGATGCGATGCGGCGTTGCCCGTTTGATCATTTCAGATCAATGGTGGATATTGTTTCAAAACTTTCACCGGGGGAAACCCTTTAATACTTATAAAAACCCAAAATTTTATGAAATGAAATTTTTTTATGATTGGGGTGAGTTATATATATGTGGATTGGCTTGGCTCCCATCTGCGGGGCCATTGGTTTATATGTAATGCAATAGGCCCAATGCTTATATGTATAAGGGCCAATCGCATTGGAAGGTCTAGCTTTTCAATCTACCCATTTTGATTTTCTTCGATGCGATTAACGCTTTGAGACTTTAACTCTTGGTCCCAGGTGTAAGTTATATGGAGTAAAGCGGAGGGCGGGAGTTTATAAAAATGGGGCTTAATCGCATTGAAACTTTGATGCGGTGGGTTTTCAATCTACCCATTTATATTAAAAAACATTGCTCCCGTAGGTTTAGACTGAAAATTAGGAAAAGTGGGTTTACGACTTCACAAAGGGAAATATGCATCGAAGATGGATTATTACAATGTTTTAGCACCTGATTGCAGGCACAAGGGTTATATGAAGCGATGACAGGATCGGGAGCTATGTAATAAGGGGCCAATCGCATCGGAGGTCCTAATAAAGAAAAAATACTTGCGCGCTCTATTTTCTCCAATGCGATAAGCACCGAAAGGGCTTAGTGCTTGGTTCTAGCACCAAGGCATATGGTGGGGAAGTGGTTAGGACTTAGCCCAAGGGGGCTTAAGCTTGCAGTGAAAAAATTTATTTTTATGAAATTTTTCACAGTTTTTGATGGATTTGGGGGTTTCGGCAGAGTTCAAAAACGAGTTTTAAACTCTGTGATGTGGATTTTATGAAGGGGAAATGGGAAAAATGGAAAAATAGAGGAATTTTGGGAAATGAAGGTATAAAAATGAAGGTTAGTTTGAAGTGAAAGGAAGGGGAAAAATGGTGATTTTGCAGCAGTCTTTTCTCTATGAAAATAACATATTTTCAGAGTTTGAAAATGGAAACAACAGTGAATATTTAAACAAAGGGCATGATGTCTTCGTGAGTCTTCAAGAGATAACATTTTAAGCAGTAAAACCTGTTTCTTGAAGGCTCCAAAATGATTTAGCCCCCTTTTGATATAAAAAATTTTATAGGTGGCTAACAGTGGCTCCACTTGGGGATGGTGCCTTCTTGAAGGCATCAAGAACTTCAGACTTGCATTATCTGGGAGGTTGATCAGTGCCTTATCCATTGTGCAGCTTTTATTTACTTCAATGTTCCTCTTTTTCTTCTGAAAAAATGTTAACAGCCATGAAAAACAATGGATTTTCATCAACACAAGCTTTCTACCTACCCAATCCTACTGATCTAAAGTTTTTTCTTCTTTAGAGTGCACTTGGATTGGCGAACTCTTTTTACAACATTTATTCTTTTGAAAGCATAAAATTAATCTAATTCTACTCCTTATTTCTCCATGGACTCAGATTAAACAGTCGATTCCACATGCTTCTCTACCTAATCTACCAATCTGTTAGGATTAAACAGTCTAACATATTTTTATTCTCTAAATTCTAAAACAACAATTTAAAAGCATACAACTCAGGATTGAAAAGTATAACTTGATGTTGATCTATGGCATTAAAACAAGTTGCACATAGATATTATTTTGCAGAAAATAAAATCAAAATGGATGGCTTAAGATCTGAATTTTCAAAGCACTTTGCTCATCTTTTTCAGCTCTGTTTTTGCTTCTGTTTGAGCTTTTGTTTCCTTGTTTTCTTGTTCAGATTTTGTGCTGATTAGAACCAGATTTACCTCTATTTTTTACTCAAGTAATAAATATATTTGATTCATCTCTCTTTGGAAACTTGGGTTCAGATTTTGAGCATGTTTGAACCTTCAATTTCTAGCCTAAACTACCTATTGATAAGCCAAGATTAAATTGTTTGGAAAATCGAATTCACTATCCTATCAGCAGTAAATTTAAAACTAATTAGTCAAGATTAGGTTCTATGACTAATTAGAAGTGTGTTCTTTAGGAGTGGCATTTAAGCTTGCACACTTTTAGATTTTTTTCTCTTTTTGTTGGTATGGAGTTGTACCTTTATTTTTTTTACAATCTACCCTCTTTTATTTTTTCTATTGTTTTTGTATTTTTGATTTTTCTAACTTTGAATGAAATGATGGGTGAAATATTTATAATGAGAAAAATATAAAAAGGATTTCATAACATGATAGAATCAAGGGAAGTAATGTTTAAGCATCCTTCCATTGACAGGATCCCCAAACAATTCTGCTCCATTCAACTCTTGTAAGAAAAAGGCATTATTACCAGCAGATGAATGAATGAAGTAAGGGCGAAGCCATAAGTTATCAAATTTCCCATGCTTGCCCTTGTCTTCTCTCCTTGAGTCCCGCTTTAAAAAATTTTCCCCAACATTAAAATTGCTGGCCTTTGTTCTTGTATCAAAAAGATTTTTGATGCTGTCCTACTTTTGCAATGCTTTGTTATAAACCTCCTCTCTGGTTTGATGAAGATGAATAGTCTGATTTATCCTTCTGATCATGTCATTGTCTTCAGACTGGACTTCTTGAAACAACTTCATAACTGGTACACAAAGGCTGGTAGGAAAAATTGCATCAATACCATACAGAAGTTGGTAGGGTGACATACCAATAGATTTTTTCAATGTCAATCTGTCATCCCAAAGTGTATGAACAAGATTTGTGTGCCAAGACTTCTTGTTGTCTTCCAACAACTTCTTGATTATGTTCACTAAAATATTGTTTAGAGATTCTTCAAGTCCATTACCTTGAGGGTAATAGGCCATGGAATGCCCCAATTTCATCTGATATTTGTAACAGAATTCAACCATCTTCTTGGATCCAAATGATGTTGCATTATCAGTGACGATCTTGGTAGGATAACAAAATATAGAGAGAATATTAGTCTCCATGAGTTTTATAATGACAGAATCATTGGCTTGCCTACAAGGGATGGCTTCTATCCATTTAGTGAAGTAGTATATGGTAGTGAGAATCCATCTATGTTAGGCAGAAGATGGTGGATGGATTTCTCCTATGAAGTCAAGTCCCCGCTGTTGAAATGGAGCCTCAACAGTGATTGGGTGCAGAGGTAAGGGTAGCAGCTTTCTTTTTCCTTCAAAAATTTGGCACTTATGACAGGCAATGATCATCTTGTGTACATTAAGAAAAAGAGTAGGCCAATAGTAACCAGCCCTCAGAATTTTGTTGGCTGTTGTCTTCCAGTATAGGTGGCCTCCACACTCTCCTTCATGGAACTCGTGCTTAATCTTCTCTGCTTCATACTCGGGCAAACATTTAAGCAATATCCCACTTGCATTTTTCCAATAAAGACATTTATCTATAATGCAATAGTTTACAGATTTTAACTTTAGAAACCTTGCCTTTTTTTTTTTCAAACTAGGAGGTGTATTCAAATTAAGAAAAGCATAAAGAATATCAGCATACCAAGAGGAATTCATAAAATGGTCTTCAAAAATGAGAGTTGAAATTTCCTCTTGATCATCCAAAGCATTAATTGTATTAATATCAAGAACTTCAAAATTCAATTCAACCATCAATATAGCTAGACCTTGGCCTTTGATGAGTTTAGTGGGCTTTATCTCTAAATCATATTCAAGAATAACAACAATCCACTTACCTCTCTTGCCATCTGGGTCCTGTGTTAGAATGTCTTTCACAACTGAATTTGGGACAAATGAAATGATGTGTGAATGCAAGATGTATCCTATGAAGTCTTTTAAACCCTTAACCAAAGTGAAAGCTTGCTTTTCCATAATGTTATACTTCAGAGGGGCATCCCTCAAAGCCTTTCTAAAGAATGAAATAGGTTGCTCTTTTCCTTGTGGATTTTTCTGTAAAAGGACAACAACTATTGTATGTTTTGATGCAAATGAAAAAATATAAAAATATTTTGAAAAATCAGGACTGAAAAGAACCAGTGTTTTGGTTAACACTTTTTTCACCAGCTCAAAGGACTTATTTGCTTCCAAGGTCCATCTTACCCCTTTCTCATTCTTTAGCATGTTCGTAATATTTCTAAGGATCTTAGCCAAGTTGGGGATGAACCTTCTCAAGAAATTAATCTTTCCAATGAAAGATTGTAGTTCCCTGATGTTTCGAGGATGAGATATTTGCAATATGGCCTCAATCCTCTTTGGATCTATCTTAATACCCTCTTCTGAAATAATGTGCCCAAGAAGTTTACCTTCTTGGAGACTGAATAGAGTTTTCTTAGGGTTTAAAGATATCCCAAACTTCTTGCATCTCTCGAAGACTGTTCTTAAATGTTCTAAGTGCTCTTCATCGGTCTTTGAAAAAACAGTAACATCATCAAGGTATATAATGATGAAGTAGCCCAATTATTCTGAGAATGCTATATACATGGCTCTCTGAAAAGTTTCTCTAGCATTCATTATACCAAAAGGCATTTTCCCATACATGAAAGTGCCCCATGGTGTAGTAAAAGCTGTCTTTAATTGATCATTAGGACAAACTAAAATCTAATTGTATCCTGAATAGCCATCAAGCAAAGAAATTATTTTAGACCCTACCACCCGTTGTAAAATGTGATCCATCTTAGGTAAAGGGTAGTTGTCTTTCAATGAAGCTTTGTTTAAGTCTCTAAAGTCTATGAAAATCCTAATCTCTCCTATTTTCTTCCTAAATGACACCAAATTGGACACCCACTTAGAATATCTAATAGGGACAATAATATCGGCCTCATACATTTTCTTGATTTCCTTCTCAACCAAAGGCAGCTGAACAGGGTTTATTCTGCGCGGCTTCTATTTGAATGGTTTTTGGTTTTGCTTGAGAGGGATTTTGTGCTGTATTATTTTAGTGTCATAGGATTTAACATCTTCTTAACTCCACACATAAACATCAGAAAATTCTTTAAACAAATCTATGTATTTGAGTTTCATGTGAGCTGGTAAAGTCTTAGACAGTTTGATCATCATAGGTTTCTGTTTGCTTCCTATATTGCACTCTTCCACTTCAGTCTCTACAGGCTCCAGTTTTGGCTTCTTGGCCACATCATTGAAATCAAACAACTCTTCAAAAGGGGCCAGACCCTTGGGAAAATTGTGATCTTTATACTGTAGGGTTTCTGACTCCTCTGTTTCTATCTCTGCATTCATTTCTATTTTGTTTTCAAGTTTTCTAGATAAAAAGTTTACATTAGCAAGTTCAGGAGGCATTTCTTCTTCACCAATAAAATTTTCTTCACTATTGCTGTCTATTTCATAATCTGAATCTGAGCTGTGGAGTTCAAATTCATTTCTGAATTGCATGAAGTCTTCTATTTGTTTGTCTCCGTCGAACACTTGCGAATACTTTTCATTATTAGGAATAGCTAGTCTGAATTTAATTTGAGTTATGCATTCTTTTGTTTCATATGGTGTTAAGCGTGTTATAGTTGTGAAAGCTAAGTTGTGGGCCACGGTATTTCTCTTTCTTGGGACAAAAATTAACTGGGAATCCTCAAAAATTTTCAAAAGATCCATGACATAGTTTCGATAGGGCCTACATCTTGGGTCATGCACGTTGTATTTGTCATTGACCTGCCTAATGATTAGCTCTGAATCCCCATGTAATTTAATTCTTTTGGCTCCTAATTTTTTTAACAAATGTAAGCCTAAAAGCAAGGACTCATATTCTGCTATGTTATTCGAACACTGAAAGTTTAATCTATAGGAAATGCTTTCTGTGTGGTTGTTCTCAGTGTTGCAAATCCAGACACCTGCACCAGCGTTAGTTCTAGTGCATGACCTGTCAAAGTACATACTTCACAGAGGACTAGTTTTGGGTTCTTTCGTTTGATTACTGTCCTCTTCAACAAGAATGTTTTCGGATCGTTCTTGTATATCGGCACTTTGTTGAATCTGCTTTAACTCCTCAGGTTTTCGACTGTATTGAGGGTTGTTTTATTTATTTTCAAGGTTAAAAAGCAATGGATGCACGATTTGTATCTCAAGACCTGTGTTTGTTTTGCTAAAGTTTAAAAGTTCAACAAACTATTTTGACACTTCTGAGGTGTTTACCTCTTCCTCTCTATCGGCCAATAATTCTGTTAAAGTGACTTGTTCGCTGAACACTTCATCGTTAAACATGATAAAATAATAGAGGCCTATATTTATAGAATACAGAGGAGAATTTTGTGGTCTGTCTTGACTGGTCACCATATACTGCATATGTGACTCCTTGTACAGTCTTCTGGATTGATTAAACATAGAGATGGTCGCATAGGTCATGTCCATTTGCATAGTTCCCTGTAACTTAGCCCCCCAAGATCATGATAATAGAATTCCATACTTTGGGGGAACATCAGCCACAAAAATGTCCATTAATAAACATTTGGCTGGAATCTGTGCTAAGTTAATGCAGAGATATTTAATTAATCCTAAACATTTTACTATACTTGAGTCAAAGGAGCAAAGGTCTTTATAAGGTCTGGTGATTTCTAAATCAAGGCTCTCCATTACTGCTTTGGGAATTAAATTATGAGAGGCCCTAGAATCATGTATAGCATTATGAAAAATATTGTCATGAACATTTAAACTTACATAAAAGGGAGGAACAGGTCCCTCTTAATACCTACCTTCAATATTTGGACCAAAAATAAGCTCTGGCTGGTCATCATTAAGATTGACTATGTCATTATTATCCTCAATGTTTAAAGCCTTCAAAATTTGGGTTCTATATACATTTTGGGCAGCTAACTCAGTAAGGGGGACAAATATTTTAATTTTGGAAATTTCCTGCTCCAAGCTGAAAGGAATTTGATTCTTTGAAATGCTTGTCTCAGCCTTATTAGCTGCCACTCTGTCAGCAATTTTTTTTTTCTAATTTGTTCTATTTACATTTGACAAAAATTTTTTGACAAGAGTACTAACTAAGGTACTAGTACTACTAAGGTCTGCACTCTGTTTTGTACTATTTTGAGTGCCTTTCTCTTTATCTTTATCAAAATTTCTAGCCACTGTTTTTTCCTTCTGTTTGACAAATTTCGGTTTGTTTACAGTGATGTTTTGTGAATATTTGTCAGAGGTTTTGTTGTTGGGAGTTTGTTGATTGGTTTTGCTTCGAAGGTCATAATCCCTTTGAGATTCTATGAAGAAATTCTCCATGTCTTGATAATAACTTTCATCATCATCTCTTTTGTCATCATAGGGTGTGTAAAGACCTTGTTTTCTATCATAATGAATCTCAAAGTCATCATTATCTACTCCCAGCATGTTGATATCATCTTCCTCTACTTGCTCATCTATTTCTCCAACCTCGCTTACATATTTTTGATGAAAGGGAGGAGTGATCTGTTGATTATCTTCCCTAGGTCTGTTTTGAGGTTGAGTTCTTCTAAAATTCTAATTCTGGTTTTGATTTCTGTTTTGAGGCGCAGTTTGGTTTTGACTTGCTTGTGCTCTCTCAAGGATGCTCATTTTCTTCATCATCTCTTCCATAATTCTTTCCATATTAGAGCTAGAAGTAGAAGGTGTAGATTCCTCACTTAAGGATACTCTCTTCTCATTCTTCATTCTTGCTCTTTTCTCCATCAAGTTAACTTCCACAGCAAGAGCTCCTTTTTGCATATCTTCAAGGGTTAGAGGATCTCTCTCTCTCAGCTAATAAGCCATCTCAGGGTCAAACCCTTCAGGAAACTTGTTTAGAGTTGAGCCTTGTGGAGGTTTTAGATCTAAGGGAAGTGCATTATACACACTGTTAAATCTGGTACAATAAGCTTGTACACTTTCCCCAGTTTTTCTGTGGAGGTTCTTGTAATAAGAAAGTATTTGGAGAGGATTCTTATTTACTTCCCATTTGTTTAAGAATGTCTGATGGAAGGCTTGGAGATCATTAATACTATGGGGGACTAAGCCTTTAAACCATTTTCTTACTTATCCCCCCAAACTCTGAGAAAATAGTCATAGTTTTACAGATTAATCATCAATTTCATTTCTGTCAAAGTAGTCATTGATCTTATCCACATGCTGTGATGCAGTAGTATAATTACTGGCATCATACAATGGTATTTTGGACTGATAGTCCTATGGAAGATTGACTAAGGGTACAGGAAGGACTGAGGGAGAATACCATGCTACCATGATATGTGGTGGAGGTGGATTCACAAGAGGTGGATTAACAAGAGAAAAAGTGGGCTGAAGTGGAGTGGTTTGAATAGTGGATGTAGGGTGAACAGATGTGGATGGACCAGGAATAGATTGTTGAGATGATCTTGGATGAGAGACACCTAAATTGGAAAGGAAATGTGAATCAGGTGGTGTTGTTTCTCTACTACTAGGATGTTCACTTGTTTCAGGAGATGAAAGTGAAGACTCAGAATCTAGCTGATCTAAATCATCAAGAGACCTAGTTCTAAATGGATTTCTTAAGTATACTTGTGATTGTTGTAGAGCTACAAGATTTTCAGGAACTGAATTAGATCTCAAGGGTGATCTGAAAACAATTGAAAATTTTATCTTAGGAGACTTCCTAAGGATGCTTTCTGGGTTATCAACTATCTTAGGTGGATCCGGGTCAGGATAGGCTCTAGTATGAATTTTTCTAGGAGCCACTATGCTGTGTTTTTAGACCCAAATAAACAATAAAATTTCAACCATATATGACAGTCTTTAAGAGGTCAACTAATCTGTTTTACACAAATTTTAATTGTACAGTTCTCTAACTAAGTTTGAATGATGTTATCATGATAAGGGTTCTTCCCAGTGGAGTCTTAAGGTCTGTTTAGGATTGTGGAGTTTCCAAACGGAAGTTTTTAGCTCTTTTGGAGGTAAAAGGTTTTATGGTCCACCACCATTTTTATTGAATACCAATCTAAAATATTTTTGGGTTTTCTGAGTTATTTTTCAGTCCTATTGGGTGTTTAAGAGTGTCCTGAATCTGTTTCAAAACTTAGCTATGGTTATGAGACAAAGACAGACTACTCTTATGGCTAAGCTAGCTGATCTTTTAGGGTTAGATAAAGTCTTATAATAATCCTAGGGTATACCTAGTTTGTCACTGATTCAAACAAGTTTTACCATGATTACCATCGGTTTGGTACTGCCTGAAGAGGATGATTTTTACTCACTGCACATTGTTCTCAAATCAGGGGTTTTCCTGAGTGCTAAGATGTACTTAGACTGTGATTAACTCAAAATTCCCCAGTGGAGTCGCCAGAGATGTTAGCTCCCTATAATCAACAATATTTTCAAAGTCTGACTGCAGGGAGAAACACTGTTTCAACCACTTTGGGATTCTAGGATCTAGCCCTCCTGAATCCGGAGAGGGATCTCTCCAATAAGTGCAAAGATGGATTTATCTTCAAAGCTTTTTGGTAATGATATTAGGCTAGTTATGAAGATCGGGGGTTTTTGTTTTTTTTGGATGGTTGAGCATGATTATTATTTGAGTGGAAAGTTCTAAATGGAAAGAGTTTCAAAGGTGTGAAGTTGAAAGCAATTCGAACAAGCTTTGGCTAGAAGATAGATATAAAGCTGGTTTTAGTCCATTGGGATATGGAGTCGTAATAGGGTTTAATTGAGACAACAAGGTTTAAGAGTGGTCCATGGGGAAAGTCATCTATGTCTAATGATCTATTTCAAGTTTATTTTATGGAATGAAATGATACAACAAGAAGGGGAATTAAACAAATGAAGAACAAAGAGCAGCCTAAGATCTGGTATGTACTTTGAAACTAGCCAGCTTTTGGCTTAAACTTAAGAAAGACATAAAAGTAATCTAAGATCTGGTAAGTAATTCGAAACTAGCTAGCTTTTGATGCACTTTCAATAGAGAAAACATTTAGAAACACAAAGGGAAACACATATGATAACAAAGAAATGTCTAAGATATGGTAAGTACTTTGAAACTAGCCAGCTTTCAACACATTCTTAGGGAAACTTTCAGAGATTTTTTGGGGATAAAAATAGGACAGGGCTCACCATAACTTCCTTATTTCCTCTCTACTTAACATAAACTAAAAATAACATTCAAGAATAACAATTAGCCAAGACAGTAGGACGAGGGAACACCAGCATTTCTAACTTCTCAAACTGAATTAAATCATTCCTAAACAACACAAATTAGAAGAAAACATGGAGATAAAGCTTATCAGTCAGAGAAGGGTACTGATATACAGTAAATCATAACTCTATGCTTGCTTTTCTTTATCAGAGAAGATTGACAAAGAGAAAATAGAAATAAAATAACAATTTACAATAAGAAATAACATCACTGTTGACATAGACCAGGATCCCATAAATCAGCTTGTATTAATACTTCAAACCAGTTACAGCTTTAAGTCCAATGTTTCATTTTAGAAATCATCTTCACTTCTCAGCCTAACTATTCAATCACAAGAAGAGCTTCAAGAGCCTGTGAACACTATTTACAAGTAGAAGTCTCAAGCTCAAGTATCTTTTAAAGTTCTGCAACCAACATTTTCTCATCTTCTACAACAGTGTTTATAGAGGAAATGAGGAGGTGGGATCTAATAAAATATCTCCAAGGTGAATTAATATAGACTTTAATACTTCTCATCCTTTGAGGGGCTTGATGGAGAATTTTATAGATGTTCGATCTGTATTAATGTTTTACATTTAAGTTTCAAGCTTGGTGGGAACTTTTGTTGACTTTAAGGCTCTGTATTAGCTCTGCAATAACTCTGCTGATATTTTTTGCATTAATTTTCTTTAGCAGAATTAACTGTTCGGATGCGTTGAGGCAAATATCTGATTTTCTGATCATAATTCAGCCTCTATTTAATGCTTGAGACTACAAGTGGCATTGGGTAGCTGAGAGGAATCAATTTGCCTCTGATGTGGCGGTGGAGGCCCTTCATGTCTGAAGATCTTTTGATTTTTATTAATCACTATTAATCCACTTTAAATATGTGTTTTATTAGTGGATTAGGCTTTTAATATTCCATTCTGTTTGTCTTGTTGATGTGCAGGTGCCGCAAAGGGATCATATGGCATCAATGTCGATGAAGCATTGACGAAATGTGGAGTTGAACCTCGCTCAATGATTTCTTCTTGATAAGTGAGAGCGTGGAGGATCATCATCCTCAGATTCAATTTTCCTTTTATATAATGGAAGAACCATATAAACCCACATAAAATAATAAACATTAATAAATCTTGCGTTTATGTGGTAAAATTGCTTCATAGGTAGTGTGCTAGGTTGCAACCGTTGGATGAAAGCATCCAACGGTGGAGATGTGCTTGCAGGGGTCAGATAAAAGGTGGATCAAAGAAATGGTGCAGAGGTTTAAGTCAGGACCATAGATTGTGTAGAGATCAATGGTTGGGAGTGACCTGGGAAGTATAATGGAGAAAGGCCGCTTAACAAAGACATGGAGAAAATGCGAAGGAAAATAGGTTAAAAACCTTTGGCGGAGGAAAAAAATTAATTAGAAATCGAATGGGTTTGGGAAGGAATTTGAGCCGTCGGATGAGATTGGCTCATAAGGATCAACAGATGAGAAGGCATGTGATGAAACATCATGGAAAAAAGGGAAAGTGGTTTGGGGTGTAGAAACTGGCAGTATCGCATAGGGAAAAAAATGGATAGGAAGTTTTTACTTTTGGAATGCAATATGTGTTAGAGGTTGAGAGGTGGCCTTTGAAAACCACTCATATCACGCAGCCCTCAAAAAATTAACATTCATGCTTAAATTTACGCAAAAACGGGCATCGACTGTTGGATCTGGGGTCTCAGATCCAATGATGGAGAACGAACATGATATCAGATAGATGCACGGGCGGAAGCAGGGGGAGCGTTTTCAATATGGGCCGTTAGATCAAAGATCGGATGGCAGAGATTAGATCTGGAGGGAGGCAGGCCTGTCGGGGTTAATAAGGGGCATTGGATGTTAACATCAACAACAGAGATCGCATCTGGGGTTTAAACAAAAATAATACAAAGGTAGAAAAATGTTTAATGAGGGCCATTGATCTGCAGAGATCAATGACTGAGGATTGGCCAAAGACATTTATGAAGCGAGGCACATGAATTTAACCAAAGTTGAGAAATTCAATCTAGACCATCCGATCTGGACACGTGGATGGTCCAGATTCAATTGGAGGCATGCGATTGGCGGGGAAGAACTTTTGAATAGCACCGATGCGATTTATCGCTGGTCGTCGATCTCAGGATCAGATCGATGGTGGGGAGTTAATCGGAGGGGTTCAAAGGCGAAGGAAAGGTTAATGATCAGATCAAATGAGGGTCGTCGGATGAAGGAAGGTGGGGAGGAGATCAATGGTTCATGATTGATCGGGGGATCGCCAATCGGGGAGAGGTAAATAAAACATGAAATTTTCCCTTTGAATTTTTCCGATGTGATGCGGCGCTGCCCGTTTGATCATTTCAGATCAACGGTGGATATTTTTTCAAAACTTGCACCGGCGGAAACCCTTTAATACTTTATAAAAACCCAAAATTTTATGAAATGCAAAGGTTTTATGGTTGGGGTGGGTTATATATATGTGGATTGGCTTTGCGCTCATCTGCGGGGCCATTGGTTTATATAGAATGCGATAGGCCCAGGGCTTATATGTATAAGGGCCAATTGCATCGGAAGGTCGGGCTTTTCAATCTACCCATTTTGATTTTCTCCAATGCGATTAGTGCTTCGAGACTTTAACTCTTGGTCCCGGGCGTAAGTTATATGGAGTAAAGCGAAGGGCAGGAGTTTATACAAATGGGGCTTAGTCGCATCGGAACTTTGATGCAGGGGATTTTCAATCTACCCATTTATATTAAAAAACATTGCTCCGGCAGGTTTAGACCGAAACTTAGGAAAAGTGGGTTTATGACTTCACAAAGGGAAATATTCATCGGAGATGGATTATTACAATTTTTTAGTGCATGATTATGGGCACAATGGTTATATGAAGTGATGACAGGATCGAGAGCTATTTAATAAGGGGCTAATCGTATCGGAAGTCTTAATAAAGCAAAAAGACTTGCGTGATCTATTTTCTCTGATGCGATAAGCACCGAAAGGGCTTAGCGCTTGGTTATAGCACCAAGGCATATGGTGGGGAAGTGGTTAGGACTTAACCCAAGGGAGCTTAAGCCTGCAGTGAAAAAACTTTATTTTTATGAAAATTTTCACAGTTTTTGATGGATTTGGGGGTTTCGACAAAGTTTAAAAAGGATTTTTAAACTCTGTAATGTGGATTTTATGAAGGGGAAATGGGAAAAATGGAAAATTAGAGGCATTTTTGGAAATGAAGGGGTAAAAATGAAGGTTAGTTTGGAATGAAAGGAAGGGGAAAAATGGTGATATTTCAACAGTCTTTTCTCTATGAAAATAACAGATTTTCAGAGTTTGTAAATGGAAACAGCAGTGAAGATTTAAACAAAGGGCATGATGTATTCGTGACTCTTCAAGAGATAAAATTTTAAGCAATAAAACCTGTTTCTTCAAGGCTCCAAAATTATTTAGCCACCTTTTGATATAAATTTTTTTATAGGTGGCTAACACCACCCTTGATTATATTTTAGCTCCTTTCCTTTTCTGATACTTTGAACGTTGCTTCCTTCAGTTCATAATTCTCCTTTCCTACTCTCATTTAATAGTATATGAGAGCACTAAAAAGTTGGTCCCTCTTGAGATATTCTAAAATATCCATTTCCTTAATAGTTGAGACTTTGGCATTAAATATCAGGGAAGAGATCTTAATATTTTATGTACAATCATTTCTTCCTTGAATTCTTCACCCAACTATCTAATCATATTGGTTACTTCATCAGCCCTGAAGAGGTATTATGATATACTCTCATGATCACCCATTATTAAGCTCTCAAACCTCATTCTCAAGCTTTGAATTTTGGCTCACTTGACCTTGTCATCCCCTTCATGACTTCGAGTAAGATTTATCTACACCTCCTTAGCATATTTACAATGCATAACCTTTACAAATTTTGATTGAGTAAGACCAAAGAGAATATAATTCTTGTATTTAAAATTATTTCCATACAATTTCTTACCATCTTCATCAGTGGGAGGAATATTAGGGACATTATAGTCTACCAATACTGAATTCCATACATCCACACCAAATGAAATTAGGTACGCTTCCGTACTTACTTTCCAAAAGGCATAGTTTGTCCCATTGAAGACTGGTATTTTGGTTTAGTGAGCCTCTTGACTCTCTTTCCTCGCCATAATTCCTTCTAAATCTACCTTCCTATGGTTAGAATGTTCCTGAAGGAACTTGGATCTGATACCAATTGTTTGCAATAAGGAATTACTGAGAAGGGGAGTGAATCAATCATTCTGAGACTATTTTAATTTTTATTTGAATATATATTTACTTCTTCCCACTATTGTCTATTATTTATGAGAGCATTCATTCATAAATAAGATGAGCAGTAAACTTGAACATTCATATGCTCAACAATTATTCTCACGAACAACACACACACACACACACACATTGACACCGATATTTTCACATGGAAACCCAAAGATAAAAAACCACTAATTTGTTGTTGTTTAAGATATGAATTAATCACCCGCTTAATTACATCATTTTTTTATGACCACCGACTCAAAGGAGGCACTGACCCCCTTATGATAGAAAGCACCAACATGCCAAGAGGCACCAACCTCTTGAATGTGGTCCATGACCTGTTGTTTCCATTGTTCTACTTTTCATACAATTTTCAAACTGAAAACAAAAAAGCATTTACAAATAGGAAAAAGACCAATATGATATGCCACATAATCTCCTTTTTCTCTCGTTCCTCTGCTGAATCTTTGACTCCTCTATTCTTACATAAAAACGCCTGCTATACTCTTCTTAGCACAACATGTGTTCAACTCTCTACCTTCTCGCAACACATTCTATGTTGCATACACTACAAATCAAGCCTTCTGCTCTTTTTCCCAGCACCTCCAATTCTCTCTCTACTCAGAAAATTCAACAATACTCTCTTGCTATGCCTTGCTCAATGGCTACCAATATATTTTATTCACTGCTGCATACTACACAATGTTATTTCTTCCACTGGTACACATTCCACGTGAGTGTACCTATGCATGAATTACCTTGTTGATGTTGTGTTTTCCCATTGAATTTTGTCATGAAATTAACCATAGGAATGGGCTTTCGAGTTCTTCAGAGACCCATATTGTACACTATCATACTAATTTTTTAATTCACCATCTTCATGGACACTCTACCATGACTTCCCATGCATTTTTATTTCTTCTCAGAGTTGAACAGTATACAAGAGTAGCAACTTTGCTTGTCATTTAATTCAGCAAGACATGCATGGGATGACTAACCTACCTTTATTTATTCCATCATTTCTTTTTAATTACCCAATGTTCTTGTTTCCTTGTCTTAGTGCTTCCTCCAGGAAAATACCAACTCCGTTGTTTTGCATTCAATCTCTAGTTGCTGACTCATTTGTTCTATCAATTCATCATATTGTTTCATCAGAAGGTCACCATATCGTAACTGACATAAAAAAATGCTACTATATCACACAACCATGATGTGCCTTTAGCCTCTGAGCCCCTAACTCTTTGTTCCTTTGTTCTCCACCTGACCATGTGTTATATCATATCAGAGTCTGTTTTCATCAGAGTTCCATTTCCATTGGAGTTACGATGTATTCACACTTCGATATCCCATCCTCTGGTATGACGTAATGCCCATCTCATTATTCCATGTGGCGCTTCTTCAGTGATGACACGTGTAATCCAGATTTCCCCACTAGGCCTCCCGAAAATTCCATATCCAGCTGCCACGTGTCCACGGCTTCTGTTATGTCATGCTGACATCACTTGCCACTTCAGCTCCTAAGGACGAATCAACTACTACCATGTGTCTACTAGAGGGAGAGAGAAAGAGTCCTCACATTCTTTGATTTTTATAAGAATTCCTTTATATTCATTCTCTTTTGGAAACCTTGAAACTTCTTTGGAATTGCACTTCACCTAACTTATGTAGTTATGAGGTTCTGATAGATACGAACCACCAATAAGCCAATAAGTTGATGTTCCAACCTCTTGACCTCCGATTTTCTGACATGGTGTTGCTATGATTCTTCCTTCTCTCCTCTGTTTCTATATTTGGTCTCCTCATATGCCTCCAAGCACCTTACATTGGCAAAAAATATCTCTTGATTGCAATGGCCATTATTGGACTTCTAGGTATCGTTGGAGAGCTTATTCTCAACAATCTCTGTTGTAGAAAATCCGATGAACTATTTGAGCCTTTTTCCAATCTGAAATATGGCTCCAAACCTAAAGGATAATTCTAGGGACCTGCATCCACATTTCACCATAGTCATATTTTTATGAATTTTCAATAATCCTGCTACTCTAGTGATTCTCTACCAGAAACCTGCAACACTCATTTGATTCCTCCTAGACCCTTAAAGTCACCTTTTATGTATTTTCAATAAGCCTGCAACTATGGTTATTCTCTATCAGAAGCTTGCAGCTATCATTGATCACCATTGTCTTGTGTTTGAAATCAATACCAATACACTCACTGGAAAACTACCTAACAAATGTAACTAAAGGCTATAAATAAATCACCCATGGTATTATCCACCCATGGTATTTTCCCACCCAAGGTATTTACCCATGGTAATGTAACTAAAAAAAGGCTATAAATAACAAGCTCTCTTTTATAAGAGGGAATATTGGTCCATACAATATATATGTAAAAATATTTTCTCTCTCGTTTAATTGATTTGGGTTTTATGGTGCTATCTTCTCATATTTTTGTTTGGGATGCATTTAGTTCATGCTTTATTTCATCAATATTCTCGCATTGGGTTCTCCCCTCTTTAATAATTTTGGGTTCTGGATATTAGCCACCAAGATCTGGATCAATGGTATCAGAGGGGTTACGACTCCATAAAAATCATGGTTTTGAGTGTTTCCAATGAGATCAATTATTATATTTTATCATAATCCTTTTTTCTACAAATAATGTTTTAGGTCTAGTTGAAATTTTTCGTCGAAGTAAAAAAAAAAGGTTTTTTCCAAAAATGATTGGGTTTAAGGTGAAGGGAAAATTTGCCATATGTTTGGGTATGATGAAACCTGACTATGAACATGTGATATTTATAGTGGAATGTTTTCATTATTTCCATTTTTTTGCATTACCTTGAATGTCCATCACGACAGCCTAATATTCCTTGTTTGCTAAGTGAATTGGAAAATAATCTATGTGGAAGGTTCCTGTAAAGAAAGTTGAAAGTAATTATATTGGTATCACTATGACTACAAATATAGTTAGAAATGGAAACCTATAGGATCAAAGGAAGCATGATATTTTTAGATACAAAGAGGCCCCTTTGAAGGAAGAGAAAATAATATTGGATATGTTTTTGAAAATCTTATACGAATCAATAACAATATTTAAATATCATCATCAAAAAAATTATGAAAAATCGGTAGATTTAAACTTGCAACTGAATGAAGGACATACAAGCTTACAATTCGATGATGGTGATGAGTTTGAATTCAAGGGTTTCGTTTTTGACCTTGAAGAAATTAGTAATAAAACTATTTGAAATATAAGAGAACTAATATTAGCATTGCATCCCAAGAGAAAATCCATTGTGGCCAGTGAAGCTTATGAGAATCCAACAACGTTGATGCATGTTAAGGCTCTGTCAGCCAACAAATTTTCCATGAAATAGAATTATGAAAATTGTGAGGGTCATATGGTTAAATATCCAGTTTTTCATGTGTTGATCGATCATGTTATGGTGCTCAACCTTAGTGGAAGCATGTCAGGAATGAAGTTGGCACTCTTGGAATGAGCCATGGCTATTTTCCTATCAAATATGAACCCAGTGGGCCAGTTATCCTTCATTGTATTCTCTTTAGTGTTGGAATGTTTTTTTTCCATTGAAGCTCATGTTTATATACAACCATCGAGAAGAAAACCTCCATCTATTCGAGCGATTGTTTTGAATGGGCAACAAAAATATCACAAAGGGTTTGAATAAATGCACAAAGGTTCTCAAAGATCGCCACCAACAGAATCCTATGATGATGAAAAGAGAGCACCATAAAACATAATTAAATAAAATGAGATATAAAATATTGTTACATCTACATTGTCCATATCAATATTCCCTCTTACATAAAGAGGCTTGTTATGTGTGGCCTTTTTTTTAGCTACATTACCATGGGTAAATACCATGGGTGCATAATACCATGGGTGAGTTATTTATATCCTTTAATTACATTACCATGGTTACACACCATGGGTGAATTTCCATTCATATCAATTTCAATTTTAAAATTTGAATTTCCCTCCTTTTTGTTATTGCCTAAATCTACCTTAGGTTTAAAGAAGGCAGAATTCAGGGTAACACCAAACCATGCTCAGTCTGGTAGCTATCCCTACCAAAACAGGAGAGGGCTCTCTCCAGGTCAAAATCAGTTAAAATAAACAATAGGATCCGAGATGACTGAAATGAATGCTAATTTTAGGCTAGGTATATAAATCAAGGAGTTTGAAATGATTTTTTAGGGGTTTTTTGTTGGAAAAGGGAAAGGCAGTTTTGGGCTTGGGGATGAGGCCAAATTCTTGTAGAGTTCAAGTTGGGGAAAGGAAGGCAATGGATTTGATGTATTATATTGAATGAATGGATAGAAAAGACTTCTGAGGAGCTGAGAAGGGAAAGAAGGTGCAAGGATCCTCTTCAAACTGACAAAAACATATAAAACTAAACAAAAGTTTAAGGCAGAGCACCAACAAACTAATGAATTCTACCTTAGTTACTCATTTTTTTAATTTAAGAAGAAAAGAAAAGGGAAATGGCATACATAAAACATTAATGAAACTTACAGATACATGGATAAAAACATCATCAAAACTCAGAGCCACAAGGATCCCAACAAGTGCTACAAAAATCTGGTCTTTCCTTTGCCAAAAATGCTGAAATGAATATACAATGAGCTGCCAAACTATTCCCAAGAGTCCAACCCTAAAAATTATTGAGAAAATACATCATATAGACATTCCTAACCCATTCCCATGCCTCTAGGGGTCGAGCTCATCCTTCTAGGGGCTGTTTCAACCAATTCTAAGCTAGGAACTGAAATATAGGCAATCAAACAACTTGCCTCTATATGCTAGGAAACTAATCCATTCACTCACATTTCACCCTTTAGTGAATGAATCTTCTAGAACAAGTAAAAATATGCCCAAATTACATCATGAACATGAAATTACATCAATATAGATCAATAGTTACATCAGAAAGTAAAACTAGTCAAAACTGGGCGAAATTCTGAGCTGAAGAGTGAAAAATAGGCCAAAATTCTCTATGCGCCGTGCCCAAAATCTATATGTGTAGCACAAGTTTGGAGCTGATTTTGAGGCCCTTCCTAAAGTCCAAATTGAGCTCATGATAGCTCGTTGGAAAGCCATGCCTGTCTAATTTCCAACCTAAGTGGAATTTCTGGATTTGGATGTCCTTTTCACCTCCAAAAATTCAATCTCCCAAGACTGGTTCCTGTGTGTGTAAAAGGTGGCAGAAATTCCATTTTCAAGGTGTTTTTGACCCTTTAGGCCACCCAGAACTTGATGAAATTCTTAGGCCATTCTTGAGCATGCATATATTTTCATAAAAAATTCAAAATTTTCAAGTTTTCCTCCAGAATATCTCTCAAACATAAGCACACGCAAGGTGGCACTACGCGTTGGGCAGGGAAATCAGTTTTGTGACCAAAAACTCAAAAATGACAAAATTTTCTCCAAATTTGCCGAAATTTGGAGTGAAGGTCCCTCATCAAGTATCATTCTCAGCCAACGAGTCTTAGGCCAAAATCATGCCCTTTTCACGCCTCCTCGATGCCTTCTTCATCTATGTCGCTTGAGGTGAATATGAAGAGTTTGGTGTTTTCAATTCGATTGCCAAATAAATGGTGATATGGGAGGGATTGTGAGGAAAAATAGGACAGTGGGAATGATGAAGTTTTTTCAAGTGAAATTCCTTTTTAAAAACTTGTGATTTGACAAATGTGGAGGCAATGGGACAGTCACTTGAATTTTTGGGATTTGGGGAAATTTCGTAAGTGAGATTGGGAAATATGAATGAAAGGGAATGAAGTGACTTTCAGAATGTAAGGGGATAGGGGATGGGCTTGTATTGGTGGGATAACAGTGAGAAGGTGAGAAATGGAAAAGATTGGCACCAAAATTAATTTTAAAATTTCAGTTTCAAAACCCTAAAGGAGGCATTTCAACAAGATGATAGGATTTTGTTTTTGAGTCTCAAACTCTCATAATCCATCTTCAAAGCACTTGTAAATATAAAATGTGAGTTCACATGAAATTACTTAGACAAAGAACCGAGTTAATTTGAGTTTGTGGAAACAATGGTAAAAAAAATTTCACTATCTGTCCTACGCGCCACGTGCCTGACCCAATGCGCCGCGACCTCTGTGTGCGCCGCGCCAAAGTAAATTTACACTGTGCAGAGCGGCTCTATGTGCCGCGCAGGCAAAATCAACCAAAAATTCCTTCCAAATACTTTTTTTGTTCCTCAACGGTTTGACCCAGCTTCACTCTTGTCTCTTGGCTTATAAATGGATTGTAGCAACCACGAAAACATCTTATATGCCCACTGACTTTGATTTTCAATTTGAAAAAACCACTATTTGAAAACTTTGGCATTTTTACAAAAGAACTCCATTTTGCTTGTTTGCTTTTGATTTTTTGACTGAAATGACGACACTCTTGTCTATTTTTTGTAGGGATGACTGTACTGAACTTGGAAAAGGTGACCAGGGCCGCGCCTGAAGATTTTGACAACTGAAAACTTGAAAAATGTACATGGCATTTATTACAAAAGACGAAATGATGATTTTATTAAAAACAGAGTTTTGAAGAAAATTCATGATCAATCATTATAACGATGAAATTTCTTGAGATGAAAACTTATTTTGATCCTCCCTCTGGCCTGCTGGCATTATTAAACATTTTGAAGACTAAACCCTAGACATAATGACTAAAAAACCCTAAAAAGACTCTTTTCTGACCAAGAGATCAAACAAGACTGTAAATGACCTTAAAATTGATTTTGATGAACTTTGATGATCAGACATGAACCAGCAGGTACATGACATGAGGGAAATTTAGAGACAAGACCTATCCGTCAGAAAATCGATGTTCCTAGTGGAATGCAACTGACTGGACTAGATGAGACACCTAAAATGAAATGAAACAAAGAGTTTTTGATCTCTAATGGAGGTATGACTATACCGACTCTAACACTTTGAATATGAAATGAAACCTATATTTTTTATTTATTTATCATATAATTTTGAGGGATAAATATGAATTATGAAGAATGGCCATAGCTACAAAATTCAACAGTCTCAATCTTTAATACTAGGAAATGTATCCCATTAGATTTTAAAATTTTAAGAATGTGATTTTAAAAATTGTAACAACTAATATCGTAAAGGGATGTGACATCACTCTACATTTGGCCCAACATATTGAGCTAAATGTAATTTTTGAAAATTATTATTCTTTTTTTGCTCTTATTTTTATCAGTTATGATGATGTAAAAATTGTAGGGCACCCATGGTACAAAAATATTTCCTTTTATCTTCAGAATGAAATATTCCCTAAAAATCACTACAAGAAAAAATGACATTGGTGAGGGGCGAAAAATGTCACCATAAGATCAATGGTGACGGTCAAAAGAGCCTTCGTTACCAAAAACTGACGTCACCAAAGGTGGCATCACCAAAAGTATAGGTGTTGTGGTGACATTCAAGATTCATCACCAATAATGATTTATAATGACGGATAGTGACTATCACCATTTCATATGAGAAATGGTGATGGACAATAGACTCGGTCACCAAAAAACTGAACGCCACCAAAGGTGGCATCGCCAAAAGTATGTGTTGTGGTGACATTAAAGGTCCATCATGAATATTAATTATAATGACAGATAGTGACTGTCACCATTTCATATGAACACCAATTATTTATTGTGATGGACCTTTCATGATCGTCACTATTGATGCAAATATATGGCAACATTCATTGACTGTCACCATTTTATATTTGGTGAGGATAAAAAAATGTCATGATAAGCTCATTGGTGACTTCAAGGTACATCATGAAGGTAATATTCCGAATTAGTCCTAAACTAATGGGAATATTCATTTTTTTTTTTTTTCCTGTTTCATGAATAAGTTGTAAAGGAGGATCATAAAACTCCTAAATAGCAAAATAAATCAATGTCAAATGTGAAAAAGCCTATATCTTGGTTGAATAAGAAGGCACCCTTAGGTGTGAAAGGGGCTAAACATTTTGACTGGGTCAACCATGACCAAATATATAGCGCTATCTTGGAGGAGTGGCCATCAATGAGGCACAACACAGTTTTAGATGAAGGTGGTTCATGGGAAAGAAACTATTTCATTCAAGGTGGTTTAGGGTTTTGAAAGCCCTCATATTATAAAAGGACGAGGAAAGAAACATGAGAAGGTTTTTGATGTGATTACATTTTTCAGAGTACATTTATGTTTAGACATATCTCATTCTCCTTGTTGTTTAGCAGAGAATAATGTTGTTTAACAAGCCCTCATATTATAAAAGGAAGAGGAAGGAAACATGAGAAGGTTTTTGATGTGATTACATTTTTCAGAGTACATTTATGTTTATACATATCTCATTCTCCTTGTTGTTTAGCAGAGAATAATGTTGTTTAACATAAGGTCTTCTGGTTTAGGAATTTCATCTCCTTATTTGAGAGGCCTCTTATAAGAGCATTGAATTTGTTGTCCACTATTAGGCTGAAGGTCAAGATTCTTCTTCCAACTACAACGAAAAATCCTATTGAGGGTTTGGTTGTCTTTGTAAGTTGCAGCAAGTGGAGGCTAGATCTACTCAGATCTAGGCCAATATAGTGCCTCTTTTTAGTGGGGAAGGCTTCTATCCCATTGGCAAGAGAGTATTGGATGATTGGAGCTACATTTTCACATCTTTTCATGTGGCCAAATACATTCTAAGGCCTATGTCATAGTCTTGCTTCCAAAACTGCATTACTTGTGTGGGTACTGATGGAGGTTCTTTTGACACACTTTTTGGAGGATTGGTTTTCACGTGTTGGGGATCTACCCTTCACATTTGAGATCCATTGGAGGAGATCTACATATTGCATATTTTAGATAAGATCTGGATGTCATTGAATTTTTGAATATTCCTGCAGATCTACAACATTAGATCTCAAATCTACTCCTTGCACTTCTTGATTTGCTAAAAACCTCAAGGGGAAATTGAATAAGAGCCTATCTAGTGTAAAAATATGATATAGATCCAAATTTTTATACACAGATATGATCTAGATCTGAAGTGTAACCTACATCAGTTGAAACTAATAAAAATAACGTTGTCAAGCTCTTTCAGTCTTAATACATGGTTGCAGCACCTAATTTTGAGGATTTTCTTCCATAAAAGTCTTCTATTTCCCGTTGTACATCTCATGGGATGTCTTATTCGTATATTTTGCTAATTTATATATAACTAAAGAGACTCCATATTCTCTTACTTATCTTATGTAGCTGATCTGCGTTATTTCTCTGCATAATTGTTTATAATTGTCGCATTTCCCAATTGGTAATATTACAGTGGTATCGTAGCATAATCTTGGCTCAGCCTGTGGATCTCAACATTATGCTATCATGAGAATAACAATACAAAGAGGAAGATTATAATTATGGAGAGAATTATATTTATCTCATCTCTTTTCAGATCTAAAAATGCCCTCGACAGGGAGGTCAAGCAAAGAAGAGGAGAAAGAAGCAGTGGGACTATACCTTTTCCTTTTGAAAAAATAGAAAAATTGCAGAAATATGGAGGACACTTGGATCAAAATATTCTAAGTGAATACCTTGTTGAGTACAAATCTCAACCTAGAACCTTCAAGGAGACTCTAGATTTCCCACAGTTTTGTCAACTTAAAGAAGAAAGAAGATCCAGCATATATAAGAGAAGAAGAGGGTGCATGCAACACACTTTGGGTAGGATCTTTCTACCTACTTTTGATGGATCACCTGAGAGCTCAGCCAAGTCTTGAGTAAAGAAGCTAGACACATATTTCCAGATGCATCAAGTTTCAAAAGAAGAAGCCATTAGAGTAGCAGTGCTGCATCTCCAAGGTAAGGCTTATGCTTGGTGGTTATTTGAATCTTCTTTATTGAAAAATGTAAATATCTTTACTTATTAAAAGTTCACTAGGAGGTTAGTGAAAATATTCGATGTTAAGCCATCTAAAAATTATTTGGGAGAGCCACCCAAGCCCAAGAAGTCAGAACCTTTTCATGAGATGGGAGGATCCATGAAGATAAATCCATTTCATAACCTTGTTGAGGGGGTTAAAGATCTACTACCTGATTTACCAAGGGCAAAGGGCCCACTTCAGCAAGAAAATTCTTCTCAAGAAGAATACATGAGGGTTCCTTTTTCAATATGAGATCAAGAGAAAGGATCTCTTAATGATAAGGCATTCTCTATTGATGAGGAGAAGGAAGAAGAAGAGCTGGAAAGATCCTCCAGTGTTGTAACACCAAGAGGAGATCTATTTTTATTAGGAGATGGAGGTGAAGCACTTGCTTCCACTAGGAGAGCTCTTGTATATTTGCAATAATATCCCAAGGCTCTTACACATGAAGAGAATGAGTAGAATGTGTCTACGATGATAGATAATGATAAAAAAACAATGGAGGGAATGTGTTCAAACATTGCATACAGTTGTGGGAACACACACTATGACAGATCAATCCTTTGTGATCAAGACTCTTGACACCAAGGATATGTTGGATGTTCATGAGTTAACTACATCTAAAGGAAGCACCTTAGACTATGGAATCTTGTAGAAGGTAGGATAAGAAGAATAGAGGAAGGATCACAACATGGACATGATAGGAGGTGATCAACTATTACATGAAGGAAAATATGGGGAAATTTCTCCAACTAGAAGCACTCTTTCATCCTTAAGAGTTATACCCCATTATCATGAGACTTCCACATAACAATTAGAGATCTATTTGTGTAGTGTAAGAAATGATATGATGGTCCCATATGTTATGCACAGGGGAATGAGCTATGAGACATAATTATCTTGTGGTAAACCACCTGGGAGACCACCTGATTCAAATTTGGTGAAAGATGTTTCATGCAATGATGCTCCATTCATAGATCCAAGAAGGGAGGGGGCATTAGAAGACCATATTATAGCACTGATAGTATTGGGAAAGCTCAAGGAGAGGGGAAATATTTTTCCCTTATCACCATTATCCATTCTCTCATCTCATACTACGCTAAGAAAATATGTTGCAAGAAAGAATAATGACACCATCATGGAGCAAGGAAGGAAATTCTTGGCTGTGAAGAATCAGAAGATAATTTCATTTGGAGAGAAAGATTCCATACATGATAGGAGATGGTGGTCACACATGCATACTTTGGCAAGACCAAGGAGGTTTTCGATAAATGATAGCCTCCCATGGGAGACTAAATTCCAAGAACTTCCATTTTCTATTGAGCATGTGGATATGCAAGAAGGGCAGCAAGGAAGGAATAGCAACCTTCCATCTTACACCCGTGGCATGGGAGATGTCAAGGAGGAGAGAAATGGAAGGCATGGCCTTCCAACATACACCTTGGGCATGGGAAATGTCAAGGAGAAGAGCAACAGCATGATAGACATTTCAGTTGACACATTATCAACGCTTTCATTATTGGGAAAATTAGATCCATATTGGAAATCCCAACTGTTGGTGGAATATTCCAAGGATCTTCACACATTCATGATTCTTGATGATTCACTACATGATGAGGGGAATTCAATCCAAGATGGATTCATCTATTATCATGGTAGGATATTCTTGTCTAGAGCCTCCAAGCTCAAGGATAAGTTTCTACAAAGGGCCTATGAAGAGTTCTGTTTTAGCCAAACATATTCCATGAAGCTCAACAACATCATCTTGAGGAGCTACTATTGGGAGGGTTTTGAAAATGACTTATATCAGCATTGTCAAATATGCATGTACCATGTGGAGATGGACCAGAATTATAACTCTATGGAAGAGTTAAATCAAGCCTCTCTTTCTCTTTTTGAGGGAGGGGATAGTTCTATGCACCACTCCCTTTGTATGAGGAGGATTGTTGGTGAAGAACATGCTCTTGTAAAACATGTTTTATATTATGATTGTATGCATTATTTCACCATGTTTATGCAAGCCATGGCTCGAAGGAGGAGTATTATATCTTGTAAATTTCATGGCCAATATTGGCCACAAAAATTTCTAAATTTGGCCACTCCCTTGATGAGCAAAGGGAGATTTTGCACCATGATGGGTGCTTCCCTAAGGCACAAAATACATCTCACTTCCAGCTATGGTGAGATGGTATGGGAAGAAAGTAAGCGGTGGGAAAATCACTTACCACATATAGATCTGATGCAGGCAGGAGATGCACTGCGTTGGTTCCACATGTGGGACTATGATCCACCTCCATATGCACAAATTTTTGTTTGCATATTCATTGTTTTGATCCACTACATTGATGATGTACTTGTAATTTTTATGGGGATATATGGAGGTAGGAGTGAAGGTATGTATGTGCCCTATATGATGGATACTCTCCATGTAGCTCATGTTACATATTCAAGGGAGAACATTGGGAAAACCATGTTTGTTTCATGTGATCTATTGTCTCCTCATGGGATGGGCTATTTGCATCTCATGAGAACTTTGGAGGAGAAATTCATGGAGGGATGGATTGGTGAACACTTATCTTATAGAGGAAGCTTATCACATGTTTGTGTCACCAATGGAGAAGGAGAAGAGTTGCATCACTCACCTTATCAATTGCTTGAGGACAAGCAAAATTTTGGAGGGGAGGACTATAATATTCCCAATTAGTCCTAAACTAATGGGAATATTCATTTTTTACTTTGTTTTCCTGTTTACTGAATAAATTGTAAAGGAGGATCATAAAACTCCTAAACTACAAAATAAATCAATGCCAAATGTGAAAAAGGATATATCTTGGCTGAATAAGAAGACACCCTTAGGCGTGAAAGGGGCTAAATGTTTTGACTAGGTCAAACATGACCAAATCTATAGCATTGTCTTGGAGGAGTGGCCATCAATGAGGCACAATGAAGTTTTAGATGAAGGTGGCTCATGGGAAAGGAGCTATTTCATTCAAGGTGGTTTAGGGTTTTGCAAGCTCTCATATTATAAAAGGAAGAGGAAGGCAACATGAGAAGGTTTTTGATGTGATTACATTTTTTAGAGTACATTGTCTATTTAGAAATATCTCATTCTCCTTGTTTTTTAGCAGAGAATAGTGTTGTTTAGCATAAGGTCTTCTTGTTTAGGAATTCTGACTCTTTCCTTGAGAGGCCTCTTGGAAGAGCATTGCATTTTTTGTCCAGTATCAGGCTGAAGGCCAAGCTTCTTCTTCCAACTACAACACAGATCTTGTTGAAGTTTTGGTTGTATTTGTAAGCTGCAGCAAGTGGAGGCTATATCTACTCAGATCTATGCCAATCTAGTGCCTCTTTTCAGTGGGGAAGGCTTCTATCCCATTGGAAAGAGAGTATTGGATGATTGGAGATACATTTTCACATCTTGGCATGTGGCCAAATACATTCTAAAGCCTATAGCACATTCTTGCTTCCAGAACTGCTTTATTTGTGTGGGTACCGCTGGAGGGTCTTTTGGCACAATTTTTGGAGGATTGGTTTTCATGTGTTGGGGATTTTCCCTTCACATTCAAGATCCATTGGAGGGGATCTACATATTGCATATTTCATATTAGATTTGTATTTCACTGAATTTCTGAATATTTTTGCAGATCTATAGCATTAGATATCAGATATACTCCTTGCACTTCATGATTTGCTGAAAACCCCAAGGGGAAATTGAAGAAGAGCCTATCTAGTGTACAGATCTGATAGAGCTCTAAATTTTTATACAAAAATCTGCTCTAGATCTGAATTGTAATCTACAACAGTTGCAACTAATAAGAATAATGTTTTCAAGCTCTTTCAGTCTTAATATATGGTTGCAACACCTCATTTTGAGGATTTTAATCCATAAAAGTCTTCTATTTCCTGCTATACATCTCATGGGTTGTCTTATTAATATATTGTTCTGGTGTATATGTAAATAAAGAGCCTCCATATTGGTCTCCTGCTCTTACTTAGCTGATCTAGGTTTTTTCTCTGCATAATTATTTATAATTGCTGCATTTCCCAATTGGAAATATTACCATGAATAATGATTATAATGATAAACAATGACCCTCACCATTTCATATTAAAAACAATGATTTATGGTGACAGACCTTTTATGGTCATCACTATTGATGCACATATATGATGGCATTCATTGACCATCACCATTTCATATTTTGGTGAGGCTCGAAAAATGTCACCATAATCTCATTGGTGATGGTCAAAAGAGCCTCCGTCACCAAAAACTAATCACCTCCGTTCCATATGAATATTAGGGCATGATGGAATCAAACCACCAACCTCCTGCTTGTAAATTAGGTGCTCTTCCATTGAGCTAGCACCCTTTAAAGAATTATACTTTTAAAAATTATATCTTGAAACTTTATACATTGTAAATTCTACATGTTTCAATAAATTAAAGTGTGGAAAATCTTTTACTAAACAATAAAAACATCATCGATGTTGCAAGTCCCTACCTAATGGTTATGGAAGTTATGAAAATTGGGTGGAGGGAAAGTAGTTATGTGTAAGAGAATCAATATGTTCAGTTGAATACTCAATTAGAATTGAAACTATGAAGACATTTATAGCCTACAAATGACCTATAACTTGCAAATGCACCAAATATTGCAAAGGAAATGTCATAATTGGATATAATATGGAAGAAGAGAATTGATGAAGACAGATGTAATATGTTATAGGTTGAATGAAAAGAAAAATCTCAATGTTGTTGGGTGACTTTTTATAATTGGGACCTTTGTCTTTCCTTATCATGTAAATATTCAAAATAAAATTAGAAAATTTTAGATATATGAATGATATCTAAACTTATGTGCAAATGTAACACATATATTCAAGGAACCACGGCAGAAAAATGAAAATAATATATATATATATATATATATATATATATATATATATATATATATATATATATATATATATATATATATATATATATATATATATATATATATATATATATATATATATATATATATATATATATATATATATATATATATATATATATATATATATATATATATATATATATATATATATATATATATATATATATATATATATATATATATATATCCCCTTCACATAAAGTGACATGTGATTTGTAATTTCTCAAGTTCACCCTCAAAACATGACAAAAAAAAATGAAACTTATAACAATAAGAGTATCTCTTTTGAGTAGTGGACACCAAAAAATAACACAATGATAAGTTTACTTTGAGACTACAAAACATTGGAAAAAAAATGTGTTTAATTATTTTCCAGTACAAAATGGACTTAATTATAATGAACCAAAAGAGATGATACTAAATCACAAATAGTTATGTATAACATACTCAATATGTTCGGTTGAATACTTAAATAAAAATGAAACTTTGAAGACAATCTATAAATAACCTATAATTATAAAACTTAAAATCTGCAATTACACTAAAGATTGATTTCTTACCTTGTGAATCATGTAAATCTGTTGTGACAACATAAAAATCTACCTTTAAAAGGATGATAAGAAATATTGAAGCAAATTTCTCTAAGCATAGAACATACCATCGTTAACTAAAAATTAGCAGATGATCAGAAGGAGAAGGTGGAAATTCTTCTTTCTATAAAACATGTTCTTAGTTTCTATACCCTAAAAGTTCCTCATCTAGAAAAACCTTGGAATTCATTTCCTTTTCTGCTACTCCTTGATTCTCCCATGCCATCTTCCCAGATATATCCTTTGTTTTTATTTCATAATTAAGATTAACCTTGGATGAAAAAAAAACTGTGAAACTATTTTCCAGATCATAATCTTTTTATTCCTTACCTTGAAGTTCCAAATATTACGTGACTATCCTATATGAACCTAGACCCACAGGAGATCTAATGTCATTTGAATATGCCTTTATTGAAGCCGAAAAACTAGATAAATCATCTCAAGGAGTAGTTGGCAACGGAGTTCTTTGCTCAAATGGATATGTATCCCATTGTACCCGTGCAACTTTAGTACATGTATCTCATATGGAAGATTTCTTGAAAACAATTTTTGTTTGAACAAGAGTGGTTCCATCAGGACTAGTTCTACTAGTAACATGTGACATAGGTGGCCCCATCCCTCCACTATTAAGAGGTGGTTTTGACTCTTAATTATTTTTCTTACAAAGTTATGCGGTTCATTGTAATAGATTAAAAGGCATGTTAAAATGAAACTTTTTTTCTACAAAGGAGCATAAATTATCATAATACTATTTACAGAAAAAAATAATATATGAACTTATCCCCTCTATGCAAATATATTAATAGATTTCAAAACAGCTAAAATAAAAAAATATCTTTGACCCATAGAGAGCATAGGTTATTATAATACTCTATAGAAAACTTCAATATAAGCATCTATCTTATACAAATATAAAAAATTATGATAGGAAATGGGAATATTTGATACTTACAAGGAATTTGGCATCCCCAAAGTGGACCAATACCTTTGTATAAAATTCATTCATTCAGGAAACACAATCAAATTTCATGAGTACTACATGAAATTTTATTCAAAATTGATAAAAAAAATATGTAAGAAGGGGGGGAAAACTCACTTAAGAACCCCTGATCTAACAAAATTTGGAATCCCATCAAATAATCCTCTAGCAAAGCCAGGTTGTGGTTGTACTCTAACATTTATAGCCTCTAAAGGAAAAAGGGAAATATCAACAATAAATTATGGAGATGCACATTATGTTAAGTAGATCAATGTCTTGTATTTGGCAGTATACGCGGAATTTGCAATGTCTGAGTGTTACTTCTTAAAGAATTCATAAAACCCAAACTTGCAAGCACCCTGAGCACTATATCCAAGAAGAGTTAGAACCTAGCCTTTGAATAAACCCTTTTCTCCTTTTTCTTTAAGCAAAACACCAAAACTAGTGGATGTGATCTTGTACTTCATAGAGAAAATATAAAATTAACAACAAAAAACCCCAAAGTGATGTCAAAAACTTAGTTAGGAAAGGATAAAACATTGAATTCAGTAAACAAACTTACAATATTAGAGATCATATCTCCATATTCCTAGAAAAAATCTTTCGGTCAAAATTTATTTCTGTAATCATGTCAAATCCTTAAAAAAATCTAAGAATAAAGTTCATCTTTTGGAGGACAAATACAATTCAGAGTCTCACTTACATTAATTTTTTTTATCACAAAAATAACCAATTGTTGGGAAAATATGCCAAAATGACATGGCTTGGAAGAATCATGTCTTTATCAGTGAAATTTCATCAGACCATTGAACAGTTTTACATTAACCATATTTAAATAACTTCATGGAAACCCTTGACCTATATTTTACAGTTTCTAGGATGGAAATAAATATTTATAAATATTCACTTGGTTTTAATTGGGTAGAGGAGGAGTAACATAGAATGATCTTGTATGTCTTCTCGTTTTCAAAGCTCAAATTTTCAAGAAGGCTTTACGTATCTACATTTCAAGATTCCCTAGAAGTTGTTGATAAAGAATATAGGGGAAAAGAACTAACCAGTGGTGTAATCAATGGATTTCTTGGGAGGTACGTTAACATTGGCTAAGGCAGCATTGGAAGCAAGTCCAATCTATTGGCATATTATGGCCTACATCCCTAAGGGGTATTGAAATAATTAGAAAGATGTGATTTAAAGATTTTGTGGAAGGGTAAGAGGAAGAAAGTGGGCATTCCACTTGTCAAATGTTAGTCCTTGTCTAAACCAAAAGAAACTAGCGGTTGGGATTTCAAAGACATTCACTTCTTTGGAAAAGTTATATCTACGAAAATTATATGGAATAATATTTCCAAATAGGGACTCTAGAGGCAAGTGATTTAGAAAAATCATATTGAACACCTGAACATGGAATAATGACATAGGAAGGAAAACAAAAATATCTAAACTGGGTTTATAGTCTAGAAATCATTGGCACTGAAAATTCACTTTGGTAGGTGTATGGTTAGTATGGGGAGTTTGAAATGGGGATCAGATCAGAATAGGGGCTAGTCCACAGGTTTGATGTGGAGAAGCCTATAGATTACCATTGGATTTTATTGCTACTTCGCAATGTCAAGGAATTCATACCCTTGGTTAGGGAGCCGATGCAATATTTGCCTCAATTTTGTAGCAAAGATGGAAGAAAGAAAAGGAGTTTGGTTTGAAAAAGAGGGAAATATGCCACTAGAACATATTTTTGGATCAACATAAGAAGATTCATATCATAATAATCAAGGAGGATGTTCTGCTATACTCAAGGAACCCTTCCCTAGGGTGATATACTCCTATGTTAGGGTACAAAGAAAAGTTTGTAGATACAACCTGCGAAGAGGAGGCCTAGAGGTGAAATATTCCATGGAAGTCTTATGCTCCTCTAAATTCAAAGGTTTAGATGTCATTAGTTCTTTGGAAAAAATAACTAAATTGGAAAATACTTCAAAAATGAATCAAGAATGGTTGAGGGTGGCATACACTATGTAAGAAGGAAAGAAAACTAGTTTATAATTTATTAGCAATTCAAAATATGCAGGTAAGGTATGGGAAGAGATGAAGTGACTAAGAAATTATAGGGAAGGGTGACAGGTGCAGCCTATAGAGGAGGCTTTGAAGAACTGGACTGTGAATAAAGAACTTAAAGGTTTTAGAGCACTTCCTATTGTGTTTTCTTGGAGCATATCATTAGCTTGAAATGTTGATATATTTCTAGGGAGATACATTCCTCTATTTCAATGTGCATCTAATATCAACTGAGTGTTTGGAAGCATAAAATGACATCAAAAGATACAGAAACTCAGGATGTAGAAGAAACCATGAATTGATAAATTGGGTTTACTTATATGGTGCTAGCTAAGAGAAATATACTCTTTGTACTGCAAGAGGTACATTATTTCTAAATGATTCTATTCTCCTTAATTTAAATGCAAGATTGGGTGGAATACTAATAACTATGTTGAGTTGATGGATGTAATCATCTTAATGAAATTAGAAACATACTTGGAGGTGACAAAATTGCTGGTTTTTGGTGACTATGATGTGGTTATACACTAGATGAAGGGCTACTACAAAATTGGGAATATCAATTTGCACCTTATGCTAGCTCAAACTAAAAAAATGGAGACATTCAAGAGCAAACGATTTATAAAAATGACTACTGCTTGGAGTGGAGGTCGAAGAAAGAATCAACCAGCTAGAAAACTTGAAGATAATAGTTCAAATTTGAAGTTTTCTACTAAGTGTTGAGTAGTAGGATGTTCAAATTCTGGTTTACTAATTTCTAGAATTGTTGAAATTCAAATAGATTTTTGATGAAAGACTTATGCATATGGAATATAATGTATTTTTGAGAATATGAGAAATCATGTATATTTCTTTTTATTTTTAATTGTTTGTTGTGAGAATAAATTAAGGGAAGTGTGCATATAATTGTAAATGAGTTCTAGTATGCCTCTGGGTTTTATGAAGATGGTTATAATAATGTGAAAAAAAAACATAATAAAAAAGGACAATGTGTGGGTGAGAGAGTGTGAAAATGAGAACGTAGATAGAAATACATACCAAGGTATTTTTAGGGGCGTCATAGTACCATCCATTAACAAATGATGGGAATATACCCTTGGTTGATCTTATTAAACCCTATATATATATATATATATATATAATACATAAACACATCATAAGAGAGAAATTCATTGTCATTTTAGAATTCATCATTTGATTAGAAAAAAAATTCATATTCATTTAAACAAGTACTATAGGCCTAGGGGTCCCATTAATGTTACATGTTTGTGTGTAAAGTTGCAACTAAAAAAAATTAGAAGTACCTTTTAAAAAATGGGTTTTCGCTCAAATATAATGAAGCATTAGGTAGATCATTAGTTGGTTTGCTTACTCAAATGCTTATACAACACCATAAGTAACATATCCAAGTGCAGGCAACTTTTCTACCTAGAGTCGGTCCAGTAGTGATACCAAGACCAAGAATCATGAATAACATGGCTAGTTGATCCATCCACCTCAGTGGTTGAGTTGAATATTATGAGTCTTGATATCGATACTCATATCCAACTGTTCCGTTTCTAGATTGAGACCGCGATGCACTAGTAACAATTATTTTCCCAATTCTTGTGGATCCATGACCAGCATCGCCATATGTTAGATACCCACCAGTAGTAGTAGATCCATTTTATTATTTATTTGTTTTTGTTTTTGATGGAATTGTATGTGACACCCATATTGTTGATTATGTTAGTGGCTTAGTAGATTGAGTATATTGAGTGATTAAATAGAAGAAGCAACACTATTTAATATGCCTCCCAATCGTAAGGATTGGAGAAGAAGTAATTGATTTCATAGTTGAATCAGATGGTCAAGTACTAGAAACCCCACTAGTAGTGGTTGTTCCAGATCGAGACCCAGCCCCCAGGCCAGCTACAGTCACGGGAAAAGCATAGCTAGAGCAGTGAATCCAGTCAAAGGACCAGCAGGTGTAGTAGCACCAGTTGCATGAAAGGCATAGAAAGAGGTTCTAAAATATCTGGGTCGTCAGAGGACCAACATAACCTTCTGATTGGATGTTGAAATATATATTTCGTCGAGCGAGGTAGTTGATTCAGTTGTTTCATCCAATGATGATTATTTTACCCAGTTCACTAGGTGCTCTGCAACTACTATTTATTGATCCCAAAAAACTCAAAACCACCCCTTAATTGAACGCTCCTATGTTCCAACCTTTTCCTTTGCACCACCCAATATTCCTCTTTGGATCGGAGTAGTGACAAATAGATCCAATTTTTTCATGCAAGACCACAAGGCATGAAATTGTTCCTTAAGGTGCCACCATCTAATGACTCACTCAGCATGACTTAGAAATTGAAGTATGAGGTCTAAGTCCTTGATGTCGAGATCAAGTAATTAATGGGTAATTAGTATAAGGCAGATATCTACATGCATTAATTGCTCTTGGGGTGGGTGAATACAGTTTGTTGGACCTTGGTTTGAGAGGAAAGAATGAGCATTTTACCAACTGACTATAATTGGAGGGGGGGATTTTAAGGTTTAGGTAGTAGTCCTCCAATGACAACGACACCTAGTACTTCATGACGAGCTCTAATATGATAAGATTTTTCCCTCTCGAGGGGGGGTTAGGTAATGCCCTAAAAGGTAGTATTGTAACATCTAATCCTTTTGAGAGACTCAATACAAAGGGCCACCTACTGCCCATAGAAAGATCCAATTGTGAAAAATCAATGAGATATTAATTAAAACATGAATATTTTGTATCAGCATCTGTATATTTTTATAGTGAAAAAAATATATAAATTGAATGATAAAAATATATTTAACACATCCTCCACTTTACACTGCCAATATTTGAAACAAATACCTTTGAAAATCCCTTATTTTCATAGGGAGCTAATAAGAGTGATTAATTTTCCTCCACATGTATAAATTAGCATTAGAGACATCACTACAAATTGAAATAAATATATACTAAATGTATAGAACTCAGTAGCAACAATAAACATCGATATTTCAGTTTAACATAACCAGCTACGAGAACCTACTAAAGTTACCAAATACATAAACTAATTCAACGTACCTCTTAATGGATTGTAATTGGCATGTACTACAGCTAAGAGAACACAACCATGGACTGACATAGAAGACTTGGAAAGGTTAGTGGGTTTTCCCAATCTTTCGTGTCCGTGTATATCTAGGAACACCCTTCAAAATCAATATTTGAGAGATCTGATCTTGAAAAAACAATGAGATATTAATTAAAACATGGATAGTGTCTATCAGCATCTATATATTTTGAGATTGATTTTTTATTATAAATTGAACGATAAAAAATACATTTAACTCATCCTCTTTTTATTCTCTGCCATCAAAAATTAAACTTTCAACCCAACTCCGGGGTGGGATACCTATTTAAGGGGTCACATGCGCAACTTTAGTACGTCCTTATATATCACTTGCTACCTTGGCATCACCACCGTCCCAAAATTATCCCACTACTATGACCATATGAGTCTCTCTTCATAGAATCGAACATGCGTATGCTCTCTCTCTTGAAAAATTTAAGACATCACGTCTCTATTTCGAGAAGGTTGGAGAGAATAGACCCACATTCAATTTTCCCAAGAGATGTTGATATGCTCATAGCTGTGAGACCATTTTGGGTAGGTTATACATAGGAAGCTTCTTTCAATAAGAGGAGAATAAAATATATGTGAAAGTATTCATGGCGTTGCAAAACAGTGCAGCTGGTTCTCTTGAATGCTAGTGTTCAAATCCTTCATAAGAAAATTTTTTCAAGAATTCCCTAAACATTTACTCTGCCACTCTAACTTCTTGTACATCTGACAAAAAACTCGAGTGCATTCAAAAAAAAATCAAGTAAAGGTATGTAACCAGTATTTTCTTATGTCAGAAAAGTTTTATACTCTGCATTATCGCTTCCATCGCTTGCTTCCTTCATATCACCACGGTCCCAAAATTTTCCCACAACTATGAGCATATCAACATCTCTTTGAAAAATTGAATGTGGGTGTGTTCTCTATAAACCGCTCGAAATAGAGACGTAATATCTTAATTTTTTCAAGAGAGAGAGTAGATGCACGTTCGATTATGTGAAGAGAGAGTGATATAGTCATAGTAGTGGGATCATTTTGGGATGGTGGTGATGCCAAGGTAGCAATACATGTATTAAGCTCTCAACCCAGCTTCTTTCTCATCATCAACATCAAATATGTTACTATCAAATCTGATTATTCGCTTGGGTAAACCTATCCCTCAGTCATATTTCATGGTTGAACCACTTGAGAGGCAAGGTTTCCAAATAGTATTGTTATGGCAATCGTTTCATTTATTACTTCGATCCTCCCTTCCATGCAAGGGTCGGAGAAAGAAATTATATCTTGTAGGTAAGGCATGATTCTTATTGTAGTTACTAGCTATTGGAGAGTAGGGTGTAGAAAATAGTGAACAATTCTTCACTGATCTAATGTCTCTCAATTCACCCAAAAAATAAGATAAGTGAACAAATCCCTCACTGCATAAACCACAAAAAAACAATAAGAAGAGAACACTGCCTATGGATAGATTTAATTTTCAACTCCTTCAGAGCTTTCTTTTCTTCCCTTAGCTCTCTTTTAGAGAGAGCTTGGTTCTCTTTGCACTCAATTTTACTAATTTCCCATAAATACTCAAGCATGAGAATGCTCTTTTGAAAAACTATTACAGATAGGTCCACGTTCAACACGAATCCCTAAGCCGTGGGCTTCAAACTTTGATAAAATCCCCTTGAAGACACTACTACACTGCCAATATCTCCATCTAATTCAAAATTATTCGTATAAATACTTCTTCCCACTAGAATTAGAGTCTCATTTGGATGCTCCCTCATGTCCAAATCCAAGCACTAGAGAAGGTTCGAATTTAATTATACATGTTTCTTATTATTGGTGTTTAGAAATTGGGCCAAAGACACTCCACTAAGCTCATGCCCACTATAATTTAGCACCACAGAAAACTCTTTGGCTATGGTCTCTTCATCTTACAGTAGTTTAACAATTTATTTTCTTTCACGGAAACACTGTGTGCTGTATATTTTTTTTTTCCCATCAAAAATTTTTTTAGCATTACCAAAGGTTGTGTGATTTTCTATGAGAAACTTATTTTTAACTTCCATTGAATCTTCTTTGGAAACCCTACATACTTTCACTTCCTTTTCTATTTTCCAAGGTCTCTTCTCCTTTTGATTCTTTTTTTTTTCCACAGAAAAAATCGGTAACCTTTTATTTATAAAAATGAAAAGTTACACATAGCATATGCATTGAAGCATTTTCAGAAGTTGCCCATTGGGCTCGTGTACTTTGGCACACAATGCGACGTAGCGAGGCTACCGTGCATTCAGAAAGAATGAAAAAAAAGAAAAAAGAGGGAAGGGACAGAAAAACTGGTTCCCGGCAGTGAGTAGAAACTCACACCTCATGTTTTTCTCCCCTTCTTCTTTTCGACCTTGCGCCACTCTCCTTGGGTGGGCTCAATCGTAGCTAGGACTAACTGTGTTTCTACTTTTTGTGAACCTGTATCCTTGTCTGAGTCTGATGTATCTGAGGGGTGATGCCGTTTGATCCCTCCCATACTCAGATCCTCGCTTGTCTTCTCTGCCTGATCTGAATGGGGTTGTGAAGCCTTGTTTGCTGATATGATTTCCTCTTGGGTCTCTTTTCCTTGGGTAGGCTCGTTATTCTCTGTGGGAGTGGCTTCCTCCTCTGCTTCTGATTCGTCATCCTCTGAGTCTGGAGGGGGGTATTGCCACCCTTTTCTCTGCTTCCCTTTCTGCCTCTTTTTGTTGTTTGCTTTCTTGGCTTCTGGACATGTATTTTGCAGGTGTCCTGTCTGCCTACAGATTTTGCATCTGAAAGCAGCATTTTCATAGTCTAGCCCTTGCAGCCAGTTTTGTTGCTTGTAAACCAGCCTTATACTTTCCGGCAGTCCTTTACTTAGATCGACTTCCACACAAATGCGTGCAAAGGTGTAGATCCTCTCCTCAATCCTCTCCAGATCTGCTTTGATATATTTCCCTATGTTGTTCCCAATTCCTTCCAAAAATCGTTCACTCCAAAAGTGAAGAGGAAGGTTATATAGGCGAACCCAAACCGGCATTCTGGAGACAGTCATTTTGTTTGGGTCAAAATCTGGAAACCATGGGGTCATAAAAAGACCCGTTGTTCCCCAAAACCAAGGCCCTGCACTGATGATTGTATCTCTGGCTTCCGTGGATGCGAACTTGACAATGAAAAACCCCTTGGAGCATAGATGTATATCACATTCCATGGTCCAGTTAGTATAGATCTAGTGAAAGAGATCCATTGGCTTTGGCCAAAAACTGTTAAAACGACAGATTAGGGCCTGAGTTTCATATGACTTGACGTATTCTTCTAGTCCTGTAGAATCAATGTTGAGGGCTGGGGTTTGCCCAAGCTGATCTACTATATATGGCCTAGGTGTATGTCCACCTTGGTCTGGAGGAGACCCTAGATCTCTATTACCCTGTAAGATATTTTTGTAAGAGAAGCCTCCCTTGGGTTGTTGCTGAGTTGTTGTCTTTTTCTCCTTGTCTCCTCCTGTGGTGCCTGGATGACCCTGAGGCACAGCACCTCCTCTCAGCCTAAGATTTAAGGCAATGGTTGTTTCTGGACTTATATCATAGTTCTTCAAGGTTCTGGTATCCTGAAGGGACCTTCTACCACTGACCAGATGCTGGATCTGAACAGGGTATCCCATCAATGCCCAGATTTTCTGTTTCAACTGCATAATGGAGCTTTCTGCATGTACCCATACTAGTCTGGTTTCCCCCACAGGGGGTTTAATGAAAATCTGAAAAGAAAAAATTGATGTTACCTGTTGCCTGGGTTCTGGCTGCTCTAGCTGCCCATGACTTTGCGCTGCCTCAAGGTGCAAGAAAGGGGGCGCTGTCTCTGCCTCCCCTTTCTTCTGATGCGGCGTAGGGTTCTTGCAGATCTGGCATTTCTGGGCACTGCCGTTCTTTTTTTTGGGTTTTATTTCAGTCCTGACAGGCCCCATATGCGAAGAGGTCAAAAGAACCTCCCTGCCAAGCCCGGTCAGGAGACTTTCCATAGACGGAGATCCCGAAACAAAAGATGCCCTGCCTCCAAGCGCTCTGAGGTGCAGAAACCCTTTCGCTCCATAACCTTGTTCATCCGCCTGATTAGGCCGTGACAGCCAGATCTCTCTGCCAGTGGTAGAGAAACCATGCAAGGGCCCTGTGGCGTGATCTGCCTTGAAAAAAGTAAGTCGGAGTCGGTAGAAAAAATCGCAGGGCGCATTTGATCGAGATTCGCACGCTGATTTCTTCAGATCTGGATGCGTGGCTTTATATCTGAGATATATCTCCCCTGGAGCTCGGATCCGGCCTTCAGATCCATAATACAGCAAAAAAACTACCTGTCTCATCCCATTTGAGACTGTTGCTAGCAGATCTGTACCTTCGCCGCAAAGGAAAATCTCTTGCTCTGTGCTACCTTCATCTACGAGCTGGGCGGCGGCAGCGCTTAGCCAAAACTTTGCAGAAACCCTCACGGGCCTCTGATGATCCGGCACAGCGCTAATGAGCGACATGAGGCCCGCACGGCCAAAGAACTTCACAACAAATACAGTGGCGTGCCCCTGGGCTTCCGGGGATTCGATCCATTGCAGACAAGGCCGAAGAATGCAGGTATCACTGCAACCTTTACGCAGAACTTGACAACCGTTGCAGCTAATCTTTTTTCAACTATTCCGTTTCCTCTCATCTCCTTTTGATTCTTTCTAGATCCATTACTAACATTGTATATCAAAGTCGTAGTGGAAAATTTTCAGAGATGATGAATGTTAATCCATTACCATTTAACGGAAAGTGTTTGCTCACAAAAGCACGTCGTTGACAATTAAACTATTTATGAGAATATTTATCCTTACGGTGTATTAAATGATGTATAGATCTGTAAAAAATAAATATTGCAGGAGCTTATTAAATAACATATAGTAATTTTAGTAACATAAATATTGTTTTCCCTCTTTACTTTCTTTTCAGTTTTGAAAATATGTTAAAATTAACTTCATGAGATTCCAGAATTTACCTTTCTCTACTAGTCAAAGCCTAGGGAAAATGAGAAAAGTGAACTGATCACAAAAGCACTTTATTGGTCTTAAATAAATGAGCGATGAAGAAAAGCCAAAGGCGAAGATTAGGCTCATGAAATTTTTTATCATTATGAATGTGATGGACATCGCAATTGGCTTCTATAATGAAGGCAATGCCTTGATGTACAACTTTAAGCACTAAAATCCTGTATTGCATTATAATGAAGCCAATGCTTTGATGTACAACTTTAAGCGATAAAATCATGTATTGCATTATAAATCCTGTATTGCATTATAATGAAGGAAATACCTTGATGTACAAATTTAAGCATTAAAATCCTGTATTTCATTTTATTTAAGTGTTTCTGTTTTATCGTGTCTATGGACATGGCCACGGAGAAGCTAATAGTTACATATCCGTGTTTAAATAAACCTAGTGACAGGAGGAGCTTGTCGTGGGCACTAGAGAGGGTGTTAATGAGCCCTAAGCTAAAGAGCCGAAAGGTGACGGCCCTGCGATCAAGGTTGCAGGAAGCTATGAATGACATGGTGCAGTTGAGTATCAACAATGACAATGTGAACGACCAATTTTACATCCCATATCCATTACTAGCTATTTGTATATAGAATTCATAGTGGAAAATTTTCACTCCCGGATTAAAGTTAACACGAAAATGATTGGCATAAATTCTGATAGGCCCAATGGCTCTCTTGCCTCTGACATCTATTTGATCAATGGGAACAAGAGTGGCCTTATATCTCTATCCACTCTCCAAGTTTCTTTCTACTTTAATGGATTCGAATGAAATAGAGCTTGAAGGCATATAAACACTGCTAAATACCTCGGCAGACTCCTTTGAAGAAGCCATCAATGTCGAGCAACTGGCTTCAACTGTAGGTGGAGGCACTTGCATAGGGATGAAAATCACCCTAGAAGGCTCTTGAGTACTGATACTAAGATCCCTCATTTGGGAAGCCAGAACAGTTGCAGGAATATTAGAAATATGTTCTCGAGGTAGAGGACCTCGGGGTTGATCTGCTCAACCCCTATCTCTACCTATTCCTTGACCCTATCCCTCGCCTTGATCCATACTTTCTCCTTGGCCTCTACCTCTATTTCCACATCTTCCTCTTCCACCAGATTTTCCTCACCGAACCATAACCAAAGAAGCGAAAACAAACTATCGTGATCCGAAATTAAATGAAATCAGTCTCAAGTCCTCCCAGTTGCTGGAATCTGACCTGCTCTACAATCTTTCACACTAATATAGAGGGAAAACTCCACGTTTAGTTTATAACAAATGCAATCAACTTAAAACCAATAGGAGCGGAGAGAATATTTCAGCTGCCACTGCATGAAACCTAGAAAGCCAAGGGCAAAGAAGAGTGGAATGGTGCTTCCTCCAGATTAACAATATCACTTATGGTTACCACTTTATGCTTTGCCTAGATTTGAAACCAACACACTTCAAAATATATATTTTTTAGAGGGTTTTTCAGAGGGAGCTAATAAGAGTCATTGTTTTTCCTCAATACATATAAATTAACATTACAGGCTGCACTTCAGATTGAAATAAATATATACTAGATGCAGAACACTCAATAATAACCATAAACATCTATATTTTAGTATAGAATAATCAGATAAGAAAACCTACTAAAATTACCATATCCATAAACTAATTCATCGTACCTCTTAATGTAGTGTAATTGGCATGTACTACAGCGAAGAGAACACAACATGTACTATAGCGAAGAGAAAACAACCATGTACTGACATGGAAGACTTGCAAAGGTTAATGTGGTTTTCCCAATATTTTTTGTCTAAATATATCCAAGAACACTCTTCAAAAATTTTCAAAGATCTGATCCCGTCAGACAAAGCATGTCCTTCTCCAACCTCTCCCAAAAGAGCTAAACCTCAAAATCCCTAAACATAAATTAAAAAAAAGGGTTTTTATAAACTCTTGTAGCATGCTTAAATAATTGTTAAGTTCTACCAAAATCTAGTTGGGTAAACACTACTTTTTTTTATTTTTTTTGGGTTGGGTTTAGTTAAAAATTGTTTGGCGGAAATTTAATTTTCAGCTTTTTTTAAATATTTAGATTTACGATAATTAATTTATTTTTTTTATTAAAAAAATAAAAATATTTAATCAATTATAAATCATTTTAGTTTAATTTTTCAAATTAAAAATATTTTTAATACTTATCAAGAAAATCAAAGTGGCCTTTGGATGAAGTATATTGCCAATATTGTTTAATGTCATGTATTTTAAAGATACTGCCAATTGTGTTCTAGTGTTCAAGTAATAGAATGAAGAATGATTAACCTTATAGGAGCACAAGAGGCCATGATTGTGTGACATCAATGATGAGCAATGTTATTAGAATATGCCAAAAAAGATCAAATAATATGCAAAAAAATAAAAAAGTTATGCCTCCTTACTCACCTATAATGTAGTGATGCTGCTCTAAAATTTAAGAAAAGTATTCACATCTCCACACATACATATAACAAAAGGAGATGAGAAAAATGAAGGAAAATATAAATCTAACCAGGATATAGACAATGTATTTAGTATTTGATAGAAGGATATTAATCTCACACCTCACAGATATAATCGAAGCATCCCTTTGAGGTGATAATTTAAGGAGAGGATAAAACACAGTTTGAAGAAAGTATGATTCTCAACACTTAGATAATCATGTGACTGCAACATGTGAGAGTAAGCTTGAATATAATCCTTTCATTTCTTGGAGTATTTGACAATAGAATGCAACTCATTGTTATAGGCTGGGCATCTATGAAAATCATCATAGAGTGTCTCGCTATGATAGACCATCAAATTTTTGTGTCATGTTGGAACTACATCAATGACCTGAACGATTGGCTCATAGGGTCCCTGTTGTGTAGCCATTGATCGACAAAAACTACTTTCCTGATGGGATAGAAGTGAAAACTAATAGTTGCAAAGGTAGGAATAATGTCGTCAAAGGTAATATTTTTTCCATAAATAAGAGTACCAGAAATAAGCTCATGAACACCATCAATATCTATTGGAGGTGATACGATGAAATAAATAATGAATGCAAATTTTGCATTTAATAGGATATGGATCATCAAGATGTTGAACCATCCAATGTAAAGATGGTTTTCAGTGCTAGTGGTCTAGTCACTTAAAAGACCTTATAAATTTGTGCTTTGTGATACCCCCAAGATTTAATAAGTAATCCAAAATAAGAGGATTTGTTGCTAAGGTGATTGGTTCCATATCAACAACCATTGTGTTTATCTCGAACATTTTAATAAATATATAGTGATATCCTTTCACATCCTTAAATTGTAGCACACCAAGACATATATTTTCCATCATGTATGAGAATTCGAATAAAGCCATATATATCATAAATAATGGCATATAGTATATTATCCTAACAATATCTACTAAATAAAAATTATTAGAACATGCCAAAAATGACCTAGTGGGTATCAAATTATCATCATGAAAATGAAAATTAATAGAAAAATATATTTCCAATGCAAGAAAGTGTTAAGATACCAAGATTCTAAGAATTCCCAAACTATTTTCTCATTAGATTGACTAGCCGTACATTAATGAAAACAATCCATGATTCTCTTGCTATTTCCTTTTCAAGTAATGTTTTCCTAGTTCCAGAAGGGCCATACACCAAAACACCTTTTGGAGGACTCAAGAACAAAAGCCATAAGAAATTTCAAAAAGGGCTACATGAATCCATAGATTGTTGGGGATTGTTCAAGGATTCTAGCAAATGAAACTAAGTAAACCAATGCATAATATTAGTGCATTTCTACTATTCATCGATAGTTATTTTCACTTTCACCCTTGATTTATTTTATTCTTACTGCATTGTTATTAATTAATTCATTGTTTGTATTGCTCTATTTTTTTGGGGGGGGTTTGAGAGGAATTATTTAACCTCTTTTATGGTAGATTTTATGGAAACACTCAGGTAAAATATATGTTTTATGGTATTTAGATGCTTGAGAATGTGTGTCCCCTAGTTCATTATCACAACCAATAAGCCATTAACCCATAACCACTAGTTATTAATCCCCCTTCTCATTCTCTAATGTGTGGATTATAGATCTTAGTAAACCATGCTTGGACATCCCACTTCTACCCATCCATGCTACATGTGTGTCCTTTAGTCCTGTTCAATACACGAAAAAATAATCCTCCCACATTTTCAGTCATATCATTAAAATTATCCTAACATTATGGGTGAAATTGGTGGTTATGATGTAAAGTGAAAAGAGAAAAAATATTACTTATTTTTTCTAATGAGAAGATGTATAAATTGATTTTCATGGCTCGAATGTACATGCGTCAATCTACATTAGCTTTTTTTTTATCTTAGACATGAGTAATCATTTGGAGATACTCCATCCTATCGATGGAGTCTGATATCATAAAGGTATCGATGCACAGTTTGAGAGATTATTTTGAAAGCTTGTATGTTGTGGTATTTAGCTCCCTGAGAATGTGTCTAAAAGATAGCTAGTCCAAATATTTGGGGGAATCTAAATCTCTCCCGATCAATTATGTTGAATCCAGCAAGGGTGAGATCTGAAAGCAGAGCCATATTACAACAATTTAGGAGAGATTTAGTCACTGTGTTTTTCAGAATTCTTTTTTTTCTAGAGAATTCCAAATAAAACCCAGAGACTTAAAAAGAAAACCTTGAAAGAAAAAAAACAACTAGAAATAAATGAAATGCATGCCAAGAAAACATAATAGTTAATGAAATGTATGTGTTTTTATCATGGAAACATGGGAATTTCGAACATGTTCTGAGTTGTAAATCATATATAGGTGTGGAAAAAAGAAGTATCCAAAATTTTAAAAAAATATTTAATTGTAGATGTATAAATCTTATTAATAGACATGGAATTGAATCCCTAAATTTCATAATGATAACTCCCGAGAAAAAATTATCTATCCATCTCTGCACAATGATTTTTCTCATATTGAGAAAATTGGCTAACATGCAGATTTCCTTCAAGTCGAAACACTAGGAATGCATATGATTCATCAAAAAGTCGATCATGCATAGAAGGGAATATTGAATTTTTTGAAAATGCAACAAGATGATGGAGCTTAGTGAAAAGAAGTCGCCTTCACTAAGTGGGCCCGCAGGATATTTTTGGCACAAAGTCTATTTTTAGAAATATGGATCATGGTCTATGAGTTGCGGGATGCTAATGGATGATTGGTCGAGTTGGTAAAAATAGATGGACCTCTATTTTTAGACATTGGGCGGAATCTATTTTTAGACTGCCAGGCTAAAAATAGAACAGTCAAATATTATTAACCCTTAATAATATTTAGACTATAAACATTATCTTATCCTCTTGGCGCACTTCAGTTTGATGCTTGGATGTGGCACATACAACTGAAAGAAGGAAATACGCTTTTCCTAAGGGTTAGTTGAGCTATTTCATGGTTGACTTCAGTTAGAACTCATGTGGCAGAGTTTGGTGGATTTGATGAGACAGTTGGTGGAGTTGTGTTCGGTTTAACTTAGTTGAACTAGTTGTATTTAGTCTAACTGATAAATACACTAGTGATGAGTGGTGTGAATTAATTATTAATTAATTCACTAATTATTAACTCGTAAATAAACTAAAGAACACATCAGTTAACTGCAATGCATGGACAGTTCAGTGGAGACCAGTGTTAGAGGTGGGTGAAAGGGTGAGTCTACTATCAGTTGTGACTATGGCTGTGCATGAGATTTGCACACACATTGATTGAGATTTCCAATGAGGATTGCACAATACAAGCCAGGTGGATTCGAACTTGGATCTCATCATTATTCATCTTGGATTGCGCAGTAGAGGCAGGCAGACTTGTGGAGGAGATTTGAACCTGTGACTTGTTCATCTTCCGTGCTAGTTTGTGTGTAGCATGTGAGATAGTGTTGAGAGCTGTGAGAGCTTTGTGCTATGTATTGTTACATGTTCTCTATCATTATAATATACAGATAGTTGGGGGTTTTCAGCTGTATGCTTTCCCCATTACATACTATGTTATATGTGTGCTTGATTATGTTTTAATGTGCGCATGCGACTGCTTCTATTTCCGCATATTGATGATCAATTGTAGAAGAGGTTATGTATTATGCATGAAGCTTAAATAGTGTGTAATCAGGATAATCTCGATGAATAATTCAACTATTATTCAAATTTCTACATGGTATCAGAGCTAGAATTGATCATCGGATCTATTATAGTGATTACAATTTATTTCGGTAGACAGAGTCTGTAAGCGGGCCAGGTAGCCTCTGGATCCATCCTTTCTCTGAAAGGTGATATATCCAGTAAATTCCCCTACAGTCGATCTCTATGCTAGAAATAATTTTTTCTCACAGATCAGAAGCGGTTGAGTTTTGAGCTGGTGGAATTAGAATTTGCAGCAGAATTTGGAATTCGAATTTGCAGCAGTTTTCTTGGTGTCGAAGTCAAAATGTCTTTCAACAGATTGCGACTGGAGTATGCCCTTGAGGGTAGCTCGAATTATGTTGCATGGAAGGATAGAATGGAGGCATTATTAGATGATAACGGGCTGAAGGAGTTCATAGAGGCTGAGGTCCCAAAGCCTACTGATGCTTCTCAAGTTGAGGCTTGGCAAAAGAAGATGGCAAGATGTCGAAGGATTCTGTTGGAGGGCGTGAAGGATCACATTGTATCCAGCATGCATGGAAAAGCTTCTCCATACTTGATGTGGAAAGCATGGACAGATTTATTCCAAATCAAGAGCAACCAGAGGAAGTTGGCGCTCAAGGATAAACTCAGACACATAAACATGGACAAAGGCGACAGTATGCCCAAGTACCTCACGAAGTTCGTCCAATGCAGGGATGAGTTGGGAAGTGTGGGGGTGACTGTAGATGATTAGGAATTGGTGAGCTTGGCTCTCCTTGGTCTTCCGAAGAGTTGGCATGCCTATAAGGATTCTGTCAATGGTCGGGAGAAATTGCCAGGATGGGAGTGACTTTGGTCGGATCTTGTGCAAGAGGAGATAAGGCGACGTACAAGGGACAGATCTTCATCAAAGGCATCTGATGAAGAAAATTGCACTTTGAATGCCAAAGAAAAGAAGGGGAAGAGAAAAAAAGCTTCTCATTCTGGTGTGAAAGGAAAGAAGCAAGACATGTCCAAGGTGAAGTGCTTTCACTGTCGCCAGCATGGACATTATGCCACAAATTGTCCGCAGAAGAAGAACAATAAGCAGGCCGCTGGATCTGCAGTGGGAGAGGCCTTAGCCTCGCAGTTTTAGCTGGATTTTTCGCTGATCGCATGCCTGGTCTCAAGTGTGATGGGATCAATATTATTCTTGGACAGTGGTGCGTATTTTCACATGACTGGAGATCGAGATCTGTTTTCAGATCTGGATGAGAAAGATCTTGGAGTGCACATCGAGATGTGCGATGATGGTAGATACAGTGAGACCGGTATCGGTACCATTTCCTTTGAGAGGGAGTCTGGTAAACCCTTCGTATTGAAGGAAGTGATGCATGTTCCAGGATTGAAGAAGAATCTGATCTCTGTGGTGATGTTGGAAGACAAGGGGTACGATGTTTTCTTCAGCAAAGGAAAGGATTTCCTACGTAGTAAGACAACTGGAGAAACCTAGAAGATAGGGGTTCGAGTCAAGAACCTTTATCAGTTACAAGTGGATGGTTGCATAGCAATGGCATGCAAGGCAGAAGGAGTGGTGAGTCGGGATGATGGCGAGCTGTGGCACCAGAGATTGGGCCACCCTCACCATGGAGATTTGAAGATACTGTAGCAGATTTCTATTGGGCTTCCTAAGGGCACTCTTGCGCAGTCAGATCAGTGCAAGGGGTGTACCTTGGAAAAATTTGTGAAAGCCACCTTTCACGAGAAGGATAGTCATGCCACGATGATCCTTGAGAGAATTCACACAGACGTGTGTGGACCTTTCTCAGTAGCTTCGACAGCAAAGCACAGGTACTATGTGATATTTGTTGATTATTTTTCTTGGAAGTGCTGGATCTTCTTCATGCAGAAGAAGAGCGAGACATACTCAAAGTTCTGTGAGTTTAAGGTGCTGGTGGAGAAGGAATCGGGGAAGCATGTGAAGGCTCTTAGGAGCAACAATGGTGGTGAATTCATCTCTGCTGAATTCAAGGACTTTTGCAGTGCAGAAGGAATTCAGAGAGATCTCATAGCACCTCATAACCCATAGCAGAATGGGGTTGCTGAGCGGAAGAAAAGAACGATCGTGGGTGCTGCACGGGCGATGTTGCATGATCAAGGCCTACCCCTTCACTTGTGGGTGGAGGCATGCAATACTGCAGTATATGTGCAAAACCGTTGTCCTCACAAGATACTTGGCATGAGTACACCGGAGGAGGCGTTTTCTGCCAAGAGGCCTGATATTTCCCATTTGAGAATTTTTGGTTCACCTGTCTACATGCATGTGATGAAGGATGCCAGGAAGAAGCTAGAGCTGACCGCAGAGGTTCGGATATTTGTGGGATACACTGATACGCCCCACAACTATCGTGTGTATTTTCCAGACAGTCGCAAGACTGTTGTGCGACGGGATATCAAATTTCAGGAGGAGAAAGCCATGAAGTGTTCGCTTGAGATAGAGCCACACTTGCATGCAGATGAGGAGCTATTAGTTCCTAAGGATGAGCTTCAGGATGTGGATTAGCCACAAGAGGAAGTTCATGGAGTGGAAGAGACCACTCATGCAGCGCCAACCATCAGAGGGTGCAAGCGCACTACAGAAGTTGAGTGACTGGCTCAAGATGTAGAGAAGGTTGTAGTACCACCTACAGCACAGTGCAGACAGAGACAGTCACCGGACCGGTACACTCGATACATGGCTCTTGTGAGAAAATGTTTTGTGACAGAGCCATCCTCTTTCGAGGAAGCTCTGGAGGACCCCGCATGGGTAGATTCCATGGTGGAAGAGTATGATTCGATTGTTAGAAACAGTGCATGGGAGTTTGTCCCAAGGCCGGAGGGGAAATCAGTGGTAGGTTCGAGATGGATCTACAAAGTGAAGCAGGTGGCTGACGGGAGTGTGGAGAAGTACAAGGCAAGATTTTTTGCCCGAGGCTTCTCACAGATAGAGAGGATCGATTATGTGGAGACTTTTGCACCTATCGCAAGGTACTCTTCCATACAGACGATCCTAGCTCTCTCAGCGTAGATGGGGTGGCACATCCATCAGATGGATGTGAAGACTACGTTCCTCAACGAAGTCATTGAGGAGGAGGTGCACATAGATCAGCTCGAAGGTTTCGAGATCTTCAGCAGTGAGTCGCATATGTGTAGACTCAAGAGAGCATTGTATGGGTTGAAACAAGCACCTCGTGCTTGGTACACATGGATAGACAGTTATTTCACTGGACTTGGATTCTCCAAGACTGAGGCGGATCCTAACCTGTACCAGATTGTGGTGGAGGGGAAGTTGCTGATCATTGTACTGTATGTAGATGATCTGATTTTGACGGGTGATGAGCTGTTGATACTTTCATACAAGGAGGATCTTGCTAGAGAGTTTGAGATGAAGGACTTGGGCCTCCTTCATTATTTCCTGGGATTGGAAATTTGGCAGCGCAGTGATGGACTGTTTGTTTCTCAGGGTAAGTATGCCCGGGAGATACTGGAGAAGTTCAACATGCATGGCTGCAAGCCTGTTTATACTCCTCTTCCTAGAGGTTGGAGGAAGGAGGATGCTACTTCAGCGGAGGTAGTGGATGCCACTGTTTATCGACAGTTGGTGGGGTCGCTTATGTATCTGGTCAATACACGACCCGATATATGCTATGCTGTTAACCAGCTTTCGCAAGCTATGGTTAAGCCTACCAAGCTCTTCTAGAAGGCAGGCAAGCATGTATTGTGTTATCTTAGAGGCACATCAGGATATGGTTTGTGGTACAGACAGGAGGATGAGGTGAAGCTGTGTGGCTTCACAGATGCAGATTGGGCAGGGAGCCCAACAGATAGAAAGAGCACATCTGGAGGGATCTTCAGTATCAGGTCGACAGCAGTTTCTTGGTACAGCAAGAATCAGAGATCCGTGGCTCTCAGTTCAGCAGAGGCTGAGTATATGGCAGCAAGCTTGGCTGCATGCAAGGCCATATGGATGAGGAAGATCCTGGTCGGGTTGTTCGGGTCACACTTGGAGCCTACTGTGATTTATTGTGATAACCAGAGTTGCATTAAACTCTCGGTTAATCCAGTATTTCATGATAGATCCAAACACATCGACATCAAGTACCATCATATCAGAGATTGTGTGCAGCGGAGAATCATGTTACTTTCATACATTCCCACGGAGGATCAGGATGCTGATATCTTGATGAAGGTGCTCACCAGGAGCAAATTCGAATACCACAGAGGCAGGATAGGGGTTGCAGATAATCCATATCTTGTTGAGAGGGAGTGTTGAAAATGCAACAATATGATGGAGCTTAGTGAAATGAAGTCGCCTTCACTAAGTGGGCCCGCAGGCTATTTTTGGCGCAAAGTCTATTTTTAGACTATGTCTATTTTTAGACATATGGATCATGGTCTATGAGTTGCAAGATGCTATTTATGGATGATTGGTCAAGTTGGTAAAAATAGATGGACCTCTATTTTTAGACATTGGGCGAAGTCTATTTTTAGACTGCCAGTCTAAAAATAGATCAATCAAATATTATTAGCCCTTAATAATATTTGGACTATAAACATTATCTTATCCTCTTCGAGCACTTCAGTTTGATGCTTGGATGTGGCACATGCAACTGACAGAAGGAAATACGCTTTTCCTAAGGGTTATTTGAGCTATTTCATGGTTGACTTCAGTTAGAACTCATGTGGCAGAGTTTGGTGGAGTTGATGAGACAGTTGGTGGAGTTGTGTTCTGTTTAACTTAGTTGAACTAGTTGTATTTAGTCTAACTGAAAAATACACTAGTGATGAGTGGTGTGAATTAATTAATAATTAATTCACTAATTATTAACTCATAAGTCAACTAAAGAACACATCAGTTAACTGCAATGCATGGACAGTTCAGTGGAGACCAGTGTTAGAGGTGGGTGAAAGGGTGAGTCTACTATCAGTTGTGACTATGGCTGTGCATGAGATTTGCACACACATTGATTGAGATTTCCAATGAGGATTGCGCAGTACAAGCTAGGTGGATTAGAACTTGGATCTCATCATTATTCATCTTGGATTGTGCAGTAGAGGCAGGAAGACTTGTGGAGGAGATTTGAACCTGTGACTTGTTCATCTTCCGTGCTAGTTTGTGTGTAGCATGTGAGATAGTGCTGAGAGCTATGAGAGCTTTGTGCTATGTATTGTTACATGTTCTCTATCATTATAATATACAGATAGTTGGGGGTTTTCAACTGTATGCTTTCCCCGTTACATATTGTGTTATATGTGTGCTTGATTATGTTTTAATGTGCGCATGCGACTGCTTCTATTTCCGCAAATTGATGATCAATTGTAGAAGAGGTTATGTATTATGCATGAAGCTTAAATAGTGTGTAATCAGGATAATCTCAGTGAATAATTTAGCTATTATTCAAATTTCTACAGAATTTATGAAATGAGTGATCATAGAGTAGTTTTTAAAGGAAAAGGATCTAATGTAATATCAATTCCCATAAACCATCAAATCAATTTCTGTTAATCTCAACCAACTATTCTGAAGAAAAAAAATAAACAAGGGCACAAAGGGATGTTTCTCCCCAAAATTAGTCAATTGCAATGGAGGTTAATTAACAATAAAAGACACTAAGATCAGTAAGTGACTACTTCGTTTCATTTAAGTCATATTGCATTGATTTGGTTCTCCCTAAATAGTAAAGATCGAAATATTTATTTTATACGACATTCATAAGATTCATTTTCGAAGAGTAGAAAAGAGAAATCATTGGAATTTAATACACCCTAAAATTTGAATTACATTTTCATTCTAGAGGATTTAGAGAAAGTGTGTACATACATGGCCAAAATTTAAGGTAACAAGAGTTATGTTTGAGGACAGGCCAAAAGTAAAAGAAATTGAGGAACCAGATCCATGGATGAATAAAAAATCCCCCATAGAATAAATTGTGAACCATCTTCACACAATCATCCAGATGGGTGACTCTCACAGTGTCATCAATAGTGGGTCACCATATCATGACCATGTAATCTGCTTTCCAAGTGTTTCTTCATACATGTAATTTATTTTTCTTGTCATTTTATGTCAGGGTTGAGTTGAACTTGTGTTTGTTGGGTTAAGCTTGAGTAGAAAAAGAGCTTAATATAATGAAGCTCATTCAAGGAACTTGGACAACTGATATCATTAAGATCAAAAACCCGACATGAAAACACAATGGTAAAATTGATAACATAGTGGTTTACATAGTTAGTTTTATGGATAAAATAATTGATTTCCTACTGCCTGGAATCATAGGGCAAGACATCATGATTAAAATGAATGAATATGCTATGAAATTATGTGGGATAAAATTTGACCAAGGAAAATAAGGGTATAATAAGATACAATGTGTAGTAATTACTCAACCATGACACATTTTTATGAGTAAAATTATGAAACACCATGGAACAATTCAACATTGAATTTATGGCCAAAACATTTAAGAGTTAGAATAGAGTCTTTAAGTGATCACAATAAGAATAATACACATTATAGATATATACATAAATCATATATATCAAGTTCAAGTGATCACTAAATCAACATCTTCTTACACCTAGTGTCGTAGATGGTTAAGGCAAAGTTTCATCAAACCAATTATACAGCCATTCGTATATCTCGGATGGAAAATGATTTATTTCACAAGAATCACAAGGGTTGAGATGTCAACCAAAATATAAAAATGTCCACTAAAAACTCATATATAATATGGGGTAACAGGTCCTATGAAATCCAACCTGTGATTTGCAATGGGAAATCCTCAACAGTCTCTTTGGAGAAATAATCTCCCATTAAGGGGTTCAATAAGAGGTATGAGGCCCAATCAATTTGATATTTGAAGAAGTTTGAATATTGGCTTGTCAATTTTGGCCCTAAGTAGGCAAGGAAACATGGAAGGAGGTGCCCCCCTTGGAAAATTTCAAAAGGGTAAGGCCACATAAGGTCGTATATAAAGATATATATCCAAGGACCTCCCTCGTAAAAATAGTTAGACATGTATCGAAATAATGTAGATAACACCCATCTAAATCTTGATAAAATAAAATAGAACATCCCTTGAATACCATAATAAATGGAGCATCTATAGATGAGGTGATCCTATAACTAAATTCTATGTATATGGAAAAGCTAGAAGATGTTATTGAGAAGGGAAATATCATGATTTCATTAGTTTCAACTAGACACTAATGTAAACCCACTTTTAAACCACCAATGGGGATATGAAGGGAAAAATATAGTGCTTTTGTGTGTAAGAGGGTTAAAAAGTAAGGGCCCCTCTTATTTTCATGATGTGTTCCTAATACAAATCCATCTTAGAGTCAAGGCCATACTAAATTTATTGTTTATAAATAACCTCTTCAATAACTTGACACAAACATATAATGATGTCATCTACATTGGAGGTGTATGTCACCTGAATCGTGTTACAACTTTAATCACTTCCCCACAAAAAGGTGTCATTCTCCCTTGTGATGATGCATCAACCTTGATGGAGAACAATATCGTGATGTAAAAGGAATTTAAACATGATGTAACTTTAATAGTTCCCTACATTCACACCTTGGCTCACCACTTATGGAAAAGGTGAGGCTATTTAAAGCATTGATGAGGATAATATCATTTTATTTTCTCTTATGTATAGTATTATACATTGACACAATTGCATTTTTTAGGAAAAAAAATATTTGTATGAAGGGTTAGCTCCTTTTTCATTAGGTATTAAGGGGTTTTGTCATTATGAGTGATCTATTCATTATCAACTCCTTATGTGGGAGAGCACTACAAGCTCCAAATCAACATGAAGCGTATATATTGTGAGAAATTCCTATTGAGGTTTTGAAAATTATCCAGTTGTTCTACATTTGGTATACATGTTAACAAGGGCATTACCCACAAACACACATCCTCAAGACCAATACCTAGTTCTCTAAAAATCAAATGGTACCAATATCATTAGTCAGAGGTGAAGGATTCTCCTAAGATGTTATTTTGTTGGTTTGAAGTGTTGTTTTTTTCCTTGGATACTAAGTGGTTAATGGCTTCAAGATTTAAGGGTCAAGGGCTTGGGGGGAAAGGGATTTAGAGGTTAAGGGCTTAATAATTAATGATTTAGGTGTTCGGGGTTAAAGGGTTAGGTTTTAAGGTGTTTAGGGGTTATGGATTAAGGTTTAAGGGTCACGAGTTAAGATAATAAGGGGTTAGTGCCTAGGGTGTTCATGGATTCTAGGTTAAGAGTTAATGGCTTAAGGTTTAATGCGTCAAGGGTTTGATGGCTTTTGAGTTATGAGTGTACGGGTTAAGGGATTATGGCTTCAGGGTTAAGGGATAGGGAATTTAGTGTTTATGGGTTAATGGCTTATTGGTTGTGATAATGGGGCCCCTGATACCCTTATCACCACTATCGGGGGTTCCCCTTTCAATTTCTCTTGTTACCTTCCCTTTAGGCCCCCTAGCCCCTATGACATTAGGTCTTAATCCCCCTTCTCATTCTCCAATGCGTGGATTATAGATCTTAGTAAAACATGCTTGGACATCCCACTTCTACCCATCAATGCTACATGTGTGTCCCCTAGTCTTGTTCAATGCACCACAAAATACTCCTCCCATGTCCTTTTTGGTCATATCATTCAACTTATCCTAACATTATGGGTGAATTTTGTGTTTATGTTGTAAAGAGAATAGAGAAAAAATTTACTTGTTTTTTCTATTGAGAAGATGTAGAAATTGATTGTCATGATTGGAAAGTGCATGCATCAATATACATTGGCTTGTTTTTCGAGCTTAGACATGAATAATCATTTGGTAATACTCAATCCTATCGATGGAGTTTGGTATCACAAAGGTATCGATGGGGAGTTTGAGAGATTCTTTTGAAAGCTTGTGTGTTGTGGTATTTAGCTCGTTGAGAATGTGTCTAAAAGATAGCTAGTCCAAAGAGTTGGGGGGATCTATGATATCCTGTAGGATGGGATGTAGGTAGATGTTTTTTATCATGAATTATTGATGCAATTGATCATGATTTTTTAATCCCCCATGATCTATAGTGATTTGACTCTTTTGATGGATTCAATTTTCAGAAGGGTAAAAAGAGCAATGGAATCAACTCAGTTATTGGAGCCTTAACTTTGGGTATATCTTACTTTCTTGCTATAATACTGGGAGAGGAAGGGTACCACACCCTCTTTTCACCTAGGTGGGATAACTTGTGCAACACCATCAAATAAGTCACGGGGGCCTCCAAGAGGGAGTGGAGGAATTACCACAATCACCTATTTTTGTGGTTTAGGATGAATCTTGTCTTCTAAACACTATTTTTATCAATTCAATTGTGATATTTGTTAGAATTTCTCGTGAAAAAAATGTGTTTTTGTTCCAATCCAACTAGATATTTCCGATTATAATGCATGGGAAACCTTTATAATAATCTTCCATGATGTTGAGTAACTAAGTTTTGAAATTTTTTTCAAGATTAGATAGGGCCATGAGGCTATCATGTTCAATTTTGCAAGGATGGTGGTGATGACTTGCACTATGTTGGGATAAGAGATAAACAAGAGTGAACAAATATCATCATATGACTTGCATAAATGATAGATGTTGGGGTGATTTGTAAACTATCATGGATATTTCTCCTACACAAAATGTGTTGTTATTCCGATCCCACCAGATATTCATGATTATAATGCATGGGAAACCTTTTAATAATATTCCATGATGTTGAGTAACTAAGTTTTGAAATTTTCATCCAATCTTAGATAGGATCACCAACCTATCATGCTCAATTTTTCAAGGGTGGTCATGATGAATTTCATTGTGTTGGGACAAGAGATAAATAAGTGTGAAGAAATATCATCATATGACTTGCATAAAGGATAGATTTTGGGGTGATTCATAAACTATAATGGATATTACTCTTGAAAAAAATTCCATTTTTGTTCCAATCCCACCAGATATCTTTGATTAGAATGCATGGGAGCCCTTTTTAATAATCTTCCATGATGTTGTGTAACTAAGTTTTGAAATTTTCTTCTGAGCTTAGATACGACCACAAGCCTATCATGTTCAAATTTTCAAGGGTGGTGGTGATGACCTGCACTGTGTCGGGACAAGAGATAAATAAGTGTGAAGAAATATCACCATATGACTTGCATAAAGGATAGATGTTGGGGTGATTCGTAAACTATCGTGGATATTTCTAATGAAAAAAATGTGTTTTTGTTCCGATCCCACCAGATATTGTTGATTAGAATACATGGGAAACCTTTTTAATAACCTTCCATGATGTTGTGTAACTAAGTTTTGAATTTTTTTTCCAAGCTTATATAGGACCACGAGCCTATCATGTTCAATTTTTCAAGGGTGGTGGTGATGACTTGCATTGTTTTGGGACCATAGATAAATAAGTGTGAAGAAATATCATCATATGACTTTCATAAAGGATAGATGTTGGGATGATTCATAAATTATCATGGATATTTCTCATGAATAAAATGTGTTGCTATTCCAATCCCACCAGATATAGTTGATTAGAATGCATGGGAAACCTTTTTAATAATCTCCCATGATGTTGTGTAACTAATTTTTCAAATTTTCTTCCAAGCTTAGATAGGACCACAAGCCTATCATGTTCAATTTTGTAAGGGTGGTGGTGATGACCCGCACTGTGTTGGGACAAGATATAAATAATTGTGAATAAATATCATCATATGAATTGCATAAAGGATATATGTTGGGGTGATTCGTAAACTGTGTTGTTGTTCCAATCCCACCAGATATTGTTGATTAGAATGCATGGGAAGCCTTTATAATAATCTTCCATGATGTTGTGTAACTAAGTTTTGAAATTTTCATCCAAGCTTTAATAGGACCATGCACCTATCATGTTCAAATTTTCAAGGGTGGTGGTGATGACCTGCATTGTGTTGGGACAAGGGATAAATAAGTGTGAAGAAATATCATCATATGACTTGCATAGAGGATAGATTTTGGGGCGATTCATAAACTATCATGGATATTTCTTGAACAAAATGTGTTTTTGTTCCAATCCCACAAAATATTTCTGATTAGAATGCATGGGAAACACTTATAATAATCTTCCATGATGTTGTGTAACTATATTTTGAAATTATCTTCCAATATTAGATAGGACCACGAGCCTCACTCAGGACCCTCGACTCAAATTTCTTGAGCTAACTCAACAAATAGTGCCACCTAGTTAACTGACACAAGTTGTTATGAGATGAAATTACAATTTATTGTCCAATTTATTTAAGGGAAAATAAATTAGAAATTCCACATTCCTCACTCCTAGTGCATCAAAATTCCTCACTAGTGTTGGTGAATTATTTCTTTTTTCCTTTTTGGTTTCCAATTTCAATGTTTCTTGTTACAAATTTCAACTTTTCATAATTTGATGTGGCCTTCACACAAAGACACCATTGAAATCACATGCCCTGATTCTCATGAGAAGCCTCTCTTAAGCTCAACCTGACATAAGAGAACCAACAATATGTCATCCTACTTCCTAGCTCGAACTGACCATTAAGGTATGCAACATTCGTGTGAACCCTCACATAATGATCTTGTTCTTAGGGGATGATCATGGCCTCCCTTTAGCAACCCTTACTCGGCCCTCTTACTCGACTGACTTTACGACTACATCTCTCTTCACCCCCTTGATCAAATGATATCCTTCTCAAATGTTGTTCTTTCCTTCATCCTAAGGCCTCCTTAAATAGCTTTTCCTAGACCTCTTAGGAGCCCTCTAGAACTTATGGGTTTTATCCACTTAGAAATTACGAAATATTAATTTTTCTTTTTAATTTTATTTTAGATTTTAAACACCATCTTGGGTCTAAAATCCATTTTCTTGGATTCTTTTCCGACAAAGCCTTTTGTGACCAAAATCACACTAACCCATCTCACTAGGCTTGAGGAGTACCTCCCAAGCTACACAATTCAAAAACATAGTGTAGTTGTAGTAACCATAACTTGGTCAAGCTCTTGTAGTCAAGCGAGGGCTTAGTTGGGTTCCCAAGTTGCAAATTAAGTAAGGGTAGTTGTGAGGCCATGATAGCTAGTGATCCAAGACAATATTTTAGGTACAAGTACTAGTGGCCTTAGGAATGGGTCAAAATTCAAAGTGGTCGAATTTCTCTTGAACCCGGTTTAGATTGAAGTACGCGTCGCTCTGATACCAATGGTGCAAATAGATCTCCAATCTGAGCTTGTATGGAGGAGTAAGAGCAAGTCAAATTTTCGGTCAAATTGGGGCAATGCCCATGTTTAAGTATCCTACAATTTCATCATCAACCGGCAGGGAATTTACCACCTAAGAAGTGGGTGAATTCGTGGGATGGTTAATTTGAATAATAACCCCCATGTTCGAGAAAGTTAAAAAAAGGCTTGGTGACATAAAAATAAACTATATATATATATATATATATATATATATATATATATATATATATATATATATTTATATATAATTTTGGTGGTCCATCAACCCCACCACCCACCGTAACAAAATAAAATTTATGTTGGGGGGCGAGCTATCACCCCTGCCACACTTGATGATAGTTATTGGTATGGTCCAAAGGAGGTGGGGAGGCAGGCTGCCACCAGCGGACCCGCCTACCCCTTTAAACAGTCATGATTTATGTATATGTAGCATAATGAAACCACTAGAGGTGGCACAAAGGAAGGTCTCAATGGTGGTTGAACCCCTGACCCATGCGGTCGGCCCCCGAGTTTGCATTCCCAAAACTGACCAAGACCACCATAATTAACATGAAAAATGGGAGGGGAGGGATTTGATCCCCCGACCCCTCCTCAACCAACCATTACTTTAAGCAAACATGCCAAACCACCTTATGTGGTAAAATCTACCCTATATTTTATATAAGAACTTCATTTTTCCAATGTGCCCAGGTAGAGCTGAGCAACATAGTGGAACCACGATTGGGTAGAGGGGAGGAACCATGCCTAGGGAATCTTGAGGGGCATCGGAAACATTCCCTACAGTGCAGAAATTTCCAGTGTCCATTTGGGACAAACTTTATGTCATTTTTACACCTCTTGGTGATAGGAAATCAATGGTGATGTTTGTTTCTGCATCATATCTCTCCATTTTTCAGCCACTTTCGAGCTTGGAGGTATAAGGGTGCTTTATGTAATTTTACTTGTACTTCTTCTTATTCTTGCCACTTAATGAATGAAGGCTTCTGCACTGTTGAGCAGGGCCCGAAGACGTATTCCAAATTGGATGAACTCTGTTATCAACTCTTGTTGCCATATTTTCATGCTTTCATGTTATTCCTCTCTTCTTTCATGTGAACTTTAAGTTTTTATGGTTAACATGTCATGTTTCATGTAATAATTTATACATCTGCAACAAAAGGATCTTGGATCAAGTGGTATCAGAGCAGGTCTTTGTTAGATGTCAATTTTATGATTGTATGCTAACCATAAATAGGCTCTAAAGAGGCGAATGGAATCTTAAGTCCTTCTATCCCGAAGTGGGGTGGGCACATCAAAGGAGGAACATGGCAGATGACGATTCTCATCATGAGGAGGAGAAAAACTATCGCAAGGCCTTCTATACAATGAAATATAAGGTTGACAAGATATTTTTGAGACTCAAGAAGACTGTGAAAGAAGAGGAGAATGGCCCATAAGGACCAAGTTTAGTACATGGTGATGGTGGAGAAGAACCCCCTCCTTCTCCTTCCACAAGTGAAATTTATTATTCTTCTCCTCATCATTCTTGTAGAGGTCTAAGAAATGCATCTAAGAAACATTTCTTTAAATTAGATGTTAAGTTCGATCTTCCCATCCATAATGGTGAAATTAATGCATAAAAACTAAACAACTGGATTAGGAAGATTAAATTATACTATAGGATTTAGCAGATCTAGGAGGTCGAGGCAAAGATCCAGTTGGCTTCTCTTCGGCTAAATGGCACAGATCTTGTCTAGTGGGAGAGAAAATTGCGAGGTAGTAGGAATTTGGGTAATATCCTTTCTTCATGGTCCAATTTTACTTCTACATTAAAAGATCAATTCTATCCCTTGGGTTATAAGAAAAATTCCTTAATGGAATGGTAGTATTTAAGGCAAGGAAAATGCCAAAATGTGTGAAGTTTCACTGAATAATTTAGAAAAAAAACATTGAATTTGGGCATTTCACTAGAGTCACCCAAAGTTGTAACTAAGTATATTGGGTCATTACATAGTTACATAAGACATTCATTATTATTTTTTGAGCATACTAACATTGATTCCGTCAGTGTGAAGGCCATTCATATTTAAAACAAGGGAAAAAATGAGAGATATGATCATTCAAAGAAACCACCTTTCAAACCTTCAAATGGTAAATCCAAAGGAAAAGGAAATGGGAAGGAAAAGAATACGACATCGACCAACAAAGATGAAGGAGAAAAGCCTTATTGTACTCACTACAAAAAGAAATTTCACGATGATGATCAATATTGGAAGATGTGCTCAAAAAAGAAGCCAAAGAGCTATGGTGGAAAAGGAAATCAAAAGATAGTGGCAATCGCGTAGCAAGACCTTGGATCTGATTCTCGCGACAAGACATTGATCACAATAGAAGGCACAAAAGGTAATATTTATCTTCATGTTAATTATGAATCACATGCAAGCACTAGTTCAACAAATGAGCCTCTTCCCAATGAACGCAAAAGAATTGAGTTATTTCAAATTAGAGTTTTCATAAACCATACAAAAGTGGAAACTCTATTTGATTCAATATCTCAAGCGAATTTAATCCAAGAATCCTTGGTTAAAAATTTAGGCTTAGAAATCAAGCCTCATCTGAAACCTTATCCGCTTGGGATGGATACATGACAAAGAAAAATTAAATGTAACCAAGCAATGTAAGGTTGAATTTGTAATTGCTTCTAAGCTAGTGGATGAATTAGAACTAGATGTAATACCATTGGATATCTGTGTCATTGTGTTGAGGAGTCCGTATCTATATGACATGAAAGAAATTTTGTTACAACATGAAAATAAATATCAAATCACAAAATATGGAGTAGAATATATTGTAAGAGATCATCAAACCAAGTTCAGTGCCAGTCTTGGAAGTGTAGGATAGATGAAGATATTGGTGAATTCTAGCAAAGGGTGCATGCTCATGGTTGTGAGAGAAAAATATGTAGAAATATCTTATGCTTTCCAAGGTTGTGATCCGGTTCATAAAAAGGAATTATGTGACTTTATTTCTAATTATGATGAGTTGTTTTGGGAACCAAAAGGATTGCCTCCAAAATGGGAAATCCAACATCATATTCATTTGCAACATGATGCTTCATTATGAAACATTGGTATGTATAGGATGTCTACTATCGAGATGGAGGAGATCAAAAGCAGGTGTAGGAATTGCTAAACCATGGGGTCATCAGACCAAGTAATTCTCCATGTGGCTCTCCAATTGTGTTGGTGCCAAAGAAAGATGGCACATGGAGGATGTTCGCAGATTACCAAGCACTAAAAAAATCATGGTGAAGAACCAATACCCTGTTATGAAACTAGCTCCAAAAATAGAAGAAAAGAGAGATCAACGCCTTAGAATTCAACCACTTAGAGGGGGAAACCTCCTTTACATTACATAAATGAAAAATTCTTGGATGATACAAATGACTAAACCTCCTTTATATATATAGGAGCCCATGGGGTCACAACATAATCCTATCCGACCTAACAATAATTATGTAAGGGCACAAGAATAATAATATGGGGGATATAAGGGTACAAAAATAAAAATAAGGGGGCTACACTAACAAAAATAAGGGGATACACTAGTATTTTAGGGACATAACATGGCCCTCTCATTATAACAAGTGTTTTGCTCAAGGCTTGATTATTTCTGGGTGCTTCTGTATAAAATTCTCATCCTCCCATGTGGAATATTCAACGGGTAAGTTCTTCCACTTGTTGAGATACTCTAAACTTGATCGATTTGGTAGTTGTCGAGTTCTTGTTTCTATGACTGCTTCAAAAATCATTTCACTGCGATGTTGATATTTATGTTGTTTCATTTGATTCTACACCAAAGTTAGGTTATCCTATGAGATTTGGAGAACTTGCTGTTGATGCTCGATGTGATGTTCCACTATTTTATCATTCATATTAGCTTTCATTTGATCCTTCAAACCATCCAAATTAGCCTTCATTTTTTCTCTTAAACCATCTATGTCATCCTTGATTTCTCTTTGTAAGATCAAAATTTGTTTTACTTGGTACCATAATTTTGATATCTCATACTGTAATTCTTCATCTTCATGTGTCATAGTAGAGCTTTCTAAGGGCTTAGTGGGTGTGAAATTATTTTTGGGAGGCATTATAGAACCAAATACTGATAAAAATTCTTTAATATGCCATTCAAATCACTTCAAACTTCTTTTTCAAACAAACGTTATGCAGTTTTAAAAAACAAATACACACCTTTTTTAGCAGACTGATATTAAACCTGAATTATCTCTGTGATTTAGGATCTTCAATATCTGAAATTCGGTCTTATAGTAGCCCTCTTAATCTTCTTCCAATGCCACAGGTTTGACCTGATTTGGATTCTTCAAGGAAAATTTATGCCCAATCTCCCAAAATGAATAATTATGGCCTGATTCAGTAGAGCGAACTTGTACGGTGTGCCACGTGTCATTTTTTCCTCCTTCGACTCTGAAATTGATACCCTAGAAACTACAGTCCGTGTGATTTCAGCAACCTTTTACATAATTAAAATCCGATGCTCAGAGAGAGAGAGAGAGGTATGGCGATTTTCCCAAGGTCACCTCTTTTAGATGAATTTTGAGAGTCTAAAAAAAACCTAACTTCCACAGATCATATCTCTGAAAATATTGCAAACCAAGATCTAGATTTTTTACAAAAATTTCCTTAGGATTTCGGCTTCACGTGGTAAATTTTTTAGCTTTTGAAACTTTATAGAAAAAAATCTATAGGGAAAATTCCATGATGGCCTTTTTGGAGTAGTGAAACCCTAAAATCCAAAGCTTTGATACCAAATGTTATGAAACCAACTCTAAAAATAGAAGAAAAAAGAGATCAACGCCTTAGAATTCAACCACTTTGAGGGGGAAACCTCATTTACATTACATAAATGAACAATTCTTAGATGATACAAATGACAAAACCTCTTTTCTATATATAGGAGTCCATGGGGTCACAATATAATCCTAGCCAACCTAAAAAAAATTATGTAAGGGCACAATAATAACAATATGGGGGTTATAGGGGTACAACAATTGTTACACCGATTTTTGGTCATCTAACCTATTATCATTAGATGGACCCAATTACAGCATGTAAGACAAATTTTACCCTAAGTAAAATTGCTTTCACTATCTAAAATAACTTAATAAAACACATTTATTAGGTTTTTTATGGTCTAAACAGGAAACCCCAAGGGGAAATATTAAACAAATCTATATTTGTTTCGTTTTCCTCATGGAATAATTAATTAAACAGTAATTTAATTATTATTCCTGGTCATATTTAACCCAAAACAAGGAAATTAATTAGATAAATCCTTATTTATCTTATTATTTTCTAGGAATGATTATTTAAACCTTATTTAAATAATATTCCTTGTTAAATTTGACTAAATCATTTATAAATAATTTTTTATTTTTTTTCTAAGAGTGACTAAGTTCTATTATGTATAAAGGCTATAGTACAAAATTGTGCCAGCGTTAGCCATGGTAGCCTGAACGCTGGGCTTGATAGTCAAGCAAAGCATGCAGAGTCTGGACTTCCCAAGACGGGAAACCAGTCCTTTAAACCATAACTTCTGAACCGCCCATAAAAGGGAAACCGGTTTTAAGTTTGCAATAACCAAAAAAACACTATGTCTGAGGAAAATGCACTGCCTGTACAGCAAAGCAGTGTAACTAAAAAACATATGATTTCTACGAGAACAGAACAGAGAAACCTGAAAAACATAGCAGCTGCTATCCATGAGTGGGGGAGGGCGATTCTTCAGTGATTCTGCAGGTGAACATCTCGCTTCTGTCCGCCTGTCCTTCGCTGAGAGCACGTCCGCCACCTTCACGCTCTATCTCCATGCTGGACTCGTGCTGAGGGGCCGTGGAAGCAGGGGAAATACGAGGAGGAGCTGGCATGTTCGATGAACTGGGCGGGCCAAAATTCGGGACTTCTTCCCGAAGCGTGACCGTAATAGCAGCGATGAGAGTAGCATTGCAGGAGGTACATTCGAACCTTAGCTTAGCACGCTGAGAGGTTTTACGGATGGAGGGCCGAAGAGGACGCGGAGCAGCAGCAGGTGCAAACACAGATTCTACCTCGAACACAGGAGCAGGAATGGGAGGCGGGCGTTGTTGGTTGAGCCGCCCATGACCAGAACTCCGTCGACTTCTCATGCGTTCGCGGAGGCGAGGCATGATAGCTGAGTTGGAGCCAAGCTGAGCAGGGCACGCAAGATAGACAGGGGGGTGGAGAGTATACCGGGCGGCGCTGGGCTGAGAGAGGGAAACAGAATCAAAGCGACAGAGAGCTCTGGGCAAGACAGCGGAGGTGGGAGTGAGGCTGCCGGATGGAGCAGAGGAAGCAGAATTGAAAACAGATTTATTACACCACGGGCTGTTGGAGAAGTGCCAGTTGGGGGCTGGCTCGATGCAGGCTCCTAACGATCATCGCTTCCCAGTATTCGTTTTGGAGCTAGCCTCAGTGTTTGCAGGTGAACAATTCGCATGCAAAGGAATAGGCGAGCCGTGGCCATCCATCCCACCATTCAGACCTCCGTAGATACAATTCACGCCAAGACTGACCGCCATAACCTCCATAACCAAGAGCCGAATGAGCCGATCGAGGAAATGATCTCTCACGCAGGGTGGAGAGTAAATACAACGATTAATGTTGGTACCAGGAGCCATATGGGCTGCACCTGCCATATTCATCAGGAAGTGGTCTATGTGCCACATTCCCTGGTGGCTATTAAACACCCGCAGCCGGGAAAATCATTTATAAATAATTGAATAAATCATTATTTATTTAATTTTCATTCAACCACTTCCTTAAAATGATAAATAAATCATTTATTTATTTATTATTTACAAATAAAGGGCTTTGACCCAAGTCAAATTCCTTTCCCTTCCAACAAATATAATAAAATATTCCATAAAAGTTGGATCTAGATTTGGTTAATATTATTTTAATCATGCACCAAGATCTAGAATGACCTAATATTTTGTTATAAATAGGAGGGTTTTTCCTACCATTCATCACCTTTTTTTTCCTCTTAGATCTCTCTGGATCTATACTCTTGGTATGACTTTGAGCCATTATCGTTGTCATATTTTCTATTATTTGCTTTGTGAGCTCCCTTTGAGTTCTATGTTTTCTGGTTTTTCTACACCAACAAGAGAGAGAAATTCTAGATCTCAAGTGTTGAGGACTTCCAAGAACCCATCCCATTGAGGAGAATTGGAAACACCTTTCTTTTTTTCCTCCCAGGTGCCATTAATATAAAATTCTTCAAAAAATATTGTTCTTGTCTTGTCTATTGGATGCATGGAGAAAATCCTTATTTTTACTGCTTAATGTATTTTTATGCATAGATTTGGATTTTTGCAACATTTGTTTTGATCAACTAACTACAGATCTAAAGATATTAGTAGCCATATTTTGCTGTTAGGGTTGTTTGTTATGCACAACTAAAAGGGTCTTTTTTCATACACTTACACTAAGGATTCATCCTAACAACTGGCGACTCCACATGGGTTTTCAATTATGACCATTGTCGTTTTTCATATTCCTGCATATCTTGTTGCTTCAAACCCTAGGGTTTCTCTTCAGATTTTTTTTTTCTTATTTTTATGTTTTTTTTCACCCATAAAACCCTAAAACATTAAAATTTCTAACTTTCGTGTGTTTCTGGCCCCATTGCGCAGGTAACAGACATCAGCCGCAACTGAGATGGCAACTTTTTCTGAAATCTACCGCCAAGAGACCCGGAAGTGTAGGTCACACTTTTCAGCCCTAAACCTGCTACCTAGACTGCAAGATGCACCTTTCAGCCTCAAAACTACGACCTAGACAGAGAACAGGTCAGAACCTACGACTTGCAATTTTTTCTGCAAATTTTCTGAAAGTTTTCTGGGTTTGTCTGAAGCTTCTGTCAGGGTCATCTAGCCTCCATCTCTGCTCGTTTAGATTTTTTCTTCTTCTTTTTTACTCAACTAAGTGGGAATCTAGCCCCCTAGGTCTTCAGTACTCTCCACTTTTTGTGGAAGAGTTTTAGCTGTTGCAGGTGTCTAAATTTTCAGAGTTTCAGCCATTTATTTTACAGATATGATACCTCCTCTTATGATCCCTTTTAGATCAGCTATTTTTCCATCCAAATCACCTCATATAGTTTTTTTTTGGGTTTGCCTTTAGGGCTACTTCCTTTTCCCTACTGCCTTTAGCTTTTTGCATCCTCTTTCACAGCAACCTTGCCACTATCTCTTTGTTGTTTTCTGCACCTCTTTTCAGCAGATTTATCCTTTAGATCCCTGTCCCTCCCAACCTTAGATCTATCAGCTTATTTTCAGTGTGCTTTGACTATATTTTTTCCCTCTGTTAGACTATTTTTTGAGAGACCCACCTCCTTGGGTTAAATTGATGCATTGTTAGCTGTTAATTTTCTCTTATTTTAGTATTATATACTATTCTCTGCAGGTTTATTTTTAGTTACACACCACACTTTTTATTTTTCTCTCAAAACGTTTGGGTTTAAAAAATAAAATTAACGAGTGCCACACACTCACCCTAAGTGAAGAAGAGCCTGGTTAACACCGCCAGGAAAAGACTTTAAAACATTGTAAAATCAATTGACACTGCACCTCTCTACCCTTGTTTTGACATTGTAATCACTTGATTCTGCACCTCCCTTCCCTTGTTGGTCATTCTTCTTCCCTCTGTGCCGTGTTTGTGCTGTCATTCCACCCCCAAGGTGTATATCCTGGAGACTTCTTGGCCTTCATACTCAGTTTCTAGTTGGTCAACCTACTCCTTCCCACTGTCGTTGAGTTATTCCTCCTCCGATTCTGCACTCCGACTCCTCTTCTGATTCATTGGGTTCTCCTTTTATTTCTGGTTCCCCCCCTGTCACCTTCACTATGTTTGGTCCAGGGCCTAACGCTAGCGGTAATCCTAGCCCTACTTCCAGGAATTCTACTAGTGAAACCGCCATAGTAACTACCTCGGCTGTCTCATTTCTCCCTTACATGGCAGGCCTTAGTCTCCTCGATTTCAATCAGTTGATCAATGACCCTATCCGCGATGATGTTGGTTGGCCTACTATGCCAACCAAGCTCCTGTTCAACATTCCCAAGTTCGAAGGCCTTGCTAGAGAAGATCCAACCATCCATATCCGATATTTTCACATGTGGTGTTCATCCAATTCCATTACTGATGATTCCATCCATCTTCGGTTGTTCCAACGCACGCTTATAGGTGAAGCTTCTAAGTGGTATGTTCATCAGACCTCCTCTTCCCATACCACCTTTGTGACCATTGCCCAAGCCTTCTTATCTTATTTCTAGCTCCCTCTTTGATACGACACTAGTACCGAAATCTTGAATTCTTTCCGTCAATCATCTACGACCCGCCTATCCGACCATGTTCAGGATTGACAGATAAGAAAGAGATTATGTCGAGCTCCTACCTTTGAATATCATGTCTACATGGACTGGTTCCTTAGATCTCTCTTACCTGCCATCGGACAATATGTTGCATCAAATTTCCCTTAAACCAAAGAAGCCGCCCTCCAAATAGCCTTGAAATATGACCTGATCTATGCTTAGTCTAGTTATGTTTATACCGTCTTTCCTGACCTCCCAAGACCTGATGGCGCTAACACCCCGAGGGCATCTCATTCTGTCGATGGTATCGTTGGAGCTCTTTCTCATTCATATGGTCAACCTCCTATTGGCTATGGTTTCCCTCTGGGAGGGGCCAGTACCTCCAACACTTTTCCCCCTCCAGGTAGCATGTATCCAGGATATGGCATGCATCATCCTTTTTCCCAACCTCCTGCTTACCTCAATGTTTCCCAACCTAACAATTATCCTTATCCACAACCTAGTGCTTTAGCTCCTCCAACATTTGCACCTTCTCCTCCCTTTCCTTCTCAACCCCAGCAACAACAACTACCATCCCCTACGGGGCAAGTATTTTCACAGCAAGGCGTGATTAATCCTCCTTCCTCTAAAAGGAAGAGGAAAGGCAATCAAAATCAATCTGCCCCTGGTACTCATGGACCTAATCCTCAAGGTATTGACTCTAACACTGCTAACCAGCAACAGGACACTCAGCCTAAGCCAGACAAGCCTATTCATAAAAATAAGCCTTGTTCATGTTGTGGTGTTTACGGTCATTACACTCACGATTGTCCCCTTTTACCACAGATGCTATAGATTTGGGAGTCTCAAGCCACATTGCGAGGACATCATGCCTCCCCTACTGCTCCCCCCAATGTGACCACTACTCAACCAGCTGTGTTTACCAATAATTTCCCCTAGTAAGGATTCGTGGCTACCCAACCACCTGACGGACAGGTGGTTACTCAACCTTCCCCTTCTAATTCCTTCGAATACCAAATCCTCATGATGAACTCTGATCAACCTCTAATTGTTGACCTTAACCTTCAAACTCGGCCTCATCAGTACCCCAAGCCTCCCACTCCATCTATCCCCGAGTCACTTTCTTCAAGTTCTACAGAGCCTCTTTCGACATCCAATGGTCCCTTGCATATCCCTCAGCTCAAATTTGAGGTTCATACCAAGATTCTGAAGGGACCATTACGCTAAAATGCTACTTCTAGTCGAGCTTCCCATTCGTATAGCATAGAAGATGATTTGGCACAATATCTTGTTGCCATTTCAACATTGGAACTCCTCAAGTCGTGCCCTTCTCAAAAGAAGGCTCTACTATCCTTCACAGGCATTGTTGATCCTGCTAATGACCAATTGATTTTTTTTGACACCCATCAATCAGAACATCCTCCTATTCCTACTTTCGTAGCCTTCCAAATCCTAGTCAAAATCCAGAATGCTAACGTTTCTCAGTGTATCATTAATGAGGGGGCATCCACCTGTGTGATGTCTGCTTCGGTTTGGAAAAAAATCGGATCTCCTGAGTTGGCCCCTTCCACGATCACTCTTCTCGTGTGGGATGGCCACGCCTCCCAGCCCATTGACCTATTCCGTAATTTTTCTATCACTCTTGCAAGAAATATTTTTTGCGTTGACGTTGAAGTCATCGATGCCCCTCTTGATTATAACATTCTTTTGGGGTGTAGCTACACCTATGCCATGTCTTCTGTCCCATCCATGGTATACTGCAAGATGTATTTCCCTCATAATGGAAAGATAGTCACCATTGACCAGTTGATGTATCATGAGCCAAAATCTTAGACCTCCCATGAGACAACCATCTCTTCTATGACCAATAAGAAAACCATCGATTCTTTGACTAGTGTCTCTCCTGACGTCTAAAAAGACTCCTCTTTTCTTGCAACCTTCCCTGGTCTTCCTCCTCCCCGTGTCTCTAATCCCAGCTTATCGAATGTTTGCATGGTGTAATCATCTCAGGTTTCCCTTAAGCGGCTCGATTCAGCTAGTCAGAAACCTCAACCTCAACCTCGCCCACTACAACCTGCTCCTAGCCCTTTGTCTCAGCTAGCCATACCTCCTCCTTCTGGCCCTTCTCCTACAGCTAGTACCCATGAGCCCCTTTATCCTCCTCGGTCGGTTCCACCAGGTCTCAACCATCTTGGAGCCATCCCTCCTGGTCATTACCCTACTGGTCAGATACCTTTCCTTTCTCCCCCTCCCAGAGTCTATTCGGTTCCCATCATGGCCACCCTTTCTCTCCCCAACCTGACCCTGGGTATACCCGTCTGGTACCTTGACCCGCCAGCCACTACCCCACCTGGACACCCAAAACCCTACCTTGCTTTGACGATGGTTAAACTAGTTCCCCTAGCTTATTTTATTGTTACAGTGCCACCAACACCTCAACAGGACCCTTCTCCTATTGTGACAGCTCCGGGAAAGAAAGGCAAAGCTCGCCAGGGGGCATCCAAAGACAAGGCCACCACGAATGACCCTGCCCCTCCTCCGCCCGCAAAGCCTTGTACCTTGTGTGATGTCATCGGTCATGCCACCCCTACTTGTCCCGAATTTCCCCATATTAAACCCACAGTTATAATCACATTCCCTGAGTCTATGGTCCCTAAACCCTTTGTTCCCTCCTCATCCGCAGCCAAGAAGCCAAAGACTATTCGCACCAACAAACCTTGTGCTCTATGTGGTGTCCATGGCCATTATTCCCACCATTGTCCCCACCTGACGCATTACTGCGCCTCTTTAGAGGTAGTTAGAGAGTATGAGGTTGAAAAAAATCAATCCACCTCTCCCATACTTGCACAGTATGCTTCAAGTCAACTTGAGGATCTACCCGCTCCCATTGACATTCTCCCTCCTGATGTTGAGATGACAGAGCCTGCTACCACCATCCTCTACCTATCATCATCTGTGAGAACCTTGGGGAACATTCCCTTTGAATCTTCCCCTATTGTTTCACTCGACCCCCCTTGTGCGACCACCCTGGGCTCAATATCATTTGACCATCTATTTACTTGTTCTTCTATCACCCCCCTTGAAGATCCGTATGTGAGCCTTTCTTCCCATGCTGATGATTTAGGTAGCTTTTCAGTGTCATGTGGTTTCCCTTCCCCTCGTCATCCCATATTTTCCCGTCATGATGACCTCTTGGAAGCCTTCTCCACCCCTGACCTTATCTTTCTCGCCCATAAATGGGATGACACCATCCGTGTTTATGATGTCCTCCGCAACTTGAGCACAAGATATACCTCCTGTAGCCCTCATACACCACCCTCTAGTCGGTATATGAGCCATAGCCATCCTACCCAGACCACTCCCTCCTGCAGTTGTCGTTTGATGTCTACTTTTCACTCACACTGCCATTATTTTTCTTCCCCCTCCCATTTATTATCGTGTGACACTATTCCGTAGGACCTTCCATCCACACCCTATATCGGTTACGCTGATGGTGCAAGTTGCTATTTCCGGCATCTAGCCTCAGCAGGTTGGGCCATATTTACCCCCTTGCATGCACTCGTTCTGTCGAATGGGGTCTACATTGGTACTGCCAGCAATAATCAGGATGAATATGATGCAGTGCGTGGTCTCTTAGCTGATGCCCTCTCTCATCGCATCCTCCATCTACATGTTCATTTAGATTCCTTGCTTCTTGTCATGCAAATAAATGGTGTCTATCGTGTGCAAAATCCTATCCTTTTTAGACAATATTTACGAGTGAAACTTTTGATACGTGAATTTGAAATCATTACTTTCAATCATGTACCTCGAGAACAAAATCACTACGTAGATAACATTGCAAACCATGTTCTAGATTGGCATTTATCACACGCATTTCATACAAGAAAATAACATTAAAAATCATCAAAACAATGCATATCCATAATATGTGTCATATAACATGTTTTTAGAGTCCATATACTCTGATACATATGAAATTCCCATAGCATGTTATAAAAAACTCAAAATTGGGGGGAACCACTTGCCCCTACATACACACTGGCAGCACCACTCGCCCGTACATACACACTAGGGGGAACCACCTGCCCCACACCTAATCACTATCGAGAGGATCCCGAGCCAATGGCTCTACTCCCACAGCTTGTAGATCACGCATCCCGTGACCGGCCATTGCCATGCACCGCATGACACCTTGCCATTCCGAGGGTAGACCTATACATGGCTCTATGTACTGGTCATCTAAGTCTTTCCAACCATGCTCTGAAACAACGGTCAACAGCCTCTCACATCTACGACAGATTTCCTCCAGGAGGGTGGCCGCATCCTCATTCTGTGTCACTCTAGATCCACTAGGCCCTGTATCTCCTAATGCTACAGGTCATCCAATATATTCGGCCGGTTTTACTCGAGCTATATCTACATACCAAAAGTACACGAATCAGTACCATATATACTATTCAGAAAATTTAAAATGCACATAAAATATCATTCACTTGTCACTTACCATCCAGCCCCCATATTCGACCAGGCGAAAGTGGCAAGTTTGGATCCCCACAATAACTCATCGCACTGTAAGGATAGTCATCTATGTACAACAACCTCTGATCCCAATGGGAAAAGAACTCGGGTCAGAACACCTTTCCGACCACCCCTCCTCCTCCTTTGAACAGTAGTCGCCCCCACCGGCGCATCCTGGGCTCTCTCGGGCCCCCATCTTGTTTTTGTATATGAGGTCGTAAGGTCGGGATCTTCTCAAAAAAGAACGAGCACAATAAGTTCCCATATGCACAATCATGGTTCACTTGCCGCTTGCAAAGTGACAACTGTCATTTCAACGACACCAACATCATCTGGGCCCACCCATAGTAGATCCCACTCAGTACTTTCTCCACAATCATCATCTTCCCTCCAGTGATGTGATGGAGTGCCTAGTTTCCCAGGATCCGCAACACCACTGCGGCCACAGCACAGGTCTCTAGTCTCTCTAGGTCTTCGATTGGTATCCAAGTCCCTTTGACTTGGAGGCCTGGTCGACAATGTCGCTCTACAAACTCCATGATGTTACACCCCTGTGGTAACCCTGGCTACGTATTTCCCACCATCCCAAGTGGTGCGAGACCAGTCAAGAAATATAGATCCTGGACTATCAACTCAATCCTGTGCCCCTGCAATATAAAAACCTCGTGATCTGGATCCCAATAACTGACGATCCGGGCCAACAATGGCTCCCCAACTCTCATTAGTGGGTTCTCCAAAAAATTTAGAACCCCAAACCTGGCCAATGCACGATGGATACCCTAATCCTCTTGGATCTCCAACCGTAATGTACCCAGATCTCTCTCTCTCCATTTGATCCATATATCTGCCATATCTACACAAAAACATCATCTTTTTCACTAGACAGATAGGAAAAACTGTATCCAACCACAAAAACCCAAAGCTCAGCCCCAAAACAGCACTAAAACCCCCTCCCTCTAACAGGTCACACATTTTGGCCAAATCCTGGGATAGGTCACACTTTTCTGCTCAAAACTTGCTTCCCAAGTCACAGTTTTTGGCCCAAAAAGTGTGACCCGGCCGTGAAGATGAAGGAGGGGTTGTTTCTAAGATTTAGGACCCTAATCTGAAATTTCAATCCATCAAAAAGAAAGAGTAGGGTTATACCTCTTACCTGCAACTGACAGATCTCGATTCCAACAGTCGGTTTGTCTGCTACGATCACCGCAAGATTTAGGGCGATCTCTCCTCTCTACATTCACCACAGCTACAAAATCAAATGAGTGAATTTGGAGGGAAAATGCTGTTGGAAATATGATGCAATGAGTTTTACTTGATGGCAACCTACTTGATGAAGTTGTCCTTGATGGAAACTGACTTGTTGAGTTGTCTTTGGATAGAAACCTATGTATTACAGATGTAAGAATGATGTATATACAGTTCAGTTCAGATGTGACAGAGAAAAGAATTCCAGTAAATGCCAGAGAAATGATAAATATAATATGTCACAATGTATACGCGAGTTTTTAAAGGCCAAGTCGCATATGCACGTGGATAAGTACGTCCCAAGTCGCGTATGCCCTTTTGCACTCCAAAATTATAATACCAAGGGGCATTACCATGGTTTTGGCACAAAGTATTGAGCGTTGTATGGTTTATTTCATTCCGTCCAAGAATACCATCGGAAGTTGTGTGGTTTTGGCTCATGGTAATGGTAAAGGCTAAAAATATATAAGAAGAGGAGGATCATAGTGCAAGGTGTGCATGTGTAAGGGTTGTTGATGAATAAATTCCTCTAAGGAAATTTGCATGGTTGAACTCTATTCTTAATTGATAGATCTAAATCTATGTTGCACCTATGGATATGATGAAGGTTCAAGATCTCTAGATCTAGAAATGATGAATCTCTAGGATGATATGAAAAAGAAATGATGAAGACCTGGCACAAGTCTGATGAAGAAATTGAAGAAATCTGGGTAAGTTTATAGATCTGGTCTGTTCTACAAAATTTATCTTTTACAGATCTATACACTAGTTTGTCTCGATAAAAGCGCATATATGCACAGGTTCGCTTCATTAAAAACGTGTATGGAAGTTAGGGCTTCTGAAGCTTATTTACATATATTACTTCTGTGATTTCTAGTTTCTCTCTGCTGTCGGTCAATGAAGTCTACTTGAAGTTCTGGGTTGATTGAATATGGAGTATGCTGCTGATTTGATAATGAAAAAATCTAATCAATGAGTGAGAAAACATGGTTAAATCTGACTGAATTTCTAAAGTTTATGCATTGCTGAGAAGGTGTCTGGCTGAAAGCCTCAGATCTGAATCTGAGATTGATCACATTCTGAAAATCAGTATTCTCAGAAGTATACGCAGGTTGATATGTAGAAAAGCATGTATACACGCAGCTTCAGTGAATAGAAGTGGCGTATGCATTTCATGTTATGAAAAACAATATGCATAGAGGCATACGCAGGTTGGTGAGCAGGAAAGCACGTATACACACGACTTCAGTATATAAAAGTAGCGTATGCTATTTGAATTAATGAATGTCCAGGGTTGAGTTTGTATCTACATATCTATTCTGAAGTCTGAGTTATTTCTGATATTCTGGTTACAGTGGTCTCACTGTTCTGTTTGAAGTATTGGGAAAAATATGTTTTTTGATGTTAAGTGAAGGGTTGTGTTGAAGTTGTTTGATCCAGTATGAAAATTGATGAAACGTGGTCTGCAGTGGGTCTGAAGGTTGAAGCCTTCAGTATGGTAGTAGAAGCTTTCAGCCAGTAGAAGCTGGTGTTGAAATCAGGGGGTTGAAGCTCCCTTCCAGGAGAGGCTGGTAAACGATATCACGGGGTTGGAGCTCCCTTTCAGTTGTAGCTGGAAAATGAGAGAAGGTTGCAACCTTCTGTAGGTAGAAGCCTGCGTACTAGTATAAGTCTGCATCAGTACAATGTTGTAAAATGTTTTCTATATAATAAAGATTGAAGACAGAGACGACAGCAGCGGTGGTTTTCTCCCGATTTGGGTTTCCACCTTAAATCTTGGTGTTCATTTGTGTGATGCTTTATAATGTTGTTTACTACTCATAAATTCTGATCAGGGATAATTTTAAGGATGGAAAATTATCTTGAAGTTTAAAAAATTGGCGAATCTCACTAGTCCCTAATATGCAAACTATAAAATATTTATTGATGTATTTGTAAAATTATTCAAATTTATAATGATATTATATATATTGTCTATATAATGTTGGTGATTTTTAACATAAAATAATTTTATGCTGTAAAATTTGGGCGAATCATTTTTATAAAAAAATGGAAATTGGCGAATATTTGTTTTAGAAAAAACATGGAAAATTAGCCCACCTGCGAATATTAGCCCCTAAAATTTTTCATGCTTCTGATTATCTAGCCTTATTCATAACTGATAAATCTGTTTAAAATATTGATTCTCTAAATCTGAAAGATAAATCAGTATACGTTAGTTTCCTTCTATATTTCCTCGTGCATACGCTAGTTCAGTTCATAAAAACCGCGTATGGAAATCTGCTCAAAGAAAAAGTAAAAAGTTTTTATTCAGCTCTAAATACCGATTCACCCCCCCTCTCAGTATTTTTCCCAACAATTGGTATCAGAGCAGGTCCTTCTGAAAAATCTTAGCCGCTAGAAGGAAGATCAAACAAGATGAGCAATCAAGACGGAACTGTATCAATCAGGCCTCCACTCTTCAACGAAAACAATTTAATCTTCTAGAAAACAAGGATGAGATCCTATCTTCAGTCTCTGGGAGCAGATTAATGGGCTATTTTTGAAGGAGGATATCAATATCCAGCCACAACACCAACAAATCCGATGGAAAGAAAGAATTATGAAACAAATGCAAAGGCGGTCAATGCTCTATTGGGAAGTCTAACTGAATCAAAATTTGTTAAAGTCATGCAGCTGTATACAGCAAAGGCAATATGGGACAAAATCATTCTAAGTTATGAAGGTGATGCAAAGGTAAAAGGTGCTAAACTCCAAACTCTCAGAATTCAATATGAGAATCTAAAAATGCATAATGAGGAGAGCATTGCCAATTTCTTTTTACGTCTTGATGATATTGCAAATCATATGAGAAATCTGTGAGAAACAATAACCGAATCTACTTTGGTTGAGAAATTTTTAAGATCACTAACGACAAAATTTGAGTCAAAAGTTTCTGCTCTTGAATAAAAGCAGGATCTTCAAAATCTTACTGTGGTGCAACTTCATGGCATACTAACTGCATGTGAAATGAGAAGAGGAGGACCATCTGAAGTCAAAGAAGCCATCTTTCGAGCTTCTACAAAAGGAAAATAAGTACAAGAGATAGAAGGATCAAGGTACATCTCAGAAGAAGATGAGGTAAATTTTCTAAAGAAACTCCAACCTGGCACAGGATGGTTCAGAGGTAAGCTTCCATTCAAATGTTTTACTTGTGGAAGAGTTGGTCATCATGATGTTAAGTGTCCTCATAAAGAAACACATGAAAAAGGGAAGGAAGTAGCAAGAAGAAATAAGAATCTATTTAGAACTAGAAAAATTTACTATACTCATGAAGACAGTGATGGGTTATCTGACAGTGAGGAAGAATGTGAACAAGATCTTAGACTTCTCATGGCATTTGAAAAAGAATCCAGAGAAGAAAAAGATAATTTTATGGATGCTTTAGAGGACAATGATTTTCTTGATGAATTCAATCAACTCAAAAAATGCTTATAATAAAGTAAAATATGCATAGAAGAAAGTAAAACATCCATAGAAACTCTGAAAAATCAGCTTGAAGAAAAGGAGAAACACAATGAGAAATTAGAATGTGAAATAGTAAGTCTAAGAGAAGAAATTGAGAAAGTGAAGACTTTGAATCTTAGATTTGCTAAAGGATCTGAAACCTTAGATGAGATTATCAAGGTACAACGTTCTCCTTTTATAAAGACAGGTCTTGGATATATCAGAGAATCTTCTCAGACTTCAGCACCAAATTATCTAAAAGCAGCTACAGCCAGTATACAACATTCTGCCACTCAGCAAGGGAATAAAGAATCTTCACAGGTAAAGCATGACCATCTCAATTCAAATAACACTAACAAGAATACCTTTCAAAGAAACACCAACCAACAGGTAAACTCAAGTAGAAGATTTCATGATCGCAAAAATTTCTTCTTCAATGGACAATGTTTCTCATGTCACAATTTTGGTCATAAAGCTATTCAATGTGTTGCATATAAAACCATCATGACAAGAGAAGCAAGAAAGAAAAGGATTGATATTGAAACAAAGAAGAATACTTATAACAACTTTTCTTCTCTTCAAAATGAAGTTGAATGTGCTTATTGCAATAACTTTGGCCATGAAGAATCTGAATGCGGGAGCAAAGTTCAGCCAAAAGAACATGTTCCTTCAAGCTCCAAAGTATGGAAAAAGAAGGAATTACAGGTTGAAAATTGTGGCATAGCGTTATTTGCAGAAGATGAAGAAAATCAATGGTACATTGATAGTGGATGCTCAAGACACATGACAGGTGACAAAAACAAACTTCTTGCATATAGTGCTCTAGAAAAAGAAAAGAATGTTACATTTGGAAATGATACTCTTGCTGTCATTAAGGGAAAAGGGTCTGTTTTTCTAAAAGAAAAGGTGAAAGCTAATAATGTCATGTATGTGGATGGATTAAAGCATAACCTGTTAAGTGTAAGTCAAATGTGTGATCAAGGAACTGAAGTTTTCTTTAGTTCAAAAGAATGTGTGGTACGTGATCTTGATACAGGTAAAACAATTATAAAAGGAAAAAGAACTCCAAGCAACCTGTATGTATTGAAGAACTGCAAAGAACAATGTTACTTGAGTAAATATTCAGAAAACTGGCTATGGAATAGAAGGTTGGGGCATCTGAGCTTCTCTCAAATCAACAAATCAAGCAGACTTAAAGCTGTTCATGATCTTCCCAATATTACTATACCTGAAAGTATCATATGAAAATCTTGCCAATTCGGTAAGAAAACCAGAGTGAAATTTAATGCCAAGGAAGGATCATCAAGTAAGCCTCTTTAACTCATTCATACTGACATATGTGGACATGTGAGGAAAAATTCACCACGTGGTGAACAATACTATATCTTATTTATTGATGATTTCTCTAGAATGTGTTGGATTGGATTGATTAAACACAAAGATGAAGCATTTGAGAAATTTAAGATCTTCAAAGCATTGGTTGAAAATGAATTAGATCTAAAAATAAAATGTCTTAGATCTGATCGAGGAGGAGTGTTGGGAAAAATACTGAGAAGGGGGGGGTGAATCAGTATTTAGGGCATACTCAAAACTTTTACTTTTTCATACTCTAAAACCCATACGCTACTTTAGTGAAGAAAACTCGCGTATACACGTGGATATCCTTTATACAACTTGTGTATACACAGATATCTTATTATGCATTAATTCTTTACTTGGATCTATGCATCATTTATTCATCAGATGTTTAGTTAGTAGTAAGCAGGTGCAGTAATAATAGAATAAACCATCACACATAAGCATCACACAAGAACACTAGGATTTAAGGTGGAAACCCAAGTCGGGAGAAAACCACCGCTGCCGTCGTCTCAGTCTTCAATATTTATTATATAAAGAAAACATGTTACAACCATGTACTGGCATAGACTCATACCAGCACGCAGGAACCCACCTGCAGAAGGCTACAACCTTCTTTCGTTTACCAGCCTCTCCTGGAAGCGAGCTACAACCCCCCGCTCTCGTTTACCAGCCTCTCATGGAAGGGAGCTACGACCCCCTTCTCTCGTTTACCAGCCTCTCCTGGAAGGGAGCTACGACCCCCTGCTCTCATTTACCAGCCTCTCTTGGAAGGGAGCTACAACCCCCTGAATGAAGGCTACAACCCTCAGCACCACCATGGACCACGTTTCATCAATTTTCATATTGGATCCAATAGCTTCAATAGATCACAACTTGCAGGCCACTTTTCATCATATTTTTAGACTGGACCCAATCCACACATTTAAGCTCAATCACACATCAAACTAAAACTTATACCCTTATCAATTCATTCAATGAATCATCAACCAATCAATCAAAAACTTTATCTTTTCTCAACATAGTCAGCAACATAATCAATATTTAGAAAACCCAGATCTGTATGAATACATCATAGACAGATAACATTAATACAGCAGAACAGATCAGACATTCCATACCACATACTTCAGAAAACCCTAGTTTTCATATGCGCTTTCCTTTCACTGATCCTGCATATATACGCGCTTTCATGCATATCAACCCGCGTATACATCTGCATATATTGCAGATTTAATTTCACAACCCATACGCACTTTCTATGAAGACGACCCACGTATATACGCGCTTTCTCTGTTGAAAACAAGCGTATATATCTTCAGACATTTTAGGGCAGTGCAGCTCTCCAGAACAGATAAACAGCTCAGATCTCCATTCTTTACTTCAGCACAGATTCGCCAGATCACAGATCTAATCATTCCATAAACAGATCCAGAAGATACATATACATTTCAGATCTAGAGATCCCTCTTCATCATTTTCTTCATAGGTGCATCATAGATTCAAATCTATCATCAAAATTTTACCCTTTCCATTCAGATATACTTCAAAGAGAAGTATTCATTCAAACCCAGACATCTTGCACACACCTGCACTATGAATTTCTTCTCCTTATATAGGTTTAGCCTTTTTCAATACCATGAGCCAAAACCACACAACTTCTAATGGTATTCTTGGACGGGATCAATTAGATATTCAAGTGCTCAATACAATGGGTCAATACCATGGTAAGAACCCCTAGATTTATAACTTTAGAGTGCAATTAGGCATACGCGACTTAGCATGTACTTTTCCGCGTACATACGCTACTTCGCCTAAACAAACTCGCGTATGCTTTGTGTCACACACTTTTCATCATTGTTCTGGCCCTTACTGATATTTGTTTCTCTGGTACTTTTGAGCTACTTGTAGAACATCAGAATTAAAACATTAATAAACTCATCAAGCATCAAGAACAACTTCATTAAGTAGGTTGCCATCATCTTCATCAAGTGGGTTGCCATCAAGGAAAACACTCTGCATCATATTGCCAACAATCTCCCCCTTTGGACTTGATGGCAACCACGATGGTGTTCGATCACAACAACAGATAGATACATTAAGCATAATGATATTCTTCCCTTATTCAAACATGTCACTCTCCCCCTTTGAGATCAAGGGCAGAGGGCGGATCAAAACGAACACAAGGTTTTTCCCCTCATGTAGAAAGAAGAGTGTTGTAGAACTGAAGTATACTGAAGTTACCATGCTCCCCCTGAGTTCATGCTGAATGTTTAAACATATTTTTAAATGAATTACATGACTCTATGACTCATACTTACATCAAATATCCAACCATGTGTGACTCAAGTACCCAACCAAGAGGGTTTACACATTTTGACTCAACTACCCAACCAAGTGGATTTACACATTTTGACTCAACTACCCAACCAAGTGGGTTTACAAATTTGAACAAGTCCTTACATGATTGAATATTAAAATTTTACATCATAGGTCTCATCATGACCTTTTCATCAAATTACGAATATGACTTTTTATGACCACTACCAAAAATACCTCAAGAAAGATCATATTTCAGAATCATCATAATGCCAACAATGCATTATGATCAGCAAGGCTAATGCTCCCCCTGACACTGTGCATCCACGCATCCTTTCCATATGACCAAGGCTCCTCCTTAGCTTGTGCAACCTGAATACTTTCAATAGCAAGTCATCAGCAACAATCTCTGCATGATCTGTCCGTACCTCTGAATCATAAGACTTCCATCTCATTCATGTGTGAAAGCAAGGAATACTCTTCAGCAAAAACCAAACAGGGCTCATCCATAAACTCATCATAATAAATCATGTATCATGTCATCATCATTTAGAACTAAGAAATAAGCAGATATAATGTCAATAATGCAATCATTAATAGTCAGACTAATGCTCCCCCTGAACCTGTGTTCCTGATCTTCAACTGTCATACTAAATTTCTTATCATAAATGCATACACGGTTGTCTCCACTGTAACTCGCGTGTATACGAGACTTTACTTCATTAAACCTGCGTATGGAAAGTGAAATACTGAAAATTTCACACTCCTTCTTCTCCCCCTGAATTTGTACCACCTGTACATGTATTCTTCACAACAGATGCACTGTCAGAAATAAACATAACCAGAATTACCATATCAACCATGAGAATCATCATACATTGCTCCCCCTGTGATGATATCTCACATCATTCCTGCAGTCATTATGAGAAGTAAGCTTTGGAAGCGGATGACTGCATTAGGGTAAATATTCCCTACGTTTCTGACCGGTCTTCCTTCTTTTTCCAGCTTTGCTTGAAATTTCTTATCGTGTGCTGCAAATTGTCCAATTTCTCAGATCTGTTAATCCTGCATTCTTTTTCGACATGTCCATACTTGTTACAAGAATAACATATTATGTGACCAGAAAAGTAAGCATAAGTATCATACTGTGTTCTTCTATTCTTTCTTCTATTGCAATCAGTTGCTTTATGACCAAACTTGCTGCATGAAAAACAATCTCCCTTAAAGAAACCAAAGTACCTTTCTGTATAGAATCTGTTTTTTTGTGACTGAAACAATCTGCTTCTGCAATTTGCTGCAACATGCCCATAATTATGACATTTAAAGCATTCAACATTATTGAATGATTTCCTTTGAGTGTTCATGATTGTCGGTTGAATTCTTGTTTCTTTCAACTCTTCAGGTTTTGCATTGACATCCTTTGAGTCTTTAGCCCTTCCTTGTGAACTAGATTCTCCTTTAACAGTTTCATGAAAACCAAGACCAAGTTTAATAGCAGGAGATCTTTGATTACTAAGAATATTGTCCAGAATCTTAGTACTATCTTGAAACCTCAAGAGTTTATCCTTTTCTTCTAATTTACCTTTGAGAATGTTTACCTCAACCTCCAATTTTTGGCATTGCTTCTTCATGCTTTCTTCGACCCTTTTTCCTTTTTCTACTGGATCGTTTAATTTTAAAATTTCTTCCTTCAACCAATTTTCTTGTTCTTCACATGTTTGTAGCAGTTATTCATTCTTCTTATTTTATTTTTCTAGATCTTCTTTGGGAGAGATGATTTCTACTTCAAGTCCTTCCTTTTCAAATGGTAGGCGTTCTTCATTCTTCTTATTTGATTTTTCTAGATATTCTTTGAGAGAGATGATTTCTGCTTCAAGTCTTTCACTTCTATTGGTTGAATAAACATACAAATTTTGATACTTGTCTATCTATCCATTCAGTATTTCTTTTTGATCATTCATTCTAGAGATCATATCTTTGTAGATAGATTCTCTCTTATGAAATTGATTCCAATCATTGCTTTCATCATTGATCTTGAGATTTTCTTCTAGAATTATATTGTTACTTTCACTATCTTCACCATTGAATGCACAAGAAGGTGAATCACAAGAACAACAATCAATACCTATTTCCTCTTCTTCATTTTCTGCTGCACATGTTTTCTGAGGTATCTCCTTTTGAGTAGCCTTCTTCTTTTGCTTCCTTGCCATGAGCACTTTCAGATCTTGGTCAAAATATTCTTCATCCTCATCATTATCTTCATTTGTATAATAACTCTTTCTCTTTTCAAATTGTTTCGCTTTATCATGATTTTCTTCATAAGGAAATTTAGCAGCATAATGACCAACTCTCCCACAAGTAAAAAACTTGAAGGGTAGCTTACCTTTGAATCTACCAGTACCTGGTTGGAGTCTTCTTACAAAATTTGCTTCTCCTTCTTCTGATATATAACTTTATTCCTTGAAAACTTCCTTTTCTTTTCCTTTTGCACATGCCTTAAAAGCATCTTCTTTTATTTGAGAGGGACCTCCTTGTCTCATTTCATAAACAGTCAGAATACCATGTAGTTGAACAATAGTAAGAGTTTGCAGATCTTGCCTTTCTTCAATAGCTAACACTTTTGACTCAAATTTTGAAGTTAAAGATCTTAGGACTTTTTCCACCAGAGTAGTATCGGTTATGGTTTCACCCAAACTTATATGATTTACAATATCATCTAGGCGTAAAAAGAAATTGGTAATACTCTCATCACTATGCATCCTTAAATTTTCATATTCAATTCTGAGAGTTTGGAGTTTTGCATTTTTTACCTTTGTATATCCTTCATAGCTCAGAATGATTTTGTCCCATATTTTTTTTTCCAGAATTTAGCAGCATCACTTTAGCAAATTCTGGTTCAGACATGCTTCCTAATAAGACATTGACGGCCTTGGCATTGATTTCATATTTCTTCCTTTCTGCTGCATCAGTAGGAATACTTGCCGGATACTGATAACCTCCTTCCACGATTGCCCATACTTCTGCACCAAGACTTTGCAGATATGCTTTTGTTCGTATCTTCCAGAATAACAGATTATTTCCATTGAATATATGTGGCCTTATAGACATTACCCCTTCATGACTTCCCATTTTTATGGATCTCCTTCAAGTGATCAAGCTTCTGCAGAAGGACCTGCTCTGATAACAATTGTTGGGAAAAATACTGAGAGGGGGGGGGGGTGAATCAGTATTTAGGGCTATCAGTGAATTTTTCATACTCTAAAACCCATACGCTACTTTAGTGAAGCAAACTCATGTATACACGCAGATATCCTTTATACAACTCGCGTATACACAGAGATACTATTATGCATTTAATTCTTTACTTGGATCTATGCATCATTTATTCATCAGATGTTTAGTTAGCAGTAAGGAGGTGCAGTAATAACAGAATAAACCATCACACGTAAGCATCACACAAGAACACCAGGATTTAAGGTGGAAACCCAAGTCGGGAGAAAACCACCGTTGCCGTCGTCTCAGTCTTTAATATTTATTATATAAAGAAAACATGTTACAACCATGTACTGGCGCAGACTCATACCAGCATGCAGGCACCCACCTGTAGAAGGCTACAACCTTCTCTCGTTTACCAGCCTCTCTTGGAAGGGAGATACAACCCCCTGCTCTCATTTACCAGCCTCTCCTGGAAGGGAGCTATGACCCCCTGCTCTCGTTTACCAGCCTCTCCTTGAAGGGAGCTACGACCCCCTGCTCTCGTTTACCAGACTCTCCTGGAAGGGAGATACAACCCCCTAACTGAAGGCTACAACCCTCAGCACCACCATGGACCATGTTTCATCAATTTTCATACTGGATCCAATAGCTTGAATAGATCACAACTTGCAGGCCACTTTTCATCATATTTTTAGCCTCGACCCACTCCACACGTTTAAGCTCAATCACACATCAAACTGAAACTTATACCCTTATCAATTAATTCAATGAATCATCAACCAATCAATCAAAATCTTGATCTTTTCTCAACATAGTCAGCAACATAATCAATATTCAGAAAACCCAGATCTGTATGAATACATCATAGACATATAGTAGTAATAAAGTAGAACAGATCAGACATTTCATACCACATACTTCAGCAAACCCTAGTTTTCATATGTGCTTTCCTTTCACTGATCCTGCGTATATAAGCGCTTTCATGCATATCAACCCGCGTATACATCTGCACATATTACAGATTTAATTTCACAACCCATACGTGCTTTCTATGAAGTCAACTCGCGTATATACAAGCTTTCTCTATTGCAAACAAGCGTATAGATCTTCAGACATTTTAGGGCAGTGCAGCTCTCCAGAACAGATAAACAGCTCATATATTCATTCTTTACTTCAGCACATATTCACCAGATCACAGATCTAATCATTCCATAAACAGATCCAGAAGATACATATACATTTCAGATCTAGAGATCCCTCTTCATCATTTTCTTCATAGGTGCATCATAGATTCAGATATATCATCAAACTGTTACCCTTTCCATTCAGATATACTTCAAAGAGAAGTATTCATTCAAACCCAGACATCTTGCACATGCCTGCACTATGAATTTCTTCTCCTTATATAGGTTTAGCCTTTGTCAATACCATGAGCCAAAACCACACAACTTCTAATGGTATTCCTGGACGGGATCAATTAGATATTCAAGTGCTCAATACAATGGGTCAATACCATGGTAAGAACCCCTGGATTTATAACTTTAGAGCACAATTAGGCATAAGCGACTTAGCATGTACTTTTCTGCGTACATACGCTACTTCGCCTAAACAAACTCGCGTATGCTTTGTGTCACACACTTTTCATCATTGTTATGGCCCTTATTGATATTTGTTTCTCTGGTACTTCTGAGCTACTTGTAGAACATCAGATTTACATCATTAATAAACTCATCAAGCATCAAGAAAAAATTCATTAAGTAGGTTGCCATCATCTTCATCAAGTGCTTTGCCATCAAGGACAACACTCTGCATCATATTGCCAACAATCTCCCCCTTTGGACTTGATGGAAACCACGATCACCAAAATAGATAGATACATTAAGCATAATGATATTCTTCCCTTATTCAAACACATCACTCTCCCCCTTTGACATCAAGGGCAAAGGGCGGATCAAAACCAACAAAAGGTTTTTCCCCTCATGTAGAAAGAAGAGCATTGTAGAACTGATGTATACTGAAGTTACCATGCTCGCCCTGAGTTCATGCTGAATGTTTAAACATATTTTTAAATTAAGTACATGACTCTATGACTCATACTTGCATCAAATATCCAACCATATGTGACTCAAGTACCCAACCAATAGGGTTTACACATTTTTACTCAACTACCCAACCAAGTGGATTTACACATTTTGACTCAACTACCCAATCAAGTGGATTTACAAATTTGAAGAAGTCCTTACATGACTGAATATTACAATTTTACATCATAGGTCTCACCATGACCTTTTCATCAAATTACAAATATGAATTTTTATGACCACTACCAAAAATACCTCAAGAAAGATCATATTTCAGAATCATCATAATGCCAACAATGCATTATGCTCAGCAAGGCTAAAGATCCCCCTGAAACTATGCATCCACGCATCCTTTCCATATGACCAAGGCTTATCCTTAGCTTGTGAAACCTAAATACTTTCAATAGCAAGTCATCAGCAACAATCTCTGCATGATCTGTTCGTACGTCTGAATCGTAAGACTTCCATCTCATTCATGTGTGAAAGCAAGGAATACTCTTCAGCAAAAAAAAAACAGAGCTCATCCATAAAATCATCATAATAAATCATGTATCATGTCATCATAATTTATAACTGATTCATAACAAGATATAATGTCAATAATGCAATCATTAATAGTCAGAATGATGCTCCCCCTGAACCTGTGTTCCTGATCTTCAGCTGTCATACTAAATTTCTTATCATAAATGCATACGCGGCTGTCTCCACTGTAACTCACATGTATACGCGACTTTACTTTATTAAACCTGCGTATGGAAAGTGAAATACTGAAAATTTCACACGCCTTCTTCTCCCCCTGAATTTGTACCACCTGTACCTGTCTTCTTCACAACAGATGCAATGTCAGAAATAAACATAACCAGAATTACCAGATCAACCATGACAATAGTCATACATTGCTCCCCCTGTGATGATACATTACTAATATCTATGATGTATCTCACATCATTCCTGCAGTCATTATGAGAAGTAAGCTTTAGAAGCGGATGACTACAATAGGGTCAATATTCCCTACGTTTCTGACCGGTCTTCCTTATTTTTCCATCTTTGCTTGAAATTTGTTATCGTGTGCTAGAAATTGTCCAATTTCTCAGATCTGTTCATCCTGCATTATTTTTCCACATGTCCATACTTGTTGCAAGCATAACATCTTATGTGACCAGAAAAGTAAGAATAAGGATCATACTCTGGTCTTATATTCTTTCTTCTATTGTAATCAGCTGCTTTATGACCAAACTTGCTGCATGAAAAACAATCTCCCTTAAAGAAACCAGAGTACCTTTCTGTATAGAATCTGTTTGTTTGTGACTAAAACAATCTGCTTCTGCAATTTCCTGCAACATGCCCATAATTATGACATTTAAAGAATTCAACATTATTGAATGATTTCCTTTGAGTGTTCATGATTGTCGGTTGACTTCTTGTTTCTTTCAACTCTTCAGGTTTTGCATTGACATCCTTTGAGTCTTTAGCACTTCCTTGTGAACTAGATTCTCCTTTAACAGTTTCATGAAAACCAAGACCAAGTTTAATAGCAGGAGATATTTGATTACTAGGAATATTGTCTACAATCTTAGTACTATCTTGAAACCTCAAGAGTTTATCCTTTTCTTCTAATTTACCTTTGAGAATGTTTACCTCAACCTCCAATTTTTGGCATTGCTTCTTCATGCTTTCTTCGTCCCTTTTTCCTTCTTCTACTTGATCATTTACTTTTAAAATTTCTTCCTTCAACCAATTTTCTTGTTCTTCACATGTTTGTAGCAGTGCTTCATTCTTCTTATTTGATTTTTCCAGATCTTCTTTTAGAGAGATGATTTCTGCTTCAGGTCCTTCCTTTTCAAATGGTAGGGGTTCTTCATTCTTCTTATTTGATTTTTCTAGATCTTCTTTGAGAGAGATGATTTCTACTTCAAGTATTTCACTTCAATTGGTTGCATAAACATACAACTTTTGATACTTGTCTATCTGTCCATTCAGTATTTCTTTCTGATCATTCATTCTAGAGATCATATCTTTGTAGATAGATTCTCTCTTATGAAATTGATTCCAATCATTGCTTTCATCATTCATCTTGAGATTTGCTTCTAGACTTATACTGTTACTTTCACTATCTTCACCATTGCATGCACAAGAAGGTGAATCACATGAACAACAATCAATACATGTTTCCTCTTCTTCATTTTCTGCTGCACATGTTTTCTGAGGTATCTCCTTTTGAGTAGCCTTCTTCTTTTGCTTCCTTGCCATGAGCACTTTCAGATCTTGGTCAAAATCTTCTTCATCCTTATCATTATCTTCATTTGTATAATAACTCTTTCTCTTTTCAAATTGTTTCCCTTTATCATGATTTTCTTCATAAGGACATTTAGCAGCATAATGACCAACTCTCCCACAAGTAAAACACTTGAAGGGTAGCTTACCTTTGAATCTTCTAGTACCTGGTTGGAGTCTCCTTACAAAATTTGCTTCTTCTTCTTTTGATATATAACTTGATTCCTTGACAACTTCCTTTTCTTTTCCTTTTTCACACGCCTTAAAAGCAGCTTCTTTGATTTGAGGGGGACCTCCTTGTCTCATTTCATAAGTAGTCAGAATACCATGTACTTGAACAATAGTAAGAGTTTTCAGATCTTGCCTTTCTTCAATAGCTGATAATTTTGACTCAAATTTGAAGTCAAAGATCTTAAGACTTTTTCCACTAGAGTAGTATCGGTTATGGTTTCACCCAAACTTCTCATACGATTTACAATATCATCTAGACGTAAAAAGAAACTGGCAATACTCTCATCACTATGCATCCTTAAATTTTCATATTCAATTCGGAGAGTTTGGAGTTTTGCACTTCTTACCTTTGTATCTCCTTCATAGCTCAGAATGATTTTGTCCCATATTTCTTTTGCTGAATTTAGCTGCATTACTTTAGAAAATTCTGGTTCAGACATGCTTCATAATAAGACATTGACGGCTTTGGCATTGATTTCATATTTCTTCCTTTCTGCTGCATCAGTAGGAATACTTGCCGGATACTGATAACCTCCTTCCACGATTGCCCATACTTCTGCACCAAGACTTTGCAGATATGATTTTGTTCGTATCTTCCAGAATAATAGATTATTTCCATTGAATAGATGTGGCCTTATAGACATTACCCCTTCATGACTTCCCATTTTTACGGATCTCCTTCAAGCGATCAAGCTTCTGCAGAAGGACCTGCTCTGATAACAATTGTTGGGAAAAATACTGAGAGGGGGGGTGGGGTGAATCAGTATTTAGGGCATACTCAAAAATTTTAATTTTTCATACTCTAAAACCCATACGCTACTTTAGTGAAGCAAACTCACGTATACACGCAGATATCCTTTATACAACTCGCGTATACACAGAGATATTATTATGCATTTAATTCTTTACTTGGATCTATGCATCATTTATTCATCAGATGTTTAGTTAGCAGTAAGCAGGTGCAGTAATAACAGAATAAACCATCACACATAAGCATCACACAAGAACACCAAGATTTAAGGTGGAAACCCAAGTCGGGAGAAAACCACCGTTGCCGTCGTCTCAGTCTTCAATATTTATTAGATAAAGAAAACATGTTACAACCATGTATTGGCGCAGACTCATACCAACACGCAGGCACCCACCTGTAGAAGGCTACAACCTTCTCTCGTTTACCAGCCTCTCCTGGAAGGGAGCTACAACCCCCTGCTCTCGTTTACCAGCCTCTCCTGGAAGGGAGCTATGACCCCCTGCTCTCGTTTACCAGCCTCTCCTTGAAGGGAGCTACGACCCCCTGCTCTTGTTTACCAGACTCTCCTGGAAGGGAGATACAACCCCCTGCTCTCGTTTACCAGCCTCTCCTGGAAGGGAGCTACAACCCCCTGACTGAAGGCTAAAACCCTCAACACCACCATGGACCATGTTTCATCAATTTTCATATTGGATGCAATAGCTTCAATAGATCACAACTTGCAGGCCACTTTTCATCATATTTTCAGACTGGACCCACTCCACACATTTAAGCTCAATCACACATCAAACTGAAACTTATACCCTTATCAATTCATTCAATGAATCATCAACCAATCAATCAACAGCTTGATCTTTTCTCAACATATTCAACAACATAATCAATATTCAGAAAACCCAGATCTATATGAATACATCATAGACAGATAGCAGTAATACAACAGAACAGCTCAGACATTTCATACCACATACTCCAGCAAACCCTAGTTTTCATACGTGCTTTCCTTTCACCGATCATGCGTATATACGCGCTTTCATGCATATCAACCCGCATATACATCTGCACATATTACAGATTTAATTTCACAACCCATACGCGCTTTCTATGAAGACGACCCGTGTATATACGTGCTTTCTCTGTTGCAAACAAGAGCATATATATTCAGACATTTTAGGGTAGTGCAGCTCTCTAGAACAGATAAACAGCTCAGATCTTCATTCTTTACTTTAGCACAGATTCTCCAGATCACAGATCTAATCATTCCATAAACAGATCCAGAAGATACATATACATTTCAGATCTAGAGATCCCTCTTCATCATTTTCTTCATAGGTGCATCATAGATTCAGATCTATCATCAAACTATTACCCTTTCCATTCAGATATACTTCAAAGAGAAGTATTCATTCAAACCCAGACATCTTGCACACACCTGCACTATGAATTTCTTCTCCTTATATAGGTTTAGCCTTCGTCAATACCATGAGCCAAAACCACACAACTTCTAATGGTATTCCTAGATGAGATCAATTAGATATTCAAGCGCTCAATATAATGGGTCAATACCATGGTAAGAACCCCTGGATTTATAACTTTGGAGCGCAATTAGGCATACGCGACTTAGCATGTACTTTTCCGCGTACATACGCTACTTCGCCTAAACAAACTCACGTATGCTTTGTGTCACAAACTTTTCATCATTGTTCTGGCCCTTACTGATATTTCTTTCTCTGGTACTTCTGAGCTACTTGTAGAACATCATATTTACATCATTAATAAACTCATCAAGCATCAAGAACAACTTCATTAAGTAGGTTTCCATCATCTTCATCAAGTGGGTTGCCATCAAGGACAACACTCTGCATCATATTGCCAACAATCTCCCCCTTTGGACTTGATGGAAACCACGATGGTGTTTGATCACCACAATAGATAGATACATAAAGCATAATGATATTCTTCCCTTATTCAAAAATGTCACTCTCCCCCTTTGAAATCAAGGGCAAAGGGCGGATCAAAACCAACACAAGGTTTTTCCCCTCATGTAGAAGGAAGAGCGTTGCAGAACTGATGTATACTGAGGTTACCATGCTCCCCCTGAGTTCATGCTGAATGTTTAAACATATTTTTCAATGAATTACATGACTCTATGACTCATACTTACATCAAATATCCAACCATATCTTACTCAAGTACCCAACCAAGAGGGTTTACACATTTTGACTCAACTACCCAACCAAGTGGATTTACACATTTTGACTCAAATACCCAACCAAGTGGGTTTACAAATTTGAACAAGTCCTTACATGACTGAATATTACAATTTTACATCATAAGTCTCATCATGATCTTTTCATCAAATTACAAATATGAATTTTTATGAACACTACCAAAAAGACCTCAAGAAAGATCATATTTCAGAATCATCATAATGCCAACAATGCATTATGCTCAGCAAGGCTAATGCTCCCCCTAAAACTGTGCATCCACGCATCCTTTCCATATGACCAAGGCTCCTCCTTAGCTTGTGCAACCTGAATACTTTCAATAGCAAGTCATCAGAAAAAATCTCTGCATGATCTGTCCGTACCTCTAAATCATAAGACTTCCATCTCATTCATGTGTGAAAGCAAGGAATACTCTTCAACAAAAAAAAAACAGGACTCATCCATAAACTCATCATAATAAATCATGTATCATGTCATCATCATTTAGAACTTAGACAGAAGCAAATATAATGTCAATAATGCAATCATTAATAGTCAGACTGATTCTCCCCCTGAACCTGTGTTCCTGATCTTCAGTTGTCATACTAAATTTCTTATCATAAATTCATACGCGGCTGTCTCCACTGTAACTCGCGTGTATACATGAATTTACTTCATTAAAACCTCATATGGAAAGTGAAATACTAAAAATTTCACACTCCTTCTTCTCCCCCTGAATTTGTACCACCTGTACCTGTCTTCTTCACAACAGATACACTGTCAGAAATAAACATAACCAGAATTACCATATCAACCATGAGAATCATCATACATTGCTCCCCCTGTGATGATACATTACTAATCTCTATGATGTATCTCACATCATTCCTGCAGTCATTATGAGAAGTAAGCTTTAGAAGCGGATGACTACAGTAGGGTCAATATTCCCTACGTTTCTGACCGGTCTTCCTTCTTTTTTCCAGCTTTCCTTGAAATTTCTTATTGTGTGCTGGAAATTGTCCAATTTCTCAGATCTGTTCATCCTGCATTCTTTCTCCACATGTCCATACTTGTTACAAGAATAACATCTTATGTGACCAGAAAAGAAAGCATAAGGATCATACTGTGTTCTTCTATTCTTTCTTCTATTGCAATCAGCTGCTTTACGACCAAACTTGCTGCATGAAAAACAATCTCCCTTAAAGAAACCAGAGTACCTTTTTCTATAGAATCTGTTTGTTTGTGATTGAAACAATCTGCTTCTGCAATTTGCTGCAACATGCCCATAATTGTGACATTTAAAGCATTCTACATTATTGAATGATTTCCTTTGAGTGTTCATGATTGTCAGTTGACTTCTTGTTTCTTTCAACTCTTCAGGTTTTGCATTGACATCCTTTGAGTCTTTAGCACTTCCTTGTGAGCTAGATTCTCCTTTAACATTTTCATGAAAACCAAGACCATGTTTAATAGTAGGAGATCTTTGATTACTAAGAATATTGTCCAGAATCTTAGTACTATTTTGAAACCTCAAGATTTTATCCTTTTCTTCTAATTTACCTTTGAGAATGTTTACCTCAACCTCCAATTTTTGGCATTGCTTCTTCATGCTTTCTTCGACCCTTTTTCCTTCTTCTACTTGATCATTTAATTTTAAAATTTCTTCCTTCAACCAATTTTCTTGTTCTTCACATGTTTGTAGCAGTTCTTCGTTCTTCTTATTTGATTTTTCCAGATCTTCTTTGAGAGATATGATTTATGCTTCAAGTCTTTCACTTCGATTGGTTGCATAAACATACAAATTTCGATACTTGTCTATCTGTCCATTCAGTATTTCTTTCTGATCATTCATTCTAGAGATCATATCTTTGTAGATAGATTCTCTCTTATGAAATTTATTCCAATCATTGCTTTCATCATTGATCTTGAGATTTTCTTCTAGAATTATACTGTTACTTTCACTATCTTCACCATTGCATGCACAGGAAGGTGAATCACAAGAACAAAAATCAATACCTGTTTCCTCTTCTTCATTTTTTGCTGCACATGTTTTCTGAGGTATCTCCTTTTGAGTAGCCTTCTTCTTTTGCTTCTTTGCCATGAGCACTTTCATATCTTGGTCAAAATCTTCTTCATCCTCATCATTATCTTCATTTTTATAATAAATCTTTCTCTTTTCAAATTGTTTCCTTTTATCATGATTTTCTTCATAAGGAAATTTAGTAGCATAATGACCAACTCTCCCACAAGTAAAACACTTGAAGGGTAGCTTACCTTTGAATCTTCCCGTACTTGGTTGGAGTCTTCTTACAAAATTTGCTTCTTCTTCTTCTGATATATAACTTGATTCCTTGACAACTTCCTTTTCTTTTCCTTTTGCACACGCCTTAAAAGCAGCTTCTTTGATTTGGGAGGGACCTCCTTGTCTCATTTCATAAGCAGTCAGAATACCATTTAGTTGAACAATAGTAAGAGTTTGCAGATCTTGCCTTTCTTTAATAGCTGACACTTTTGATTCAAATTTTGAAGTTAAAGATCTTAAGACTTTTTCCACCAAAGTAGTATCGGTTATGGTTTCACCCAAACTTCTCATACGATTTACAATATCATCTAGATGTAAAAAGAAATTGGAAATACTCTCATCACTATGCATCCTTAAATTTTCATATTCAATTATGAGAGTTTGGAGTTTTTCACTTTTTACCTTTGTATCTCCTTCATAGCTCAGAATGATTTTGTCCCATATTTCTTTTGCTAAATTTAGTTGCATCACTTTAGCAAATTCTGGTTCAGACATGCTTCATAATAAGACATTGAAGGCCTTGGCATTGATTTCATATTTCTTCCTTTCTGCTGCATCAGTAGGAATACTTGCTAGATACTGATAACCTCCTTCCACGATTGCCCATACTTCTGCACCAAGATTTTTCAGATATGCTTTTGTTCGTATCTTCCATAATAACAGATTATTTCCATTGAATAGAGGTGGCCTTATAGACATTACCCCTTCATGAATTCCCAATTCGACGGATCTCCTTCAAGTGATCAAGCTTCTGCAGAAGGACCTTCTCTAATACCAATTGTTGGGAAAAATACTGAGAGGGGTGGTGAATCATTATTTAGGGCATACTCAAAACTTTTACTTTTTCATACTCTAAAACCCATACGCTACTTTAGTGAAGAAAACTCGCGTATAAATGCGGATATCCTTTATACAACTCGCGTATACATAAAGATCTTATTATGCATTTAATTCTTTACTTGGATCTATGCATCATTTATTCATCAGATGTTTAGTTAGCAGTAGGCAGGTGCAGTAATAACAGAATAAACCATCGCACATAAGCATCACACAAGAACACCAGGATTTAAGGTGGAAACCCAAGTCGGGAGAAAACCACCGCTGCCGTCGTCTCAGTCTTCAATATTTATTATATAAATAAAACATGTTACAACCATGTACTGGCGCAGACTCATACCAGCATGCAGGCACCCACCTGCAAAAGGCTACAACCTTATCTCGTTTACCAGTCTCTCCTGGAAGGGAGCTACAACCCCCTGCTCTCGTTTACCAGGCTCTCCTGGAAGGGAGCTACGACCCCCTGCTCTCGTTTACCAGCCTCTCCTGGAAGGGAGCTACAACCCCCTACTTTTGTTTACCATCCTCTCCTGGAAGGGAGCTACAACCCCCTGACTGAAGGCTACAACCCTCAGCACCAACATGGACCACGTTTCATCAATTTTCATACTGGATCCAATAGCTTCAATATATCACAACTTGCAGGCCACTTTTCATCATATTTTCAGACTGGACCCACTCCACACATTTAAGCTCAATCACACATAACACTAAAACATATACCCTTATCAATTCATTCAATGAATCATCAACCAATCAATCAACAACTTCATATTTTATCAACATAGTCAGCAACATAATCAATATTCAGAAAACCCAGATCTGTATGAATACATCATAGATAGATAGCAGTAATACAACTAAACAGATCAGTCATTTCATACCACATACTTCAGAAAACCCTAGTTTTCATTCGCACTTTCCTTTCACTGATCCTGCGTATATACGCGCTTTGATGCATATCAACCCACGTATACATCTGCACATATTACAGATTTAATTTCACAACCCATATGCGCTTTCTATGAAGACGACCCGCGTATATACGCGATTTCTCTGTTACAAACAAGAATATAGATCTTCAAACATTTTAGGGAAGTGCAGCTCTTCAGAACAGATAAACAACTCAGATCTTCATTCTTTACTTCAGCACAGATTCGCCAAATCATAGATCTAATCATTCCATAAACAGATCTAGAAGATACATATACATTTCAGATCTACAGATCCCTCTTCATCATTTTATTCATAGGTGCATCATAGATTCAGATCTATCATCAAACCATTACCCTTTCCATTCAAATATACTTCAAAGATAAGTATTCATAAAAACCTAGACATCTTGCACAAACCTACACTATGAATTTCTTCTCCTTATATAGGTTTAGCCTTTGTCAATACCATGAGCCAAAACCACACAACTTCTAATTGTATTCCTGGATGGTATCAATTAGATATTCAAGCGCTCAATACAATGGGTCAATACCATGGTAAGAACCTCTAGATTTATAACTTTAGAGCGCAATTAGGCCTACGCGACTTAGCATGTACTTTTCCGCGTACATACGCTACTTTGCCTAAACAGACTCACGTATGCTTTGTGTCACACACTTTTCATCATTGTTCTGGCCCTTACTGATATTTCCTTCTCTGGTACTTCTAAGATACTTGTAGAACATCATATTTACATCATTAATAAACTCATCAAGCATCAAGAACAACTTCATTAAGTAGGTTTCCATCATCTTCATCAAGTGGGTTGCCATCAAGGACAACACTCTGCATCATATTGCCAACAATATGCCCCTTTGGACTTGATGGCAACCACGATGGTGTTTTATCACCACAACAGATAGATACATTAATCATAATGATATTCTTCCCTTATTCAAACACGTCACTCTCCCCCTTTGACATCAAGGGCAAAGGGCGGATCAAAACCAACACAAGGTTTTTCCCCTCATGTAGAAAGAAGAGCATTGTAGAACTTATGTATACTGAGGTTACCATGCTCCCCCTGAGTTCATGCTGAATGTTTAAACATATTTTTCAATGAAGTACATGACTCTATGACTCATACTTACATCAAATATCCAACCATATGTGACTCAAGTACCCAACCAAGAGGGTTTACATATTTTGACTCAACTACCCAACCAAGTGGATTTACACATTTTGACTCAACTACCCAACCAAGTGGGTTTACAAATTTGAACAAGTCCTTACATGAATGAATATTAAAATTTTACATCATAGGTCTCATCATGACCTTTTCATCAAATTACAAATATGACTTTTTATGACCACTACCAAAAAGACCTCAAGAAATATCATATTTTAGAATCATCATAATGCCAACAATGCATTATGCTCATCAAGGCTAATGCTCCCCCTGAAACTGTGCATACACGCATCCTTTCCATATGACCAAGGCTCCTCCTTAGCTTGTGCAACCTAAATAATTTCAATAGCAAGTCGCCAATGACAATCTGTGATCATAGTACCTACAGATGTGGACTTCATCGTTCATGTGTGACAATAATATTCAGCAAAAAACAAACAGGGCTCATCCATAAACTCATAATAATAAATCATGTATCATGTCATCATCATTTAGAACTGAGACATAAGCAGAGATAATGTCAATAATGCAATCATTAATATTCAGACTGATGCTCCCCCTGAACCTGTGTTCCTGATCTTCAGCTGTCATACTAAATTTCTTTTCATAAATGCATACGCGACTATCTCCACTGTAACTTGCGTGTATACGTGACTTTAATTCATTAAACCCATGTATGGAAAGTGAAATACTGAAAATTTCACACTCCTTATTCTCCCCCTGAATTTGTACCACATGTACCTGTCTTCTTCACAACAGATGCACTGTCAGAAATAAACATAACCAGAATTACCAAATCAACCATGAGAATCATCATACATTGCTCCCCCTATGATGATACATTACTAATATCTATGATGTATCTCACATCATTCCTGCAGTCATTATGAGAAGTAAGCTTTAGAAGCAGATGACTGCAATAGGGTCAATATTCCCTACGTTTCTGACCGATCTTCCTTCTTTTTCCAGCTTTGCTTGAAATTTTTTATTGTGTGCTAGAAATTGTCCAATTTCTCAAATCTGTTCATCCTACATTTTTTTTCCACATGTCCATACTTGTTGCAAGCATAACATTTTATGTGACCAGAAAAGTAAGCATAAGGATCATACTGTGTTCTTCTATTCGTTCTTCTATTGCAATCAGCTGCTTTATGACCAAACTTGCTGCATGAAAAACAATCTCCCTTAAAGAAACCAGAGTACCTTTTTGTATAGAATCTGTTTTTTTGTGACTGAAACAATCTGCTTCTGCAATTTTCTACAACATGCCCATAATTATGACATTTAAAGCATTCAACATTATTGAATGATTTTCTTTGAGTGTTCATGATTTTCAGTTGAATTCTTATTTCTTTCAACTCTTCAAGTTTTGCATTGACATCCTTTGAGTCTTTAGCACTTCCTTGTGAACTAGATTCTCCTTTACCAGCTTCATGACAACCAAGACCAAGTTTAATAGCAGGAGATCTTTGATTACTAAGAATATTGTCCAGAATCTTAGTACTCTCTTGAAACCTCAAGAGTTTATCCTTTTCTTCTAATTTACCTTTGAGAATGTTTACCTCAACCTCCAATTTTTGGCATTAATTCTTCATGCTTTCTTCGACCCTTTTTCCTTCTTCTACTTGATCATTTAATTTTAAAATTTCTTCCTTCAACCAATTTTCTTTTTCTTCACATGTTTGTAGCAGTTCTTCGTTCTTCTTATTTGTTTTTTCCATATCTTCTTTGAGAGAGATGATTTCTGCTTCAAGTCCTTCCTTTTCAAATGGTAGGGGTTCTTCATTCTTCTTATTTGATTTTTCCAGATCTTCTTTGAGAGAGATGATTTCTGCTTCAAGTCTTTCACTTCTATGGGTTGCATAAACATACAACTTTTGATACTTGTCTATCTATCCATTCAGTATTTCTTTTTGATCATTCATTCTAGAGATCATATCTTTGTAGATAGATTCTCTCTTATGAAATTGATTCCAATCATTGCTTTCATCATTGATCTTGATATTTGCTTCTAGACTTATACTGTTACTTTCACTATCTTCACCATTGCATGCACAAGAAGGTGAATCACAAGAACAACAATCAATACCTGTTTCCTCTTCTTCATTTTCTGCTGCACATGTTTTCTGAGGTATCTCCTTTTGAGCAGCCTTCTTCTTTTGCTTCCTTGCCATGAGCACTTTCAGATCTTGGTCAAAATCTTATTCATCCTCATCATTATCTTCATTTTTATAATAACTCTTTCTCTTTTCAAATTGTTTCCCTTTATCATGTTTTTCTTCATAAGGACATTTAGCAGCATAATGACCGACTCTCCCACAAGTAAAACACTTGAAGGGTAGCTTACCTTTGAATCTTCCAGTACCTGGTTGGAGTCTTCTTACAAAATTTTGCTTCTTCTTCTTCTGATATATAACTTGATTCCTTGACAACTTCCTTTTCTTTTCCTTTTGCACACGCCTTAAAAGAAGCTTCTTTGATTTGAGAGGGACCTCCTTGTCTCATTTCATAAGCAGTCAGAATACCATGTAGTTGAACAATAGTAAGAGTTTTCAGATCTTGCCTTTCTTCAATAGCTGATACTTTTGACTCAAATTTTGAAGTCAAAGATCTTAAGACTTTTTCCACCAGAGTAGTATCGGTTATGGTTTCACCCAAACTTCTCATACGATTTACAATATCATCTAGATGCAAAAAGAAACTGGCAATACTCTCATCACTATGCATCCTTAAATTTTCATATTCAATTCTGAGAGTTTGGAGTTTTGCACTTTTTACCTTTGTATCTCCTTCATAGCTCATAATGATTTTGTCCCATATTTCTTTGTTGGTGTAATAGCACTTTAGAAAATTACGATTCAAAAATGAAAATGCTTCCTAATAAGACATTGACAACCTTGGCATTGATTTTATCTTTTCTTCCTTTACGCTGCAGGTAGGAATGCTTGTTGGATACGATAACCTCCTTCCAGTACTTATGCATACGCACCAAGACTTTGTAGATATACTTTGTTTGTATATATTCTGATAACATATTATTTACATTGAATAGATGTGGCATGCCATTGTCCCCATCATGACTTCCCATTTTCAACGGGTCTCCTTCCGTGGTCAAGCTTTTTGCGGAAAGGACCTGCAATTACAAATTGTTGGAAAAATACTAAGAGGGGGGGGGGGGTGGTGTGTTAGGGCATACTCAAAAATTCTACTTTTTCATACTCTAAAACCCATATGCTACTTTAGTGAAGAAAACTCGTGTATACACGTGGATATCCTTTATACAACTCGCGTATACACAGAGATATTATTATGCATTTAATTATTTACTTGGATCTATGCATCATTTAGTCATTAGATGTTTAGTTAGCAGTAAGTAGGTGCAGTAATGATAGAATAAACCATCACACATAAGCATCACACAAGAACACCAGGATTTAAGGTGGAAACCCAAGTCGGGAGAAAACCACCGCTGTTGTCATCTCAGTCTTCAATATTTATTATATAAAGAAAACATGTTACAACCATGTACGCAGCGTAGACTCATACCGGCACACGAGGAGCACCCACTGAGAAGGCTACAACCTTTTTAAGTTTACCGATCTCTAGGAAGGAGGGCTTCTATTGCTCTCGTTTAACGACACTCTCTGAGGGAGCTATGACCCCTGCACTCGTTTATACAGCCTCTCCTAGAAGGGAGCTACGACCCCCTGCTCTCGTTTACCAGCCTCTCCTGGAAGGGAGCTACAACCCCCTGACTGAAGGCTACAACCCTCGGCACCACCATGGACCACGTTTCATCAATTTTCACACTGGATCCAATAGCTTCAATAGATCACAACTTGCAGGCCACTTTTCATCATATTTTCAGACTGGACCCACTCCCCACATTTAAGCTCAATCATACATCAAACTGAAACTTATACCCTTATCAATTCATTCAATCAATCATCAATCAATCAATCAACAACTTGATCTTTTCTCAACATAGTCGGCAGCATAATCAATATTCAGAAAACCCAGATCTGTATGAATACATCATAGACACATAGCAGTAATATAGCAAAACAGATCAGACATTTCATACCACATACTTTAGCAAACCCTAGTTTTCATATGCACTTTCCTTTCACTGATCCTGCGTATATACGCGCTTTCATGCATATCAACCCGCGTATACATCTGCACATATTACAGATTTAATTTCACAACCCATACGCGCTTTCTATGAAGACGACTCGCGTATATACGTGCTTTCTCTGTTGCAAACAAGCATTTATATCTTCAGACATTTTAGGCCAGCGCAGCTCTGCAGAATAGATAAACAGCTCAGATCTTCATTCTTTACTTCAGCACAGATTCACCAGATCATAGATCTAATCATTCCATAAACAGATCCAGAATATACATATACATTTGAAATCTAGAGATCCCTCTTCATCATTTTCTTCATAGGTGCATCATAGATTCAGATCTATCATCAAACTGTTACCCTTTCCATTCATATATACTTCAAAGAGAATTATTCATTCAAACCCAGACATCTTGCACACACCTGCACTATGAATTTCTTCTCCTTATATAGGTCTAGCATTTGTCAATACCATGAGCGAAAACCACACAACTTCTAATGGTATTCCTAGACGGGATCAATTAGATATTCAAGCGCTCAATACAATGGGTCAATACCATGGTAAGAACCCCTGGATTTATATCTTTAGAGTGAAATTAGGCATACGCAACTTAGCATGTACTTTTCCGCGTACATACGCTACTTTTCCTAAACAAACTCGCGTATGCTTTGTGTCACACACTTTTCATCATTGTTCTAGCCCTTACTGATATTTCTTTCTATGGTACTTCTGAGCTACTTGTAGAACATAATATTTACATCATTAATAAAATCTTCAAGCATCAAGAACAACTTCATTACGTAGGTTTCCATCATCTTCATCAAGTGGGTTGCCATCAAGGACAACACTCTGCATCATATTGCCAACAATCTCCCCCTTTGGACTTGATGGAAACCACGATGGTGTTTGATCACCACAACAGATAGATACATTAAGCATAATGATATTCTTCCCTTATTCAAACACATCACTCTCCCCCTTTGACATCAAGGGAAAATGGCAGATCAAAACAACCACAAGGTTTTTCCCCTCATGTAGAAAGAAGAGCGTTGTATCACTGATTTATACTGAAGTTACCTTGCTCCCCCTGAGTTCATGCTAAATGTTTAAACATATTTTTCAATGAATTACATGACTCTATGACTCATACTTACATCAAATATCCAACCATATGTGACTCAAGTACCAAACCAAGAGGGTTTACACATTTTGACTCAACTACCCAACCAAGTGGATTTACACATTTTGACTCAACTACCCAACCAAGTGGGTTTACAAATTTGAAAAAGTCCTTACATGACTGAATATTAAAATTTTACATCATAGGTCTCATCATGACCTTTTCATCAAATTAAAAATATGAATTTTTATGACCACTACCAAAAAGACCTCAAGAAAGATCATATTTCTGAATCATCATAATTCCAACAATGCATTATGGTCAGCAAGGCTAATGCTCCCCCTGAAAATGTGCATCGACGCATCCTTTCCATATGACCAAGGATCCTCCTTAGCTTGTGGAACCCGAATACTTTCAATAGCAAGTCATCAGCAACATTCTCTGAATGATCTGTCCATACCTCTGAATCATAAGACTTCCATCTCATTCATGTGTGAAAGCAAGGAATACTCTTCAGCAAAAAACAAACAGGGCTCATCCATAAAATCATCATAATAAATCATGTATCATGTCATCATCATTTAGAACTGAGACATAAGCAGATATAATGTCAATAATGAAATCATTAATAGTCAGACTGATGCTCCCCCTAAACCTGTGTTCCTGATCTTCAGCTGTCATACTAAATTTATTATCATAAATGCATACGCGGCTGTCTCCACTGTAACTCACGTGTATACATGAATTTAATTCATTAAACCCGCGTATGGAAAGTGAAATACTGAAAATTTCACACTCCTTCTCCCCCTGAATTTGTACCACCTGTACCTATCTTCTTTGCGATAGATGCACTGTCAGAAATAAACATAACCAGAATTACCAGATCAACCATGAGAATCATCATACATTGCTCCCCCTGTGATGATACATTACTAATCTCTATGATGTATCTCACATCATTCCTGCAGTAATTATGAGAAGTAAGCTTTAGAAGCGGATGACTACAGTAGGGTCAATATTCCCTACGTTTTTGACCGGTCTTCCTTCTTTTTCTAGCTTTGCTTGAAATTTCTTATCGTGTGCTAGAAATTGTCCAATTTCTCAGATCTGTTCATCCTGCATTATTTTTCCACATGTCCATAATTGTTACAAGAATAACATCTTATGTGACCAGAAAAGTAAGCATAAGGATCATACTGTGTTCTTCTATTCTTTCTTCTATTGCAATCAGCTACTTTATGACCAAACTTGTTGCATGAAAAATAATCTCCCTTAAAGAAACCAGAGTACCTTTCTGTATAGCATCTGTTTGTTTGTGACTGAAACAATCTGCTTCTGCAATTTTCTGCAACATGCCCATAATTATGACATTTAGAGCATTCAAAATTATTGAATCATTTCCTTTGAGTGTTCATGACTGTCGGTTGAATTCTTGTTTCTTTCAACTCTTCAGGTTTTGCATTGACATCCTTTGAGTCTTTAGCACTTCCTTGTGAACTAGATTCTCCTTTAACAGTTTCATGAAAACCAAGACCAAGTTTAATAGCAGGAGATCTTTCATTACTAAGAATATTGTCTAGAATCTTATTACTATCTTGAAACCTCAAGAGTTTATCCTTTTCTTCCAATTTACCTTTGATAATGTTTACCTCAACCTCCAATTTTTGGCATTCCTTCTTCATGCTTTCTTCGACCCTTTTTCCTTCCTCTACTTGATCATTTAATTTTAAAATTTCTTCCTTCAACCAATTTTCTTGTTCTTCACATGTTTTAGCAGTTCTTCATTCTTCTTATTTGATTTTTCCAGATCTTCTTTGAGAGAGATGACTTATGCTTCAAGTCTTTCCTTTTCAAATGGTAGGGGTTCTTCATTCTTCTTATTTTATTTTTCCAGATCTTCTTTCAGAGAGATGATTTCTGCTTCAAGTATTTCACTTCGATTGGTTGCATAAACATACAAATTTTGATACTTGTCTATCTGTCCATTCAGTATTTCTTTCTGATCATTCATTCTAGAGATCATATCTTTATAGATAGATTCTCTCTTATGAAATTGATTCCAATCATTGCTTTCATCATTGATCTTGAGATTTGCTTCTAGACTTATACTATTACTTTCACTATCTTCACCATTGCATGCAAAAGAAGGTGAATCACAAGAACAACAATCAATACATGTTTCCTCTTCTTCATTTTCTACTGCACATGTTTTCTGAGGTATCTCCTTTTGAGTAGCCTTCTTCTTTTTCTTCCTTGCCATGAGCACTTTCAGATCTTGGTCAAAATCTTCGTCATCCTCATCATTATCTTAATTTGTATAATAACTCTTTCTCTTTTCAAATTTTTTCCCTTTATCATGATTTTATTCATAAGGACATTTAGCGGCATAATGAACAACTCTCCCACAAGTAAAACACTTGAAGGTTAGCTTACCTTTGAATCTTCCAGCACCTGTTTGGAGTCTTCTTACAAAATTTGCTTCTTCTTCTTCTGATATATAACTTGATTCCTTGACAACTTCCTTTTCTTTTCCTTTTGCACACACCTTAAAAGCAACTTCTTTGATTTGGGAGGGACCTCCTTGTCTAATTTCATAAGCAGTCAGAATACCATGTAGTTGAACAATATTAAGAGTTTTCAGATCTTGCCTTTCTTCAATAGCTGAAACTTCTGACTCAAATTTTGAAGTTAAAGATCTTAAGACTTTTTCCACCAGAGTAGTTTCGATTATGGTTTCACCCAAACTTCTCATACGATTTACAATATCATCTAGACGTAAAAAGAAACTGGCAATACTCTCATCACTATGCATCCTTAAATTTTCATATTCAATTCTCAGAGTTTGGAGTTTTGCACTTTTTACCTTTGTATCTCCTTCATAGCTCAGAATGATTTTGTCCCATATTTCTTTTGCTGAATTTAGCTGCATCACTTTAGCAAATTCTGGTTCATACATGCTTCCTAATAAGACATTGACGACTTTGGCATTGATTTCATATTTCTTCCTTTCTGCTGCATCAGTAGGAATACTTGCCGGATACTGATAACCTCCTTCCACGATTGCCCATACTTCTGCACCAAGACTTTGCAAATATGCTTTTGTTCGTATCTTCCAGAATAACAGATTATTTCCATTGAATAGAGGTGGCCTTATAGACATTACCCCTTCATGACTTCCCATTTCGACGGATCTCCTTCAAGCGATCAAGCTTCTGCAGAAGGACCTGCTCTGAAACCAATTGTTGGGAAAAATACTGAGAGGGGGGGCGGTGAATCAGTATTTAGGGCATACTCAAAACTTTTTACTTTTTATTTCTATAAAACCCATACCCCAACTCATGTATACACGTGGATATCCTTCATACAACTCGCGTATACACAGAGATCTTATTATGCATTTATTTCTTTACTTTTATATTTTCAACATTCATTCATCTGATGTTTAGTTAACAGTAAGCATGTGCAGTAATAACATAATAAACCATCACGCATAAGCATCACACAAGAACACCAGGATTTATGGTGGAAACCCAAGTCGGGAGAAAACCACCGCTGCCGTCGTCTTAGTCTTCAATATTTATTATATAAAGAAAACATGTTACAACCATGTACTGGCGCAGACTCATACCAGCACGCAGGCACCCACCTGCAGAAGGCTACAACCTTCTCTCGCTTACTAGCCTCTCCTGGAAGGGAGCTACGACCCCCTGCTCTCGTTTACGAGCCTCACCTGGAAGGGAGCTACGACCCCCTGCTCTCGTTTACCAGCCTCTCCTGGAAGGGAGCTACAACCCCTTGCTCTCATTTACCAGCCTCACCTGGAAGGGAGCTACAACCCCCTGACTGAAGGCTACAACCCTCAACACCACCATGGACCACGTTTCATCAATTTTCATACTGGATCCAATAGCTTCAATAGATCACAACTTGCAGGCCACTTTTCATCATATTTTCAAACTAGACCCACTCCACACATTTAAGCTCAATCATACATCAAACTGAAACTTATACCCTTATCAATTCATTCAATGAATCATCAACCAATCAATCAACAACTTGATCTTTTCTCAACATAGTCAGCAACATAATCAATATTCAGAAAACCCAGATCTGTATGAATACATGATAGACAGATAGCAGTAATATAGCAAAACAGATCAGACATTTCATACCACATACTTTAGCAAACCCTAGTTTTCATACGTGCTTTCCTTTCAGTGATCCTGTGTATATACGCACTTTCATGCATATCAACCCGCGTATACATCTGCACATATTACAGATTTAATTTCACAACCCATACGCGCTTTCTATGAAGATGACCCACGTATATACGCGCTTTCTCTGTTGCAAACAAGCGTATAGATATTTAGAAATTTTAGGGCAGTGCATCTCTCCAGAACATATAAACAACTTAGATCTTCATTCTTTACTTCAGCACAAATTTGCCAGATCACAGATCTAATCATTCCATAAATAGATCCAGAAGATACATATACATTTCATATCTAGATATACCTCTTCATCATTTCCTTCATAGGTGCATCATAGATTCAGATCTATCATCAATCTATTAACCTTTCCATTCAGATATACTTTAAAGAGAGGTATTCATTCAAACCCAGACATCTTGCACACACTTGCACTATGAATTTCTTCTCCTTATATAGGTTTAGCCTTTTTCAATACCAAGGGCCAAAACCACAAAACTTCTAATGGTATTCCTGGATGGGATCAATTAGATATTCAAGCGCTCAATACAATGGGTCAATACCATGGTAAGAACCCCTGGATTTATAACTTTAGAGTGCAATTAGGCATACGCGACTTATCATGTACTTTTTTCGCGTACATACGCTACTTCGCCTAAACAAACTCGCGTATGCTTTATGTCACACACTTTTCATCATTGTTCTGGCCCTTACTGATATTTATTTCTCTGGTACTTTTGAGCTACTTGTAGAACATCAGATTTACATCATTAATAAACTCATCAAGCATCAAGAACAACTTCATTAAGTAGGTTGCCATCATCTTCATCAAGTGGGTTGCCATCAAGGACAACACTCTGCGTCATATTGCCAACAAGGAGAATATAAATCAGATGAATTCCTTGAATTTTGCGAACAACATGGCATAAAAAGATAGTTTTCTATAGCTGGAACTCCACAACAAAATGGCGTAGCAGAAAGAATGAATAGAACAGTTCAACAAATGGCTAGAGCTATGATTGATGACTTGGGAACACCTAACACATTTTGGGGAGAAGCAACACATACAACGGTAAATATTCTTAACAAGGAACATGTTTGTATAAATAGTGATAAAACTCCATATGAACTCTGGTATGGTAATCCTCCCACTGTGAAGCATTTTATAGTTTTTGGAAGAAAATGCTTTATAAAAAATAATGATGAAAAACTTGGCAAGTTTGAACCCAGAGCAGATGAAGGAATACTTCTTGGTTACTCCTGTAGGAGTAGAGCATATAAATGTTAGAATAAAAGACTTCAGAATATTGTTGAATGTATTGATGTTGTTATTGATGAGTCTCCTGCAGCTCCAAAAGAAGAAAAAAAAACAACAAATGAAGATGAAGATAACACATATCCTTCTACATCAAATAGAAATAATATAGACAGTGAACCCAATGAAGAACTTGGAGATGATTTATCTGAAAAATCTCCATCTAGATATGTTCAAAATAATCACCCAGAATCTCAAATTTTGGGAGAAAAGGAATCGGGTGTACAAACAAGAAGGACTCTTGTGGGATCTTCTAGCTATCTGGCATTTCTATCCACTATTGAACCACATAATGTCAATCAAGCTAGCAAAGATGATTGTTGGATCAAGCCATGGATGAAGAGCTTGATCAAATTGAAAATAATCACACTTGGGAATTAGTACGAAGACCTCATGACAAAAATGTCATTGGAACTAAATAGATATTCAAAAACAAGTTAAATGAGAATGGGGATGTTATAATAAATAAAGCTAGACTTGTTTGCAAGGGGTATGCTCAACAACAAGGTATAGAATGTGAAGAAACTTTTTCTCCTGTAGCTATACTTGAAGCCATAAGAATGTTTCTTTCTTTTTCAAGCTTCCAACAAATCAAAGTTTTTCAAATGGATGTTAAATCTGCTTTTCTCAATGGTGATCTAGAAGAAGAATTTTATATAGAACAACCAGAAGGATTCATTTTGGGAAATGATGAAAAACTTGTTTGTAGACTTAAAAAGGCTCTATATGGTCTCAAACAAGCTCCAAGGGCATGGTACTATCGTCTTGACAAATATCTTCATCAACAAGGATTTTCAAAAGGGTTTGCTGATAGCAACTTATACACAAAAACTGAAAATGATAAACTATTGATTGTGGTTGTATATGTTGATGATATCATTTTTGGAAGTAATGAAGAATCTATGAGTCAGAAATTTGCTTCTGTTATGCAACAAGAATTTGAAATGTCTTTACTTGGGGAACTAACATTCTTTCTTGGCTTGCAAGTGCAACAAGCAATAGATGGCATATTCTTATCACAAGAAAACTATCTTAAGCAAATTCTGAAGAAGTATGGCATGGAAGAGTGAAAACCTGTAAGTACACCATTGATAACCAGATGTAATATTAGTTCTCATGATGATTCTCCTATGGTGAATCAACCAGAATACAGATCTATGATAGGAAGTCTACTTTATCTCACTGGGACTAGACCAGACATTATTCATGCAGTTGGGATTGTTGGATGATTCCAAGCTAATCCAAAAGAGTCTCACCTTCAATCTGTCAAAAGAATATTCAAATATCTACAAGGAACTCAAGACTTTGGACTATGGTATCCAAAGAATGCTGATCTCACTCTTCATGCTTACACTGATGCAGATTGGGCTAGAAATGTTGATGATCGGAAAAGCACTAGTGGTGGTGCATTCTATATGGGGCCCCGGTTAGTATCTTGGTTCAGTAAGAAGCAAAGCTCTATTTCCTTATCTACAGCAGAAGCAGAATATGTGGCTGCCGCATCATGTTGCACTCAACTTCTTTGGATGATGCAAACCTTACAAGACATTCAAATAAAATGTTCACCTCCTATCTCCATTATGTGTGATAATACAAGTGGCATCATTATCTCAAAGAATCATGTTATGCATTCCAAGACCAAGCACATTCCCATCAAGTATCACTTCTTACGTGAACAAGTGCTTGAAAAAAAGGTGAAGTTGGAGTATTTTCCCTCCAAAGAACAAGTTGTTGATATATTTACCAAAACTTTACCTAGGGAAGCATTCGAATATCTCAGACAGAAGCTAGGAGTTGTCTCTACCTCTCAGAAGATCATATCTGCTTAAATTCAAAAGATTAAATTGGATACGCGGATTTCCTAAAGGACAATCATGTATATACGCAAGTTTGTACATAGAAAACTGTGTATGGGTGCTTGCTGACAAAATTTTTTTGGGTCAACATTCTTCAGCATAGCTATTGTGCTGTTGGGTATCTCTGGTGATGTTCCAACTCTCATACTTCTGTTTCATTCTCTAATGCTTCTGATGAGTATGCCTTGATGATTTGCTGTTCAGGATGCATAGGCTAAGGGGGAGCATTGGTCATGTGGAAAGGATGCATTGTTGGCATTCTATTTATTTTTTGTAGTTTGATCTCATGCTTGAGAATATTTGATCTTGATTATATAAGTCATTTCTGTAATTTGATGAAAAAAAGATCATGTTGAGACCTATGATGTAAAATTGTAATATTCAGTCATGTAAGGACTTGTTCAAATTTGTAAACCCACTTGGTTGGGTACTTGAGTCACATATGTAAATCCACTTGGTTGGATCATTGATGTAAGTATGAGTCCTTGGTGATAGGAAAGGTCATAGAGTCATGTACTTCATTGAAAAATTATGTTTGAAGATGCAACATGATCTCAGGGGGAGCATGGTATTGTCGGTACAAAGGATCTTGATCTACCCTTTGCCCTTGATGTCAAAGGGGGAGAATGTTGTTGCTGAATGTATTTCTGGTCATGGTTTCCATCCAGTCCAAAGGGGCAGATTGTTGGAAATATGATGCAATGAGTTGTCCTTGATGGCAACCTACTTGATGAATTTTTCCTTGATGGAAACTGACTTGATGAGTTGTCTTTGTATAGAAACCTATGTATTACAGATGTAAGAATGATGTATCTATAGTTTAGTTCAGATGTGATAGAGAAAATAATTACAGTAAATGCCGGAGAAATGATAAATATAATATGTCATAATGTATACGCGAGTTTTTAAAGGCCAAGTCGCGTATGCACGTGGATAAGTACGTCGCAAGTCGCATATGCCCTTTTGCGCTCCAAAATTATAATACCAAGGGGCATTACCATGGTTTTGGCACACAGTATTGAGCGCTGTATGGATTATTTGATTCCGTCCAAGAATACCATCGGAATTTGTGTGGTTTTGGCTCATGGTATTGGTAAAGGCTAAAAATATATAAGGAGAAGAGGATCATAGTGCAAGGTGTGCATGTGTAAGGGTTGTTGACGAATAAATTCCTCTAAGGAATATCTGCATGGTTGAACTCTGTTCTTAATTGATAGATCTAAATCTATGATGCACCTATGGATATGATGAAGGTTCAAGATCTCTATATCTAAAAATGATGAATCTCTAGGATGATCTGCAAAAGAAATGATGAATACCTGGTGCAAGTCTGATGAAGAAATTAAAGAAATCTGGGAAAGTTTATAGATTTGGTCTGTTCTGCAAAATTTATATTTTATAGATCTATACGCTATTTTGTCTCAGTAAAAGCGCATATATACGCAGGTTTGCTTCATTAAAAGTGCTTATGGAAGTTAGGGCTTCTGAAGCTTATTTACAGATATTACTTATGTGATTTCTATTTTCTCTCTGCTGTCGGTCAATGAAGTCTACTTGAAGTTCTGGGTTGATTGAATATGGAGTATGATGTCGATTCGATAATGAACAAATCTAATCAATGAGTGAGAAAACATGGTTAATTTAGACTGACTGTATAAAGGTTCTACATTGCTGAGAAGGTGTCAGACTAAAAGACTCAGATCTGAATCTGAGATTGATCACATTCTGAAAATCAGTATTCTCAAAAGTATACGTAGATTCATACGAAGAAAAGCACGTATACACGCAGCTTTGGTGAATAGAAGTGGCGTATGCATTTCATGTTATGAAAAACAATATGCATAGAGGCATACGCAGGTTGGTGAGCAGGAAAGCACGTATACACGTGGCTTCAGTCAATAAAAGTAGTGTATGCTATTTTAATTAATGAATGTTCAGGGTTGAGTCTGTATCTGCATATCTATTTTGAAGTCTGGGTTATTTATGATATTCTGGTTACAGTGGTCTCACTGTTCTGTTTGAAGTATTGGGCAAAATATGTTTGTTGATGTTAAGTGAAGGGTCGTGTTGAAGCTGTTTGATCCAGTATGAAAATTGATGAAATGTGGTCTGCAGTGGGTGTGAAGGTTGAAGCCTTCAGTATGGAAGTAGAAGCTTTCAGCCAGTAGAAGCTGGTGTTGAAATCAGGGGGTTGAAGCTCCCTTCCAGGAGAGGCTGGTAAACGAGATCAGGGGGTTGGAGCTCCCTTCTATTTGTAGCTGGAAAATGAGAGAAGGTTGCAACCTTCTGCAGGTAGAAGCCTGTGTACTGGTATAAGTCTGCATGAGTACAATGTTGTAAAAGGTTTTCTATATAATAAATATTAAAGACAAAGATGAAAGCAGCGGTGGTTTTCTCCCGATTTGGGTTTCCACCTTAAATCTTGGTGTTCATGTGTGTGATGCTTTATACTATTGTTTACTGCTCATAACTTCTGATTATCTAGCCTTATTCATAACTGATAAATCTGTTTAAAATACTGATTCTCTAAATATGAAAGATAAATCAGTATACGCTAGTTTCCTTCTATAGTTCTGCATGCATACGCTAGTTCAGTTCATAAAAACCACGTATGGAAATCTGCTCAAAGAAAAAGTAAAAAGTTTTCAGTCATCTCTAAATACTGATTCACCCCCCCCCCCCCTCTCAGTATTTTTCCCAACAAATGCCTTATTAGAAGAAAAACCCTCAATTTTTCTTTCGCCTACTACGGACAAATCGTAGCTCAGTTTAATAAACCGTTTACACTGTTGGAAATCTCTCACTGAGCCCTCAAATGGGTATTTGTTAGTTTTTCATGATTTTATACTTCACCGGGACACATTTTTTCCAAGAAAGGTCACTTCACCTCTCCTAAAAATTGGATTTCCTCACTTACAACACTCGTACTTGCGGCACCACTTTACCTCCATACTTGTCCTTGTTCGTGTTGATTTTCTTCATGAGATACCAACTTGTACTCATGCTTTTAGGGTCCCCTTTGGACCTTTACTGTATGGCAGCATCATTGAGTCACCCTTGTTTAGAGCATCCGAGTTGAGTCATCATTGCATTCATGGAGTCTATCCCGAGTCCCTTTGTATCCCGGTATAGTCCTCCATCCTTCATTGCTTGTTTCCTCTCTCGTGTCGCACATTATGGCCTTTAGTCCCACTTTCCCCTATCCCTCATGATATTGTGTCAGTTGCTACCAGGTCATCCATGCCCTTTATGCTCTAACAAAGGAAATTGTCCACCCGCTACTCAGTACCCCCCATTTCATCATCCTCCTTGGTGTTAGTCTGTCAGTCGCTCTATAATTTTCCCTGATGCCTTCGTTGAGGTTCCCTTATTGCCACACCTATGGCGGACCTCCTTCTCTCGACATCAGCTCATTCATTCTAGAAGACAGGTCTAGAGAGTGGTGTACCTGGGTTCAAGCTTCCACTCTTGTTCAGTGCCTAGGATCAGGAAAAGGGACTCCTTATTGCCCTTTGAATTGATTTTTTCTCAGCTCCAGCTCCTTTCAGCATGATTGAGATCCGTATACTTGATGGTCCAGTGATGCAGCAGTTGATACCAGTGATTCCCGGGTGTGTGTGAGATGTCTTAGCCCTCATGAAGTGGTGGCCCTACAGGTAGCCCCCCACATTCCCGGATGACCTCTTCATCACAACCTTCGATGCAGCTCCATATATTTGATGATGTTGGCCTTAGCCGCTTGCAGCGCCTTTATAATTTGCATGTATCAGTCAGATTTTATGAGCCCTTCCTTGTTTATAGGGGAATTTGGGTTGTATTTGTATCTCATGTACTCAAACATTATTGTATAAGTCCTGGCTGTTATTCTAGGCACAACATGTATGTGGGATTCATCATTATATCTTTTATCTGGCTCATGTTTATGCTAGCCTATACTTTATGGTTGGTTCCCTTGTTTACTAGGTGCACTATTATTTTGTACTTTGTCTCGGTGGGCATAGGTATGCCTCCCCCTCCACCTTTAACACAGGTACCCACTCATAATAAGAGACTTGTCGCACCTATAAGTCTCGTCTCCTTAGGGTCTAGTTCTTCAGCACATTAGTCTACCTTACATTCCTCTCTTTGACTCCCCTTTTGATGTCTGGTGATTGAGTTCTTACAACGTACTTCGGTCATATGATTTGGTCCTAACACTCACACGCTGGGGGGAAATTTGTTACACTAATTTTTGTTCATCTAACCTATTATCATTATATGGAACAAAGTACACCATGTAAGACCAATTTTACCCTAAGTAAAATTTCTTTCACTATGTAAAATAACTTAATAAAACACATTTATTAGGTTGTTTATGGTCTAAACAGGAAACCCCAAGGGGAAATATTAAACAAATCTATATTTGTTTGGTTTTCCTCATGGAATAATTAATTAAATAGTAATTTAATTATTATTCCTGGTCATATTTAACCCAAAACAAGGAAATTAATTAGATAAATCCTTATTTATCTTATTATTTTCTAGGAATAATTATTTAAACCTTATTTAAAAAATATTCCTTGTTAAATTTGACTAAATCATTTATAAATAATTGAATAAATCATTATTTATTTAATTATCATTCAACCACTTCCTTAAAATGATAAATAAATCATTTATTTATTTATTATTTACAAATAAAGGGCTTTGTCCCAAGCCAAATTCCTTTCCCCTCCGAAAAATATAATAAAATATTCCATAAAAGGTGGATCTAGATTTGGTTAATATTATTTTAATCATGAACCAAGATCTAGAATGACCTAATATTTTGTTATAAATAGAAAGTTTTTTCCTACCATTGATCACCTTTTTTTGCCTCTTAGATCACTCTAGATCTATACTCTTGGTCTGAATTTGAGCCATTATCATTGTCATATTTTCTATTATTTGTTTTGTGAACTCCCTTTGAGTTCTATGTTTTTCTGGGTTTTCTACACCAACAAGAGAGAGAAATTCTAGATCTGAAGTGATGAGGACTTCCAAGAACCCATCCCATTGAGGAGAATTGGAAACACCTTTCTTGTTTTCCTCCCAGGTGCCATTAATATAAAATTCTTCAAAAAATATTGTCCTTGTCTTGTTTATTGCATGCATGGAGCAAAACCTTATTTTTACTGCTTAATGTCTTTTTATGCATAGATCTGGATTTTTGCAGCATTTTTCTTGATCAACTAATTGCAGATCTGAAGATATTAGCAACCATATTTTGTTGTTAGGGTTGTTTGTTATGCACAGCTAAAAGGGTCTTTTTTCATACACTTACACTAAGGATTCATCCTAACAACAATAATAATAAGGGGGCTACACTAACAACAATAAGGGGATACACTAGTATTATAGGGACCTAACATACCCTCTCCCTCACATTGATGATTTCTTAGATCAATTAAATAATTCTATCTATTTCATCAAATTGTATTTTCATAGTGGTTATCACCAGGTCAGAATTGCAGAGCAGGATGTGGGGAAAGCCACCATCAAGACCAAACAGGGGTTGTTTGAATGGATGGTGATGCCATTTGGATTATGCAATGCTCTAGCCATGTTCATGAGGGTCATGAATAATTTTTTTAGACCTTTCATTGATGAATTTTTTCTTGTATATTTAGATGATATTCTTATATTTAGTAGAAATTGGGGTGAACATGTATGCCATGTAAAGAAAGTTCTTGATGTATTGAAAAGTGAAAACTTTTATGTAAAATTGTCAAAGTGTGAGTTTGGGAAGACCTGCTTGGTTTACCTAGGTCATATTTTCGGTAATGGTCAATTAAAAATTGGCCCCTCTAAAGTTGAGGTGATTTTAAAATGGCCTAAGCCTACCAATGTAACAGAGGTCCACAGTTTTCTAGGTGAAGTATTATATTGGAGAAGATTCATTTCCAACTTATTTTTTATTGCATCACCCTTACACGCAATCACAAGTGCGAAACAAGAATTTCATTGGGGAGGAAAGCACCAAAAATCCTTCGAAGAACTGAAAGAGAAGTTTAGCACCGCACCAGTCTTGGCATTACCCTACCTCAAAAAACCTTTTGAGATCTAAACAAATTCCAGTGGATATGCCATGGGGATGTAATGATGTAGCAAATTAAGCCTATATGTTACCATTCAAATAAATTCTCCCAGGATGTTGTGAATTATCCCACTTATGACAAGGAATTGTATGCCTTGGTCCAGAGTGTGAAAAAGTGGAAACACTACTTGATCAACAAGGAGACTATCATCCATATGGATCACCAACCCTTGTAGTACCTTCAGTCATAGACCAAGCTTCAGTAGACTCATCCTTTCAGGTGGATGGGATTTCTTCAACAATATCATCTGGTAATAAATTATAAGAAGGAAACTAGCAAAAAAGTAGCAAATATGCTTTCTCTCCCTCCTATCTCTGATTCTATACTTTTCCATAATGCTTCCTTCTCTCTTGAAAGCTATGCTAGACAATATGATAATGATAACGAATTTTGGAGATTTATGCAAAACTAACTCATGGATCATAGGTGGACAGCTATCATTTTCAGGGACAACTATTGTATCAACTTGGGAAACTGTGCATACCTGTGGATGAAAGGGTACATGTAATCAGAGAGGCCCATACATCTCTTGTGTTAGGAAATTTTGGTTTCGAAAAAAATTTGCGTCATTTAAAAAGGTTTCTATTTTGGCGAAATATGAAAAACATTGTAAATCGATATGTAAATGGATGTGTGATGTGTTTTTTTTCCAAGCCCTCCAATAGAAAACTCAGGATTTACGCACCACTCCCTATTCTGAGTTTTCCATGGGAAAGTGTGTCGATGGAATTTGTAGGTGGTTTTCCCATGTCTAGGAAAGGTCATGACTATTTGTATGTCATTGTGGATCATTTCAGTAAAATGTGTATATTAATGGCTTGTAAAAATAAGGTTACTGTAGAGGAGACTGATTTTATTTTATTTCAGTTTGTTTGCATCCACTTTGGCACATTGATTGTTTCAGATTGAGACTCTTGCTTTCTTAGAGAGTTTTGGACCAGCTTGTGGAGAATGATGGACACCAAGTTGAAGAAAATTATGAAATTTCATCCACAAACCAATTAATAGAAAGAGGTCATTAACCATACTGTGGTACACTTGTTACAAGGCTATTGTCACAAACATCCCAACTTGTGGGATGAGCATCTTCCTTATGTGAAACATGCCTACAACTAAGCAGTGCATTCTTATACATAGCGTTCACCATTTGAGACATGTTTTGGTTACCTACCAAAGGATACTTTTGACACGGTCTTTGGAATGGATGAATATTCCAGTGGATGTGATGATAGGGACAAAGCGCAACATTTCATCCATCGGATATAGTCGATTCACGAAGAAGTACAAGAGAAGTTGGAAAAGAGTAAAGCTTGATACAAGGCTTGACATGATAAATAATGAGTCTATTAGCGCTCGAATATGCCTTAGGATGAAGGAATGTGGGATTCAAGGTAACATCAAACCAAGCTCAGCCTCGTAGCTAGCCCTACGAGGACAGGAGAGGGCTCTCTCCGATTCAACTCAGTAAACAATGTTCAGTCGGGCCTGAGATGACCTATAGTGAATGCTGATTTTAGGCTAGTAAATAGATATGAAAGAGGTATTTGATTTTTAGGCTGGGTTTTCTGGGCTGTATGGGACCAAGGAACAGCATGAGCAGAGAAGTTAAATCAAAGACATAGATTATCTCATGAGGCAAGATAGGCAATAGGTTTAGCATTCAAATTCGAAATTATATGGAGTGGAGAGACTACTGAGAAGTTTACAAGGGAATAATAGATGAATCCTTATCAAACAGAAGAAATTACACAGAAACATGAAAATATTTCCCAAGGCAGAGCAGTAAACTGGATTCTGCCCTTCTCACTTAAAAGCATTCAATTGGAAATGATTATGGATGAACTGTAAACATAACAAGATAAATATGAAAACAAAAAGAAGAAACACCTGCTAAAGTCATTACCACAGGAATCTCATGAAACAGAGCTGTATCATTTCATTAATCCTCAGCCAAAACTGTACAACAAAGTTTTCCTCTACACTTCTCCCAGAACTGCCCCCCGTTTACAAATGGTTTACAATATAATAAATAGCTTCAGATGTTGAAAAATAGATCGACCAAATAAAGAATTTGTTTAATCATTAATAAAAAACAAGACTGAAAAGCCAGTCATCTGTTCTGAAGACAAAAAAACGCTCCCCTTGAATCTTTCGATGACCAATGAAAAAGTGAAATCTGTAGGTGTAACTCCTTTGAATCGCAACTAAAAATAAAAATAGGCCTCCCATCCTATTTCTCTGCTTATGGTTGATATCTACATTCTAATTTTTGTTTTCAGTCTTTGACTGCCATTTTTCCATCTGTCGTTTGAATAAAAACCAATTTTCTTTTAATAAAATTAGCTTTTAAACTAAAATTTTCCTTTTTGAGCAAAGTCTGGACCATTTGGGAAAAGTGTCCAGCAATATGCGTTTGCCCATTTCTACATCTTGCAAAAGTTTTAGAAGGATTTGATTCCCATCAGCATCAAGGCACCTGTTGATTACTTCCTGCAGTAATTCATCTTCCTCTATTATTGTCGGTAGCTTTGTAATAAGGTTTTTACATCTCTCTAGAAGCCACTTATTGATAATTGTGTCATTTTCAACAGATATTTGCAATCCTGAAAATGCAAGATGCCCAATTGCCTTGCGAAGATTTGGTGGTGCTGTATGATATCGTAAAGCAGCTAGCAAGGAAAATGAAGGTTTGATATCCCACTGCAAATAAAGGTGATTCCTCTCCCACTGTTTCACAGTCAACATATCATGATCCAAGTCAATATAAATCTTGTCATTTGGATTATCACTTAGAATGAATCCATAATGCTCAAGGAGCTCCAAGTTGGTATATTGCTCATAGCACAGCAGGACCTGTTCCCCTTACATATATCGCTCCCTTGCATAAAGGCAATATGCACCAACTTATGCCTCCAATCCACCATCAGTAAACCTTTTATTCAAGCCATTACATCCACTGCTGTCAAACACTTCCTTAATTCTATCTTGGTTCAGAGATAGATTTCTCTTTAGTATATATTATTTTTCACAATGCACAGGAACAAAGGTTGAGGAACAATGGAAACACATCGAACCACGGACTTCGTTCTCAGATACAGTATCTTCAACAGCTTCCATATTAATTCCAGGAGCAGCATAATTAAACAAATCTCCCACTGGACACAAGCAATCAACATCATCCCATGGGACATGCAATGTACGGGAAGATACTCACGGTAGCAAAGGCACAAAGCCATGACTTGAAATTTGCGAATCGGCGTTTAATCCTACTGCATTCATTAAAACTTGTGACTCCTTTTTATGCACTTGAGAGTGCGTTTGATAAGCCATGTAGGAACTTAATATGCCAATTAATTTTTGATAGCGTATTTGAAACTCCTCCAGTTGCCCAAATTTGGAACTATACTGATATTACTACCGGAAAAGTTTGAATTGGAATGTCCAAAGCTTGAATATGAAACTGTGCCCATAGTAGAAAGTTGATCGTACCCATCTTCACTGGAAACTTGTTGTAATATTATTCCCTTCGGGTCAGCTGTAGAACAAAATCGATGGCTTAATCCCACAACAGAAGTTGGTACAATGCCAAGATACTGTGCACTGGAAAATTTCCAATTTGAGGACTTGGATATACCAGTTTAGAAATTCGTGAGGAGATGAAAATGAGGACGAGGACATCCATGCGTGCCTGGAACAAAAGCAACCAAATATCCAGCAACCTTTCTGAAATCATAGTGAGCCAATTTTGCAATCCAACGTGCTTCTGCAGGAACACCGACAATAAGGGTAGCAAGACAACCATCTAACTGAGAAGAAAAATCTCCATTTACAGTATTCTTTGACCCTAAAATTACTAGAGAAAACTGGGATAAGAAATCTTGAGTGCTTCTTCGAGGAAAATCTTGCCACCAGACAGTATTTGTCACATGAAGCCACTGATTAGGGACCAAATTTTCCGAAATAATAATGACACGCATGATGTCTCGGCAACGTAAAAGAAGAATCTTAGGACGATGAAAATTAACACCTTGTCTTTTACCTTTAGCAAATGCAACTCTATCAGGAAAGGGTGGGTAAACAACTTTCAGATTAGGCCAATCAGCATATGGTCTGGACCAACGTTGGTCATCACTCCTGCTCCAACACGATAGATGTCACGGAGCACCCTTTTCACGAGATCAAAATGTACACCTCCCGTCATAGATACTCGAATATCAAAAACAGGTCAAAGTATTTCTCTTAGGGCATAAATTCCTTCCAAACGAACCCAAAAACTGACTAACAGCAATTCAAAGGCTCACATCGAAACATAGAAGACGAAATTTGAGTGAGAAATGGAAAAATTTAGTGTTTCAAGCCTGTGCACCGCGCGCAAGCCCAATGCGCCGTGCCCTTGGTAATTAGCACTGTGAATTTCGTCCCAATGCGCCCCGTGCATTCTATGAGACGCACCTCTTTTGTGTGCACCGCGTTCTACTTTGACACACAGTCACAACCCTTCTAAACTGCAGTTTTTTCTTCAACCTCCAAATTCGATTTCTCAATGGGATTTTCTGAATGAAACTTGATATAAATGGATGAATGGCTTTAGGAAATATCTCATATAGACATGGTTTAATCTTTGCTTCTTCAAAACCTATTGTTTACTTTGCAGAACTTGACACTTTGACAACTTTGATACAAACTCTGTTTTAAAATTTTTCCTTTTTGATTTTTCGAATGATGAAACTCTTTGTCTGCTTGCAGGGATGATTGGCAGTGGGCTTCGGCAAAGGACCAGGAGAGGCTGCATGTGAACATTTTCAACCTAGAAAATTTGAATAATTACATATTTGAAAACAAATTTAATGATTTCTTCTTCAAAACAGAGTTTTGAAGAAGAATCGTCTTCAGGTATTATTGACAATGGGATTTTGCAATGGAAACTGATTTTGATCCTCCCTCTGACCTGCTGACATTAAACCCTAGACCTAGAAGCCGAAAGACTCTTTTTGACCAATACACCATCCATGACATGTCAATGACGTGAAATCCACTTTGATGAACTTTAATGGTCAGACACACACCAGCAGATACATGACATGAGGAAAATAAACAAAAAGGCCTTTTCTTCAGATAATCAATGATCCCTAGTGAAATGCAATTGAGTGAATCGAGCGAGACACCTAAAAATGAAATTCAGAAAGTGAAATGATCTCTGACGGAGGACTGACAAGACCGACTCTAACAGAGTCGACCCCCAATTCCAGGTTGGGGACAAGGTGTGGTTCCATATCAACAAGGACAGAATTAAGGGAGAAGGAAATAAGTTGTGACCAATCCAGTATGGTCCATTTACCATATTGGAGAAGATTGGGGACAATGTATTTCACCTCGACTTGCCTGGATACATGAAAATGTACTTGGTAGTTAATGTAGAAAATATAAATCTTTATGAGCCACCATTGATTATGGACATCGAAGAGGTGGGATTATTTCCTACAGTGGATGACTTTGAACCATAAATCTCGATGAATTTCTAGATGATATCATCCTCAACAGGAGAACCAAGACTTCATGACGGGAAGATGTGGAATATATTTGGGTTGGTTTCAAAGGGATTCACCCAAGCAAGGCTAGATGGATGGAAAAAAATAAAGTGAGGGAGAAATCCACTCACTTTCCAATTAACTGATAAGACTTTTGGCGGTCCAAAAACTCCTCAGTGGGGAGGAATGATCCAGAAGGATCTCTCAAGTACAAGTACAATAGGAATTAGGAATGGGTCAAAATTCAAATTGGTTGGATTTCTCTCGAGCTAGGTTCAGATTGAAGTACTCGTCGCCCTAATTACAACGATGTGAACGGATCTCCAATCTGAGCCTGTATGGAGAAGATAAAGCAAGTCAAAGTTGCGGTCAAAGTGGGGCAATGGCCAGGTTTAAGTATCCTATAATTTCACCGTCAATCGGCAAGAACCTAGCACCCGAGAAGTGGGAAAATTCATGGGATGGTTAATTTTCCTAATAACCCCCATGTTCGAGAAAGTTTAAAAAAAGGCTTGATTACATATACATATACATACATACATACATACATACATACATACATACATACATACATACATACATACATACATACATACATACATACATACATACATACATACATATATGATAGGAGCCATCCTTACCAACTTGGCCGGGCGGTGTTGGGCGTTTAATTAAACGAGGTGGGGAGGCGGGCTAACACCAATGGACCCACCTACCCCTTTAAAAAATTTATGATATATGGATATGTAGCATAATGAAACCACCGGAGGTGCATCCAAAAAATGATCAACACCACTGTAACTGACATGAAAAATGGGAGGGGCGGGATTTGATCCCCCATCCCCTCCTCAACCAACCACTACTTTAAGCCAACACGCCAAACCACCTTATCTAGTAAAGGTTTCCCTGTATTTTAGATAAAACCTTGATTTTTCCAATGTGCCCAAGAAGAGCTAAGCCGTGAAGTGGAACCACGAGAAGGCAGATGGGAGAAACCATGCCAAGGGAATCTTGAGGGGCATTAGAAATATTCCCTGGGGTGCAGAACTTGCCAGTGTCCATTTGGTAAAACCGTTATGTCATTTTTACACCTCTCAGCGATAGGAACTCAATGGTGATGTATTTTTCTGCATTAGAGCTCTCAATTTTTCGACCACTTTCTAACTTGGAGGTATAAGTGTGCTTTATGTAATTTTACTTGTACTTATTCTTCTAGTCACTTAATGAATGAATGCCTCCCCAATGTTGAGCAGGGCCCAGAGACGTAGTCAAAATTGGATGAACTTCGTTATCAACACTTGTTGTCATATTTTCATGCTTTCATGTTCTTCCTCTCTTATTTCATGTTCACTTTAAGTTTTTATGGTTAACATGTCATGTTTCATGTAATCCTTTATACATCCACAAACAAAATATATTGGATCATCTAGGGAGGGTCGGGGCATGCACATTAGGAATGAAAAGGCATGCTAACACATGTCAGAAAATGTCAATGCATGTTGAAGAGTGTTAGGGAGTGTCGGGGCATATCAAGGGATAACTAAGTCAAAATGCATGGAAAGGAACAAATAATAGTGTGTTCCAGGGAGTGTCAATGAATTCAAGTGTGATAAAGACGAAATTTGTTATGAGAAGTTCAGAATAGGATTTACATAAGGCAAACCTACAGTTGTTATATGGGGCTTGACATAGCAGTTTTAGACAAAGGGAGATCACTTTGTGCTAGGAAAAACATTGTTTTTCATTTACCTATTTTTTTTTATATGAGATGTGGCACACTTTGGCTACATGCCCATGTTTTAATATACTATAGATAATTGCATATTGTACGTTGTTGTGTATATTTTTTGGGGCACTTGACTTGTGTCAGCTTATATCTTGTGTGCCTTGTGCATATTGTGGTTCATGCAAACTCTCAGTTAATGTTCTACTGTTTATATGAATTGAACATACATGTGAAATATTTCCTTATGTAAGCTATGTTTCTTAGTTTTTTTATGGACATGGCTAGATCATGTGATCCTTGTCTTGGTAACTAGTTAAGTGTGACAAGTTGAGCTTGTACATGAGTGGCATAATATGAGTTATAGGTAGTTCTTAGGTGAACAAGGCATAATCTACTTGTAGTAGGTGCAATTGGTCAAGTTATTGCGGTTGAACAAAGCCAATATTGTCACATGAACTACAGTAGCCAAGGAATTTATTGGGTTCCCAAGTCATGAAAAAATGTAAAGGCTAGTTGTGAGGACATGAGTGCCAATGCTAAGATGTGTCAAATAATGCGAAGGCATGTCAAACGTGCTAATACGTGCCAAGTGATAAGGCATGCCAATATGTGTAAGAGTGTGTCAATGCATGCCAGGGATTGTCAAGGACAAAAAAAAGGGAGAAAAAAGTTAAAATACAAGGAAATGAACACATAAGAGGGTTAATAAGTCATCAATTTACCTTTTCCAATAGGGGCATGCTAGGCACACCAACAGTAGACGTCAATAGGTGCCAAGTGCAAAGTCTTAGTGCATTCTAAGTGCCAATTCTTCCTTTGTTGATTCTCATCTACTTTCCAATATTTGATCTCAAGTAAATTTAATCTTAAATCATGCCAAGGCATGTCAACATATTCCATACATGCTAAGACTTTCCAAGTGCAAACACGTGCCAAGTGCCAATATGTTTCCCAGAGTGTTATGCATGCAATGAAGTGGAAGGGCATGATGAAGAGTGCTAAGGTGTGCTAGAGGGTGATAACGCATGTTGAGGAGTGTTAAGGAGTAATAAGACAAAAAATTAAGGGAGAACTAGGTCAAAATTCATGGAAGTTAAGCAATATGAGGGACATGTGCCAGGGACTAGTGTTAATGAGTGCTAGTTATGATGTAGAGGAGAGAATGACAAGGTGTGCTAAGGATTGGTAAGGCATGCTAGGGAATATCAGGGCATGTCAAGAAGTCTCAAAGTGTTCTTGGGAGTCCCAGTGTATGCTAACTATATGTGCGAAATAATACCAAGATATGCCGATACGTGCTAGGTGCTAAGGATATGCAGGGTGCTAGGGTATGTCAATATGTGTTAAGAATTTTCAAGGAAACAAAAGAAAGAATCAATAAGAGGGTTAATAAGTCGGGACTTTATCTTTTTAAAAAGGGGCATACTAGCCACACTAATAATAGGTTTTAATACATGCCAAGTGGCATTGTGTGCCAAGTGCTAATGTATATCAATGCATTCAACCAAGGTGTTCCAGGGCATGCTAGGGACTACATGCATGCCAACACATGCTAGGAGAGTTCTACATTGTGCTAGCACATGCCACCATGTGCTTGGGCATTAGTCTCATGACAAGATGTTCTAGGTAAAAATATGTTCCAATACATGTGAGGTGCTAAGAAATGTTAGTGTGTGCCAAAGCATTAATTTAAGGTGTGCCCAAAATTTTTGAGTGTTAGGTCTTTCTCATTAATATAATTGACAGAGATTGATTATGTATTAAATAATATATTTCCTCCACACACTAGTATTACTTTGTCTAAAATGAATTTTATAGATAATAAACTTAATAGATATTAATCATGTGTCATTACTTGAGGGAAATTATACACACTAATTAATTCAAAAATTGACTGACTGTGACCACTATGGCCTTGGACATATTATAAAAAAAACTCCACAATAATTGTATTAAAACATTATCTTTTGAAAAAAAATATGTTAACAAGCACATAAAGTCATCAAAAACTCATTGGAATGATCAATGATGACGAAATTTTTTTGACCTTCACCAAAAGTAACAAAAAGAGCATCGGTGAGGGTCATTAAATGTTCGTCACTAGAAGTGTCACAAAAGAGAGAATTAGTGATGGGTATTTAATGACCCTCACCAAAAGTTTCATTGAAAATGGCTTTGATGATAGACCTTAAAGGACCATCACTATATACTCTTACAACAATGCTTTTTTAGGGACCGTCACCATATGTGACATTGGTGATGAACCTTAAAGCTTCGTCACAAGCATGACCCTCAACAATGTCATTTTTTATTGTAGTGAATATTGAAAAATCGTAGAGGATACTATGATTAGAAGAATCTAAATATTTAATTCTTAATATGATTTATGTTTTGAAAATATATTGTTGGGTTATTGTTACGATGTGTTGATGACATGGTTGCTAAAAAATTGTTAAAGGAACTAAAAGTTTCTATAGATTCTAACGTTAATATTGGTGGTTGTTGGAGCGGGGTCCCCTGAGGAACAAATTCTGAATTCAAGGGGCTTTAGGGTGGGTCAAATTCCCCAATTTTGATGTAAATGGGCTTAAGGGTAAACTGTGGACCTCAAACCATGTTTTGACACCATAGTATCTATTTTCTAGGTGAATATAAATAGATGGATCATGTCTAAGCTAAGTAGAAAATGTAAGTTCATTAATTATTGACGTTTCGATAAGTTTATGTGTCTGTAAGGGTTATTTTGGTTGGGTTAAGGGCCTCCTATGGGTTGTGTGCACACCGACCTACTTCTGGCTATGTGCGGACTCCACTGGCTATGTGTGCGGAAGGGTTTTGGAAGGGTTTTGTAAGGTAAAGTTGATGTATTGACTGAAAAATTTGAAGCTAATTGTAATATTCCCAATTAGCTATAAGCTAGTTAGAATACTAATTTTTTTTTTCTTCTTATTTTGATGAATAAGATGGTACAGAGACCCTTAAATCTCCTTGGTAGGAATAAAATCAATGCTAATGTGAATGAATATCATTTTAGTGGCTTGATAAAGTACCCTTGTGTGTGAAAAGGGGCTGGAATATGTAGATTGGGTCAACCTTCGCCAAATCAACAACACGGGTATGGGAGGAGTGGCATTCATTGAGGGACAACGCAGTTTTGGACAGAAACTCTATGGATGGAAGTAGTGGATTTAATGAGTGGGGCCCAAGGTGAGGAAGATCACCAAGCATATAAGGAAGGGGATGGAATCCATTTTAAGCATGTTTTTTATTATTATTTTGATATGATCTATATGATTATTTTCTCTCTTCAGTTGTAAAGCTAAGATTGTAGTGATGTTTAGCATAGGGTGTTCCTGAGCAGGTATCCCACCTTCATCCTCGGGGGACTTTTAGTGCCCACTCAGGAGAAGTATCTGCACTATATTTCCACATTCTGGCATCATGCCAAGCTCCATATTTCTACTACAGTGAAATTTCTACAGAGGATTGTGTTGTGTTGCAGGGTGTAGCAGTGGACAAGTCATTTGGGTCATTTCAGAGATTATTTTCAGTGGAGGACAGCTTCCTTCCATTGGGATGCCAAAAAATAAGGTCCTTAAGTATCATTGATATATTTGGCACTAGGCCAAGGTGTATTTACCCCCCACAGCACAGTTCCGATCTAGATCTGCGTTATTTTAGGGAGGAGTTGCAGGGGAGATTGTAGTGTATGATTTGGGAGGTGATTTCTCTAGTGGAGGGGACACACTTTTATCTAGAGGATCTATTGGAGGAGAGCTACATATTTCTATATCATCTACAGCCATATCTATCCATTTCTTTAGCTACATTAAACCTTCAACCCTAGGGATGCAACTCACTTTTGGATCTTTTGTGTATTTTCTGGAAACTCTCTTGGGTTGTCTTGGAAAGGTGATATAGTGCCTTGATCTTCATGTATGGTATCTTATAATGCATATATCAGTTATTTTACATCTTTTATATTCTCTTGCTGTAGCAATGCTCTATATGACTACATTTTAGCAGATTTCTAACATTCTACACAGTAGAAACACCTCATTTATGTAAGGGTTCATCTATTGGAGGCTTGTTGATTCTTGTTGAATGATTTGTGCCTCATTGTATTACACTATTTTTCTACTAATATAACTAATAAAATGGATCCATATTGGTATCTCATATTTATGCATTGATATTCACTTCTATTTCCATTTTTATGTCTTATATTGCTGCTTTCCCCATTTGGGAATACTACAGTGTTATTAGAGCATAATCTTGGCTCAGCCTATGCATCTTAAGCCAATATGTCATAAGAATAAGGAGATCCTCTCACAGATAGAGAGAAGAGGTATCTCAGAAGAAATTGGATATATGATTATACATATGATAAAGAAGACAAGTGTAAAACCCCTTTATCAGGAGAAGAGGAGGAGAAGGAGTTCCCTAAACTTCTTATTCGAACTATGAAAGACATTGCAAGAGAAATAAAGGAGATGAGGATGGATAGACACAAAGAATCCCATAAAGGATTTCTACATGGTGAAGGCTCTAGAATTTTTCATCACTGGAGTGATCAATCAGTGAACCAATAGGTTTCCCAATGCTTTACAATGCCTACGTTTTTGGTAGTGGGAAATTGAGGGTTTCAATAACAAGAAACTCTTGAATATTATTTTCTTGAGTATGATTCTCAATCTCATAGATTCAAAGACCATTTGATATTTCAAGATTTTTGTCAGATCAAGGATAATAGGATACCATGAAATAATAATAGAGGAGGAGGATTCATACATAACCATGATCTACACTGGACTATGGGCAGATTTTTCTTACCCAGCTTTCATGGGTCATCAAAATGCACTTCCAAATCATGGGTAGAGAAGCTAGACATGTACTTCCAGCTAAACCAAGTACTGGATATGGAGGCCATCAAAATAGTAGTGCTACACCTTGAGGGTGAAGCACATGTTTGGTGGCTTCATGGTATTTCTACATTGGGTCATGCCAATGTGACTGCATATTCAGAGTTCACAAGGAGGTTGGTTGAGAGGTTCGATCGAAGAGACCCAGAGGCACATTTCATGGGGCTAGCTAAGCTCAAACAATCAGGTAATCCTGAAACTTATATTTTTTAAATTCTAAAACTTTATGTTATGGTTCCTAATTTATCTGCAGCAAGGAGGTTCTATATGTTTATTCATGGGACAACATAACCCCTACATGGGTTGGTTAAATATACCAAATCAACTACCCTTCAAGATTCCATTAAAAGTGCTAGAGATCTACAATATGCCTTCCCAAAAGCAAAGGTAACATTTCAGCAAAATCCCATCAAAGGGAAAAGATGAGAAGGCTCCTCTTTCAAAGGAGAGCCAAAAAAAAGTACCTCTTAGTGATGATGTCCAAAGAGACTTGAGGAGAAGGAATATTTTCTTTACATGCCAAGAATAATGGGCACTCGGACATAGATGTTCAACAGGAAATGCACACTATATAGAGGTATTTTTAGATGATGAGGAGAAAGAAGAAGAAGAACCAGAAGGAGGTCACAGTGCTGGGATAGCAGGAGAGGATCCACCACCACCAGGAGGTGGGAATGGAAAATTTTCTCCAATTGGAGGGGCCCTTGCATAATTGAGAGGAGTACACAAGTACTTGACCTTTAGGGTTTGAGGTTCCATTCAGGATTAGAGAGTTTTAGTTTTTATTGCAAGTGGGGCTACCCAAAACTTTATTGATGCCCAACTATTGCAGAGGAGCACAATACCCACTGATGATTTTGAGGGATTTTCAGTTTTAGTCCCAGGAGCTATAACTATCCAGTGCATGCATTATGTTCCATATTTATCTATCACCATGGGGACATATACATTGACTAATTACTTCTTTGTGGTTTACATACCTAACACCAATGTGATATTGGGTGTGTAGTGGTTGATTGCTTTAGGGAAGGTAACCATAGATTGGGAGACTTTAAAGATGGAGTGGGTGGACAAAAAGAGTGGAAAAAATCAGATGATTAGGGGCATGCACACATATCCCTCGCAAACAACTTCCACATATAAAACTGAATTAGATTTGCACAATGGAAGAAAGGAACTAATAGTCCCATCATGTATGTAGATAAATTTGGCCCATGATACATTACTATTTAGTGGAAAACCACCTGGGAGGCCACTTGATCAGGAGTTAGTGAGAAATGTCTCACCACATATTTCACCACTCATATATCCAGGAGGAGTGGGAACATTGGGAGGTCATGGCACGACACAAAGAGTCTTGGGTAAAATCAAGGAGGAAGGGGAAATTCTCCCAACATCATCATTACCCACTCTCACTTCATATCTTGCATTGAGATAGGATGCATCAAGGATGAAAGATGGCACTATCATGGTGCAAGGAGACTACTCCTTGAATTTGGAGGCTCATAATATATTCTCACTTAGTGAAAAATCTTCCACACATGGTAGAGGATGGCGGCCACTCATGCATGATTTGGCCAAACTTAGGAGGTTTTGGATAGGTGATCGCTTCCCATGGAATATTAATCTCCAAAGGCTTCAACCTTTACTTTAGCATGAGCAGCTACAGGAGGAGAAGCAGAGGGAGGATAACAGCATCCTAGTATGTGACTTTGGAATGGGAGATGTCAAAGAAGGGTGCAACCACATGACAGATGTTTTGCATCACATATCATTAGTGCTATCACTATGGAGGATAGATCCTTATTGGAAATTCCAGTTGTTGGTGGATTATTCCAAGGATATTTTTACTTACATGATACTTTATGACCAACTACTAGAGGAGGGATATTCAGCAAGATATGGGGTCATCTACTATCAGAATAGGATCTTCTTGTCTAGAGAATCCAAGCTCAAGGAGAAGTGACTACAAGCAGCACATGAATATTTTCTCTTTAGCCACACTTATTCCATGAGAGCATACCGTACCATCATGGAGGGATATAACTAGGAAGGATTTGATGAGGAGATATATCAACATTTTAGGAGAAGCATGGATCATGTGGAGATGGATGAGAGACATCACCCTTTGATGGAGTTATCAAAACCACCTCTTTCCTCTTTGGGAATGAGAGGGGATCTATCTCTGAGCCATTCCATTATTATGATCAAGGTATATGGTAAGGATCATGTTTTTATGCATAACGATTTACTTGATGAATATATGCATTCCTTTACCATACATGTGCAGACAATTTCTCCAAGTGGGAGAATTCTTCCTTATAAAATTCATGGTCAACTTGGGGCCATAAAAATTGTTGTGAATGACCACTCCCTAGGAGGATATAGGGAGATAACATATCATTCAAGGTGTACTCCAATGGCACCAAACATTACTCACCTTCTCAAATCACGTGAGAAGACTATGGCAGAAAACAAGTGGTGGGGAAACCACTTTTTATATCATGATCTGAGATAGTCAAGGGACATACTACGCCAGTTCCACATGTGGGACTATGATCCTCCTCATGGAAGCTTATGTATCCTTGGTTTTTATCCCATACATTGATTATTTCCTTATTATTATTATGGGGATGATTGGAGGAAGGATGCAAGGATTGAATGTTCCCTTTGGGAGTGAGATTCTCCATGTTCCTCATGCCTCATGTTTTAGGGAGAACATTGGGAAAACCATGATTTCTACATTAGGGCTTTTGTTTCCTTATGAGGTGAGTCATTGGCATATCATGAGAACTTGGGAGGAGAATTTCATGGAGGGATTGATTGGGAGACACTTGGTATATGATGAGAGCTTATCACATGGAGGTGTCACCAACGAAGGAGGAGAAGAGTTGCAACAATCACCTTTACATTTGCTTGAGGGCAAGCAACATTTGGAAGGGGAGGATTGTAATATTCCCAATTAGCTATAAGCTAGTTGGAATACTAATTTGTTTTTTTCTTCTTATTTTGTTGAATAAGAGGGTATGAAGACCCATAAATCTCCTTATTAAGAATAAAAGCATTGCTAATGTGAATGGAGATCATTTTAGTGGCCTGATAAAGCACCATTGTGTGTGAAAAGGGGTAGAGTATGTAGACTAGGTCAACCTTGACCAAATCAACTGCGCTGGTATGGAAGGAGTGGCATTCATTGAGGGACAACGTAGTTTTGGAGGGATACTCCATGCATGAAAGTAGTGGCTTTAATGAGTGGGGCCCAAGGTGAGGAAGCTCACCAAGCATATAAGGAAGGGGATGGCAGCCATTGTAAGCATGTTTTTTATTATTATTTTGATATGGTCTGTATGACTATTTTATCTCTTCAGTTGTTTAGCTAAGACTGTAGTGCTATTTAGCACAAGGTGTTCTTGAGCGGGAATCCGACCTTCATCCTCAGGGGACTTCAAGTGCCCACTCAGGAGAAGTACCTGCACTATATTTCCACATTCTGGCATCAGGCCAAGCTCCATATTTCTACTATAGCATAGTTTCTGTAGAGGGTTGTGCTATGTTGCACGATGCAGTAGTGGAGAAGTCATTTGGGTCATTTCAGAGCTTATTTTCAGTGGAGGAAGGTTTCCTTCCATTGGGAGGCCAGCAAAGAAGGCCCTTGAGCATAATTGATATATTTGGCATTACGATAAGGTGTATTTATCCCCTACAGTTCAATTCTAGTCCAGATCTACATTATTTTTAGGGAGGAGTTGTAGGGGATATTGCAATGTAATCTGGAGGTGATTTCTCTAGTGGAGGGGACAACCTTTTATCCAGAGGATCTATTGGAGTACAGCTACATATTTCTATATCATCTACATAAATATATATCCATTTCTTCAGCTGCAGTAAACCTTCAGCCCTAGGTCTGCAGCTCACTTTTGGATCTTTTGTGTATTTTCTGGAAACCCTCTTGGGTTGTCTTGGAAAGGTGATATAGTGCCTTGATCTTCATGTATGGTATATTGTGAGGCATATATAAATTATTTTACATCTTGTATAATCTCTTTTTGTATAAATTATCTATATGAATGCGTTGTAGCAGCTTTTCTACATTCTACATAGTAGCAACACCTCATTTATGTAAGGGTTTATCTATTGGAGGCTTGTTGGTTCTTGTTGTATGATTTGTGCCTCATTGTAATGCACTATTTTTCTGCTAATATGACTAATAAAATGGCTCCATATTGGTATCTCATATTTATTCCTTGATCTTCACTTCTATTTCCATGTTTATGTCTTATATTGTTGCTTTCCCCATTTGGGAATATTACACTAATATAAAGGACAAATTTTGGCAAGTTTACTGTGTTATGCATTCGAGTTTTTTACTGCTTATGTTCTGTTAAGATATTATTATTTGTATTACCTATATATGATTACGCAAGGATATCTGATATGATTATGAATGATTATTTATGGTTAATAGATCTCTTTAAGTATTGTCATTAGTTAATATCTTGATCTAGTAATTTTTTGTTTATCTATGCTAAGGTGAACAAGGATTTTGTGTTATTTTGTTAATAACTATGCATTCTCTAAGATTATGTTATATATTTTTTCACGCATATGTATACAAATGATATAATTTTTCATTCGATTTTTCTAAGGACCACTTCATTATTTCCTTCCACAGGGTGCAAAAACTTTGGGTGAGACTTTGGTCTATGCAAGCATATCACTTCCGAAAGGGCCAATAGTTGGAGGGTTTTTTTGTTTATCCATAAAATTTGAACCTGGGTCAGGACCCCTCAAGCCAAAAAATGGTTCCATTTCTGGGATAGGGATCATTTCGATGGTAATTTTATGTTGTGGTATCCATCATGAAATGAATTACAAGACTGGATGGATAGAAATATCCTTGAATTTGCGCTCCAAGGTAATAGAAGTACTAAGTTATCTGACGAACAATGGGTACAGAAATATATTTATACATAAGTGCATGAAATTTTATTTTTTTTCCTTTGTGCACGAAATATAAGAGTGGTTGTCACGCTTAGCTAAATTCCATCACTACATAAAGATGGCGTAGTCACTGAGTGGACACCTAAATTGATCCAGAAAGTAAAGAAGTCTGACAATAAGATTACTCTTGTGGTAGATCATTGGATCGATCGACTCTTGGGATAATTTGTGACTAAATTTTCCATTCATCAATTTGTGTCCTATTCTGAAGTAGAAAGAAGGTTTTTCAAAGGCCCTAGAGGTAAATTCCTACGCTCATTGAAATTATTACTAAAAATTTTATTGTATGAACAGGGTTTTCTGTGTGAACATACTGCTTGAATGCATCAAAGAGGTCCAACTATGCACAGTGAAATAATTTACTACGAATATTCTAAAAATTTTATTTATAGCCCTCTGAAGCCTAGATCTGAGAGTGCACCTAAAGAATAAACTTCTAGATCAAGTGATTATAAAGAAAAAATATCATCACAACATAAATCCTTGAGTCTGTTTCCCACTCCATCCACTCCACTTCTAAAATCACATCATAGATCACCCACTCCACCACCACCTCCGCCTCCCCTAGAAGTAGATACAGATGCATCAATGAAGTTACCTAATTTCATAGGCATTGGAAATTGGGATACTAATCACTTCTGGTTTGTAACTAAGGCCATATAATAGGCTCAACAAGTTAACAATATTTTTATTAGAAAAGCACATTTTGCTACTACATTCCAAGATCACATTACACTAGTACACTAGGTACGCTCAAGAAAACCCTAATGCTAACTTGGAAGAAATTAAAGTGGACCTAAAAGAGAAATTTAAGAAACCTAAATCATACGTGCAATGGGTGACAGAAATGAAGGATATTTTTCATGAACCTAATGAATTTGTATCGAATTTCGATAAAAGGCTGAAGCGCACCATCAGATATGGAGGATTTGTTATTGATGATACTCAACATAAGGAATGGTTCAATGCTATGTTTCCCCACATTTTCACCAGCCATTAGGTCAACAAAATATTGCCACACAAGCTAAGATTGTCAAAGTTGCAATGAAATTGGAGTCTGCCCCAACACCTATTGTGCTAGGAACTCAAAAAATTCAGAATCAGTTGGAAGCCATGAATCTAGAAATTCAAAGTGTACGCAAAGACAAAGGCAAGGATGTCTGCGCAGAGGTGTGGTGTATAAAATGAAAATATTCTAGGCACCATAAATAGTAGTGTCATTTCTTCAACAATTATCTAAATACTAGAGGTCCTAGTCCATTGAAGAATGTCGTGTGGTGCACTATCTGTCATATTTCTAGATTACATGACACATATTCTTTCCCAAGGATCGAAAAATATCTTCCTAACTTGAAGCATTTATTTTGAAAATTATGTTTTTCATTAGGGCATGATAAGAAAAATTGTTGCACTTTTGATATGATGTTGGATAAATCAAAGATATATAGAATGCAGGTTGAGCCTACATCACCAGCATCCCCTTCTGGGTGCGGAGGATTGCAAGGAGGAGAAAGAGGCCGAGGAGGTGGATCAGTTGGCCGAGGAATAGGGCAAGTCATTTTCTATAACTATGGAGATGTTGGCCATTATGCATCCAGATGTTCAAATATATCATGATAGTCCTACAGGTATTGTAGATAATTTGATCATGTCATAGAATATTTTCGTGTCTTGATTGCTAAAATGCAGGAAAAGAAGACACGGACACCAACGCAAAATATTCAAATGGTTCATGCAGAAACTCATGAAGAAGATACCTGTGTGAATGTGGATATTAGGAGTGGTGTAGCCACTAGTGAAGATAAAGTAAATAAACTATCCACTTATGTATGTATCCGTAAAGCACCTAAAAAAAAAGGCTTTAATGTCCAATGCACAAAAGAGACTGTTATTGAAGCGTGGAAAGAATTTGCAGAAGGAAGTACATGAACATCTAGTAGAACACTAAAGGAAGAAGTAGGAGATGAGGAGATTAAACCATTTGTACAAGCATGTATAATTTTTTTGTGCAACAAGAAGGTTTTTGAAAAACTACAGACATTGATAGATAATTGCACAGAGAAAGAAAAGCCCTTGGTACAACAATGAGCAATCAATAAAATATACAAGAACAAGAAGAGAACAGGTAGGGAGATGCATATGACTACATAGATTGGTGCTTATGAAATGGACCAAGATATTTTAGATCTGGGGTCGGATGCTAATGTTCTACCTAAGCATACATGGCAGCGCATGGGAGAGGCAAAGCTAGAGTGGTCCACTATTCAAATATGCATGGCTAATCAGCAGAAGATGATTCCTTTAGGGATTTTGTCACAAGTTTTGGTCAATATAGAGGGAGTAAAGGTGATGCAGAATTTGAAGTCATAGAAATTGTAGATGATACTGATCCCTATCCTGTGCTGCTATAATTGGATTTGGCCATTGACATGGATGGTGTTATCAATATGAAGAGATAGAGGATGGAATTCGAAAGCAATGGAGTCAGGGTAATCATTCCTATAGATCATGAAGAAGACCAAAGATATATTGAACCACTGTGCACTGAGGATGAGATCAATCAATTCTATAAGCTAGCCTTGTGTGAGGAAGATTGGATTAATCCAATAGCATATGGGAATTTTAAATGGGAGAAGGATAGCTCTTATTTTTCAGACTCTGATGAAGAACTATAAAATTGGCAGAACCGACTGCATTAAGTGTATGCACTACGTTGTAATCGTGTGACCTAATCTCTGCATTGTATTACCTTTGAGGTACATGATTTACCGCACTATGATGGCTCAACTAATGTAACACATGTTTATAGGAGAGCTAGAAAGGACCGTGCCTAAAGAACAGAGATTCCATGCTTTGGATTTTTGCTTGCACTCTACTCTAGAAATATGGTGGGGAATTCATAAAGAGAATAGGGGTAACTGGGAGGAATGTGCGTGCATGATGAGGTTTCAGTTTGAATTTCCAGTTATTAAAATGTAATATGTATACTCTAGCAAAGAGGATCCATGAAGATATTTGGGAAAATGGAATCAAGTATAGGGTGTAGAACCAACACTTGAATGGGTCCATATGTTTATTCACACATTGGGAAAGGTGCCTAATGAATGGTACTTAGAGACAGAGCTACACAGAGGCACTAGTGAATGGTTTTCACTGACAGAGAGTTTTATCCTTACATTTAACATCGAAATTGGATCTGATACAGTTGGTCAAGCCTTGCATAATATTCAAGAAGTAGTCTTTGATACCACAAAGCTTATAATTGAGTGCACGCCACCAACATGGGACACACATATGAAAGCCATGGCGAATTGCAGAAACATGATAGTGGAAGAAAATTATGGGGATCCATGGAATATCACAATACCTGAGCCTGGGGAGAAGTGCGTAGTAGCTGGGCCCTCAATCACCTCGTTGGATGTGGCCAAGCCCTGAAAGCTAAGACATGTGAATATTGGAATTGAAGAACAACCTAAGTTAGCAAATATTGGAGACTACTCGAATGATGATACAATAGGCAAGGTTGTTGAGTTGCTAATTGAATATCAAGATTTGTTCCCTACAAAGTTTTCAAAGTTGAAAGGAATCATTGGGGAACTTGGAGTGATAAAAATCACATTGAATCCTGATGTGCATCCAGTAAAACAATGTCCATACAGGTTGAACCCAAGATATAAGAAGAAGGTGAAAGAAAAGTTGGACAAAATGGTGGAAGAAGGCATCATTGAACCTATTAAAGAATATGATTGGGTAAGTCCAATGGTTGTGTAAGATAAGAAGACCAAGGGAGAGAATAGAATCTGTGTTGATCTACAAAAACTGAATGATGCTTGTGTGCATGATCCATTCCCAAATCCATTCGCAGATGAGATTTTGGATAATGTTGGAGGTCAAGAAGCATATTTTTTTACAGATGGGTTTTCAAAATATCATTAGATCCAGATTGCGCCAGAAGATTGGAGTAAGACCACTTTTTATAATGAATGGAGATCCTTCCAATATAAATTTATGTGCTTTGGATTGAAGAATGCTCTTGCCATTTTCTCACGTGTGGTAGTTGCTGCTTTCAAAGAATTTATACACAAGTTTTTGGAGGTATATTTTGATGATTGGACTATCTTTGGGTTATTAAATAAGCATGTGCCAAATATGCTCTTAATGCTGGATACTTGTGGGAAGTATTAGATCTCTTGAATTTGAATAAGTGTATTTTCCATGTACCATTTGGAATACTGCTGGGACACATTGATGGTGGATCCTGCCAAGCTTGCTATCATAGTCAATTTGGAAGTACCTGCAAATATTAAGCAGTTGTGCTCAGTATTAGGGCATATCCGTTATTAGAGGAATTTTATTCATGGATATGCATTGATAACTGCGCGGATGGAAAATTTTCTCAAGAAGGATGTAATGTTCTGCTGTGATGAGGACTGTCAAAATATTTTTGATCTGCTAAAAGAAAAGATGGTCACTACGCCCATCCTGGTCTTCCCATATTGGTCAAAGGAATTTCATGTACATGTCTATGTCTCCTGTATTTCACTTAGATCTATGTTAGCACAACGAGGAGCAAGGGAAATTGATCATCCTATTGCTTATGGAAGCCAAAAAATTTTCAAGATCAGAAAAGAATTAATCAACCACGAAAAGGGAAGGGCTAGCAATGGTATATGTGCTACAGAAATTCTACCACTATCTGTTAGGAGGTCACCTTAAAATGTTTACTCATCATTCTGATTTGAAGTACCTGGTCAAAAATTCTATGTTGGGGGGGGGGGGATATCTACAAGTGGTTGTTGTTATTCCAGGAATATGATTTTGAAATGATGGTGAAGTCAAGAAGATTGGATGCTGGCCCAGACCATCTGTTGTGTATTGAAATAGGAGAGGAACCTACAAATATAGATGATGACCTGTTAGACACACATTTGTTTTCAATAAATGTGATTGATGAGAATTTCCTTGATATAATTTAGGTTCAGACTATTGGGCGTGCGCTTGAGGAGTATACAGTTCAACAAAAGAACGAGCTTGGTCCTGCACATAGCTTCCCCTGCTGAGAAACTAGAAGGATTGGCTATTGTGGTGAAATAAGTGTGTGCGAGGTGAAAAAAATGAGAAAAAAGTATAAATAGTAGATTACAGACCTTCAAACCAAGTTGTAGCCAGAGACGCCACCTGCGGTCTCTCAACATGACAATTTACTCGACGAAGCTATGAATATTTGGACATCTGTCTAAAATGATCTAGTAGTGTAGTAGCTACGTGACGCCCTCCACTAGAAGGAGTAGTAGTTCAAGGAGATTAGGACAGTGGTGCCCACATTAGTTCTCACAAAACACCTCACTCGTATGCAAGAGTGCGGAACAATTCAGACATAGATTTCTGATCCATGTCAGAAGGACCAACTATTGAAGGAATGCATGTAACCATGGGTAGAAGAAGCACTTTAGCTTTTTCAGAGGTTGGAAAACACTTTGAAGACCATCCATAAAACTTAGGGCAACATCGATATGGTTGTTGAAGGACGTACAACTGAAAAATTAGTTCAGAAAGCACAGGCTATCGTAGCGTAAAGTTAAAATCACTGCCCCTCTCAAAACGTATGTCAGTGTGCTTCAAGTCAAGATCAAAGAGAAGACGCCTCAATGACTTGGCACAAGTCACATGTTTGTGTTGGGGTCCTATTGGAGCGGGGTCCCCTAAGGCACAAATTTTGAAGTCATTTTGTATAATTTTGTATGTATGCACTGCGCAAAGGGAGTCAAGGGGCTTTGGGGTGGGTCAAAGTCCCCAATTTTGATTTAAATGGGCTTAAGGGTAAACTATGGGCCTCAAACCATGGTTTGAGACCATACTATCTGTGCGCTAGGAGAGTATAAATATATAGATCATCTCTAAGCTAAGTAGAAAATGTAAGTTCATGAATTATTGATGTTTTGATAAGTTTATGCATCTGTAAGGGTTGTTTAGGTTGGGTTAAGAGGCTCCTGCTGGCTGTGTGCATAGATACCTGGTTGTGTGCGGACTCTGCTAGATGTGTGTGTGGAAGGATTTTGTAAGCGAAAGTTGATGTATTGACTAACATATCTGAAGCTAATAGAAATGATAGTTTTTGGCAAGTTTACTCTGTTATGAATTTGAGTTATTTACTGCTTATGTTCTATTAAGATCATATTATCTGTCTAACTTATTGATGAATCATGATTGTGCAAGGATATACGACATGATTATGAATTATTATTGATGGTTAATATATCTGTTTAGGTATCTGCATTGGTTAAGATCTGGATCTGGTAATTTTTTGTTTATCTGTACTAAGGCGAACAATGATTATGTGTTATTATGTTAATAGTTGCACATTCTATGAGATTCTGTTATATATTGGTGTGCACATCTGCTTACAAATGATATAAGCTTGCATTCAATTTTGCTGAGGACCACTTCATTGTTTCCTCCCTCAAGGTGCGGAAACCTGGTTCCAGCACCCCCCCATACTACTTCGGGTGACTGTTAGGTCCCTATATCACCAGTATAGCCCCTTATTATTGTTAGTGTAAACCCCTTATTGTTATTATTGTACCCTTGTAACCCCCATTTTGTTATTATTGTGCCCTTAAATTATTATTGTTAGGTCGGCTAGGATTACATTGTGGCCCACTAGAATTACATTATGGCCCCATGGACTCCTATATATAGAAAGGAGGTTTTGTGAATTGTATCATCCAAGAATTGTTCATTTATGTAATGTATTGGAGGTTTCCCCCTCGAAGTGTCTCATTTCTAAGGCGTTGATATCTCTTTTCTTCTCTTTTTGGAGCTGGTTACACAACATTTGGTATCAGAGCTTTGGATTCTAGGGTTTCGCTGCTCCAAACAGGTCATCGTGGAATTTTCGCTATAAATTGTTTTCTACGAAGTTTCAGAAGCTGAAAGTTTTAGGGTGCGAAGAAAAAATCTTGAGGAAGCTTGTATAAAAATTTCAGAGTTTGGTTCGCAATAATTTCGGAGATATGATCTGTGGAAGTCAGGTATTTTTTCAGGCTCCTAAACAGGTCATCGTGGAATTTGCGCTATAAATTTTTTTTCTACGAAGGTTCAGAATCTGAAATTCATATGGTGCGAAGCTGAAATCCTGAGGAAATTCATCAAAAAATTTCAGAGCTTGGTTCGCAATATTTTTGGAGATATGATCTGTGGAAGGTAGTTCTTTTTCAGGCTCCTAAATTTCATCTCAAAGAGGTGATCGTGGGAAAGTTCAATAACTCTCTCTCTGAATATTGGATTGGAATTCCGTCAAAATTGGTCGTAATTACACGGCCATTAGTTTCTTTGCTATCAATTGCAGAGACAAAGGACGAAACAGTGACACGTGGCAAGTCATACAAGTTCGCTCTACTGAACCAGTGCAGAATTAGGTCATTGTGGGAGATTGGACACAACTTTGCCTTGGAGAATCAAAATTAGGTCAGACCTGTGGCATTTGAAAGAAGCTTCAGAGGGCTACTACAGGGCTTAATTTCAGATATCGAAGATTTTCAATTACAGAGATAATTGAATTTCAATATCGATCTCCTAAAAGCTAGTAAAAGGTGTGTATTTTTTTTCCGAATTGCATAAGTCTTGTTTGAAGAATCAAGTTGAATTGATTCCAAGGGAATCTTGTAGAATAGATATCAATATTGGATTCTAAAATGGCCCCTAAAAAGAATTCCAACACCCATTAATCCTTGAGCTCTCTTGTAATCATGAAGATGAAAATTGCAACATGATCTATCAAAATTAGAAGAGCAAATGCAACGAGTTTCACTCTCATGAAGAGCAACAAAAAATGGAAATGGAAGTTTTGAAGAAAGGCATGGAAGTGAAGATGGACGGTTGAAGAAAGGCGTGGAAGCTAAGATGGATGACATGAAAGACAACATGGAAAACATGAAGAGTGATCTAAAAGCATACATGGAAGGCTTGATGACAAGCTTAAAACCAGAAATGATTCCTAATGGCGGAAATATAGGAGAAGAACCTCTTGATGAGAACAAAATAAATGTTAATCATGATTTCATAAACTCGAATGTTGGCAGGAAGAACCACCATATTCCAAAAATGGATATGAGGAAGTTTGATGGAAAGGATTCTGTAACATGGATACTACAGATGGAGCAATATTTTGATCTCCATAACGTGCAAAACACACAAAAGGTACGCATTGCAACTTTACATTTAGAATAAAATACATTTGTATGGTATCGATGGCTTTGTTCCCGTAAAAAAATTGTCACTTGGTCAATTTTTACGGAGGAAATGATAGCACATTATGAGGATACAAAGAACAACACCTTCTTTACCCAATTGATAAATCTCAAACAAAAGGGTTTAGTGGGGCAGCACATTGAGGACTTCCAAAAATTGAATATAAGGGTAACTGATCTTACAGAGGAACACAGGATTGATCTCTTCCTAGGCACTTTAAAGGATAACATCCAACATGAAGTTCGCGTGTTGGAACCTGATTCATTGGAGAAGGCATTCAGGTTGGCAAGAAAAGTTGAATGTAAAATTATGGCGACAAGGAAACCTACCACTCAATTCTATAAAGAAGGAAGTGTTGCTACACCTATATTTCCACAACCTACAAGGTTGACACCACAACAATTGGAAGAAAAAAGAGCAAAAGGGCTTTGCTACAGTTGTGATAGAAAATACACTAAAGGTCATAAGTGTGCTGAGAAGAAATTATTTTACATAGATTGTGAAGAAGAAGAAGAAAATGAACAAGAAGAGGATATACACTAGGAACCACCCCTAGAAGAAGAAGAAATGAATCCGACCATATCGTGTAATGCACTGGCAGGAATTACCACTCCTCAAACTCTCAAGATAGAAGGACATATAAAGAAAAAAAGGGTAATAGTGTTGATTGATTCAGGTAGCACCCATAATTTTATTCATTATAAGGTAGCCAAGGAATTAAATTGTTTCCTATACCCAGCACCCGAATGTCAAGTGATGGTTGCAAATGGAGGAACTATAAATTGCTCTGGAAAATGCCATAATATCAAGCTAACCATGGGGGAATATGTATTGACTAGTCCAATGCTTTCCATTCCTATGGGAGGTGCTGATGTTGTACTAGGAGTACAGTGGTTACAATCTTTGGGGACGGTAGCTTTTAATTTTCAAGAACTTTTCTTGAAATTTTTTTCAGAAGGAAAGGAAGTCGAATTACGGGGTATTGAAGGGAAGCCGGGAAGGATAATAAGCTATAATGTCATGACAAAGCTTCTAAAGAAAGAACAACGAGGCGTAATTGCACAATTATGCTCACTAGAAGTTCCAACATCAAAATCATCTATTTCTGCAGATCTCCAACAAGTCTTGGACAATCATTCCAAGGTGTTGAAACTCCCAAAGGACTCCCACCTATTCGTGATCATGATCATGCTATTCATTTGATTCCAGGAAGTGTTCCTCCAAACATCAGGCCTTATAGATATCCTTACTTCCAAAAGAGCGAAATTGAACGTATGATTGCAGAAATGTTAGAGGCGGGTATAATTCAACCAGTCAAAGTTCTTTCTCTGCTCCTGTAGTATTGGTACACAAGAAGGATGGATCATGGCGAATGTGTCCGGATTATAGGGAGCTCAATAAGCTCACCATTAAAGACAAATTTCCCATTCCTGTGATTGATGAATTATTGGATGAATTACATGGAGCAATTTATTTTACCAAGTTGGATCTTCGTTCGGGATATCATCAAATTAGAATGAAGACTGAAGATATTCCAAAAACAGCATTTCGAACTCATGAGGGTCATTATGAATTTTTGGTCATGCCTTTTGGTCTTACCAATGCACCTTCTACATTTCAAGGGTTGTTGAATTCCATTTTCAAACCCTTCCTTAGAAAATTTGTGCTAGTATTTTTTGATGATATACTAATCTACAGCAGGTCTTGGAAGGATCATGTTGAACATGTTGACAGGGTGCTCAAACTATTGCAGGAGAAACAATTATATGCAAAAAGTCCAAATGTTTCTTTGGAGTACAAGAGGTGGAATATCTGGGTCATATTGTATCTCACGAGGGTGTTAAAGTGGACCCTAACAAAATTAAAGCCATTAAGGAATGGAAAGTTCCCACAACCATAAAGCAGTTGCGAGGATTTCTCGGGTTAACGGGGTATTATCGCAAGTTTGTTAAGAATTATGGGAGAATAGCAGCACCTCTAACAACATTATTGAAGAAAGATGCATTTTCATGGACTCCTGAAGCAGCTAAGGCCTTTGAACATCTTAAAGAGGCAATGTGCCTAGCACCGGTCTTAGCTACGCCAGACTTCACAAAAACCTTTATTGTGGAATGTGATGCCTCAAGAAATGGAATTGGTGTAGTTTTAATGCAGGAAGGAAGAGCCATTGCTTTTGAAAGTCGTCCAATCAAAGGAAAGTATTTACAGAAACCTATTTATGAGAAGGAAATGTTAGCAATACTGCATGCACTAAAGAAATGGCGAACTTACCTAATGGGAAGAAACTTCAAGGTAAAAACTGATCATGATAGTCTTAAACACTTTTGGAACAAAGACTATCTTCAGAAGAGCAGCAAAAATGGGTCACAAAGATGTTGGGTTATGACTTTGAAATAATCTACAAAAAAGGAAAGCTTAATGTTGTTGCGGATGCACTCTCAAGAAAGAATGAAGAGGTGGAAGCATTGCTTTGTGCCATTTCTATTATCCAACCAGATTGGATAACCGAAGCAAGAGATGAATGGAAGAAGGACAAAGATGTATGGACACTCATTCAAAAGCTGCAACAAGATCCTAGTACATCTGATACATTTAGTTGGAAAAATGATTTCTTATGGTACAAATATCGCTTATATCTTTGTAAGAATTCCCAACTAAAACAAAAGATTCTTTTGGAATTTCACACTTCTCCTTTAGGAGGACACTTAGGATTTTTAAAAACTTACCACAGGGTGAAGAAAGAATTTTTTTGGGATGGCCTTAAATCTAATATTCAAAAGTTTGTGGTGGAATGTTTGGTTTTCCAGCAGAATAAAGTTGAGACAATTAAGACCCGGGACTTCTACAACCTTTATCCATTCCAAGTCAACGTTGGGAGGAGATTTCAATGGATTTTATCACGGGTTTACCTAAGTCCGAAGGAAAGAGTGTCATCATGGTGGTAGTTGATAGACTTACCAAGTATGCACACTTTTGTGCATTATCTCATCCATTTAAAGCAAGTACAGTTGCTACTACATTTATGGACAGAATTCAAAAGCTACATGGAAGCCCAAGGGTTATTGTGAGCGACAGTCCCATTTTTACCGGAAATTTTTGGACGGAGTTATTTTCTTGTTTGGGTACTCAATTAGCTCATAGCTCATCTTATCATCCTCAATCTGATGGTCAAACTGAGATAGTAAATAAATGTTTGGAAGGATATCTTCGTTGTTTGTATCTGATAAACAAACACAATGGGTCAAGTGGTTACCTCTCGCTGAATGGTGGTATAACACTTCCTTCCATACTGCAGCAAAAATGACCCCATTTATGGCACTTTATGGATATCATCCACCATCGATCACATCATCTTTATGGGAAAATTCGAAGGTTCAAGCAGTGGAAGATCACATCGAGCATCAGCAAGAAGTTCTCCAACTCTTAAAGGATAACCTGAATTTGGCACAAAATCGAATGAAACAACAGGCAGATCAACATCGCAGCGAGAGAAGTTTTTATGTAGGAGATTGGGTATTTTTACGGCTACAACCATATAAACAAATTTCCCTCAAGCAAGCCAAGAAGGATAATAAATTATCGCCAAAGTACTATGGTCCTTACAAGGTGTTGCAAAAGATTGGTACTATGGCATACAAATTGGAGCTTCCTGCTTCTTCGCGAGTACATCCAGTTTTCCATGTTTCATACTTAAAGAAGGTTATAGGTGAAGATCTTCCAGTTCAAACAGTATTTCCAGAACTTGATGGGGAAGGGAAAATCATATTGGAACCTGAAGCAGTCATGGAAAAAAGAACTTGACAACTACGGAATCGATCAATTTCAGAGTATCTCATCAAGTGGAAGAACTTACCCACTGAAGATTCTACATGGGAGGATGAGAATTTTATACAGAAGCACTTGGAGCTACTCAAGCATTGAGGACAACACTTTTTTTGAAGGAGAGGGGCATGTTAGGTCCCTATATCACTAGTATAGTCCCTTATTATTGTTAGTGCAAACCCCTTATTGTTATTATTGTACCCTTGTAACCCCCATTTTGTTATTATTGTGCCCTTAAATTATTATTGTTAGGTCGGCTAGGATTACATTGTGGCCCACTAGGATTAGATTATGGCCCCATGGACTCCTATATATAGAAAGGAGGTTTTTTGAATTGTATCATCCAAGAATTGTTCATTTATGTAATGTATTGGAGGTTGCCCCCTCGAAGTGGCTCATTTCTAAGGCGTTTACATCTCTTTTCTTCTATTTTTGGAGCTGGTTACACAACAGTGACACTTTCATCTGTGCAAGTAGATAATTGCCGAAAGGGCCAGTAGTTGGAGGGTTTTTTGTTTTATCCATAAAATTTGAACTTGGTTCAGGACCCCTCAAGCCAAAAGTGGTCATTTTTCTTCCAAGTATACCATGTATAAAATACTAAGGGTAGGTTACTATTGGCCCTCCATTTTAAATATTTCTAAAATTTATTCAAAGTTGTGATGAATTTTAAAGGTCATTGGGTAAAGAAAATTTATATGCCTTACCCTTATAGCCTCTCTCAAACATGATTTTCCTTTTTCAAAATGGGGCCTAGAATTTGTTGAACCTATCATCCCTCCTTCATCTACTAGACATAATTTCATTATGATAGCTACTTAATACTTTACAAAGTGGACGAAGATAGTTCCTCTCAAGAACACCAGATATCACAGGTCATTTCTTTCATTGAAAATCATTTCTTCTCTATATTTAGTTTACCTATTGAAATAGTTTATGATAATAGACTAGCATTTATTTTTTCAATATTTACTCAAATTTTGCAAAAAATATGGGGTCAAACATTATCCCTCTTTAACTTATTACCCTCATGGTAATGGTCAAGCCAAGTCTACTAATAAAATCCCAATGAGAATTTTGAATAATATTATTAATTATAAGGGTAAACACTAGCACACTCTCCTAAATTTTTCTTTACGAACCAACCAAACCACCTCTGAGTCCAGTATAGCGTTTTCCCCATTCCAACTTATTTACATCCAAGATGCCATTATGCATGCAAAATTATAACTAAATTCACTCCAACTAGCATTGTAGGTATAAGATTTAAATTCCATTAATGTTCCCAAAATAATTCATGCTCTATTAGCTTAGGAGGAAAAAACGAATCACTCTAAATAATCTTAAACATAGGAAGCAAAAAAATGAAGAAATATTTTTATAAATGATCCAAAAATGTTAACTTTTAGGTTGGAAAAATGATCTAGATTTATGCAGGAATGCAATATAATACACATATAACCATAAATACAAAGATGCAGTAGAAATAACACTTCATTTCATTAATATCAAAGAACTGAAATTTGTTTACAGACAGAATGGAAATAAACTAGCTAGGGCACTGGTAGGTTATCTCTAATAAGATATGTGGTGCCTATAGGCCTATGGACTGTGTTACAATGAGGATAGATGGCCTATTTATTATTTAGAAATAATGGAAAAGCCTAAACATCCAAAAACCTAACCCTAGCAGATGAAGCGCCAAAACTATGGGCCTCATTTGGGTAAATTGGTACATCAACTTCCCAAGGACATAACTTTGGCATACGATCTCGGTTTGATGCGCACAATACCTCGTTAAAAATATATATCTAAGGAATAAAAATTTTAATGTGATAAATATCAAATGAAATTCCATGTTGCTCCTGGTTTTCCTGAAAAAACGTCGTTTATGGCCTCAAAACAGCTCCAGAAGTTCAGGACCCGAAAAACGGCTAAAAATAGTAAACTATGCTACAATTAAGGAAACTGAAAAACTGAAAGAAACAATGGTGGGGCCCCAAGTGGAATAGGTGGGTGGCCACCAATACACACCTAGATCATTCCTTCCCCCTTAGGAAGCAATGGTCCCCATTGCTTTGAGTTCCTCCATGAGATGAGGAAACTTATGTTGAATTTGGTCTCTGGTGAACCAGTTGCCTTGGTGCAGGAGTTGGCCATATTTGACAATATGGTAGAGTTGGATCTTCTGCTGGTGAGTGTTCTTGATTTTCATGTCCATGATAAAATCCATGGTTCCCTGTTCCATGTGGTCTGGGTTTAAATCTATTATTTTGGGTTGTTCTACAATGTCAAAGGTATCCAGTAGAGGTGGGAAGTAGGGCCGAAGGTGGACCACATTGAATATTGGGTGCAGAATAAGGAATGGTGGAATAATGAGCTCGAAGGAATTGACCCCTACAACCTTGGTGATGGTGTGTGGCCCATATCAGAGTAATCAAAGCTAGCGGTGGTGTCCAACAAGGTGCTCCTTCTACAAATGTAGAAACACTTTGTTGTCCACTTAGAGGTTGTGTGGAACCTGATGTTGATCATGTCGTTTCTTGTACTTAGCATTGGCTTTGTCCAATATGTCATGAACATGTTGGTGGTTGTTTTGAATGCGCTCAATGAATTTGTTCGCTTTGTCCGTTTCAGACTAGAGATGAGCTGAATTAGCTTTAGTAGCCGCAAATGGCATGGCTACATCAATGGGACATAGTGGTTGGAATCCCAAGCCCACCTGAAAGGGGTTATGGTTGATTGAGCTATGAAGAGCCTGGTTATAACTATGTTGCACATAGGGATGACTCTCATCCCATGTGCGTGGATGATCTGAATTGTACATGCACTGAATGTGTACGATCATCCTATTGATGACCTTTGTCTGGCCATCAGTTTGGGGATGGAAAGATGTTGACTTGGTGAGCTTTGTGTGCAGCATTAACCAGAGGTTGTGTTGTGAAACCAACTCCAAAAAGAGAAGAAAAGAGATATAAATGCCTTAGAAATAAGCCACTTCGAGGGGGCAACCTCCAATACATTACATGAATGAACAATTCTTGTAGGAGTCCATGGGGCCACAATGTAATCCTAGTAGGGCCACAATGTAATCCTAGCCAACCTAACAATAATAGTTTAAGGGCACAATAATAACAATATGGGGGTTACAATGGTACAATAATTACAATAAGGGGGTTACACTAACAATAATAAGGGACTATACTAGTAATACAGCGACCTAACATGCCCCTTTCCTTCAAAAAGGTGTTGTCCTAAACACTTGAGTATCTTTGGGTGCTTCTGTATAAAATTCTCATCCTCCCATGTATAATCTTCAGTGGGTAAGTTCTTCCACTTGATGAGATACTCTGAAATTTATCGATTCCATAGCTGTCGAGTTCTTGTTTCCGTGACCGCTTTAGGTTCCAATATAATTTTTCCTTCCTCATCAAGTTCTGGCAATATTGTTTGAACTGGAAGATTTTCACCTATAACCTTCTTTAAGCATGAAACATGGAAAATTGGATGCACTCGTGAAGAAGCAAGAAGCTCCAATTTGTATACCATAGTACCAATATTTTGTAACACCTTGTAAGGACCATAGTACTTTGGCGATAATTTATTATCCTTCTTAGCTTGCTTGAGGGACATTTGTTTGTATGGTTGTAGGTGTAAAAATACCTGATCTCCTACATCAAAACTTCTCTCGCTGCGATGTTGATCTTCCTGTTGTTTCATTCGATTTTGTGCCAAATTCAGGTTGTCCTTTAAGAGTTGGAGAACTTCTTTTTGATGCTCGATGTGATATTCCACTGCTTGAACCTTCAAATTTTCTCTTAAATATGATGTGATGGATGGTAGATGATATCCATAAAGTGCCATAAATGGGGTCATTTTTGCTGCAGTATGGAAGGAAGTGTTATACCACCATTCAGCTAGAGGTAACCACTTGACCCATTGTGTTTGTTTATCAGATACAAAACAATGAAGATATCCTTCCAAACATTTATTTAATATATCAGTTTGACCATCTGATTGAGGATGATAAGATGAGCTATGAGCTAATTGAGTACCCAGACAAGAAAATAACTCCATCCAAAAATTTCCAGTAAAAATGGGATCTTTGTCGCTCACAATAACCCTTGGGTTTCCATGTAGCTTTTGAATTGTGTCCATAAATGTAGTAGCAACTGTACTTGCTTTAAATGGATGAGATAATACACAAAAGTGTGCATACTTGGTAATTCTATCAACTACCACCATGATGACACTCTTTCCTTCAGACTTATGTAAACCTGTGATAAAATCCATTGAAATATCCTCCCAACGTTGACTTGGAATGGATAAACGTTGTAGAAGACCTGAGGTCTTAATTGTCTCAACTTTATTCTGCTCGAAAACAAAACATTCCGCCACAAACTTTTGAATATTAGATTTAAGGCCATCCCAAAAAAATTCTTTCTTCACCCTGTGGTAAGTTTTTAAAAATCCTGAGTGTCCTCCTAAAGGAGAAGTGTACAATTCCAAAAGAATCTTCTGTTTTAGTTGGGAATTCTTACAAAGATATAAGCGATCTTTGGACCATAAGGAATGATTTTTCCAACTAAATGTATCAGATGTACTAGGATCTTGCTACAACTTTTCAATGAGTGTCCACACTTCTTCGTCCTTCTTCCATTCATATCTTGCTTTGGTTATCCAATCTGGTTGGATAATAGAAATGGCACAAAGCAATTCTTCCACCTCTTCATTCTTTCTTGAGAGTGCATCTGCAACAACATTTAGCTTCCCTTTTTTGTATATTATTTCAAATTCATAACCCAACATATTTTTGACCCTTTTTTGCTGCTCTTGTGAAGATAGTCTTTGTTCCAAAAAGTGTTTGTTACACATCATTTTATCACCGTCCCTGCAATCCCTCATCCCGTACATTGGAGGATTATTCCCGTGACCTGTGAATAGTAAAATGACCTGAAACCACCTTCATGGCATCCTCTTGCATAAGGACAAACATTCTCCTGAAGAAAATTTCCTCTTAAAAACCCTAAAAATAGATGTTTTAGCCTTGGTGTGACTAGCCAGTTCAGCCCTCGTGCCAATGGGGGAAATCCACACTAAAGGGTGTGCCAACTGGCGCTCTGTCCCTGTGTTTCACTTGCGCCAAGCTTATTAAGGGATTTTTTTTAAAAATAAATGGCGAACGTTTGATTCAAACAAAATCCTAAATGAATCATCAAAAGGAGTAGAGTGGTTTGGCTCGGATCTCCATGTATAGGAAGTGGTTTTCCACCGATCATGGAACCTTCCTAAGAGATAGGGCCGATCCCATGATTATAGGGATCCCAAATTCCTTTCCTCCATCTATAAAAGCTTTCCCTCTCCATTGGCAAGCTAGTTGAACTTGTAGGAAGGAAACTATAGTCGGGAAACTATTGAGAGCCAAGCCGAAGAGAGAGAGCTTCGTCCATATTCCCGACAGGCTTTGTTGAGACGCGCTCCGCTGTCAGCCCCACCGAAGGAAGATCATAGCGTCAGAGCATTTGGTTGTAGCCTCCCTTTTGTCATTTATAATATAAGAGACTCTGATTTTTTTTCCATTCATGTGTTCATTTCTTTATGTAATTCAATGAATTATATCCTCTCTGACTGATGTATAGTTACATGCTTTAGATTTCATGTTGTATGTCATCATTTCCTTGCATGTGTAAAGGTGTTCAGACATGTCGAATGGAAGGATTGTGATCTATCACACAAGGGATGGGAAACATCATATTTTCTTCAATGACAACTGCATAGGATTCAAGGTAGGCTACTCGTCGCGATCTTTGTATTTTTTGTAATTAGGAACCAACGTCATTGCATGACTTGATTGTTGCTAGACCTGATCTAGGCTAGTGGGATCGCCTTTGTCTACAGAGGGGATTTACCTCTTCAAAAAATTGGCGACTCCACTAGGGAGTTAGTTGGAGTTATTATTTCCTCTTTTGGTTGTTTTTGGGTTTTGATTGATTTATTTGCTCTTCTGGTTCACCTCCCTTGTTTTCAAACCCCTATTCAGCCCCCAAAAGACCTGATCCAGTCTTTGTTTGTCCTTTTTTCATCTTTTCTCATAGTATACTCGATTGGCGTGGTTTACCTCTTGAAATTCGCACCAACTGGCACTAGTTGGTAGTTAGGCCCCCGCACCAATGCTTTTTTGGCATAGATTACAGCCAAACAGGCGCACCAACTTTGTTTGGTGTTAGGGTTTTCTTGTTTTTGGGCTCTTTGAGCTTGATTTCTAGTCTTGGTGTCATTTTTCTGACTGTTTGAGTGCCTTGAAGTCTTTTTTGACCGTGTTTGGCCCTTTTCCTTTGGTTGTTTTCCTTTACCATTAGTTTTGCATTCTAGCCCTAGGGTTTCTAGGTGCTTCAGTGTGCTGAGACTCCCGTGGGAGTTTTGGGTTCTTGCTTTCCCGGTCACCTTCATTTTCACTTCTTTTCATTTTTTTTTATGGATTAAATTATGTCATTGCGTTAGTTGAGTGATTATTCTCTCTTTCATTCAAGTTTCGCTTTCTCTCAATCCAAGCCTAGATTACACGGTTTGTGTGAGTCCTTTTCGAGATTCTTTTTCACTTTGAGGTATTTTGTCATCAGTTTGAGTCTTGATTGTGTGCATTTATTTTGAGTGAACTTGTTTTTTTCAGCTCTCTCACTGTCATTTCTCGAATTGGTGTTTTTATTAGTTTTTTCATTCATTTAGTGCATTTTCTCTAAAACATTGAAAAATACAAAAACAAATTTCTTTGCATTGTGATTAGTCTAGTGAAAATTGAAAGCTCTTTCGCTTTACTAGTGTTATATAACTCTAAGAGAGAATTTTTCTAGTTTCATTAGCTTGCATCAGAGACAGTAGTGGATGTTTTTGCGCTCATTTTTTTGTTATTTGAAAAGCTCTCAACCCTCCCGTAGATAGCTCTTCATTGAACAAACTGATATTTTGTGGCATGGAGTGTGCATTTACAATATTTTTGAGATCCAACATTCGATAGGGCTTGAAATTGAAACATAAATTGAAGATCAAATCTAAAATTTACTAAATTAACCTAAGGAAACATTGAAACATTAACGGAATATTGAGAGGTCTAGGCTAGTGACGTGTTCTGGCGTCATTAAACCTAGTAGTTGTCGTTCGCCATATGGCTTTAGACAGTGCTAGTATGGACTTGTGATCCCCATGCCGTTGCGTTTATAAAGGGAGACCCGATTAGGTTGCTATCCTTTATCCGTAGGAAGCCGAGTTTGCTGCCTTTTACCCATGATACACTGAACACAGCATTCGGGGAGATTACTTACACGTACGTCAAGTCCTTGGTTGATTTCTCTTTCATTTTTTAACCAAGGTGTATATGGCAGTTGACGGATATCTGGTACACCCATTTTAGATTACCAAAGCAGTCATTTTGATCTTTACTGACTCATTAACTTTGAAAATATCATCAAGCGTTTGTCCTTTCATGCATGTTTCCAAATTGAAAGTGATAGAATCATATTTTACTTGTTTCTAGACTCTTAATCACCTACGATCACACACCCATTTAGAGATTGATTTTTTCATCCTATTGTTCTTTGCTTTGGTTTTTTCCCATGTGTCTTTGTTTTGATCTCTTCCTCTTTTCGTTACAGTCACAGTGTCAAAACCCTCAGTTTCGTCTACTAGTAGTCCTTACATAGACGATTCATTAGAGGTCTCCCACTCCTCTGCTGAGTATCAGCAGCCCATTGTATCCAAGTTTCCCGACAGAGGACCGGTTATATCTGAACTTCCCTTTGGAGGACCAGTTGACTTCAATTGGCCCTTGCCCAATGCTTGGTTTGGATTTGGAGTAGGGGAACACTTCCCTCCTCTTACATTGGGATCGCCTTTCTTAGCTTCTATTATACCTTCTAGTCCCCATCGTCTTTAAGAAGATCTTACAATAGGGTCAGATATGGACTCATCCAGTCCTTCTTCTAGTGAGGGAATTCCTACATCTAGTGAAGATTACCATCTTTTTCCCGAAGACATCCCCGAAATTTCTATTATTTCTTCACCTGGTCCTTTGCTTCCAGCTAGATATAGGTCTTTAAGTCAGGTCATGGACATTGTTGCCTCTATGGGAATATCGACTTCGTCCACAAGGCTGACTATTCCCTCATTAGGGATGTCAGCATAGACACCTCTCACGACGTCCCCTTTCATCACATCAGTACCTATTAGACCTACTATCTGCATGGCGGTGTCTACGCCTATTCTCACTACTCAGTCAACCAGGACCTCTTCAGTTCCTGAAGACATTTATATAGCTTCTACTATTCCGGAGAATATTTCTCTTGAGGAGTATCGATTGTCTTTACAACTATTAAACTCCGAGGTTGGTCATTCCTCTCAAGATCTCAACCATACTTAATTTTCCCATTATGGACCAGATGGTGCCCCGATTTATGTATTTCCATATCAATATGATGAGTAGGGAAACCCCCTTCGTTTTCCTACTCCTGAGGCATAACAGTATATTAACGTTTTTCTATCTGCCAAGGCTGGGAAACCTTCTAATCAACAAGGGAAACCCATACAAGGATAGCCTTTGTTTCAGCAAGGATATGCTTATGTCCCATAAGGACAACCCTTCTAGGGACAACCTTCGGCCCAACCAGGTTATCCGTTTGACCCGCGAGGACAACCCTTACAAGGACAACCTTCGGCCCAGTAGGGATTGTTGTACGGTCCACAAGGGAAGTCTTACAAACCTCAAGGTCAACCTCTGCAGCCTCACCCTGTGGTCTAGCTAGGGAAACCTCAAGGACCCATAGGGAAACCGAGATATCAACCTAGAACATTGTACGGTATTGGGGGGAAAACCCATCCTTATCAACCGTTGGTGCAACCTCAGCAACCTCATCTTCCAATTGGTCAAAATGTTTCACAACCAAGACCATCTTATGGTCCTCTCACAGGTCAACCTGGTTATCAGGCATAACTTGGCCCTCTCCTGCCATCAGGCCAACTTGCTCAACCGGGGCAACCTGGTGTCCTTCATCAATCGGGTCAACCTGTTCAACCAGGGCAACCTACACAGCTAGGTCAACCTATTCAACCAGGACAACCAGTTAACCCTACTCAGCATTCGATCTATTCTATGCCATAGCCGAACCTGCCTGTGCGCCCAGCTTATCAGGCTCAGCAGAGTCCCGCTTACCAGCAGCTCATTCGACCCCAAGGTGGCTATTACCTTCAAGGTCAGTCTCGACCGATTTACAACCTACTCCAAGGTTTTGGTTATTACCTTCAACAATCAGGCTACACTTATACTCCACATTCAAATCCATAAATTGCTCAAATGGGGCCCACGTATAATCAGAGTTAGTACCCTGGTTATGAACCCTCGTATCCTAGTTTTCAGCAACCATATCAACCCAATTATATGTCTTATACCCCCTATGGTCAGAATCCTCCAGGACAGAACCAGTGGAGGAAGAGTTATGCTCAACCAGGATGGAGTATAGGTATAGGTCCTTATCGAGGACCTGACATGCCTTTTAATCCTCAGTTACCTTTTCTTGACACATTGGAATTACCAAATGTATCCAAATTGAAAAATGATCTGATTCTTCATAATCCATATTGGCCTTCGGTTCGTATGAAAGTACCTAGTGACTGTCCCAAATTTGAAGGAAAATCTGGAGAAGACCCCCAAGCACATGTCATGACCTACCATTTGTGGCGTTCTTCAAACTCTTGGATAGATGACTCGATCCGTCTATGTCTTTTCCAGCGCACTCTTACCGGTGCTGCTACTAAATGGTACATAGAACTACCCTGTGGTATTTTTCAAGACATTAATACTCTAGCTATGGAATTCCTGACACATTTCCAGTTACCGGTTCATTATGAAGATGGGACACATCTCCTGACATCTTTGAAACAGGACAAAGCCACTCATATTTCAGATCATATTCATGAGTGGAGGCGTCATTGTCGTCTGATCAAGTTTGACATTGCTGATCAACTTCTAACTCACTGGTTCACTACCTCCTTTGCCAACAAGATTGCACAGGACATTGCTATGGGGGCATGAGTAACTGAGGAACAAGCCATTGCTCATGCCCAGTACCTCGATTTAGTGTACTCCCAGTCCACCACGTTATATGATATCTTGACTGATGCCCCGCGGCCAAGGACCTCTAAAGCACCACCTACCCCATCGGTTGACGGTGTTATTCGTTTCGTCTCTCAGACTTCTCGTAAATCTTCTAATGGGAAGAAGAAATCGAATTCATCCAACAATTCTTCTCCTCCAGCTACTCCTGATTCTAGTAAGACCCGTGGAGGTGAATGCAGTTCAGGCCAATCCTATGGACAAGGCTTCCAAAGGGAAGAACAAGGGCAAAGGCAAGGCCAAATCCGATGCCCCGAAACCAGAATCCTCCAAACCATGTGATGATGATGGTTCGCAATGAAAACCAAAGTACCCTTGCCTGATATGTGATGAAGACCACAACACCAAAGATTGTCCCCGATGATCCGAGGTTACTCAAATTCTTAAAGGCTCTAAGGGAACTCCTGCAGTTCTTAAGGAACCATTTCCATCTCAGCAGACCCAGATGGTCGAGCAGCCTTCACCTTCTACACCGTTTGGGTCTCAGGTTTTCATGATGAATGGTGCTACACCTGTTTCTATTTCCACTCGGTCGAAGTATTATGCCGGATCATGCCAGGTAGCTGGGAAGGAAGTCATTGATGGCCCGCCTCCCCCACCTGCCTCTGGTCCTCTAGAAATTTAGAAGCCCAGTACTAAACCCGTTGTATGACCACCTTCCAAAGGTGTTCTTCGAAAATATTCCTATAGTCCAAATGCCCGTGCTGCTTAGCATTAAAGCATTGTCGAGGATTTGGCATAGGTGCCTTCCGCGATGTTCGCGTTGGAAGTTCTTTAGAGTTGTCTATCTCAACGGAAAGCCTTGTTATCTGCGATCTGCGGAATTGATCCTGCCGATTCTAACCTTCTCTCCTTCGATCTAGAGAATTTTTTCCCCCGACTTCCACATCAAATCACCCTTGTTATACAAGTCCGTATCAATGGCCTCAACATTCACAGGGCCATTGTGGATGAAGGTGCCTCTACCTGTGTTATGTCATCTGCTTTTTGGAATGCCATTGGCTCTCAAGCCCTCACCTCATCTCCCAATGCCCTTGAGGCATTCGATGGAAGGGAATGAAAACCCTTGGCTATTCTCGCGAGTCTACTGATCACATTAAAAGGTAAGACACTTAACGTCGAAGTGGAAGTGGTTGATGCCAAACTCAACTACAATCTTCTACTTGGTCGTAGCTGGACCCATGCCATTCTATGCATTCTGTGCACCCTCTTTTGGCTTTTGAAGTTTCCACATGAGGGAAATATTATTACTATTGATCAGTTGTATTTCTTTACCTTGTCCTCCAAGAACAATGTGCCATACGTGGATCAAATTCCTAAACCCTGACAGTGTAGGACCTGGTCTTTTCAAGGACCCCATTATCATGGGTATTTTTCCCATTCCTCCACCGAAAATCGTTCAAGTAAACATGATCTCGAGGTCAGATGACCCATCGATCATCCCTTCTCCTGAAAAGGTTACCTCTTTTGGAGAATCGATGCCTCTGACCCCAGTTGAACTCAATTATTGCGAGATCGTTGCCGCATCAGATCCTCCTCCTGCTGAAAAATGCTTCTTTGAGCATGGCTCTTGATGTTTATTCTCAATCCCCTTGGCTCGACGATGCAGATTCATTCGATCATTTGAGAGAATTTTTTTTGTCTCAAAGATCTTCCATGGAGCGATGGACATCATCGTTCCTCGTTCATGCCCAACCTGGGGGAAATGTCTAATTGTCTCAAGCATTTTTCATCTCAGGTTCCATTTTCGCCTCTCCAAACACCAATATTGACTCATGAAGTACTTTCGGAGGGAAATATGAGTAATATTACCCAAAAAATTCCTATCGAAATCTCCGTTAAACCGAGGGTCATTAAGAACATTCACGAGGGAGTCACTTGTTCTCTCGAGGAGATTCAAGTGCACACTAGCCTTTTCTGTGAATTCCGAGATGTTTTCGCATGGTCTTATGAAGAGATGCCTGGGATCGATCCCAATATCTTTATGCATGAAATTCCCACCTATCCGAGTGTGAAGCTTGTATGCCAACGTCTGTGCCCAGTGCATCCTCGAAAAACCGCTGCTATAAAAGCAGAAGTTGAGAAACTTCTTAAAGTAGGCTTCATATATCCGATCCCTCTGACAGAGTGGGTTTCCAATATTGTCCCTGTGAATAAGAAGAAGGGCACAATTCGAGTCCTTGTTGAATATCGAGATACCAATCGAGCTTGCCCTAAGGACAACCACCCTACTCCCTTTATATATCAGATCATCGATGATTGTGTAGGGAGTGAGATCTATTCCCTTATGGATGGCTTTTTGGGTTATAATCAAATTAATATCCTTCCATCCGATCAACATAAGACAACCTTCATCTTTCCGTGGGGCACATTTTCCTATAAGAAGCTCCCGTTTGGCTTGAAAAACGTTGGGACTACCTTCCAACATGGCATTTCCTACGCCTTTCATGAAATACGTAATATTGTTTAGCCGTATCTGGATGACTTTCCGGCTCATTCAGCTTAGTGCGAAGACCATCCCGAACATCTCTGCCAGATTTTTCTCCGTTGCAGACGTTACAACATCATGCTTAATCCTCACAAGTGCGTCTTCTATGTTGACTCTAGTCGTCTTTTGGGATTCATTGTCTCTAAAGATGGAATTCACCTTGACCCTCTCAAGGTTGAGACTATTGTTAATCTCCCCTCCCCATCCTCATTGCATCAACTTTAGAGTCATCAGGGGAAAGTGAATTTCTTACGTCGCTTTATCCCGAACTATGTAGAAGTGGCCAAAGGGTTTATGCGACTTCTAAAACAAGACGTTCCCTTCCATTGGGACAAAATTTCTCAGCAATCCTTTGATAAAATTAAGATGTTGCTTGTCAACACTCCATTAATACGTCCTCCCAACTATCATCATGAATTTACCCTCTATTTGGCTATCACATTCAGCATAATTGCCATGGTTCTGGTACAAGATGAAAATGATGGAAATGAACATGTGGTTTATTATTTGTCTCAGAATCTCCTCGACACTGAAACATGTTATGCCCATGTCGAGAAGTTGGCACTTGTCGTGGTCCAGGCTATTCAGTAGTTTTTCCATTACATCTTGTTATGCACGGTAACCGTGATTTCCGATTCCAACCCCATGACTTACATTTTGTCTCGACAATTGCTGGGGGGAAAGTACTCCAAATGGATTGTGATCCTTCAAGAGTTTGATTTGGAGTTCACTACTTCCAAATCAAAGAAGTCACTGGTTTTTGTTGATCTCATCTGTTCTCTCCCTACCGAATTTGTTCCGTCTCAATCCAAGGATCATATCACAGACGAAACTCTCTTTCTAATCAGCACTCTCGATCCATGGTATGGTGATATGATCGTGTACCTTCAGAAATCTACCTTCCGGTCTGAGTTGACGAAGGATGCTCGACGTCGCGTTCGGCATTAATCGTAACCATATCGCATTGTCAGAGATACCTTATATCATGTCGGAGTCGATTCTATGTTCCACCGATGTTTGACCTTGGAAGAGGCTGAGAAAGTTTTGAACAACTGTCATAGTGGCGCCTGTGGTGGTCACATGTCCGGTTATGCTACTACCCAAAATATTCTGCGTGTGGGTTACTTCTGGCCGTCTATATTTAAATATTGTATTGTTGCAGTACGAAAGTGTCATGCGTGCCAGATCTTCCAACGCAAGATGTGTGTGCCACCCCTCCCTTTACATCCTGTCATTACTGTAGGCCCTTTTTCCAAATGGGGCATTGATTTTATGACATGTAACCCTCACTTGGCCTGGGGGCATACTTACATCATCATTGTCGTAGATTACTTCACCAAGTGGGGTGAAGAAATGCCTACATTAGAGGACGATGGTAAGACAACTACTCAATTCATTTTCAATCATGTGATCACGCATTTTGGCGTTCCTCAAGCCATCGTCACCGATCATGGCACTCATTTTCGATACTACATGATGGAAGAGCTAACATCAAAGTTGGGCTTGCGTCATGACAACTTGATGCCATACTACCCTCAGGAAAATGGCCAGGTTGAAGCCGTGAACACAGTGCTTGTCACGATGCTTCAATGAACAATTGGTATACACAAATCCAATTGGCATCTCTAATTTTTTTGAGCTCTCTGGGCCTACCAAATGTCAGTAAAGAGCGCGACCAAATTCACACCTTTCCAGTTGGTGTATGGTCTGGAAGCTACTCTTCCGGTTGAATATGAGATCCATTCACTGAAGTTGGCTATGGAATTATTGCCCGACACTTCCCCAGAGGAAGAACATCTCCTATGTCTGGAAAAACTAGACGAAACTCACTACTTGGCTACTTTGATTATCGAGGCACATAAAAAGTGGGTTAAAGCTCATTACGATCAAACGGTTTCTCAACGCTCTTTTATCTAAGGGGACCTCGTCCTCTTGTATGATCAAGAACATGATAAGCTTGGGGTAGGAAAATTCAAGCCTATGTGGCATGGGCCCTATATCGTTAAACGCGTATTGAAAAATGGGGCCTATGAGCTAATCGATTATGAAGTTCTTCCTTTGGCGCAAACCATAAATGGTTTGTACCTGAACAAGTATTACGCTTGAATTTTTCTTGTGTAGTGTGTGTACATAGGTGATTTCCTCATTTTTGTGCATGTGTGGTGTGGTGTGCTTTGTAAGCGTCTTTCTGCTGAATGGGTCTTCCTGATTATGCAGATGTCTATTAATCCTTATGTCGGTTTCGTTGACGGTGCCTCCCACAGTACCAAGAATCTATCTTCGGCAGCCTGGGTAATCTACAATCCCGCCGGTGAGTTAGTTAATTTACAAGGTGTTTGTCTAGGGCCTGCTACAAATAATGTCGCAGAATATAGTGCCATTTTGGAGTTATTGAATGAGGCCATTAACCTCCACATTCATGCATTACCTATATATATGGACACACAGCTTGTAGTTTTACAGCTCAATGGTCAATATTCAGTTAGGAATCCATCCATTTTAAGACTGTATCTACATATTCGTTTACTGGAAAGAAATTTTGATTACATCACATATCAGCATATACCCAGACAAATGAATACATTAACATATGCATTAGCTAACATGGTATTAGATAGACATTTACGCAACTTGTAAAAACATCATCATATGTGAAACGATCCATGCAGAAATATATATATATATATATATATGTATGTATGTATGTATGTATGTATGTATGTATGTATATATATATATATATATATATATATATATATATATATATATATATATATATATATATATATATATATATATCGAATGTTTGCAGTGTGTGCATCATATAAAATCCCAAAAATATGCGTTTTTTTTTTAATTACATCCAGAGACAACATGTCTCTCAAAAATATGCATATGAAAATCCTAGGACACTAATGAGCATGGTGCTCATGGTAGCATGTTACTTCCCACACCAATCACCTCAGTAAGCGATGAAGGTGACTAGGCACCCCTACGGTGTGCCTCTAGTAAGCCATAGGGACATCAACTAGGTGAGCATAATTAGGAATCCCATGGGAAATTCCCTCTAAGTTCTGAACCAACTCGTTCCCCTCGCCCCCCTCACCTTGAGGGTCATAGGCGAGAGGGGTCTTCCGTGCGATTGGTGACATCTCGGCAGGCCTCTCTAAGCCGACATCTGCATACATATAGGATTAGTTGTTAGAACATGCATGTATAAAAAAATAATAATAAAATTCATAAAATCAAAAAAAGTATTACCTAGCTCCTCATCCCAGTCCTCTCCTTTCGGGAGTGGAAGGTCTAGGTGTCCTGTGAAATCGGTACCAGCATAGGGCCAATCCTCTATGGTGATTAACTGTCACTGGAGCCATCCAAAGAACTCGGGCCGCCATGAAATTGGCTGGCCCCCTCCTGTTCTGGGCATCAATGTTTCCCATCGAGCCATCCGTGGCTCTCTCAAAGGTGGATTTGTGACTATCGCTCCCTGGCCCGGGAAGATAGGCAGTCGTTCTAGGATGAACAATACCAAGATTGAACCATACCCAAACTACTTCAGTTTGGCCTTTTTACATTTAGTCAATTTTCATTTGATATTCATGGTTACGGTTGTGGCCCAATCAAATAATATCGGGTTCATACATTCTGACGTTAGGAGGAGCTGTGTTTTGGCAGCCACATGTAGTGCCTGTGACCCCGCGGCCCGCATAATGATATGTAGCACCACTCTCAGTGCTAGATCGAGAACAGTGTGAATGTAAACTTTTCCACTACCTGATCCTGTTTGTGCCCCTGGGCACACTCTTTCCATAACCATCGACATCTTCTTGCCAGAAGGCCTGGTACTTGTCATAATCAGAAATGGACCTCTGCCAGACAATCCAGTGATGAAGTAGACATCGGATACTTTGAGTTCAAGCACTTGATCTCGAAGCCTAAACTTATCTTCATTCTCATCCCAAATACTTATCAAATATTGTAACAATTCAGGTTGTGCCCTGAGACATGCTGTCAAGAATAATTTCTTTAATCCACAATTCCAAAGAGCATTCATGCATTGCTCATTCCCCATTTCCATTTCTTCCTCTTCACTATGATCCCCTTCTTTCCATTCAATAACCATTGTGGCTTTATACCTTCATTAAATTGGTCATAATGACATCGTAGGATCCCTTGGGCATTCAAAAATTCAATTGATTGGTTCAATTTTGTGAAATTTGAGCAGAAAATGAGGTTGCGCGGTTGGTACGACTGTCTTGCTGACAGTTGTGCCAGCTGGCGCAACCCCTTTGCAAAAAGAACTCGATTGGCGTGGGTTCATGCGTCATAACCGCGCCAATCTTAGAAGCCCTAAATTTAAAAATCCTCCCCTCAGAGACGTCAAATCAAAATGGAAAGCTATGAAATATGGCTAAAACATAGCTAATGGAAGCAGCTCTTACCTGGAAAAGACGAGATTTGGAATGATGCACTAGATCATCCACAATCATCACTGCAAGATCATAGGGAAATAACTCACTATCACTCTGCACAAGAGGTAAAAAGTAAAAAGTAAATATGTTTTTACAATTTGTTCATATTTATAACTTTTCGAAATCAACTTTAGGTTTTGAGACTTTTTTTTCCAAATATTTCACTATGTTTTGTCGAAAAATGGGTTTTACACTTGCTTTTTGTGTAGCGACAGGTTTTCGTGTAACTAGGATGACGAAGGGAGTTGTATTTTATAATTTTTCGAACTCGGGAAAAACATGAAAAAGTCACTACTGGAGTCATATTTCAGCTCTTTTCTGACTCTCTAAAATTGAAAATATCGTCGAGTCGCTTGTTGTTTTGAGGTCGTTAAATTGGTTGCGAAACGATATCTACCCAGTATATGTTTACCCATTTTTTGGGCTGGGATAGATTATTTACGAAAAAGGAATACCCTAGCCTATCGCGACTAGGAGGTTCTCTCATACATAGTTTTCTACCTTTTCGGATCTGTGGGACTATCTATGAAAAGGGACTGTTGGAGTTTTCTTGTCTGTTGTCTTTTCAAACTCTCTAAACATGAAAAGACGTCGAGTTATTCCTTTTTCAGACTCGTTAAAACTTGATAACATCATATTCTGTCGTTACGACGTTACTTGATTTCATCCTTCCTAGGGCTCGTTAAATGTACTAGGTTGGATTTTTCTGAAGGAAAAACTTATATTACAAGCATATGCTATCCCCTTCAATCTTGATTTCAAAAATAATTGGGGTACTCGCCAAAAATGGTGGGGAAAATGGAACCAGTATCCCCATCGTGTCAGTAGCCTCTTGAATATGGTACTTGTCTGCATTTGAGTTGGGTTAGGGATATCTCATCTCGTTATCTTCTTGCCTCCATGGGTTTGGGTAATCTCTTTTGACTGCTCATATGCTCTTTTCCATGTCACCATGACCTCAGATCCTTTGATGTCAAATACTACCAAATCCAATGTCGTGCCCCCGATATGTTCAAGAGAAGTTGGCCTCTGTAGTTTTCAACCTCACTCTGATTCTCTGCTGATATTGATTCATAAACATTATGTCCCTCTGTCTTGTGTTGATGATGTGGAAAAAATTATGGCCCACCTTCGATCAAGGTCACTTCCTATCGACTTCAGCTCATTATTCAGGAAGCTGATCTAGAGACTCCCTTCAGGTACCTTGGAGCCTGCATGCCTCAATGGTAGGTTCTTCGCATTCAACACAAGGTTTTCATTACTGGCCTTCGATCGGATGATTATATAGGTGCTCGACGTCAGCTCACTGTTCACATTCCATGGATTGTACCTATAGTACCTTGAGGGCCATCCTCATTATTGGTGGTTTCTCTCGTGTTTGTAAATGGCTTTCATTATTGGCTGGTAATCAGACGATGTTCTTGCATGTTCGACTTCAGCTCACTTATTCGCATGCTCCGACTTGTACTCTGTTCAGGTTGAGATGGAGCGCAAGACCCTAGTTTTTGTCTGATGAAATCCAGGCTGTGGATTTTTGTGGATTATCATAATTTGTTACATGACTCATTTGACTGGATGGCTGCAACCATACCTGAGCCTCCTTGTTGATCCTTCTTTAATGGATGGTTGCATCCATACCTTGGATCCCGGTTATTGTACACTCTATTATGGATGGATGTGCCCATACCACCTATCATGTATCAGAGATATTAGTTGTATTTGTATTTGCAGGTTTTCTGACATCAGTGTTTTCAGTTGGGCGTGTTCTCATAAAGCATTTCACCCCTCCCTCTCTCTCGGACCTCATGCTTTAGGGGGCATCTGTTACACTACATTTTGTCACCGTCCCTGCAAACCCTCATCCCATACATTGGAGGACTATTCCCGTGACCTGTGAACAGTAAAATGACCTGAAACCACCTTCATGGCATCCTCTTGCATAAGGAAAAACATTCTCCTGAAGAACATTTCCTTTGAAAAACCCTAAAAACAGATGTTTTAGCCTTAGCGCGATTATCCAGTTCAGCCCTCACGCCAATGGGGGAAATCCACACTAGAGGGCGTGACAACTGGTACTCTGTCCCTATGTTTCACTCACACCAAGCTTATTAAGGGATGTTTTTAAAAAATAAATGGTGGAAGTTTGATTCTAACAAACTTCTGAATGAATCATCAAAAGGAGTTGAGTGGTTTGGCTCTGGATATCCATGTATAGGAAGTGGTTTTCCACCTATCATGGAACCTTTCTAAGAGATAGCGCCTATCCCATGATTATAGGGATCCCAACTTCCTTTCCTCCATCTATAAAATCTTATCCTCTCCATTATCAAGCTAGCTGAACTTGTAGGAAGGAAACTATAGCTGGGAAACTATTGAGAGCCAAGCCGAAGAGAGAGAGCTTCGTCAAGATTCCCGACAGGCTTTGTTGAGACACGCTCCACTATCAGCCCCACCGAGGGAAGATCATAGTATCAGATCATTTCATTTTAATCTCCCTTTTGTCATTTATAATATAAGTGACTCTGATTTTGGTTCCATTCATGTGTTCATTTCTTTATGTAATGCAATGAATTATATCCTCTCTGACTGATGTATAGTTACATGCTTTAGATTTCACGTTGTATGTCATCGTTTCCTTGCATGTGTATAGGTGTTCAGATGTGTTGAATGGAAGAATTGTAATCTGTCACGTGAGGGACGGGAAACATCATCTTTTCTTCAATGATAAATGCGTAGGATTCGAGGTAGGCTACTCGTTGCGATCTTTGTCTTTTTGTAATTAGGAACCAACGTCATTGTGTGACTTGGTTGTTGCTAGGCCCGATCTGGGCTAGTGGGATCGCCTCTATCCGTAGAGGGGATTTACCTCTTCAACAGTGTTTAAGACTATCATGATCATTTTTTACCTTGAAGTGTCTTCCCATTAGGTAAGTTCTCCATTTCTTTAATGCATGCAATATTGCTAACATTTCTTTCTAATAAATAGGTTTCTGTAAATACTTTCCTTTGATTGGACGACTTTCAAAAGAAATGGGTCTTCCTTCTTGCATTAAAATAGCACCAATTCCATTTCCTGAGGCATCACATTCCACAATAAAGGTTTTTGTTAAGTCTAGCATAGCTAAGACTGGTGCTAGGCACATTTCCTCTTTAAGATGTTCAAAGGCCTTAGTTGCTTCAGGAGTCCATGAAAATGCATCTTTCTTCAATAATGTTGTTAGAGGTGCTACTATTCTCCTATAATTCTTAAAAATATTTCGATAATACCCTGTTAACCTGAGAAATCCTCGCAACTTATTTATGGTTGGGGGGACTTTCCATTCCTTAATGGCTTTAATTTTGTTAGGGTCTACCTTAACACCCTTGTGAGATACAATATGACCCAGATATTCCACCTCTTGTACTCCAAAGAAAAATTTGGATTTTTGTGCATATAATTGTTTCTCCTGCAATAGTTTGAGCACCCTGTCAACATGTTGAACATGATCCTTCCAAGACCTATTGTAGATTAGTATATCATCAAAAAAACTAGCAAAAATTTTCTAAGGAAAGGTTTGAAAATGGAATTCATCAACCCTTGAAATGTAGAAGGTGCATTGGTAAGTCCAAAAGCATGACCAAAAAATCATAATGACCCTCATGAGTTTGAAATGCTATTTTCGAAATATCTTCAGTATTCATTCTAATTCGATGGTACCCTGAACGAAGATCCAATTTGGTAAAATAAATTGCTCCATGTAATTCATCCAATAATTCATCAATCATAGGAATGGGAAATTTATCTTTAATGGTGAGCTTATTGAGCTCCCTATAATTTGAGCACATGCGCCATGATCTATCCTTCTTGTGTACCAATACTACAGGAGCAGAGAAAGAACTTTGACTAGGTTGAATTATACCTGCCTCTAACATTTCTGCAATCATACGTTCAATTTCGCTCTTTTGGACACAAGGATATCTATAAGGCCTGATGTTTGGAGGAACACTTCCTAGAATCAAATGAATAGCATGATCATGATCACAAATAGGTGGGAGTCCTTTGGGAGTTTCAAACACCTTGGAATGATTGTCTAAGACTTTTTGGAGATCTGCAGAAATAGATGATTTTGATGTTGGAACTTCTAGTGAGCATAATTGTGCAATTACGCCTCGTTGTTATTTCTTTAGAAGCTTTGTCATGACATTAGAGCTCATTATCCTTCCCGGCTTCATCGCAATACCCCGTAATTCGACTTCCTTTCCTTCTGAAAAAAAATTCAAGAAAAGTTCTTGAAAATTAAAAGCTACCGTCCCCAAAGATTGTAACCATTGTACTCCTAGTACAACATCAACACCTCCCATAGGAATGGAAAGCATTGGACTAGTCAACACATATTCCCCCATGGTTAGCTTGATGTTATTGCATTTTCCAGAGCAATCTATAGTTCCTCCATTTGCAACCATCACTTGACATTCTGGTGCTGGGTATAGGAAACAATTTAATTCCTTGGCTACCTTACAATGAATAAAATTATGGGTGCTACCTGAATCAATCAACACTATTACCTTTTTCTTCTTGATATGTACTTCTATCTTGAGAGTTTGAGGAGTGGTAATTCCTGCCAATGCATTACACGATATGGTCGGACTCATTTCTTCCTCTTCTTGGGTTGGTTCCTGGTGTATATCCTCTTCTTGTTCATTTTATTCTTCCTCTTCACAATCTATGTAAAATAATTTCTTCTCAGCACACTTATGACCTTTAGTGTATTTTCTATCACAACTGTAGTGAAGCCCTTTTTCTCTTTTTTCTTCCAATTTTTGTGGTGTCAACCTTGAAGGTTTTGGAAATCAAGGAGTAGCAACACTTCCCTCTTTATAGAAGTGAGTGGTAGGCTTCCTTGTCACCATAATTTTACATTCAATTTTTCTTGCCAACCTGAATGCCTTCTCTAATGAATCAGGTTCCAAAACGCGAACTTCATGTTGTATGTTATCCTTTAAAGTGCCTATGAAGAGATCAATCCTGTGTTCCTATGGAATATCAGTTACCCTTATATTCAATTTTTGGAAGTCCGCAATGTGCTCCCCCATTAAACCCTTTTGTTTGAGATTTATCAATTGGCTAAAGAATGTTTTGTTGTTTGTATCCTCATAATGCGCTATCATTTCCTCCGTAAAAATTGACCAAGTGACAATTTATTTATGGGAGCAATGCCATCGATACCATACAAATGTATTTTGTTCTAAACGTAAAGTTGCAATGTGTACCATTTGTGTGTTTTGCACATTACGGAGATCAAAATATTGCTCCATATGTAGTATCTATGTTACATGATCCTTTCCATTAGATTTCCTCATATCCATTTTTGGAATATGGTGGTTCTTCCCGCCAACATTAGATTTTATGAAAACACGATTAACATTTATTTTGTTCTCATCATGAGTTTCCTCTACTATCTTTTCACCATTAGGAAAAATTTCTTATATCAACTTTGTCAAACTTTCCATGTCTTATTTTAGATCATTCTTCATGTTTTCCATTTTCTCATCGATCTTAGCTTCCATGTCATCCATCTTAGATTCCATGCCAGCTTCCTTGCCATATATATTAGATTCCATGCCATTCTTTAAACCATCCATATTATATTCCATGCCTTTCTTCAAACCATCCATCTTAGTTTCCATGCCTTTCTTCAGAACTTCCATGTCATTTTTTGTTTCTCTTTGCGAGAGCGAAATTTGGTGCACTTTCTCTTGTAATTTTGATATGTCATGTTGCCATTATTCGTCTTCATGAGTCATAGTAGAGATTTCTAAAGGCTTAATGGGTGTTGAATTCTTTTGAGGGGACATTTATAATACAATATTGATATCTATTCTACAATATTCCCTTGGAATCAATTCAGCTTGATTCTTCAAACAAGACTTATGCAATTCAGAAAAAAAAAATACACACCTTTTACTTTCTTTGGAGGAGCTTGATATTTAAATTGAATTATATCTATAATTGCAGATCCTCAATATCTAAAATTCATCCCTGTAGTAGCCCTCTGAAGATTCTTTCAAATTCCACAGGTCTGATCTGATTTTGGATTCTTCAAGGCAAAGTAATGTCGAATCTCCCACAATGACCCAATTTTGGACTAGTTTAGTAGAGGGAACTTGTATGACTTGCCACGTGTCACTGTTTCCTCCTTTGGCTCTGAAATTCATAGACCAAAAAATAATTTCTATGTACTAGCGGCCACATTTTACAACATTCCAATCCGATGCTCAGAGAGAGAGCTATGAATGTTTTCCCATGATCACCTCTTTGAGATGAAATTCAAAAGCCTCAAAAATCCCCAACTTCCACAGATCATATCTCCGAAAATATTGTGAAACAATATCTGAATTTTTTTGATGATGTTCCTTAGGATTGCGGATTCACACTCGAAAATTTTCAGCTTCTGAACCTTTGTAGAATAAAATTTATTACGAAAATACCATGATGACCTGTTTAGGTTAAATTCAGGAGCCTGCAAAATGACCTAACTTGAACAGATCATATCTCCGAAAATATTGCGAGCCAAGCTCTGAAATTTTTTGAAGATGTTCCTCAAGATTTTGGATTTGCACTCTAAAAATTTTAGATTCTGAACTTTCGTATAAAAAAGGTTATAGCGAAAATTCCACGATGACCTTTTTGGAGCAGGGAAACCCTAGAATCTCAAAGCTCTGATACCAAATGTTGTGAAACCAGCTCCAAAAACAGAATAAAAGAGATATCAACGCCTTATAAATAATCCACTTCAAAGGGGAAACCTCCAATACATTACATGAATGAGAAATTATTGGATTATTAAAATTACAGAACCTCCTTTCTATATATAGGAGTCCATGGGGCCACAATGTAATCCTAGCTGACCTAACAATAATAATTTAAGGGCACAATAATAACAATATGGGGGTTACAAGGGTACAATAATAAAAATAAAGGGTTACACTGACAACAATAAGGGACTATACTAGTAATATAGGGACCTAACAGGTTGGACCAAAATGTGTTGAGGAACCTGCTATCCTTATATGAGATTATATACTGTGGGATCCCAAAGTTCACCCAAATTCGTTCAAAGAAGAGTTTAACAGTGGCTTCTGCTGTGATATTCTTCTTGTAGGCTGCCATAATTTCCATATTTGAGAATATTTTGATGACCGTGAAAACACAGTAATTTCCATGCTTAGTAGAAGGAAGGCCTAACTTGTAATCCATGGAGATGGATTCCCAAGGTCAACTAGGGGTAGGTATAGGAGTATAGAGACCTTGCCTCTTGATGGTCGATTTTTCAATGGCACAAGCAGTGCGGGATATTATGTACTTATCGACATCTCATCAAAGGTTTGGCTGATATAAATACTACTGCAGTACTGCCATTGTTTTCTTGACCTTGAAATTCCTAGCCACTCGACTGTAGTGTGCTTCCCAAATCATCTTGGCATGCTCGCTTGAAGGAACAAAAAGGTGTCCTAGGTGACATAGCAGTGCATCCTGGAGGTGAAAATTTTGAGGTTGTGTACCCTCTAAGGGTGTCTTGTATGTGTGGGTGAATTCCAAATTACTCTTGTAGAGAAGTGACCAATCAGAAATCGCGTGCCCACAAGATTTGAGGACGGTGGTTAGCTCCACGATCGGTGGTCGACTGAGGCTGTCTACAAAATTATTGGTGCCACCCTTCTTGTACTTGATGTTCAAATGAAACTATTGCAAATATGTGGACCATTTTTTATAGTAATCGTTCTATAACTTCCCTTGTGTATGTATGAACTGCAGGGGTCAGTGGTTTGCGTGGATGATCGTTTCCTTCCAGAAAATGTAATGCTTACATTTTTGGCAAGTCTGCACAATGGAATACATCTCTTTGTCATAAGTGGGATACTTGCAGACTATGTCAAACAGTGTCTCACTGTGATATGCCACTGGAATCCCCTGTTGAGTAAGAACTGCCCCAATAGCATACACAGAGGCATCTGACTCGATCTCAAATGGTCTTTGCAAGTATGGTAATGTGAGAACTGGGGCAGAGAAATGGTGAGGTTTCAATTCTACTAATTCCTTTTGTTGATATTCCAACCAAAATAATTTTTCTTTCACTCCTCCCTTGGCGACTTGACTCGAGGGCCAAGTGATATGAGAGAATCCCAACACGAACCTACGGTAGAAATTAGAAAGTCCTAGAAAGTTGTGAAGCTCTATTAGAGTGTTTAGGATTAGCCAATCCCAAATGACTTGGATCTTGGTTGGATCCACATGCACCCCACGTTCATCAATAATGTATCTTAAGTATTGAACCTAGGTCATGCCAAAATTTCACTTCTCCAAATTGGCACACAACTTGTGTTGCCACAGTGTTTGGAGGACCTATCATATGTGGTGGAGGTGTTCCTCTCAAGTTTTTCTGAAGATTAGGATGTCATCCAAGTACACTACTACAAATGAGTTGGTGAATGGCCACAAGATATCATCCATCAGCCTCATGAATATTTCAGGAGAATTCGTCAACCCGAAAGGCATGGCCAGCCATTCAAAAAGGCTATCCTTGGGTTTGAAGGCAGTCTTCCACACATCGGAGGGTTTGATTGGTAACCGGTGATATTCGGAGTTCAAGTCAATCTTGCTGAAATATTTTTCCCCTTTTAGTTGGTCCAGAAGGTCATCAATCTATGGGATCAGGTACCTATTCCAAACAGTGATCTTGTTCAGTGCCCAATAGTCAATACAAAGTCTCCATGTCCCATCCTTCTTCTACACCAACACGATCGAGCTCACATGGGGTGATGAACTCGACCATATGTTACCTTTATGCTGTAGCTCTTGAATTTGCCTCTTGATTTCATCATTCTCCAGAACAGAGCACTGATATATCAGTCCATTAGACAACAATGCACCTGGGGTTAGATCAATGGGGTGCTTTACATGAAAATGCAGAGGCACCCCTATGGGTGAGGTGAAGATGTCCCCTTACTACTCCACGACCTTGTCAATTTTTTTTTTGTCGTGCAGAGGAGACCTTTCTGGAGGTTGTGGCCAAAATATTCTTCTTTCCTCGAGGGTGGATCATCAAGAAAAAAAAAAACAGTTTTCGAAATGATCTTACTTCAATGTTTTGCAGTAACCAAAGAGATAGTGACAGGTGGTGGTACCTTTGGTATCCTGCGCAAGTTATTTCCCAAAGAAACAATAATAGCATGAGTTTGGGACTCATACACATCATGTCTCTTCCACAAGTATGGTTGGCCTAATAATACATCACAAACATCAATATGAGCAATATCACATAATACCTCATCCGTGAAGGGCTTGATGATGTAGGGAAGGTGGCACTGCTGGTTGACGTGGAGATCCTACCCTTGGTGAAGCCACCCGATGGTGTACGACTATGGTTTTGTTGTGGCTAGAAAGCCCAATTGCTTCATGACCTCTACTAAAATGCAGTTATTTTGGCTCCCACTATTGATAATGAAATGTAGCAGGGAACCCTTTACCCACATCTGGGAGTGGAAGAGACACTCCTCCTCCTATGGATATTTCAGTTCATCCTTCTGTATCTTTGTGCTGGCAACGATGTCATTGGGATCTGCAACAAAAATCTACTTCCCTTTGTCATTCCCCTTGTTGGGTTCTGATTTAGATTAAAAGCATGCATATGATTGAGAAGCTCTCTTCTCAGCCATTAGTTATTACTTGGCCCGACACTCACTTTTGTTGTGAGTAGAGCTCTTTTGGAACTCACAACAATTTCCAATGTCATTTTTTGGCTTTGTGGTGTTTTATTTTCTTGCGGCTTTGGAAAGTTTTCTTGGGCCACCATTCCTTGGCTTTGTTATTTTTTCTACTATCTAGGGGCACCTTTCCCTTACTTTTGATTCGTAGATCCAAAGTCTCTCTTCTTGTGTTTGAATTTCTTCTCAATATTAGCATCATATCGGTATGTTGTATCAAGCAAGGAGATGTCCAGGAACTCCATTTCCTCTTGAATTTGTCTCTGAAAACAACTACAGTACTTCAACACCAAATATTTCTTTGAATATTTGATACCAACTATGGGCGCAGGGTATGGAACATATTCATCAACTCATGCACATCTTGATTCCTTTGCTGTTGCAGCATAATCCATTGTATGTACTTGTCTTCATAGCTCCCCAAAGGATAATATTTTTCCTTGATGGTGTCTTGGAAATAATTTCAAGTGGGTACAACTAATAATAGATATGGTTCCCCCTCGTCCTTTTTCTCACAGTAAGTTTCCCACCAGTCCTTGACATGGGGGGTAGCTTTGAGGAGTGAAAAAATAATCTTCTCCCGTTCTGAAAAGTCATGAACTAAGAAATATCCTTCCAATGGATTCAACCATATATCTACAACATATAAATCTATTTGGACTTCAAATATGGGAATTTCAAAGTTCACTTGTACCTTAAAAGGAGTTGCGCCTCTAGAGTGTCTGTTTGATGCAGATGCAGCACTGGTGGGCAGTCATTCAAGGATTTGGGAAAAGTTATCCATCATAACGTTCCTTTGTTTTTCAAGGGCATCCTCAAGCAATATTTTTATAGGATATCCTACTCCCTAATATTTATTTTCATCTCACATGGGTGGTCATCGGGGTTTGTGAGGCTGATCTTCTAAAGGTCCAACTAGATCGAGCCATAACTCCTTATACCTCGACCTTGTTGGGGACATACAAATAGGGATCGAGAAAGAGCAGACCACTCTTATACCACTGATACAAATTTATGCAAGAAAAAAAAAGAATACACATACAACCATAGATACAAATTTCAGGCAGAAATAAAACTTCATTTCATTAATATCAAAGAACTAATTTTTTTTTACAGACATAATGGAAATAAAATAGTGAGGGTGTTGGTAGCTTATCTCTGAGAAGATATGTGGTGGCTACATGCCTCTAAACTGTGTTACAATGAGGCTTGAGGGCATATTTATTATTGAGAAACAATTGAAAACCATAAACATCTAAAAACCTAAACCTAGTAGATGAAGCACCAAAACCATGGGCCCTGTTTGGGTAAAATGGTACATCAACTTCTCGGGGACATAAATTTAACATGCACAATACCTCGTTAGAAATATCTATCCGAGGAATACATATTTTGATGTGAGAAACATTGTAGACACTTCCATGGTTCTCCCAGTTTTCCCAAAAAATGTCATTTAGTGCCTCAAAATGACTCCAGAAGTTCAGGACCCAAAAAACTGCTAAAAATAATAAATTGTGCTACAATTAAGGAAACTGAAAAACTGAAAGAAACAATGGTGGGGCCCTAGGTAGATTAGGCGGTTGGCCACCAATATCCACTTCGATAAAAAAAATTTTTGTTATGGGACTCTTCCCATGTAGAAAAATGGAAAGACACCAAGTTCTAAAATTTTTGGATAGTACCCTTCATAATTGCTTCTATTGTCAGAAGTGATTGTTATTTTCTAAAGGATGAAAAGGATAGAACATTTTTCTATGCCACTAATGATTTCACTGAGAGGTGCTCTACAATCTAGTATAGGGTATATGTGTAGGTGTAATTTAAGTATGTAAACAATTTTAAATGTCGGCCTAATGAGAAAATAATTAAAAGTCAAAAGTGATATGGCAGATGAATTTAAACATTTAAATGTTGGCTTAAAGGTGTTGGGAAAAATACTGAGAGGGGGGTGGGGGTGAATCAATATTTACAAGGATCACAACATTTCACTTTTGTTTTCTAATTTCTGTACATGACTCTAATCGGTCCATCTAGCATATGCATGCGCCTGTCTTAAAGGAAACATGCGTATACCCAAATAACTTAATGTTCATATAAAACTTGAGAGACTTTACTTAGCCTAGTTCATCAATTATGCATCATACATTTAAACAGTAAGCATGTGCAGTAATAGAAAAATAAATCATCACACAAAGGAATCACACATGAACACCAAGATTTAAGGTGGAAACCCAAGCCGGGAGAAAGCCACTATTGGTGTCATCAACATCTTCAAAATTTATCTATAGAAAATTTCTTACAATGTTGTACTAATGCAAACTCATACAATTATGCAAGCACCCACCTGCAGAAAGATGAAACCTTCTCTCGTTCTCCGACTACTACTAGAAGGGAGATCCAACCCCCTAATCTCATTTACCAGCCACTATTAGAAGGGAGCTTCAACCCCCTGAACTGATCAATAGCTTCTACTGGCAAGAAACTTTGACTTGAAAATTGAAGGCTTAAACCCTCAAAACCATTGCATACCATGTTTCATAAATTTTAAAATTGGATCCAACTTCAACACAAGATAGTTTGTAGAAAATTTCTAATAACCATCAACGAATCTTCAAACAGAATAGTGAGATCACTGTAACCAGATCACATCATTAAAACTGGACTCATGTATTAAAAGACATAATAAACTTCAAGCCTGACATTCGTAAAATCAATTGTATACACTACTTTACTTTCTGCAACCAACGTGTACATACACTTTCCTGTGGACGAAATTGCATATAGATCTTTATGTAATGAGATATTAGAGTTCTATCCAAACTCAGAACATATCGGAGATATTCAGATATATTAGAATGAATTCTTAACACAAGTGTATGAAAATAAATCACTTTAGCTACACATGAAAAACAACCCTAACAAAAAATATGGTTGTATAACTTCTTAGATCTGCAATAGACGGTTGAAATGAATTAAAAATAAACCCAGATCTATGCAAATAAAGAATCTAAATAGTAAAATGAAATAATATTTTCTCCAAAATATCCAATGGACAATACAATAATTATAATGAATTTTTTGTATTATATTAACACTCGAGAAGGGAACAAAGAATGATGCTACCAATCCCCCTCAATGGGATGGGTTCTTGACTGTCCTCAAACACTTCAGCTTCAGAGTTTCTCTCTCAATGGTGTAAAAAACCTGAGACATATAGAACTCAAAGGGAGATCAATAAGAAAAAATAAAATAAAAGTAATAAAAGTATGATAATGATAAGAGGATCAAAGTCCGACCATGATAAAATGATGTAATATTCCAAAGTTAGCCTTCAGCTAATTGGAATATTAAATTTTTGTTTTTTCACTTAGATAGATGAATAAGTGGGTAGGGAGACCCATAAATCTCTTTAGTAGGAATAAAACCACTTGTCATGTGAATGTGGCTCATTTTATCATCTTAATAAAGCACCCTTAGGTGTGAACAGGGGCTAGAGCATGTGGACATGGTCAAAGTTGACCAGATCGATAGCGTTATTATGGAGATAGTGGAGGATTATTGGAGGATATCACAATCATTTAGGAGGATTGTATGCATGATATTAAATCCTTTAATGTGTGGGACTTAGGGTGAGGAAGCTCACCAAGAATAAAAGGAAGAGGATGAAAGAATTAGGAGACATGGATTTGTATTATTGGTTTTCATATTTTTAGATCTAGATTTGTCAAGTGACATATCCATGCATACTTTTGTTGTTTAGTAGGGTGTGTAGTGATATTTAGCACAAGGGTGTTATTGAGTGGGAATCCCACCCTCATCCTTGGGGGACTTCGAGTTCCTTCTCAGGAGAGGTATATTGATCATAATTTCCACTATCCAGCATTTTTTCAAGCTTCAATATTCGTCTACATCGTAGTCTATTACAGATTTTTGTTGTGTTGTAGGGTTGCAGTAGTGGAGGAGAAATATCTCCAGTTTTTGAGCTTGTTTACCATTGGAGGGGTCACCCTTTCATCCATGAAGCTAGTGAGGAAGATCTCAGTGCATTATTTCCATATCTGGAAGGAGTAAAAGTAGTACCATTAGCTACAATGCAATTTCCCCCAAGGACTACGTTATTTTAGAGAGCAGTTACAACAGTGGGTTTATTGCCCTAGTTGGAGGAGTTGTGTTTCCTGTGTGGGGATCGTCCCTTCATTTAGGAAATCTATTGGAGGATGTAAAACCATTTCCTATATTAAATCAGCCACCTCCTATTAGTGGTTATTCAACACTAGGGCCATATCTTACTATTGTTGTATTTTGTGTATTTCCGAAAACCTTTTCTAGGTTGTCATGGAAATCAGTTTTGGAGCATAGATCTCTATTCCTAGAAATTTTGGAGAATTGTATTAGAAACTATATATTTTTCTATTTTTCCGCTACTACTCTCTCATAGACAACGCAGTTATATCATTCCGTCATTTCATGTATTAGCAAAATTTTACATTCTGATGTATTGTTTCATGGGAGGTTTGTTTTCCCAATATTGAGTGATATTTTCCTCAAGATATTGTACTCATTTCTGCTAATAAACATAATGGAATGGCTCTAAATTTGTCTCATGTTTTTATCCATTCATATGTCTACATATTTCCAGTTTTATGTACTCTATTGTTGCTCTCCCAATTTTGGGATACTATAGTGGTATCAGAGAATAATATTGGCTCAGCCTGTGTACTTCAGCTATTATGTCATCTAAAGAGGCTTCTCATAGAAAGGAGAATATTTCCAAAAGATATGGAGGAGATATGGTGGCAAGACTCCATTATCAAGAGAAATTAAAGGGAAGGAGTTCTCAAAACTTCTTCTTCAAACTTTGCAGGGAATTAACAGAAACATCAAAGAGATGAGAATGGAGAGATGTAGAAATTCTCCAAGAGGTTTTGCACATGAAAGAAGCTCCAGTATTTCACATTATGGGTGTGAGAATTCAACATCACCATCAGATCTAAAATTTTCTACCATGCCTACATTCTTGGCAAGAGAAGAAGAGGAAGGAGACACACCAAAGGAGAAGACTTTGGGTGACCATCTCCAAGAATATGAATCTCAGTCCAAGATATTCAAGGAGAATCTAAACTTCCAAGGGTTCTACCAAATCAAAGAAAATAGAAGACCCAGTAAATACAATAGAAGAAAGGGGTGCATGCATCACACTTTGGGTAGATTATTTCTGCCTACTTTTGATGGATCACCCAAGTGCACAACTAAGGCTTGGGTAAGGAATTTAGACACATATTTACATCTGCATCAAGTTTCAGAAAAGGAGGCCATTAAGGTAGCAGCATTCACTAGGATTTTAGTTAAAATATTTGATCAAAAAAATTCTAAAGATTCTTTGGGTAAGCTAGCCTAACCCAAGAAATCAAAACCTTTTCATGAGTTGGTAGGAGCCACTAGACCTACTCTACTCCAAAATTCTATTGAGGGGCATAAAAATTTGCAAAATACTTTGCCAAGGGCAAAAGCCCCACTTCAGCAAGAACTTTCTTCTTAAGAGGAAGAGATGAAGATTCCTCCTTCAAGAGGAGATAAAGAAAAATTATCTCTTTATGATGAGGTATTCTCCCATGATGAGGAGGAAAAAAGGGAATAATTGGAGGGAGATACCAGTGCTGTAAAAGCAGGAGGAGATCTACCACCATTTGGAGATGGAGATGAAGCAGTTGCTTCAACTAGAGGAGCTCTTGTATCTTTTCAAGAAGTCCAAAAGGATCTCACATATGAAGATAAGGAGCAACATGTGTCTGCATTGATGGGAAGTGAGACTAAACAATGGAGGAAGTGTGTTCCAACATTGACCACAATTTTGAGGACATACACTATGATAGATCACTTCTTTGTGATTAAGAATCTTAACACCAATATGACATTGGGTGTGCATGGGTTGAATACATTGGAGAAGAACACCTTAGACTGTGATATTTTGCAGATGAAAAAGAGGATGAAAAGGATGGCCAACATAAAATTATTGGGAACTTACATACCCAACCAATTCAAGAGGTTTATGCACAAAAGAAGGAGACTGTCTTGTGATGTGAGAGTAGGGACAAATCAGCTCACTCACAGTCTGATCTAGACATTGATGTCTCATTGCATGGAGGCATCCCACCATAGAAACCCCCTGATTGGAAGATGATCAAAGCGTGTTGTGTAACCAGCTCCAAAAAGAGAAGAAAAGAGATATGAATGCCTTAGAAATAAGCCACTTCGAGGGGGCAACCTCCAATACATTACATAAATGAACAAATATTGGATGATTCAATTTACAAAACCTCCTTTCTATATATAGGAGTCCATGGGGCCATAATGTAATCCTAGTTACCACAATGTAATCCTAGCCGACCTAACAATAATAATTTAAGGGCACAATAATAACAAAATGGGGGTTACAAGGGTACAATAATAACAATAAAGGGGTTACACTAACAACAATAAGGTACTATACTAGTAATATAGGGACCTAACATGCCCCTCTCCTTCAAAAAAGCGTTGTCCTCAACGTTTGAGTAGCTCTGGGTGCTTCTGTATAAAATTCTCATCCTCCCATGTAGAATCTTCAATGGGTAAGTTCTTCCACTTGATGAGATACTCTGAAATTGATTGATTCCGTAATTTTCGAGTTCTTGTTTCCATGACCGCTTCAGGTTCCAATATCATTTTTCCTTCCTCATCAAGTTCTGGCAATATTGTTTGAACTGGAAGATTTTCACCTATAACCTTCTTTAAGCATGAAACATGGAAAACTGGATGTACTCGCGAAGAAGCAGGAAGCTCCAATTTGTATGCCATAGTGCCAATATTTTGCAACACCTTGTAAGGACCATAGTATTTTGGCGATAATTTATTATCCTTCTTAGCTTGCTTGAGGGAAATTTGTTTATATGGTTGTAGCCGTCAAAATACCTAATTTCCTACATCAAAACTTCTCTCGCTGCGATGTTGATCTGCCTGTTGTTTCATTCGATTTTGTGCCAAATTCAGGTTATCCTTTAAGAGTTGGAGAACTTCTTGCTGATGCTCATTGTGATCTTCCACTGCTTGAACCTTTGAATTTTCCCTTAAAGATGATGTGATCGATGGTGGATGATATCCACAAAGTGCCATAAATGGGGTCATTTTTGCTGCAGTATGGAAGGAAGTGTTATACCACCATTCAGCGAGAGGTAACCACTTGACCCATTGTGTTTGTTTATCAGATACAAAACAACGAAGATATCCTTCCAAAAATTTATTTAATATCCCAGTTTTACCATCAGATTGAGGATGATAAGATGAGCTATGAGCTAATTGAGTACCCAAACAAGAAAATAACTCCGTCCAAAAATTTCCCGTAAAAATGGGATCTCTATCGCTCACAATAACCCTTGGGCTTTCATGTAGCTTTTGAATTCTGTCCAAAAATGTAGTAGCAACTGTACTTGCTTTAAACGGATGAGATAATGCACAAAAGTGTTCATACTTGGTAAGTCTATCAACTACCACCATGATGACATTCTTTCCTTCGGACTTAGGTAAACCTGTGATAAAATCCATTGAAATCTCCTCCCAACGTTGACTTGGAATGGATAAAGGTTGTAGAAGTCCGGGGGTCTTAATTGTCTCCACTTTATTCTGCTGGCAAACCAAACATTCCGCCACAAACTTTTGAATATCAGATTTAAGGCCATCCCAAAAAAATTCTTTCTTCACCCTGTGGTAAGTTTTTAAAAATCCTGAGTGTCCTCTTAAAGGAGAAGTGTGCAATTCCAGAAGAATCTTTTGTTTTAGTTGGGAATCCTTACAAAGATATAAGCGATCTTTGTACCATAAGGAATCATTTTTCCAACTAAATGTATCAAATGTACTAGGATCTTGCTGCAACTTTTGAATGAGTGTCCATACATATTTTTCCTTCTTCCATTCATCTCTTGCTTCGGTTATCCAATGTGGTTGGATAATAGAAATGGCACAAAGCAATGCTTCCACCTCTTCATTCTTTCTTGAGAGTGCATCTGCAACAACATTAAGCTTTCCTTTTTTGTAGATTATTTCAAAGTCATAACCCAACATCTTTGTGACCCATTTTTGCTGCTCTTCTGAAGATACTCTTTGTTCCAAAAAGTGTTTAAGACTATCATGATCAGTTTTTACCTTGAAGTGTCTTCCCATTAGGTAAGTTCGCCATTTCTTTAGTGCATGCAGTAGTGCTAACATTTCCTTCTCATAAATAGGTTTTTGTAAATACTTTCCTTTGATTGGACGACTTTCAAAAGCAATGGGTCTTCCTTCCTGCATTAAAACTGCACCAATTCCATTTCCTGAGGCATCACATTCCAAAATAAAGGTTTTTGTGAAGTCTGGCGTAGCTAGGACCGGTGCTAGGCACATTGCTTATTTAAGATGTTCAAAGGCCTTAGTTGCTTCAGGAGTCCATGAAAATGCATCTTTCTTCAATAATGTTGTTAGAGGTGCTGCTATTCTCCCATAATTCTTAACAAACTTGCGATAATACCCTGTTAACCCGAGAAATCCTCGCAACTACTTTATGGTCGTAGGGACTTTCCATTCCTTAATGGCTTTAATTTTGTTAGGGTCTACTTTAACACCCTCGTGAGATATAATATGACCCAGATATTCCACCTCTTGTACTCCAAAGAAACATTTGGATATTTTTGCATATAATTGTTTCTCCTGGAATAGTTTGAGCACCCTGTCAACATGTTCAACATGATCCTTCCAAGACCTGCTGTAGATTAGTATATCATCAAAAAATACTAGCACAAATCTTCTAAGGAAGGGTTTGAAAATGGAATTCATCAACCCTTGAAATGTAGAAGGTGCATTGGTAAGGCCAAAAGGCATGACCAAAAATTCATAATGACCCTCATGAGTTCGAAATGCTGTTTTTGGAATATCTTCATTCTTCATTCTAATTTGATGATATCCTGAACGAAGATCCAACTTGGTAAAATAAATTTCTCCATGTAATTCATCCAATAATTCATCAATCACAGGAATGGGAAATTTATATTTAATGGTGAGCTTATTGAGCTCCCTATAATCCGGACACATTCGCCATGATCTATCCTTCTTGTGTACCAATACTACGGGAGCAGAGAAAGAAATTTGACTAGGTTGAATTATACCTGCCTCTAACATTTCAGCAATCATATGTTCAATTTCACTCTTTTGGAAGTAAGGATATCTATAAGGCCTGATGTTTGGAGGAACACTTCCTGGAATCAAATGAATAGCATGATCATGATCACGAATCGGTGGGAGTCCTTTGGGAGTTTCAAACACCTTGGAATGATTGTCCAAGACTTGTTGGAGATCTGCAGAAATAGATGATTTTGATGTCGGAACTTCTAGAGAGCATAATTGTGCAATTACGCCTCGTTGTTCTTTCTTTAGAAGCTTTGTCATAACATTAGAGCTTATTATCCTTCCTGGCTTCCCTTCAATACCCCGTAATTCGACTTCCTTTCCTTCTGAAAAAAATTTCAAGAAAAGTTCTTGAAAATTAAAAGCTACAATCCCCAAAGATTGTAACCATTGTACTCCTAGTACAACATCAGCACCTCCCATAGGAATGGAAAGCATTGGACTAGTCAATACATATTCCCCCATGGTTAGCTTGATATTATGGAATTTTCCCGAGCAATTTATAGTTCCTCCATTTGCAACCATCACTTGACATTCTGGTGCTGGGTATAGGAAACAATTTAATTCCTTGGCTACCTTACAATGAATAAAATTATGGGTGCTACCTGAATCAATCAACACTATTACCTTTTCTTCTTGATTTGTCCTGCTATCTTGAGAGTTTGAGGAGTGGTAATTCCTGCCAGTGCATTACACGATATGGTCGGATTCATTTCTTCCTCTTTTAGAGCTGGTTCCTGGTGTATATCCTCTTCTTGTTCATTTTCTTCTTCCTCTTCACAATCTATGTAAAATAATTTCTTCTCAGCACACTTATGACCTTTAGTGTATTTGCTATCACAACTGTAGCAAAGCCCTTTTGCTTTTTTTTCTTCCAATTGTTGTGGTGTCAACCTTGTAGGTTGTGGAAATCTAGGCATAGCAACACTTCCTTCTTTATAGAATTGAGTGGTAGGCTTCCTTGTAGCCATAATTTTACATTCAACTTTTCTTGCCAACCTGAATGCCTTCTCCAATGAATCAGGTTCCAAAACGCGAACTTCATGTTGGATGTTATCCTTTAAAGTGCCTATGAAGAGATCAATCCTGTGTTCCTCTGGAATATCGGTTACCCTTATATTCAATTTTTGGAAGTCCTCAATGTGCTGCCCCACTAAACCCTTTTGTTTGAGATTTATCAATTGGCTAAAGAAGGTGTTGCTCTTTGTATCCTCATAATGTGCTATCATTTCCTCCATAAAAATTGACCAAGTGACAATTTTTTTACGGGAGCAAAGCCATCGATACCATACAAATATATTTTGTTCTAAATGTAAAGTTGCAATGCGTACCTTTTGTGTGTTTTGCACATTATAGAGATCAAAATATTGCTCCATTTGTAGTATCCATGTTACAGGATCCTTTCCATCAAACTTCCTTATATCCATTTTTGGAATATGGTGGTTCTTCCCGCCAACATTAGAGTTTATGAAATCAAGATTAACATTTATTTTGTTCTCATCATGAGGTTCTTCTAATATATTTTTGCCATTAGGAATCATTTCTGGTTTTAAACTTGTCATCAAGCCTTCCATGTATGCTTTTAGATCATTCTTCATGTCATCCATCTTATCTTCCATGCCGACTTCCATGCCATCCATCTTAGCTTCCACACCTTTCTTCAAACCATCCATCTTAGTTTCCACGCCTTTCTTCAAAACTTCCATTTCATTTTTTGTTGTTCTTTGCGAGAGTGAAATTTGTTGCATTTGCTCTTGTAATTTTGATATGTCATGTTGCCATTCTTCATCTTCATGAGTCATATTAGAGCCTTCTAAAGGCTTAATGGGTGTTGAATTCTTTTTAGGGGCCATTTCAAACTCAAATATTAATAGCTATTCTACAATAGGCCCTTGCAATCAATTCAACTTGATTCTTCAAACAAGACTTATGCAATTCGGAAAAACAATACACACCTTTTAGTAGCTTTGAGGAGCTCGATATTGAAATTGTATTATCTCTGTGATTGCAGATCTTCAATATCTGAAATTCATCACTGAAGTAGCCCTCTAAATTTTCTTTTGAATTCCACAGGTCTGAATTGATTTTGATTCTCCAAGACAAAGTTGTGTCCAATCTCCCACAATGACCTAATTATGGACTATTTCAGTAGAGCGAAATTGTACGACTTTCCACGTGTCACTGTTTCGTCCTTTGTCTCTGAAATTGATATCCAAGAAACTAAAGTCTGTGTACTTGCAATCACTTTTTACGGTACTCCAATCCGATGCCCAGAGAGAGAGCTATTGAAATTTTCCCACGATCACCTCTTTGAGATGAAATTCAGGAGCCTGAAAAAGCACTACCTTCCACAGATCATATCTCCAAGAATATTGCGAACCAAGCTCTGAAATTTTTTGAAGAAATTTCGTAGGATTTCAGATTCACACCATATGAATTTCAAATTCTGAACCTTCATATAAATTTTCTTATAGCGCAAATTCCACGATGACCTGTTTAGGAGCCTGAAAAAAGACCTGACTTCCACAGATCATATCTCCGAAAATGTTGCGAACCAAGCTTTGAAATTTTTAGAAAAAATTCCTCAAGATTTCAGCTTTGCACCCTAAATATTTCAGCTTCTGAAGCTTCGTAGAAACAAATTTATAGCGAAAATGCCACGATGACCTGTTTGGAGCAGCGAAACCCTAGAATCCCAAAGCTCTGATACCAAATGTTGTGTAACCAGCTCCAAAAAGAGAAGAAAAGAGATATGAACGCCTTATAAATAAGCCACTTCGAGGGGGCAACCTCCAATACATTACATAAATGAACAATTCTTGGATGATTCAATTTACAAAACCTCCTTTCTATATATAGGAGTCCATGGGGCCATAATGTAATCCTAGTGGCCACAATGTAATCCTAGCCGACCTAACAATAATAATTTAAGGGCACAATAATAACAAAATGGGGGCTACAAGGGTACAATAATAACAATAAAGGGGTTACACTAACAACAATAAGGTACTATACTAGTAATATAGGGACCTAACAAAGCGTTATCTCAACATGGTGCATCATTGATAGATTTTCCTAAGGAAGGAGCCTTGGGAGAAGCTGGCACAATGTAGAGAGCCTCTGATGGGTTCAAGGAAGGGATGAGTAATAATATGATATTTTCATTTCCATTTTTTACTCGGCTACTTGCACTAGAAGAGAATGTTTCAGGAGTGTGTGATGGCACAAGTATGGGGTCAAAGGGCTAATCCATATCCTTGGAGCAACAAATAATGCTTCCACACATGAGGAATATTTCTAAGTATGACAAGAGGTTATTGACACTCTTGCATGAAATGGAAAAACTATCGAATTTTTGGATCGACCTTGCCTTCCAAGAGGAGGTTGACCTCCATCTACTTCAGTCTTGTCTTGGGCAAGATCACCTACAAGGGAGGCAACAAAAATGGGATAGTATTACTCTGGCATGTGGCTTTGGTAGTGATCATGTCAAAGAGGGTAGCTATGAGGTGATAGGTGATCCATTGCAGAATTCAACAACGTTGTCACTATTGAGGAGGATGGATCCATATTGGGAGTCCCAATTATTGGTGGAGTACTCCAAGAACCTCTTCACATGTAAGGTTTTTGATGGGCAAGTGATATATGGGAGGTATAGAGTGGATGATGGAGTTATTTATTTCCATGATTAGATATACTTGACTAGAGACTCCAAACATAAGAAGGATATTCTACATGAAGCACATGAGGCACTCTTTTTCGGGCATGTAGATTTGATTGAGACGTATCACATAATCGTGGAGGGATTCTATTGGGAGGGTCTCAAAGAAGATGTGCTCCAACATATCAGGAGATATGTATCTTGTTTGATGTATCAGGAGGAAAGAAAACACCTTGCAAGGTTGTTGCAGCCACTTCCTCTTTTGATGGAGAGATGGGAAGGCTCATCTATGGACCTATTCACCAACTTGCCTACAATATATGGTAAGGATTGTATCTTGATGCTTATTAATCAACTAACCATTTATGATCATTCATTTGCCATACATTTGCAGCACATTGTTCAATAAGAGAGCAAGCCTCTCTTTGGATTTCGTGGTCCTTTCGAGACTACATTCAGTGACGGGAATGGCCACTTTCTAGAGGAATTTGGGTAAGATTTTTTTTGCTTCACTCATATTCAGTTAACACCTAATGTCGTTTACTATTTTCAAGATTTTGAGAAGCTTATGGAAACAAGCAAGTGGTTGGATGGCCGCTTATCATATCATAGTTTGAGATAGCTAGAAGCAGAACAACGTTGGTCTCACTTGAGGGACTATTGTCACCATAGAACATGTTATATGATGCATATTCCATTTTTATTTTGGAACCCTTATAGTGATGAAATTATATTGACTATATGTGTGATGGATTGGGCAAGAGAGGTTTCTAGAACCAAAGAGCAGAATCATGAGATTCCAAGTGCCTTTTCGCTTCTTAATGACCACATTATTACAGCCCAATATCTGCAATTCCATATTTATCATAAATGGAGAGGGAGACATCGTGAGTTGAAAAATTTTATCTCTCATTTTCATTCATGCAACCCATATACATTGCAGAAGAAGGGGATTGGTGATTGTTTCTATGATCTACCAAGGATGGCTCACTTTGTTTGGATGATAGCATGGAGATTGGAGTTCCTCATTGGGATGGTTCTGCAGTATCCTTGAAGTTTCTTGAGGAAAAGCAACATTTTGGAGGGGAGGACTGTAATATTTAAAAATTATCCTTTAGTTAATTAGAATATTAAAATTTTGTTGTCACTTAGATATATGAATAAGTGGGTAGGGAGATCCATAATTCTCTTTAGTAGGAATCAAACGAATTCTCATGTGAATGTGGCTCATTTTATCAGCTTAATAAAGCACCCTTAGGTGTGAAAAGGGGCTAGAGAATGTGGACAGGGTCAAATTTGATCAGATCAACAATGTTGTTATGGAGATGGTGGAGGATTATTGGAGGGAAACACAATCATTTAGGAGGAGTGTATGCATGAGAGTTACTCCTTTAATGAGTGGGACCCAAGGTGAGGAATCTCGCCAAGCATAAAAGGAAGAGGATGTAAGAATTAGGAGACATGGATTTGAATTATTGATTTTGATCTTTTTAGATCTAGAATTGTCATGTTACATATATATGCATGCTTTTTTTGTTTAGCAGGGTCTACAGTGATGTTTAGCACAAGGGTGTTCTCGAGCTAGAATCCCACCCTCATCCTTAGCGGACTTTGAGTGCATACTCACAAGAGGTATCTTGAGCATCATTTCCACTATGCGGAATTTGGCCAAGTTTCATTCTTCATATACAATGCATTCTATTCCATATTTGTGTTATCTTGCATGGTTGTAGTAGTGGAGGAGAAATATCTCCAGTTTCTGAGCTTGTTTTCCATTAGAGGGGTCACCCTTTCATCTGAGAAGCTAGTGAGGAAGATATTAGTGCATTATTTCCATATATAGCATGATTCCAAGTAGCTACCACCAGTTGTATTGCAGTTTCCCTCAAGGATTGCGTTATTTCAGATAGAAGCTGCAACAGTGGGTTTATTACCCTAGTTGGAGGAGTTGGGTTTCATATGTGGGGATTAGCCCTTCATTTAGGAACTCTATTGGAGGAGGTTCAACCATTTCCTATATAATCTCAACCACCTCCTATCAGTGATTTATTTGCAGTGGTTATTCATCCCTAGGGCCATATCTTTCTATTGTTATATTTTGTGTATTTTCGAAAACCTTTTCTGGGTTTCCTTGGAAATCAGTTTTGGAGCATAGATCTCTATTCCTAGTACCTTTGGTGCATTGTATCAGCAGCTATATATTTTTCTATTTTTCAGCTACTACTCTCTCATAGACAACGCATTCATAGCATTTCGACATTTCATGTATTAGCAGCATTTTACATTCTGGTGTATTGTTTCATGGGAGGAATTTTTTCCCACTCTTGAGTGATCTTTTCCTCAAGATCTTGTACTCATTTATGCTAATAAACATAATGGAATGGCTCTATGGTTTTCTCATGTTTTAATCCATTGATATTTCTGAATATTTTTAGTTTTATGCACTATATTGCTACTCTCCCAATTTTGGGATATTACAAATGATCAAAAAGTAAGAATTGAATGGAAAACCCTCATATTTATAACAAAATATTGAGTCATCCTTGATAATGGTGCATAATAAAATATTATTAACCAATATCTAAATCTAACTACTTGGAATATTTTATTATATTTTGTTGGAGGGAAAAGGAATTTAAATTGGTTAAATCCATTTATTTAGAAATAGTAAAAAAATAAAATATTTATTTATCATTTCAAGGATGGGATCAAAGAATAATTTAGCAAACAATGATTTAATTGATTATTACTAAATTATTTAATCAAATTAAACAAAGGAATATTAATTAAATAATTATTTAATTTACTATTCCTTGAGAATAATAAGATAAATAATGATTTATTATAATGTTCCTTTTTCAGAAACATTGTCAAATGACAAGGAAAATCTATTCGAGAGATAGACTGCAGGAGAATTTAATGGATTTGTCACCTTTGAACAAAGGATGAGCTCTAGAGGCTACCTGGCCCACTAGAAGACTTTGTCTATAGAGTGATTGTCAAGGGACAATATCCCCAAGAGGGAAACACAACAAGATTGGGAATCCCTTAAGATAACCCCAACATTGCAGCTACAACAATAAAAAATACATCAAATGGAAAATAGTAGTGAATCATACACACATGAAATGCCAGAGAATACAATGGCCATCATATTAAGACATAGCAGCATAAAATATACATCATCTTGAGGAAAATTATCACTCAAGAAAGGCACAACAAGCCTCAAGAAATCTATACATACAAATATGAAGAACACTGTTGATTATATCAAGCCCTAGGCCATGGCTACGTAGTTATAGAGAGAAATTGTTGCATAAATAATGAAAATACAATGATATAGAAATGTAGGCTCAAATAAATAAGGGGGAGCAACATCTCAACCCGTGGAAATACATAACATCAATCCTCTAAAAGGATTGGCTAAAATCTATACAAAAATGGCACTTTGCAGAAATGTCGGAGTTACTGGGTAGCAGCAACTCAAGAACTCAAAATGGATGGAATCCTCCTCCAATGGAAATATAAGTGAAAGGCTGATCCTTTCACCCAAGACTTCTCCTCCAAATGAATGTCAATCCCTCACAGAAAATAATCACCCATGAGAACGTTGTCTAAGAGAGGGACTGCGTTGCCTCTGACGGAAAGTGGTTTCCATGATGCTAAATATGGTGGGATATGCTCAAGAACCACCTTTTCTATTCTCCCAATGAATAAAACCTCTCTCCACTGAAAAAAAAGCTGTGAATGGTGTGTGGAAACCTCCACGGAAACACCCAGCAACACTGCACAATATTTGTTGCAGAAACTGCGCTGATGTAGATGGATGAAGCTATGGCCTGAATTCCTAAACATGGGGAATGGATTGAAATCCTTCATGATCTACTGAAGAAGGAGATGAAATCCTCAATAGGACTCCCTCGTGCCTGAAGGCACTGCAGCTCTGCTGAACAGCAAGAGGCAACAACAAGTCTGCAAGACTTGGATGTAAACTGATCAAAGAAGTCCATAATGGATGCCTTGCTCCTCTTTTAAACAAGCGAGCCTTCCCTCCATGGGCCCTACTTCGAATTAGGGTTTACTCCCTCTAGAATCTTCCATCCTACGTTGTCCCACATAGTGCTTTCCAACTCATGCCAACGCAGTTTGACTTGTCAACCTTGGACAAGCATGTATGCAAAAACCTCCTTTCACACATGGAGCTGTGAAATCCAAATCCAATATGATCCTCTTTCATATTTAGAGGATTTTTATTGTCTAACCATGCAAATAATGGGTCCCCTACCCATTTTTTTCATCTCCTTAACAAAAATTAATGTTCCATAAAATTTGGAACATTACAGTCCTCCCCTCTCAAAATATTGCTTGCCCTCTAGCAATTGCAAGGATGAACTAAGTTTATTTTTTCCCTTCCTCCTGTAGCATCCTTATGTGATGATATCCTCAAGAAAAAAGGATGCCATATCAGCAATCAAGTCTCCAAACTGTCCCTCCAAAAAATGAAATCTAGCCTTGGGGTGAACATTCCCAAATAACTATCATGTAGAAACAAATATCCATGAAGGAAAAAAGAGCTATCCAAGGGCCTCCTTGAGGCATGAGGTCTGATATATAATGGGACTAATAATTCCCATGTGAATCTCTCATCCCCAATCCATCCATCATAAAAATAATTTTCCTCCCAACAAGGCAACTCATGGAAACTCTCCCTCCACCTTGAGCTCCAAAAATGAAGGTGGGCTGAAATCTGATCATGGAAAGCACTATAGCATGCCCCATGTTGTCCTCTTCCCCACTTATGACAAGTTTGGAGTGTATGTTGATCCTAGGCTGCAAAAATATTTCCCTCAAGTGGCAAAATGAAGAGAAATTATCCAAAGATATTCCCTCCATCAATGATAATCTGGCTGGCCCAAGACATGTCATCTATGATGAATAGGAAAAAATTACCATAGAATTCCCCCATGAAATGTTTTTTTTAGGCTATACCATGTGCATCAAATGAAAGCAATGCATCCTAGGGTTACAACACAATCTCACCCACTGTAGCTGCAGAAAAGAGCATGGCAAGCATTGTACAGAAAATATCACCTCTACTGCTGAATAGTGAATAGATGAGTGAATCAGAAATACACAATAAAATACATGTCCATATACATACAATGGATGGATATCATCATTATACTCATGGTCTACCTCCAAAGGAAGCAAATAAGTGGCTGTGGTGACCATGTCTCTCCTCATGTTCCCATTAGAACATGCCATGCATAAACTGTGGGAATCACCTTCCCTCAAGGACACACCAACCTCATGTGTCAATATTCTGATCATGATTCCAATAATGTGGAAAATATCAGCAAATGGAAACATGCTCCTCATAGAAAATGGAGGAATTACTGATGGTTTTACATGATGCTTGATCACACCAACAGTCTCCCAAGCAGCAACAACGCAGTTTTCAAACTGTTGCTTCAGAAATTTATATGGAAAAATGTTTCTTAATACATGGTAAAGTATTTGAGCTGGCTGAACATACATGTAGTGAGAAAAAAATTTCCCAAGGCCACATAAAATGTGGCTGTCTCCATCATACAAATTGGCCCAAATTTTATCCATGGAGCAATTTGAAAAGCTTGCCCTCTTGTAGAGCCATGCACTGCAAAATAATGGTAAGATTACACAATTCAGCCAATGTAAAAACATACATCTGACCATATACCGGGAGTAATATGGTGTATGGATCCATGAATGAACCCTCCATAGTTGTTTGGCATGCTCCCGTGAAGAGGAATGAACTAGGTGTTGCAAGAAGATCCTTCTTCTCATGCTTGGGTATCCAAGTCAAGAGGAATGTAACATAGGAATATATGACTCCATCCACTACCTCATCCATATCACCTCGTCTTTGTCCATCAAGTGAAAAAAATATGAAATGATCATGGGACAAGTGGGTTATGGATCCACCACACTTCCGGTGGGCACACTTCATCCATAGATCACTGCTCCAAAGGGACAACGTTATTGGCCTATACCCAACAGTGCTCATCAATATCAAGTTCCATTCTTTGACATGCTCTTTGTCAAAGATATCTTTCATAATGATGCAATACATAAGAATCTTCTCCCAAATTCGAAGTACCTCTCTATCATCGAAAAAAGAGGAGATAATTACATTTCCTCCTCCTACAACATCATGCAAAGTATGAGAGCAATTCGGCCCTTGCTCTCCCAAGCAAAGCAACAAGGTATTTTGTTGCCTTCCCATACTTCCGTCATAAAACTCATGTGATGAAGACACAATGGATGATATGAGTATCACATCAACATCATGCATCCATACTCTATGTTGCTCAATGATGCAAGTATTTTTCCATCTCTTTTCCATCCTTTTGGTACTCCTCCCATGAGAGCTACCATCTTCCCAAACCAATTTTTTCTCCTTGCATTTCATGAGAGTTTGAAATGCAGCTCCTTGGAGACCTCTTAGGAAAGGCCCCTCTCCCATGAATATGTTGGATCTATGAGGATCCAAATGTGATGGAGGTGATGTCTTCTCTCCACCCATGTTCAACAGTGCTGCTAATTCCTCCAATGATGTAGCAGGTGTCTCTCCCTCCGGTTCACAATTTGTTTTGTGATTCTCCATGGAGGTGTCATGGTTTACTTCATCCTCCAAAATTTCACACTCCCACCTAAAAGGCTGAATGCAACTCATCAAATACGTATGAGGATGAGGGATCATCTTCTCTTTGAACCCTTTGCATAGCGCAGTGCAATCATGAGGCCCTAAAGTGGCCATGTGATTTGATCCTTGGATCTCTTCATATGAAATTCCACCATCCTTAAGATTAATTTCTGAAGTAAAATGTGTAAATTTTCTCATACCTTGGTGGATCTTGGGACCTTCTTGTGTGGCTGCAATGGATTTTCCTCCAATGTCTTCTTCATCCAAATATGTGGAAGGCTGCTCCTTCAAAGTTGTAGCAGTGTTGGTGCAATCCTCCTCCCATGGTGGTGTGAGCTTCTTTGTTCTTTCTCCATCAAAGGTTTGGATCAGCCTTTGCGCCAAGACTGAAAACTAACTCGCCCTTGAATGGACCAAGGGTTTGAACCACCAAAAATAGGTTTCTTCCTCCATGTGTAGTGCTTCCATATCCACTGCTTCTTTCTTTTCCACTGGATGTAGTAATAAAAATGCCTCCAGCTTCTTCTCCCAAGGTCTAGCTGAAGTAACCCCATCAAGTGTAGACAATAGGAACCTATTTCCTCTGATTCTTTCCTCTCCACAGGACTTTCTCTCCTCCATATGATGAATAGATTGTGGAAAAATTATATCTTTCCTGAATGCTACAGGATGGTGTTTATAGTCACCTAGGTACTTGCATAAGATCTGGAAATCCAAGCATCTCCCATGTTGGTCTTCAAGAGAATAGGAAGTGCATGGACCTTCATCTTCTCCCCTTTTCTTCTCCTCCTACTTAGGGAGGCTCTTCTTTATTCTAAAAATATATGAGATCAGTCTCATCTTATTCATCATTCTCCTCTGAAATCGAACTCACAGGCTATGCCAAGTTCGATGCTCTGATACCACTGTAATGTTCCTTTTTTTAGAAACATTGTCAAATGAAAAGGAAAATCTATTCCAGAGATAGACTGCAAGGGAATTTACTGGATTTTTCACCTTTGAACAAAGGATGAGCTCTAGAGGCTACCTGGCCCACTAGCAAACTCTGTCTATGGAGTGATTGTCAAGGGACAATATCCCCAAGAGGGAAACACAAGAAGATTGGGAATCTCTTAAGATAACCCCAACATTGCAGCTACAACAATAAAAAATACATAAAATGGAAAATAGCAGTGAATCATACAGACATGAAATGCCAGAGAATACAATGGCCATCATATTAAGACATAGCAGCATAAAATATACATCATCTTGAGGAAAATGATCACTTAAGAAAGGCACAACAAGCCTCAAGAAATATGTACATACAAATATGAAGAACACTGCTGAATATATAAATCCCTAGACCATGAATCCGCAATTATAGAGAGGAACTACTGCATAAATAATGAAAATACAATTATATAGCAACGTAGGCTCAAATAAATAAAGGGGAGCACGATCTCAACCCCTGAAAAATACATAACATCAATCCTCTAAAAGGATTGGCTGAAATCTATACAAAAATGGCACTTTGCAAAAATGCCGGAGTTGCTAGGCAGCAGAAACTCAAGAAATATAAATGGATGGAGAAGGCTGAAATGTCTGCAACAACTAAAGAATCCTCCTCCAATGGAAATCTGAAGTGAAAGGCTGATCCTTTCACCCAATACTTCTCCTCCAAATGAATGTCAATCCCTCACAGCAAATAATCACCCATGATAACATTGTCTAAGAGAGGGACTACGCTGCCTCTGATGGAAAGTGGTTGGCCTGATGTCAAATATGTTGAGATATGCTCAAGAACCACCTTTTTTGATCTCCCAATGAATAGACCCTCTCTCCACTGAAAAAGAAGCTCCAGATGGTGTGTGGAAACCTCCCCAGAAATACCCAGTAACACTGCACAATATCTGTTGCAGAAACTGCGCTGGTGTAGATGGATGAAGCTATGGCCTGAATTCCTGAATATTGGGAATGGATTGAAATCCTTCATGAGCTACTCAAGAATGAGAGTAAATCCTCAACAAGACTCCCTCGTGCTCGAAGGCACTGCAACTCTGCTGAACAGCAAGAGGCGGCAAAAAGTCACCAAGACTTAGATGTAAAATGATAAAAGATGTCCGCAATGGCTGCCTTGCTCCTATTTTAAACAAGTGAGCATTCCCTCCATGGGCCCTACTTCGAATTATGGTTTCCTCCCCCTAGAATATTCCTCCTACGTTGTCCCACATAGTGCTTTCCAACTCATGCCAACGCAGTTTGACTTGGTCAACCTTGGCCAAGCATGTATGAAAAAACCTCCTTTCACACATGAAGGTGTGAAATCTAGCTCCAATATGATCCTCTTTCATATTTAGATGATTTTTATTGTATAACCATTTAAATAATGGGTCCTCTATGCATTTTATCCATCTCCTTAACAAAAATTAATGTTCCATAAAATTTGGAACATTACAGTCCTCCCCTCTCAAAATATTGCTTGGCCTCAAGCAATTGCAAGGATGAACTGAGTTTATTTTTTCCCTTCCTCTTGTAGAATCCTTATGTGATGATCTTCTTAAGAAAAAAGGATGCCATATTAGAAATCAAGTATCCAAACTATCCCTCCAACAAATGCAATCTAGCCTTGGGGTGAACATTCCCAAATAGCTATCATGTAGAAACAAATATCAATGAAGAAACAAAGAGATGTCTAAGGGCCTCCTTGATGCATGAGGTATGATATATAATGGGGCTGATCATTCCCATGTGAATCTCTCATCCCCAAGCCATACATCATAAAAATAAGCTGCCTCTCAACAAGGAAACTCATGGAAAATATCCCTCCACCTTGAGCTCTGGAAATGAAGGTGGGTTGAAATCTGATCATCGAAAGAACTATAACTTGCCCCATGTTGTCCTCTTCCACACTTATGACAAGTGTGGAGTGTATGCTGATCCTAGGCTGCAAAAATATTGCCCTCAAGTGGCAAAATGAAGAGAAATTCTCCAAAGATCTTCCCTCCATCAATGATAATCTGGCTGGCCCAAGACATGTCATCTATGATGAATAGGAAAAAATCACCATAGAATGCCCCCATGACATGTTTGATGTAGGTTATACCATGTGAAGAAAATGAAAACAATGTCTCATAGGGTTACAACGCAATCTCACCCACTGTAGCTGCAGAAAAGAGCATGGCAAGCATTGTACAGAAAATATCACCTCTACTACTGAATAGTGAATAGATGAGTGAATTAGTAATACACAATCAAATACATACCCATATACATACAATGGATGGATATCATCATTATACTCATGGTTTACCTCCAAAGGAAGCAAATAAGTGGCTGTGGTGACCATGTCTCTCCTCATGTTCCCATTAGAACATGCCATGCATAAATTGTGGAAATCACCTTCCCTCAAGGACACACCAAACTCATGTGTCAATATTCTGATCATGCTTCCAATGATGTGGAAAATATCAGAAAATGGAAATATGCTCCTCATCAAAAATGGAGGAAGTAATGATGGTTTTACATGATGCTTGATGGCACCAACAGTCTCCCAAGCAACAACAATGTAGTTTTCAAATTGTTGCTTCAGAAATTTGTATGGAAAAATGTTTCTTAATACATGGTCAAGTATATGTGTTGGTTGAACATACATGTAGTGAGAAAACCTTTGCCCAAGGCCACATAAAATGTATCTGTCTCCATCATACAAATAGGCCCAACTTTTATCCATGGAGAAATCTGAAAAGCTTGCCCTCTTGTAGAGCCATGCATTGCAAAATAATGGTAAGATTACACAATTCAGCCAACGTAAAAATAGATTTCTGACCATATACTAGGTGTAATATGATGTATGGATCCATTAATGAACCCTCCATAGTTTTTTGGCATGCTCTCATGAAGAGGAATGAACTAGGTTCTGCAAGAAGATACTTCTTCTCATGCTTGTGTATCCAAGTCAAGAGGAATTTAGCATAGGACTATATGACTCCATCCACTACCTCATCCATCTCACCTCATCTTTGTCCATCAAGTGCAAAAAATATGAAATTATCCCGGGAAATGTGGGTTATGGATCCACCACACTTCCGCTGGGCACACTTCATCCATATATCACTGCTCCAAAGGGGCAGTGTTGTTGGCCTATACCCATCGGCTCTCATCAATATCAAGCTCCATTCTTTGACATGCTCTTTGTCAAAGATATCTTTCATAATGATGCAATACATAAGAAGCCCCTCCAAAAGTGGAAGTACCTCTCTATCATCGAAAACCAAGGATAGAATGACATTTCCTCCTCCTGCAACATCATGCAAAGTATGAGAGCAATTCTACCCTTGCTCTCCCAAGCAAAGCAACAAGGTATTTTGCTGCCTTCCCATACTTCCGTCATACAACTCATGTGATGAAGACACAATGGATGATATGAGTATCACATAAAAATCATGAATCCATGATATATGATGTTCAATGATGCAATATCCTGCCATCTCTTTTCCATCCTTTTGGTACTCCTCCCATGAGGGCTACCATCCTCCCAAACCAATTTTTGCTCCTTGCATTTCATGAGAGTTTGAAATGCAGTTCCTTGGAGACTTCTTAGGAAAGGCCCCTATCCCATGACTATGTTGGATCTATGAGGATCCAAATGTGATGGAGGTGATGTCTCTCCACCCATGTTCAACAGCACTACTAATTCCTCCAATGATGTAGTAGCTGTCTCTCCCTCCGGTTCACAATTTGTTTCGTGATTCTCCGTGGAGGTGTCATGGTTTACTTCATCGTCCAAAATTTCACACTCCCACCTCAAAGGCTTAATGAAACTCATAAAATATGTATGAGGATGAGGGCTTATCTTCTCTTTGAACCCTTTGCATAGCGCAGTGCAATCATGAGGCCCTAAAGTGGCGATGTGATTTTATCCTTGGACCTCTTCATATGAAATTCCACCATCCTTAAGATTAATTGCTGAAGTAAAATGTGGAACTTTGCTCATACCTTGGTGGATATTGGGACCTTATTGTGTGGCTGCAATGGATGTTTCTGCGATGGCTTCTTCATCCATAGATGTGGAAGGCTGCTCTTTCAAAGTTTAGCAGCGTTGGTGCAATCCTCGTCCCATGGTGGTGTGAGCTTCTTTGTTCTTTCTCCATCAAAGGTTTGGATCAACATTTGAGCCAAGACTACAAAATAACTCACCCTTGAATGGACCAATGGTTTGAACCACCAAATAGAGTTTTCTTCCTCCATGTGCAGTGCTGCCATCTCCACTGCTTTTTTCTCTGCCACTAGATGCAGTAATAAAAATGCCTCCAGTTGTTATGGCATCATTTTTCACCCTCATGTGATTCATGATTGTCTCTTTGGCCTTGGGCACCCATTCCCACAGACTTGAACAAAATTCATAAAAAACAGTGTTAAAAATCCCATACGTGGGTATGCCTAGACTTTTCCGCATGTATACGTGAGTCCAGACACACTTTTCCGCGTATGCCATTAAAATCATTCAAAAAATATATAAAAATTCCCTATTTTCAGGCTGGGTTGATGGTTACTCCAGTAGTTCAACCACCTCAGCACGTGACCAACTATTTCCAAATGATTGAAACTACTTTGAGGGAGTAAAAAATCCCCTCATGTGCATGGCCTAAGGGTGAGAGAAATTTATAGACATTATACTCTGTTGGAATCCCAATTCAAGTCTGATTTCCTGTGCCTCATGCACTTTCCCAGATTTTTACAGGAAACCCTTATTTCCTGGAGATGTTCATCAGTTTATATGTCATCTCGTGTGCACAAGTCTTGAAAGTATCCTAGTGAGGCAAGGGTGGGACGGATCCAGACGACGGTCTGTTTGAAGATCGTGGAAGGATTCAGGTGATCTCTCCACCTTTTACTACTGTACATGTTGTTCGTAATGAAGAAGAACCATCTTGTTCCTGAATTCACGTGTTAATATCTGCTTGCATATCTGAAAAGATTATTATTTGAGCATTTATTATTGTTTATATGATGTTTCACATGGATTTTACTGACATTTAGAATAGATATATGTTATACAACTAGATTTTCGTGCACGTTTCTTCTTGGTTTTCAGGTTGAGGAGAAAGAAGGGTTGCTGGGGGTTTGGACCCCGCGGGATCTACATCAAACGTAGGATTACGGGTGAGTTCTACTATCGATGTTATCTAGTTTTTAGCATACAAGTGTGGTTGTGTGAGTCCTTCTTGAATAACATGCCCTGATATGTGGAAGTTCTGACCCAACAAACCTCTAGGGAGTTATTTCCCAAAACAGAACTGGTGACTCCACTGGGGATCACATTCTTGTGATTCCCCTGTTGGGTGGTTTCAGTTGTTTGAAATGTTTCCAACAATTTTAACTATTATTTCCAGTCCAGTTAACTTTTTCTCAGTCAGACTGAAGACCTAGTTCTTTATCCAGGCTTAATATTTTTTATTTTTCATTATTTACCTTTATATACGCGAGTTTTTCTATACATAGTCGCGTATAAATGCAGTTTTTGTTAAAGGAAGTCGCGTATACACGAGTTTCCTTTGACACAAGTGCGTATGCATGCTTGTTGAAAAGCTGATAAGTATCGTATGCCTAGGAAAATTTTGAAAATTTTGATTTCTTGACCTTTTAGTCTTGTCTGCCTGTGGAGACCTATTCCTGTAGTGTCTTTATAGTCTCTGGATTGTGTTGATAGTGGTTATTAGTATTTTATCTCTTGATTTGTTGAAGACTGGCTTATTAGGAAAATCTTGTTTTTTAGTGCTTGCATTTCTGGTTCGAGTACCGAGATCTCTTTTTGGGTATTCTTGGTTGTTCTGCTTAATCAGAACAGAGAGCTTCTGCTCATATACTCTTTCCTAGCTTTGTGTCTTGCTTTGCGCTTCGATTTTTGCCTATTTTTTGGTTGGCTTTCTTGAGTTCATTTGACTAGGTCTTGTTGCAATTTTTGAAGAAGTCTTTCTTGGTTCTTTGAAGTTTTTTATTGCTACAAGGTTGTACTATTCTTCTGGGCTGAGTTACTGAGTTTCTTTTCCTCTTTTGCTCATATAAATCTTGCCACTAAGTGGCACTATAAGATTTGGAGCGTTTTGGAAGTTTTTCTTGAAATTTAGAGTTGTTTGGCTTGGTAATTAGATAGTTTTCTTGGTCTCTTAGAGCTCTTCTTTTTTATAAAATTCAAAAGCTCAAAAAACATTTTGTTTTGTCATTTTCTTTTGTTTTGCATGTTCATTTTCGTTTCGTTACATCTTTTGAAGCTTTGTTGAGATTTCTTACCTTTGGTTTTTTACTTGATTTGGGAAGGGAATTGTCATTGGTTTCTTCCTCTTGTGTCAAGCATATTTTGGTGTCTTTATACTGAGAGTTTCTGATTTTGGGAACTAGTTTAGTGGACAACCGAAAAGTGATAAAACTGAAGGATTCTTGGGAAATTTCTCTTTTCTTTGTTAGATTTTGCATCTTAGAATTTGCATGCTCTTAGTTATTTGAATTAGGTGCATTTAAGCATTTATAGTCTTTTTCATAGATTTTGTGAGTGTGAGTTTGATATTTGAAAAGAAAATTTTTAGTCTCGTAGAACCCGTGTAGAAATTTATTTTCATTGAAAGGAAATTACTGCATTTGCATGTAGTTTGGTTTTCATTAATTTCTTTTCTGTGTCTTAAAACACCACAAGTTTCATTATCATATCCCATTGACTTAATATAACAGCCAATTAAAATAAGCGCTATAATTTAAAAACAACTAGCAAGTTTTTATTAAGTGTCATACACCAACTAGCTAGGTTGTAGGGCCTTGGATTAGGTGAGTGGAGAGTTAACTCTCCAAGGCCGCTCAAAATAAAACATATAAGTTTATTAATTGAGCGAAATCCAACTCCGTTAGGTGGACCAGGAAAGCTCTCCTCCAGAGAGTCAAGCACGAGGGGAAGTGAAGGCCGAGAAGAGAGATACCCCCTCTCTGATTTGCTGGATCTTGCCTCAAGACCATTCTGTCCAGATTCTGACACGGATTGGTGCCCATAGTTGCCATTCCTAGGTTCCACACAGGTGATTGCGGGGGGGAATACCCGTGGTACCTAAGGCATACGTCGTATCCCTTCCAACAATACTTCTAGGGGGTGCCCTTGCGAAGCTTGGGTACTTGTGCCAGAAAAGGCTGTTGTTAGGAGGTCGGCGTAACTGTTTATGTTACCTTCGCTAGTAGGCTTGGGCCGTAATTATCCCAGACTACTTTCGGGAGGTCCTATTTTTCGCTTTCCCGTATTTTGGTGTTTGGTCCTAATCACCCGGAGCGAAAATACCTGAAGGCTGCTTGCTTGGCTGTATCTTAGGGATTTTTGTAGTGAGTGCTCTTTGCTCCTAGATTGCTTAGCTTTATAATTTTTTGAGTCTAATTAAAATTTGTTAAAGTGGTTGATCAAGTGCCTCGTCGATCGAGGAGAATCTGGGGGTTATCTCTCAAGAGTGCAGAGCCTTCTTCAAGAAGGCGTAGGGGTAACATAGCAGGTGAATATCACCCTGTGGCATCTGACGCAGTGGAGAGGGATCCTCCACAAGAGATTGAAGGTTTCGTAGTTGGTTCTGGTGTTGGTTCTGAGAGGAGCGCTCCGCTCACCTCGAGAGTCTTATTTCCAAGAGAGTTAGGAATAGAAGTAGAGGAAGTACCTGAGTCTCCTCAGTCACTTCCATCTCCTCTTCCTCTTGATTATCCATTTGTCGTTGAGTACATCGAACCTAAGTCTGCAATACCAGAATATCCTCCATTTTATTCATACCTCTCGATGGCCTCAACTGGGAACGCGGCTTCTGCTATGAGTGCTGCAGGCATTTAGACTCTTGCTTCAATTGAAAGAGGAGGCACTATTTCTATATCTTCGATTCCTTCTAGTACTGCTGTGTTTGGCTCTATTTTCACCCAAGCACATAGTTCTCAATCTGGTCCCTTTTTTTTGGAATTCCCACTAGTGGGATTCCTTCCTTTTCCTTTACCGCTGCATCTACACCCATGTCTTCCATGGCTAGTGGGTCAACTTCTTTTCAAGGGTTCCCCTTCAGAACTGGGCATATTCCTAGTTCAAATCCTTTTACTTCTCAGACTCATAGTTTTAACCCTTGGGCTGGAGGTCATAGTTCGACTACTTTTACAGGTTGGAACCCTGTATTCACAACAGCGGGGGCGGGGAATTAGTTTTACGCTGGTCACCAAGGGAATTTTTCTTTCCCTTTGTCGAGTGCTTATCATACTTTTTCCCCTGTTTCTAATGCTTGGAACCCCTATCAGGGGCTTTCCTCTTCATTCATTACGTCGAGGGGGGGGGGGGGGGAACTGGTCCGGTGTTTGGTAACTCTACGTTGGGAGGGGGTCCTTCTCCAAATGTTGGGTCATTTGGCCCAACATTTTCTACGATTTATTTTTGGCAACCTGGTGCCTCATCAAATCTAGGGTATTATTTTCAAAATGTAGGGAATTCATCCCATCAAGGATGGAATCCTCAGGCTCCGCCTCGTTTACCTTTTCTGGCAACGTTAAACTTGCTAGATCTATCGAAATTGACGAATGATACGATCTGATATAGTCCGGGGTGGCCTCCGATTCCCACCAAAATACCTTCAAACATTCCAAAGTTTTAAGGCAAGAATGGAGAGGACCCGACTGACCATATCACCACCTTCCATTTATGGTGTTCTTATAACTCCCTGATCGACGACTCGATTAGGTTGAGATTGTTTCAACGCACCTTAACTGGAACCATTTCCAAGTGGTATATTGAGTTAACTGGGGGTAGTTTTGCTACGTTTGGAGATCTGGCTACAACATTTCTAAATCATTTCTAGTTGCCTGTCCGTTATGATGCCGGGACTAAACTCCGAGCTAATTTTAAAAAGGACGATGCAACCCACATTTCTGATCATATTCAGGAATGGCGAAGAAGGAAGAGGCTTATTAAAGCTCATATTCCAGGAGAATTCCTTTTGGAATGGTTTCTGAAATCTCTGCAGTTAGATATTTCTAAGGATGTATCCCTCTCTGAGGTATTTTCTGAGGAGCAGGCCATTTCTAGGGCCCAGCAGCTTGAATTGATATATTCTCAGTCTGGGGTCCTTCGTAAATATTTGCCTAATTCTCCTCGCTCCAAATTAGACTTATCCAAGACTAAACCTGGTCCTCATGGTGATGGAATTATTTCATCGATCAATAGTGGTGTAGCTAACTTGCTTAATCAATTGCAACAGTTGTCTTTACAATATCCTCCTTTTGGTCAGGCTGTGCCTGCTGAATCATCGCCTTCTCAATCTTTGTCGGTGAATGTCATTCAAACTTCTAACCCTAAAGAAAATCAACAATCTGAAGGGAAGAAGAAGGGACGTAATAAGAAAAAGGGCAAGAATGGGAAGGGTAATGCAAAATCCAACGAGCATGTTGGTGAGGGTCCAAAGGATAAAAAGAAAGTGAATTTTCCATGCAATTTATGTACTGGAGACGATATTACTCACCTTTGCCCTAAAATTCAGGATGTGCAACGCTTGTTAGCTCAACAGGGTTCTTCCAGTTCCCAGGCTGTGTTGACAAACCCATTTCTCCAAGGGCAACAGCTAGTTGTTGGCGCGAATCAAAATAATGGGGCTTCCTCTGGGGGCACCCAGGAAGGGGAAATTCCATCAAACATATACATGATGAGTGCTCACGTGGATGTCGCCACGAGATCCCGTGATTATGGCAAAGATGGGTCTTCAAAAGCCAAGGGTGCTCCTGATGCTACTGAGCCACTTCACATCACGAAGCCTACTGTTGAGCCTATACCTCAGATTCCCAAAGCATCTACTAAGCGTACGACGATTAATCCAAATGTCAGGGCTACCTAGAACTACTCTATTGTGGAATATCTGGCATAGATTCATTGTGCCATGTCGTCTCTTGAGGTTCTCCAGTCTTGTCTGGCTCAGCGCAGTGCTCTGCTCACTGCTATTGGAGTTGTCGATCCAAAGAACTCTCTTATGATTACATTCGATATGACTAATTTTAAAAAGAGACTCCCCCATCATATGGCTTTTCATATTAAATCATCGTACCAGAAATGCAATATTTTCCGGACGGTCGTTGATGAGGGTGCTTCCACATGTGTGATGTCTCTCACATGTTGGAAGGGAATTGGATCTCCTGCAGCTGTTCCATCTTCTACTCTTCTGACTGCGTTTGATGGTCATTCTCATAGACTGCATGGTATTGTCCCATCTTTTCCCATCTGTGTTGGGGGAAAAACTGTAAATATAGAGGTTGAGATAGTTGATGCAAGCTTGGACTACAACCTTCTGTTGGTGAGAAAATGGATTTATGAGATGGATGCCATTGCATCTTCATTATTTTGGATTATTTGTTTCCCTCACGAAGGGAGGATTGGTACAGTGGATCAATTGGACTGTCCTCATGTAGACCCGAATGCATCTTCTGACTCAACTATTCCAAAGTTGGATAAGGCCAAGTCGTCTGTTGAGAATTTAGGGGTTGGAATGTATTCTTCGTTGATGGGTACTTTTGATATTCCACCTCCTACTGTTCATATAAATGCAATTTCATCCTCCAGGGCTCCTCTTCGAAGAGATTTCTTCAGAACTCATTATTTTTCGGACCCTTGGACCTTACCTTCCCCTACAGCCACATTAATGGAAGGTCAAGTGGGTGGAATGGCATTTCCGATGTCTGCAGCTGAGATTGCTTATCTATCTATTGTTGAATTTGGAGAGTCCATTCTAGCTCCTCTTTCTCTGGAGGAATTGGATGGCGATGTAGCTCCGGCTTGGATACTTAGTTATTCTTCTACCCAGGATTGCCTTGATACCACTCTTCCATCTGAAGAGGCCATCCTAGAAGCTATGACTGGTATGGATAGACCGTGGGATGATTTGCATCATCAGTCTTACTTTTTACCTAATTTGAGCAAAGTTGAATCAAGTTTTCCAAGTCCTGTGTCTCCTCGTCCTGTTCGCCCAGTCCTGAACCCTTTAGCACCAACACAGGTACATGCTGAAGGGAACATGGCTGTGATTTCTCCAACTATCTCGGTGAACATTTCCAGGGATCCCAATGTTATAGAGAATGTCTTCATCGGAGCTGAATGTTCCCCTGAAGAGATTCAGATTTACACCGATCTCTTTAAAGAGTATAGGGATGTGTTCGCTTGGTCTTATGAGGAAATTCCTGGTATAGATCCATCTATTGTCCAGCATGAGATCAAGACTTACGAAAATGCTAAGCATGTGAGGCAAAAACTTCGTCCGGTCAATCCTAGGAAGGTTTCAGCTATCAAAGCTGAGGTGGAGAAGCTACTTAAGGCGGGATTTATTTTCCCTATTCCTTTGACAGAATGGGTTTCGAACCCTGTTCCTGTAGATAAGAAACAAGGAACAATTCGATTTTGCATCGATTTCAGAGACCTTAATAAAGCATGTCCGAAAGATAATTACCCCACACCATTTATAGATCATATCATTGATGAGTGTGCAGGTAATGAGATTTTCTCCTTCATGGACGATTTCTCTGGATATAATAAGATTACTATCCATCCTGAAGATCAGCATAAGACTGCCTTTATTTGTCCCTAGGGTACGTTTGCTTACAAGAAGATGCCTTTTGGTCTTAAAAATGCGGGGGCTACATTCTAGCGGGCCATGTCATATGCCTTCCATGACATCAAACAGATTATTGAGGCATATTTGGATGATTTAGCTACTCATTCTCGAAAGAGAATGGATCATCCTTCTCACCTCCGTCAAGTATTTGAACGATGTCGTTTCTACAAGATTAGGTTGAATCTTAACAAGTGTGTTTTTCGGGGTCACATTCAGCTGGTTATTGGGATTCATTGTGTCTAGGGAAGGGATTAGGGTAGATCCCTTCAAGGTTGAGGAAATACTTCGGTTGCCTCCCCCGTCATCTATTCGTCAACTTCAAATTCTACGAGGAAAATCTAATTTTCTTCAGAGGTTTATCGTGAATTATGCTGAAGTTACCAAAGAATTTATGAGATTGTTGAAGAAGGGAGTTTCATTTTTTTGGGATGACTTCGCTCGGTGCTCATTCGATGCTTTGAAAAAAGCATTGACCTATGCTCCTTTATTGAGTCCACTTGATTATAGCAGGGATTTCCTTTTGTATCTTGCAGCAGCAGAATCTACCATTGGTATGGTTCTGGTTCAGGAAGATGATGCTCTTGTAGAGCATGTTATATACTATCTTAGTCGAGGCTTGGTAGGACCTGAACTCTGGTATACTCCGATAGAAAAGCTGGCTTTAGCAGCTGTTCATGCTGTGCAGCGACTCAGACACTACATTATTCTACGAAAAAAATATGTTTTGGCAGCAGCCAATCCATTTCAATTTGTTCTCAATAGGCGAGTGATTGGGGGAAAATAAAATAGATGGATTGTGATTTTGCAGGAATTTGATCTTGAGTTTATGTCTGCCAAGTCTAAGAAATAATTAGTTTTCGCGGAATTGATTTCTGAGTTGCCCTGTGGAGAAGAGATAGTCTATGATGAATCCTTCCCAGATGAACATTTATTCCTCATCTCTCCACAGGATCTTTGGTATGGAGATATTATTGTGTATCTTTAGACTGCGAAGTTTCCCTCCACTTTTTTGAAAGATGAGCACTGTAAGTTGCGTCACTTGGCTAAAAATTACTTGATTATTGGTGATGCTTTATACCGTCGAGGGGTTATTCAATCCTGAGACGTTTCTTAACTCTCGAAGAAGATGAGGCTGTGCTAAATGATTGCCACAGTGGAGCTTGTGGTGGTCATTTATCTGGGCTTGCTACAACCCAAAAAATCTTGCGTGCTGGGTACTTTTGGCCTTCGATTTTCAAAGATTGTGTGGAGTCGGTCAGAAAGTGTCATCCATGTCAAGTTTATACTCGAAAAATGCGCGCTCATCCAGCTCTTCTTTTTCCAATCATTAGTTTCGTTCCCTTTACAAAGTGGGGTATTGATTATACTACTTGTAACCCACCTTCGGCTAAAGGTCATAAGTACATTATTGTAGCAGTAGACTACTTTACGAAGTGGGTCAAGGCTATGCCTAATTTTGGGAATGATGGTGAGACTGCAGCTCTTTTTCTTTTCAACCAGGTTATTTCTCATTTTGGTATTCCTAGAGAGATTGTCACTGATCATGGAAGTCATTTTCAGAATAGCATGATGGCTGAGTTGGCTCTAAAATTAGGTTTCCGGCAGGAGCATTCATCTCCGTATTATCCTTAGGCCAATGGGCAAGTGGAAGCTGTGAATAAATACTTGAAGACAATTATTCAAAGGAAAATTAATAAAGCTCGATCCAACTGGCATATCATGCTATATCCTGCACTTTGGGCATACAGGACATCAGTGAAAACTGCAACTGGGTTTAATCCATTTCAGCTAGTTTACGGGTTGGAATCTATATTTCCCATTGAATGTGAGATTCCTTCTCTTAAGTTAGCTGTTGAACTTCTTCCTGACACTTCTAGTCTTCAAGAACGTCTCCTTCATCTGGAACATCTCAATGAGCAGCGTTAGGATGCTGCCACGATAAATGAAGCGCATAAGAACCGAGTTAAAGTTTAGTACGATAAGGTAGTCAAGCCTAGGGTTTTTTCGGAAGGTGACCTTGTTTTGGTCTATGCCAAAGAAAAATATGCCCTAGGGGTAGGAAATTTTAAGTATATGTGGTATGGCCCCTTTATCGTTAAAAAATTCCTTAAAAAAGGAGCATATACCTTGGTTGATTTTGAAGGGAACGAGTTGTCGGAGCCTAGAAATGGGCTCTATTTGAAAAAGTATTATGCCTAGGCTTCGGCCTGGCATTTTTCTTTTGTATATAGTAGTTTTTCTTTGTACATATCTGGTTTTTCGATCTTTGATGGGATGGTGATATTTTTGATCTGCTTTGGCAGGTTGTGTCGGATGTCATGAGTCATTTTGGTTTTGCTGATGGTGCTAGTAGACACACCCGGAACTTGGCTTCCGCAGCTTGGGTGCTTCATCATCCATCCGGTCAGCTGTTAGTATCAAGAGGAGTCTGTATTGGTCCTGCTTCCAATAATATAGTAGAATACACTGCAGTTATTTATCTACTCTCGGAGGCAATATATTTTGGTGTTGATTCGTTGGTAGTTTTCTTGGACTCCCAGCTGGTGGTGTCGCAGTTGAACAATACTTATCAGGTTCGAGATCTATTTTTACTCCGGTTGTTCTTGAGGGTACATTTATTACAAAGATCATTTCAATTTTTAAATTTCATTCATATTACTCGAGCTAACAATTGGATGGCAGAATCATTAGCTAATCAAGCAATTGATTGGCATATTAATCATTCCATACAATAAAATTTAATCATCAAAAACATCATACATTTTTATAAATTTGTCACATCACATCAAACATCGTTGTATATATATTATCAGAGTGTTAAAAAACTATACAAAATTTGGATCCATAAGTCATACAAAATTTGGGCTTATGCCCGATCATGTTCAAATCTAAAAAAATATACAGTCATCTGATAAATCATATATATCTACTCCTGTGGTCCCTGCCCAGAAGTTCTGTTCCTATAGAACACGATCGCAGTCGCGACTCGGTGGAATAACCACACCTAGTCACAAGGTACTCCTACTACCCGTCTCTGGATGGCCTCGGGAAGATCTTCCACTGCAGCCATAGGCACTTGGCAAGTTAAACCCTCTAAGTTCCTCTGTACAGCATGGAGGGTTCTTTTTAAGTCTACTGTATCCGCCTCGCCTCTGTGGCGCTTGTGTCATGGGTAACCATCAGGACGGACTGGTCCAATATCTGTATCATGATCATTATGATATTGTAAGTCACTTTGAATCCAAACAAAAGCATGTTTTATTTTTTCATACATATTGAAAAAATCCAAAAAATCATATAAGTTAAAAAATTGCAATCTTACCGACTGTGCCCCATGCCGCTCCAGGTGGAATGATGAGGTCTGGATCGCCACGGAAATCCATCCCGGCATAGGGATAGTCCTCAATAGCAATGATTTGTTCTCCCCACCATTGGAAGAACTCATCATCCCAGGTGGTTCAGGGAACTTCACTTCCCCCCAGTCTCTGCATCAAGTCAGCCCATCGGGAAATTCTTGGGTCCCTTGGACTACTGATAGAAGAGATCACTTTGGGTCTTAGCCCAGGAATCTTCTCAAAGAAGAATGTCATCAAGATTGTACCATATCCAAAATGTTTTGTCTTTTTTTTTCGGATGGAAGTCAATTGTTGCTTCATGTTCATTAGTAGAGTTGTGCACCAATCATATAAATGAGTTAAGCATTCCAGAGGTATACTCATTTGAGTCCTGAATTCCTGGTGTAGGGAAGCAGAACCTGCTACCCTACCAATGGTAAGAAGGAGGATTTTCATGTGCAAGTCTCTTAAATCTTTGATAGCAATTTGAGTCCCAACTTTCTTGGAACCCTCTATGCAGTAGACGTGGACGTAATCTTCCACGGTGAGCCCTCCCAAAGGTTTGCCATGTAAATCTACTGGCTCCCCCATTCGGGAGATTCCAGTAATAAAATAGATATCTTCCACTTTGATACGTATGGGAATTTGATCCATTATGAAAAAATATTCTTCCAGTTCCCAATAATTCACAAGCATTTCAAGCAACCGGACATTACTCTTCATATTTGGCATTTTGAAAATTTTGAGCAATCCACAATTTCGGAGAATATTGAGTGATAATTGGTCCTACATTAATTCATTGTCAATGGCACTGTCCTCACGTTCTCTCCATGATATAGTCATCCTGAAAAAATTCAATAATTTGTCTATTAGAATCACGTTTTTTCATTTCGGGTTGCACATACGCGACTTTCTCTGTACACAGTCGTGTATATACATGGCTTGGTCAATATAAACCCGTGTATGTGCAGAACCGTAATTTTAAACAAGTAATCCTGCGGTAAAATTTCCGAATTTAAACTTATGAAAGGACAAAATTGATAACAAGGATGGATTAAGAGCTTACCTAACAAATTCGGTGAAGTTTGATGGTTGATTGCTCCTATTTTGACGAAAGAGGCTTTTTCTCCAGAGCTCTTTTTCCCAATTCGGCAAGTCACAATGAACCAAATGTGAGGTAAATTGTCTAGTTATGCCCAAAAAGTTGAAAATTTTCGCAAAAATTTGTTATGCTTATTTTTTCAATCTATTTTAAGCTGCATAACCCGAATGCTTGGAAGTGCCGAGGTTGGTATATTTTCAGGTACAGTTTGATGAACTCGAGATTTTTTCCAGTTCTTGATCCATGACTGTTGACCCGTCATGGCAGGTATATGATATTCACTGGCATATAGGTTAGGGAATCCACTTTCCGTTGCATTTTTCATACTAGCCTCCATTCTGATCACTTGCCATAGGGTCGATCCCATCAGGTCATGAGTATTTCACCCATTTCACTCGCCGATTATTTAATCATGACTTGGTGGTAGAGCCTTCCTTTACATGGGCTTCCTAGTTAGTTCCTCGCTATCACTTGTTGCCCATGCTGCGTTTTATGTAGGCTCGGCAGTCCTCTTTAGTCCCTCCATGACTTATGTGTTGAAGCTTCATTCTTCTTCCTCTCCACTATTATTTTCCTGGCTATTACCCTAGAGGCTCCTTGGTGTTGTTGAGTTGTATTATTGCATTGCATATTTGCTACTTGTTTATCCTGGCCTTTAGCCAGCTTCATTTTGGACTTGATGTTTAAGCCAACTTTTGACCTTGACTGTCTGTACAAGTTAACCATTGCATGCATTTAGCTATCGCGACTTGACACCCTTTTACCCATGGATGGAACATTCCTCTAAGTATCGCTTATTAGTTTCCGCCACCTTGCATTGAGCATAGGATTGTTCCTATCCCAGGAACTAGTGCATCTGTTTCTTGATACTAGTTCTATCCATTGTACTATAGCATTATTTTATTCTTTTTCAGGCTTATTATATGAAAAAGAAAAAAAAATCAAATATAACAAAAAGAGCGGGAACAGGATGTAACTTCATACTTTGATGGCAGTACAATGTCAGTTTGTCGCCCTTGAACAAAGCACATACACTTATATATTTCCTTCATTTGGGATGGTTTTATTTTTGACCTAGGTTCAGCCTTTGCCTCGTTTCACTGGTCGGTTCTCCCCTGGTTGGTTATCTCTTCCAATCATATGGAGAGTTTGTTTTTGCCTCCTGCATAACAAACTTATACAGTGTCACTTTTTACTGCCATGGTCATCACGAGTCGTGATTTTTTTCAAGGGAAGTCTAACCAGATTCGGCCATTCTGTGGTGTCTCTTGACTCATTATTCAGTCGGCCTTCCTGGTCTTGTCAGTATCTTGTTTTATCACATCAGATGTTTTGGTATTCTGCTCGTGCTGGTTTGAGAATGTACCCATTGACTTCTCACTGGTGAGTTTGTCTCTCATCGACTACGACACATTGCTCTGAGAGTAAACCTAGAGCTGTACCCTGGCCCTATTTCCATCATTGATAAGTGACCTTGTGCTCAACATTTGATCATCATTATGGGTCTTTGACTGAGTGGTTTCCCCTGTGTTCGACGTCAGCATACATTATCACACTTGGGATTCGTGCAGTACCTTGATTTCCATTTGACCCTATCAATGGATATCTCGCCTCTGTGTCAGCTTTCATTATTGTTTGGCTTAGAGGGTTTCTTCTGTGTGCTAGCTTCATCTAGTGCATGTCAGAAACGTACTTCGGTTTGGTTCCGTCACTCTGATTCGTCTGATTCCTTCCAAATTTTGGCCTGCGGGTTACACTCGCGCTGGACTGATGTGGAATGCCTTAATGCCTTCCTTCTAGCAGATCTTTTCCCATCGAATCCAACTCATTGCTCTGGGAATAAGATCTAGAGTCTTTTTGTTAGTACCTTAGGGTTTGCAGTCATCAGTGGAAGACTCTTCGCTATTGACAGTGGGGATTCATCATTTCCTCCTGATTGGTATATTCTTCCAAGTGTTCGACTTCAACTCATTCATTCGCACTTGTTAGATTGTACTGGGGCACCTTGACACTCATTTTCATTATTGGTGGGTTGTCTCACGTTGGTTAACGGTTTACATTATTGACCGGTAATCCAATGATTTCTCACATGGTTGACTTCAGCTCATTTATTCCCATTGTGTAGAATTGTGCCGTCAAGATCGGTGAAGACCTCGGGTTGCATCAGCATTTTTCGGTTCACTTTTGATAGTTCATTCAATTTCTGCCAGTGATGTCGTCCACCCTTATATGTTGCAGTGTCAGTACGACAACATCTTATATGTTGGCTCTCGAGTTGCGTGATTGCACCATGTGTTCCACCCCTTATGATTTGGTACTTGGAGATTTAGTTACTTTTATGATCAAACATCTAGTTTCAGCATTATTGATCAGCTTTCTATATGTGATACTTGGACATTGATTCCGATTTGTACTTCCGGGCCATGCTCAGATGATTCATTGTGTACTTTCAGTTCACTTATACTTGTATACATTCTAGATTCATCATGTACTTTCTATATGCTGTATTTTTTACTAAGCATGGGTATGCCCGCCTCAGCATGAGTTGAATCTCTGTTTTCTTTCATTGGTTTTTGGCAGGCTGAAATCTGGTGAAGTCCTCTCTTGTCCTTGCGAAGTTCTTTCTATGTGCATAATACATTTCTGCCATCATGTACCCCTTCTGACCTCATATATTAGGGGGCATCTGTTATAGAATAATTTTTCACCCTCATGTGATTCATAATTGTCTCTTTGGCCTTGGGCATCCATTCCCACAGACTTGAACAAAATTCATAAAAAACAGTGTTAAAAATCCTATACACGGGTATGCCCAAACTTTTCCGTGTGTATACACGAGTCCATACACACTTTTCCACCTATGCCATTAAAATCATTAAAAAATATATAAAAATTCCCTATTTTCGGGATGGGTTGATGGTTACTCCAGTAGTTCAACCACCTCAGCACGTGACCAACTGTTTCCAACTGATTGAAACTACTTTGAGGGAGTATAAAAGCCCCTCATCTGCATGGCCTAAGGGGGAGAGAAATTTATAGACATTATACTCTGTTGGAATCCCAATTCAAGTCTAATTTCCCGTGCCTCCTGCACTTTCCCATATTTTTACAGGAAACCCTTGTTTCCTGGAGAGGTTCATCAGTTTATATGTCATCTCATGTGCACAAGTCTTGAAAGTATCCTAGCGAGGCAAGGGCGGGACGGATTCGGACGACAGTCTATTCAAAGATCGTGGAAGGATTCAGGTGATCTCTCCACTTTTTACTACTGTACATGTTGTTCGTAATGAAGAAGAACCATCTTGTTCCTGAATTCACATGTTAATATCTGCTTTCATATGTGAAAATATTATTATTTAAGCATTTATTATTGTTTATATGATGTTTCACATGGCTTTCACTGAAATTTAGGATAGATATATGCTGTAAAACTAGATTTTCGTGCATGTTTCTTCTTGGTTTTCAGGTTTAGGAGGAAGAATGGTTGTTGGGGGTTTATACCCCGCGAGATCTACATCAAACGTAGGACTATGGGTGAGTTATACTATTGATGTTATCTAGTTTTTAGCATACAAGTGTGGTTGTGTGAGTCCTTCTTGAATAGCATGCCCTGATTTGTGGAAGTTTTGACCCAACAAACCTCTAGGGAGTTATTTCCTGAAACACCAGCTTCTACTCCCAAGCTCTAGCTGAAGTAACCCCATCAAGTGTAGACAATAGGAACCTATTGCCTCTGATTATTTCCTCACCACAGGCCCTTCTCTCCTCCATCTATTGAATATACTTTGGGAACATTGTAGCTTCCTTGAATGCTGCAGAATGGTGTTTATAGTCACCCAGGTACTTGCATAAGATCTGGAAATCCAAGCATCTCCCATGTTGGTCTTCAAGAGAATAGGAAGTGTATGGACCTTCCTCTTCTCCCATTTTATTCTCCTCCTCCTCAGGGAGGCTCTTCTTTATTCCAAAAATATATGAGATTATTATCATCTTATTCATCATTATCCTCTAAAATCGAACTCACAGGCTATGCCAAGTTCGATGCTCTGATAGCACTGTAATGTTCCTTTTTCAGAAACATTGTCAAATGACAAGGAAAATCTATTCCAGAGATAGACTGCAAGGGAATTTAATGGATTTTTCACCTTTGAACAAAGGATGAGCTCTAGAGGCTACCTGGTCCACTACAAAACTCTTTATATAGAGTGATTGTCAAGGGATACTATCCCCAAGAGGGAAACACAAAAAGATTGGGAATCTCTTAAGATAACCCCAACATTACAGCTACAACAATAAAAAATACATCAAATGGAAAATAGCAGTGAATCATACACACATGAAATTCCAGAGAATATAATGGCCATCATATTAAGACATAGTAGCATAAAATATACTTCATCTTGAGGAAAATTATCACTCAAGAAAGGCACAACAAGCCTCAAGAAATCTGTACATACAAATATGAAGAACACTGCTGAATATATGAAGTCCCAGGCCATGAATGTGTAGTTATAGAGAGGAACTACTGCATAAATAATCAAAATACAATGATATAGAAATGTAGGCTCAAATAAATAAGGGGGAGCAAGATCCCAACCCCTGAAAATGCATAACATCAATCCTCTAAAAGGATTGGCTGAAATCTATAAAAAAATGGCACTTTACAGAAATGCTGGAGTTGTTGGGTAGTAGCAACTCAAGAAATGGAAATAGATGGAGAAGGATGAAATGTCTGCAACAACTGAGGAGTCCTCCTCCAATGGAAATCTGAAGTGAAAGGCTGATCCTTTCACACAAGACTTCTCCTCCAAATGAATTTCAATCCCTCACAGCAAATAATCACCCATGAGAAGGTTGTATAAGAGAGGGACTGTGCTGCCTCTGATGGAAAGTGTTTGGCCTGATGAAAAATATGTTGGGATATTATCAAGAACCACCTTTTTTAATCTCCCAATGAATAGAACCTATCTCCACTGAAAAACAGGCTCTGGATGGTGTGTGGAAGCCTCCCCGGCAACACCCAACAACACTGCATAATATCTGCTACAGAAACTACGCTGATGTAGATGGCTGAATCTATGGCCTGAATGCCTAAATATGGGGAATGGATTTCAATCCTTCATGAGCTACTCAAGAAGGAGAGGAAATCCTCAAGAAGACTCCCTCGTGCCTAAAGGTACTGCATCTCTGCTGAACAGCAAGAGGAAGCAACAAGTCTCCAAGACTTGGATGTAAAATGATCAAAGATGTCCACAATGGCTACCTTGCTCCTCTTTTAAACAAGTGAGCCTTTACTCCATGGGCCCTACTTCAAATTAGGGTTTACTCTCTCTAGAATCTTCCCTCCTATGTTGTCCCACATAGTGCTTTCCAACTCATGCCAACGCAGTTTGACTTGGTCAACCTTGGCCAAGCATGTATGCAAAAACCTCCTTTCACACATGGAGGTGTGAAATCCAGCTCCAATATAATATTGTTTCATATTTGGAGGAATTTTATTCTCTAACCATGCAAATAATGGGTCCCATACCCATTTATATGATCTCCTTAACAAAAATTAATGTTCCATAAAATTTGGAACATTACATTTTTCTAATTATTTCTCATTATTTGGGTTAAATATGACCAGGAATGTAGTTAAATAGAGGTTTATTTAATTATTCCTAGAGGAAAATAAAATAAATAGGGATTTATTTAATTATTCCTCATGGGGTTTTCCATTTCGACTAGAAATAACTTAATAAACTATGGTTTATTAAATTATTTCTTATAGTGAAATTAATTTTACTATGGTAAAATAGGTGGTGTATTTCGATCCGTCCAATTGTAAATGGTTAGATGACTGAAAATTGGTGTAATATATTACCTGCCAACATGCGAGTTTTAGGAGATAATCGTATGACCAAAGTACGTTGTAAGAACACAATCACTAGACACTGAAGGGGAGTCATAGAGAGAGAGATACGTAGGCAAAGTGAAGTGAGATATGATGATAACCCTCATGGGGTGAGACTGACAAAGGTAACTCTCCTTTAATTTTTTGGTACATATTCTCAATGAGGCTCAGGAAGCATACATATGCGCATCGAGATGACAAGGTACAAATAATAATGGTTCACCCAGTAAAATGAGACTGAGCTATAAAATACATGATATGCTAGTGTAAACAAGGGTCAAACAAAAATATAATGCATCCCACATACATACTACTCTTGGGACAATAGTAGTGGGGGGCATGTGGGGGGCTACCTAAAGGACCAACCCTTGATGAGGTCTGAAACATATCACGCACACCCAAGAATCACTAGATCAATCTTCTGGATCACCAAACTATCGAGTATATGAATCTCAATCATGCTAAAGTGGAGCGGATGAGAAATAATCAAGTCAAAGGGAAATAAGGAGTCCCTTTGCCTGATACAAGGCATCGAACAATGATGGAAGTTGGAACCAAGATACGCCACCCTCTAGACCTGTCTTTTGGAATGAATGTATTGATGTCAAAAGAAGGAGGTCCGCCATAGGTGAGGCAATGAGGATCCTCAACTAAGGCACGGGGGAACATAGTAGAAAAAATAATAGGTTGAAATCAAGGATGATGATGTAATGGGGGATATTGAATAGTAAACAGACAAATTCCCTTGTCATAGCATAAAATTCATGGATGACCTGGCATCAACTAACTCGACTCCTGAGGGGATAGGGGATAGTGGGACTCAAGGCCAAAATGGGCTACACGAGAGAGGGAAAATGCATAAATGGATGTGATACTGTAGCAAGAGGAAAAGGTACTTGGGATAGACTCCATGAATGCAGTGATGAATCAACTCAGATGATATGAAAAAGGCGACTCAATGATGCTGCCACATAGAATAGGCCCGTTGGGGGCCATAAAAGCATGAGAAAAATATGGTTACTCATGATGAAAATCGACATGAGCATAAAAAGGTATGAAGGCTAAGTGGTGCCCCAAGTACAAGTAGCGCAAGTGCAGAAATTTGATTTTTAGAGGCGACGAAGTGACCCTTTGTGGAAAAAAGGCTTCCGAATGAAGTATCAGATCACCAAAATTGAATGAATACCCATTTTAGAGCTCAGAGAAATATTTCCACCAGTGCCAATTATTTGTCAAATGAAGCTACGGTTTTCTCAAAATTGGTGAAATAAAAATTAGGGTTTCTCTTTTAATAGGGTGATTTCCCTCCAATTTTATTCATTTGCAAGTGTATCTATGACGAATGTGGAGAGGAGGAAAATTCTATAAATCTTGTGGTGTTCATAGCAAAAAAACCAACCGTCGAAATCAATATCTATCAGTTGTAGGTAGCTGGCATAACCATACTCTTCAATTTCAGCTATTTAGAATTTCTGATTAGGTGCACAAAGCCTGCGAACAACACTCTAACCCTCCTCACAGCCAAATTACAACTTTTGGGGCATGTTTTGCGACCTGGTTAGTAGGTTTCAAAGGAAAAACTATGACCTTGTAGGTACAAGGCTGAAAAAAGTGTGAGCTACCAAAATTTGGGTTTTGTCCTGTTTTTCACTGGGAACTAGTTCTTGATGTTTTTTAGGAATTTTTTCCTTCCTCTGACTAAAAAATTGCTGGTTTTGTGTAGGTATGGAAGATTTAAATATCAACTAGAGAGAGAGAGATCTTGATGTGCTTAATTATGAGATCCAAGGGGATCAGGTTGTTCGAGGTGCACTGGCAAGATATGGGGTGCTCAAGTTGGTTGAGAACCCCCAAATGAGGGCAAGAGAGCCCTTATTAGCCAGGATAGTCAGCTATTGGGACTCAGACATAAAGGTATTTATAGTTTAGGGGCACCAGATTGAGCTGAATGTTCATGAAATTTATTTCTTGACCAATCTCCCACCATTGGGGATGATGGGCAACATCTAGCCAATATTACCGTGGAGGTAGAATATCTCTAAGTTTTTGGATCACCATTGTCGACCAGATATTTTTGTCAAGGTCATTGCTATACTAATCAGAGATCTAGAGATATTAGAGACTCGAGATTTCGCCACAATAGTGCTACACATCATGGGCAACCAGGCCTTCCACCACATCACGAAAGGGCAAATGATCCTTGTTGAGAGTGTGTTGAGAGGGACCTACTATGGGTGGGCCTAGATGATATTGTTGTGGCTAAAATTATAGTTTTCCCTATGAAAGTGACAACTGAACCATTACTATGCTTTTGGGACAAAGTTGTGCTAATTATTATTCGAGAAGATCACCACACCTTGAGCTCATGTACAGATCTAGAATGGGGGCCTGCGAGAGCCCAGAATGTGCCGCTGGGGGTGAATACTAAGGAGAGGAGGAGGCATGGGAGTTGGGTATGTGTTTCTACCCAATTTATTTACACATTAAGATCAAATTCCACTGTATATAGATAACTATCCATACAGTGGGATGAACTATCAGGGGCACCCAGACTTGCCACTTTTGCCTGGTTGAGAATGGGGACCAGATAGTAAGTGATAAGTTGTTATATTTCATGATGCATTTAAAGTTTTAGAATGATGTGTATGGTACTGATTCGTTACTTTTGGTATGCAGATATAGCACCGGTGAGACCAGCAGGGTATATGGGACGACCAGCAGCGCTAGCGGCTACTGAGTCTAGTATAGCTAGTGGAGCTGATAAAGCAGATTTAGAGTTAATATTGGAGGATGTCTGTTGAAGATGTGAGTTGTTAATTACCAGGGTATCAGAGCATGGCTGGAAAGATCTAGATGACTGCTACATTGAGGAATGCATTGGTCTACCCTCAGAGTGGTGAGGGGTGATGTGGTGCATGGCGATGGCCAGATAGGGTATGCGGGATTTGCGGGCTACATGAGATGAGCCATTGGTTCGAGACCCTCTAGATAGTGATTATATGTAGGGGCATGAGGTGCCCCCAATTTCAATTTTTTTAACATGTTATGGGCATGTCAGATGTATTAGAGTAGAGGAATCTAAAACATTTACGATTTTGTGGACATATATTATGGATATGCATTTATTTATATATGATGAGTATGTGGCTCACCATTTGTTTATTGTTATTGTCTTGTGTTAAATGCGTGTGATAATTTCCAATCTAAAATATTGCTTGCAATGCTATCTACATAGTGATTTTTAGATCTAGGTACATGACTGAAGGTAATGGTTTCAAATTCACACATTAAGAGCTTCACTCATAAATATCTTCTAAAAAGGACATGGTTATGCACACAATATACACCATTCAATTGTCTAACAAGAAGCAGGGAATATAAAAGAACATGAAGATGAAGGATGCGATTGCTAAGGGAATCAACTAACAAACCGATCACTACATAATATTGAGCCTGATTATTGGTGGCAGGTCCAATACATACATTGTTGGAAAGGACTAAATAATGTATGGGGGTAAAAATGACATAGGTTGTCGAGGCTAGATTTTGCGAGTAGCGACTTGCACCATTAGCATAACTGATGTATGGTGTGGATGAAGGTTCCATATGAAAGGCATGATAAGACAACAAAGGAGAAGATGATGGAAAATGCAAGAAACCTGAATTCATGGCAGAAATAAAACACGCATGGGGGATTCTATGGTAAAAATTTCTATGCCCCTTACACTTGTTAAAGATATGGTAAATACATGGTGTAGGGAAGCTATCATGGAGAAACTATTTATTCATGTCACAAAAGTCCATACAGACACAAATGGTGCATGTTTTCTTGAAAACGGGATAGGAACAACCATCCTGCCTGAGCTTATCTATTGTTGTTTTGAGAGCCTCTCATCGAGAAATGTTTCTCAAGGTTTGATGGACATGGTGGGCATCAGGCCATTTGTCAATATTTTGGTCGATAGCGGAAAGATCATGTCCGAGCCTCTCTGAATAGGACCTGGCGAAAACATTACATAATTCTTTGAGTAGCTTGGTGTAAGCCTCAATTTCATTCGGGGCGTAAAGTGCCCCCAAGGAAATTTTTTCTTCGTCGAAAGCATCAGGTGTAGGAATGTGATTTCTAAACCAATAGAACTCACTTGAGATGAAGTATTTAGACTCCACAACATATTGGTCATGGAACTACTACAGAGGGAAGTATGCATGGTGGTGCATATCATCCCAAGGAAAGTCAGGGATGGTGATTGCATCCATAATGTCTTCATTGGAGTGAAAGATGGGGGGACTAGCAGAAGAAATACCACATGATGTTGCGGGGATACCTGATGCATCATCATGAGAGATGTGGTTCATATACGCATTACTATGGAGGATAGATGAAAAGCTAGTAGATGAAACATCTATTGATGTTGAGCCCAAGGTGATCGAAAAAGGAGGTTCTGTCAAAATAGAAGGGAATGCCCTGGAGGGGTTTTCCGCCAAGGATGTCATGGATGATGATATATAGAGGATGGTGGCTGAAGGTTCCGTAATCTTGACATTAGGAGGAGGTATGAAAATTTCCTCTGGTTCAGGTTGAGCCAAACACACAATTAGAGGAGTAGCGGATTCACTGTGTTCGGGCTTGATTTTGCAGGCGGCTTTAAGGGTGTTGCGAAGATGTTCAAGATGAGGAAAAATGTGAGAATAGTGGCCATAAATATCACACAAAGTGAAAGGGTGATTCATGTGAAACGTATTTATTTTCTTAGCTGAATCGGGTAAGGTAACATGGACCTCTTGGATATTGGATTCAAGACATGTTTCGTTGACCACAGGTTTGAGAAGAGGAAGCTTAAGAAAATTTTTGGTAGTATGCCCAACAACATCACACAAAGCGCACGGAGGTGACTTATTTGGAGGCCTAGGAGAAGAAGGATTTGTTTCGAAAGCCTTATCCTTAGGTTCCTTATTTCTAGCTTTGTCCCCCTGAATAGATGCTTTTGCAATAGGTGTATATTCCTGTTAAGGTGGGTGAAGCACTAAAGAAAAGGTAGGAGTCCTGGCGATTGGTTGGACCAGGGTGAAAGTGGTATAAGGTTCCAGCTGACCAGGAGGGGTTTTGGTTGGGGAATCAATGTATTATACTGGGATCCTCGGGGTCAAGTTAGGAAGGCTCATCATAGCCATAATAGGTACCGAAAAGACTCCAAGGGGGGTAGTGAGAAACAATATCTCACTAGAGGGGTAATGGCCTGGAAGAATGGCTACCAACTGGTTAAGGCTAGGGAAAACCATTCCTGGTTGAAAAGGAGTGGAAGAGACACCAGCAAAAGAGGAAGGTCCTTGAAAGGATGGCCCTGCAGGCTCCATCGAGTAACCACTAGCAAGTTGCAGAGGTGTAGGCTTCTAGGTGGTTGAACAAGACTGCTTATGGCTAGTCTGAGATGATTGCATCATGCAAAAATTAAATGAGCTAGGATCTGCGAAAAGAGAGGAGGGACTAGGGAAATCACCTATCAAGGTGGAATATTTATAGATTCCAGGTGAAACATTGGTAAGAGGTGTGACTGATTGCTTATTCACCACCGAAGATATGATAAAATTGGGGGAGAGATGAGACTTCGGTTCATAATATTTCAACTGAACAATGGTAACGATCTTTCCTTTGTGAGGAAAACACATCTTACAGTGAATCTCAAATGTGATAGTAGACATTGCATAGGTAGAGCTATGAGCCAAAAGGATGTTGAATCCAAGGGGGCATCAATGAATTCAATGTCAATACAAAGAATCTTTCCCGAAAGAGTGACAGGACAATTGCGGTACATGCCAAGGGGTTGAGAAGAGTGATCATACTAAGAATGCAAAGTGATGGTGGATGGGGCTAACTCAAGTGATCCAATTTTATTCTAAACAGAGGAAAACATCACGTAGGTTTATGCACCCTTGTCAATGATACAACTTGAGATATGGGTGTTACAAATATTGACTGGTATTTAGAAGGCGACAGATGAAGTTGAGTGGGGATGTTCTGACTTGTCAACATAAAAGATGATCAAATGATCATCTGAAGGATCCATAACACCCAAAGCAGATAATATAGCTTTACATTTTGAAGGACACATTTGAAGGACTTCCATCATTGACATAACAATAGGAGATTGTGCTTAGTCATCTATTATGATGTAATTATAGGCAGCTTTGGCAGAGGAAATATTTCATCGTAATTTCCCTTTGTGGATATACTCATTGGTGACGGATCTATAAATGGGCATCACGTGTTGAACTGGACTCTATGGAAACTTTGGTTTGAGACTCGGTTGCAGAGAAAGTAGGTGGCTTGCCATATTAGCGTGACCAAGTTTGAAGGTTAACATAAGCACTATTAAACACTTCAAAATTCATCATGAGAATATGGTAATCAAAGGTACCATACTATGAGGGCGAAGGGGCAGCCTGACCTTGACGGGGTTGGGTAGCCACATATCCTTAGTGAGAGAAAGGATCAATAAAAAAAATCGGTTGAATAGGCGAAATATTTGGATGATCTGAAACCATTACTTATTGTCCTATAGATGTTTCTTGTGCTCCCCACAACTGACACATTTGGGGTAAAAGGGGAAAATTGTGAGTATAATGACCATGGAAACCACAACAAGAACAAGGCTTATTCGTACGAAGAGGCCTATCATGCCTGGGCTGATGGCCCCATTGATGTTTTTTAGTGTTTGGCGGGTTCCCTTGGCACCCTTGATTACCTTGTGATGGTTTATTTTGGTTTTATTTCCTCTTTTTATTGGAATTTGGAGGATCGGTGGCACTCTACTATGCATACACTTGACTCTGAGGGGGAAGTGGCTGTTGCGGTGGAGGTTGAGAAGGAATAGGAGGTTAGGGTGCTAATGCCAGAGGGGCTAGAGAATCGGGCTGTTGATAATGATAGAAAGGAGGTTGAGCAAAATTGGGGTAAATATGTTGAGCAACTATAGGCCTTGGCATCGATTGATGGAATGGAGAAAATGTTCTTTGTCCTGGATACATGTTTCCGGGAGGGAAATAAGTTTTATAGGAGCTGGCCCCTCCCTGAGGGAAACCATAACCCATGGGAGGATGAGTATACGGATGTGAAAGAGATCCAATGATAATGTTGGTAGAATGAGGTGCCCTCGGTACATTAGCACCACCAAGCCTAGGAATTAGATCCGGTAAGACAGTATAAACATAACCAGACTGGGCGTAGATTAAGTCATGTTTCAACGTGAGTTGGAGAGATTCTTCCTCTTTATAAGGAAATTGAGATGCAACATCTCTACCAATAGAAGGAAAAATCATTATGAGAAACCAATACATATAGACACAGTCATCAAATGTGGGAGCTCGACATAAGCTCCTCCTTCTACGCCATTATTGGACATGGTCAGAAAGGCAAGTGGAAGGAGCTTGACAGAATGCAGTCAACAAATTGGTATTGGTATCATATCGGAGAGGTAGCTGGACGTAGGAAATAAATTATTTAGCAAGATTCACAAAAGTGGAATGTGAGGCAAAGGACTGGTCTGCATACCACTTTGTAGCATCTCCAGTAATCACACGTTGGAATAATCGAAGACAAATAGAGTCGTCGGTGATGGAATTGGACCAACACCACATGTGGAAGGAGATGATGTGATTATTAGGGTCGTATCTAGCATTTCCTGCGAACTTAGGGATGTCAGAAGGAAGCTTAGTTGGCATAACACGCCAACATGGATAATGCTATATAGGGTCATTAATTAACTGGTTGAAATCAGGGAGGCTCAAACCTGCCATAAAAGGTAGAAAGGGAGTAGTTGGGATGGTTCTGGTATTGGTTCCACTACTAGCAGCTCTAGATTTAGGTTCGGGGCTACCACCAACATTAGGACTAGTACCTACATTGACATCTAAACATGGTGGGAGAATGAGGTAGAGGAGAACCGGGTTTAGAATTAGAGTGAGGGTCCGATGGACCTGAATCACAGTCAGTATAGGGACTTGGTGGAGGACTAACTCAGCATCTACGAGGTGGAGTAATTATTCCTAATGGAAACTAAGGATGAAGGCATAGGAGTCTCTGGGATAAATGCCTTGGGGGTGCAATGATCACAAGATACAAGTAACCCAATAATGAAGAGAGATAAATAAAGTCGCAGAGGGGAAAGTAAATTAATTACGATGTTTATGTCTTAGCTTGGCAGTGTAAACCAAGCTCTCTTCACATTTTGTGTGTATGCTATATGTGTGTTAATTTTAATTAAGCCCAGATTGTTGTGTATAAAGAAAAAGAAAAAATGTTGTATAATTGTAAATAAAAATAAAACGATGGTAAAATAAAAATCTAAAGATGCATAAATTAAAACCAAAAATAAGGGCTCCCAAACAATTTTTATAAGAGGAAGCCAAAATTGACTCAAAACATGGAAGTTTTCCAAAGTATCTAAGGTCTAACGGACAGGATTTTAATGACTCGGATCTGCTGAAAATAGGTGTAGAAAACATCAAGAAACTAGAGGGAAAAACACTGTAAAAAGGGAGGTGACAGGTTAAAACCCTAAGGGAAATAATAGGGACCCTAAGGGAGAGGTCAAACAAGACTCAAGAAGGATTTTTGGATGATATAATAATGATCTAAATGGATTTTAAAGAAAGAGGGATCAAACCCTAAACAATGGATGAAAGCGCTGCAAAATCTTAGACTACCTACTCAACTCAACCCTTTCTAAAATGGTGGAAGCATATTGAAGCCCTAAGGGGATTGTTCCCACTTCAAAAATAAAAATTGAGCATATCCAAGCCTAAGCCGGGTGAAGACAGAGGTCATAAAACCCTGAACAGTGCTTGCAGAAAAGCCTGAAAATTACAAAAAAAATCCCACAAAAAGCTACAGCACGCAGCTACTGACTTGTAGGCTATTGAACTCGATGTTTTTTTCCCAACAGTTGATATATGAGCTTGAAATCATAGGTTATGGTTTGAAAAGTGTGTTCTGCACTTCCGGGAGTCTCAGGTGGCAGGTTGCGGAAAAATTTTTCGTCTGTGGCGCGGTTGATACCTGTTACCTGTGGAAAACACCCAGAAACATGAAAAATTTAGATTTTTTTACTGTTTTAGGGCATAAAAGGTACAAAAAAAAACAATAAGAGGCTAAACAATAGCTGAATAAAAACACTAGATACTGAAGCAGGTGGTCACGCAGGAAATCTGAATAAAACCCAGTGGAGTCGCCAATTGTTAGAATGAATTCTTAACGAAAGTGTACAAAAAGAGATCACTTTAGCTGCACGTGAAAAACAACCCTAACAACAAATATGACTCTCTAACTTCTTATATTTGCAATATATTAAAAAAAAAATGCAAAATAAACCTAGATCTATGCAAATAAAGCAACTAAACAGTAAAATGAAATAAGAGTTCCTCCAAAATATCCAATGGACAAGAAAAGAATTATAAATAAATTTTTGTATTATATTAACACCTAGGAAGGGAAAAAAGAATGATGTTACCAGTCCCCCTCAATGGGATGGGTTCTTGGTTGTCCTCAAACACTTCAACTTTAGATTTTCTCTCTCAATGGTGTAAAAAACCTGAGACGTGTAGAACTCAAAGGGTGTTCAATAAGCTAAAATAAAATAAAATAAATCAAATTATGACAATGATAAGAGGATCAAAGTCCAACCATGATAAAAGGATCAAAGTAAGAAGTGAATGGAAAACCCTCCTATTTATAACGAAATTTTGGGTTCTCCTTGATAATGGTGCATAATAAAATATTATTAACCAAGATGTAAATCTAACTGCTTAGAGTATTTTATTATATTTTGTTGGAGGGAAAAGGAATTTAAACTGGTTAAATCCCTTTATTTATAAATAATAAAGAAATAAAATATTTATTTATCATTTCAAGGATGGGATCAAGGAATAATTTAACAAATAATGATTTATTTTATTATTCCTAAACGATTTAGTCAAATTTAACGAGGAATATTAATCAAATAATAATTTAATTAACTATTCTAGAAAATAATAAGATAAATAATGATTTATCTAATTATTTATCATTAATTGGGTTAAATATGACCATGAATATAATTAAACAGAGGTTTAATGAATTATTCCTAGAGTAAAATCAAATAAATAAGGATTTATTTAATTATTCCTCATGGGGTTTTCTATTTGAACGAGAAATAGCTTAATAAACTATGGTTTATTAAATTATTTCTTATAGTGAAATAATTTTTTCTATGATAAAATTGGTGTTACATGGTGTATTTTGATTTGTCTAATTTTAAATGGTTAGATGACCGAAAATTTGTGTAACAAGATATATTTTTGTCATATGTACAAAATCCTTAAAAAATCAGCAGCATTCATCATTCTTAATGAACAAGTCACTGATCATTTTTATACATAATCAACTAGCAACATAAACAATATTCAAACAATCTAGATCTAAATGAAGACTTCATTGATAGACATCAAAAACACAACAAAAATGATCAGACATTTTCTTCAAGAATATTTAAAAAGAACCCTAACTTCTATACATGCATTTATTGAAACAAACCTAGGGTACACGCGCTTTCATAGTGAAGAACAAGCGTATAGATTTGTAAATATTACAAGACTGTGCAATACTTCAAAGAAACAAAATTGCTTGGATCACATCATTTACTTCAAAAATTATGCACCAGATCACCGATCTAAAAAAATCATAAACAGATCATGCAAATACGTAGTCATTTCAGGTCTAAATACCCCGATCCATTATTGCATTCATGAGTACATAAAAATATTAGATATTTCTATTGAATATAGCCCAATCCATGCAGATATACTTCATAATGAAGTATTCATTCAATTCACATTCACATGCACATCCTTGCACTATGATCTTCTCCTCCTTATATAGTTTGAGCCTTAGCCAATACCATGAGCCAAAACCACACAAGTGCCGGTGGTATTCTTGCATAAGATCAAATAGTCATTACCGCACTCAATATTGCGGGCTAATACCATGGTAAAGACACTTGATATTGTTAAAATTAGTGCACCAACTCATACATGATTTTTCTTCTTTTTACCCGCGTTTACACGACTTTTCTTCACAAAAACTGAGTATACACAAATTTTGGATGTATACATGACTTGGTTTTATTGAACCTGTAGGTATACACAGGTTCTCTTCATCAAACCAGTTTATATTTCTTGAAACTTTACCTTCATATTTCCTCTTTCACTCACCAGAATTCTTTTCTTAGTCACATCTGAACTGGCCTGTAGACACATCAATTTTACACCTTCAAAAAATAGGTTGCTATCAAAAGGAAACTCATCTAGTAGGTTTCCATAAATGAAAACATATTACATCATATTGCCAACAATATCCCCATTTGGAATTGATGGAACTCATGTTGGTGTTTGATCCCCAAAACTTGTAGATACCTGAGAGACACATAAATCATAAGCATTATTCAAACAACAAGTTACTCTCCCCCTTTGACATCAAGAGAAAAGGGTGAACTGATACAAGAATGTCGAGATCTGTGTTGCACTATACAAACCATACTCCCCCTGAACACATGTCGAAGCTTCAAAACATATTTTCAAGACGCTATAATTTTTCCTATCCCCAAGGAAGTGTACATATATCAATTACCCAACCAAGTGGGCTTACATATTTGACTCAACTACCCAACCAAGTGGGTTTATATTTTTTACTCAAGTACCCAACCAAGTGGGTTTACAAATTTGAAAACTCCATAAATGACTGAATATGACAATATTTACATCATAGGTATCAACATGACCAGTACATCAAATTACATATATGAATTTATAGCCAAGACCAAAGGACCTCAATAGAAAGAGATCATTGAACACACTTTAGTAACCAAAAAAATGCCAACAATGCATTATATCCAACAAGGCTAATGGTCCCCATAAACTTGTGCATCCTGAACATTTTCAACAACAAATTCATCAATGCATCTTCATCAAGAAGATAAATATCAAGGAAAGGAAATGTAAGCTCAACACCAGAACCATAGGTTGTACCCATCTACACTGAGAAATAGATCCAAACCATGTATGACAAGGACTTTTCTAACGGCTGACCTATATATTTTATGAAAGAAAGATCCATGCGTGAATGTATAGAGAGAAACTCGTGTATATATGCGATTATGCATCACGAAACCTGTGTACCGAATTTAATCTTCTGAAATCAAACATATTAGATAACTGAGGCAGAGACAACTCGTAGCTTCAATCTAATATATTCAAATTCTTCTCTGTGAATATGTTTAGTAAATATGTCATCAAGTTGTTCTTTGGAGGGAACATACTCCAATTTACCATTTTTCTCAAGCACTTGTTTTCATAAAAAGTGATACTTGATAGCAATGTGCTTGGCTTTGGAATTCATAACAGGATTTTTCGAGATACTAATGGAAAATGTATTATCATATAGGATGGAGATGGGAGGGGAACATTTAATTTAAATGTCCTGTAATATCTGCATCATCCAAAGAAGTTGTGTGCAACATGATGGAGCAACCACATATTCTTCTTCTGTTGTAGATACGACAATGGAACTTTGTTTCTTGCTAAATGAGGATACTAATCGGGGTCCCATATAAAATTCACCTCCACTAGTGCTTTTCCGGTCATCAACATTTCCATCCCAGTATGAATCTATGTAAGCATGAAGAGTAAGATAAACATTCTTGGGATACCATAAAAAAAATCTTGAGTTCCTTGTAGATATTTGAATATTCTTTTTATGGCCTAAATATGAGACTCCTTTGGATTGGCTTGGAACCGTCCAACAATCCCAACTGTATGCATAATATCTGGTCTAGTCCCTGTTAGATAAAGAAGACTTCCAATCATAGATCTATACTCTGGTTGGTTTACCATAAGAGAATCATCATGAGAAATAAGGTTACATCTGATCACCATTGGATTTCTCACAGGTTTTCATTCTTCCATCGCATACTTCTTTAGAATCTTCTTGAGATATTTCTCTTGTGAGAGAAAGATTCCATCTTTTTCTTGTTGCACTTGTAAGCCAATAAAATATGTCAGTTCCCCAAGTAAAGACATTTCAAATTATTGCTACATAAATGAAGAAAATTTATGACTCGTGGATTCTTCATTACTCCCAAAATGATGTCATCAACATAAACAACAACAATTGACAGTTTGTCATCCTCATTTTTTTATGTATAATTTACTGTCTGCAGATCCTTTTGTGAAACCTTATTATTGAAGATATTTTTTAAGGTGATAATACCATGACCGTGGGGCTTATTTTAGACCATATATGGCCTTTTTAAGTTTTCAAACAAGTTTTTCATCATTTCCCAGAATGAATCCTTCTGGTTCTTCTATATAAAATTCATCTTCCAGATCACCATTAAGGAAAGCATATTTTAAATCCATTTGATAAACCTTGAATTGTTGGAAACTTGAAAATGCAAGAAAAATTATTATGGCTTCAAGATTGGATACTGGTGCAAATGTTTCTTCAAAATATATACCTTCTTGTTGAGCATACCCTTTACAAACAAGTCTAGCTCTGCTTCTAATTACATCTCTTTTTTCATTTAACTTATTTTTGAATATCCACTTTTTTCCAAAAACATTTTTATCATGAGGTCTTGGAACCAATTCCCAAGTATTATTCCTTTCAATTTGATCAAGTTCTTCATTCATATCCTGAATCCAATATTCATATTTACTCACTTCATTTACATTTTGTGGTTCAATGGTGGATAAAAGTGCTAGATAAATAGGAGATCCTATAATTGTTCTTCTTGTTTGTACCCCTGATTCCTTTTCTCCCAAAATTTGAGATTCTGGGTGATTCTTTTGAATATACCTGGATGGAGCCTTTTCTCTTTCAGATGCATCTTCTTCTGGTTCTTCATTAGGTTCTTCTTCTATATTATTTTGATTTGATGAGGGAAAAATTCCATCATCATCATCCTCATTTTTTGTTATTTCCCTTTTGGGAGCTGTGAGAGATTCATCAATCACAACATCAATACATTCAATAATCTCCTTAAGTCTCTTATTATAGTATTTGTATGCTTTTCTTCATGATTACCAAGTTTTTCGTGATTATTTTTTATATAAAATTTTCTTCCAGAAGCGTTGAAGTGCTTCATAGTGGGAGTATTACCATACCATAGTTCATATGGAGTTTTATCACTATTTAAATGACCATGACCTTTGTTGATAATATTTATTGTAGTATGAGCAGCTTCACCCCAAAAGGTGTCAGGAGTCCCAGATTCATCAATCATAGCACGAGACATTTGTTGAATAGTTCTATTCATTCTTTCTACCACACCATTTTTTTGTGGAGTTCCAACTACATAAAACTTCCTTTTTATGCCATATTATTCACAGAAATAAAAGAATTCATCTGATATATATTCTCCTCCTCGATCAGATCTAAGACATTTTATTTTTAGATCTAATTCATTTTCATCTAGAGATTTGAATACCTTAAATTTTTCAGGTGCTTCATATTTATGTTTCAATAAACTGATCCAATACATTCTAGAAAATTTATCAATGAATAAGATATAGTATTTTTCTCCACAATGTGACTTTTTCCTTGTAGGTCCACACAAATAAGTCTATATAAGTTCAAGAGGCTTACTTTTTTATCCTTATTTCGCATTAAGTTGAACCCTGGTTTGCTTACCGAATTGGCATGACTTGCATATGGTAATTTCTGGTAAAGTAATGTTGGGTAGATCAGGAACAACTTCGAACCTACTTGATTTGCTTATTTGAAAAAATATCAGATGTCCCAACCTTTTGTGCCATAACCAATTTTCTAAATATTTTCCTAGATAGCATTTTTCTTGGCCACCTTTCAATATATACACATTACTTGGTGTTCTTGTTCCTTTTATTACGATTTTTCCGATGTTAAGTTCACGTACCGAACACTCCTTTTATCGGAAGACGACTTCATTTCCTTGGTCACACATTTGACTAACACTCAACAAGTTATGCTTTAATCCATCAAAATTCATAACATTGTTAGCTTTAACCTTTTATTTTAGAAAAATAGATCCTTTACTCTTAATGATATCAGTAGATTCATTTCCAAAAGTAACATTCATTTCCTTTTCTAATGCATTGTGTTTTACCTTAAGAGACAATCCCTCGGTTGTCAAAGGAATCAATGCTTAAGACATTTTAAAGCATGTCACATAAGTAATTTTATCATGAGGTCTCGGTTCTATCCCAATGGAAACTAATTTTATAAAACCCTTAATGATCTGGAATAATAAATATTTCACAATGCCATTGACTGTTGATATCTGAATGGAAAAGAAAAATTGCAAGGGAAACTAAAAGTAATATCTTGTAAACATAGAATATATTAATTTTAAGTTTCACAGGAAATTCATTGAGAGAGGGGAAACTCAAAATAACATGTTGTAAACACATAATCTATTACTTTTAAGTTTAAGAGAGAATTTGTGAAGGGAGAAGAGATGGACTGAAGGAGCGCTTATTAAGGCTATTTAACTCTTAGTTACAAATGTAAGTCAGAGACTAGTTGCTTCTTTACTTTACTTAATTCAAGGAATAAACCACATAAAATGGCAGAAGAAACATGGATCGCCATCAACAGCTGCAGGAAACTTGCTACTTCTTTCATTCACCCATCAGAAAAAAAGAAGAAGTACAAAATGTAGTCCCCAAGAGGTCTAGAACTTAGAACCCTTCCTCTCTCTTTCTCTTCTCCTTAAATACAAGAAAAATCAATTTGTAACTCCTTGAGCTTCTTGAAACTCCTAGACTACCCAAAATTGTTAAACTACTTATTACATTGAAATCGAGGACACCATTGTAGATTTGATCTTAACAAAGAAAACAAAATAACACTTCGCATATAATCCTTTTGCTGAATCCGATTTTTTTTGATGTGTCTCCTTATATTTCGGCTGTGATGACATAACAGTGTGCATAAACGCATATCCACCCAACTCTGCCAATGATTTTTCATTTTGAAAAATGTCATCATGTCACCTGCTACCCGACTTCTCCACTTCTTCTCATGCTTGCTGTATTCTATCTTCTCTTCTCCTTTTCTCTCTGTTGGGTCACATACACGAGCCTTTTTGCCCACGTTCAGACTTTCTTCCATTGTCAGGGCATAAATTCTTTTAAGACTTATGCACGTAGTGTTGGGTATTTTTCCACCCAATTCTACTCCCACGTTCAACCTTTTCTTCATAAACCACCGCAAGACTTGAACTTGAAATATATTCTATTCACCTCTGAAGAATGCATTGCGTCCGCTTTCTATCGCATTTCAGCATTTCACCGATTTTACATTATAATCATCCTTTTCCTCTTTCAATGCAATTTAACACAGGAAATGCTTTACATCCAGATTTAAAATCCTTTGAAGTTCACCTTTGAAACTACATCGCATCCAGGCTCTTTGCTGCACTTCACAACTTTACTAATTTCCAATTTCTATGATCATTGTTAAACCTTATCTCATGAAATGTATGATATAATTCGCATCACATCTCCACCTCCCACATTTATCGCATCACAACTTTAATCACTTACCATGCAATGACTTAGCAATAAACCCAAAAATCAACGATGTGCGATATGCGCTAATCATCTTATGTGATCTGGTTCATCCATTCCTCGCTATCATTTCTGTAACTTGATCCTCACCGTCCATCTCTGCTTTACTCCAGTTTTACGACATGTCCTGTGCTCTCATGACTTTATCCATTTTCTGATTTTACCCATTGAACTCCATGTGCCCTGGTGCACTGTTCTGAACGTAAACTAGCCCGACTCTTCCCGCACGTTCACGGCCCCTTCATGCCTTTGCTTCTTTGGTTTTTGTTCAAGCGCACATGTGATGATGAATTCTCGTTGAGCTTGTGGTTATCCTTTCAATAATATTACAGGTATTCTTTAAATTTGAACAATTGTTCCTTAATACCTTGAATTTCTCAGAACCTGTCTTGACTTTTAGCTTAGTCAAATTGGGCTACGACATCTCGATCCAATTGGGGACATGAATTTGGTAGCATAGTGCCGAGAACTTGCAGATTAGTAGCCTTTATTGGGCATGGAGTCAAGGAGCACCTCTAGATTAGTAGCCTTTATTGGGCATGGAGTAAATCCCAAATGGGAGTTGATTTAGTATGAAATCCTCCTGAAACCTGCTATGCTTTGGACCCCTTCCTTTATTGTTAAACTGAAAATACCAAACCAGAAATACTGCAACTAAAATGCTAAACTTCTGAGCTTATTTATGCACTACTCTTACATATGTGTTCATTTCTAGACTCAATCAGGTGAATTCAGCCTTCCAATGGCACCAATCCAACATATGCATGTTAGACCTAATGCTTGCATACTGTTGAAATTTCAAGATCACAATAAGGAGATACCATGAAATTTTTCCAGATAAAGCTTTGCACATACTTTTGCATAAATGTTTGTTGCTGACAAAAGAATGTTTCCATATAGTCTGCTACTGGATCATAGAACTGATGGAACCAATTTTCTTCTGCCTCATTTTCTTGAACTTCTTGCTGATGTAGACCTCTTTGAACAGGAAGCTTCCTTCACTATTTTACTCCTCAATTTGAGGTTGCATGTGAGAAGATTGATTGTTGTTTTCTACTGACAACCATTTAGGTCGGAAAGAGAAATATAAGGTTTTTTCCTCATAATGCTGATGTTCTTCATATATTTCCAATTATTGACAAAAATATTTCCCCCTTGCAAACACACCTGAGGAGTTTCACTAGTTTCTCCTCTATTCACAAAATCATTAAAATTATGAAAATTGTAATGATATTCCAGGCTTTCAGTGTCTAGTTTAGTTGTTGCAACGGATTTTTGACCAGAATATTCATAATTCTTAAATTATTCTGTTCCAGCAATACGAGAATCCTCTGACACCTTTTTAAAATCCTTTTTCCTCTCTGAATTTTCATTCTCTTGTAAAGTTATTCCAATGTTTTCTTGACAGGCCCCCTTGTCTTCAACAAAACTTGTTCTTTCTATATGACAAGAAAAATTTCTACAAGCCCACACATTATCTTCAATTTCATGTGCATAAAGAAATATTAGCTCTAGAGTGCAAGGCTTTCTCCCCTTGAGAAAAAAATCCAAGACAACATAAAGATCCCTCAAATAGTAAACCATAGTTGCAGCTTCAGGACGTCGAATTTCTTGTGGCATGCTGAAATACAGTTTTTTAAACCTCTTATTAAAATTAGTGATTGATTCATTTCTCTGCCTCTAGATAGAATGTAATTCCAAAAGGTTTTTTTAATATGACTTATGCCCACCCCAATATCTAAGAAATATATCTTGAAAACCTTGCCATGAACTAATTGAACTTACTTCCAAACACTGGAACCATTGTTGAGCACCCTACTTTAATGAATGAGAAAAACATCCTTAAAGCCACATCTTCATAAATAATTTGAAATTCGTCGAGAAAGTACTCAAATTACAAGATATGTTGTTCAACTGAAATATCCTCCTCCTCTCGAGAAAACCTTGGAAAAAATTTGAAACCTTTTGAAGGATACTGATGGAGAATTGTGGGCAGCACTAAGGATTTGAAAATCACCTTAGTTCCAAGATGGAAAGAAGCATATTGTTGATGAGATAGAATATTATCTCCCAAAGATGATGAATCCTCACCTTTATGCCCATACTGTGACATGTTATCTTAAGGAATTGTAATGCAACATTCATCTCTCCTCTCATATTTAGGAGATAAAGTTGTGTCATGATCAATAATAAAATTAGAAGAAAATTCTTCTTTTTCCTAGAAAGAATGTACATTTTGGGCCTTATCATATTCTGAGAATATAAAGCAGGAAACAATATTCTTGATATCTAATGGAAAATACACCACCAAACTGATAGTGAAAAATAAAACTTCCTTTAAAATAATCAAGCTCTGATATTTGTATTTTCCACAGTGCTTTCTCATTTTCTTTCTCACATAATTCCTCATCTAATGAAACCTTCATCAATGGAGTTTCCAGGTGAATAATAAAAAACCAAATTTTTATCAAAATATTGTTCACCATCAAGAAATAGATTTCAATACCCAGGGAAAATAACTTTGTACCTTCGTCCCTTCATCCCCGGCAACGATGCCAAAAAATGTTGTATCTTAAACGAAAATCCCTTGGTTGTGAAAAGAATCAATGCTTAAGACATTTTAAAAGTGTGTCACAAAATTAATTTTATCATGAGGTCTTGGTTCTATCCAATTGTAAGCTAGTTTTATAAAACCCTTAATGATCTGGAATAATAAAAGATTTCACAATGCCATTTATTGTTGATATCTGAATGGAAAATAAGAAATGCAGGGGAAACTAAAAATAATATGTTGTAAACACATAATATATTACTTTTAAGTTGGAGAGAGGGGAAACTCAAAATAACATGCTATAAACACATAATCTATTACTTTAAAGTTTCAAATAGAGTTTTTGAAGAGAGGGGAAACTCAAAATAACATGTTGTAAACAAAAAATCTATTACTTTTAAGTTTCAGAGAGAATTTGTGAAAGGAAAAGAGATGGATTGAAGGAGCACTTATTAAGGCTATTTAACTCTTACTTACAAACATAAATCAAAGACCAACTACTTCTTTACTTCACTTCATTCAAGGAATAAACCACATAAAATGGCACAAGAAACATGAATCACCATCAATAGTTGCAGGAAACTTGCTTCTTCTTTCATTCACCCATTAGAAAAAGAAGTACAAAATGTAGTCCCCAAGCGGTTCAGAACTCGGAACCCTTCTTCTCTCTTTCTCTCCTCCTTAAATACAAACAAAAGTAGTTTGTAACTCCTCGAGCTTCTTGAAACTCCTAGACTGCCCAAAATTGTTAAACTACTTACTACATTGAAATTGAGGACACCATTTTAGATTTGATCTTAACAAAAAAAATAAAATAACACTTGGCATATAATCATTTTGTTGAATCTGATTTGTTTTTGACGTGTCTCCTTCTGTTTCGGCTGTGATGTCCTAACAATCTGCATAAACGCATCTCCACCCAACTATGTACATGATTTTGTGTTTTGAGCACTATCATCATGTCACCTGCTACCTGGCTCTACCTCTTCTACTCGTGCCTACTCCGTTTTGTCTTCTCTTCTCCTTTTCTTTGCGCCAGGTCAAATACCTGAGTTTTTCTGCCCGCGTTTAGACTTTCTTTCATTATCAAGGCATAACCACTTTTAAGACTTATGCACATAGCGTTGGTTTGTTTTCCACCCGAGTCTACTCCCATGTTCATCCTTTTGATCATAAACCGCCACAAGACTTGGACTTGAAATATATTCTATTCACCTCTAAAGAATGCATCACATTCACTTTCTATCACATTTGAATGTTTCACCGGTTTTACGTTATAATCCTCCTTTTACTCCTCTGATGCGATTTAACACAAGAAATGCTTTACATTTGGCTTTGAAATCCTTTGGAGTTAACCTTTGAAACTACATCACATATGGGCTCTTTGTTGCACTTTGGAACTTTACTAATTTCCAATTTCTACAATCACGTCTAAACCTTATCACATGCGATGTGTGATATAATTCGCATCTCATTGCCACCTCTCATCTTTATCGCATCGCAAATTAAATCACTTACTGTGCAAGGACTTAGAAATAAAAATAAAAATCATCAATGTGTGATATGTGCCAATCATCTTATGTGATCTGGTCTATCCATCGCTCGCTATCATTTCAACGACTTGATGCTCATTGTCTATCTCTGCTTCACTTCAGTTTGCTGACTTGACCTGTATGCTCACAAATTTCTCCATTTTCTAACTTGACCAATTGAACTGCATGTGGCCTCATGCACTGCTTTGAATGAAAACTAGCCCGACTCTGCCCACGCGTTCATGACTCCTTCACGACTTTGCTTATTTGGTTTTGGTTCGAGTTCACATGTGATGTTGAATTCTTGTTGAGCTTGTGGTTATCCTTTCAAGCATATTACAGGTCTTCTTGAAAATTTAACAATTGTTCCTCAATATCTTGAATTACTCAGAACCTCTCTTGAATTTTAGCTGAGTCAAATTAGGCTACAAAACATTGTATGAAATAAGTTTATCTTTATCACCTGTTATGTGTTTTGAACATCTACTATCAATGTACCATTGATTTTCTTATCCTTATGCAAATAAAGATATGTTGCAACTTTCGAACTGTAAGTCCTTCCTTCTCCATACTTTGGAACTTGTGGACATTTGTTCTTTTGGTGGAATTTTTCTCCTGCATTCAGATTCCTCATGTCCAAATTTATTGCAAAATGAACATTCAATTTCATCTTGAAGAGGAGAATTTTTTTTATAATTATTCTTCTTTATTCCTGTCTCATTTCTTTGATTTATTGCTTCTCTATTCATGATGGTTTTGTATGCAACACATTGAGTATATTTGTTAGGAAAATTATGACATGAGAAACATTGTTCATTAAAGAATAAATTTCTACAATCATAGAACCTTCTAGTTTGTTTACCTTTTGACTGATATTTATGTTATTATGCATCCTTGAATTTGAATGATCATGCGTTACTTGAACATTGTATTTGTTCTTTTGTTGAGTGATGAAGCTTTTTTGGATGAATTTTGATGCATTTAGATAGCTTGCAGCTAAGGATTTTTTTGACTAAGAAGATTCACCAATATATCCAAGACCTGTCTTCCCAAGAAGAGAGCATTAAACCTTGATAATTTCATCTAAGGTTTCAGATCCTATAGCAAATCTAAGATTTATATTTTTTACCTTCTCAAGTTCCTTTCTTAGACTTACTATTTCACATTCTAATTTCTCATTATGCTTCTCCTTTTCTATGAGTTGATTCTTCATATTCTCTATGGATATTTTTTTCTCTTCCAAGAATATTTTGAGTTCAGTGATTTCTTCAAGAAAATCATTTTCTTCTAAATCATCCACAAAAGTATATTTAGCCTCACTAGTTTCTTTTTCAAATTCCATGAGCAGTCTAATATCTTGATCAGATTCTCCTTGTTCAGTATTTAACAAGTCATCACTATCTTCATGAGTATAGTAACTTTTTCTATTAACAAATCATCTCCTATTACCTTTTCCTAAATACTTTCCCTTATCATGATTATCTTTATGACGACATTTAGCAGCATAATGACCCACTCTTTCAAAAGAAAAACATTTGAAAGGAAGCTTACCTATGAAACTTCTAGTGCCAAGTTGAAGTTTCTTTACAAAATTAACCTCATCTTCTTCTTATACATACCCTGATTATTTTTTTTCTTCCTTGTCATTTCCTTTTGCAGTAGCTTATTTGACTTTGGATGGACCTCCTTTTCTCATTTCAAAAGAATTTAGGATCCCATGAAGTTGAATGAAAGTAAGGGTTTGTAGATCCTACCTCTCTTCAATAACAGACACTTTTGACTTGAATTTAGGAGTTAGAGATATTAATATTTTTTCTACTAAAATTTTGTCTCTTATGTCTTCACCTAGATTTCTCATACGATTTACGATCTCATCTAGATGCAAAAAGAAACTAGAAATACTTTCATAATTACACGTTCTGATATTTTCATATTGAATTTTGAGAGATTGGAGTTTATCACTTTTTACCTTGGCATCACCTTCATATCTTAGAATGGTTTTGTCCCATATCTCCTTTGTTGCATTTAACCGTGTAACCTTGACAAATTCTGATTCATTCATGCTTCCCAATAAAGCATTCACAACTTTTTCATTAGTTTCATATTTATTCCTTGTTGCTGGATCTATGGGAACTGTAGCTAGATATTGATAACCTCCTTCAAAAATTTCCCAAACATCTGCTCCAAGAGGCTGAAGATAGGATCTTGTTCTTCTCTTCTAGAAGATTAAATTGTTTCCATTGAAGATTGGTGGTCTAATAGATGATGTTCCATATTGATTTCTCATCTTGGATGATCTTATTTCTAGTGATTAAGCTTCTTCAGAAGGACCTGCTCTGATATTAATTTTTGGGAAAAATATTGAGAGGGTGGGGGGGGGGGGGGGGGGGGGTGAGTGAATCAGTATTTACAAGAATCACAATATTTTACTTTTCTTTATGGATTTCTAAACGCAACTCTAATTAGTCCATCTAGCGTATGCACACAGTTGTCTTAAAGGAAACATGGGTATACCCAAATAACTTAATGTTCAGATAAAACTTCAAAGACTTTACTTAGCCTAGTTCATAAATTATGCATAAAAAATTTAAGCAGTAAACATTTGTAGTAATAGAAGAATAAATGATCACAAAAAGGCATCACACATGAACAGCAATATTTAAGGTGGAAACCCAAGTCGGGAAAAAAAAACCACTATTGTCGTATCTATATTCAATATTTATTATATAGAAAACAATTTATAATCTTGTACTGATATAGACTCATACCAGTATGCAGGCCCCCACCTGCAGAAGGCTACAACCTTATCTCATTATCCAGCTACTACTAGAAGGGAGATCCAACCCCCTGATCTCATTTACTGGCCACTACTGTAAGGGAGCTTCAACCCCTTGAATAGATCACCAGCTTCTAGTGGAAGGAAACATTGCCTTTGACATTGAAGGCTTCAACCCTCAGAACCACTGCAAACAATGTTTCATAAATTTTCACACTGGGTCCAACAACTTCAACACAACATAATTTGTATAAAAATGTTACTAAACATCAACCAGTTTTCAAACATAATAATAAGATCATTGTAACCAGATCACATCATTAAACCCAGACTTCCATATCAATAGGCAGAATCAACTTCAACCCTGATCATTCATAAAATAAATTGTACACGCTACTTTACTTTCTTCAACCATCATGTATATGCGCTTTCCTGTGGATGAACCTGCGTATAAATATTTATGTACTCAGAAATTAGAGTTATGTCTAGACTCAAAAAAGATAAGAGATATTCAGATACATTTTTTAAGATGTACATTATCCTTCAATAGTCAAAAAAATCCATCATTCTCAACCAATCAGTCACTGATCATTTTTATAAATAATCAAATAGCAACATAAATAGTATTCAAAAAATCCAGATCTACAAGAAGACTTAATTTTCATACAACAGAAACACAGCAAAAATGATCAAAATTTTTCTTCAACAATCTTCAAAAAGAACCCTAACTTCCATATGCGCATTTGCTAAAACGAACCTGCGGGTATACACACTTTCACCGTGACAAACCAGCGTATATATCTATAAATATTATAGGACTGTGCAATACTTCAAAGCAACAAAATTTCTCAGATCATACCATTTAATTCAACAATTATGCGCCAGACCACCAATCTAAACAACTCATAAACATATCATGCAAATACATAGTCATTTCAGGTCTAAAGATTCTGATCCATTATTGTATTCATGAATGCATCAAAATATCAGATCTATCTATTGAATATAGCCCAATCCATACAGATATACTTTAGACTGAAGTATTCATTCAATTCACATTCACATGCACATCCTTGCACTATGATATTCTCCTCCTTATATAGTTTGAGCCTTAGCCAATACCAGAAGCCAAAACCACACAAGTGCCAGTGGTATTCTTGGACGAGATCAAATAGTCGTTACTATGCTCAATATTATGGGCTAATAACATGGTAAATACCCTTGGTATTGTTAAAATTAGTGCGCCAACTCATATGTGACTTCGATTCTTTGTACCCGCATGTACACGTGAATTTTCTTCACAAAAACTGCATATACACAAATTTTGGATGTATACATGATTTGGCTTCATTGAACCTGCAGCTATACATGGGTTCCCTTCATCAAACTTGCATATATTTCTTGAAATTTTAGCTTCATGATTCCTCTTTCACTGACTATAATTCCTTTCTGAGTTACATCTGAACGAGCTTGTAGAAACATCAAGTTTACACCTTCAACAAATAGGTTGCTATCAAAAGGAAACTCATTGAGTAGGTTACCATCAAGGACACATATTACATCATAATGCCAACAAAAAGTAACTATTACAACCACATTAAATATATTAATGTGGTTGATATACCATAAGGCTTCATAAATATAACTAAAAAAACTATTGCAACACGAATAAAAAGGTGATGGCTCAACTTTAACTTGAGAAAAAAAAAGAATTACACATCTTATTGTAAAATGGACCATTTTGATAAATACAATTTTCTTATAAATAAATGAATGTTATAAATAATAATGATTAACTTCTCATGGAGGAACTTATTAGAATTGGAATAATCTCAAATCCCTAGGAAATTGGTGGGTGGAGAGCCAAGTGGCATGTAATATCCCAAAATAGGGAAAATCTACAACAATGAGAATTTCTTAAGATATTCCAAAGTTGGAGCTACAACAATACATGAACAAAATATTGTAAACAAAGAAAATATGATCATTTCATGAGAGATAACAATATTTAGCCATCATATTATTAACGTATCAGCAAAAAAGTACAAAGTATCATGAGGGACATGCCACTCAAGCCATCAGAACAAGTCTCCAATGATCAAAACAATAGATACATGAGATGCTGCAACTATATAGAATGTCGGAGAGCAGTGACTGTGCAGTCTATATTAGTGTAGCTGCTGTTGTAGATGTACATACATGAAATATGGCTGAAGGAAACAAAATAAATTCCCAATAATGAATATATGGGCTCCAATACAATATTTCTAGCCAACTCGGAAAGGATTGCTAGAAAGACCGGAAAACATACAATGTGACAAATAACCCTGGGGTTAATGTGCCACTTCAAACTAGATATGATATAAAATGAGGCTATGACAGATCTGAAATACCTATTTCCTCCTCCAATGGTATTTCTAATTATAAGGATGATCCCTCTACTTAGAAATAGACCCTCCCAATGAGTTCAATGAACCCTCCCAGCAACTGCCTCTAAAAATAACGTAGATCTAGACTAAAACTGCATTGTGAGGGATGGTAGATGGTTGGCATGATGCCAAAGATATCAAAATATGCATGGGATTCCTCCTTTCTTATCCTCTAATGGGTAGACAAGCTCTCCACTAAAAAACAAGGACAGAAATGACTCAAAGAGATCCTCCTTTGCTGCACCCTGCAACACAACCTAGCTCTAAATAGAAACTGCGTTGTAGCCGAAGGAGGTAGCTTGGAAAGAATGAAAAAATGAGTAAATGAAGCCCAAATAACCTCTCCTTCCCTAAGGATGAGGTAGGGATTCCCGACTGGGAACACCCTTGTGCTAAACAACACTGCAACCTTGCTAAACAACAAGAGGAAACAAAGTCTCAACATACCAAAGAAAAAAAATAATCAAGCATGCCTAAAAATGATGTCCCTCCTCTCCATATATAGAAAGTGCACCCCTCCACAATGGGTCCCATCCATATGTGCCACCAAGCTCATGCAAGTTGTCCTCCATAAAAACTGCGCAGTCCATCAAGGAGAAACAATGTATCCAGACAATGCATGTGGACTTGCTAAAATGTGACTGAATCAATATGATCCAATCTTATTCACAACAATGGGTGCTTAATCAAGCTACTTATTCTTCCTCTTTTCACATGAGGAATTTTATTCTTCCTCCTAAAGAGGTAAATGGGCCTCCCTACCCATTTTATTCATATACCTAGAGATAATGCTAACTATAATGTTCCTTTTAGCTTGAGGCTAAAATTTGGGAACACTACAGTCCTCCCCTCCAAAAATTTTCTTGTCCTCAAGAGACTATATATGGAGAGAAAAATTCCTCCCCTTCTCCTCTTATGGCCTCCTCATCAATAGTCCCCACCATCTACAACAAATCTGCCCTCCAATGTCTCCTCCCAAAGATGCATAACCAAATGGCTCACATCATGAAAAGGTGGAAGTTGTAAGTGGAAACCTCCTTGCTGTCCCATGGCCTCTTCAAGGTAGGAGTGTTGATACACATGGGAAATCTCATTCCTAATGAGTGACCCTCTCACCCATGCTATCATCCAAATGAATTGAGCCATCCTAGGTAGCTCATCAAATAAATCTGCAACCCCGAGTTTATGCAATGTGTTGGGGCTGAATGGAGAGTTTATGTTTTCCTATCCAAGTAGTTTCTCTCTCCATTTATGGTAAGTATGGGGGGGTTGCTGAAATTGGGCTGAAATTTCATGGCCCAAGCTACCCCACAAGATATGCCAACCATGAAGTGCCTTCTCCAAGAACGCAAGTCCTCCCAGTGGCTCCTCCTATATGAAGGGAAGAGGTGCGATGTGGAAATCATGGTGTGCCCATTGTTCCTCCTGAAACATACAACATGCAAAATAGGGAGAATAAAACTCCTAATGGGAATCTCCAACTCATATCGCACTCTCCAAACAAAGCTTCCCATGAAGATAAAATTATTAACAATACATGGAAGCAAAAACCAATAAAAACAACTTGGCATGTGACAACTGGAAAGTGGATCGTAGTTCCTCATATGGAGCTAGCACAGTGCATCACCTTCTTGCCTAAAAAAAAAGTACAACAAGTGCTTTTCCAGCCACTTGTTTGCTGCCACAGTCATCTCATAATATGGAATCATGAATATACAATTTGGTGCCAATGGTGCACACCAAGAATCATGTGGCTTCCCCCACAAACCACCAATTAAATAGCCAATCTCAATGCCACAAGTGGCTCTAAGTACATCATCATATAATATGCAAGAAGGGACATTTTTTCTTGGTACAACATGCTTCCCATATAAAGAAAAGAAGTACAAAACATAAAGTGAAATTGTACATCCTCCATTATGTACTTGAGATCTTGAGCTGAAATGGCTCAACTGGAATTTTTCCCTTACCTCAAATGAGTAGGGAAGTGGTTGTAACCTCCTCTCTATCACCATCTAGGCTATGCATCTCTCCATATGCTGAAATATGTCATGTTGGATTCCCTCCCAAGTGCACTCCTCTTCCAAAGAAAAATATGTATCATAATGCATGGAAAGGAAGTCCTCATGTGCTGCATGAGGCAGCTTCTCCTTGAGCTTAGAAGCTCTAGTCAAGAAGACTCTTCCATAAGAATATATGACCACATTATCCACCATATAATCATCAGCTCTATCTGAGTCATCAATAATCATACATGCACCTAGATCCTTGGAGTACTCTACCAAAAGTTGAGACCTCCAATATGGATCAATCCTCCTAAGAGACAGCACTGATGATCTGCAATGTGAAGCTCTCCTCATGCTGCTGCCTGCTACTTTGACATCCCCCATGCCAAAGTATCCCTCCAAACTCTTCACCTCTCCAAAATCCAAGAGTGGTGAATCCAAAGACAAGATTTCTCTCATCATCTCTAGATCTGGTGGCCTCCCTGGTGGAATGCCTCCATGTAGTGAGACATCAAAATTTGCAGTGGAATGTATATATGAGTGGACTGAGTTTTCCCTCTCTTCACTGTGCAGTGAAATCCCCTCCTTATGTGCAAAAACCTCCCCAAATAGATAAGGGTGAATTCTCATCATCCCTTGATGCTGATCCTTCTCTTCTTCCATATATGAGAATGCCTCATCCTCAATGAGAGACCCTTGATCTTGGTCATCTCTTGAAGGAGGAAACTCCATGTCTTCACAAATAGAAGAGGGCTCTTCAAGAAGTGGGGATCTTTCCCTTAGAAAACTATCATGCATGTTTCTATCCCCTTTATAAATATGGAGTGGAGTTGGTTTAATAGGTCTCTCCAACTCATGCAAAGTGTTTGAGTTTTTTTTTTTAACAACTTATGGTTCGCAATGTTTCCTATCAAATCTTCTCACCAATTCCTTAGTAAATTCAACATAAGTTTTTACATTTGCATGAAAAAATGAAGTAGAATAATTAAACCACCAATCATGGGCCATACTTTTGAGGTGAAATGTTGCTACTCTGATGGCATCCTTCTCTGAAACTTGGTGTAGCTGAAAATAGGAATCTAGCTCTTCTACCCAAGCTTTGGTTGTGCACTCTACTAATCCATCAAAGTGAGATAGGAATATTCTACCTCTCTTACTTCTTTTTTGGCTACTGGATCTTGCCTCCTTGAGTTTTAAAAACCCTTCGAATTCCAAGTTCTTGAATCTCCATGATTGAGATTCATACTCCTGAAGATAGTCACTCAAGGTCTCCTCCCTTGGTTTTTCTTCTTCCTCCATCCTTATTGCAGTAAATGTGGGCAATAGACTGCGCTGTGGATCTGCATGTGTGGCTGAATTCTCACACCCATATTGTGAATACCTAGGGCTTACTTCAAACCCTCTCAGAAATATTCTACACTCCTCCCCTTTCATCTCCTTTATATCTTCTTTGATATTCTTCATAGTTTGGAAAGAAGCAGGGAGATCCTCTCTTCCTTCATTCCTGCAAATAATGGAATCATTCTTTTGTTTCTTCTGCAAAACTTCTCTTTTCTATGAGAATATTCTCCTCCTAATGGAATAATGTCTTGTATGCACAAGCTGAGCCAAGATTATGCTCTGATACCACTGAAATATCCCAAAATAGGAAAAATCTAACCAATGAGAATATCTTAAGATATTCCAAAGTTGGAGCTACAACAATACATGAACACAATATTGTAAACACAAAAAATATGATCATGTCATGATAGAGAAAAATATTCAACAATCATATTATTAATGGATTAGCAACAAAATAAAAGATATCATGAGGGACATGCCACTCAAGCCATAAGAACAAGTCTCCAATGATCAAAACAATAGATACATGAGATGTTGCAACTATATAGAATGTTGGAGATCAGTGAATGCGTAGTATATATTAGTTTAGCTACTGTTGTAGATGTACATACATTAAATTTGGCTTAAGGAAACAACATAAATTCCCAATAATGAAGATATGGGCTCCAATACAAGATTTCTAGCCAACCAGGAAAGGATTGCTAGAAATACCGGAAAACATACAATGTGACAAATAACCATGGGGTTAATATGCCACTGAAAACTAGATCTGATATATAATGAGGCTATTACATAGCTGAAATACTTATTTCCTCCTCCAATGGTATTTCTAATTAGAAGGTTGATCACTCTACTCAGAAATAGACCCTCTCGATGAATTCAATGAGCCCTCCCATCAACTGCATTTGAAAATAACGCAGATCTGGACTAAAACTGCATTGTGAGGGATGGTAGATGGTTGGCCTGATGCCAAAGATATTAAAATATTCTTTGGAGTCCTCATTTCTGATCCTCTAATGGATATACAAGCTCTCCACTGAAAAACAAGCCCAGAAATGACTCAAAGAGATCCTCCTTTGCTACACCCTGCAACACAACCCATCTATAAATAGAAACTACACTGTAGCTGAAGGAGGTAGCTTGGAAAAAATTTCAGAATGAGGAAATTTATCCCAAATAACCTCTCCTTCCCTGAGGATGAGTTGGGGATTCCTGACCAGGAACACCTTTTTGCTAAATAGCACTCCAACCCTGCTAAACAGCAAGAGGAAGCAAAGTCTCAACAGACCAAAGAAAAAAAATAGTCAAGCATGCCTAACAATGGCTTCCCTCCTCTCCATATATATCAAGTGCACCTCTCCACAATGGTTCCCATCCATATGTGCCACCAAGCTCATGCAAGTTTTCCTCCATAAAAACTGCACAGTCCATCAAGGAGATATAATGTATCTAGACAGTGCATGTGGACTTGGTCAAATATGACTGAATCAATATGATCCAATCCTGTTCAAACATATGGGTGCTTAATCCAGCTCCTTATTCTTCCTATTTTCACATAATGAATGCTATTCTTCCTTCTAAAGAGGTTAATTGGCCTCCCTACCCATTTTATTCATCTACCTAGAGATTATGCTAACTATAATGTTCCTTTTAGCTTGAGGCTAAAATTTGGGAACATTACAGTCCTCCCTTCCAAAATTTTTCTTGTACTCAAGAAACTATATATGGGGAGAAAAATTCCTCACCTTCTCCTCTTGTGGCCTCCTCATCAATATTCCCCACCACTGCTCAAGATAATCTGCAACAAATCTTCCCTCCAATGTCTCCTCCCAAAGATGCATAACCAAAAGGTGGAAGTTGTAAGTGGAAACCTCCTTGCTGTCCCATGGCCTCCTTAAGGTAGGAGTGATGATACACATGGGAAATATAATTCTCAATGAGTGACCCTCTCACCCATGCTATCATCTAAATGAAATGAGCCATCCTAGGTAGCTCATCAAAGAAATCTGCAACCCCAGGTTTATGCAATGCGTTGGGGCTGAATGGAGAGTTTATGTTTTCCCATCCAAGTAGTTTCTCTCTCCATTTATGGTAAGTATGGGGGGGTTTCTGATATTGGGATAAAATTTCATGGCCCTCAAAAATGGCCCAAGCTACCCCACAAGATAAGCCAACCATGAAGTGCCTCCTCCAAGAACGCAAGTCCTCCCAATGGCTCCTTCTATATGAAGGGAAGAGGTGTGATGTGGAAATCATGGTGTGCCCATTGTTCCTACTGAAACATAAAACATGTAAAATAGGGAGAATCATACTCCCAATGGGCATCTCCAACTCATATCCCACTCTCCAAACAAAGCTTCCCATGAACATAAAATTATTAGCAATACATGGAAGCAAAAACCAATAAAAACAAGTTGCCATATGAATGGCAACTTGGCATGAATATAATTTTTTAAATTTATTAAAAGTCAATACAAACTGTAATCGTTGATAAATATTTAGACTGAGCATATGTTGAGCATATTCCCTTAACAATCAATCTAGGCCCTCAATTAAAAAAATAAAATAAAAAATTCAATAGATCCCCATCCACCTTAAATTGAAGAAGATTTAGGCAATAAACAAGAGGTTAAAAAATAAAAATAAAAATTTAAAATTAATATAAACCTAGGGATGAGTGTAAACATTTAATTTTTTTCTCAATTAATAATAAAAAATTAAATTAATAGAAATAATAAAACTCAATTTTTTATATTTTTTGTTATTGACTCGTGAATATGAATTGTTACAATACCATGGGCCAATACCATGGTTTATCAATACCACATGCCCAAAAATGATAAATTATTTCAAAATTAACATATCTTATAACAATATGACAATATTCTTAACCATGGACATTCACCCCCACTTTTCCATTAATATTATGAACTTGAGAATAGGCTTTGCTACAATACCATGGGCCAATACGAGACTTATCAATACCACACCACATGCCCAAAAATAATAACTTATTTCAAAATAAAAATATTTTATAACAATATGACAAGAGTATTTAGCATGGATATTCACCCCCACTTTACCCTGGATATTATTAACTTGTAAATAAGATTTGTTACAATATCATGGGCCAATACTATGGCTTATCAATACTACATGCCCAAAAATTTTGGAGAGAAACGAAGAGAGAGAGGACTCAAGAGATATATTTTGGCTTGTTTGGGATTGACCTAGGTTCAAACTATATTTTTCACCAACAAAACCCTTGATCATTGGCACTTTTAGCAATGACCTACAAGAATATCGCAGTCTCACCCAAAGTGACTATGGGTGGTTGCAGAACCAAGTTTCTATAGCCTTGAGGGACTACACGATGTGGTATTATTATGTTGTTTTACACTTCCAACTTCACAAGTTACTTCACCACATTCATAAATATATCATATACATCATAAATCATTAGTGCGCTAACATAACATGCAACTGTATTAACTACTTCGAAATAACATATATTAAGAAAGTATGTACAAAAAACATATAATAACAAAAGATATCATCTCAAAGCTACTTCTTTATTATGATAGATACTTGATTATAATCAAATCTTCAGCCTGCAAACACAACTGCAGGTGGTTTTCACACTAACTTGCAGACCCTTCCAAGGTCTCTGCGCACTCAGTTGCAGAGCCTTCCCTTCACTACAACCAGATTAAAAAGACTTTCCCTTAACCAACTATCATATCATGATCCAATCTCTAAACATATCATTCCATCCATTTTTATATTATTACATCGAGAAAATACCATTTTCCAAATACCATGGGCTCCATAAAACAAGAAAATATAACCTGAAACCCGTTACAAAATCGAGGTGCTTCGACCCACTCTAAAGCCCCTCTGATACCGTGCGGAATATCAAAAATTATTTGTTGTGAGGTCCACTTTGTACTTCAATCCCCAAAATGCAAAGTCTTAGCCAAAATCTAGGCCAAGTTGGGAAGTTCCTAACTGGCCCCCAACACTCACAGACTTGCCCGGAGTCACTCAACTGATTTTCCTCTGATTTTTTCTACCATGCTGCTGTAGGAGACATTGCAGTACTAAAATATATTTTTTTCCTACTTCTCTTCACTGTGCACTTCCTCTATAATTACCTCTGTTTTTGATCCTCCAGTCTTCTACAACACTCCTCCCTCCTTTTTTGAAGCTCCTGGAGCTTTCCATCCACTTCTTGAGACAACTGGAGAGCCTCATACTGCCATGGTTTAGTTCTCTCTATTAAAAAATGATCTTATATCCTCAGTTCTTCTAACTTCTTATGGAGGACCTTTCCTTCGCTAATCCTAGTGAGATTTTGTGAGACTGGTAAGGTCTTCATATTTGCTCGAAATTCCTCCAAATTCTTATGCTTCTGTTGGATGTATTATTCTAGCTTTGTTACATTTGGATCTTCCTGCAGCGAAGTTGAAATATGCAAGTGTCATCCAAAAAATTTACACATTCTTCCATTGTTCTCGAACTTCTGGTGGCATGGTTAGATGCAAATTCATTTGCAGCTCACTGATGTTTAGCTCGTACTCAAACTATACATCTTCGACCTTATTTTTGGATCCCTTGACTGCAAGGTCGAGCTTCACGACCTTGTCTTACACTAGTTCCTCCTCACAAAAGTCCATGTATGGAACTTCTTTGCATGTGGCTTCGACCACCTCTTTTAGCTTCTACTGCTACTGTTATGCCTTATCCTACTCCTTGATGGTCTAGTCGAGTTTCTTCTTCAATGAGGATCACTCTTGTTCTATATTAATGTTTAAATTTTAGGAGTGTTGTTTTCTCTTCTTAATCTCATTTATGATTCCTTGATGCAGGTCATGCAATACCAGGTCTGGCAGCATTTCAATTCTCATATTCACATAGTCCCAACCTTTCACCTACTACTTTAATTTTTTGGAGTTAAAATTCAGAGCTCCAACAAGTATCTTCATTATCCTCATCCCAAATGCCATCTTTATTAGTATTTATGGATGGAGACCTCGACTTATCGACACTAGTTGTCTGGTTATTTGCGCCAATATATTTAATTTTATGATTCTCTTTTCGACAGCTATTAGGAGTGCATCGTAGTGATACTCTATCATGTTCCATGACTTCACTGTCACTTCTTGAAATTTTTCCCCAATTTGATCAAAGTTCCCATCAGTGAGGAATAGTGTTATTATATCCTTCATTTTATCGACCTTCTGCTTCTTTCTTCTCCTTGGGGAAGCTTCATTGTCTATCTTCCTCTTTCCTTTTCCTATATTTGTCTTCCCCTTATCCTACTCATCGCCTCCAGGAGGATCCTGCTGACCCTCGTCGCGTTTTTTCTCCTAGTCATTCTCTTGCTCATAATTTTCCTTATCTTTTCCACTCAGGCCTTCATGCTTTGATTTTTCCTCATCCATCTAACTACCTTCTACCTCTTCCTATGGGAAAATCATCCATTATGTGGGCCACTACTGTATTAGTGTAGCAAGATCGTATTTTGTGACAAAATATGGTAGAAGATGCTATGTATTCATTATATCTCTTTGAGCTTGCACATATACTCTATGAAAATAGGCCTTGAACTTTGCAACAACATTATATGTCTCATACAAGCTCAACGAGAGGCGAGGATTTTGGTTCAACAGCATGTGCAAATCCATGTGATATAAGACAAAAAATATTTTCTTCTCCCATGCTCACAATGTCTCATTGGTATACCAGATCAAGGCATATCACACGGCTTCACACACATCTGCTTCTTCCATAGGAAATTATGAATCCTCTCATTCCTTCCATGCCAAAATTTCTATAATCATAATAAAAAATGCATAGTGAAAGGTTATACCTTTCTCCTGGACTTCGAGGAATTCATCCAAAAACTCCTTGCAAAGTTATCCTTCCTAGTTGTATTGAACCTTGTTATTGTACTGTGATGTTAAGGAAACTAATGTTGCAGGGAATTCATTGACTCGACACTTTCTCATGATTTTCCCAACTAATATGTGCATGGTGAATCAAAATCCCTGGCCATTGAATGAATTGATGTCATATTTGCGCTTTCCTTTCATCCATCCAAACTTCTCGTTCATATTTTTAGCTATTTTTTTGTCCTAATATTTTCCCACAAATTATTTTGTGGGGTACCATCCTTGATACGATAACCTTGTAATCCTCCAAATTATAATTTCGTAAATTGGAATCCTCTTTCCAATCCAAAGGCATCCATCGCCCACCAGCGTGAGAAATTCTCTTATTCACGTTGTGTTTTTTGTACTTATACCTAAGTGAAACACATTGAGCATGTTTAGTAATCCAGACCACTCCAACCCCTTCGCCCACTCATGCGGCTCCAACCTTGTCACACCAATCTCTGGATAGTGGACCTGCTTCAAATATATTCCTGGTGTGAATTTTTAGTATTCGTTTCTATCGTTGAATTTTGAATCTATGAACTTCAACTACGGGATTTTTCCAAGCAATTCTCCCTCAAATGACGATTTCTCTGGTAGTAGTGGTTTAAAGGTGCAATACTTTGCATTGGGTTTCCTAGGTGGCATGTATGGTGAAAAAGGTGATGGAAGTGTTGTGGTCTCTATTTCTATTTTCTACAGATCTACTTCCTCTTCACTATATTTGACTTGTTAGGGTTCTTGTTGCGACTTGATGGGTTTCTTGTCTTCCTTCTTCTTTTTTATTTCTTCCTTGGTCAGCTTCTTCCCTGGCAATCTTCGGTTCGTGAAAGGTGATGATCCAAGTGTTGTGGCTTCCGTGACTCCTTCTATAGCTTTCTCTTAAAATATGTGAATGATATCTTCAGTGTTTATACAGTTGGGCAACTTCTGCAACTTCTCAATACTTAGCAATTTTTGAGCTCTCGGGTAGCAAAGTTCCAAATTCTTGGTGGGACACAGATTTTTATAATTATCTTGAACTTGTAACCTCATGATTAGCTCATATATTGTTGATATTTTTTCATTAATTCCATATATATCCCCATTAGGGGAATTATGAGGTCTAAAATGGGCCTCCTAAGGAAATTATAAAATAATAGTGGAAATAATAAAATAAGATTTTATTACATCATCAAATTTTAGAGGGAAAAAATAAAAAACTACTTTTTCAACTTATCTCCCCATGGTTTTACTCAAATTTTGAGTGGGAAGACTCATTGGATACAAAATTTTATTCCTCATCCAAGAAGTACCCATGTTGCACACTTTGGATGGAGCCCGCTACATGAAAAATGAAAAATGCATGAAAATCTTGATTGCAATCATGTTTTTCATGTATTTCTCATTTTTCGTGTAACAGGGTCCATCTAAAGTATGCAGCAAGGGTACTCCATGGATGAAGAAATAATTTTTTCATCCAACGAGTACTCCCACTGAAAATTTGAGTAAAACCTTGAGGAGATAAGTTGAAAATACAAATTGAAAACTAGTTTTATTATTTTATTATTTTTAATCCTTTTACTTTTTTACCCCAAAAATGGTGAATCATCCTCCATGGTTGACATCATCATCTTGAATCCTATTGGTTATTATTAAGTTTATTTTGGTTGTAATTTTTTCTTAGGAGGTCCATTTTAGACCTCAAAAGTTCTCTAATGTGGATCGTTTCCAACTTGTCTCAATAAATGTGATTTTTCGCTCCTCCAATGGCAAGTTTCCCTTTTAACAGTCATTTTTTTTCGGTGAAATCTGGTGGATTCATATTACAATGTACAATCCTTCATACATTGCGCCTCCTATATTATTTAAAATAATATAGATTGTAGCGAAGTATATTCCCATGTCAAAGTTATTTATGCAGAGTAGTTTATAGTCCAATGCCCACTTTCAAATGTAGGTGCCACTAATAATTTTCTCCTTTCTTCTTTAGAGCGAAGTTGTAGGGGTAAGGTCATCCCTATACAAATTCAACCTACTACCATTTACCCTTCCTTGAATCAATTCTCCATTCAACTTTTCCAATTGAACTGCTCCTCCATCGGTAATATGCTTGATAATATATGGGCCCAACCAATGCATCTTGAGTTTTCCTAGAAATTTCACAAGCTTACTGTCATAGAGGAGAACAAGGTCTCGTACCTTGAAATTATTCTACTTGATATGTTTGTCATACCATGCCCTTTCTCTTATTTTTGCACCTGCTAATGAAATCCTATTGTAAATTTGTCTTCTTCCAAGGAAATCAATTGTGGCATTATTTCCTTCATTGTTTCTAGGTATTCCATATCTGTAAAGGCTACAATCCTCAAGTTGGGTACAATATACTCCATTGGAATCACATCTTCTTTCCCATACACCAACCTGAAGGGTGTCTAACTTATCAACTTCTTACATGTGGTCCTGTAAGCCCATAACACATTTGGAATTTTGAGGTCCCAGTCATCTCTATTCACATGCATTCTTTGGTGAGTGCATTCTCCAAAATATTATTAAATGCATCCACTGTTTCGTTGTCCTGAGGGTGATAAGGAGTACTCTTCTATTGATAGACTTGGAACAGCTTATTCAATGCTTCAGTAGTAGTATTCAGGAAGTGTGAGGTTTGTTCACTCATCAAAATCTTCGGACACCCAAATCTAAACAATATATATTAAAAAATAAACTTCGTTGTAGTTTCTGTGCTATAGTCCCTTAATTTTTGTGCTTTGTCCCATATTTTAAGGTAATCAGTTGTATTAATTACGTATCTTGCACCTGTCTTCTTTCGAGGTGGGTGGATTGGTCCAACAAAATAAATGTGCCACTCATCAAAGGCCTGCAATGTAACCTGGGGTATGAATGGCATATAATATCTTCTAAAAGGCTTCCCTATTCTTTGAAACACATCACATTCTGTACAATACTCCTTTGCATCCTTATGTAGTGTAGGCCATGAAAGTAATTCTCTAAAAATATTCTGCACAATAGCTTTTCTTTCATAATGTCCACCAGCTACACATCGATGAGCTTCTGCTAGAATCATCAATATTTCATGTTCAGGAACATATATTCTCAGTATCTAATTTATTCCCATCTTACATAATTTTCTTGCTGTCAATCAAAATTCAACTGCCTTAACCACTAATTATTTCTTATGTTACATAGTATATTATAAAGGAGCCATCCCTATGGTAAAAAATTGAATAATGTCTGCAAAATGGTAATTTTCTACTCTGGCTGAAAACAACTTTGCATCATGGAGATTATCTTCTATGCTGGCAGGTTCTTCACATGTTTCCAATATTGAAAGATGGTCATGTCCTACATTCAACCTTCCTAGTTTAACTATGACTTAAAATTCATACTCTTGAAATAAAAATAACCATTTGCAAATATTCCCTCCTAGGACAGGCTTATTAAACAAATACTTCAATTTAGAATGATCTGTAAACATCTGATAATGTGATCCCATCAAATAATGCATGAAATTCTGCAGAGAATACACCATAGCTAGACCTTCCTTTTCTATACTGGTGTAATTATTTTCATCTTTAGATAGCTTCCTACTTGCAAAAGCTCTAACATGATCAATCTCTCCTTTGTGAGGTTATGTCAGGACCACTCACAAATATATGAAAGAGCCATATACATGGACACAGAATTCATTATTCCAATCAAGGAATACTATTATATGCATAGTTACCATCTTCTCCTTTAATATGTCAAGGATCTTATGGCATTTTTCATCCCATTGAAAAGTTACATCCTTCTTCAGAAATTTCTCCATGGGCATAGTGATCGGAAAATACCTCTATATGAACTTTCTGTAATACCTTGTATGTCCCAAAATAGTGCACAATTGTCTTACTGTCTTAGGTGGGTCTAGGTTCACAATGGCAACAACCTTTGTAGGGTACACCATGAGTCCTTGCTTGCAAAAAATATGTCCCAACAATATACCAAAATTTACACTGAATATGCACCTCTTCATATTCAAATAGATCTAATTTTTTCTACTAGTGTTAAGCATAAGCCTCAAATATCCAAAATGTTTGCTCGATAGTCAAAATAATATCCAATCATCAAATTATACCTCCAAAAAGTTGTGAATGTAATCCTTAAAATCTATGACCACCACTCTGGAAAATATGGGAGGGTAATTCTTCAATAAAAAATGCATCAATGTATACTAATAGGATCCCCATTCTATAGCAAATTTGGTCTTATGTCGATCTTGAGATACAATTCTGATCTGATGATACCCTGAGAGACCATCTGTAAATGAGTAGGCTTCCTGACCTCCTACATTATCGAGCACTTCATATGTGAAAGGGTTAGGAAAATATTATGTAAAAATGCATTGTTCAACTTCCTTAGGTAAACAAAAATCGTAATCTCTCCTTGAGTCTTATGTTCATGCACCACCATAGGACTTAACCATTCTGACTCTTCGACAGATTCAATAATTCTTGTTGTTTTCATATTATCAAGTTATAGCTTTGATTTAACCTTGTACTTTGGGTTCAACCTGTAAGTTATTTGCTGGACTGGCTTCACATCAGGCTTCAGGGGAATCTTCATGACCCCTAGATCTCCTAATATTCCCTTCATATTGAAAATTTAGTGGGAAATTGATGGGCCTCTAAATTAGACATAAATAAGGCCCATCCAACCTTTCTTATGCACATAAAGGCTATATTAGATATCTCCTTCTTACTTAATAATGTTTTTTAAGCTTTAATATGTTCTTAGGAAGGTTTAAGATAATTACATATTTTTTCCTAATACTATTTATTTTTGAAGAATATTGTGAGAATATTGTACAAATTATGAAGATTTGGAGAAGAAGATAATTTAAGGACTTTCTCCCTACTATAGGAGGATCAATATTGGAGAATAAATGAAAAAAATATCATGAAATCATTGAGATATTCTAGAACTCTAATGATTGAGAAAATATAGGAATGTGTTCCCTGTCATTTAATGCAAACTCCTAGCGTTGGGAACCAGATCCACTATTTGAGGGATTTTGGAGGGGAAAGCTTCCTACTTTCAAGGATAATGCTTCCCCATCAATTTTTGTAAGTAAAAATTCTAATTGGCCTCTAGAGGCATGTGCTTTTAGTCTTCTTGTGGATAAAAATTGTTGTTAAGTAGTTCCATTTTCATTTCTTGCAGGGATGTACTTGGATTGATTCGAATAATGAAGTTTGGTGCCATTTTTAGCTTCTAAGACTTGGTTTCTCCCATATAACTCTGAGTATCCTTGGGATTGGCCACCCTAGTAGCCTTAGAGCCCTCTTTCACAAATTTTTTATGTTCTTTTCACTTATTATTCACATGCATCTCTTATTCTTTTTTTGCCTATTTCTGTATTTAGTATTGATGTTTTTCTTGTTGAAGGAATAAGTTAAATTATTGAAGTGATTTATTTTGTAGGTTATTTATATATTAAAAATAATTACTCATCCTTAGAATAACTTTTTAAGGTCATCTTCATCATTGAGATACATGGATTTGGTTACTAGTTCACGAATATAGGATTTCTGGAAATGCCTTGCAGCGAAATAGTAGTAATTTTATGATATTTTTTAGAATGGATTAATGAGATTAATTTGAGTTTATTCCACTTGGATGAGGTCATAAAAAAATCAAGTTAATAAAAAAATTTACCCCACTTTATTTTCACTTTATTAGGTTAGACATTTGATGGGTTAACTAGCTCACTAGTTCTCGAATTCCCACTTTTTAGAGTAGTAATTTTCTGTTATTTTTTAGCACCTGTGAACAGGGGTATTTTGGAGTCATTACACTTAAAATGGAGACATAATACGTCATACTTAATATATAAATTTGTTCCACCCCATTTTCAATTTATTTAATTAGTCATTCGGTGATTTATCTCCAAAACATAAATTCCTGTATCAAAAACATAACTTCCTATAGCACTCTTGTAGCATGTGTAAACTCAACCAAATTTGATCTCAAAGATTGGTTTTTGTCTCTTAGGCTTGAATAATTACCTATAGGATATAAATACATGATTGAGGAAGAATAAACACCACTTATGACATGAATTTTTACAAAGTATATTAGGCCTATTTATTTGAAATCGTGCTCTTAGGATTTCAATTAGAAATTATTTTTCTTGCATGGGATTAATTTCATTTCAAAGCAACGCTTCCATTTCTGAAATTATTTTAGGCTTTGATTTCATGAAATTAACTCCATTACATCATATCAGTAAAATAATTACACATTTTATGCTACACATATAGTGATGATACCTCTTAGTTTGTACGAACCCCAGGTTGATAACTAAAGTTGGTAGCCTTGGTAGTTGCAGCAATTTTGTTGCAATACCGAGGCTCATCACTTTTTGGCTCCGTTTCCAAGGATATGTCAAATTATATGTTTTTTTCTTCCATAGTTGATTCATTTCTCTTCTTTCTGCAATATATATATATATATATATATATATATATATATATATATATATATATATATATTTTCATTAGGCATATTTCATTTCAAAAATAGAAAATTTCATTGCATTAGCATTCTTATTCAAAAAAAAATTAAAATACTTCTCCAACACAAACCCCCCCACCCATTTGATCACGTGGTGCATTACCAACCACATAGACATCCAATTTTGCATGTAGTATAAGAAAATGTGGTAGAGAATGTAGAATAAATTGATCAAGATGATGACAATGAAGAAGATCGTATTGGATTTCCCATTCAAGATACTAATGTTAGTGTGCATATGAAGATCATCCCTCCATATTTCCTTCCCAACTTCCATGGTATGAGGTCAGACGATCCAAACATATTTCTATTTGAATTTGAAATCATTTTTAGATCTTATGGTTACTTACTAAGAACTCAAAAATTGAGATTGCTTTCAAAAACATTGAAGGATAAATATCTTAAATGGTTTATGAGTTTAAGGACTAATTCAATAAGATCATGGAATTATATGAAAAATATATTTCTAGAAAAATATAAATACAATGATATTAAGGAATAAATATTTATAATGAATAAAAAATAATATGAGAGCCTTGAGGATCTAATAGAGAGGTTCGTGTATAATGTTAATATGGAAAAATTACATCATTTAGAATTTGAAATACTAAAAACCCTCTTACTTAGAAAAATTATGGATGAGTGGATTGATCTCCTTGATCTCATGAGTAGAGGAGATGTATACAAATTATCATTTAAATAAATTTGTGAAAAATTAAAGCACATATCAAGAGGAAGGGGAAGAATAATTAAATCAACATCAATATCAGTAAGTTAAGATAAACTTGGAAATTTGTTTAATGAGTTTAAAACAAAATTTATGAGAAATCTAAGTGAGCAAGTAGAAATGTTAAGAATGTAAAATGAGAAAAAATAATATGTTTCTGTTTGTTTTATCCATGCATAATCACGTGCTACTAAATATTGTCCATAATTACCAATTTTGAAGGAATTGTACGAAGAAAACAATGGAGCATGTCAATCACCAAAGAAATTATGTTATGTAGCTCCAAGAATACCATGGCAACCTAGTCAACCTGGTATGGTTTTAGAACTTAATTCAAAATTTCAAGCCTATGCACCTCCATCTCAAATTGATTGGAACACACTCCCTCCTTAGAAACCTTGGCCATCCCAACCCCAAAACCAATCTTGGCAACACGATTGGCAAGAACCTTATAGGAGAATTTCATAAAATCATCAATATTTTCTTCAATATCCTCCATACCCAAATCCATTCTTTCCCTACCATCCACCTCCACTACAACCACAACCCCAACCACATCCATCTTAAATATCCACTTCCACTGAACTACCTGCAAGGAAAATTTTAAGGATGGAAATTTATTTTAAAGTTTAGAAACCTTGGTGAATCTCACTAGTACATAATACACAATTTGTAAAGTTCTTAGAATTTTTTTGGTAAAATTGTTCGAATTTATAAGAATTTAATATAGTCTCTATATAATTTTTAGCGATTTTAAAGGTAAAACAATTTTATACTATAAAATTTGGGCAAATAAATTTTATAAAAAATGGAAATTAACGAATCTTTTTTTTGGAAAAAGCATGTAAAATTATCCCACCTACGAATATTAGCCCCTAAAATTTTCCCTAACTACCTGTACCACCATTTCCAAACACACACAACGAAGTAGCTCAACCCACTTACAATACTGAGGTACAATACTACCAAACATATCCTATTTATATAAATGGTATTCATCTTAGTTCAAGAAAGGTATTGAAAAACAAATATTCTCTTGATGTCACTGAAGGAAAACATCCAAAATAAGAAGATTCAAATGAGGAGATCAAAGAATCATGGGATGCACTTCATGGAGAGAAGACATCAGGATAAAAGACTAAGAAGTTTCCCTCATGTTTACCACAAGATCCTCCATTTTTTCAAGAGAAAAAACAATGAAAGGAGGAATATTTGAATGTCATGGTATAAGAGGACATAGAAAGATATCCAAATGTAAACTGGCTAAGGGGAATCAGGACTATATTGAAATATGGTTCCAGACAATCATTAAGTTGCAGAAACACACTCTTCTTCAATTGTACTTGATATCATCTCAGTCAAAGAAGTTAGTCTCTCATATTCAGGTACATGTCAAAGCATGCATTTCAACCCTACACATGATTTTATCTGTCATTTTGACATGCACATGGTTCCATTGGAAGTATTTCTATACTTGAAAGAGATTTTTTTTTTTCAAGTAGAGTAGGATAGAAAAAATAAAAATGGAAAAAATAGAAAAAATAGAATAAAATATCAGGTGAAAACCTCTTTTGAGGCACCTCAGATTAGCTGAATGATTGAAAACCTCCATGAGGTGGTCAAGGTGTTGGAAAAAATAGAAAATAAATAAAAATAAAGATCTTACATGAAAACCTCCTTTGACGAGCCTAGGTAGACCTACTAGTTGAAAACCTCATTTAGGAAGCTATTAGGCCTAAGAAAAAAGGAAAAAGCGAAAAAATGAAAAGAAACAATTTTTTTTTCTCGTTGTATCCCTCTCTAATGAATGTAGGTTCTCTCCAACCTTTGCAAGCAACAAAAAACAAGTTGGCACCAAAAGAAAAATTAGGTAAAAAATCTAGTCAAATGAATTCAAACTTGGATTTTCTCTTCCTTTGCTCAGATGCTACAAAAGGAAAAAGGTCATGCCAATCCATCACCCTCATCCATTTCCAACATCCACCCGTCATTTCCAATATTTTCTCATTCATTTTCCTCATTGTCCTAAAATTCTACAGGAATTTTTGTTATTGTTACAGGAAGTCATGTTTTTTAGAAGAAAATTATTTTTATTATTTCTTCAAAAAATTGCATAGATTGGTTTAGATATTTCATGAGGAGATTCATGTGGGTGATGGTAACATTCTCAAGAAATTTCAAAAAATTATGGTGCACACTTTGTGAGAAATCAACCTCCATCACCTGCAACCATTTTTAATTATTATTGAGATTCATGCATCCAATGGATTAGATGTTTTATGGAGAGGTGCATAAGGATGATGGTAACATTCTCAAAATACTTCAAGTCAATCTAGTCTAAAATTTAGAGTTATGGATAAAACTAGTCTATTATAAGGGGGTTGTTCTGTAATGCTACATGAATTCCTATAAATGCTACAGGAAGCGGATAGGATTGGAGAAAGAGGCCAAAATTTCATGTATCCTTTAGGAAATGTTTAAAGAGGTCCATCATAGACTCATAATTCATTTTCCACACCACTTGACCTCTTCTTCGCCCTCATTTTCACCTCATTCCATGCAAAGAACCCATTTTCACCCCTTATTTCATTACTTTCACCACAACCAAGTTTTTTTATCCTTGTCTGTATATTGACCATGAATTATCGGTATTTTTGGAAGCATTATCTGAAGTATATCATTGTCATAGAAGGGTTTCTTTGGCTGCTACAGGAATAAATACATTCATGTAACAGTCTGCAATTTCCTTACAAGACCACAATTGAAATAACTGGAATAAAAAAACCAATCATCATGGAGACCTTGAAGATCCATTTCCTCAAATTTGGGTAGCTACTAGAACTCTCCATATTTCTACAAGATCATTCTTCATCTCCAACAATAGTGTTTGATCCATGGTTGAACCCTAATTTTAATCACATGAATCATGGAGCTTCAATCAATAATGAGAATATTTCATACAATGAAATTGATTGATTAAAGTGACATTTTGTACCTCAAAGAGAAATACAATAGCTTCATGAATGTTCCGACAACCTCATGCAATCATCAAGTCAATAACCAACTACAACACTCATATCATGAGCATATCAACAGCATCATTTTAGCCAAGGATGTGAAGAAGAAAAAACAACAAAAAAAAACCTTAAAACACCTCCAGATTCAAGGCTATCAGAAATAACACCTTCAACATACTATCACATGCATCTTTAGTATCATTAGTAGCAGCTTTAGAACCCCCAAATGTAGCTTCAAAAATCATATCAGCAACCTAAATATTACCTACAAAACACATCAAGGGTAAGGCCCAGGTATGAAAACATATAAACCTTTCTTATGAACTTATGTTAGATTGAAAAAAATTGTAAGTGTATGAAGGAAAATGTTTTTTATTTCCAAAATTAGTAGTAGAGAAACCTCAGCCTTATCTAGAAGTTACCTTCACTTTCCCACCAAGACACACACACATGTGGGAGAGGAACAAGATAAAAGTGAAGAGGACTTGAGAAAGTGGGTGTTAATCATTTAGTTGTGATGGAGGACAAGGATTGGCAAGGGGTAACTGAGGGCCAACTCAGTTATCAAAGAAAACACTCCGAGTTTATTTTGCATGCAATGAAAAAAAAAGAGAAAAAAAGAGAAAAACAAAAGAGAAAAAAGAGAAAAAATAAAAATAAAATATAAAAGGTGGACCCACCAACTATTGGAATGAAAATATTAGTTTCTACATGGGAAATAGATCTGTTACGGGCACACTATTTTCTACAGGAATTTTCTACAGGAAAAATAGATTTTCTATAGGAAGAAAAAAATTTCTACAGGAATGGCAAATTTGCTACAAGAAGTTAACAGAGGATTGCAAGAGAAAACAATTTCTACTAGTGTGTTGGACAATGATTAATTAATAGCTACAAGGTACAAAGAAACATAACATAGTTGTAATGGATATGCTACAAACATGGTAAATTCTCTAAGGCTGAAAGGTATTCAAGTCACCAGTTTGGTCATCACATCATTCCTTTCTTTTGCTTCACACTACAAGAAAAAGGACACTGGGGAGGGGCGAAAAATGTCACCGTAAGCTCATTGGTGACGATAAAAAGAGACTTTGTTACCAAAAAATGAATGTCACCAAAGGTGGCATCGCCGAAAGTAATGGTGACGGACAATAGCCTCAGTCACCAAAAAATGGAATTTCACCAAAGGTGGCATCGCCGAAAGTATGTGTTGTGGTGACATGCAAGGTTTGTCACGAATATTGATTATAATGACTAATAGTGAACATCACCATTGCATATGAAAAACAATGATTTATTGTGAGAGAAATTTCATGGTCATCAATATTGGTGCATATATATGGTGACGTTCATTGACCGTCACCATTTCATATTTGGTGAGGGTCAAAAAATGTCATGATAAGCTCATTGGTGACTTCAAGGTCTGTTAAGAATAATGAGTATAATGACAAACAATGACCCTCACCATTTCATATCAACAATGATTTATGGTGACAGACCTTTCATGGTCATCACTATTAATGCGTATATATGGTGGCATTCATTGACTGTCACCATTTCAAATTTTGGTGAGGGTTGAAAAATTTCACCATAAGCTCATTGGTGATGGTCAAAAGAGCCTCTGTCACTGAAAAATAATTGCTGCCATTCCATATGAATATCAGGGCACGATGGAATCAAACCACCAACCTCCTACTTGTAAATAAGGTGTTCTTCCATTGAGCTAGCACATTTTAAAGAATTAGACTTTTAAAAATTAGATCTTGAAACTTTATAGATTGTAAATACTACAAATTTCAATAAATTAAAGTCTCAAAAATATTTTATAAAATAAAAAAAAACAACATCGAAGATGTAGGTCCCTACCTAATGGTTATGGAAGTTATCAAAACTGGGTGGAGGGAAAAATAGCTACGTATAAGAGACTTAATAATTTCAGTTGAATACTCAATTAGAATTAAAACTTTGAAGACATTTATAGCCTATAAATGACCTATAACTAGGAAATGGACCAAATATTTCAAAGGAAATGTCATAAGTGGATAGCATATGGAATAAGAGCATTGATGAAGACAAATTCAATATTTTACAGGATGAATGAAAGAAAAATCTTAATGTTGTTGTTGTTGGGTGAATTTTTATAATTGAAAGCTTTGTCTTTCCTTTATCACGTAAATACTCAAAATAAAAATTAGAAATTTTAGATATCTAAATGATATCTAAACTTTTGTGAAAATGTTACATGGATCTCTTGGGACGATGAACCACATAGTGAAAAATAAAAACAATAATGACCCAGGTTCAAATCCCAATGAAAAAAGAGCCTTGATCATGTGTATGGTTGATTGAATTTCACAACCCCCAACTTCATGCAGGATTTTCTAAAATCATGAAAAATTGGGTTTCATAACTGCCCACAGATCAAAGGAAATGTTTTCCATTACCAAACAAGATGGGATATGTGAAACATCAAACCAAGGATTGAGAGAAAGAAATATCTAAATACATGCCAATGATATGGAAAAACAAAAAGAGAATCTGAAATGCAGAGCTTCATAAACAATTGGTAAAGAACCCTAGAACCCTACCCTCATCTTTCGATCCATGAGAGAGAAAAGGAAATATCTAAATACATCACAATGATATGAAAAATAAAAAAGAGAATCTAAAATGTATAACTTCATAAATGTTTGGTAAAGAACCCTAGAACCCTACCTTCATCTTTCGATCCATGAGATTCAGGAACTCTAGAAAATTAATTGTCCCATTTCCATCGAAATCCACTTCATTGATCATATCTTGTAATTGAGCTTCAATTGGATTCTGTCCTAGAGAGCACATAACAGTGCCCAATTCTTTGGTAGTAATGCATCCTACAGAAAATCATGGTCAATAGATTGTCTAAATTAAATGAACCCAACTATTTTTTTTTCAATTTTAAATCCAATAGAGCTCTCTCTCATATTTTAATGCCCAAAATTGAGAATAGTACAATTAATTAAACCAATATAACTTTATAATATAACCTAAAATGTATATCTTTACACAAGATTAACGAATGCATAATTGCATTCACCTTTTCATTGATCCCTCTTGACTCTTAATAAGATCCGTACGTGATAGATCTATGTTAGCTTTAGCTAAATTGGCATTTTTTACAATAAGCTAAGTCAGTTGGTCTATGTTCATGTCCAAATTCAAGAAAATTATTATTCAAAGAAAGGCCCCTAGTTTAACAAATACTTGGTTAAAATGTCAGGACCAAATACAAATATTTTTAACTTCAAATTTGACACAAAATTTTGACAAATCAAATGTAAGGACCCAAAACATGCATACATTTATTGGTTATGTTATTATAGTTTTTGATTTACCAAAATAATGAAAATGACATTCATTTTCCAACATATACAATTTTTCATCTCTCATTAGATTCAACATATAATTCACCACCATGATATTGGACATAATCTGGGTTTAAGGAAAAGCTCCATACAGTAGACAAGACAATAAGGTAATTAAAAAGAAGATGTTGGTTGTTTTTTATATTTTATTTTATTAGCACTACACAAGGATCACTCCCACCCCACATGCTATAGAACCTTACTTCTCTTGGTGCATTTTTAATGCTTCGTATTTTTCTCTCAGAATATAACATAGCATTATACTATCACTTAAACAAAGTGAAATGATTGCCAAGTTGAATTTGGACAACCATGTAATTCGAATAAAACCCAAAAATATAGGATCATAGACACTTAGCTTTCATCTTAATAAAATATCATGTCCTCTTATCATTATGAAATATAAAATAGGAATTTGAATAATTCAATATCAAGTAGCCAACTCTACATCAATGTTTCCAAACAAGTGGCAACAGAAGAAATCTTCAATCATATACTAATCCATCTCTGCAAAAATAGGGAAGTTTCAATACAATGCATAATAGCTTGCATGGAAATCATGTTGATAAAACCTTCCAAGGAATAAGACCACAGTAGTCAACAAGAGTGCCATCATACTTAATATTGTCAAAGAGGGGTCAATAGCAAAAGTGCATTGACGAACCTTCATAACTTGCATTGGTTCCTTATCCTTCATCCAACCCTAAAATTTTAGACCAAGGTTAACATTTTGAAGGAAAAATAAGAAAAGTCACATGGTCTTGTGAAATAATATTTTTATCACTACCTGAACTATAATGAAATAGTTTTTTCACAAACAAAGAATTCTTATCTAAAGTGAAGTAGTCACTAATGATTAAGACTAATTGTGGGCTTAGAATTGTTTTTCCAATTTTTTTTTTTTAATTGTTAGAATTATCATACTTAGTAGTAGAGGAATTCCCACCATGGATTGGGAAGTCCACAACAACCACTTATGTAACTGGGATTGTTGACTATAATCATTTTAACCTTCTCCTGCCTTTTTCTCAACCACTGAAATATGTGTTTAAAACTCTTTTCTTAAGACATCCCTCATTATAATGGGCAAACCATTAGTGATAATAAGAACATTCTTGTAACATTTCCACTATCATTAAATTTTATTTTGGGATAAAATTTACACTTATGGGTATCGTTTTCATGCCTTGTAAACAAATGAATATGACAAGGGGAAGGAGCAAAAGAAGAGGGATTAGAAAACATCCAATGAGAGGAGCTTGAATTATTTTCAATGATGCTCCATCTTTAGGGATCACTTCTGTAATTTGTTTTCAATATTCAAGGCAACCCAGAAAGCCTTGCTCCAATGAACTGAGTGCATGCAAATTCCATCTTGTGTTGAGTATGAAACAAGTGACACTTGATAAAATTCAAACATTAATCCCCAACGATGAATTTTTCAATATACTAATGAGAAATCAGCACAAGCAATTGTCAGAGAGACAACCACTGTTAAGTAGCTTGTTCCAAAGAGGTTAGGAACGTTGTCTAATAATTAGTTTGTAGGAGCCATCGAAATCACCCAACCCGCACCACATTGCACACAACATGTTGAGTTGTGGGAGAAATAATCTTAAATTAGAATGCACCCTTTTGCGAGAGTAATGGCATTTTGGAGAAAAAAAAATGCCTATGATAAGTGATATACCTACAAGAGGTATAGAAATTCTACCAACATATCAGGAGGTTGGTCTAGACCCAAAGAGATATTTAGGGAACAACCCCAAACCCGAGTATCTCTGAGGTTATGGAAAAAACATTGAGAAGGAATGTGAAGGTAAAAATCTTGCAATAAAACTAAACTCACAGGATAACTACAGACGAAGAGTGACAAAGTTCTGGAAAATTCCTTAGTCTAAAGAGGCTAGAAGCTCATGCAACACTAGAATGCTATTTTATTGGGCAAAGAGAATGCTATGTGCATATTGCATATGCAAATTGCTCTTGCACATGATGGGATAAAGGGCTTGCAAAAAGATTCCCTATCTGTAGCATCAACACACACAACATTCTCTTTTTCCCAATGAACTAACCTTCTAGTTGTGGCCAAATAGCATTTGGGTCATAGTGGCAAGGCTTTCAGTAGTAGGCACTTAGAAAATATTCCACAATTTGTGCTATTGTACCAGAACTAGATCTTGGACCTATGCTAAGATGTGAGGTGTTTCCACTGCAAAACATCAAGCAACGTGTTTAGCATTCAAAGCTGACAAACTTGAGAAACACCTCAACCAGGGAGAAATAGTCAGAAATAAACGAATAAATAATAATAATAATAACTCTAGAATATTATAAATAGGAAACTCCGTTATCGCTGCATTGGATGTGCAGGCCTTCACTTTTTTATTTTTCATTGTAATTTGCACAAAATCCCTCCAATCCTAGTTTGTCATGTTTTTTTCATTTAGCAACAGTGAAAGCCTTTTTCATTTGATCACGTATGAATCTCAATGAATAGCTAGTATTATGTATTCGATACATAACAATTAGGAAGCGAAAACAATTAAAATCAATGTTTCAACTATAACTTCTTATCAGGAAATGTCAGTTACGGTAAAAAAAATGGTATAGGAATTGCATAAGCCATATCTATTTCCTGTGAAAAGGTTGATTGTAATCCCCATGTGAGCCAAAATCTCAATAAATAGCAACGTAAAGAACTAATATGCAACAGAATTGTTGTAGAAAATATTTTATAAATGGGAAAGGTAGTGAATTATGGAATAGAATATCATGCGTACTACCTATTTAGTTTCTTACCCTCTGATATCTACTATCATTTTCATTTTATTCTGTTATTTGGATACACTGCTCATTTTATCTATAATTACAGTAAGGCAGTTTTCGGATGGTTGGTCATATTATAGTAGGAATGTCATCAATATAGGAAATCTAGTTTTTGACTGAAAATAAGAATAGGGCATAAGGAAAATCATTGCAACAAGGTAAAACTATGATTGACAAATTCTTATTGGAATGTATATTATTTGGAGTTAAATACAAACTATTATTATTCGTGGTAATGTGATGGATGTTGGAGAATAGACATTCAAGAAATTATTGTCACTGTAACACATCTACAATGTAGTTGTAGATCCTTCTCACCTTAGTTTCTATTTTCTACAATGGCTTGTAGTGGTAGCGTGATGCGTGCATTAGATATATGCTTCCAATGTTATAGCAACCTTGAATTTTCAACAGGATCATAACCTGTTAGGAAAGAACTTATTTTTTCCTAACAACCATTCCTAGAAATAATTGATCAAGTGACCAATTTGTAAGATAAAATTTTAATATACACTATGACTTCTCCAAATCTTGAAAATTATTCACTGGTTGATATTTCACTAGTCGGATAATAATGTAGCAACCTTCAGAAACCAAAACATAACGGTGACTTGCAAGTCATGTTTACAATATGCTAGTACAAGCTTAGTCTATTTAGAGGGCTACCATATGCAACAAAAGAGATTTTTAGAGAAGTTTTCCATGTGCACTATTGGAATTGTAGGAAAAAGGAAAATTTTAGTCTATATATCTTCAACATTTTTGAATTGAGAAGGCAGCCCTTAAAATGTACATCCATTATAAGACTAGGCCGAGTTCAATCTAGTCAAGTGTGTTGCTTCTTGCACACACTAGTTATTTATTTTTACTGTCTTAGGCCTTATCAAATTAACATAGTAAATGTATAAGAGTTCCAAAAATAAGTGTCTAAGTGAGATGGAAGATATGTGAGAAAATTCAAGCTGGCCTATCCATGTTCACCCATTATTGGGATTCTTTAGCATTAATAGTTGAGGAAAGTTTTTCAACACTGTGGGACTAAGAAAGTATGCCAACTCGTAAGATTGAATAACATTGCAACACCATGAGAGTCATCTAGAATTTTTGAACTAATGCTGACCAGTTTATCATATTAGTAGTATACAAATTAACAACTTCTTAGTATCATGTTACATGAAGAATTGACTTGAACCAAAGTTTTTGAGGCAACTGGTATACTGCCAAAATCATGTCCTTTAGGAGATAAAGTTTCACATTGAGTGTGTGAGAAAGCGAATGGATATCATGTTCACATGAATTGATACATTAGTCCAATTTATATTTTCATATCATTTCCTAAAGGATAATATCGATAAATGTGTGTTTTATTTTACTTTGTATTATTTTGGTCCATTCAATGGTCCTTCCAAAGAAAAAATTCTTAATATTAAAAAAGTGATAAAACCCATATGGGAGGAATCTTTCTTACCACATGGAGACGTGAGCTTTTTGAAGCTCTCTATCATTCACCTAAATCCTTTTCGAGTACCCTCCTTCCTAAGAAAGCCTCTCTTCCCCCTGGCATTGTTCATCATTCCTTGTTCTCACATGCTACTTCCCTTTGTGATGTACCTGGACAACCTCCAACAACATATGAATTGGATTCTACAGAGTGGAAATAGAAAACAACTGCTCAACATTTGTCTAATATAAGTTCCATTCCATCACTGGTCAATTTCAATCCCGTGGAGGCTCTTGCTGAAAATTAGTGTTTCATCTTTCACCTTAGAATTCACTTGAGAGATTTGTGGGCAAAGGATTCCCCACACATCTTGATAGCGCTACCCAATATCTCCAATTTAAGATATCTACATATAGAAATTATAAGTGCATTTCATCTTGGATGTTCAAGTGCCCCCACCTCTTATTTGCATATTTTTTTATTTTTAATAGTTTCTTATACCTTTATGTTATTATGGTTTTTATACACTTAATATTTTCTATTCTCAGTATTTTATGGAGTCGTAGTTCATGCCTATTTGGTTACAACTTCTTGCACACTTACATAATCTACTTATGCACATTACCTCAATCCATCCTTACATTGATTTGACAATACGATATTCTCATGTCATGAATTCCACCATGATGAGTTGGAAGGTTTAACACTCCACCATGTAGTTGTAGATCATTTTTCACCTTGGTTTCTATTTTCTCCAATGGCTTGTAGTGGTAGCATGATGCGTGATTTAGATATTTCCTTCCAATGTTCTAGTGAACCTAGTATTTTCAAAAGGGTCATAACCTGTTAGGAAAGAACTTATTTTTTCCTAGCATGCATTCCTAGAAAAATTGGTCAAGAGGCCAATATGCAAGACAAAATTGTAAATTATATTGTGACTTCTCCAAATCTTGAAACTTATTCACTAGTTGATATTTCCCTATTTATTTAATAATTCGTAAGCCTTCAGAAAACAAAACATAGTGGTGACTTGCAGGTCATGTTTGCATTATGCTACTACAAGCTTAGTCTATTCAGAGGCCTACCATATGCAACAAAAGAGAGTTGCAGAGAAGCTTTCCATGTGCACTATTGGAATTGTAGGACAAATGAAAATGCCATTTTATATATCTTCAGCATTTTTGAATTAGGAAAGAAGCCCTTAAAATGTAAATCGATCATAATAATAGGCCGGGTTCAATCTAGTCAAGTGCGTTGCTGCTTGCACACACTAGTTATTTATTTTTCCCATCTTAGGCCTTAGAAAACTGACATAGTAAATGTATATGAGTTCCCAAAATAAGTGTCTAAGTGAGATGGAATACATGTGAGAAAAGTCAAGCTGGCCTATCCATGTTCACCCATTATTGGGCTTCTTTAGGATTAATAGTTGAGGAAATTTTTTCAGCACTGTGGGACTAAGAAAGTATGCCAACTTGTAAGATTAAATAACATTGCAACCCCATGAGAGTCATCTATAATTTCTGAACTGATGCTGACCAATTTAGCATATTAGTAGGAGACAACTTAGCAAATTCTTAGTATCATGTTGAATAAATAATTGACTTGAACCTAAGTTTTTGAGGCAGCTGATATACTGCCCGAATCATGTCCTTTAGGATACAATGTTTGCACATTGAGTGTGTGAGAGAGCAAATGGATATCATGTTCACATGGATTGATACATTAGTCCAATTTATATTTTCTTATCTTTTCCTAAAGGCTAATATCAGTAATGTGGTATTTAGTTTAATTTGTATTATTTTGGTCCATTCAATGGTCCTTCCAAATAAAATTTTCTTATTATTAAAAAAGCGATACAACCCAGATGGGAGGACTCTTTCTTGCCACAGGGATATGCGATATTTTTTAAGTTCTCTATCATTCACCTAAATACTTCTGGAGTACCCTCCTTCCTAGGAAAGCCTCTCTTCCCCCTGGCCCTGATCATCATTACTTGTTATCACATACTAACTACCTTTGTGATGTACCTGGATAGCCTCCAACAACATATGAATTGGATTCTATAGAGTGGAAATAGAAAATAGCTGCTCAACATTTTTTTAATACAACTTCCATTCAATCACTGGTTAGTTTCAATCCTATGGAGGCTCCTGTTGAAAAGTAGTGTTTCATATTTCACCTTAGAATTCACTTGATAGATTTTATGGGCAAAGGTTTCCCCATACATCTTGATAGCCCTGCCCAATATCTTCAATTTAAGATATCTACATATAGAAATTGTAGGTGCATTCCAACTTGGAAGTTCAGGTTCCCCCAACTCTTACGTGCATATTTTTTTATTTTGAATAGTTTCTTTTTCCTTTTTCTTATTATGTTGTTTGTACACTGAATATTTGATATTATCAGTATTTTCTAGAGTTTTAGTTGTTGGGAAGTGGAAAAGGTATGAAATCACTGTGTATTTTCTCATTCTTTTACTATATAAATAATCCTTTTTACCTTAGAAAGGTAATTTATTATAAGAATTATGATAGAATTGGAAAGGTTTATGTTTATTGTAAAAAGATGACTAAAGATTGTTTTTTGTTGATAAAATAGGAATTAGACGAAGTGAACAGCTATACCAAAGGCAAGGCTGAGATGAATGCAACTGTTGTTCCTCCAGCGTTAGACCAAATCCTGCCAAAGACAAGGAAATCTGAACGCATCGCTAAGAAAAGGCAGGGGACAGCTCGACTTCGGTCAAAGTAAACCATATGATAACTAAAAGAAGGGAAGCGAATCCCTCAGGATCCTTCGATCCTGAGGGATCGTTGTTCAAGCCTCATCTTATTCCTCATCTTGTCCGTCAGGGTCTGATATATAAGGCAACGCCTTTAGTGATTGAGGGGTCGGAAATTCTTGTATTAAAAACATTTCCTTTGTAATATTGTGTTTCATTGACTCTCGACTTTAGAGAACGGTATTTGTAATACTTTATGCCCATTTAATATAAAAGACGCATTTCATTTCATCTCTCAAGTTATGAAGTAGCCCAGCAGTGTTTCACTGGTGCTTAGGGCCGGGCTCTGGTGGAATTACCCTGCTGTTTGTATTTCTAATCTTTGCTTACTGTTGTGTGAAGTTGTGTTTAAATTCATTACGATTGCAGAGTTGATTGATTGTTGTTGGATTCAATACAGAATCGTTGTGAGCATTAACGAACTGCACTGTTATTTTATCATTTGCAAGAAGTGTATTCGTTGTTTATTTACCTTGCTATCTTCATAAAGATTTGTTGTTCTATATTCAATTATAGTTGCTATTATATTGGTTTATGATTCTTTATGATTGATTGTTTCATGGTATTGGCTGTTGACAGGGTTGAAGTATTAATATTAGTTGCATGATTGCGTTAAATTTAGAATTGCTATTCAATTTATGTTTGTTGTTCCATTCCTGTTTATTGTTCATTTCTGATTCATAGATTCCGATTAGCAAATAGATTGATTACAATTTTTGTGTACGCATAGGAATTATGAGTTGTTGTTCCTTTCCAGCTTTTGTTATTAGAGGAAGTTCCTTTTAGTTATTTTCATCAGCAAGTAGTTTGAGTTTGATTTCATTTCGATTGCTTTAAGAACAAGACCACCAACTATAGAGGACACTGGTTACTTCTTCCAAGTTCCCAGATTGGTTATCTTGCCTCAGTTTGACTTCAGTTGCATCGATTTCTAAGGGAAGGAGTTATTGCTACTATATCCCTAATCGATGGTTTGCAGATTGATGTAGTTAAGATTTCAAAGCATTTCCATTTATGTTGTTGTAATTAGATTTATTTACAAGTATCCGTTTACTCTTGTATTTAGAATTATGTACTACATCTTCATAGCATTACTCTTAGTAATTGCAGCCTCAGACAGAGTACACTCTTGAAATAAAAAGTCACTCCCGGATTGATAATTAATGTAGGCTAATTAGGTGTTTGAAAGATACCTTTTTATGCTCCAACATTTTAGCGTCGTTGCCGGGGAGAGTGTATGCCATTTCAAAGGAGTGATGCACAATTGATTTTCTTCTGCTTGCGAAGAATTGGGTATTAAATACGGAAGGTAAGAACCTGTGCCACTGGGCAAGAAACACACTTGCTCACAGCCTGCTTCACAGCAGAATTAGGTAAGCTTCTCTCTTTAGGCAGGAATGAAGGCTTGTTTTCTTGAATGAATAGACCAGCTAAGAAAAACAAAATTCCTCCTAAATTGAAAAATCTAAGGGACCGGTGACCCTTGGGCGGACAAATTTTATTCACGAAATCCTTAAAAGAACTGAATCTCAGCCATCAATAGGACCTAGAAAAGCTATCTCTAGACAGCCTACTAGTTCCCTTCAGGCCACAGAGTCACCATCTGAATCCTTTGCTAAGATACATAGTCAAACAGAGGGAATTGAGCAAGATTCCCAATAAATTGAGAATCCCTGCATAATTTCCCCTCAAGAAGGGAACTCTAGTAATCTCCGTGAAGGAGAAGGGGAAACAGGAGAAACTGAAGAACCAAAATCTCCTATTGAAATAGCCCAAACAGTAAGCATTCCAGATAAGGGAAGTGTTGTTAAACTCATTCAAAACCAAGGTCCTGAATCACCTCAAACAGTAGGTCAACAGGGAATACTTATTGTTCCAGACCAGGGAAGTGTTGTTAAGGCCATTCCTGCTCCTTCTAGTCAGCCTAGAAATTCCCATGAGATCCCAGAAGGATATTGGCACATCTTTGACCAAATGGCCCAGAACCAAAACTGGAACCAGCAGACACCCAAGAAAACCTCTACGCTGCAATATCCTATAGTAGATACTGCAGTCAATGCACCTATGAAGGCCATTCCCCTTCAACATATTCCCACATTTCGTGGCTTAACATCGGAAGATCCAGATGAATTTTTGTTTGAATTCGATGTGTTATGCAGGGGATATGATTATACCACCGATCCCCAAAAATTAAAATTGTTTCCTTCTACATTAAAAGGAGCAGCCTTACGATGGTTTATGGGATTAGGTGGGGGTGTCATAACTGATTGGGATCAGATGAAAGCTGTGTTTTTAAGGAAGTATCAAGATTATTGCAGGTATCAGGAAATAAAAGACGAAATATTCCAAATGACAGCAAAACCAAATGAAACCTTGGAAGAATATGTGGAACGGTTTCAATACAATCTTCAGAGATCTCCTTATGCATCCTTACCCTTACCTGATAATGTGTTGAAAACTACATTAATTAGGGGAATGAAAGATCAATGGGTTGAGACATTGAATATTATGGGAAAAGGTGAAATATATTAGGAAAGCTATCCTAACATCATTAATTTGTGTATCAGGAGTTCGAGGGGCAACACAAGGCTAAAATCAGCAGAACGTGATATGATTACAAGAGACAACAAGACCTCTAATGAAGGTGTGACTTGTGCAGAGATTGGAAACCACCTGGAAGATTTTAAGACAGATATACTTGGGACTCTAACAATGCAGTTCGACATTATGCAAGCCAAACAAAAGCAAGCAGAAGCAGAGCAAAATTTGGCGATATTCTGTCCTAGATGCAGGAAGAAACACAACCACAAAGAGTGCCCGCTGGATGTAATCAAAGTTTGCGCCATTTGCACGAAAGATCACCCTACAAAAGGATGTCCCTCACTTCCTGGCCTAAAAGCAGTTTATAAGGAGGCAGAATAAGAATCAGAAGTGGTATGTCTACTTAATCAGTGCCGAAAATGGCAGCCACGACAATCAGGTATGCCAACTGATCCATTTTCTTCTTTTCAGCTTCCTCAATACAATAGTCAGCAATATAATGGAATGTGGCAAAATCAACCACCTTTCCCCAATTGGTCACAATAGCCATTCCCTACAACATCTTGGCCAAATTAAAGAAATCAAAATAATTGGCATATTTTTTCTTTCTGCCCACCGTTTTGGAAAAACAATACTTATCCAACACAATGGTCCCCCTCTACTTCGCAGAGTCAGGCCTGGTAGTCAAACTGGCAAAGACCTACAAATCAGCTAGCTGGAACAATCCCTCTCTCTCAACCTACACTGCCAGCTCCCTATACAAACCCCTAGACCAACTTAAGACCACAACTCCCAGCCCAACCCAACCCAAACCCAAACAATAGGCCAGTTCATTCTGTCCAAATAATGGAACCCATAAAATTAGAAACTGAACTGAGGGAGTGCAATGACCTTCAATTAAGGTTTGGGCGCATAGTAGAAACAGAGAGAAACAATAATGTTCATATTGAAGATCTGTTACATGTAGAACAAACATTACAAAAAGAGAAGGAGGTTCAACAACAAAATCAACAACAAGTAAAAACTTCCTCTCCACCATTCCTAGAACGATTAATTATACCACGCCCATTATAAAATCCTGATTTTGATCTTCTAGGAGAATTAAAAAAAAATTGTATAAAAATCCCTCTCCTCCAAGCTATCCAAGACATCCCTATATATGAAAAAACCATTAAGGAATTATGCATAAAGAAGCCAAAGAGGAGAACAACCACCAATCAAACTGTCCAAATAGTCGGTACTTTATCTGACTTATTATCAGGAATGGAAACACCCGTAAAATATGAAGACCCAAGAAATCCCATAGTGATAGTGCAAATCCATGGGCAATTGTTTCCAAATGCCTTAGTTGATTTGGGAGAAGCAATCAATATCCTAACAACCACCACCTGCCAAAAACTTGGCATTACATCGCTAGAACCAACAACAACCTTATTGGAATTGGCCGACCGATCGGTAGTCAAACCAGAGGGTACACTACAAGATGTAATGGTATCTGTAGATTCCTGGGAATACCCTGCTGACTTCCTGGTTATCAATCCAAAGAACCGGCTAGATGGACACCCGTTAATCTTAGATAGACCTTGGTTGGCAACTGTCGATGCTTATATTGGATGCCGACAAGGCAACATGACAATAACAAGGGGAAACTATGTCAAGAATTTAGCTTTATATCCCCTAGCCCAGCCAAGCCTATCAATAATCAAAACAAGAAAACAACCTGTATCATATCTTATGGAAAATATGAGATCACCTCTAACCATAGAAAATGCTCTTGATTTTAAAGATCAAACAGAGGATGATATCATCAATAGTTTTATTAATAAACCACAAATCAGATCCCATCTACAATGTCACATGATCAAGACAACATTTGATAATAAGGAAGAATAAGATCCTCTGAAAGACATTCTTGATCAAGTAATACCCACTCCTTCTATGTACAATAGTAAGATTATAGAAATTGAGCCGGGAAAAACTCTAAACATTAACAAAAATCTGACTGCTGAACAAGAAGAGAAGTTGGTCCAACTATTACAGAAATACAAAGCATCCTTTGCATGGGATTACCCAAACATGAAAGGAATTGACCCCCAATTGTGTACACACCACATCTATATTGAAAAAGATGTGAGACCCATTTGCCAACCCCAAAGAATACTAAACCCTCACCTTAAAGATATTGTGAAAGCTGAATTACAAAAGCTATTGGATGTTAATTTCATCTACCCAATATCTGATAGCAAGTGGGTCTCTCCATTAGTAGTGGTACCAAAGAAGAACAGAAAGTGGAGAATATGTGTAGATTACCGTGAACTTAACAAGGAAACCCAGAAAGACCACTTTCCCCTTCCTTTCATTGACCAGGTATTAGACACATTGGCAGGAAATAAATTCTTTTCCTTCCTCAATGGCTTCAGTGGGTACAATCAAATCCAGATTGCCCCTGAAGACCAAGACAAAACTACTTTTATCTATCCATGGGGGACATTTTCCTACCGAGTCTTACCCTTTGGCCTATGCAATGCCCCTGCTACATTCCAAAGGGCCATTCTCAGCATCTTTGCAGACTTAATAAATGAAGGGCTCGAAGTATATATGGATGACTTCACACCTTATGGGGATGATTTTGAGCCAGCATTGGAAAATTTAGAAAAGGTATTGCAAAGATGTATTGACACTAGGCTTTGTTTAATCCATGAAAAGTGTCATATGATGATGACCGAAGGAGTTATCTTAGGGAACTATATTTCAGCAGCTGGAATTCAGGTGGACCCAGCTAAAATTCAGATAATCTTGTTAATACCCACACCCACCACACAAACAAAGCTACGTAGCTTTCTTGGATTTTCTAGTTATTATAGGAGATTTATAGAACATTATTCTCGAATAGCTGCACCTTTATATGCACTAACTGGAAATGTTGAATTTTTTTGGACAAATAAATGTGACAATGGTTTCAATGATCTGAAAAAGCTTGTTTCAACACCCCCAGTGTTGAGGGACCCAAATTGAAATTTTCCATTCCAAATTTCATCTGATGCCTCAGACACAGCAATTGGAGCAGTACTTGGGTAGGAGGAAGACAAGAAACCATATGCAATCTATTACATTAGCAAAAAAATATCCCCTACTGAATTAAATTATATTGTGACTGAGAAGGAATTTTTAGCTGTAATACATGTTGTAAATAAGTTTAGACATTATATAACTGGGTATCTTGTAGTACTATATACTGATCACTCTACCATTAAATTTTTAGCAAATAAAACTGTCAGAAATGGAAGAGTGACAAGATGATTGATTTTATTGCAGGAATTCGACATTACAATCAAAGATCGACCTAGAAAAGAGAACCCTGTAGCTTATTTTCTTTCAAGAATGCCAAAGCCAATAGATATAGAAGCAGTTGAAGACCACTTCCCAGATGAACATTTGTTCGCAGTTACTGTCAGAACCCCATGGTACGCTGATATAGAAAAATATTTGGCAATAGGTAAACTAAATAAACATCTATCCCTTAATGAACGAAAGCAAATAATACAGCATAGTACCCGATTCTCTTGGATTGGGGGCTACCTATTTCACATAGGGGCAGATATGCAAATAAGAAGATGCGTCCGGGAGGACGAGGTATTTGATATTTTGAAAGCATGCCATGATGGGCAGTGTGGCGGGCATTTTTCAGATCGTAGAACTGCCCATAAGGTCTTACAAACAGGCTATTATTGGCCTACCATCTTTAAAGATGCCAAAAAATTTGTGCAGGCCTGTGATAGCAGCCAAAGGGCAGGTCGCCCTGGGCAGTCTGATGAAATGTCTTTGAACCGTCAACTAGTAATTGAATTGTTTGAATGTTGGGCCCTTGATTTTGTTGGCCC